>CM028137.1:748282500-749532500 GCA_016271365.2 Neoceratodus forsteri
AGGGCATGCAGTCATGCTCTGATATACACATGCTTTGTTATATGTTGTGAGGCACAAGGACACAGGCCAAGTGCATTCAGCCATCTAAGACATGCCTATATAAGCATGGCCATCCACCCTTTAGTGGATTATCTGTCTTATAAAATGGGCAAAATTGTTTTAGAGAAGGGGTGAAAAATATAAAAAGTGCAGGCATGCAGTCATTATGAGATAATGCAGGATCCTGTGGTGTGTTTCATACAATCAAGAGATAGCATTTTTACTGATTTTTCTCACCAGTTTTGATGTCTATCTATCTATCTATCTATCTATCTATCTATCTATCTTTATTATAGGGGTGCAGTAGCGCCCCTATAGTTAGGGTTAAATCTTCACTTCTATGTTAAACTCAAAATTTTGCTCTTCAATAACTTCACAACCATTCAAGTGATTCACATTAAATTTGCAAGTGCCATCAGGGACCACAGATCTCTTGATGTGGCAAGTTTGTTTTAGTCGAATGTGTGGATGCGGAGATACAGATTGTCAAAAAATGAGTAAATTACAATTTTTTGTCAAATCCTTTGTCCATTGTGCAAAAATGGTGTGGAATTTTGGTCTGAAAGTTTTAGGGTATATAGGTCTTGGGTCACAGTGGTGCCTTGGAAGATTTGGAGTAAAAATTTTAATTCATTCAAAACCTATGAAATTTTGAAATTTCCCATTATTTTCACCTCGAAAATGGATTCTTTGTCTCAAATGGGCAATCCTTTGTCGCAAATGGGTAATCCTTTGTCACAAATGGGGAATCTTTTTTGTGCTTTTTGCACTTTAATAACTTCAAAACCATTAAATCAATTTGCATGAAATGTTGCATGCCATCAGGGACCAAAGATCTCTTGATGTGTTAAGTTTCATTCCGGTTGGATTGATTGGCGCAGAGATAAGGATTGTTAATGTTCACATGCCTATAGTTAGGGTTCAGCCTTTACTTTTCTATTAAACTCAAAATTTTGCTCTTTAATGTCTTCACAATTGTTCGACTGATTTGCATGAAATTTTGAATACGCCATCAGGAACCACAGATCTCTTGATTTGCCATGTTTTCTTGCTACTGGGTCAATATAGCACTACCAAAACAGAGCATGATGTACCGCATGGTCTAAAGCATGGAATGAATTACAGCGACAGGGGTATAACAACAGTAAGAAACTACCACTACTCCTGTTGCTCACTAGGAACTGGAGGAAGGAATGAAGATACCACAGGTGCTACACCTGATCAAGCTGCTCCTGTGGTGGAGTGGCTAAGACACAGGCACTTGGTGCAATGGAGACCCAGGGATTATGGTTTGATTCCCTGTCTCCTAAGATGTTTTGTTTTTCAAAATAAAATCTAAGTTCTCCCACTCCAGAGTTTTCCCTCTTCCCCTTGGTCCACCCCCCCCTTGGAGTTAGTTAATAAAGTTTGTGGTGGTGTGAGGGGACAAAGCCCCCTACATTGGGGGGATGTGGGGAGCACAGCCCCCTGCATAAACAAAGATTTTGGTATTGTTGCCAACGATGTGCACTGTTATGTTGTGGCCGGAGTTTTCTCCCGACCTTATTTTGCCACACTCCATTTTGTATGCAGCATTGTTTTGTGTGGCTTTGGCCGTGATACTATGACTCCATGCCCATTTCATTCCAGTTAGATGTGTGGGTGTGGAAATACAGAGTGTCACAAAATGTAAAAATTACAATTTTTTGCAAAATCCTTTGTCAGACCACTGTGCAAATATGGCTTTGGATTCTAGGGTAGAAAGGTTGTGAGTCACAGATGTGCCTTTTGAAGATTTGGTGAAAAAATATTAATCTGTTCAAAAGTTATTAAATTTTAGAATTTCCCATTATTTTCAAAGGGAAAAGTTGGATGTAAGCCTCAAAACAGGACTCTGTTTCGCAAATAGGCAATCATGCGTCACAAAGTAATCCTTTGCTGCAAATGGGGAATCTTTTTTCATACTGCCACCATCTTGCTTTTTCTTAGCGAAGTAAACAAAGTTAAAAAACAGAAAAAAATGATGTTTTTTTTTAAAGTAACCAACGCATGTGTCCTGCTAATCAGGACCCGTTCTGTCAGACTCTGTTATTCATTTTTTTAAAAATCAACTGGAAATGCGTTTTTTAACATGCTGAAATCCTTTTTTGCACATTTGTGAAAAAAGAATCACAAATAAGATTGTCACCTATCTGGTTTTAACCGGATATTCCAGTTTTTAGGGTCCTTATCTGTTCATCCAGTTTTGATTAGATGTAGTCCGGTTTTTTAGTCATTTTGAGTGCTCATATATTCTTAAAACTGCTGTATCGAATCAATCATTGTTTTGCCTGCATTGCATGTCCAGGTTACAAAGAAGTTCTGATCTCGTTCAGACCTGCTTTTGTCTGTAAAATCGTCTGTCTGGGAGGTGTAAAGTATGGCCATTAAGATCATTAGCAGTAAATTAACCTAATCTTTTCCACTCTGAATTTTAAGTATGGTCTTTTATTGCTATGACAGGAAACAGCTTTTACACCTTAATGTGCTCTCATGTGTTTCTTTTTGTTTGTCCTATATTCTGGTATGTTTCAGACTCATTTTTGTTAAATTAATAATCTAATTTTTATTGCCTTTATCACTACATCTGCTCTCATTTTTGTATTACCTGAACATTCCATGATATTAGCTACATTTTTACAGGTCTTTCAGATAAACAGCATGGAATGGTGTGTCTGAAATTGTGGAATGTCTCAGAAATATGAAAAGAAACAGCAGTAGCCGCTGATGTAAAGGGAACACAGTGCAGTATTAAGGGTACCACAGGCACCAATAATTAACTTATCAAACATTGGGCAAAGCATATCAGAATACATGACTGACATGGAAAGAAAATGGGAGTGTGTTTAACAGAGGGTTGAGCAATAAGCTGTGAATGAGCTTTGCACATCCAGCAGACCTGAGTTTGATTCCTACAGCCTCCACTTGCATACTGTGTGACCCTGAGCAAGTCACTTAACCTTCTGTGCTCCTGGGCCACTCCTGTAAAATGGGTTATGGAGCTTATGGGAGTTGACCAGATTGTCAAAGAATAAAAATAACTGAATAAATAAATCAAATAAACAACAGTAAAAAAATGACTTCCTATCACTAGTAATGTCTATTCCGACATTACAAATGACTTTGGAGGAGCAACGATATACTCGCCAGCCATAAAAGGGGCTGGAGCCAGAAATGGAGTTTTGGGTGTGGTTTAGCATCCGGTTTTTAGCTCATCCAATGGTGGTGACCCTAATCATGAATCAGAATCCTGTTTCGCAATTTGCAAGAAATAATTTTTCTTTTCTCACAAATTGTGAAAAAAGAATGTGAAACAGTGTTTTGTTTCACAATTTGGGAAAAAAGATTTTTCTTTTTTGCAAATTGCAAAAAAAAAGTGTGAAACACAATTTTAATACAGTTTTTTTGTCACTTCACAGTGAAGAAATGGTTTGGAATTTCGGTCTGAAATTTTCTGGGTACAACGGGCTTGTTTTATGCAATTTAACATGTACAGAAATGTTATGGGGTTGGGATCATGTTCAAATGCTGCTGCAGACAGAACCAAGGTGGATTTATAATCTGAAGACATTAAAATCAATAGGTTTAAATTAAGAAATAGATTATACTGTATTTCTGTAGAATTGTTTGAGCACTTTGGATATTTGGTGTGGAGTGTTTGGCTTTGTTAGGACAATTATTGCTTTTTAATATTTTGATCTTTTTGCAGAAATTATAGCGGTTATCTCCCCTATGGTTTGTAATGTGTGGTTCTAGCTGTTTTGTCTGAAATGGATGAACTATTTAAAGCAGTACTATTCATGATAGGTTCTAAACAGTGGGTTCACTTTTGTGTTCCATGTTTGAGTGGGCATTTGATTGAGGTGTTCATATAATGCTATACACAAAATGTATTTAGTGTATGTCATGACACCCTTCCATTTTTCCTGTAGGCACTGTTAGTAAATGTTGCCCTCTGTCTCATTATAGACTATGATGGAATGAATTGAGTATTACTGGGTATTTTGTATGTATTTTTGTGTTTTTTGGTAAGAAGAGTGGAGCTGTGAGGAAACATTAAGGCAATGGAAGTAAGAGATGTTGATTACCTTTAAGCCAGATTCTTATTATTATTAACAAAAGGCATGTTAATATTTCTGTATTAGCCTGTAAACAGGAGTCTCCTCTAATGGACCACGCCTCAATGACAAAGAGGTAGCGCACCTCGAAATGCTGGGGATTTCTTATTGTCTCACCAGTTTGTCTGTATGAGTTAATTTAATAAACTTTATATTATTTGTAGCTGTTAATAGTGTGCACCATTGTTTTGTTTTTTAGTTCACGGTATAGCCTATTCTCAGCGGAACATACTATATTAGGAGTGAGCGAACGCATCCTTTGTGTGTATTTAAGTTTTGCTACCTCCTACCCTCTTACCCTTCTCATCTTCCTTACAATCACCCTCCTCCTTCTCTCTTCATAAGTGACTTATAGGCTCCCTCTTCCTGTTTCTTATAGTAGCAGGTGATATTGAGCACAGTCCTGAAATCCCCAGTCATTTCCCTCTCACCTCCCCAAAGGATGGAGAGGGACCCATGTCAACTTCCAAAGCCTGCTTCCCAAGACTGATCAATTGCAACCGCTCACGGTTAATCTCAAGTCTGATATACTGGTGATCATGGAGTCTTGGCACACCCCTTAGATTCCTGATACTGCAATTGCCATCCCTGGGTACACAGTCATCCAGCAAGCTAACGCTAAGAGGGCGGTGGAGTTGCAATTTACCTGTCCTCTAGCATCCAGTTTGAGCATGTAGTGTCCGTCATTCCCCCTCTGCCAATGAACTGTTCCTCCTCAAGCTCTTCCTCCCCTTTTCTGTCCCTATATTCATAACTGGTATCTACTGGTATCCTGGCTTGTCCTCACCTTTAGTCATCAAACTTCTCACCAATATCCCCCCTGTGCCTCCTCTGGTGAGCTGTTCATCCTCTGTGATTTCACCCTCAGTTGGTTGTTTTCCCCTCTCTAAATACATTGTGCCAAAACATTGTCCCTCCAACTTACCCAGCTAACTCTACCCAGCACAATCACAGACAACTCAGCCACTCCTTTCTGGACTAGGTTCTCACCTCTCACTGCCACCATATCCCTCTCATGCTCTGTACATCACTGGGCTGTCCACCCCTTCTCCCATGAGCTCCTCATTGCTTACTTCTTCCTGTCACGGGCTCAACAGTATCTGATCCTGCACAAATCGTGGATACCTTTTACACAATCTTTATTACCTGTGCCCTCCCTGATCATTCCTCCTCTACCCCCTGGACCTCCTCCCTCCCACTGTGACACAGGCTTTAATTTTCCCCTACTACCCCCAAGAGGTTTACAAAGCACTCATGACACTCAATCCTGCTAAATCCAGTCCACATGGCCTCCACCCAAAGATTCTTTGAATATCTGCACCTGCATTAGCCTCCCCCCCACCCATATCCTTAACCTCTCTAACTCCACCAACTCAGTACCCCGTGCCTAGAAACTGGCTAAGGTGTTCACCCAACACAAAGGCAGTAATCCCACATCCCCTGGCAACTACAGACCCATCTCTCTCTTACCTGCTCTCGCCAAACTCCAGGAGTCACTTATCTACTCCAGACTCCTGGAGCTTCTCTCCGAAACTAACTGTCTCTTAGCTTTTCAATCAGGTTTTAGGAAGTAACACTCTACAGTCTTCTTCTTGCTTCATGTCACCAACTCCATTCAATCTGCTATGGACAAAGGCCAGTTTGCCGCTGCCATCTTCATAGAATTGGCAAAGACCTTTGACTCTGTCTCTCACCATGTCCTAATCTAAGAACTTCACTCCTCTGGCCTTGCCTCTTCTACTGAAAATTGGTTCCAATCCTATCTTCATAAGACTACAATCTGTGCAAATTAGAAATATCCTCTCTCCCCATCCAAGCCTGTGTCTCCCAAGGTTCCATAATTGGCCCAATTCTCTTCTCCTTGTTCATAAATGATTTCCACTAAATTTCCCCCTCCCCCCAATATCCACATGTATGTGGATGACACAGGGCTATAATTTTCTGGTCCCACTGCTGCCAATGTAACCTCTCCTCTACAACATAACATTGACAATGTGCAAACATGGTTCCGGCAAAAACAGTTAAAACTAAACTCCAAAAAGAGTGTATCTATGTTCTTTGAAACAAGGCAAAGACTATCAAAATCCCAGAACCCCCCCCCCCTTCTTTTGGCACCCTGCATGGTACTTCCCTAGACACAGTCAATTCTTTTAAATATCTTGGAGTCTGGTTAGATAGTAACCTTGACTTCTCAGCCCACTTTGACTCCACCTGGGCCAAACTCCACCCAAAACTCAGAGCCCTCTACTGCCACAAGGACTGCCTCCCCATATCTACCCACCAAGATTTAGTCACCAAAACCATTATTCCTGTATTTGATTATGCAGACAGTCTGTTGCTCCACACATGTCACCTTTCTCGCCAAACTCGATGCCCTGCTAAACTCCTTTTGTCACTTTGCCACTTCATCTCCACCCCTTAATCACCACTGTATTCTTATTTCTCCCTCTCCCTTATGCCTCTTCCTGCAAGGAGTCATCTCCATAGCATTACCTTCATTGACAGATTCTGGTTTGGTACTCTCCCCTCCTACCTAAACTCCTGCCTATCTCCTGTCAGTCCCACCACATATTGCCTCCACTCTAGGGACACTCAAGCATTATCCCTCCCCCATCCTCATCCTGGCATAGGACAGGCAGCTTTCTCCTACCGCCTTCCTCACCTCTGGAATCAGCTACCCTGGGACACCCGCCACTCCCCCCCCTCTCAGCCCTAAAATCATTCCTAACACTATTTGCTCCTGCTTTTCAACATCCCTTCTTCACCCCCCAAAGCCAGTCCACACTCCCTACATCAGGATACCCACTCACCACCCCAAATATTTGGCACTAAGCCCAAGATCATGTTCTAGTTCCCAACACAAATGTTTATTCTAATTGCTGCACTTCTGACTGCAAATATCAAGTTTGGTATGTTTTTACTTCCTTCTTGTGCAGTGCTGCATACGTTTAAACTAAATTTGATGTTACTGCATATACAATTGTGTTATTTCATTTGTTTTCTTTATATTTGTATGCCATTTGTTCCTTATTTGTATTTTGTACTCTCTTTGTTTTTTACCTTGTATCTGTATTCTCTGTATAATCCTGTTTTTACTTATAAAGACCCCGGGTCACATCTGGAAATGAACCTCGGCTCAGTGTGCCTTTTCTGGTTCCAACCTTTAAATAAATAAATAAATACATGAATATTGTGGATGCTGGTCCCTCCTTGCTGCCCTCAGCGATTACCATGTGGTCTACTGCATGCACAACATTCACTATCCCAAAACCCCCTACATTCATTCAGGTTTAGTTGCAGGACTTGCCTCCCTCTATGCTGACCTGGTGTCTACCCATTGGTCACCCATCACTATTGAAAGAAACATAGATACTTCCCTCCAATATTTCAACACCTAATTTACATCAACCTGGTTTCTCTGCACCCCCCCCCTTAAGGTCACTAGTTCCCACCTCCCATGGATTTATGTGGAGTCACTGGCCTGCCTCTGTGTACATGACCATGTCTGACTGACCCACAAATACTCCAGCTCCCTGCCATCCTAATCAAGTACTAGACCCTTTGTAATGCCTGCACTAGAGCTGCCAGGCTTGCCCATCAGAATAGTTCACATTTATGCTCCAGAACAACCTTAAACACCCCTTTAAGTTTTGGAAGGTTATCCATGCCCTCTTCTCCCCTCCAGCTCAGGCCACTCCCCTGTCCTCAAGTGAGTGACACTCCCATTTCTGCCCCCTGTTCTGTCACCGTTGCCTTCAACTGTTTCTTCACCTCCTCTGCCCACTCACTCCTCTCTTCCCCATCCCCTCCCCTCCCCAACAACCCAAGCCACCCCTTCTCCTTCTCTCCCACCACTTCTGCTGCTTCTCTTAAGGCCATTTGGGCACTAAACCTCTACAAGAGTCTGAACCCTGATGGCTTGACCCTAAACTTATTCATCTCTCTGTCCATGCTGTTTCTCTACTTATTACCTCTATGCTTGATCTCTCTTTCTCCTTAGCCGCTGTCACTATTACTTAGAAATAGGCCACAGTCATCACCCTTCCCATAGGGAGTGACTCCACATTTCCTGGCAACTACTGCCCTATCTCGCTGCTTCCTCCTCTGGCTAAGATCCAAGAACACCTTGTGCTGTCCCAGTTCTCCCCTTCCTTGATTCATCCTCCTTCTTCATCCTTTTCCAGTCTGGCCTCTTTTCAATTTACTATGTTTTTATCTCTCACACACTAGACCAGCCCCCATCAGCCACTCTCTCTCTGCCAGCCCCATCACCCACTGTCCCTGGAACTTACTTCTGACCTAACAGTTCCCTATGACTTGCCTCCTGTGACAGAGCCTCCCAGGTTCCCCAAGCTCAGGAGGAGTTTAGCTCGATTGTTGGGTCAGCAGCCCAGTGAGCACTGCAGGGACTGTGAGGAGAGGGGAGACATTATTCTGTGGTTGAGGGCTGCATTTTCCCTGTTTTCTCCCCCACTGGGCACCTCGTGGATGAAGAATGAAGAAGACATCACACGCAAGCACGTTAATGTCCTTAATTGAGAGGCTCCACTCACCCATCATGGTTTTGTTTGCACCATCACCTGTGGTCATGCAGGTGACAGTGTTGCAGCAGAGCACACAGACCCCCTCTCCGTGGAGAAAGACAGCACCCTCTGGAACACTCAAGCCACTTCCTCCCATATGGCCCCTAATGACTTGGGCTCACTTCCGAACCTGGGTTGCCTGTGTCTCAAGCAGCAGTGCTACCACTGTGCCGACAGGCCAGCCCTAGTCTGGTTTCTGGAAGTCCCACTCCACCATCACTTCCCTCCTCTGACTTACTGAATCCATTCTGTGTGGTATGGATCAGGGCTTGGGCACCTCTGCCATTTTTTTTAATTCGTACTTTAATATTTTAAAAGACTATTATACATCCAACAACCTGAGCATGCTTCCAACATTGCATCCAACTCTGAGCTAAAGCTGTATATAAAAAATACAAACAGGGAGTACCATAACATCACCCAAACTTATACTCCCACCTAATATTCACAGAAATATAACTAACAAACAGTCAGCTAACAACAGTGATAAAGAAAATACCAGCACTAAGAAGAAAGTGGAAGAAGCCACAAGTTTGCCAAACTCTTCCCCATATGCCACTCTATTCAAATCCAAACCTATTAACCATAATCCCCCCACATCCCTCCATACAGCAGCATCTAAAAAATAAATGAAAATGTAATAAGAAATGATACAATTGAACAAAAAATGACAAACTGGAAAAGGGGGAGCCGAGGAGAGAGGGGGGAGAGAAAAAAGAGGGAGGGAGAGAAACACAAACATCAGAACAAAACTGATAAAGGAGCCCACAATAAGGAGGACATTGAAAACCAATAGCCCCACTGCCATTCAGCTGTGAACATTCCCCCCTCCATACCACTTCCCCTTAACTCAACATAAAAAACTGTCCCACACGCAGGCCCCCATAACACCTCTCAATTCAGACTTATGGAATATAAATGGGGAGGTAGCCATACCCATCCCTTAGAGGCAGACAGATTTAGGAAGGACAGGAAAGGAGCCCAGTCCTGAAAAAATCTTTCATCTTTTCCCAAGCGTTATATGACAAATGTTCATACCCAGCCACTGTGAGCATACACTCACACCACTCCTCCACCGTCGGGATGCTGACAGTCTGCCACCTTCGCAGCAATAGGTGTTTCACCTCTGTAATAGCTGTCATAAACCATGCCTGGTGGCAAATATCCATACTCCTGATTCTAGCCATATTCCCTAGAAATAACACAAAAGCATCCAGTGGAATCTGTCTACCTTAGCCACTACTTGAAATACCCTTTTCCACCAGGATGACAACAGGAGGCACCCCTACAGAATATGCAACAACTTCCCATCCTGATTGATGCAGCACCAACATCTTGAGTGGGGGAATATCTTCATGGAATTCATGAAGCCGGTGTTTTATACCACAATAATAATATCTCAAGATGCATCACTCAACCAGGAGCTTCCCAAATTGCTTCAAAGGCATTACGCCAAATCACCTTCCATTCTCTCTCCTCCAAGGGACATTCTAGGATAATTTCCAGCTTTCACTGTAGCTACTCCACCCTGGGTTCATATGGTCTCATAGCCCAGCATAAATAATGCCCATCTTTGGAGGTTTAGGCTTCCCAGCGGATACTATCTGGCTTCCAAATATGTCTTACCACAGACTATTAAAGGGCAACCTACCTTCTTTAAGCATCATGGATCCCACAACATGTCTCAGTAGTAATAAACGCCAATGAAGCTCCTTTGATAGTGAGGTTTGCTGCTGCAGTTCCTGAAAAGACTTACAAAACCTGGAAGACAGAGAAAACAAGTCTCCCACCCTCAAAATACCACTCTCTGCCCACTCATACCAATAAAAACTTTTATCTCCTGTAGTAAGCATAGGGTTGTGCCAAACTGGCCAAAAACAAGGAGGAATGGACCACTCAGGCCCCAACATCTGCTGGACCAGGTGCCAAACATGGTAAGTGTACTCCTGTGAAGCCAGAAGAGCTTTTGAGCCCTGACCTTCACACAAAGAACACTCCAGGAAGAGCAACTGGCACAAATTGTGCTTAAGGAACAGCCACCTAACATCCTTCTCATAATGCTCAGCATGAAGCCAAAATCATATATGGTGCAGTCATGCCACTATATAACATCCTTGAAACCAGGGTGCAGTGAAACCTCCTTTATGAGAAGGACCCATCAATCTCTTTCTAGATAAATGCGGCTTCCTCCCCTCCCAATAGAATGACTCTAAAACCTGCTGGAACTGTTTCCACCAATTATCAGAGATCATCACAGACAGATAGCAAAGCACATAAACCAGTTTAGGAAGAAATATAATTTTCACCACCTGCACATTACCCCACAGCAAAAGACACAGATGCTGCCATTGCCCCACATCATTCTTCAGGGATTCCAGCAGAGGAGTCCAATTTAAAGATGACCATTCCATGAGGACTGGAGAAACAAGGACCCCCAAATATTTAATTGACTTAGATGCCCATGAAAACCCTGGAGCCAGGCAGGGTGGAAGGGAAATCCCCTGCACTAAAGGAAGGATACCAGACTTAGATCAATTATTCTGCAACCCAGAAAGCTGCCAAAATTACTCTAACATCCCCACCAACTCAGGAAGAGAAGTCGCCAAATTGTTAAGGGTTAGCAAAATATCATCCACAAAAAGCATAGTTTTATATACTCTAGGTCCCACTTGTACTCCCTCAGTCCCTATGAAATCCCTGATTTTTTGGGCAAGCAAACAGAAAAAGTGCAGGAGAGAGGGGACACCCTTCACTCGTACCCTTCAATAGTTCAAATGCTGATGATAACCTACCACTGGTTAATACCGATGCCCTGGGAGACGAATAGATAATCTTGACCCACTTAATAAAGTTAGGCCCAAATCCAAATGTCTCTAGAACTGCAAACAGGTAGGGCCATTCTACAGAGTCAAAGGTCTTTTCCGTGTCCAGTGCCACCACCGCAGGAGATGAGGTGGGAGACAAAGGAACACAGAAAAGGTCAACTAAGTGCCTCAAGTGATCCACATCATCTCTGCCCCCCACAAATCTCACCTGGTCTGGGTGAATTAACAGAGGGTGCACCTCCACCATTTTTGATGACTTAGCCAAAGCCTTTAACATTGTTGCCCACCTCCTCCTGCTGGACAAGCTCAAGGCTGCAGGGCTCTCGAGTCATCAGTTGCTTGGTTTCACTCATACCTTGAGGACAGGTCTCAACCTGTCTGGACTGGAGAATCCATATCCCTCCATTCTCTATCATCTTAGGCATCTCCCAAGGGTGCATTCTTGTCCCATTACTCTTCTCCATCTTTCTTAATAATCTCCCTGCTGCCTGCTCCTCTGCACCAATCCATATGAATGCAGATAACATAGTACTCTTTGCCTCCGACTCACTGCCTCGGACCTCATGGCCAGGCTCCAACTGGACATTATAAAATCCAGCACTGGTTCCTAGATGGGCAGCTGTCTCTCACTGCCAAGAAAACTATCTCTTTGACCTTTGACACTAGGCAGAGGCTCACTAGTCACATCCCTCTCCCCTAATTACATAATCTCAATGGTGCAGCAAATGAAGATGTAGCCTCATTCAAGTACCTTGGGGTCAGACCTCCAGTGACATTGAAGCTCATGGTGGACTGAATCCTAGGAGGCTCTCCGGGGTTACTCCAATATCCACCTCCATCCCACAACTAAACTGGCTTCCAGACCAAAACAGCAATGATTAAATCAAATAATGGCAAATACTCGGCAGCGTCTGAAAGAATTTGTGGCAGAAATAAAGAAAACCGGCACAAAAGATCTGCCCTCCCAGCTGCCCGATATAGGCTGCCAATCTCCTCGGCACTAGAATGCATCAGGCTCTGACTCGGCCGCAGACAGCAGTTCGGAAGAGGAAGTAGCTTTTACAATTAGATCTAAAAACAATATAGAGTTACATAGGCTGGGAGACACACTCACCCAAATAAGGCAAGAATTTATGCAGGTTTGCTCTGAACAAAAGGTACATGGCCAGAAAATTGCCGACCTGAAGCAACAAGCCACCAAGACCTCCAAGGCAGCAGATATTCATAATGTTGCTATCCTTCAACTACATGACAGTGAAATCTGGCTGCAGCAAAAGCTTGAAGACCTAGAAAACTGGTCGAGAAGGACTAACATTCTTATACATGGCCACCAGGAGTGCACAGAATTGGGGGACATGGTGGCATTTATTTATTTATTTGCTTTTGATAACTGGGTGGGTGCGCTAGGCATGGCAATGCCTATTTTCAGGCACGACCCGGGAGAGAACAATTTAAACAAAACTTAGTACATACAATTGGGGTGCATAGGATGCAGCACATGCAGAAAAACAGAGCAATAGAATGGGGTAAGACTAGTTTAACAGGTAATACAGCAACAAATACTGAATATACAGGTAATGCATTTCAAACACTTTTAGATGTACAGGTAGAGCAAGAGGTAGTTATGAAAAAATACAGGCGGTGCTAAAGAGATGGTATACATTAAGCAGGACAGTAAAGGCAAGTCTGAAGCAGTAAGACAGTTTAAGTGCCTGGTTGAGGTAGGTGAAAGAGCAAAAGTGGAAGCAGGAGGAGAGGTGGAAGCCTGGGTAAAGGGATTTAAGAGTGTTTGAAGGGTTAAAACCAGAGAGAGAGAGGACATGGAGAAAAAGGGAGGTGGGATGGGTGGGAAAGGGTATGAGAAGTGCCTAGACTTGGTGGCTGGTTTAAGGTGGATTGAAGCAGAGTACATGGGTTGGCTATATTTAGATGTTTAGTGGTGCTGTTTTTGAAGCAGGCATGGGAGGTTGTTTGACGGATTGAGTAGGGTAGGGAGTTCCAGTATGTTGGGGCCACGTGAGAGAAAGCTCGTGCACCCATATTTGTTTTACATCTAGGGATGTGAAGAGGAGCTTTATCAGTGGATCTTAGTCCATAGGAGAGAGGTTGTGTGTGCAGCAGAGAGGCAAGGGATAGGGGAAGACCTGATCTGGTGATGCAGTCAATATGAGCACCAAGAGACTGATGTCGATGGGTTGAGGGACTGGGCCATTTGAGGTCAGCATAGAGCTGGCAGTGGTGTTTGTAGCATGGGGATGCAGAGGCATAGCAGCAGATGTTATTATAAGTTGTGTCCCATTTATGAAGGGAGGATTTTGAGGCAGTTTGGAAGATTACTGAGCCATAGGCCAGAGCTGGGAGCAGGAAACCTTGTGCCACAGCTAGTCTAGCTGAGGGGGTGAGAGCATATCTAGTTCTGTAGGCACTACCTAGCTTGGCATTTACAGACTAACAGACATTGGTTATATGCAGGTCAAAGTCAAGAGATTCATCCAATGTGACTCCTAGATATTTAAAGGATGTGGTGTTGACCAGAGGGGAGCCATCCGCTGTTCGGATATCTATGGCAGGGTGGTTCATTTTAAGTTTGGCAGGAGAGCCAAAGAGCATGGAGTGTGTCTTTGAAGTTTTAGAACAAGTTTATTCTTAGTTAGCCAGGACTGAATCTCTGCAAATCAGAGGCAGAGAGAGGGTTATGTCGTCGGACTTTCTAGCACTGTGGTAGATAACTAGGTCATCAGCATAAAGCACAGACAAGCAGTTTGGTAGCATGAGAGGTAGGTCATTTATGAAAATTGAGAAAAGCAGGGGCCAAGTATGGAGCCTTGAGGTACTCCTACTTGTATAGAGAAAACTGATATGGCAGAGTTATAGACTACAGCCTGTTTCCTGTCAGATAAGTAGCTCTTGAACCAGGCTACCACATCAGGGGAGAAACCTAGGGAGCAGAGTTTGTCAAGAAGAAGGGTATGGTTTACCAGGTCAAATGCCTTTGTTAGATCAATGAAAATTGCACCAGTCAAGAGGCCCGAGTCCATGGAGGTATAGATGTCATTTGTAAATTTCATTAGAGCGGTAGTGGTGCTGTGGCCTTTTCGGAAACCATGCTGTGAGCCAGACAGAAGGTTGTGTTTCTGTAGATATTCCGTTGTTTGGGTGGCCACTAGCTTTGAGAAATTTACTGAGCATTGACAGAATAGCAATGTAAGTAGTTCTTGATTTCCTTTAGGTCACCTTTTTGGAATAGGAGTAACTTTGGCTATTTTCCAGATGTCAGGAACTGTGCCAAGACATAGGAGAGATTGAAGATTTTGGCTAGGGGAGAGGCAATGAGCGGGCGATTGCTTTCAAAAGCCTAGGTTCCAGACCCACAGACCCTCGCTGGTGTTTTTTGGAGGAGAGCAGTAGATTTAGTACTTCTGTCCTGGTGATATTATGGAACCTAAATTGGGGATGCTGAATTGAGGTTTAGTTTGGGGTTGAGGTGGTACTTGCTGCCTGGCAGGATGTCGGGTAGCTAGTGAGATCCAGAAATGCTGATTAAAGGAGTTTGCTATGGTCTCCGGTTATTGCAGTGAATGCCATTTAGAAGTATGTCACTGGTATGGGCCCTGGAATTGGCACCAAGGAGTGTTTTATGGTAGACCAGAATTTTTGGCATTGCTAGCAGCCTTGTTAGCAGGTCTCTGCAGAAAATGCTCTTTGCTAGGCGAATATTTCTTTTACATAAGTTTCTCTGAGATCGATACTGGTAGTAGTCATTAGGTAACCCTGTTGTTTTGAAGAAAGATGCCATGTTTGTCTCTGGCTTTAATTGCGTAAGCAGATCTTTTGTTAGCCATTTAGTCTGCGTTCCACGAATCCGACGCGTGACACGGGGGGCATGGGTATCTTGAAGCAGGCTGAAGTGAACCATGATGTAGTCAAGTGCTGCCTGGGCATTTGTGGAGAAGTAGATGGGGGACCAGTCAGTCAAGGAGAGAGATCATGGGTAAACTGGGTGAGGTTGAAATGGGCCATGTTGCAGAAAGTAATTAGTTTGGGAGGAGGTGATGGTTTATTTGCAGCATGCCAGATGCAGAAAATAGGGGAATGATCACTTATAGCATCTGCAAGGGTGCCTGCACTTATTATGCTGCCTGGGTGGTTTGTGAGGACCCAGTCAATGAGGGTGCTAGTCCGTGGGGGAGTCATGACCGTTGTAGGGTCTGTGATAAGCTGGTGAAGGTTGTTACCTTGTATCATTGTGTATGCGGTTTTGGTTTGATTTACTTGCCCGGTTTCTTTGAAATCCCCAGAATAAGGACTTCATTACAGCCGATAGTGCTGTTTAATTGGGAGAGGAGATCGCCGAGACCTCTGCAACCAACAGTGGGAGGGTTATAGGCACAGACTATGTGTAGTTTCTTAGAGCCTAATTGTAGGTTACATGGATTGCTTCGTAAGTCATTAGTGTTAGCAGTACATTGAGGATATCACCAAATGGGGTTTGTAAAAATGGCTTCACCACTCCACGCTTTGCTGATGGCCTTTCCTGTCTGAGGATATTGTAGTTAGGGTTTACATTGGGCATCAGTGGTGAAGGTTTTAACCAGGTTTCTGATAGGCAGAGTATATCCGGCTGGTAAAGGGCAACCCATGCCTCAAGTTCAGTTTTGTTACGAAGAAGGCTCCTAATGTTCATGTGTGCAATGTGGAGGCCCTTTGAATTGCTCCAGGTTGCATCAGGGCAAGATAGATTACTTTGAGGTCCTGGGTTTAGTTCTATATCCCCGGCTAATATTAGAGCTAAGAGTGCCAGGTACCATAACTTATGTTGGATGAAGGGTGGAGGCATTTTGAGGTGTAGCGAGGATTTACGTAGAGTGTAGGATAGATTATAGATGAAATAATGGGGATGAGTAGTGGGAGGAGTCATGGAGCCAGAAAGATGGCGTATGTAAAGCATAGCGCGATAAGTCATCAGGGTTTGTGAAATGATGGTATAAGGTTGGGGGAGAGTAAAATATAGGTAGCCGTACAAGGTAGGAGAAAATGATTGTGACCATCAGAAATGTGGTGCTGTGTCTATTTGCCATGTTTAACTTGTTCAAGAAGATCATATTGGGGTAGGGATAAGGGGAGAGTGTTTGGCAGCGTGGTATAGTTTGTAAAAGAGTTAGCAGGGAAACTGGAGTACTTAACCAGATAAGCAGCCATTCTAAACGCCCTCTAACGTCCAATTTTGATAACCTGCAAATGGTGAAGTGAGGAGATAGTTAATTTTGCCACTGGGCGTATTTTGGGCATGGTTTGCGTCTTTGTCCTCTATAAAAGCTAGAGCCAGATAAGGGTGGGTGTGGTGGGGGCGGGTGGGGGCAGTCGCGAAGCGATCGCTTGGGAAACCAGCACCCGTTCACCAGTGCGCTGAAGCAGCCCCAAAAGTTTACAACTGGTGCTCCAGGTTTCTTGGAACTACGCCTGGCAGCGAGCAACGCAGATCCAAAAACCTTTGGAGCGCAGGTGTTCCTGATGCCTCACTGAAAGCTTGCCCAGCCACTTGCAGGAAGAAAAGGCAATTTAACTTTACAAAGAAAATTACCTTGAGATCGTCAGTGGGGGGAGCCCTGAGTAGAGGAGCCCACTGCGCAACCAGTCGCCTTTGAGATCGTCGGGGGGGGGGAGCTCCTGGACAGAGGAGCCCACCGCATGCAAACAGTCGCCTGCTTGAGATCATCAATTAAAGGTTTCCTCAGAGAGATACTAAACTTGGGGGTGGATTACCCCTTAAATGTTATTCAGGCACATAGATCACTAACGGCCAGGCCCACAGACCCAAAGGCGAGGCCCAGGTCAAAAATAGTAGCATTTTTGAACTACCATACAAAGACAGAAATCCAGAAGAAAGGTTGGGTTAAAAAGGAGATTTTGTTTGGAGACATGCATCTCTTTTTTGAAAATGACTACTCACCTACTGCAATGAACAGGAGATGCAAATTGTTTCCAGTTCTAAAAGAGCTGTGGATGAAAGGGGTTAAGGCCCACCTGGACTACCTGGCAATGCTTAAAATTATTATGGATTCAGGGACACATATGTTCCCCACTATATCAGAGGCTGCAAAATGTTTACAGCAGTGAGACGTCTTGGTAGACGCGCTCCTGGACATAGAGACCATTAATGAGTTGGAGAACAGATGCTGGTATACAGTAACAGGTCCCTGACAATGTAGGAAGACTCACTCCTGGCAATATGAAGGGAAGTTTACCATTAGACCAGTTAGAGAGTACAAGGCACACCGATTCTCCCTCCAAACCTTTTCTACCCCAAAGAAAGGAGAGAGGTAAAAAAAAAGACCTGATTGAATCAGACGACTCTGAAACAGATGGATCAGCGGGAAGGACATACCTGAAAAATCCTGCTAAAGGCCCGGGACAGTATTAAAATCCTGAACAAGCAGTCCTTCAACTCACTTGATCGCTTCAGCCACTAGCCAGAGTAGAAGTAAGGCTTATCAACTTTACGTTTTTTGCTCCAGTTAAATGGAATCACTCTAGCTGAGTATTCCGATATCACGACATAGATTGGGTGTGACTTGAGACTTTGAGATATTCTTTATTGTTTTCTTAATTTAATAGAACCTGCTGATCTTGTATTCTTGGTTCTACTTTTGAAGTCTTGGATGGCATGAACTCTATTTAAGATGCACTTTACCGAGTAATGAAAAGGTGAACAAAGGGATTCATTTGGGACATATAGCAACAATAAGGACTGGTCTTGATATGGTTCATTGGGGGGGGGATCTTGCCAAAGAGGTGACCAGCAATCACTGTGATTTAGTTTATTAAGATTTTAGAAGCAAACTAGTTTGGTCAGGAAAATAAGTTAACTTAATTTCCTTAAGTGAATCAATGTGTGTCATTTGTTTAACTGAGAGGCGGGGTGGGGGAGAGGATTACCTATGGAGTAAACATGACTTGGCTTGGGGTTTGGTCAGCCAGTGCTGCTGACACCACACCAGAAACCTGAGCTCATTGTGAGCTCTGGTAAGCTACAACTGAGGTTTGTTGTACCAACCCCCTCTTAATTTGGGATCTGAACAGGAGGGGATTGGTGGCACAATTGTAAGGCTAAGGTTCTGGTTTTGTTACTTAAAGTTAAAAGTTAAAATGATGGCTCTGCTAATTAGCCAGTTACAGTTCTTCTTGCTTTTTTTACTAATCACCTGGAAATACCTTTTTTTTATGTGTCCCAGCTCAGTGGGGTGGAAGTGCTTATAGGAGAGATTTCTGGCTACCTGCATGGTGGGGGAGGGGAGGCACTGGCTCTAAATATAAGGGATTGATTCAGCCAAGTTTTCTTTTCCACATATTATGGATCTGAACCTTATATATTATAATGTAAAGGGCCTTAATGGGGCAATTCAACAAACCCACATCCTACAAGAGCTGGGAAGATATTGAGCAGATGTGGTCTTTATGCAGGAGTCCCACCTCACAGAGGTGGAGCATCAGAAGCTGTGCTGGTCATGGGTGGGAGAGATATATGGGGCCTCCTGGTCACAGCACTCCCACAGGAGAGGTGCAGTTATATTGATTAGAAAAGACTCACCTATAAGAGTGTCTAGGGTGGAGACAGACAAAGGTGGGCGTTTATACGATTGCATGCCAAACTTTTTTGGGTGAAATTAATTTTTCTGAACTTGTGCGTCCCCAATGAAAGTAAAAACAATCAGAGATTTCTTATAGGTTTGCTATTGGACACCCTGGTGGACCCAGATAAATACTATGTAATAAGGGGTGATTTTAATGGGGTAATTTCTGCACATTGGGATAAAAAGGACAACACAGCACAACACTGGCTGCAGCAAAAGCTTGAAGACCTAGAAAACTGGTCGAGAAGGACTAACATTCTTATACATGGCCACCAGGAGTGCACAGAATTGGGGGACATGGTGGCATTAATTGAAGGTTTCCTCAGAGAGATACTAAACTTGGGGGTGGATTACCCCTTAAATGTTATTCAGGCACATAGTCACTAACATAGAGCAACTGTTGCCCCAGGGGGAGGAATCCTTTAAAGAATTAAGGAAGAGGTGGGGCTGGCTGATGTCAGGCGTTACTGCAATCCAACGCAAGAAGACTACACCTTTTATTCCCATAGGCATGGGAGTTATTCCCGTACAGAAATGTTTTTGGTAACTAAGGAAAGAACCTCATATATTCGGGGATTGCACCATACTTCCCATGTCCTTGTCAGATCATGCTCCACTTTTGTTCCATCTGAGTATAAACTCGGTAGCCAGAAACTAGAATTGGAGGCTTAATATGGGCTTACTAAATTTGGAGGAATTCAAAAAGGAAATGTCTGGACACACAGGAACATACTTAGAGGTAAGTGAAGGAAGGGAACCCTTACCCTCAGTTAAATGGGACACCCTTAAGGTCTATTTGAGAGGCCAGATAATATTTTATAGTTCTAGATTAAAACATGATAGATTAGCATACCAGCATAAGCTAGAAGAGGATCTGAAAGAGGTTGAATTCAGACATAGGCTGACCCTGAATCCACAAGATAAAACTAAGTTGTAGCAGGAAAAATCTGAATTGCAGCATCTGCTGGTGCAGCAAGTAGAGGGAACCATGCGAAGGACTGACCAGAAATACTAAGTGGAGAGGAACAGAGTGGGAAGATTGTTGGCCTTCACCTTAAGAAAACAGGTTAATAATAGAGAGGTCCTGGGGATTAGGGATCCGAGTAAGGGTGACATTATGGTCACTGACCCCCTTCAAATAGCCCAGATGTTTGCAAGTCACAATGAAGAGCTGTATAGTCAGGAGGTACAAGCTGACCAAGGAGCCAAAACAGAGGAGTTCCTTTCCCCACTGACACTACCACATTTGGATTTAGTGGCTAGAGATTTTCTGGATACCCCGATCTCTCAGCAGGAAGAGATACAGAAAATTAGAGATTTGAAGTCAGGTAAATCCCCTGGTTTGGCTGGCCTACCGGCTGAGTTTTATAGTTCTCTCCAAGAAGATCTGATGCCTCCTCTGTTGGCCTGTTTTCTACATACTGTACCTGTGTGTACTCATGTTCTGAACATGTACTGTCTGTTCCTAGTTTTGTAAAATTTCTGGGTAGCACTTCTCCACTCCCCCCCCCCCAGGATGTATCTGGAATCGAGCAGTAGTCTACTCAGCATGCCTTCCTGGTGAAACTCTTCAATAAATATTTAGCAGGGAAGGAGGGTCCCCGATTCATGGCGCTATGTTCAAATTTATGTTATCCACAAGGAGGGGAAGGATCCAGAACAGTGCAGTTCATACTGCCCACTCTCCCTCCTAAATGTAGATTTAAAAATCTTTACTGGGATACTGTTGGAACATCTGCAGAACATGGTCCCCAAACTCATACATCCTAACTAAACAGGATTAGGCTCAATGGGAACAGAAGTCATTCTAGTTAGCAATCTCCATGGATGCAGAGAAAGCATTTGATAGGGCAAATTGGCATTTTTTACAACAATCTATGGAGAAAATGTAATTAGGCCATACATTTTTTTAAATTATTTCTAGTTTATACTTGTCCCGCTAAGCTCAAGTGAGGGTAAATGGCATAAATTCCAGTAGTTTCCCAATTCATAGAGGCACTCATCAGGGTTGCCCCTTTGTCCCCAGTCTTGTTTGCAACTTTCCTGGAGCTGCTGGCTACGGTGGTTTGCCAGAACCAACTGATTGAAGGGGTAACAGCAGGAGGTCTGGAGCAAAAAAACTGCACTATACTGCAGATGATTTGATATTTTTTGTAAGAAGCCCTGAAACCTCTGTGCCGAATTTGTTCCAGATCCTCAGTTCCATTGGGAGGGTCTCTGACTACAAAATTAATTACAGCAAGTCAGAGGCCCTAATTCTGAGTGGCTCATGTCCACCAGGGTTCCAGAGTAACTTCCCATTTTCTTGGGCCAAGAACAACCAAATTAGATACCTTGGGATGCAGGTTTCGACCTCAAGATCCAAATTATTTAATATTAATTATAATAAACTCTGGAATGTTATGCAGCAAGACATGGCTAGGTGGACACTTTTGCCTTTGTCCCTGGTTGGCCAAGTTGACTTGGTGAAAATGAATTTATTAGCCCTGTTTTTATTTCTTTTTTACACCCTCCCCCTATCAATCCCAGCTAGTTAATGGTCAAATGTTAAAGCAGAAATTAGTAAATTTTTATGGAGGGGCCACAGGCCTCACGTTACATGGGCTGTCCTGCACCATCCAAAGAATAGAGGTGGCCTAGGACTACCAGACTTATTTCATTATTACTTAGCTTGTCAAATGGCAATGTGCATGTGGGTGACTTCAAGACGATACGACATAGAGGAAGTTGGGGTATTCCCTACCCCCTGTTTACCATGCCCTGCATGACCTTTCCTAAGGAGCTCACCAGGATGATCAGGAATCCTTGGGTTCAGCATACCTTGAAAGTCTTGTCCCAAGTACAGAATAAGATGGGATTTAGGGAGACAGTGGGACCTCTGTCCCTGATCAGACACCACCCGAACTTTATGCCTCCAGCCCTGGACCACGGCTATGCCCTGTGGAAATGGAAGGGACTCACACATTTTGCGCAACTTGTAGAAAAGGGGAAATGCATGTCCTTCCAACAAATCCAAACCAGGTTCAAACTATTTAGGATAGAATTTTTCTGATATTTACAAGTAAGGCATTTTTTGAGTGAATCTGGACATTTAGCCCTAATAGCTAGGCAAAGATCCCACTGGGAGGATTTTATATATGGGACAGTAACCATAAATATCAAGGGATGAATTTTTTCTGACCTATATGGTAGACTGGGAACAGAAGACCCAGTTCCCTTGTCACACATAAAAGATGCATGGGAGAAGGAGCTGGGTGAGACAATACAAGAGGATGGCTGGATGGGATGTATAACTCTAGGTTGGAGGGCTACCTCCTCACCAAGTTGAAGAGAATATTACTGGAAAGTCCTAATAAGCTACTTTTGTATGCCCACAATTACCAGACATTTCCATGTCTACAACATTGATCGGTGTTGGTGGAGCAGTGGGGCCAAGGGCTCCCATTTCCATATTCTCTGGGAATGCACAGAAATCAGGAATTTTTGGACCATAGTACAGCATTCGGTGAGGGATATCCTTCAAGAGTCCATCCAAGATATGCTTATGGAGTGGGTTCTGGGGTTTCCCACAACTCAGCAACTTCCTGTGAGGAAGTTTTTCTACATAGAAAGGGTAGTCGACACTTGGAATAGTCTGCCACAGAAGGTAGTGGGGGCAAGCACAGTGCAGGGGTTTAAGCATGCTTGGGACAGGCACAAGGGAAGCCTGAGAGGGGAAGGAGTGATGAAAAGCCATTGATCACATAGGGTCAGTGACCACATACAATGTATAGGGTCTATGGGCAGACTGGATGGGCCTAGCAGTCCTTATCTGCTGACAATTTCTACGTTTCTATGCTTCCTATGACTCAAAGAAAATTGTTGCAAATATTCGCAGTTGTGTCTCTCAAATGTCTTGCATCATAATGGTTAAAAGCAAACCCTCCAACCCATGCTGAATGGAAAAATAAGGTTAACAATATCAGTGAAATGGAACATTTAATAGCACAGCTACATCTTAAGGAGGAAAAATATAGAGTTGAGTTAGATGGTACAATGGGGAGGAACATGGAGGCCCATCACAGGAGATCTCCCTACTCACCTTATAAACAAGCAATATGGATCTATTAAGTCCCTTCCACATCCCTCAGCCCACTGAGAGTGCAGGGGTTATCACTTCTGCTTCCAGGATTGTGGATGTGGGGAATAGAGAGTGGCAGGAGGATGCCCCCCCCACAGAGATCACTGAGACCCACCGTTTACTGTAAGACAGAGATTAAATAATAATGTGATTTCTCCATTTGTCTGTCAACTTTTTCTTTTCTTTTTCAGGCTATGCCAAAGTTCATAGATTTATGTGTGAGATTCCATGTTAAGCTTCAAATGGTTATGTATGTCTGTTAATTAAGGTTGTTACAATGCCCTAGTAAGAGGGGCATAGGATATATATATATATATATATATATATATATATATATATATATATGTGGACTATGTTATATAGGGGATTTAAGAACAGAGTTAAAGGCAGCAGACCACAATGGAATAATAGTTAATAGTGTGGATAACTATTCAAAAATGAAAGCTGTATATTAATTTGTAATAAGGTTTTACTATCATTGTCTATCTATTCCCTTGGATCTTATGTTTGATTCTTGAATTTCTTGAATAAAGGTGAGTTGGAAAAAAAAAAGTATCTTGGGGTCTGGCTGGACCAGCACCCTGATTTCTCAATGCATGAGGACACCATCCACATGAAACTGCACCCCAAACCTTGTGCGCTCTACAGGAATAAAGGGTGCATTCCATTTCCTGCATGTTGAGAGACTGTGTTGAAGATATTTCTCATCTTTGACTATGGTGACATAATATGCAGTGCTGTCCCCAAGTTCTCCAGGCCATACTGCATCCTTTTTCAACTCCTTTTGCCACACTGCTCTGGACTGCTCCCCACCCCCCACAACTACTACTGCTCCTTGTACTCCTCCCTCTCTTCCTCACCCTTGAGCCCAGAAATCTTGCCCATTGTGCCTCCTTCACCTCTAAATACTAGATTGGCTCCCTCCTCTCTGACCTGGCTTCCCTCCTTCCCCTCCTACCACTTCCAACCCTCTACGCAACCCTGGCTACTGTTCTCTTACACACCTCTCAAGGAAATCCACTGCTAGTCAAGCTATCTTCTCCTTCCAATTCCCCACACTTTGGGGGTCCTCTCCCCCTTACCATACACTCTGCTTCTTCCCACCACTCATTCTCCTCTCTTCTCTGTGACTTCACTACTCACTCCTGCAGGTACCCCTGATTATGGTCCCTGTGCTGCTGCCCACCACCCTTCTATCTCTGCTCCCCCCTCACCCTGCACCTACATTAGTGCATTCCCCTCATCCATGCTCCCCAATCGACGACCTTTGCTCCCACCCTAAACTCAGTATTGCCTTAGCAGACTGCAAATGTTGTTAGCCTCCACCACTTCATTGTATTGTAAGTGCAAATGCGGTTATCCTCCAGCACTTTTATGACTACTCACAATCCTTGTCCTTGCACAAGTGGCATGTATGATCCTTGTTCATCTATTATTGTATTATTGTTCTTATTGTTCTTCATTTGTCCTCCCTTCCCCCACCCACAGGACACATCTGGCAACAAGTTGTTAACAGTTTAGTATGCCTTTCATGTTGGAACTTTTGAAATAAAGAAATAAATAAGCAAACTATGATTGCAGTATCACACTGGGTCACCATGTACTGTAATGTTGCTCATCCCAACTGGTTGGTACCACTGTTGTCTATCACAAAATACAGTCTGTGCAAAACTAGTTCTACCTAGTAGTGAAAGTTGTGAGTAACAGTCACTGCAGTGCTGAGCAATTGTAATAACAAACAGAGATCTCTATTGATGGTTCATGGGATTTCAGACACTAAATAAAAAGATAATGCTAACCTTCCAGCTAGTGGGATATTTCTGTTAATAGATTGGTCAGTGCTGCTGCTTTTTGGACTAAGGGGCCCTTGGTGAGATTCCCAGGAAGAGCTGGATGGGTATCTACCCATTTATAGGGGGCAGACATAACTCTATCAACTCTACAGTATGTTATAAAATGTCTTGGATCAAACAAGCAATCTTATTGGTTACAACTGATCATATGGCCATGCATTATTTTTTCCATTACCACAGAGTTCACAATTTCCTTTCTTTTTGCTTATTTTTTTAGAATATAAAACCATTTTATAAGCACAATAACATATTCCAGGGTTTATATGCCATAATTTTGCCCCACTTCCCAGGTGGTTGAAGGCACTCTGCTGCACCTTGTGCTTCACAACCCACTTGGGACATGTGGTAATCTAGCATTACTGCACAGCCTGTCTTGTGTAATTGCTCATTTTTTCTTTCATCACTCTGAGTTCGTACCTGTGCATGCATCTTGCTCTGTGATACCTCTATACTGTGCAAAAGCCACTCTGGGCCAGTCGGTATTTAGTACCTCTATGTTTCTGGTGTTACATTAGGTCAACATCTATACTGCACTTTCTGCTGTAAAACCTAACCCAGTCCCAGTATCATGCAATGGCCTTAGGGGGTTGCAGTATGTGTAATTTTATGTGTCATGGTAGTGCTGCACACTCTCAACAATCTGCACTATACAAGCCTGACTGAAGAGCTGCTGTGGTTGTCAAGTCAGATTCTCACAGTCATTAACAGGGCAAGTAAGAGTGGGGGAGAGGAGAGAATAGAGTACTGACAGGTGGCTTTGCAGGGGCCATCACTTCACACTTTCCCATGGTACTGGCAAACCGAGCCATCCCTGATGTCCAAATCCCATTCTCCTCTCCACAATTCTTACACAAACAGCCCACAGCTCAGTAGATCAAAGATACTTGGAACAGATGTTTCCTGCTTGTTTTCATCTCATTAATTTGGGTTTAATCAATTATTAAAAGGTCATAAATAAAAAGAGAGGTAGATCGTAGGGTGAGCATTCTCTCTTTCTACACAACTAGCAGCTACTGAAGACTTTATTACCATTCTGGCTTTCTTGCTTCTGTCTTTCTTGTTGCTGTTTGAAGTTTCTCTCAGGAATTGCCTTTTCTCCTACCTCTCTTGTCCAAAGTGCAGGCAGCACCACACTGTACAGTATTTCCACAAGGCTGTTTTACTCTCTGCGACATATATTCTTCCTCGCAGGATGTACAGCATTCATTGGACCACATTCTCCCTTGCTAAGGGGCATACAGGGGGCAATGCATTTCTCATAGAATCAGTGATTGGCCAGTACTAAAAAGCTCTTGTTTTTAAACCTTTTTTTAAATTTAGTAATTTGTTTAAAGTTTGTATTTAAGCCAGCAGTTCATGTAAAAAATGTTTTATATGATTAATTATGCAATTCATTTCAAACCCCAGTGTTAATACCAACTGTTCATTTTTGTTCATAAATCCATTTATACAGTGTGGCTTTTTTTTCCATTTTTATTTTATTATCCTGGAAAGCAAGATGAGTCATGAAGCCAATTTTTTCAAGCCACATGTTATAGAGAGTTTAAAAATACAGTGCAATGCAGCATGGTGCAACACAGTCAGGTCACATGAGGTAATATTTTATGTTTGCCAAGTTAAGGTTTAAAAGTGTCCTGCAAAGTTAATGTGTACAGTGAAACCCCTGAAATGTAACTTACTGTGCCTGCCGAGCAGTCCATATAATAATTTGTGTCCTAATTTTCTGCCAGCTCTTTAATAAGATGTTGTATTTTGCAGCGTTTCAGCAAATGTGGAAGTGGAGGCAGCTACCCAAAGTGCCTGATATGTGTGCCCACTTGCACCATCCCAGCATGTCCCATGTAGCCCCTTGAATGCCCCCATGCATCCCCCCACATGCACCACCAAGGCATTTCCCCATGCAGCCACCTGCATGCTCTGCTTTAGCATACCACTGCACAGCCCCTGGATGGTGCACATTGACATGCACCATTGCAGCCCCCTGTCCACCGGCATGGGGCAGTACTCACCATGGCTGGCTCAGTGATGAACCAGGGCATGCCATATTTGTCTACATACAGTAGTAGGTGTTGATATTTTCCAGCCCTGCTGGCAGCCACATGCCTTTTGACAGAGCCACCTGCTGCCTTGCCCACACCACAGCTGGCAGATGGTACCTGTCCCTGAGGAAGATCTCAGGGGGGCATCATTAGGAATGGCTGCAATGACAAACATTACAGGCATCAGTGACATGCACAGGGAAACAGTCCATCACAGCATGAAACAGCACTGACAGTGATCCCCCATACAAATACTTACCATAGATGGGTATACCACTGCCAGATGGTGTCTTCCTAGTCTTCATATTGTAGGGAGCCTTCCTGCCCCAAGGCATAGGAAAGCTGATTCCATGTCAGGTTTCAACCCCTGTATTACACCATGCACAAATAGCCAGGTGGGAGCAGTATGCAAATAGTGGGCATAGAGTAATACCCCACCATGCCCAGTGCTACCTGTAGGATATTGATGTGCTTTCTATTCCTGATGACTGCTGCTTTACTTCCTGAGATGAGATGCTGCATCTCATGAGGTTATCCCATTTGGAGTAATTTTAAATAAATAAATGAATTAAGGGGGATACAGAGATTGTCAAGGGTTACTTATCAGAGCACAGGACATGTCAGGCAGGAAGTGGATGCAGGGACATCATAATAGGGCAACCCACCAGGATGCACCTCTCACTACTCATGCATAGCCTTCTGTGGGCTGTGGATGCTACACTGGAGGAGAAATACCATACAGTATCTGAGCCTTGCATCTTCAGGCCCTGAGTAATGTTCAGGGGAATGACATATACCCACTGCCTGGAATGGTTCTGGCTTGACCAGGGCACCAACAGTAAGCTGTGTGACCTGATTAGGGACAATATACCACCCACCACCAAAACATAAGGAGCCATGTCTGTAGAGATCAAGGTGATGTGTGCCATTGCCTACTATACTATATGCTACTTCCAGTGAGTTGCAGGTAACATGACAGGGGTTAGTCAGTCCTTTGAGTCACGCAACCTATGGCAAGTGAATGTAATGATGCCAGGTCAGTATCAGATAGTAGAAACAATAATAGAATAACTTGGTTCCTAATCTACTTGAGCATACTGTCATGAATCATTGAAGGTAGGTATTCTCCTGTTCTTGCAGCTGCAAAGTTTGGAAGAACATTAGCATTACACTAGCTACTGGCAAGGATTTACATTACATATCTGATGATATATGAGGATAGAAGTAAACAGCAAATTAGCTTCATGCTAAATGGTAATCCATGGTGCAGTAGCAATCCTGGCAAACTCCAGCAGATAAAGCCCAAGCTGTTAACAGCCAGAGCTGTGGTTTGACTCTGCAGAGCCCTTGATGGCTAGATGAAAATCCAAAGGCCTCTGCCACTTCATTGAATCTTTTAGAGGACCACAGGCAGCATGAGAAGAATGAGAAAAAGGGGACCTTCCTTGAAGCTCTGGCACAGGTGGCGACTCTCCTCTGAATTCTTGCTATAAAAACAAAACTAATAAAATGACTAATATGCCTCTGAGCAGCAGTTAAACAGCACACCATGACCTACCCCCTGCACATGCACCAGAGCACATGGGAGCAGGAGCTCTCAAACCTTAACTCCTGATTTGCCACAGTTATGCGAAGTGCAGAAACATCTCAGAAAATCTGGCAAGTTTTCAGCACTTTGTGAAGGTCTTTTGGCCCTGGTCTTTTGGTTAGTAAAGTTAACACTTTGTAGGAAATAACTCATGTTCCATGGAATATTTTTCCTCAAAAAAGGTTATTCCATGGAAAAACATTCTGTGGAAAGCAAATAGCCCACTTTGCCAAAACTTTGCAAAGTGCAAAATGGTGGCAGTTCACAGGAACTTCTCTAGCAAGTTTAAATTTGCAGTATCCTTAAAAGTGGGCAATTTCACTGAATTTTAGGAATACACGGGGTTTCGGAGAGTTACAGAAGCAAATGTAAATGTTATATCATGGCAGAACTTGCTATATAGATTTCAGAATGGTTAGGGAAAGTAAATGATTAATTAAGCTGTGTGACATGACATGGTATACTTTATTGTGGGATAATGGCATTCCTCAGGTGACTCTATCAACACACTGTTTAAAAAGCAAAGACATTTGTTCCTGGATATCTTATGACAGCTAATTGTAAACACACTGGCTTAGCATGTGTTCTATTTTAAAACAAATGGCCCAACTGTCTCTATTTGCATACATTTCTGTCTTTGAGAACCAGTTGTTCTATTTGTTTGAGAAAACAGATGTATAATCAGAGACAGCCAGATTGGATTTAAACAAGTATTTGTCAATAGTGAATGTTCGTTACTTGCATTGCTGTTGTACTGGATTTTTACTGTATACATTTCTACTATAGGTTTACCCTGGATAGACAAGATAAGATGTGTTATCTCATGTTCAATGGTGTCATACTTTTATGCATTTTTACATTGTATTTATCCAAGATAGGACAGATAAGACACTGTACCTAATTTTTAGTGGGCTCCGCCATTTTGACCTCAAATTTCCAGCAGTCTTTGTATGACATGATGTTATGATCAAGACAGGTGGAATTTTTTTAAATCTGATCCAAAAGCTGATTTCACAATGTGACTCTGAAACGTTTTCAAGGGAATTTGAAAAATTATACCTGCAGTGTTCAGGAGGTGAGGTAACACACAAGGGATATGTTGAACATTAGGAGCCAAAATCTGCAAATATAAAGTCATGAGTAAACCTTGGAACAATTTAACGTTTCTTAATAATTGAGTTGTTTTTTCACATTTTTACCCCAAATTTTCAACATAATCTTTTTATGAGCACACCTTCTGAAAATAACAGGTGTCATTTATAAAATAATGCCCAAAATGTCATTTTGTACCGCAATTGAGAAAACACATTTTGGCCAGGATTTGAAAACAACAGCTGTTGTGTTCATGAGGCGGTTTGAAAAAATGGCTATATTTAAAATGTGAGGGCAAAATATTGAAAATCACCAAAGTTACGAGTGTGCATTGAAAAATGTTGATACATGCTGATAACTTTACTGTATTTTAATATTTCTACCCCAGATTTTCAACATAGTCTTCTTATGGCTCACCTCATGAAAAAGGCAGCTAAAATTTCAAATCTTGTCTGAAAGGTGATTTTGCACAAGTTAAAAAACACATTTTGCTCAGGATTTAAAAAATGACAGCTGTCACGTTCATGAGGTGGTGTGAAAACATGGATATGTTGAAAATATGGGGTGAAAACATTGAAAATTATCGAAGTTGCACATGTACATTAAAAAGTTCAGTGTACGCTTGCCTTGTTATGACCCCCACCTCATGAATAAGGGCAGAGAAGATGACATCCACCACCCCCCCATTTACTTCCTTCATAACCCAGTAAAAGAAATCAATCAGATTCATGTGACATGACCTACCCTCTGTGAATCCATGCTATCTAGGGTTCTGGGCAACGATGGCTTGTTAATGTTCCACTAGCCTTTCTTTAAGCAGTGCATGCATGATCTTGACCACTACCGATGTGAGGTAGACTGACCTATAGTCAAGGCCCCTACTTTTCTGCGGCACAGTGGGACCAAGTTCTGCTGCAGGACTACCATTTGCTGCAGAACTTCTGCGGCGGTAGTTTATCCTTTCTGAGAAACTTCTACTGCACTAACAAACTACCATATCACAGTGTCATCTTGTCATCCTGACTTCACTTTCACAGCAGTGGTTATAGTAATCAGGATGGGGGAAAGCACAGTAACACTAGTTCAAAAGATAACAGACATAGAAATAATGTTATGCCTGAAAAAAGCAAAACAAATATATCTCCCTTAAGGTCCTAGCCTATTGCATAAATGAAATATGCAGAGGGGACCTTATGTGATAAATAAGGTATTTCTATATGCATGGTATCTATACCACTAATGAGGTCTCCATTGTGTATCACATATATAATTATATGCAATCTGTAACATACATACATACAAATATGTGTGTGTATAGTGTGAGAGAGAGAGATACTGTATATGTGTATATATGTGTGTGTGTGTGTGTGTGTATATATATATATTTTTTTTTCATTTCCATGAAATTGCATCCTCATTCATACAAGTCCCATTGGAAATGGACTAAACAGAATAGAGGAGTTGTTGCAAAACTCATTTATTATGCCAATCTGCTTCCCCTGACACATTACGTAACTCCATCAGGCCATGACATGCATGTGAACTGATTGTGAGACAGAGCTTTCCAGCCCATCACAATGTGTCCACCATGTGATAGAATACTGCACCATACCTTCCCAGGCTCAGAGCAGTGATGTGTTCCCCCAATCCTCGTGCTGCCCAAGCAGCTCCCAAAGCTAATCTCTGAACCTGAGCTGCCGGCACGGAAACACAACATGCTATCCTCTGGCCCAACAGCTGGCCCTGAACACATTTCTCCATAACTTTTGGGTGACTATCAATCAGTAACAATATGTAGTCAATAACCCTGGCAAAAATGTGTACAGCGTAATTATTTATTTAACAGGTCTATTCTTCCAGCAGGTCTACACATTATTATATTCCACTTTTCTGGTATAATTACTTTAGTTTTCTTAAAACTGACAGGTAAATTAATTTTTACCAGTTATTCATTTCAGATGGCATCTCTATACCTTAAAGGCGCAAATAAGTTTGTACAAAGAGAGGTATGGACTTTACAGGTCTATGCTATTGACAAGGTTTTGTTTAAGTTGGCCCTAGTGCAATAACGTAAGACTGAAAATTGTATTAGGCTGTAGTGCAGGTTGAGCAATTATCACCATGCCTGATGTGCTGTGCCACCGCTTCTGGCAATGGGAGCTGTAGTAGATAAGTGACTATTCATTTCTGTTGCAGAATGCAGCCATTTCATTAGCTAATTTATGATGTTATAGCAATGATAACATCACATTCTGATCATAGAGGGATTTTGGATATAGAAAGAGGGGAAGGGAACCAGATTCTATGGATAAACAGAAATATTAATAAAAAAATCACCAAGAACAATTAATTCTGCAGCACTGCAGAAGTTCTGCCGTAGATTGCAAGTTCTGCACAAAATTCTGTGGCCGCAGAATTCTAGGGGCCTTGCCTATAGTTCCCTGCCTCCTCCTTACTGTCAGATTTGTGTACAGGGACCACATATGCCCTCCTCCAATCTTCTGGCACCACTACTGCGTTGAGTGACTCTGTGAACATGCCTGCCAGAGGCTGAAACATAGAAATTGTTGGCAGACAAGTACCAGTAGGCCAATCCAGTCTGACCATAAGCCACGTACTTGACTACGGCTTCTGACCCTCCCTCAGTTATACCTCAGTGATTCTCATAGAAACATAGAATTTGACAGCAGATAAGGGCTGCCTGTCCCATGCATGTTTAACTCCCATCACAGTACTTTCTCCCACCACCTCCTGCGGCAGACCATTCCATGTGTCCACCATCTTCTCTGAGAAGAAAAGCATCCTCATATTCCCTCTTAGCCTGTCACCTTCTAATTTCATGTCCTGCCCCTCATTCTTGTACTCCTCCTGTATTGGAAGATGCCTTCCCCCTGCACCTTGTTTATACCCTTTAGGTACTTGAATGTCTCTATCATGTCTTCTACCTCCTCTCCTACAGCAACTACAAATTGCAGTCCCTTAATCTTTGCTCATTTGTTTTGTGGTGCAAGCCCTGTACCATCTTAGCAGCCCTTCTTTGGACAGTCTCCAACCTGTTTATGCCCTTTTGAAGGTGCGGCCTCCAGAAATACACACAGTACTCCACGTGAGGCCTGACCAGGGTTTTATATAATGTCATCACTGCCTCCCTCCTTCTGCTGGTGATACCCCTTCTTATGCACCCCAGCATGCCACTGGCCCTCCCCGCTGCCTTTGTAGTCTGCTTTGACATTTTCAAGTCATGTGAAATTATAACCTCCAGGTCCCTTTGTTCCTTGGTGACTGTCAACAACTTCCCCCCCCCCATCCTGTAGCTCTCCCCAGGGTTTCTATGGCCCATGTGCATAACTTTGCACTTCTTTGATTTAATCCTCAGTTGCCACTCCTCAGACCATTTCTCAAGCCTGCCTAGGTTCTTTTTCATTTTCTCCACCCCTTCCAGAGTATCCACCCTGTTGCAGATCTTGGTGTCATCTGCAAACAGGCAGACCTTTCCATCCAGCCCCTCTGCAATGTCACTAATGAAGACATTGAACAGGACTGTCCCAAGGACTGATTCTTGTGGTACCCCGCTGGTCACCCCTTCCCCAGATTGTATCCTATTTACCACTACCCTCTGTCTCCTGTCTGTTAGCCAGTTCTTAACTCTGTTCACCACCTTGTCTACCATGTCCAGACTACCAGTCTTGTTAACAAGCCTCTTATGTGAGATGGTGTTGAAGACCTTGCTGAAATTGAGGTAGGTGATGTTCATGTCCCCCCCCCCGATTAACTTCCTTCACTACCCAGTCAAAGAAATCTATCAGATTTGTCTGACACGATCTACCTAGGGCCTGACCAGGGTTTTATATAACGGCATCACTACCTCCCTCCTTCTGCTGGTGATACCCCTGCTTATGCAACCCTTGTAATTTTTTCACATTTTGACCCCAAATTTTCAACATAGTCTTCTTATCACTGTATCTCATGAACCCCATAGACAAAAATTTCTTAATCTGTGGCAAAAGCCTTCTGTACCACAGGTGTGGAAACTCATTTTGGGCAGGATGTGTAAAATGACAGCTGTACTGTTCATGAGAGTGTGTGAAGAAATGGCTAGGTTGAAAATTTGGAGTCAAAATATAAAAAAATTGGCAAAGTTACACACATGAGTGGAAACATTTCAACAAGTGTATGTAACTATGTCTTTTGATTATATTTTTGTTCCAAATTTTCAACCTGGGCTTTTTGGGACCCTGCCTCATTAATAGTGGTGCTATCATTTTGTTACTCCATTCTGAAAGTTGGTTTCATGCAGTGACTGCGCCATTCCATGCTGCAGGTGCAAGAACATGTTTTATAATAATAATAATAAATAATAATAATACAACGTTATTTATTAAGTGCCTTTCAAGCACCAAGGTGCTGTACAAATAAATGATAAAATCAAAAAATACACATATAAAATCAAAGTAATCACAACAGCCTCAAGCCATGAAAGCCTGGCTTCACAAATGGGTCTTGAGTTACCGCTTAAAAGACTCCACGGTCGTGCATTCCCGAAGCCGGCAAGGCAGAGAATTCCAGAGGATTGGGGCTATAAACACAAAAGCCCAAGCCCCAGAGGATTTTAAAATAACCCTCAGAACCTCCAGCAACCCCTTGTCAGCCGAACGGAGCTGTCGTACAGGGCTGTAAGGAATCAGAAGCTCTTTCAGGTAGTCAGGGCCAAGTCCGTGCAGGGCTTTGAAGGTGAAAAGACCTACTTTAAAGGTGATCTGCCACTGTATAGGCTGCCAGTGCAGATCGCGCAGCACAGGGGTAATGTGTATCCTTCTGTATACCCCTGTCAACAACCTCGCAGCAGCATTCTGCACTAGCTACAAGCGGTGGATATCAACCCCAGGAAGTCCGAGGTACAGGGAATTGCAGTAGTCAAGGCGTGAGGTCACAAAGACATGGACCAACACAGGTAAATCTCTGGACGGAACAAGGTGCTTCACCCTGGCAATGTTCCTAAGATGGTAAAATGCAGACTTAACGACTGCTGACACCTGATGAAGGGTCAGCCCGTCGTCGAGTACCACTCCCAGGTTATGCACCCATTGAGAGGTAAGGATCTGATCCCCCCCCCAGAAATAAACCAGAGGGTTGGTCATACCCCAGCCCCTCTAGCCCATGACCCGGGTCCACAACCATAACCTCAGTCTTGCTGGTGTTCAACTTTAACCAGCTTGAATTCATCCAGTCATGGATTTCAGCACACAGCTATTAAATACCGAGAAAGCACTAACCTGGTTGGGGGAAAAAAGACAGGTAGAGCTGGGTATCATTAGCATAACAGTGAAACCTCAGCCCATACCATCTTACAATATCTCAGAGGGGCAGCATATACTCTGCAAACAACATGGGGGAAAGCACCGAGCTCTGGGGAACACCACACTGCAGCGAGAAAGGGTCAGAGGAAAAAATCCCAGATACAACTCTCTGTGTTCTCCCAGACAGAAAAGATGAAAACCATCTGAGCACTGTACTAGACAGTCCACAGATGGACCTCAGGCACTCGAGCAAAACCCCATGGTCTACAGTGTCAAAAACTGAAGAGAGATCAAGGAGAACCAAGATAGAACAGTTTCTCTGATCTCTCACCATCAAGAGATCATTGAGCACCTGAACCAGAGCAGTCTCGGTACTATGCCTCTTGTGAAAACCAGACTGGAGAGGTTCGTAGATACTGTGGATGGTCAAATGGTCCTCCAGCTGGTTTGCCACTACCTTCTCAATAACCTTCCCAATAAAGGGAAAGTTAGAGATAGGTCTGTAGTTGGCAAAAATATCTGGGTCCAGAGAAGCCTTCTTCAAAAGGGGAGTCACCACCACTTCCTTTAGGGAGCTAGGAAACTCACCCAATTCTAAGGAGCACCAGATTATTTGAGCCAGAAAAGAGCCCATGATCTCAACACAACCCAAAATCAGGAGGTTGGACCTGGATCTAAACTACAGCACGTAGGGCGCATCCCCTGGAAGATCCACATAATATCCTCGAACATCGGCAGGTCAAAGGAACTCCAGGAGGCTGGGGGAACCATGGCCAGATGCCGACCAACAGCTTCCCCCTTATAGTGTGTCAGGCAGATCTCTTATCTGATGTCAGCAACCTTATTCGCAAAGAACTGAGCAATCTCATCACACTCCTTTTGTGACAAAGCTCAATGGAGCTGGAGACAGGCTGGGTTGCACAGCTTGTCCACAGTTCTGAAGAGCTGAGCCGGTCGATTCTGAGCAACAGCGATCTCCCTGGACAGGAATTCTGACTTCTTAAGGGAGATCTCTGATTGGTAGAGCCGATAATGCTCCTCCAAACTAAGGCGGTTGACTTCTAGAGCAGACTTCCACCAACAACGCTCTAACCATCGTCCCACACGTCACAACTCCCTCAAGGACCCATCAAACCATGGGGCTCAAGGGCAGAGAGAGAGGGGACGAACACGGAGAGGAGCAATTGAGTCAAGAGCCAAGGAAATGGCCTGATTATAAGCCAAAACCATGGGCTCCGGACCCAAGCTGGCAACAGGAAACTCTGAGGGGTTCAGTACCGCCATCAGGTTTTCAGGGTACATGCCCCGTAAAGGGCGGTATCGAACCATCTCCACAGGGGCAGACCTATGAAGGACAGCACAAAAATTGAAGCCCACGGTGTAGTGATCAGACCAACTGACAGGTTCCACCACCAAATCAGAAGCCTCAATCCCCAGGAGAAAAACTAAATCCAAAGAGTGACCGTAATTATGAGTAGCTGAAGAAACAATCTGTGTAAGACCCAGTGATGTCATCAACTGGAGGTAGTGTTGACCAAAAGCTGAGAGTTCGTCATCGACCCAGGCATTGAAGTCACCCAGAACCATCAATCTGGGTGACTCCAATGCAATATCGGTGACAAAGTCTGCCACTTCCTGCAGGAATCGCCTCTCGTCTCCTGGTGGACGGTAGACGAGGGCTATCCTACAACCCACACCAGCTACTATGGTACACTCAAAGGATTCAGCTTCCTTAACTGGTACACCTGTGAGCCCCAATCTGGTCTTAAAACAGATTGATACTCCCCCAAACCCCTGCGATCCAATCTCGGGCGGTGAATCACTGAGTACCCGTCTGGAATGGCCGCCTCCAAAATGGGGCCAGCATCTCCATCCAGCCAGGTCTCGGTGATGCAAGCCAGAGCTGCTGTCCCAACAAAGTCAGCGATAACAGCAGACTTGTTTTTAATAGATCTGACATTGCACAACACAACCCGAGTTGAACAAGGCTCCGGAGCTGTCCCGACTACTTGCCCATCCAAACAGGTGGTGCCCTTGGATATGGGGACTAGACATGAATCTCCACGTTCCAGGCTCTATTTCACCCCAGGCATCTTCTGGACCTGATCAGCCCTATATGAAAAGTCCGTTCATTCACCCTTCCGTGTCCATGTCCCCCACCACACCCACCCCAAGCCCTCCTACATACAATACCAAGTGCCTGACAAGCTGGTAGATGGAAAATGGGAGGTAGGGGCAAAGGGCATGGAGATCAGAAGGAGCGAATACTGCAGGCAAGGTAACTAAACAACACATACCACAAGTGGAAACAAACTCACTGCTAGACAGCTAAATAAAAATCCTAATTACCTCATAAATAAATTACACACAATTAAAACCCACCCAATAACATAATTCAAAAAACAAATAAACAAAAACAAACTAATAAAACTTCCCCACCCAATGAACCCTCTCACGGCTCTGGGGAGGGAAGGAAAACAAAATTAAAAACTAAAATTATACAATTCAAAACTAATTTTCGTCCCAAGGTCCTCTCACTACCAATAGGACAAAGCATTCAAAAACACAGATATTGATAGTCCATTTGCAGTTTTTAGGCACTCTCACTGCAGATGATAGTTAATATTACAGAATCCAGATATGTAAGGATAATGAGGCCCTCTCACTACACACCATCCTTCATATGATGAAAACAGGATCCAGTGAAAAGTCAAATGGCATTACGATGGCCCGAGTCAAAATCCAGACCATTATAAATGTACGAGAATAACAACATATAATCTCAGTGCGAGTCCATAAGTGGAGAAGAAATATCTCAGATGAGGTCGGAGATATCCACAGACTAAGCTGCAAGGAGCGGGACGTCCCCCCACACACACACCCAAACTGCTTAATCAGGCTCTATTATACTACCAGGACCCACAGCTTCAGATATCCCAAATAAGACTATTAAGGCTGACCCTGGAGAAGCTGAGGAGCCCCCCCTAATAACCCCCAACTCCTTAGGGGAAACGAGAGCAGCTCCTGCTTGGTCCCAGGCAGCACAACCCAAGATCACCCAGGCACAAAAAGGGGGGAAGGGGGTAAGAACCTCCCAGAACTAAGACCATTAATATAGCACTACTTCCCCAAGGAACATTAAACACAGCTTAGACTAAAATTTGAAATCCCAGGGAAATAAAGGACATCGATCAATGAATCGGGTCCCATTACTCACGATACATTAAAACACCAGTAACTGTCCTTTCCAGCCCGAGTTCATGCAGAAATCACACCAACTAGTCCAGTTCTTCCTCGATAGATCACTGTAAGAATCCTTCACAGTACATCCAGCTGTAAGGGCCAAACATCAAATAGCAGCCAGCAAATTCCTGGGATCAAGGCCCATAAACATCCAAATGAGCCGAAAATAAACTCCCCCACATTAAAGGATACAAACGGTAGGCAACCACAGGATCCTGCTCCCAGCAAAAATCGCTAGCTTTCCCCACAAAAGGGCATCAGGGAGAACTACTGTAAGCTGCAAGACTTACTTCCCCACACTTGGGGAAATGCCGGGACAGCAATTGGCAGCAGGCGATGAACAGCCGAAAAAATGAAGAATGCAACTCCCAGCAAAAAGCTCCCTTCAACTGCAAACACCGGGACAGGCAGGGCATCGAGACAACTACCGGAGCATCGAAACAAGCTACCTGAAGCAGCAAAAAGACCGCAAAAACCGGGCGGCACAAAACTAAAACTCACAAACAAGCAAACAAATTAACTAAATAAAACGATTTAAACTCACGGCCAAACAAATCAAATAAATAAAACAGTTACATCTTGTGTAGACCTGTGTAGATGCCTGCAGATGGGCAGCATGTGAGAAATGACAGCTGTACTGTTCATAAGACAGTGTGTAGAAATGGCTATGTTGAAAATTTGGAGGGATAATATTAAAAATTGACCAAGTTAAGCTCATGCATAGGAAAATTTAAATGAACACACGTAACTTGGGTGTTTGTTGGTATTTTTGCTCCAAATTTTCAACATGGGCTTTTTGGGACCCCACTTCACAAGCAGTGACATTATCATTTCAGTACTGTATCCCAAAAGGTGATTTTGTGCAGCGACTGCATCATTCTGTACCACAGGTGCGAAAATATGTTTTGGGCAGGATGTGAAAAATGACATCTTTACTGTTCATGAGGTGGTGTGAAACAATGGATATGTTGAAAATTTGGAGTTAAAATATTAAAAATAACAAAAGGTACAGTACGTGCGTGTGTATAAAAATTTCAATGATCGCATGGCCATTTTTTACGTTGGCGCGCTTGCACAGCCAACATCTTGGGACAGTGCAGCTTTGAAGGCACGGTCGCTGTTGGGCGAATGCAGGGCATGCATCAGTTGGTGCTTCCTGCATTCCCCAATCAGCCTGCATGCCGGCACCACACCATGCATACATAATGTGGTGAGCACATCTAAGAAAAGGTCTGCTGCAATCCGAGCAAAGCTCTTCAGATGCAACGGTCCTTTTCTTGCCATGCTCACCACCATTATGTACATGGCAGCACACTGGCTGCTGAACTGCCAACTTTGGGGGTGCCCAATCCCCCTGTCGGCTGCCCCTGCCCCCGTGAATGTGCCAATGGGGGAACCCCCTCCCCATCGGCATAAAGCATCCCCCATTTGTGATATGCTGGCCAGAGGGTGCCCAATCTCCCTCAGCTCTTACCCGCCACCCTTTTCCTTGTGTGCCGGCCAGAGCCCACCTTGCGCAGAAAATAACCTCCAATTGATTATCGCCGAGGGGTGCCCGATCCCCGTGGCTCTGTGCCCTTCTTGTGTGCTGACGGGGTGCCCTAATCCCCGTCGCATAAATTCCCCATTTATGATATGCCAAGGGGTGTCCAACCCCTTGGCTCTTACCACCCCTGTTTCCTTGTGTGCCATGGGGGGCCCACTCCCCATTGACAGAAATAACCCCTTCAATTGTTTAATGCCGAGGGTGCCGATCCCCTCAGCTCTCGCCCCTCTTTGTTTGCCGATGAGGGTGCCTAATCCCCGTCAGCTACAGACACCCCCAAACGGTTAGGTGGCATGCTGGGAGCCCACTCCAGCGTCCGAAATCCCTGGAAAAAAAAACTGCCCGCGATGTTTTTTCATTTTGAACACTGAAAGGAAATGGTCCCTTGCAGTCTCCGTGCCCCCTCCCCCACCCGCATCCATCCACTGCGCACCTCGCCTCCTCACACACACCCCATGCTTACCTCAGAGTCCGGCACGGCGATCTTGGGTGAGACCGGGAACCGTCTGCACTCTTCAAAGCTGACGCGATCTGAGGAAATGGCGGTAAGCTGTATAATGTAATAGATAGGGTTTTTTCAACTTTAGTACATATCTCAGGCATTTTTGCGAATTTTGACCCCAAATTTTCAACATGGGGTTTTTGGGACCCCTTCTCATGGATTCTTGCACTGTCATGGCGTTATTCATTCCCGAAAGGTGATTTCGCAGTCACTGCACGGAATCACCTTTTGGGACCGCATAATGAAATGACAGTGCCACTGTTCATGAGGGAAGCTCTCAAAAACCCTATGTTGCAAATTTGGTGGGAAAAATTCAAAACATGACTGTTTTATGAGTGTGCATAGCAACTGCGCAATGAACACTCATAAGTTAGTGAATTCACAATATTTTCATGCCAGATTCTCAACAGTGGCATTTTACCACACCTTCTTGTGAACCACACAGCTGCCATTTTTCACATCCTGGCTGAAATGTGTTTTCGCCCTTCCGGTGCAGAATAGCACAGTCGTGGTGCGAAATCAGTGTTTGGGACACATTATGAAAATGACAGTGACACTGTTCATGAGCAGAGGTCCTAAAATGCCTTTGTTGAAAATTTGGTGACAATACTCCATAAAATGACTGTTTTACGATCGTGCATAGCAACTGCGCAACGCAACGCTCATAGGTTAGCACATTCACACTATTTTCATGCCAGATTCTCAACATCGGCATTTTACAACACCTTCTTGTGAACTGTACAGATGTTATTTTTTACATCCTGACCAAAATGTGTTTTCGCAGTTTGGATCAGAATAGCATGGTCACTGTGGAAAGTCCATGTTCGAGACACATGATGAAAATGACAGTGACACTGTTCATTAGCAGATGCCCTAAAATGCCCATGTTGAAAATTTGGGAACAAAAGTCAATAAAATTAGTGTTTTATGAGCATGCATTGCACAGTTTGCATGCACACTTCTGACTTTGTGAATTTGTAATAGTTTCACTCCAGCTGTTCATCATTGGCAATTTTCCATGCCTCCTTATGAACACTACAGCTGCCTGAAATGTGTTTTCGCATGTCCGGCACTGAATTGCATGGCCACTGTGCAAAATCAGTTTTCAGGACAGTTTGAGGAAATGGCAGTGACACTATTCATGAACAGAGCTCCTAAAATGCATATGTTGAAAATTTGGTGCCGAAAATCCATTCAATGACTGTTGCAAGCGTGCATTGCGCAGTTTCCACGCACCCTTGTAACTTCGTCAGTCTGCAATATTTTCATGCCACATTTTCACCACTGGCATTTGTGCACATCTCCTTATCAACAGTCCAGCTGCCATTTTTCACAGCCTGCCCAAAACGTGTTTCGGCAGCTGTGGCACATAATGGCGTGCTCGCTGTGCAAAATCACCTTTTGAGACACATTCACAAAATCACAGCACTATATGTCTGTAGCTCCACCACTCCCACTGTCAATGCCTGTGCGCCAACATTCGGCATTGACAAATGCTTGTTGGTATTTTTACACCAAATTTCCAACATAGGCATTTTAGGGACCCCACCTCAGGAACAGTGGCACTGTCATTTTGTTACTCAGTCCCAAAAGGTGATTCCATGTAGTGACTGCAAAATCACTTTTCGGGACTAAGTAATGAAATGACAGTGACAGTGTTTATGAGATGGAGTCCCAAGAACCCCATGTTGAAAATTTGGTTCAAACATCTCAAAAACTGGCTGAGATATCAACATAAGTTGAAACCGCCGTTGACAGCCATTACACAGCACTTACTGTACCTTCATTTTTCAGCAAGACTTTGGAGAAACTTATCCACCAACAGATCTCTGCCCATCTACAAAATTTTAACCTACAGTCCCCAATTCAACATGGCTTCAGGGTTGGGCACAGCACCACTATTTCCCTTACTCTACTAACCAGCGAGATGAAGTTCAACATGGATAAAGGCCTGCTTACCGGTGTCGTATTCATTGACCTCACCAAGGCTTTTGACCTGGTTAGCCACCACAATTCATGAATTGCATTCTCTTGGTGCTTCCAGTTCCACAATATCCTGGATCAGCAGCTATCTCTCTGGCTGATCCCAATCCATCTCCTTCAACATGGTCCTCTCTTCTTTGGCTCCTATCTCTTGTGGCGAACCACAAGGATCCATTCTGGGACCGTTGTTCTCCATTTTTGTAAATGATGGTCCCAGTTCCTTTACCCATTGTCACTCCATCATGTACCCTGACAACCTGGTGCTCTATGCATCCTCTCACTCAGTCACTGACCTGAAAACGCACCTGTCATCGGCATTCCAATAGATTCAATCCTGGCTCTCCTCTAACTTCCTAGTCCTCAATCTACCAAAAACCCAGGCCATGCTCTTCGGCTCCACCAGAAAAGTTCATGCTGAGACTCCTAAGCTTCACGTCCAGTGTCATGATGGGTCTGCAATCACGACAACTGACACTTCCAAATACCTTGAAGTGACATTGGACCCTGCACTTGATTTCTCTGCCCACATAAACAAGATATGCAGGTCCGTTAACATCAGGATAGGTGCCGCCTACCGTGTGCGCCACTCCCTCCCCTCTGTTGCCAGGATCTCAGTGGTCAGAGGTGTCCTGCTCCCAAGGCTATGGTATGCCCTCCCTATCTTTTCTCATGCCAACGCCTCTATTCTTGTTAAATGGGACACCACTTACAATAATATCTGCAGATTTGCCCTATTGTCCCCTTGCATTATGCACCACTGCCTCCTGTAATCCTCCCTACACTGGCTATCCACCCCAATACTGTGGTCCTACTCTCTGGGCTGCTTCACTGACTCTATGACTAGGAACCCTTGCCCTGGCAGTCTCAGGGCAATGCTCACCCCTGTGCCTCCCTCCTGCCCACTTAAGTCCTCTAACTCCTTACAACTCTCTGTCCCCCTCTGTTCCACTAGAATGATGGTGCAAGCTTTCTCCCACTTTGCCCCCAAATTCTGGAACTCTCTGCCTCCCACTCTTAAGTGCTCACTATCTCACTCCTCTTTCAAGCCTGTACTTTTCTCCTACCTTAAAGCACTTGATTCCTGTGACTGCTCCTAACCTACCCTGGCCCCTGCATCAGTGCATACCTATCTACTACTGCTTGGCTCCTGTAACTCTGCATTGTGCTTGATTGTCATTCTGTTCCCTTCCATTCCTGTGCGGATGTTTACCACCTGTTGGTTTATGTCCCTCTATCCCTGAGAGGATAGCTGTGTTGTCTAGCACTCCTAACTGTCTGTATCTTATTTGTTGTAAACATGTAAACTGTGTTTCCTGTGTATATTCTGCAAGGATATCTGTTGAATAACTTCAATAGCTGATTGTACTGTATCTTGTACCCTCCCGGGTTGTGCTTGAACATAGGCAGGTTCTTGCCTAATGCACCCACCCAGTCAACAAAACTAATAATTAAATAAATTAATTATGGGGTAAGGGGGGTGCAGGGAGGTGGGTGCACAGTCAAAGGGTCAGGATGGGGGAGGGGCTGGGGAGATGATGAGGCACCATTTTCTTTTTTGCAGGGTTAAAAATAAATAAATAAAGATGTCAGGGGATGGTTTTCTCTATTTTTTAGGGACAGGAATGGTTCAGCTTTACTATTATGCTCTGATGGACCCCCAATCAAGGCCAACAGATAACGGGGCTGGCAGGATCACTCAGTGGCCACCCTTGCAAGGATGACGTGGGTGGGCATAATGGCACAATAGACAAAGATGGATGGTTTTCTTTTTTTTTTCAGGATAAAAAAAATGACGAGGGACAGTTTTCTTTCTTTCAGGGAGAATTGGCTGTACAGTTGAGGACACTGGGGGATTGGGCACCCCAGTGTCAATATCTCATGTTTGGGGGGCGGTGTAGGGTGGTGGGTGCTTAGAGGGAGGGTTGTGTGGGTGAATAACATAAAAAAAATGAGGGGTAGTAATGTGAGAAGGAGAGAGAGGACTTGAGGAGCCAACCACAGCAGCTCTCACATTGAGCTGCATGGAGATCGGCAACCCCGCCGCAGCATGTGGCTTTACTTTTATGCTCCATTGGACTCCCAATCAAGGCCAAAAGATGACAGGGCTGGCAGGAGCACTCAATGGCCACCCAGGACTGGGAAGCAAGGCAGCACACAAATAGTGGCATGTCTTGGTGCACCAGTGAGGGAAGAGACAGACAAGATGGGGGGAGACATCACGTCAGCCAAGCTGATCAGGACATATAACTGCTGTTTGCTGGGCAGTGTCCTGCAGATGACAAGAGAAAGCCGCATTATGATTGGTGCAGCTTTTTCTTTTCAAGTGCAGATTGTTTCAGGCAAAATAGCATCATGATCAGCCTGGCTGATGACTGGTGTAGCACTGTCCAGCCCCTTGTAGACCGCTCTGCATTGGACAGACAGTGACACACCTCTCAAAAATCACTCTACTGCAAGAATTTTGCTGTGCGTGCACTCCTGGTGAGCTTAAAAATGCTTAGGTTCAAGAGACAGAGAGACAAGTTGGTCTTGTCTGTAGTCATACAAACTGGCAATATGCAAGTGAGACATGGGGGGGACTCTGATGTCTTCAGAAAACTCCAAAAGGCAGAGTATTTGTTAATGTCCCAAAAGGTATCATTTGTTATTTTTCACCTATGATAGTGCTTAGCCAGGAGAAAGCCAAGTTTGCATTTCTGTATAATCATCTTTTACTTTTGCATGTTTTTTCCTGTAAGCACTTTAGTTTTATCCTTGCCAATACTCAGTTTATTGTGTAAATGAAGTATTATTTTCAGAAGGTTCTTTTTCCCTGTTCTCACAGCACATAACCCCCCCGTACTTGTGTCACTTGTTATCTGATATGTATTTTTCGTTGCTGGTGCCTGGTTCACTCACACTCCTTATGTATATAGCTTGCATTGTCTAATTTTATATCTCTATAGGATGTTTTATTATATAATCTATTGTTCTGTTCTGTACCTATTGTCACAGATCCACTCAGCAGGTCAGGCCCTCTACTCCCAAAGTGCCAACCTCTGAGTGCAGTCTTGTGAATAGTGTAACAGACAAGGTAACCCTCTTGTCTCTTTTTGTGAGTTCGGATCAACCTTTGGTCTCAGTTCTGGAGGGATTCAAACTGTAACCTCTTGCTAGCATACCCAATGCACAGGCTCAGATATATCTGTCTTCAGGGGTCCAAATATCTTTGCCTACGGGCACCTAACCAGGTATTCAGAGCTGAACCCTTTAAACTTAATAAAGACCTCAGATTTAAATATGCTTCTGTTTCCAGTTTGGTACCACCATACAAGCTGTATGTCTGCTGAACCATAAATATTTCTTAGCAAAAGAAAGCAATTCAAAGACAGACCAGGTTTGCTCTAAAATTAGGGTTTTTGCTAAAATATATAATAATACGTCAAACATACAATACAGAACTCTTATAACACAAGACATACATATCTTTAAACAAAACGAGGTTTAAAACAGTGCAATTCCTACAACTATATTTAGATTTTGTCCTGCTTTCTAAATACCTGTTTTCAGTGCTCAGATGTTTCCTTAGTCAGCGTCAGATACAAAATGCATCCCTATAGTGAAAGAGAATAATCTTTTCAAGCAGTATTGAGCAACCCCTTTTTGATGAAGTCATCCAGCCCCTCCCTCTGGTCAAATATCTAACAAAAATATATTTTTATACAACCACAGGATATAATTTTAAAGTATTCATTCTGCAACCTTAGCATAACTCCAGTTTCAATGACACCTCTTTTAATCTCATGCTGTACCCTCTTCACACAGGCTTCATAGGATCATTTACAACCTTACCTCTATAACATCCTAGCTTCCCTTATTTTAATGTCATAAACCTAGTTTATGATTCTCTCTTAACAAAATTAACTTAACAACTCTGTAATTAGCTCAGAGAAACAGGATCCTTAATAAAAGTCTTCCAGTAACACATTGTCTCTGAAAAGACTGAGTATGTGATACAATGCTGTCAGCAGTTCTCTTGGCCTGCATCTGTCAGCTAAAATCTGGGTGGGGGGGATGAGCGAGGTCATTCCTAGAACATTCGATTTTCAGCAGAGACAGTCATAATACATTTTATAAATGAGTTATTTTTAGTTCAGTATGCCTTTCCTGGTATAACTTTTGAAAATAAATTATTTTATTTTCATTACAGACTGACTGGTGGTACATCTTAAAGAATATATTGATGTAAACTTCTGAGGAAGCTGTCACTCTGAAGGGACATGCTATCCTATTTAAAGTAATGGGAGAAGCAGAATACAGTATGTCCTGATACAGGAAGTGATGTGGTAAAGTGGATAAGACAACCCCACACTCCACCTGGGTTTCAAGCAGTATGCCATGACTTGATACAGGGGGACTGGTGATTAGGCTCAAAGGGTCCAGGTATCTGGGGCATGCCACCTTCACAGAGAGCTGACTATGGGTGCAGGACACTGTATGGAGCAAATCAGGGTGGAAGTCTTGTGTAAACAAGGTGAGAGGAGTGCTGGCTGGGCACTGGTGTGGGTGGGGGGGTTGTTACAGCCTAAATTAAGTTTTTTGGTGAGTAAAGATCTCACCTCTTTTTGTGCTGGCAATCAGGGATGAATGAAGTGGGTTAAGAATTCTGCATGTGATTTGCCCAAATTTTGAGTCCTAATGTCTGAGTTGTGCTTTCATAGGGGATTGACATATTGGTCTTGGAACATATTTAGCCAATCAGGAAGCAGGGAATTTCTTACCCATTTTATAAGTAAGCACTAACACCTGCTAGAGCATGCATCAGAATAAACTGGTGGAAGTCCCAGGTGCATTGTGAGGCATGAGTGATACTGGAGAGTATTCAACCTCACAGGAAGTGTGTTAATTTAGTTCAATGTATGTCCTTGGGTATGGGCTTGTTGGAGGAGGATGATAGAGTATGCAATGTATGGCTGCTGTTTAAGTTATAAAAACTGGGCAACAAGATCCAAAGGCATGCATTGAATCTTTAGTTCTCAGACTTTGTGATAGTGATCCTCCCCAAGCCATGGAAAGGATCTTGAGCCTCCCCGAATATTGAAATGGTCTTGGGTTTCCCCATAGAAAAACAGCATATGTTGCACAGTACATAGGGAATAAAGGGAAAGTGCAGAACCTTTGTTGTGTTCCTCTAACAGAGTGCCTCCCTGGATCACTCCACAGCCCTAAGTGTGCATCCACCCCAGATCCCCAGAATCACCCCTTCCCTCAGCTTGATTACTCCAGGCCACCCTTCCCACACAAGCACCAGCCCTAGCCCCCTTCAAATCTCTCTACAGCTGAACCACCCTTTCTGCCTCTGGACCAGCCCCGCCAAGCTGAGCACCCTTTCTGGACCACTCTACAGCCCCAGAACCTACATCCACCCTCAGCAGAGCATCTCCCTGCAGGTGCTGAACCCCGCCCCAACAAATCTTACTGCAGATAACCCCATACCCTCCCTGCACCTGTACAAACCATCCAGCCATGAACCAGTCTCTCTCAAGTTGATCACTTTCCCTGGACCACTCCACAGCCTCCAAACTTTCATACTACCAGCTGACCACCCTACATGCAGCTGGACCCCACACCATTCATTCATTCATTCATTATTTTTATAAGGTGCTTTTCTTATAACCAAAGCGCCTGTACAATACATAAAACAATAAATAATTAAACAAGATAAAACTGTCATAAATCATTAAAAGCTCTGCTAAAAAGATATGTCTTCAAAGATCCTTTGAAGCTTTGGACAGTCGGGCAATTTCGCACCTGATGAGGTAGAGAATTCCACAGGGTCAGGGCCATAAAACTAAATGATCTTGCCTCTGAAGTTTTTAAATGGACCCTGGGGATCTCTAGCAATCCCTCATCAGTGGATCGGAGAGAGCGGGGAGGACAGTAGGGACAAAGGAGCTCTTTCAGGTAAGTAGGTCCCTGATCGTGTAGGGCTTTATAGGTCAGCAAACCGATCTTGAAGGTGATTCACCAGAAAACTGGCAGCCAATGCAGTCCGCGGAGCACAGGCGTTATATGACTAGACCTAGAAGATCCAGTCAACAGCCTGGCTGCCGCATTCTGCACTAGCTGCAGATGGTGAAGTTCAACCCCCGCTAGCCCCAGGTAAAGGGCACACACCAGACTCACACTTCCCATTCAGGGACAGCCACTCCCTCACCCCATGATGATCATCTTTGCAGCCTGACCCCAATCCTGGAACAACCCTCCACCACAGCAGATAAACCACCCTGCTGCTGAAACACCTTACAACCACCTTCATTGCAGCCAGACCACCCTTCAAACCCCATATGACCACCCTCCCATGTGATGGATTTTCCATTCTGGCCCAATGACCAGCTCCCCAGATAAATCTCCTTGCAGCCTCCCCCAATCTGAGTACCCTTACAGGATAACTTGGCAATCCCAGAACCTGCATCCACTCCCAGAAGACCGCCCTCCCTGCAGCTGGACCCCCCAGACAACCCTTCATGCCCACAGACCAGTCCCCACCACCACCAATCTTCCTTTTTTTTAATTTACTGTGCTTTTTCCCCTTTCACCCCTCCTCCTCAGCTAGTGATCAAACAGGAGTTCAGCATGTTTGTAGTTCATTTGCATCACCAGGTAAGGAAAAATGTCTGGCTCCCTATAGGAGGTACAGGTGAAACGCCAGACCTCACCCAACAAGTAACACACCAAAATCTGGCCAATGGAAAATCATGTATACAAATGCCTGCAGTCTGGGAAACAAGATCCCAGAACTACAGCAACAATGGCAGAGGTTAAACTGAACATAGTAGCCATTAGTGAGACATGGTTCACCAATAACCACACTTTGGAGACTTCAGTACCTGGCTATGTACTGTTCAGAAGAGACCAAGGTGCAAAAGGAGTGAGGGGGGAGAGTGGTGTGGTTCTTTATGTCAATGAAAATATCAAAGGTACACAAATTCAGAATACACCTAAGGAGTCAGAAGAACTGTAGGTCACCCTGGAAACAGGAAATGGGACAGCCCTGGGTTGTCTACAGGTCTCCAGATGAGGGGGAGGAGATAGACACATTACTGTTAGAAGATATACAAAACATGGCAGCTAAAGGGGAGGTTCTGATAATGGGAGACTTCAACATGCCAGACATAAATTGGTCAATACCAACAGGAACATCTACCAGAACTAGACACATAGTGGATTCCCTGCAGGGGGAGGGCCTCAAAGAACTGGCACAATAACTCACAAGAGACAGGGCTATCCCAGCTCTAGTGCTGACTAACGGGGAACGGATCACAGACCTCCAGGTAGAAGGTCACCTGGGGGCCAGTGACCATCACATGGCATGGTTCAATTTGGCCACTAGAACTAAATTATTCCATTCCAAGGCAAAAATATGGGACTTCAGAGGAGCAGACTTTGATAAGATGGCCAACAGAGTTAAGCTAGCCCTGGCAAGAAGAAATACAGGTGAGGGAGTAGAGGCAAAGTGGGCAAGCATTAAGGATGCAATACTTGAAGCAACATCCCATTGTGATAGGGAGAAAAGCAAGAGCAAAAGAAGGAGGAAACCACATTGGTTCTCAATAACAGTAGCAGAAAAGGTCAGAGCCAAAAGGTTGGCCTTAAGGAAATATAAGGGAACGCAGTGGGATGAAGATAGGGAGGTATACCAAACTTCCCTAAGAGAAGCAGGGAAGGCAGTAAGGCAGGCAAAAGCCCACACCGAGGTAACACAAGCATGCACAGTAAAAGATGGGACAAGACTTTCTATAGATACCTTAGTGAAAGAAGAAAGTCCAGAGAGGATATTGCTAAGATAAAGAGGATAAGGGGGAGTGTGTGGAGGAGGACCAAGGAAAAGCATCTATCCTAAATAGATACTTCTGCTCAGTATTTACTAAGGAGAAGGTTGGGCAGGGCCCACAGCTCAGCACCATGGACATGGGAGGAGGGAGTTGTGCACAAGTTCCTTCACAAAAGAAAGGGTCCTACAAGAGCTCACTAAGCTCAGGGTGGACAAGACAATGGGACATCCCGAGGTACTAAAGGAGCTAAGGGTGGAACTAGCAGAGCCATTATAAGAACTGTTTATTGAGTCTCTGAGCACAGGAGAGGTCCCAGGAGACTGGAGAAGGGCTCATGTGATCCCACTCCACAAGAGTGGTACCAGGGAGGAGGCAGGGAACTACAGACCAGTTAGTCTTACCTCAGTAGTGGGCAAAGATTATGGAGGCACTCCTTAAGGAAAGGATAGTGCAATGCCTGGAATCCATAGGAACACAGGATCCAAGACAGCATGGGTTTACAACAGGAAGATCCTGTCAAACTAATCTCATAGAATTCTTTGACTGGGTAACCAGAGTGGTGAACCAAGGGGGTGCAGTTGATGTTGCCTACTTGACTTAAGCAAAGCTTTCGATACTGTTCCACATAGAAGATTGATTAATAAGCTGGGTAGGCTCAGGGTGGGTCAGAGGTTGGTCAACTGGGTGGCAAACTGGTTGGCAGGCAGAAAACAGAGAGTTGTGGTAAATGGTATACAGTCAGAAGAGATACAAGTCACAAGTGGGGTACCTCAGGGATCTGTCCTGGGGCCAGTCCTCTTCAATATCTTCATCAGTGACATTGCAGATGGACTGGAGGGTAAGGTTTGTCTGTTTGCAGATGACACCAAGATTTGCAACAGAGTAGATGATCCAGATAGGGTGGGCAGAATGGGAAGAGATCTGGATAAACTGGCAAAATGGATAGAAGAGTGGCAACTGGGGTTTAATGCAAAGAAGTGCAAGATCATGCACGTAGGAAAGAGAAACCCTGAAGCCACCTATAGTTTGGGAGAGGAGTTGCTGGCAATCACAAGGAAAGAAAGAGACTTGGGCATCATCATCACAGATGACCTGAAATCATCCAAGCAGACCACTAAAGCAATAGGTAAGGCTACAGGGATGTTAGGGTGTATTAGTAGGGGTATCACAAGTTGTAATAGTGAGATAATAATCCCCTCTTTACAAGACACTGGTTAGGCCCCATATGGAGTACTGCATGCAGTACTGGAGGCCTCACCTGCACAAGGACATTAACAAAATGGAGGCAGTCCAGAGAAGGGCAACCAAAATGGTGCAAAGACTGCATCAGAAAACATATGAGGACAGATTAACAGAGCTCAATATGTATACCCTAAAGCAAAGGAGGGAGATAGATGACATGATCGAAATGGAAGCACCAAGGGAGGTCGACAGTGAAAATGCCAACCTCCCGCACAGCGATGGCACAATACCGATGCAGGTATTGTGCCGCCCGTTTTAAAAGTGTTTTCTGTGGGGGGGCTACACCCCCACACCCCCCCATGTGGGGCACTCTGCCCCCACACCCCCTGAACTTTAGGATTATCAACTCCAGGTCAGAGTTAGTCAGTGGAGGGGACAGAACACTCGGGAAAGTGAAACAGGGAAAAAGGACCATTACAGCGATTGTCGCCATAATGGTCTTTTTTTGTGTTTGGCTGTCGGGGGTGTCAACCTGAAGGGGTGCACCAGATCGAAACATTCCAACATCTTAAGGGCATTAACAAGGTGATAGAATCTTACATGTTTCAATACAAGAAAAATAGCAAGCAAGAGGATACAGCATGAGATTAGAGGGAGGCCAATTAAGGGGTAATGTGAGGAAGCTCTTTTTCACAGAAAGGATGGTGGTTGCATGGAATGGCCTACCTCAGGAAGTGATGGATATGAATATTCAAACAAGCATGGAATAGGCATAAGGGAGCAATACAGATGAGTAGATAGGCCATTGACAGAGTACAGGCCTATGGCACATTCATAAGGTAGAAAAAATGAGCAGACTGGATGGGCCTTGCGGTCCTTATCTGCCCTCAACTTCTATGTTTCTATGTTTCATCAAGGTGACACTCACTGGCCTTGCTGCTGCAACCAGCCCCTTCTCCACCTTGGCAGGGACTTGCCTCCACCGCCTGGTCCTCCCTAGCTTGGCGCCCCTTCCCCCCAATAACAGGACCATTGGATGGAGGAATCATACATAATTACAGCTCACTTCAATGGGCACCACAATCAGCTGTGTGTGGCATGCATCATGCTGCTTTATGCTGGGGCATTTTACTTGTTCTCTTGCAATCCCTGCGACACAACCCAGCCCCTACAGACTTATGCATGCACACTGGTGTATGCTGGTGCATGCATCCACAACAGTCTCTGTTCACTCTTGATGATCTGCAGCTCCAACTTGCACTGCCCCTATGGTCTTCCAGGTGGCGGTAGCACAACGGAGACTGAAAGAGAAAGAATCCTCAGAGATTCTCCATCTTTCTTTCCTGGCTGGCCTTTTGACTACTCAGGCTCATTCTCTTGGTCATCAGCATCGCAAGTGGCAGCAGTATCTCTGCTCCAGTTGACTGGCACCCCACAAATCTTCCTGCATTTGGAACCCTACCAGCCTCTAGCACAGCCACCCCCAAGCCGAGCACTCTCCCTGGATCAGTCCATGGCCCCCACACTTGTATTTGACCATGGTTACCAACAACACTCCCTGTAGCTGGCCCCCACTAACCTTTCCACCCACAGAATCACCCCACCCAAGCACCCTGCCTTGAACTGGCACATACATCTCACTTCTGAGTCCCAATGAACACCCTATCCACCCTTGCCATCCAGGTACCTGCCACCCCATGCAGTTCGAGCCCCCGCATAAATGCTTCCCTGACCCCAATCTGCTGTTCAAATGGGGGCCAGGGATCCGAAAACACATGTGGCTTTTAGCCATATAGAAAAGCTTCCCTGGCACTGTGAGTGTTCCATGGCCATGATCTGCATTTCAAGAGAGTCAGGAGATCACAGATATGGGCTGCATCAGTTTGTGGAGCAAGACAACAAGGTTATCTGAGCTGTCAAAACCTAATGAGTATTAGAAGCAACACTCCAGAGACAACACCTTTTGTCAACCACAATATGGTGATGTGCTTTACATACTTGCTGGAGAACATTGCCATTCCAGTCCATCATTCTAGTTCTGTGATCCCAGTGACTGCCCAGCCCCCCCATCAACATGTTAACAATTGTCGGGCCCCCTCCCATCAGCATCTCAGCAATTGTCCAGTGCCACCATCTGACCCAGGCCCCCAAGGGTCTCTTACCTGCCCAGTGAGTTTCCCTCAGTGATACAGCTTTCAGGGTAGGGAAGCCACTATCAAAACCCTCTGAAGTTGGTGTCAGGAGCTCCTTGTTTCTGGCAGATAGGCAGTGTGAGGCCCAAACATGCTGGTGCATGCCCCTGCAGAACCAGGGGGTTTCCATTTTGTTCCTCCTCAATGACATCAGCTGGAGTACATGGACTGTAGACATGCTGTGGGCATGCCCAGTGCACTGAAGCTGAGTATCTCTCTCTTCCCTTAAATCATACCCATTGTCTGATACTATTTGTGAGCCCCTCAGTGACCTCCTGCAATAGGAAGCAGACAGCGTCCCACCCCATTGAAGAATGCATCCTCTGAGATGTTTAGTCTTTCTCACCCCGGCTGGCTCCAGTGAGCCAGGCTTGTGCCAAGAAAAAGGTCCCCTAACACCACGAGTGGTAGCCCTACTGCTGTGTTGAAGGACAGCCAGGAAACTTCTCTGGTAGTAGAGGGCTTCAGCAGTCATAGTGGAATAGTAAGAATTTCACAGATTGTGTTCTACCTATCTCTGCCCATAAGCAGTGTATGCGCATTTTATAAAAGGACAGCACACTCTTGGAGCTGGATCAGGAAGTCCTAAGTCTACTCTGGAGGGCATAGTTGTTCAGTATAAAAGATTAGTGCTTTGCATTTCTTATTTAAGTGATAATGTGTTAGTTGGATCACTATCGAAGACAATTATGTAGTTGTCGAGTGAATAAAGTATGACAAAGGCCAAATACTTTATCTTCACAAGACATTCACATTATTGCCAAGAATAGTAACCAAACTATTGTAGCACATCATAATTATTATGCATCATGTGTTTGCTGCTGGGAGTATAGGCCAATCAGAATGCAAGAACAGGATAGTGTCACTATTGTCATTTTATTGACAGTAAAATGACTAACGTGAGTTTGCTAAGAAATAAAGTGTGTGTAACTCTGTCTTCTGATTGGAAAAGAGGGTCCATATGTTATATGAATACAGAATAATCCATGGGATGGTGTATATTATGATCATTTAATTAGTGGGCATAATTTTTTATGCACAGTTAATGAGAGTTTTGTCCTTCGTTACAACTGCCCAGTTGATATTTTTGGTTATGACTGGGTGGTTGTAACCAGCAGCTGTCAGTCTAGCTTGCACTAAAGTAAGCATGAATGAATTACACTGCCTTCAATCAGATGAATCCAATACCTCACAAAGGAATCACTCAGCCAGTAAATGTTACATTACAAAACGACATCTAATCAAAATGAAATAAAAGTGCCACACTTAAAAAAAATAAGTTATAGAAACATAGAATCCCAATTCTGTCAAACTGGGAAGATTTTGTCTAAGAACAGGAAAACAGAAACACCTTACGGAAAACGACAAGTCGCTTTAGACTATTTAAAACATTTCTGTCAGAAACAGGAGAGTGCACAAGAAAACCTTTCACTTTCATGTTAAAGCAGCAAAGTTGTAATTTTTGCATCTGTGATTTTAGTTTAGTAACAAGTCCATTTTAACTAGATACTCTAAGGGTTCCCTTTGATTCTTTATTATTTGTAATTAATTCACACAACATGTTTGTTTTCTTCATGTGACCTGTTGGGTGGTACATTAATTCGTGCAGATTAATTAATTTTTATTGAAGCAATAAAAAATAATAAAGAACTGAAGGAAAACCTTAGAATAACTTAAAATGGACATCAAGTGGCATGTTGCTAAACTAAAATCACAGGTGACTGCAAAATTACAACTTTTCGTTGCACTGCTGCTTTAAGAGTAACTGAAATAAAACACTTTACTCTCTCTTTCTTTCTCTCTCACACACACTTTTTTAAGGTAACTGTGCATAAAAAATGAGGCCCAGTAAATAAATAAAATAGTGTATGAGTGGGTGTGTGTAACCCAGAATTTTACACACACCCTCAGTGTGGGATGCTTTTATAATAGCATCCACACCTTGAGTGTATGTAAAATTCTGGCTACACACACCCACCTTCACATTATTCTATATTTAATACACACCCAATGTATGTTCTGCTACATAAATCCCGAGAGTGAAGTTTGAAGGGCTTAACAAGCATCACACACTGAGAGTATAGATTAAATTTGAGTAATTACACCATCCCATGATTAATTTCATATAATCACTGATCATCAATCATTTCTCCCCTTCCTACCTGATTTTGATACCGATAGATGTTCATCGATTCAACTCTAAACAAACTTTGGCAGAGAGAGAGAGAGAGCTGTGGACGTTCTTATAAAGGTTTATTTTACCAGATTGTCTTTTTCATAGAAACTGGTGCTGACTTTCTGTAAAAGCCACCATTTCCAGTTCCATTTCAGCAGTTAGCAAGTCGCAGCTGTTTGCCGTCATGCCAAAACTCTGCCCCCCATCCCCACCTGATTCACATAAATCATGTTTTATAGTAAACAAGCACATCTTTAGTGACAAGAAAGCTGAGTAAGGGCACAAACATTTTATGTAAAGCAGATGAACGGGAAAGGCTAAGATTAAGCAAGCAGAGGGAGTCAGACAACTGCAGGAGGACCTTACGAAGTTGGAAAGGTGGTCACAAATATGGCAATTAAATTTTAATGTTAAGAAGTGTATGATGATGCACCTGGGTAGGGCCAACCCCAAGGAAGAAAACTGGCTAAAGGGAGTCCAGCTGAGCTCCTCTGCTGAGGAACATGAGCTGGGAGTCAACATTAGGGGTGATCTCTAGCAGCAAAGTTAGTGCAATAAGGCTTACAGTAGGGCCAGCAGGGTGTTGGGATGCACTGGTAGGGGGACGGATAGCAGGGACAAGGAGGGGATACTGTCACTTGACCGGTCATTAGTGAGGCCTCATCTGGAGTACTGTGTACAATGCTGGGGGCCTCACCTAAGGAAGGACACTGATAGATTAGAAGTGGTCCAGAGAAGGGCAACAAAAATGATGCATGGCGTTCAAGAAATCACCTATGAAGAGAGGCTTTGGGGCCTGAAGTTGTACTCACTAGAGACTAGGAGGGAGAGGGGGAAGTGTTGGAGACCTTCAAGTTCCTTAAAGGCATCAACAAGGTGCCACAAGTGCAGCTTTTTACCAGGAATGTCAATTCTACTGCAAGAGGGCACGAGTGGAAATTGAAGGGTGGAGTGTTCAAGAGGGACATCAGAAAGTATTACTTCTCAGAGAGGGTGGTGGAACCTTGGAATAGATTACCTCCCAAGGTGGTGGCTCCAAAGTCAGTACCATGATGTAAGCATGGGTGGGAAAAGGACTGGGAACAAACACATGGTACTGGCAAGGGCTAGGCTGGGTGTCTAGGAGCACAGACTACTGGTGCACAATAGTTCCCAGGATACCTCGCTTGGTCAGACTCATTGGACTACAGGTCCCCTTCTGCCATCATCTTCTACATTTATATGTTTCTAAGTATGTGTGCAGCAGGCTTATGGCAAGCGCACAAGCTGAGAAAAAGCCATCAGCGCCACTCACTCTATTCTGATCATGTTGTTAAATGAAAAGCATCAGAATACATAAATAAGTCTGATTCTTTTTGGGGAGTAACAGCTCCTACAAATCCTATATGCACATTTTGCAAACATCACATCAAAATCTCATTTACCATCTCAACGTGCAGTTAAGAGTTCCCTCTGTCCTCAAGCCACTGTCTTCCTTGTTTTCTAACAGAGGCTTATACACCAGCAATTATATAAAAATAAAGGATTGGGTATTACATGTATTTTATAGATCCTCAGTGTGTCATACCAACACAAACTTGTGCTTCACACTAGTGGTTTATGTGGCATTACACACCTCATGTGTGTAAAAAACACTCATAATGTACAACATTCCACAGTATATTCAATATGTAAGGTATGGACAATATTTAGAAAAGTAACGTTTAAAGTTTGCTAGTCACAATCACAAAAGTAAGGAAACCCAGCATAACAAAGAATCATATTTAAATCTAGTTTTCTTCATAAGTTTAATTTATTCACACAGAGATTTTCATAGGTAAATTGTAAAGTGTTGTACAATGCGCGGGCACCATGCAACAGTGACTGATAACTCGTTCCATGTAATTGCAATATCGAGGATGTGATACATCAATTTAAAAAGCTGACTGTAGTTGTTATGAGCCGGAGAATGTGCTTTTACATGGCTGAGCGATTTTTAATACTGTGACAGAGTCACCATTTTAAAGAGCCTTTCGAAAAGTAGATGGCAGTCTCAAAGGTGCACTCCTGGATACATTTCATTATTTAATTTTTTTTATATTATCAGAGATAAAAATACACACACACTGAGGTAATTACCTCATTTAAAAGAGCACTCTGGGGAACTCTTTCTGTTAAATAAACTAGAAGTGAATATGTGGTACTGTGGAACTCTCTTAAAAGAAACTGCAGGTATATTTGATTTAATAGGACTATTCCCTTAGAACTTATTAAAGTAAAAGGATTATTCTATATGAGTAATTAATTTAAAAGGACTATTCTTATTTATCCACTTATGTGTACTTTTCTGCCCTCTGATGAACATTGTGTTGTTCTACCTTATTATGTGTATAATGTTGCATGATGTTGTACTTTCGTGTTAAAATGTATAAAGAGTTAAAATTAAAAAAAAAAAAAAAAAAAAGGACTATTCTCTTACCAGTTATTCCTCTACCAGGATTTCCCCATATGATTCCTGTAACATGGTTATTCCCCTATCAGTTCTTCCTGTAACAGAATTATTCCGGTATCAGTTGTTCCTATAGCATAATTATTTCTTTATCAGTTAATCTGTAACAGACAGGAATATTCCCTTATCAAGTATTCATGTAACAGTACTGTTTCCTTGTCTGTTACTTCTGCAATCAGATTATTCCTTTCCTGTAATAGGATTATTCACTTATTAGGTATTGTAGTAACATGATTATCCCCTTATCTAGTAATTCCTACAACAGGAGTATTCCATTATCTGTTATTCCTGTAAGACATTTACTCCCATATCAGTTATTCCTGTAAGAAGCTTATTCACTTATCAATTATCCCTATAACATACAGGATAATGGATGGGCATCAGTTAATAACCAGGTTGTATTCACTTCGTGAGGTTGCCAGAGCAGCATTGTAAACCTCAAGAGCGCAGCTCGAGAGATTTATTGCTACCATGGCAACCTCGAGAAGAGAATTCAGCCCAGTTATTAACTGATGACCATCAATTAGCTTTTATAGTGTATGGGCACCAGTTAAGAGAAATGTGTCCTTACTTGTCAGTTTTTATGTTGCTTGCACGCATGTGCAAGAAACATAGTGCCATCATCGGAGATTTCGGAGGTGTGTCACCTCCTCCTCCAATTCAGTCAGTGAGCTGGCAGGCGCGGCCCCTGTAAGCCAATGCATTTTGGAGCTGTCTATGACAAGCTCAAAATGCGATATTTATACAGTTGAAAGAGCTACGCTTCAGTGAGCACCGATACAGCGTAGCTTCCCCCACACGCAGGCGCAGGCGCCCCCACACGCATTTCAGCCGCCGATGGGGTGCTCAATCCCGCCGGCTGAGCTGCGCCGGCCCCCCATAGTTGGTGCCACGCTGGGAGCCCACCCCAGCATGGCAATCAGTCATTTGGCTGACAGGGTACCCAATCCCATCAGCTGAACGGCCCCCCCTCCTTGTGCCACGCTGGGAGCCATCAGCGTGTAACATCTCCGACCCCCACAACCCACACCCACCCTGCGCGCAGCCTCCCCACACCCCACCCCATGCCCTCCGGACTCTGGCGTGGCGATCTTGATGGACCCGGGAACAAAACGCACTCTTCAAAGCCGGCGGGCAAGGAAATGCGGTGAAAGCTGTATAATGGAAAGCTAGATGGAAGTTCAACTTTATTGCATATCTCAGGCATTTTTGGGAATTTTGCACCAAATTTTCAAAATGGGTTGTGATTCTTCTGAATGATGTCACTGTCATGGCGAAGAGCTGGGGCCCGGGCGGGTGATTTCGCGCAGTGACTGTGAAATCACCCTTCAGGCCAGAATACTGCCATGACAGTGACATCATTCATGAGAAGGGGTCCCAAAAACCCCATGTTGAAAATTTGGTGCCAAAATTCAAAAAAATGACTGTTTTCGGGCGTGTGTTGAGCAGTTCCTACACAGGCTCGTAAGTTCACGAAATTTCAATATTTTCACTCCAGATTTTCAACATTGCCATTTTACCACACCTTCTTATGAGTAGTACAGCTGTCATTTTTCACATCTCATCCAAAATGTGTTTCCGCCCTTGTAGCGCAGAATGGCGCAGTCAGTGTGTGAAATCATTGTACGGGACAAATTAAGAAAATCACAGTGACACTGTTCATGAGCAGAGGCCTTAAAATGGCTATGTTGAAAATTTGGTGAAAAAATTCCTAAAAATGACTGTTTTACGAGCGTGCGTTGCACAGTTCCTACGCAGGCTCGTAATTTCACAAATTTTCAATATTTTCACTCCAGATTTTCAACATTGCCATTTTGCCACACCTCCTCATGAGCAGTACAGCTGTCATTTTTCACATCCTGCCCAAAACATGCTTCCGCCCATGTAGCGCACAATGGCGCAGTCGGTGTGTGAACTCAGTGTATGGGACACATTAAGAAAATCACAGTGTCACTGTTCATGATTAGAGATCTTAAAATGGCAATGTTGAAAATTTGGTGAAAATTCCTAGAAATGACTGTTTCACAGTGTCGCGTTGCTGATTCCCACGATGCCAGAGGTTTGCGATTTTCAATATTTCCACTCCAGATTTTCAACATTGCCATTTTACCACACCTTCTTATGAGCAGTACAGCTGTCATTTTTCACATCCTGCCCAAAGCCTTCAGCCCATGTAGCCACAATGGCGCATGCGTGTGTGCAAACTCAATGTAAGGAACACATTAACAAAATCACACTGACACTGTTCATGAGCAGAGGTCTTAAAATGGCTATGTTGAACATTTTGTGAAAATTTCCTAACAATGACTGTTTCACAGTCGTTGCACAGTTCACATGCCAGCCTAAAGATTCGCAAATTTTCAATATTTGCACTCCAATGACTTCCAGATACCTAAACAGCACATAGAAGCAAGCAACATTCGGCATTAACAAATGCTTGTTTTATGTTGCAGCACTCTTCGTCAGTATAGCTGTCCTCAGCATGGCCATTTGTCAGGATGCACAAGTCCATAAACTATAGGAGACCCGCATGCACAAATATGATGAGGTCATTATGGTATCGATGTGACGTAGCCAAGAGGGGTTAACCTCTTGAAGTCACAATGATAGCATAATAATGTTATAAAAAGTTTGATTTCGGGTAATAATAACTGGTGAGCACTTTTTCCTTAGTGCTCAGACAATTGATATTTTCCATAATAACCAAGGCCCCTAGAATTCTGCGGCCGCAGAATTTTGTGCAGAACTTACAGTCTACCGCAGAACTTCTGCAGTGCCGCAGAAATCACTCTTCTTGTTGATTTTTTATTAATATTTCTGTTTTTCCATAGAATCTGGTTCCTTTCCCCTCTTTTTATACCCTAAACCCCCTATATGCTCAGAATGTGATGTTATCATTGCTATAACATCATACATTATCTAATGAAATGGCTACATTCTGCAACAGAAATGAACAGTCACTTATCTACCACAGCTCCCAGTGCCAGAGATGGTGGCACAGCACATCAGGCATGGTGATATTTGCTCAACCTGTACTACAGCCTAATACAATTTTCAGTCTTACATTGTTGCACTAGGGCCAACTTAAACAAAACCTTGTCAATTGCACAGACCTGTTAAGTCCATACCTCACTTTGTACAAACCTATTTGTGCATTTAAGGTATAGAGATGCCATCTGAAATGAATAACTGGTAAAATGAATTTAACTGTCATTTTTAGGAAAAATAAAGTAATTATGCCCAGAAAAGTGGAATATAATAATGTGTAGACCTGTTGAAAGAATAGACCTGTTAAATAAATAATTGCACTGTACACATTTTTGCCAGGGTTATTGATTACATATTGTCATTGGTTGATAGAATCACCTAAAAGTTATGGAGAAATGTTGTGTGCAGCGACAGCTGTTGGGCCAGAGGGTAGTTGGCTGTGTTTCCATGCCGGCAACTCAGGTTCAGAGATTAGCTCTGGGTGCTGGCTGGGCAGCACAAGGATTGGTGGAACACATCACTGCCCGGAGCCTGGGAAGGTATGGTGCAGTGTTCTGTCACATGGTGGACACACTGTGCTGGTCTGGAGAGCTCTATCTCACAATCGGTTCACATGCATGTCATGGCCTGATGGTGTCACACAGTGTGTCAGGGAAAGCAGGTTGACATCAAAAATGAGTTGTGCAATAACTCCTCTATTCCATTTTTAATGGGACCTGTATGAATGAGGATGCAAGTTCATGGAAATGTAAAAAATATACACACACACACACACACATATATATAAACACACATTTGTATATATGTTACAGATTGCATATAAATATATAAGTGATACAGATTGGGAACCTCATGAGTGGTGTAGAAAACACATACAAATATATAAGTGATAGAAAGTGGAAACCTAATTAGTGGGATAGATAGCATGCATATAAAAATACCTTATTTATCACATAAGATCCCCTCTGCACATGTCATTTATTTAACAGGCTAGGACCTTAAAGGAACGACATGTTTTGCTTTTTTAGGCATACAATTATTTTTATAATTCTGTTACTTTTTAAACTAGCGTTACTGTGCGTTCCACCATTTTGATTGCTATAAAAACTGCCATGAAAGTGAAGTCAGGATGATGAGCTGTCACTGTGATGTGGTAGTTTGTGAGTGCCGTAGAACTTCCGCAGAAATTACAAACCACCGCCGCAGAAGTTCTGCGGCAAATGGAAGTCATGCCGCAGAACTTGGTCCCACTGTGCCGCAGAAAAGTAGGGGCCCTGATAATAACCCACCAGTTGTTACAGCATTCACATGGAACATCTATTAAGCGTAGTGCTCCCTCATTGGCTGTCTTCCACTCTTTGGGTGGGATAAACCATTCTGAAGATGCAGTGGCTCCAACTGATGCCAACTTAGAGGAACAGCCAGAACATTTAACTTGCACTAGCATTCTTTTTCTGATTCCTCTTAGTTTTAAAATAAAAAAAAAAGCTCTGTCTGGTTGATCCTTCTGTTCAATGAGTTCAGGTTATAGTGTGAGGAGAAATGGACCACGGCTATGAATGGGGCCAAAGCTGACTCCCTACAGTGCTAGGTAAATGTGATTGTAACTCCAGAGTCCAAAATGAAAGTAATAAAAATAAATAAAATAATTATGGAAAAGGGAGACAAGAAAAGAGAGACTGTGTGTATCTCTCCAAGTGTGTGTGTGTGTGTGTGTGTGAGATAGTGACACTGAAAATCACAGGACCCAGGATGGAAAAAGTGATCCCCAGCTATTATGAAAAATAAAAGATGGGGAAGTGTGGGAAACTTGAATTTAATGCACCCCCTCAGTGTGGGATGCTTTAATAAACTCCTCGGGGTTTATGTAGCATCCCATACCTCGAGTGTACATTAAATTCTCGTATCACATACTTCCCCATCCATAATTCTCTATATAATAAGGGCTCCCCATACATTATACTATTATTCCTTTAGCACTTAGACATATAACAGACATTTTTATGTTGGCTTGCCGAGCTTGCGTGTAAGTCAACATCTTGGGAGAGTGGAGATTTGGAGGTGCGGCTGCTGTTGGGCTAATGCAGGGCACACATCAGTAGGTGCGTCCCTCATTCGCCAATCGGCCTGCATGCCCGTGCCACACCATGCATGCTAAGGAAAGGTCCACTGCAATCCGAGCAAAGCTCGTCAGATGCAGCGGACCCTTCCTGCGTGCTCACCACATTAGCAGCATGGTGGGTGAAGTGCAGCCTGAGTGTATCCCCTTGCTATATACTGGCCGAGATAAGCCAGAGCTGTCTCGTGCCCCCCCCTTATATGACATGCCGACTGGGGATCCCACTCCCCATCGGCATCACCCCCCCAACTGTTGAATGCCGGCGAGGGTGTCCAATCCCCGTCGGCTGTTGACACCCCAACTTTAGGTGGCACGCTGAGGCCACCCAGCATGCCAAAACTGTCCTGCGATGTTTTCTTTACCTAGAATACGAAAACGGTCCCCGTAGTCTGGGTCCGCCTCCCCCTTCCGCATCCACCCACTGCGCACCCTGCCTCCCCTCACCACCCCCTCACCCCATACTTACCCCCGGAGTCCGGCGCGACGATCTTCAGTGGACTGGGAACACATCTGCACTCTTCAAAGCCGACCGCGAACTGAGGAAATGCCGGTAAGCCCTATAATGGAGTGAATAGGGTTTTTTCAACTTTGTTGCATATCTCAGGCATTTCTTGGAATTTTTGCACCAAATTTTCAACATGGGGTTTTTGGGGCCCCTCCTCATGAATTCTGTCACTGTCATGGCATTTATCTGCCTCGAAAGGTGATTTCGCAGTCACTGCGCGAAATCATCTTTCGGGGCCCATTAACGAAATGACAGTGGTGGTGTTCATGAGGTGCCCTCTTAAAAAGCCTAAGTTTCAAATTTTGTGGAAAAAATCCAACAAATGCCTGTTTTACGAGTGTGCATTGCGCAGTTGCTACACAGGCTCTTAGCTTCGCACATTCACAATATTTTACTGCCGGATTTTCAGCATTGTCATTTTTGTACACCTCCTTGTGAACAGTACAGCTGTCATTTTCCCACATCCTGTCCGAAATGTGTTTCCACACTTCCAGCACACAATAGCGCAGTCGCTGTGGGAAATCAGTGTTTGGGCCAGATTATGAAAATGACAGTGACACAGTTCATGAGCAGAGGACCTAAAATGCCTATGTTGAAAATTTAGTGATGATACTCCATAACATAACTGTGTTACGAGCGTGCATTGGCAGATTGCATGCATGCTCATACCGTTGTGCATTTGTGATATTTTCAATCTGGATTTTCACCATTGCCATTTTCCACACCTCTTGATGAACAGTATAGCCATCATTTGACATATGCCCAAAATGTGTTTTCACACTTCCGGCGCAGAATAGCGTGGTTGCTGTGCGAAATCACTTCTTGGGACACTTTGAGGAAAGAACAGTGACACTGTACATGAGCAGAGGTGCTAAAATGCCTATGTTGAAAATTTAGTGCCGAACGCCCATAAAATGGCAGTGTTGCAAGCGTGCATTGCATATTTCCCACGCACCCTATTAGCTTTGCAAATTTGGTATGTTTACATGCCACATTTTCAACACTGGCATTTTTTTACACCTCCTTATGAACTGTACAGCTGTCATTTCTCACATCCTGCCTGACATGTTTTCCCACACTGCACTACCAAACACCCAAAGGGACACCCTAATGCTTGTCACTCTCTGCAGGGTGGGGATGGGTTGGCATCAGTTCAATACTTCACTGCCATTCCTATGATGCATCTGTCTAACTCCTGCACTACCAATGCCAATGCCAGCAAGCCAACATTCGGCATTGACAAATGCTTGTTTTAGTATTGATTATTCCTATAACAGGATCATTCACTCATCTCTTATTCCTGTAACAGTATTATTTCCTTGTCAGTTATTCTTGCAACAGGGCTGCTGCCATTTCACTTTTTTTTTCTGTGACAGGAATACTTTTTTTTTTTAAATGTCAAGGAAAAAATCTAGAAACATAATTAGCTGAAAGATGTCACCTGACCATGAATTAATTTTCTATAACTGCACAATCAGGTAGATGCTGAATTTCATTTTTCTCTTGAAATAACCAACTTAGAACCATTTTACAAGTGTAATATGCCCATCCAGAGGGTATATCATATGATTTTAATGCACATTCCAGGAGTGTGCAACACTTCTTCCTCATTCCTTTCTATACCATAGAGCATCCACTTAAAATCCTATAATGCACACCCTGCCATAGCTTATTATTTACATCAACTGTTTCTGTAACATGATTATTTACTTATCATTTATTCCTGAAACAGAATTACTTTCTGATCATTTATTCATATAACAGTGTTAAATGAGATGTGGTTAAAGCCCTCCATCCCAGACACCTGTTGCCTGCTCCCAAACTACAACCTCCTCAGGTGTGACAGACCACCCTCAAAGCATGCTGGGGTGTGGCAATCTATTTCAAAAACAATCTTAACCTAAACATGCTAACTCACAAACGTAACTCTTCCTGTGAATACATCCATGACATACTCAGACTAGGAGCAAAGAAGCTCCACATCATCTGTGCTTATAATCCTTCCAAGTGTGGGCAAAATGGCCTAGTGGAGTTGCTGGGCCATATGGCTACATATGCGGGAAAAATGAACTCATCATCCTCGGGGACATAAATCTAAACTGGCTTAGCAATTCCCAGGATACCTTACAATCCCTGGTACAGAGCTACAACTTGCATCAAATCATTGCTGACCCTACAAGGGTGTCTGTGACTGCTGATTCCAGCACCCTTATTGATTGGATCAACAAATCGCATGGACAGGATTGCAGCATCAGGCACTCTGCCGGACACTATCAGTGATCATTCCCCCATTTTCTGTACTTGGAGTCCATCTTCAATCTCCGCATCCCCCCCAATGCTGTATATCCTTCAGGAACTATGCCAACCTAAACCAGACTCACTTTTTATATGATGTGTCTCACACTGATTGGTCACCTGTCTACCAGTCATTGACTACAGACACTGCTCTCCATGCTTTCCTGAGTAGATTTGTGTTGCTTCAAAATAAACATACTCCTGTTATCACTCGCCGGGTCCATGATAAACAAACCAGATGGTTGCATAAAGACTTCTTTGCAACCCTCAAGTTTAGGGACAAATGCTGGAGAAAGTTCTGAACGTCCAGTTTCAAAGCTGACTTTAATATCTACAGAGAACAGCAATCAAAGTGCAAAACACTAATGAGGCATGCAAAAAGCCAGTACTGCAAAGGCCTACTGGTAGATGCAGCTGGTGACCCAAATAAAATTTGGTCACATATCAAAACTTTTTTTGGCTCAAAGCAAACACACACAAACAGCGACATGATACTGAAAGGAGTTCACTGTAATGACCCAGGCACAATTGCCAATGCGTTCAATAGTCACTTGTCTGACCTCTCCAGATATACCACTGCCTTTTCTCTTGAGAAGTTATCCTCCACCTCGAAGAACAAGACAATGATGCCACCATTCTACTTTAAAGCTGTCTCAAAGAACTATGTCCTCAAACATCTCAATACTACATCAGACAGTGCTGCTGTTGGATCTGACTGCCTTGAACCAAAACTCTTAAAGCTGGCTGCCCTGTTCATTGCAGGACCACTGTCTAAAATACTCAATATGTCCCTAAGTGAAGGTGTCGTGCCCAGTATTTGGAAACTGGCCAGAGTCACGCCAGTTCTAAAAAAAGGACACAAAAAAGACATAGCTAAATACAGGCCAATAGCTATACTGTCAGTATTAAATAAAGTCTATGAGAAGGTTGTCACAGCACAGATCTCTGAACACCTTTCCAAGCACAATCTCCTCTACACAAACCAACATGGTTTCAGAAAAGGCCACAGCACTCAAACTGCCTTATTACAGCTAACAAATGACACACTTCTTGCCATGGATCAGGGATGTCTAACCAGTGCAGTATTTATTGATTTAATGAAGGCTTTTGATCTTGTTAACCACCCTCTTCTGCTAGCTAATCTCCAAGCCTTGGGTTTCTTGTCCGGAGTTGTAACCTGGTTTCGTAGCTATCTGTCCAATAGGACTCAAGTTGTGAATTTCAACTCGGCCACCTTCGAAAAAACAGTCATTGATGTGGGTGTACCACAGGGCTCTATCCTTGGACCTCTTCTCTTCTCAATCTTTATTAACAACATAGCACAAAACACATCCTCCTGTTAATCATTGCTATATGCTGATGATCTCGTTCGGTACACTAGCGCAGATAATGTGCAGTCTATTAACCAAAAGCTCTCTTATGGACCTACTAAATATCCAGTCCTGGATCACCAGTAATAGGCTTGTTCTCAACAGCGGAAAGACCCAGGTTATGCTCTTTGGTTCTTCTGCTAAACTAAAAAATAGTCGGGATTTTTTCAGAGTCTGCTTGGCTGATGGTTCCCCATTGGAGGTGGTAACTTCCTTTAAATACCTGGGTGTCCTGCTTGATGAATCGCTCACTTATGACACCCATATAAGCACCATGTGTAGGACTGTCAATGCCAGACTGGGTTTAGCCTACAAAACTAACCATATTCCTAACCCCTTCTGCAAGGCTGGCTATTGCTAGAAGAATTCTACTCCCATCACTCTCATATGGATCCATAATCTATAGTCATGTGTTTAAGGCTTCTCTACAAAAGTGGGACACTACATATAACAATATATGCTGATGCATCTCTGCATCCTCTAGGTTAAGACATCACTGCCTACTATATACAGATCTAACTTGGCCCTCTCCTTTGGTACACCAGCTCCTCTCTCTCTCTCGGCAACCTTCTGGATAGTATTCTGCAGTCCAACATGCCTACCTGCCTCACCTCTATGCTAACCCCTCAGCCCATCTCCAATGGCCTCTGATCTGCTGACCTTTCCTTTCTTAATATTCCTAGATGTAGAACAATTAAAGGTAACTCTGGATTCTCTCATGTAGCCCCTAGTTACTGGAACTCACTGCCCCTAGATGTACGCCTGGCCCCTAGTCATGCCATTTTTAAGAACAGGCACCACTCCCTCCTTGCTGCATGTGCCCAATGCTCATGCTTCAATCCACTGTAGGTCATGGCTCACTCTGCTATTGCTGCCTCATAGTTCCCTCCTGTTTTTCTATTGTGTGACCTTGCACCTTGCTTCTACTGCTTCCCCCACCAAACTTCATACCCTATACCCCTTTTTCCCATCCTTATCCCTTTCACTTGCTATGCTATATTTCTGCATTCCCTATCTCCCTAACTTCAGCCAAAACTGTTTTTCAGCCAGGTGATTGTATGACATACCAATACTGCTTGACACTCTTTGGCTCTTTCGCACTTTAGTGTGATACTACTATAACTGCATTTTGCAGGTACTTACCTTATATTTGTATAATACAGTTTGTGTGCCCTGGTACTATTTTTTGTGCCCTGGTACTATTTTTGTCTTCATTTGTTCACTTCTAACTTGTGATGTGTTGTATGTTTCTGACACTGTATGCTCTGTACCTGTATCTCCCTATGTTGTTACCTCCTGGGTCTTGCCTGAAAATAGACACTTTTGTGTCTAGTGCACCTACCTGGTTATCAAAATAAATAAATAAATAAACATTTATTTGTCATTATTATTTACATATAAGTTATTCCTGTAACAGGATTATCCACTTATCAGTTATTCCAGTAACATAATTATTTCCTTATCAGTTATTCCTGTCAGAGGATCATTCCCATATCAATTATTTAGGTACTGAAGTTATTCCCTTACCAGGTATTACTGTAACAGGATTATTATCTTATCAGGTATGTCTGTAGTGGAATTTTTCCTTTATCAGTTATTCCTGTAACAGGACTATTCTCTTATTTGTTATTACTGTAACGAGACCTGTTTCTTGTTTTATTCCCTTATCAGTTATTCCTGTAACAGGTTTATTCAGGTATTCCTATAACAGGATTGTTTCCTCATCAGTTATTCTTATAAAAAGACAATTCCCTTATTGGTTATACTTTTAGTAAAATAGTTCCCCAATTAGATATTCCTAGACCAGGGTTACTGCATTTAATTGCATAATGCCCATATCAGATGTTCCTGCAGCAGAATAATGCCCTAGTCAGTTAGTTCTGGAACTTAATAATTCTGTTATCAGGTATTCCTGTAAGAGGATTATCTCCTCAACAGCTGTTCCTGCTTATTTTTATTTGTAATTTTTTGACCAGGAAAGGCACACTAAGCTGGTATGGCTTCTTTCCAGGTGCATCCTGGGGGGATGCATGGATCTCTTTTATTGGCAGGGGGAATGTTGGCCACAACATCAGGGAAAATCCCCTACTCTGTGGTGGGGGTGCTGTGGCTATGGACGATGGTGTTGCAGCTGTTCATTCTGCTGGTGTACCTGTGGGTGTGCAGGTCTCCCCACCCACAGGTCCAGCTCAGGAGACCAACAATGTCGCTGACCTTACCAGTATAATGGATATGGAAGTTCAAGTTTGTCTGACCAATTCAGCAAGTCCACCTTCAGGTCTGTTTTCTTTGGATGAAACTTGGTTGAATAATATACTTAAACAAAATAAAGCGCTACGATTTACAGATGGTGGAAATCTAGTAAATCCATGTTTTCCTATGAAGGAGTTTACTGAAGTGCAGTGTGACCAGATAATGCCTACTGAATTGTGAGCTGCTGCATTACTGTGGAAAGAACTGCCTGACATTTCAGCTTCTGCTTCAGGCGAGTGCTCTGCTATTCTGCCGGGTGACGTAGATTCATCAAAGGCATTCTCGCCACATGAGTCAGAGTGAGCAGTGGAGCCATTGACAAATGCAGTGCGGCCTGTGCTGCTAAATTGAAAGCAACAAGATTTCGGGTACAATTTGGATGCAGTGAGTACTTCTCCTCCTATGATACAAAATCCTGTTTGTACTGTTGGAAATAATTTGGGTTTACGAAAGGGTAGAGACGCCAACGGTTCTCCTCAGGTTCAATGCAGGCGTTCCCCGACTTCTCTAGAATGCTCGCTCCTGTCAGCTGGTTGGAAAAGAGGTGAGTCAGGTGTCTGGGTTCCTGGCCCCTTGCATAGCCCTATTCCTGGACAAAAACCCTTGCAAGAAGAATTAGAGACCGATATGGGGCATATGCAATTACCAGAGCAAACTACATTGCATGTACATCCCTTGGGTAGTGTTGCTAATAATCCTGATAAAAACGAGGCGGCATTGCCGTTTTTCTTGATTTTAAATTCCTCGGATTCAGAAGAACCTGAATTATCTCAAACAGGGAGGGAGGATCAACCTGATATGGATATACATACTCCACGAGTTAAAGAGTCCTTTTTTGAAAAGTCAAAAACTGCATGGGAACAATTTAGTCAGAAGGATCCTTTTTCTGGCTCCCCCCCTTACAACGATGGAATGCAGTGCATGTGGAGTATGTAGAAGGTTTGGACATGGACCCAGATCGTTTGTATGTTGGCAGAACATTATTAAAATCATCCCTGTTTTTTTTCTCAAATGAAATACATGCCCTGATTCATGTTTCAGGCTCTAAGGTCTTTGATGTTAGTTTTAATACCCCACAGGGATTACATCGTTTCTGGACTAAATATGATGCTTTAAAGTATTCTGAAATCTGGATTCCATTTCGTGTCCTTCCTTTAATGAAACCCTCAATTAAGACTATTACTGTTCTTTTTAGGAATGAGTCAGTGTCACTTTCGTGATATTACTTACTGGATAGAAAAAAAATGTGATGTAATTGAGTCTCCACAGCCTATTTTTGATGAGGAACATTTGTGGAATGGGGGCTGGAAGTATAAAGTCCACTTAAGGAATAATAGTTTAGGGCCTGTGCATCTACCAAATAGCTTATTTTGGGGGAATGAAAGGGGGCATTGTTTTTAACCTGGGCAACCCAGAACATGTTTTAAGTGCGGGGCCTCTACTCATTTGGGTTCTGCCTATGATAGCTAAAGTGTAATCTATGTCTAGCTTTTGGACACCATAGTGTAGATTGTACAGAAGAAATGAGGTGCAATTTGTGTATGGACCTTGGACATACTTATAGATCCTGTCCATGGGCCACTCACAACCACACTGACTGTATTAGTCAAGACAGTATTATTAAAGAAGCCCAGAAAAAGAGCATGGCTAAACAAGGTGCCTCTGCAGATAAACCTCAACCACAGATGACTAGACCCACAACCTCCCCCCCCCACTGAAACTGTGGTGGAAATTGTGGCTGAGCAACGTATGAGTGAAAAGTCGGTAGCCCCTTTGTTTAGTGAGATTATCACTGAAGTTTATGAAACTGCTTTGGGAGACAAAGTCATAACTGATGTTATGCCTTCCCCTTTAACTGTTAAAAGCACAGCAAAAAATAACGGGGTATCAAACAAATAAGGCCTAGATCCAAGGTTGCTAAAGCCAATATGCCTGGATAGGAAGACATTATATTAAAAAATAGTTTTGATATCTTGGCAAAAGGTGTGATAGAACAGGAGGGAGACTCAGAAGCATCCTCGTTTGCCTCACATTCTTCTGAATCAGAAGGGGAATCACAAGCACAGGGTCCAGATATGAATAGGACAAAGAAAATAGGTACTAGAATTTGAAGAAATTCAAGGTTGAAAAAAACGCCTTCAACTTTTTCTCTGTCTCCTCCCTTAGCACCTCATTCACTGCTTAGCATTGCTTCGGTGAATGTTAACAGTCTTAAGAATGCTTAACGAAGAGTTATAACCATGACAGCTCTTAAAAATCTTAATTGTGACATTCATTTGTTACAAGATACTCGATTAAATACGGATTTTTTTAGTTAGAGCAGCACAGAGGCTTCGGTGTTGGGGTCCTTCCTTTTTTTCATTTGGTACAGATGTTTGTGATGGTCTTGGAGTTTTATTTTGAGGGGATGGATATAAGATTTCACGCTTAGTTGATTTATCACTGGGTATGGTTTTGTTATTAGATTTCACATATGGTGGAGAAGGTTGGAGATTGATTAATATTTATGCTCCACAAAAAAAAAAAGACAAGGTTGATCTCTTTACGAAAATTAAACCATATTTACTCACAACAAAACATATTATTTGGGCTGGGGATTTTAATTGTGTTTTGGATAAAAAAGATAGGGGTACAGTCACAAAGAGTCTACTAGTCTACTAGTAGAGTAGAGTCTACTGTGACTAACTGTTTAAAAGGTCTAATTAAGCAATGTAATTTGTAGGATTCCTTTAGATCTCTATACCCACAGGGTGGGCATACTTATTATAGAGAGGCCCTATCCACAAGGATAGATTTTTTGTTCACACAAAAAATAATTTATATTCATAAAGTGGATGTTATCCCATTAGAAACCACTGATCATGCACTTCTTCCAGTGGTACTAGGAGGCATAATTGGGCCCCAGTATGGTCGGCATTGCTAGAAATTTAATACAGATTAATTAAGAGATGAGACAGTGGGTTTACTAGTCATAGATCTTTTAAAGGCACGGATGTCTGTGGCTGTCTTGCTTGATAACATTAGCCTATGGTGGGAAGAGACTAAGCAGAAAATTAGATCCCTATTTCAGACTTTTTCCATACGCCGTCATAATTCAGAGTATTGGACATATCTTAAACTTCATTAACAACTCCTTAAGGCATACTCTATTGTCAATACTCATCATCTAGCATTAACTTCTCAGATTTCTAATCTAAAGACAGCTATGGTATCTTTACAATACTCAAGAGCAAAAGCTATGTTGAATGAACATAGAATTTGTTCATCTGGTAAAACAGGATTTGGAGATGCATTTCAAAGCTGCTCACAACATTTGACTGATAGATTCATGACTGCTGTTCAAAGCCCTGAGGGTAGAATAGTCACTGATGGCCCTGAGATTCTAAGAGAAGTAACAAAATATTTGACAGCTATGTATACGGCCCCGTTGATTGAGGATATGGAAATGGAGGACTTACTTTCCACTATTTCAGTACCTCATCTACCTTCTGAATTCATAGGAGATCTAAGTAAGCCTATAATGATACTGGAACTAGAAATAGCAATTGGAAATTTGAAAGACCATACTGCTGTGGATATTGATGGTTTAACATCTGAATTTTATAAATCGTTTGAAGTTTTATTAAAAGACATTCTGGTGGTAGTTTACAATTGGGTAATTTAAGTGTTGATTTTCATTTTTGTCTTGCTGTACAAATTTTAATTTTCAAAAAAGGGGAGAGATCTGACCTGAATAACTGGAGGTCACTTAGCCTTCTGCACACAGATTAAAATATACTGTTAAAAATTCTGCATAACAGATTAGTAACTACAGCTTCAGTACTTATTGCACTGGCTCAGACTTGTTCAGTACCAAACCATCATATACATTACAATTTATTATTAATCAGGGAATTAGTGGAACAGTGTAAATAGGGTAAACTATAAGACTACATTATGTCATTAGATCAGTAGAAAGTCTTTGACAAGGTCCCTCTTCAGTTCATTTCAAAGATTTTGTTGTCTTATGGGATCCCTCAGGTATTAGTTGCATGGATAGGCTTGTTGTATGCAGATGCTCAAGTTATTCCATTAGTTAATGGAACCCTGGGTTCAAAGGTACATATTACACAAGGGGTTAGACAGGGATGCCCCCTCAGTCCGTTGTTGTTTGTATTTTGCTTGGACCCATTATTGAGGCTTCTTCAGCAAGATACAGGCATTCAAGGAATTAGGCCAGTTGAGGGAGATATGGAGACATGTGTAATTGCATATGCAGATGATATCTGTATATTGGTAGCAGATCACGCTTCTGCAAACTGAGCTCTGGAGGTGATAGACAGATATTCTAGGCTGACAGGGCTACAATAAATAAAGTGAAGAGCATTATTTATGTTCTTAGTGGAACTGTAGACCAGAAGGAGACCTGGCAAGGTATACAGGTATCCATGGACCCCTTTAAATTCTTGGGGGTTTGGTTTGGGAGAGGGGATAATGGGGAATTAAATTGGAGTAAAAAATTGAATATAGCTCAGTTAAAAGTGGCAATTTGGAAAAATTGGCACCAATCAAAAAAGAAGAAAGTAGCAGTAGTTAAAACCTTTATTTTACCTATTTATTTGTTTATAAGTGCTATTTATCCTTTGCAATGAGCTTATGAAGTAACCTTTCTTGGGTTGGTTTTTCAGTTAATCTGGAGGAATCATTTAAATCCAATAAAAAAGGGAAATATTGTATCTGCCTATCAAAAAAGATGGGCTGAATTTAGTTAATCCTGTGGTTTTTGTTTGTAGTATATTCTTTCATGTGAATTTATTAGCTCCATCTAGACCTAGTCAAGCACTTTGGTCTGTGTATGCAAATCATTGGATCAGACTGGTTTATCAAATGTGGGAATGTTATGGGGTGTTACCAGTGCAATTTAAGATAAAATACGTGTTTTTTAGACCTGTGTTACTTAAATTAAAACAATGGAGATTGACAACACAAAGTGTACAACTTTCAACTAGAAAATCTATTTATGGCAGTATAATTCAACAGATTGGGATCACTTCAGTTGATTTTAAAGATGTTGCTTCCTTATTTCAGAAACATATCATAGATTCTTTGATGGATAAATGCATTCCTCCTCAACTTTGGGATATAGTATGGCTTTGTTCTCATGGCAAGCTGTTTGTCAAGGGAAATACCATACATAAAAGTAAAGATGAGCGTATGTGTCCCAGATTGTGTTGTGTGGACCAGGAAGAAACTATGAAACACTTTCTTATAGAGTGTCCTTAGTAAGTGATATGTGGGCAACATTGGCACATTTATGGGGAAATGAGTATTGGGAGTTAGTGATGTATGATGAGGTTGTTGGGGTTTTAGTTTGCACAATTTAGGGATTGATAAGAGTCTGCTACATTTAATATTTGCTTTTATTAAATTTATTTTGTGGCAGATACACTGTAAATTTGCACTGCAACAGGTATACTATGATCCAATGTTTGTTGTTAATATGATTGAAAAAGAATTGTATAATCAATACATGTATGAACATCAACATATGTCTCTAACTGTATGGACAATTTGTTGGTTGAATGTCCCTTTTATGAAGGACAAAATTGGATACATTTCTTGATGTGATTTTACTTTGTATATTATTTGTATATTATGTCAATTATGTAACTTGTTTATGTCTGAACAGTTTCTCTACAATAAAATTTTCCCCTACTCTGTTGTAAGGGGTTCTCTGGTTGGCAAGATGGCTGATAGCCCTATGGAGAGTGAAGGTGAAGGTGGAGGTGGTGGAGATGCAGGAGAAGAAATTCAAGCTTCAAATCCTGTTTTATTCTGCAGTTCCCTGGATATTCCTGTAGAAAATTGTGAGTTTATTTATTTATTGAATTTTGTTGACCCGGTAAGCTCACTGGGCCTAGAAGTACCTTTTTCAGGGGCGACCAGAGGGGGGAGGATATAGATGGTAAACAACTGAAATTGAACCAGATTAAGCTGCTGGTGGTATTTTTAGTGAATGGGGGTAATTTGGCCAGGACACCGTGGAAATTCCCCTACTCTTTTTCGATAAGCGCCATGGGATCTTTAGCATCCACCTGAACTGCCACCAATCCAGGCAGATGGGACTCAGTTTAACATCTCATCTGAAAGAAGGCACCTGAGAAGTGCAGCACCCCCTCATGCTGCTCTACTGTGTCAGTATTGGGATATTAACCCAAGTGCCAGATGTGGGATGTGAACCCACAGACCTCTGGTCTCCCGGCTTCAGAGGCGAGTGTGCTACCTACTGATCCACTGACAGTTTACTGAAGATATGGATATTACTATGAACGAGGATGTTTGCACAGACTGAATAGTAAATAATACAGCCTTACCTGTGAGAACAGCAGCTGGAATAGCTTCAATGGATACCTCAAAAGTTAATTTGCCTGCTGAAGAAGCAGCCAAACAGGCAAGGCTGCTTCACATGATTGAGACCAGTATGGAAATTCCATGGAGTTCATTGGATGATAGGCAGGACTTCAGGACAAAGATCGCTCCAGAGGACACTATATGCCAGCAAGAGAACCCGCTTCTGAATTAACTCTGGTCACCTGACAGAGTGCTCCATGACACTGGCTGGGTCCTCCCTCCAGATGGGGTACATTGGTTGCCAGGAGATGCACAGACAGCAGCGGAGATTCAGGAACAGTGTCATAAGCTCTCCCCAACCAGATGGAAGGACAAGGTTCTGGAACAAATGGAGTGCAATAAACAAGGAGTGGTGGCCCAAGGCACATCAAACACTGCTACAGTGCACACTCCTAGTCATTAACAAAACATGGAACAGGCGGTTCCAACTGTAAATTCCAATACTTCTACGAATGTACAGCTACCAGTTGATGATTTAAATTCTGTGAATGTGGGAGATAAGACAGATTCTTCTGCCCTTTGTTAAACAATGAGGCCCAGGGCAATGAGGTCTTATACATGGAGGGTGGCATTCCTCAGATTAATCAGACCATTCTCTCTACCTCCTGGGCTGAAACTATGGAACAGAAGCAGGGAAAGGAAGGAAGGAGACCATCGGAGGGCATGTCAAGCCAAGGCCCACGCTCTGCCCCCCCCCAATCAAACTCTACCATGCACCAGTCTAATCCCAGGTTCAGAATGTCAAGATTTATTTGCTAACCTAAGCAAACCAAGATCTTGCTGGAATGCAGTTCATCTAAAATATTAAAGCGGCCTAGCCAGAAAACATTTGAAGGATTCAATTCAGTTCCTAGCCACTGATGTGTTTGCACTTATCCATATTTCTGAAGATACTACTTTTGACATAAACTTCAACACCCCAGTATAGCTTGAAAAGTTTGTGACTAAATATGCTTATTTAAAACAGTCACCCTTTATTTTATTTATTTAGTCTTTGTTGACCTGGTAAGTGCACTAGACAAATTCTTGCATATTTTCAGGCATGACCCGGGGAGAGGGGGATACAGATGAATGTCAACTATCCTTGAACCAGATTAAGCTATTGGAGGTATTTTTAATGAACGGGGGGAAATATGGCTAGGGCACTGGAGAAATTGCATCTCGGCATTGATTGCTTGGGTGACCTATCTGTAGGTTTCACTCACCAGACCTATGAAAACCATCACTATTCTTTTTTGTAATGAAAATGTCCACGTATCTGATATTCCACATTGGGTGAAACAAAAAGCAGATGTGCTTGAAAGACCAGTACCCATTATGGTTAGTGAAAACATATGGACAGGGGGCTGGAAGATTAAAGTCAAATTGTGCATGACAGAGGAAGGTCCCTCACATCTTCCTAGCAGTTTTTACCTTGGCTTGGACAGAGGCTTTTATTTTTTTATCTCAGACAGCCCAAAACATGTCACAGGTGTGGTGCTTTTTCTCATCTTAGCAATACCTGTGATGCCCTGGTTTGCAACTTCTGCCTGCAGATAAGTCACCCAAGCAATCAATGCAGAAATCTGCCGAAATGCAACTTGTGCAATGAATATGGTCACCTATTTTTTCAATGCCACAGGGCAGAACCAGGATGAAACTGTGCATACTGCACAAGAGAAACAAGCTATCAAAGCCTTTTCAACTCCCCAATTCTTCAACACTATTTTCATATTACCTTTAATGCTGGTACACGGAATGAATTACCACCTCAGCTTATGACTTCTGCCAACATCATACAGGTGTCACCTCTACAGATAGCAGTCAGAGTACTCGTCTCTGCCACCCTTAGTGGGAAGGGCAAAAAATGTTGGGGCATGACCCCCCAGGACGATGGCCCATAACGATGTAAAGGGGTTACCAGTACAAAGCTTACTATTGCCACTCTAAGAAAACTTTTACTCCTCCTTCTCCTCCTGTGCTCAGAAAATGTGAAACTCAATCTGGAGCCACCATCTGCAATCACATCGCCTTCTGACCTTGCCACACTGAAAGGCATGAGTTTCCTCCACTTTAATGTATGCAGTCTGTTAAAAAAGTTCTCCATGAGCCAGGCCTGGGTCCTCCATACTCGACCAGACATCCTAGTGGTTTCAGAAACCTGGCTTAGACTGGCCACCTCCAACAGGGAAGTCAATATCCCTAACCATTTACTATTTAGAGCAAACAGACACTCCAGGTGTGGAGGGGTTGCCATCTATGCCAAGGATAGGTATATGGCATCCTGTCTGAGTGCTTTATCTGTTGCAAATGCTTATGAATGTCTGTCTCTTCAAGCCACCATCTCGTGCACTTCAATATCATGTATCATAGGGTGATATAGACCTCCTTCTGCTGATCTACAATTGTTACCTCATCTGAGTAATATCATCGAACAACAATCCTCAGAAATAACTATTCTTGGGGATCTTAATTTAGACTGGCTATCTAAAACTACCTCTCCTTTTGTAGCTTTCTGTGACACCCATGGATTATCGCAACTCATTGTCGAACCAACATGAGTAATTAAAAAGAATGTGGATAACAGCTCCCTGCTAGATGTTATCCTAGTGAATACACCACATCTCTTCTCCTTTGCCAGCACCTTCTTCAGTGATATCAGTGATCACGCATTTATTGATTGCATAAGATCAAGCAACAAACCTACTACTTCACCGAAGTTTGCTGCCAAGAGATCTGGATGGAACTTTGATCTCACTGCCTACATAAATGAACTGAAATACTCCTTGTATTGGCAAGAGTCTATTTGGCAAAAAACACACAATCAGCATTCGACATATTCAGCTAAATTATCCTAGACGCCCTAAATAAATATGCCCCTATAGTTCAGGTGTGAATAGCAAACAATGCATGTAGATGGTTCACACCATTATTAAAATCTGCATTGACTAAAAGAGATAACCTATTGAAAAAAGCACACAAAACCCAGTCTGCTGCGGACTGGTGCAAGTTCAAAAGGGCAAGAAACTCATTTACTAGAATGATTAGAGATACAAAAGCCGCATACTATCATTCTGAATTTCTCTCTGCCTCCAAAAATCCTACAAAATTTTGGAAAACCATCAAGGACTTGTCTGGTCACACATCCAGTGGCTCACTACCTCATGAAATCTCCTTAAACAATAACACCATTAGTGACAGACTGGACGTTCTAGATGCCTTCAATAATCACTTTGCGACTGCAGGCTTAGCCTTCGACAATTTCCCTGCGAATCTGATACGCTTTCTGGTGGATAATCAAGGTGCAGATCCTAGCATCACCGATTCAGTCTTCTCCTTGCATCCTACTACTCTGAAAGAAGTTGAAGACCTATTGCTATAACTGGATGCAAAGAAAAAGTGCTGGTGTGGATACCCTCAACCCATATTTTTTGAAGGTGGCCATCCATGTGTTAGCCGTGCCCATAACCCATTTATTTAACCTATCATTAACTCAGGGATCCATTCCTTCAATATAGAAAACAGCATACATCATACCCCTGTTCAAGTCCGGAAATCCCTGTGATCTAAATAATTACAGACCAATTTCAATTCTCCCGATCTTGTCAAAATTATTGGAAAAAGTTTTAATTAACCAGCTGAGGCAGTATCTAGAAGCTAATAACCTGCTTAATCCAGTCCAGTCAGGGTTTAGAGCTAAACATAGCACCATTACAGCACTTGCCAAAGTGACTAATGACTGGCAAAGAGAGTGATACAACAGGAATTACACCTGCACCATATTCTTGGACCTGAGCAAGGCCCTAGACACTGTTGACCATTATCTGCTACTCTCTACCCTGACCTCACTAGGTGCTGACCCATTATCTTTACAGTGGTTCAACAACTACCTCTCTGATCGTTTCCAGCAGGTGAAAGCGGAAGGAGATCTCTCAACTCTCAAACCTCTCCTAAGAGGTGTTCCCCAGGGTTCTATCTTAGGACCGATCTTATTTGCAATATACATCAACAATATTGATGAAAGCATAACTAAGGCCAACATTCATCTGTTTGCAGATGACACAGTTCTTTACGTAAGCCGCCCATCAATACGATCTGCATGTAATGACCTTCAATCTGAGTTCAACCTGCTGCAACACCAACTCCTAAACAAAAAACTATTACTTAATGCCAAGAAAACAAAAGCAATCCTCTTTTCTCCCTCTGCCCAAATGGTAAATTCAGCCCTATCAGATCCTGTGCCACAGATTACTACAATTCTTGGTGAGAAGTTGGAATTTGTCACTAAATTCAAATACCTGGGAGTATGGCTGGACCATAGGCTCCCCTTTATGAGCACATTGAAGAGTTGCTCAAAAAATTATGACAGAGACTTGGCCTGTTCTTTAGGATAGTCCGCTTCTTAACTAGAGATGCCAAACTACAGCTGGTACAATCAACCTTTCTATCCTTGATAGATTATGCTGACATCCTCTACAGTCACTGTCCCATTTCCTACCTCACCAAACTTGACACATTATATCATAGAGCTTTGAGTTTCATCACAGGCCTGCCTTATTCCACTCACCACTGCTCCCTATATCAATCAGTGGGGTGGAGTTCTCTTTAATTCAGGCATGATAAAAATGCAGCCTCATGGACCCTGACAGCCATCTCCAAAAAACTGCCCTGATACATTACAGACTATCTTCCTATAAAACCAATAGGCAATTACGCCCTGAGAAGTTGCAAATCTCTCCTACTGATGGTTCCCAAAGTTAACTCTCACTTTGGAAGGGCTGTTATAAGCTTTACACTGTCCTCCTTGTGGAAAAAATTGCAAAAAAAAAATGAAACTGAGGTCACCCATCAGCATCTCATCTTTCAAGCTCTTATATTCACGTCTCAGAAATGATCAGTGCAATTGTTTCCCATGACCATGAATTGTCATCATGCTAAACTGTACCATTTAACCATGAACGAATTACTTCTAGTGCTTGTCTCCTCCTTGGCCCTGGTCTGTCATCATGCTTTCATGTAACACCTTGATGCCTCTGTCCTCCCTCTGATACTGGTCTATCTTCCCGCTTTCTCCAGTCTTCTTTTCACAACTCTATCCTGCAGTCATCCACAATCTACACACAATCTTACTATAAAAGTCCTAACTCCCCTTTCCCTCTCCCCGTAGGCCCCCACCACTGCATCAGTTCTACTGACCTATCCTTGGGACTTCACTTCTCACAATTTTTATCCTTCGCTTACATATTACATACCCATCCTGGTACCCCATCTGCCATTAGTTGGTGGCTCTCCAAGCCATTTTTATGGCTAATACTAGTGACTGCCCCTGGTAAATGAACTAACTGGTACTTCTATACAGATGACATGGTTTATATACGGTTGCATGGTTCAATGGTGGACCTGCCCCCTTGTATTTGAATCCTCCTCTGTTATGGCTCGCCTTATCTTCCTTTTATCATTTGACTCCCCTATTACTGCACCATTGTGTTTGTGTTTATATACTTATTACATGTATTTATATGTTTTTATGATGGATGTTACCCGACCCTGTTCTAACCAGGTCCGTGTTGTAAAAGAGCTCTGCTCAATGATGTTCACCTGGATAAATACATATTTTGATTGATTGATTGATACCGCTGAACAAGCACAATCTCTGGCTATGTTTACAGTGCAGGACCCCTCCCCCCTCCACCAACTACACCTTCGCAGTCCCCAGAAGACATTGAAGAAACTCTTATGGATCACTCCTTGACAACACAAGAACAAAATTCTGGTGGAAAGAAACAGGTTACTGAGGTGGTAGAGAATGTGGTACAGGCAGGGACTTCCTCAGACATTCAGCAGGAAACTTCAATGCCACCCCCCCCCAGCTGATGGCTACCAAGTGATACGGGGGAAATGCAGATCTGCCAGGAACATTCCAAACTCAAAACTCCCTAAGACTGACTCCCTGCCTGGCTTGAATAAATATGCAGTCCTTCAAGATCACTCAGCAGAGGAGAATGAAGATTCTGAAAATTCCTCTGTTGCTTCCATGCAAAAAGAAACCTCAGACATGAAAGAAGATGACACCACCATGCCTAAAGTTTGAAAGAAAACTAAGAAAAAGCATAGTCAGTTATGTTCCTTCTATTGACTTCCCATGATTAATCCTCCTGGGGACAAAATTACTGTCACATCTTTGAATGTGAATAGTATTAAGAATTTCAAATGGAGGTGTATTACTTTCCAAGCTCTGCATGATTCTTCTTCACACATAGGTCTGCTGCAAGACACTAGATTAAGATCTGAATCAGATATCTATCAGGCTCAGAAAGCTTGGCCTTGGGGTACATCTGTCTGGTCCCTGGGGGAGGAAGTATGTTCTGGGGTTGAGATATTATTTTCAGGAGCAGCTAAAAGCATTAGGCTTATGGATATTGACCCAGGGAGGGCATTATTTCTGGATGTACAATGCCAACTTCAAGACATCAGGATAGAGGCAATTTATGCCCCCAGACTAAGAAATCTAGAATTGACCTGTTTAAACTCATACAACCTTATTGAAGCACTCATTGTAAGATTATTTTGGAAGGAGATTTTAACTGCCCTCTGGAACACACAGATAAAACAGGCTCGACTGGTAAATTATTTTACGATACTAACACCCTGAAACAGATTTTGGCTACTGAACAATTGATAGATACCTATAGGGTATTACATACCACAGGGGGGCATACATATCATAGGGGACCATTGTCCTCCAGGATTGACTACATCTTTGTTTCTAAACAGTGGAAGATCTTTCAGGCAGACACTGTCCCCTAAGCCACATCTGATAATTGTTCACTCCAAGTGACCCTGGGTGATGTCCAGCACAATATCATAGGCCCAGGCTATTGGCACATAAACAATGAGTTAGTAAAAGATCAAAACATAATTGACAGAATCAAAGACACTCTTTTAGCCAGAGCAATGGTGGTGGTCTGCTACAATTCCCTGGGGGATTGGTGGCTAGACACCAAAATTGCCAACCGTAATTCATTCCAGAAATGGGGTAAACAAAAAGGTAGAACAGCCTATTTTCAGTTTTTGAAACTATGGAAATGACTCCATAAACTGATATCAGGTCAGAATACTGAAAAACTGGACTGTTCAGTCCAAATCTAACAAATCATGAATGAAATGAAGACCTTTCTTTATGATAAGGCTAAGTCCTTGCGTATGGAACAGACAGCAAGGACTCAAGGTACTAATGCTCTCTGGATATATTTAAGGACTGCAGACACAAGTACAACATAGGGTGTGGGACACAATAAAAGATAACTCAGGGGTTTTAAACACTGACATTATTAAAATTATGGACATTATTACTGACCATTTACATTCCACATTTGGGTCCCCTGTAGATACAGATGATACCTTAAATACTTTCATCTCGGATATACAAGTTAACACACTAGGACAGGAAGAGGTATCCAGACTGATGGAACCCATACGATCACAAGAAATTATTGAGGCTATTGGCAAATTAAAACTAAACACAGCCCAAGGGCCAGATGGCTTGAGCCCCAATTTCTACAAAACGTTCCAAGAGACACTAATGCCATTATTATTGGAATCATTTAATCATATTATCAGTAACCAGGACATGCATGAACAGATGGCTAAGGCCCTTCCTATTTTACTTCATAAGAAGGAAGATAAAATTGATATTAATAACTGGAGACTGATATTGTTTCTTAATGTTGATTTTAAACTCCTCTCTCTAATATTGTGTAACAGACTGAACACTATGACCCAGACTGTAATTTCCCCTTATCAAACCTGTGCCATTGCCAGGTGGAATATGAGGAATAATTTGTTTTGTTTAAGGAATGTATTCTCTAGAGGACACTTAGGGACTGCACAGGGTTTTGTAATGGCCCTGGACCAGAAGAAGGCCTTCAACTGGATATCTCATCTGATTTTATTCCAAATTTTGACCTTCTATGGAGGTCCTCAACAATTTGTGGTGTGGATACGCCTATTATATGCCCAGGCACACTTCTACCCTTTAATAAATGGGAACACTGGGGCTCAGGTTAGGATTCAAAGAGAAGTGAGACAGGGGTGCCCTCTAAGCCCCTGTTGTATGCCTTTTGTATTGCCATACTTATTTACAAATTGTACAATGCTACATGAATACAAGATATAACACTATCTTTGACCACTCCTCCCTTGAAAGTGTTAGCTTATGCAGATTACTTGTATTTATTTTTAGGCACACATTCTGAAGGAGAGATAGCCTTTAACATACTGACTGCACTATAGCTTTATAGCTTAGCCCTCTTGCTACTGATGCCACCAGGAAACATTCACCCAAACCCTGGACCTAAAAAGGTAACCCAAATAAATGGGCCCCCCAAACAGAGTTTCATTACGCTGGCCACTATCAACATCTGTAGTCTCCTCAACAAAATTGACACCCTCAAAGTCTGGGTGACCATGAACAACTAAGACGTACTGTTCATTGTTGAAACCTGACTGTCACCAAAAGCGCCAGATACAGCCGTTGCTTTGCCAGGATATGCGATCTATCGACTGGATAGATCCTCTAAGCATGGTGGGGGCTGTGTAATATACTTAGAAAATAGTGTTACCTCAGGTGGACCTCAGATGCCCTGCATAGGCACTAGCTGTACAACTGCTCCTGGATGCACACAATAAAACCCTCACTGTATTCTTTGTCTATATACCGCCTAAGGACCCAGCCCCTGACCTGCACAGTATTCTGGACCATCTTTGGGAGGAGAAGCACCTTGCTGAGACAGTAATAATGGGGGACTTTAATATAAACTGGCTGTCATCAGCAAATGGAGCTATAAAGGACTCCTTAGCATCCCTACACCTCACTCAACTCATCAGCTCACCCACCAGGATAAACTATAAAATAGACACTAGCACCACCATTGACTGGATCATATCAAGTCACTCTGATCGCATCTCTAATGTGAGAGTTCACCCTGACTCCATCAGTTACCACTCCTCTATCATGTGTAGCTGGTCAAATAAATTCCACTCCCCACTACCCCTAACCATCTACAACTGAATGTTAAAGCATGGGCATCTAGATCTACTAAAGCGCCAACTCCAATCCTATGACTGGTCCCTCCTGGAATCTATCAGTGACATCAATGTTGTTCTTCATCACTTCAAGGTTTTCAATAAGGCCCGTGACACCCATGCACCATTTAGAAAGATGAAGGTCCATGGAACTATTAACTTCTGGATCTCACCAGAACTCATTACCAAAATGAAACAACATGACCATCTCTGGCTCATTGCCAAGTCAACAGGGAGGCAGCATGACTCTCAGGCATATAAAGCGTCAAGAAATGCCTGTACAAGGGCGATTCATCATGCAAAACAAAACCATCATAAAGAGCTTCTGTCTAACTCCTGGGGTGACAGCAGGAAATTCTGTGCGAACATAAAAGACATCATGGGCAAAGTACAGAAGGTTTCTCTGAGTACATTAAATCTTGAAGGCAATCCCATTACTGACCCCCTCTTAATTGCAAATACTTTTAATATTGCCTTCCCTAATCTATCAGAGGTCCTCCCTAAAGACTTCTTTGAAGATGCTTCCCCATCGGCTGCCCCATGCTCGGATGCAGAGAAGCCTGATCACCCTCCATTCTACTTCAGACAGGTCTCTGTCACCCAGGACAAGAAACTGCTATCCAAAGTATTGGGGGAAAACCAGACACAGTGGGGAAATCGCTGGACCTCAAACTTATTGCACTTACTCTAGAAGAGGTTCTCCTGCCTATAACTAAAATACTCAACCTATCCCTCAGTCTGGGCCAGTTCCCAGAAGTCTGGAAATCTGCACGGATCACACCAGTGCACAAATCAGGTGATCGCATGGAACCTAGCAACTACAGACCAATATCCATCCTCCCTCCACTGTCAAAGGTTCTGGAGTGCATAGTAACCGACCAGCTTATGGACTATCTTGATAAGTACTCCCTGCAATGCTCACAACAGCACGGCTTTAGGAAAAAGCATAGCACGACTACAGCTCTGCTAGAATTAATTTGCTTCATCCAACAGTCCATTGACAATAGCAGTCTGGTAGGAGTGGTTTTCATAGACCTTGCTAAGGCTTTTGACACCGTGAACCACAAACTCCTCCTTGACCAACTTGCAAAGACCGGTCACTCACCTGGCACACTAAAATGGTTCAGCAGGTACCTTGCCAACAGGTCACAGAGGGTGAAGATTTCAAATTCCATCTTGGAACTGTGCTCTGTCAAATCAGGCATAGCCCAAGAGTCCATCCTGGGACCCCTTCTGTTTAGTATCTTTCTAAACAACCTTCCAAAGGCATGTCATTTAAAGACCTTCCTTTATGCAGATGATGCTGTCATCTTTGAAAGTCACTCTGATCCCACCGTGCTTGAAGACAATCTACAACATGGATTCCTTGAAGTTGAAAAATGGCTCCAATCCCACAAGCTAGTTCTAAACTACAAAAATACAAAACTTATGCTGTTCTCATCCTCCTGTCATAAACACAAGTCACAGGCCATCGCAGTTAAAAATAACCTATGAGCCCCCATTGAACAAATCCAACACTTCAAATACCTTGGAGTAATCCTGGACTGCCACCTTACCTATGAGCCACACATTGATATTGTTGCTAAGAACATAAATGCTAAACTAGGACTGCTCTACAGACACAGATGAAGTCTGACCCCAGGATCACTTAAACTTGCAATCCACAGCTTGGTGCTATCTGTTATTGACTATGGCTTGCTTATATATGGAGCTGCCACAGCCACATCTCTCAAAAGACTAAATACTGCCCTAAACAAAGCTGGTAGATTTATCACTGGTGCCAGCTACCTCACCCATACTTGTGATCTATTTGCCCTAACTGGGTGGCTCAAACTACAAGATCGCATCAAGTACCACTCATGTATACTTGCCAAGCAAGTGTTGCTTGGAACCCTGCCAACTGGAATCACCAGTCTTCTATCAAAGCCTCAAAAGTCACGTCACATCCGATTCTCTGTCTCTGAACTCTTTCACATACCTAGGGTTCAGACCACCCAATGCCAGGGATCCTTCCCTTACAGAGCTCCTAACTAGATGAATGGCCTGAGCTGTGAACTGACTTGCATATCTCAACTTACCCAGTTCAAGCATTTCCTGCATCTGCACATCTCAAAGGAAAGTGAGTGTACCTGCTTTAATTAGTCATGCGACTTGCACCTCATCTGGTGACCTGCATTCCCCCACCTCCTTGACAAGGTCCCTGGCTGCATCCTTCCTCCCCTGCTCAATTGCCTCTCTCCCCCTTCCCCCACCTGTCATGTCCTGATCCTCCTACTCTGTTCCACTAACTCACCAACTATGACCCCTGACTGACTCATTTCCACACCTTTCTTCCTCCCCCTCCCCTCTTCCCTCCCGCCACACCTCACCATCACCTCCCTCCTGTCATCTTCTCCTTCTGTGCCTGCCCCTGCTCCCACCCATTCTATCCCTTCCTGCCTTGCTCAACATGCTTGACAATGCCACCTGGCTGCATCTCCCCCCCCCCCGTTCTCTGTCCTGCTGCTCTTCATCCTCTGACTCACCCTCCCCTTAATATTTCCAAATGGGATTACCCACCAACGTTTTTGCCTATAAAGTCCTAGAATGCCAACTATGTATCAGACTGCAATCATCTATGTTTACTATGTATTGTGCTGTTCTACTGTTCACTGTAGTTGATATTATCTGTACATGATATTGTGCTTTATACTCTGTCTGTTTTGTAACCCCCTTCCCATTACTGATGTGAAACCTTTGTAAATGAGCTCCTCTGTACTCAAAGGTATTTTCTAATCCTAGATTGAAATAAATAAATAAAATAAAATAAATATTCCACAGCAGCTGGTGCCAGAATTAACTTTACCAAAAGTAAAGCATTAGCTATTGGACAGCCGGATGGGCAGACATTTGTTAGCATTTGTAAAGTATCTCTGGTAGTTGAGACTGAGACTCTTGGGGTGAAATTCAGTCCCCAGAATATGGATAAATTAAATTGGGAGTTAAAACTGGCAGCATGTGAGAGATGTATAGGAACCTGGCAAAAATTACATATTACCAAGCTAAAAAGGGTATATCTAATTAAAACATTTATTATTCCTTTATTATTATTTGTGGGGTCTGTGCCCCCCCCATTTACACTGAACTCCAGAATTCATAATATTTTCATTCAGATTATTTGGGGCAGTAGGTTGAATCCCATTAAGAGAATTACCACCTATAGATCTATCAACCACGGAGGTATTGGCATGATCCAGCCCTTAGTTTTCTTCCACACCATATTTTTGGCTTTTAACCTAGCTCCCATATTACAGGACATGTGGGTTGGTTGGGGGAAAGATTGGTTTCAGGGCTTCTTCCCTGTATGGTCCCCGAATAATTGGAATTTTAAAATACATAAAACAGATTAGCCAACATATGTTGTGAACACCATGCAGAAAGTTCGATCTTGGCAGGTTACTATGGATGACCTTACACATCTGTCCAGATATTTATTATATCAACAGCTAATATCTACCTGTTTCATGGAACTTTTATCTTTTCTAAGGGGCACGGTAAAAACAGTTACAACAACAATGAAACAACTGACAGACTCTAGAATGCCCAGATTTCTTTGGGATACAACATGGCTTGCATGCCACAGAAGATTGAATGTGAAAAATAATCAAACACATTAGAAAGTGGAAGAGAGATATTGTCCCAGAGGCATGTGCAATATGGTACCGGAAGCCCAGGATCATCTATTTTTGACTGTCCTTTTATACTCATCTTTTGGAAATGCTTGCTGTCCAAATACAAGATCAGAATTTCAAGAATATCACATACGATGTATTGATTTCAGGAATTTACACTGGTGTATAGCGTAAAGACACCTTTAGTACCTTAAGATTCATATGTGGTGTGTTAAAATACCATATCTGGCAAGCTAGATGACACTGGACTTTACAACAAACTTATCTTTCCCGACAGGAACTTATTCAAATTATTATGGGACAAGTTAAACAAGCGTATGAAAGGGATCTAAAAAAAGAAACTGGTTTAGCAGATTCAAAACTATGGACACACTGTGTGGGGTGGTTACAATGAAAAAGTGGAAAAAAAAAAGAAAAAACGCATACATTAAAAAAAAGGAATGTATATTTGTAAATATGTGCAGGACTGCTGTGATAGGAGGACTAGATAGGCATCAGCCACTGTATTTAATTCACTGTACAAAACATTGTGCAGAGGTTTCTGTTCAACTAAGTCATGATATATATAAATTTCAGTTATACCCCTTTGAGGTACACCCTTTTAGTCTGATGATTTATATTGCCCGCTAGCATTGTTCAATTTTTTCACAATACCAAACTTCCCTTACTCATGGCAGGGGGCACTGTCGGTTCCCAAACCAAGATGGAGGATCCAGAGGAGACCAGGAAGGAGGAGGTGCAGCAGGCTGGGGAGCTGTTCTCCTTCCCAGCTGAAGGCACTAAGAAGAATGAAGAGACAGTTGCAGTAGAAGATATTGCAATGGAAGCTGTCAGCAGCCACCAGGAGAACCGGGCTGACAGCCAGTTATCTGAGGGATCTGATATGGACATGGACTCAGAAGAAATTTATCTGGCCCAGGATGTAATGGAGGCACCCCAGGTCATGGTAGAAATGGATGTACAACCTAGCAGCTCGGGATGGAGATGAGTGCCAAAGAGAAAGAAAAAAATGAAAGACATTATGTGGAGAAGATCGCAGAGTAAAGTGGCACAGATAGAGACAAGGATGGCAGAACATGGAATGCTACCAATGGGAGGTCTCAATAATGACAAACTGCATGAGAAAGATTAAAGGAGGCTTTTGGCGTACAACAGGATACCCCAGATATGGAGTGGTCACCAGAGCTTGCACTGAGGAATGCGGGCTGGAAACTGAATGTGGCAGGGCAATGGATGCCCAATCCAGACTATGATGGTACAGAGAGTGAGAGGCAGATGGAAACAGATGTAAAGACCACACAGCGGCAAGGTCGAAATTGACTGATATTACTGTAAGTGGCAAATCCTGAATGGGACAATGTATGGGAGGTAATTTAACCTTGTTGAAGATAGACGCTGGGGGAATGGCAAACTGTTGGGAGAAAGAAGAAAAAAGAAGAATCCTTACCAGAGGGGACCAAAATGATAGCCAGTAAAGACCAAAGCAGTGGGACACAGACTGTAGGAAAAATGAGAGAAGAGACACTGTCAGAGACAGTCATCATAATGGAAAAAGACAGAGTGGAAAACTGGCTAGTTCCCATAAGGTAGACCCGGGGATAGCTGCAATTACTAACAGCAGAAATTCAGCAGAGAAAGAAGGGGTGCAAGAACCTGGAAGACTGTAATGGAATGGACGTTAATGCAGAAACACAGGAAGCAGAACAGGAATGAACGCAACAGCAGACAGCAGGAAAAATACACGAAGGGCTATATATGGAGGGGAGAAATAAAGAACAACAGTATAAAGAGAATCAACTCTCTGAAAGGAGAGGGATAGGGGAGGAGGCACACAGAAAGCAGCACAATCAAACTGAGGACATGAATGATGGGCAGAATAATATGGAGGCTCATACAAACAGTAGAGAAGAACAACAGAATGAAGAAACCAATGAGGCACAAAATACTGCAGCAGGAACTGGAGAGCCACAGAATAATAATGAAAAACCTAAAGAGCCACACAGAACCACAGAGGAGAATGGAGACCCATGATCCAGGAGGGCACCCAGGTTTTCAGACTTATTTGATAGATCAGCCCCCGCCCAGATGCAATGCAGTAAGAATTTTATATAAGGGAGGATTGGAGAAACACCCCACAAGAGAATATGTGGGTAAAAAATTAATCAAAGAATCTCTTCAATTCATGCCAGTAGATGTCCACCCACTTCTACATATATCAGGAGAGGACAATTTTGATGTTAGTTTTCACACACAAATGGGACTGGAGAGATTCTGGTACAAATACAATCTGTACAGATTTTTACCCCTATGGACACCATTCCTAGTAATACCACTAACCAAACCAGTAATCAAAAGAATAACAATTATGTTTAGGAACAAAAGTGTGAACACTGGGGACATTCATCATTGGCTTAGTCAAAGGTGTGAGGTTTTGGGTGACCTTGAACCAATTACAGATTCAGAATCCTCCTGGACAGGGGGCTGGAATTTCAGAATTAAGTTAAAGCTGACTGCAACTGGAATTACTTGTCTACCCAACAGTTCCTTCAAAGGGAAGAAAAGGAGGATCTGATTCTAGGCGGGGCAGCCAAAGGCATGCCATAAGTGTGGGAAAAAAAAAAACACTTAGCAAGTACAAGTGACAAGCTCTACTGTATGTTTTGTGGGGAATACAACCACGTTAGTACCATGTGTAGAAATGTGGCAAAAAGTAACCTTTGTGACACATCAGGGTATTTAGTCCAAAAATGCCCATGGGCGGCCCATAACAGAAATGATGGGATTGATCAAGATTTTATAATCAGACAAGGACAAAAGAAAAGTTTTGAAAGAAATCAGGAGGAAGATGGAGGATATGCAAATTAGACAAGAGAACAACAGACACAGAACAATGATGGAGCTACGCCAGAGCCTGAGATGGATCAAACAAGGGAAAAGACACCAACAGAAGAGGAACAACATAACAAAAGACAGGAGAGGGAACAACTAAATGAAGAAAGTCCTCAGATCATACACAAAGGAAAATAGCATGATAAAGCTCCAGAAGAAACCTATAGGGAGAAGCAAAGTGGTGCAACAGAGATGCCACCTCCCCCTCCCCCTGTAGCAAAGTGGACAACACCAAAACCAAGACAGAGCCCCAGGCTGAAACCTGTACGGAAAACAGATGTTATAACAGAAAATAGATTTGTCACTTTAAGCTCCCAGAAAGATTGGGCAGGAGAAACACTCACTGTCTACTGTGACAAGAAAAGTAGGAGGAAAGAAAAAGAAGAAACAGAAACATACGGAAATGGAGGAAGATGAGAAGGGCTGAGGAAGAGAAAGATGAAAATATACTGACAGCAAAAATCTGCTCATGGACCATCTGGAAATAGCCACACTGAATGTGTGCAGTACGAAAAATGCAACAGAAAGAAAGGCTGTGGGCTGGCCCAGTGGTGCTGAGGGTTGAGGCGCTGGATGCCAAACCTCATGCCATGCCACCGACCCGGGTTCGGTGATGGATTTGAGCTGCCGGGGGTCGGCTGGGGGGAAAAGAATCGAGTGCCCAATGGCTTGCTCTCCTTCTCTGGGGGTGGGTGGGAGCTAGCCTCACTATGATACTGCCACCTCCCGGTGATCACAGGTATTTGGCAGTGCAGATGAGGAAAGCAGCTTGGGGGGGGGCAACTTCAGCCAAGGACCTGAGCGGAGGCACGTCTCAGCACTTCTCAGTCTCATTGGCCCTCCTTGGATGCTGATATTGGCAGAGAAGCAGTAGTAAGGAAAAGGGAATACTCCCCAGTCAGTTCTGGTGATGTGCCCTCTACTCTGCACATCCATAGGAGCTGAGGACAGACTTCACTGTGCATACATTCCCCTGAAGATTGAGGGAGGTAAGTGGGAACCTTCCTCACCCCGCTTGGGGGGGTTGATGGAGGGCTCTGACAAATACCAGAGTGGTACACTCTAGGAGCAGACTCCATGGTGGTTGGAGTGGGTGGATGCTTGAGGGGTCTGAGAGATAGGACAGAATGGGGGCAGTAAGAGGAGTGATAAATAGAAAGCAAAAAAAAGAAAAGAAAGGCTGTATTTTCATTATTATAACAATTGAAACTAGATTTAATATTCCTTCAGGAGACGTGGATGGCAGATACTTGGTCATTACAGCAACATAAAAAAAAAAAACAGGATAAGGGGACCTTCATATTCATCATTTGGGGGGGAGAAAGTAGATGGGATAAGTATTTTATTCAAAGGAAATAAATTCACATTACAAAAATTAATAGAGGTGGTGCATGGATGATGATCGATTGTGGATGAGATATGGGAGGGACTAGCATGCTGATTTATAAACATTTTTGCATCACAAATTAAAACAGAAAGAGTTGACCTAATAAATGAAAAACAGCCTTTTATGGCCACAGCAAAAGAGGTGTTTGTGTGTGTGTGTGTGGGGGGGGGGGTATTTCAACTGTAGAGTTGATATAGAACAATGCCAAAGGGTGGGTAAAAAAGGTGTATTGCAACACAAATGCTCTACATAAAATATTGGGAGCTGCTGGATTAAAGGAAGTGTATGAGATCTTAGGGAAACAGAAAGAATCTTCATAAACTAGAGGAACCATTCAAATAAGAATTGAGTTTTGGTTTGTATCACAAAATGTCCCAATCCAACAAGTAAATACAATACCAATAGAATTTTCTGACCACTCAATGGTACTCATAAGGGTAAGGAAACAAAGACAGACAAAAAACCAGGAGTATAGATGAAGGCTAAATTTGGCAGCATTAAAAGATACAAAAGTACAGGAAGGAATTAGAGAAATCTTAAAAGCAAGAAAAACAGTACTCTGACTGTATGACACAGTAGGAGAATGGTGGGAGGACACAAAAAAGGGCACCCAACAATGGTTCAGGAAATAGCAGGTCAGCAGGATAAGGCATATGAAGAGAGGTTGAGGGCACTGAACATGTACTCCCTGGAAGACAGGAGAGAGAGAGGGGACATGATTGGGACCTTCAGGTACTTTAAAGGGATAAATAAGATAGATAAGGAAAGTCTCTTTAAACTGAGTGAGAACCATAACACGAGGAGGCACAGGCTTAAGCTGGAGGGTGGGATGTTTAGGAGGGAGGTCAGGAAGCACTTCTTCACAGTGAGAGTGGTGGACTCTTGGAATGTGCTGCCAGAAGAGGTGATCTCATTGAAGACAGTGGGCAGCTTTAAGACAGGTTGGGATAGGCACGGGGGAAGATAAGGATCATGGGTAGGGAGGATGGGAGGTGTGGGGAGGGATGGCAGGGACAGTAGCTCAAGCTGTGTATCCTGCAATAAGAGCAGACTAGATAGACCAAATGGTCTTCTTCTGCTGGCTTCTTCATATGTTAGAATGTAAATATGGGGCAAGAAGTCAAAACCCAACAGTTCTGAAATATTTGTCTTTAAGACAACAACTACAACACATTTATTCTATAGTTCATAAAACAAGAGGAGATCACACTGATCAAATCAGGAATTTAAAGAAGGAGTTGAAAAGATGTCAATATGCTAGAGTAGCTACTTTGGAAGCAGAACTGACTCATGGGACTATTAAGACACCGGCAGGGGACCCATGCACAGCATGCAAAACAGGAAGGGAGAACACATCTATTATAGAGTTAAAAGATGCAGAAGGGAATATAACATCAAATCAGAATTATGTGAGAGACACAACAGAGTTTAGATGTGAGAAGCCATGCTGTCAGACATACCTAGACTCTTTGAATATTGGAATGACAAAAATGGATAAAAAGAAATTGGGACATCAATTACACAAGAGTAAATTGAATGTAGTATAACAAAATTGAGAAAAACATGTCCCCTTGAAGAGATGGAATACTAGCAGAATTTTATTAAACCTTTAGTACAGAAATAATAGAAATGCTGCTAGTAATATTCCAGGAGATAACAGAGGATGGAATAGTAGAGGAGAAGTTTGCACAAGGGTTATTAAAATTTGTGTACAAAGCAGGAGACAAAACCGCACTAAAAAATTGGAGGCCAATCTGTTTACTGAATACTGATTGGAAAATATTGACTAAACTTATTCATCAAAGATTACAGAATAACTTAGGAACATTGGACCATCAGGCACAGACATGTGGAATACCGGGATAGAGAATACAAAATAGTTTAATCTTCATAAGAGATTGTTACCACTATTGCCAAATACATAAAATAGATGGATTTCTAATCTCATATACCAAAGTAAGGCATTTGATCGAGAAGCACATGAATATATCTATCAGGTTTTAGAACATTATGAGATACTGGGTAATTTAATTCAGTGGATCAAAACACTGTATGCGCAGGCATCAGTGGCAATTAGGGAAGGAGGAATATAGGGAGAGATAATACCTATGGGGGGGAGTGACACAGGGATGCTCATTAAGCCCCTTACTGTATATCATATCACTAGATCCATGCATCAGACATATTAGTAATGATGAAGAAATAAGGGGCTTACAGTACCGGGGAGGGGGCTAAAGATATCAACATACGCAGATGACGTGTATTTTTTTTTTACAGACAGGGGAAGGTATATACAAAGTATATCAGGAATTAGAAAGATATGCAGCAGTATCAAGTGCCAAGTTGAAAAAGGAAAAAAGTGTAGGAATCAGACAAGAGAGTGGGGAAATACAGAGGAGAACAGAAGGCATCCGTATAAGTGAAGGACCAATAAAAGTACTAAGAATATATGTAGGGGGAAGAGATTTAGCACAACTAAACTGGAGTAAGGCCATTAAGAACTGTGAGTGGAGGTTGCAGAAATGTAAAAGATGGGTACTATCTCAGAGGAAGCAGGTCTATATCATCAAACAGTTCCTGTTACCACTATTACTTTATGTAGGCTGGATATATCCCCTACTTGGGACCCTAGACACAAAAATGTATAGTTTATTTTTCCAGTTATTATGGGGCAGTTGACTCAACCCTATTTAAAGAGAGTATACATATCTGCCAAAAGAGAAGGGAGGGGTAGGAATGATTAACCACATAGTGTTTTTACATAGACTATTTTTGGTAGGAACTAATAAGATGCTACTAAAGCAGGAAGGGGATACAGGTCAGGTATGGACACAGGGGATACTGGGCAGGTATTTAGAAAAATGGAAGAAGGATCCAGTGCAACTGGTCCCAAGGCTACAGATACCAGAGTATATGAAACCCGCATTGAGAAAACTGTACGTGTGGAAAATTAAAAAAATCTCAACTCATAACACATCCTAGAAAACAATTATATAACTTGGTTATGGAACAGATAGGACCTGCAGAACCGGAGTTTAAATTTTGTACACCGATAAAACAAAAATGGGCACTAGCACAGCTTAATAACGACAGAAAATCTGAAAGCATGTGGGACAACTTGTGGCTGAGTACCTACGGGGAGAATTAATGTGAAAGGTAATCAGAAGCACAAATCAATAGCAGAAAGAGGATGCCCATATGAGGACTGTCTTGATCAGGAAGAAACAATGTGGCATTTTATAATAGAATGTTCATATGCTATAGAATTGTGGAATTATTTAGCACATAGATAGCAGTTACCTTGGTTAAAAAGGTTGACATACCAACAATTAGTTTTAGGACAGTTCTCGGGTAGACTACAGGGGTATGATGCCAATACATTGGAAGTAATATTTGCTTGCATGAAGTTTTACCTGTGTCAAGCAAGGAGCAGTTATGTGTTACAGCAACAGAGAATGTCATATATAACAGTGGGTAAAATGTGAGAAGCCGCAATTAGAGAATTTATAGGAAGGATCTACAAGAGGTTTCTGAGCAACAATTGAAACAAATGTGGAAAGGATGTCAGCAGATGCTAGGGTAAGGGAGGGACAGAGGGGAGAGTGTGAAAGATAGAAATGGAATAAAAGTAAAAAAAAAAAGATAGGTAGAGTATAGACTGCTGTGGCCTGATAGAAAATAATAAGAGAGAAGGGAGGATCTATAATGAGTGGTAAGATGAAATAAAGTCCTAAAGAAGTAGAAAGCAGAGGCTAATGAGAATAGAGGGGTGGGAGAGTGGGGTAAAGATTAAGGGAAATGAGTGAAAGAGAAGCAAGTCAGGAAGGGAAAATGAAAAAAGGTATGAAAGATAGGTAGAGTGGGGAGACAAGTTAAAGTGGTAGGTATTTTCGAGAAATGGCATAAAGGTGGTGGGTTGAAAGTAATGTGGAGCTTGGATTTGTGTTGTAAAATTTTAGTTGTTATTTTCCTTAATCTTTTCTTCTAAAGGTGTTGGGCTGATTTTGTTGGTTTTGACTTTACTTTTTTGTAAGCTGAATATCTGCATTCTTCTTTTCAAAAGATAAAGTTGTTTTATTTTGAATTTGTATGATTCCTTTTGTGTTATATTATGATTATTGTTATGCATTTTTAATTAAAAAAATGCCCTTGCTCTTTACCGATAAGTGCCACAGAACCTTTTACTTCCACCTGGACAGCAACCAGAGACGGGCAGAAGAGACCTCGGTTTTACATCTCGCTGAAGGATGGCACCTCACCAGCGCAGTACCCACTCATACTGTACTACAGTATCAGTTATTGCTATTAGCCCAAATGCCTGGTATGGAGCTAGAACCCATGACCATCTGATCTTTTAGTCCTAGAAGTGAGTGTACTACCTACTGAGCCATTGACACGGTAGCAGGATTATTCCTTCATCATGTATTTCCTTCAGAGACCTCCACAGTACAACATCACCAAATGTTGATGCACAGTAAATGTATTCAGTGTCTAGCTGTATAGAAACATATTTAAAAGTGAGGAAGGAAGGAAGGAAGGAAGGAAGGAAGGAAGGAAGGAAGGAAGGACTTTCATAGAAAATGTGTTTAAAAAAGATTTTTAATTCAACAGAGGGAGGGGAGAAAATGTTGGTGCCATCAGACACATAGGGCTCAATTTTAAAAAAGCCCTTAGAGGGCTGTGGCAAACTCCTAGTGCACCAGGGACCCTGTGCCCAATTTTAGAAAAGGAGGGGGCCCTGCACCAGAGACTCAGGAGTTGCCACAGCTGCAGGCTTGTGCCAAATAGCTGACACACCTGCAGGGCTTGATACAGGGATCCAGCACCCCCCACCTGATGCAACACTACAGGGGCTCCAAAGGTGGAGGGGAGGAGACTATGCATGCCTGGAGGGGGCTGAGGGCAGCAGGAGCATAGGGGGTGCCCTAGGATGAATCAGGGAGATGGCAGAATAGCAGGGTGGTGATGTGGCACCCAGAGGGCCGCCATATGCATTGCCAGGTATCGAATTAGCTCGCAGTCTGTGGAAGGTTGGCAGGGAGTGAAAGTGATGTGGCCCCAGGAGAGCAGAGCCCTGGCACATGCCCCAGAGGTGCCACGCTCCTAAACCCTTTAGATGGGAGGAAGCCTGCCATGATGCGGGACAGCTGGGTGACTTGCAGTGCCAGGAAAATGTCCCTCTTCATCACTGGCAGCCCTCACCCTGCAGCCAATGCACTCGCCTACTGAGTTGGAGATCATGGTACCTCTGGGGCAGGTGCCAGGGCTGTGCCCACCTGGGACCAGGTCATTTTCACTCCCTGCCAACCCTCCACAGACCACAAGCTGATAAGCTGCCTGGCAATGCATGTGGCATGCCAGCCTGGTGCCACATCAGCACCCTGCTATTCTGCTGTCTGCCCAATGCCTCCCAGGGCACTCCCCCATGCTACTGCTGCACCCAGCCCCCTCCTGGCAGGTCTACCCTCCAAGTGCCACATTGTCACACAGTGGCGCAGGGTCCTAGACCTCATGGCTGGTCTAAGCAGAGCCCCCTGTTGCACCCATAGCAGAGCTTGCAAATTTCCGAAAAGAGGATGGTGCAGACCCACCGAGACACAAGCCCCCTTGTGACCTGGCACAAGGTTACTTTTGCCACAAGGGTGGTGCAGAGCAGCTTGGGTGCAAGGCGTCCCAATTTTGATGCAGCCTGTATTCAAAAATCGGGATTGCCACAAAGTTTAACACTAGGTGCCACTTGCATCATACCCATTTGGTGCAGGCACCTGGCATCAAATATAACCTTTTGAAAATTGTGCCCAAACAGTAAAAAGATTCAAACTAGACAGAGACAGATGAAAAAGAGAGCGTGAGAGAGAGAAAACAGGGGTTAAGCACAGGGAGGTTAAGTGACTTACATAGAGTTACATAATGAGTAAGTGGTGGTTATGGGATTCAAGCTTTGTCTCCAAGTTCACATTTCTGAGCTTACACTGTCAGGCAAATTGCTTCACTGCCTGGTAAAGTCTTTTAACAAATCTGAAAATAATTATATTCTACCAGTCCACATTGTCTATGCAGTAGTTGTGCTATTCCTTCAATGTGTTTCTCTTTTATCTAACACTAATTAAAAGAAAAATGACCAACCTTCATAGGGAATCATTCACAACACAAACACTTTTTTTCTATATAGTTCCAATACCTTGATTCCAGTCAGGCTTCCAGGCAAATTTATCAACATTTCCAGAACATGCAATAGTTCACCCGTTAGTTTACTGCCCTTTAACACTTTTCTCCTTCATTTGTCACACTTTATTTCAATCATCACAAGTTACCTTTATCACTGCTTCTTACTTTAGTAAAGTTCACCACAAGCATTCACTTCAATTTGTGATAGTTCATGTCTGCCACTGTTCCTCTCTGCTTGTCATTGTCCCCCTATGTCTCAGATCACTTCTGTTTGCCACTGTTCCTCTCTGCTTGTAATTGTCCCCCTGTCTTAGATCATTTCTGTTTGTCACTGTTCACTTTTGTTTTGCATTTATCACGGTTTGTTACAGTTCACCTCATGTCGTCATAGTTTACTTTCATTTATCACAGTTCACTTGTTTGTCACAGCTCACCTCTATCATGGTTCACCTTTGTTTGAAATTGTGCACCCTTGTTTGCCACTGTTCATTTGTGCTTGTCACTGTTCAGTTCAGTACCCTCATTTGTCACATTTTGCCTTTGTTTGCACTATTCACCCTCTGTTTATCATTGTTTACTTCTGCTTGCTAATGCCACTGTTCCCCTCTGCTTGTCACTCATTTGTGAATGTTCACCTACTGTATGTTCGTCAGTTTATCGTCACAGTTTACCTTACCTGTCATAGTTCAATTCCTTTTATTACAATTCTCCTCTGTTTGTCACAATTTACCTATGTTTGCAATAGTTCACATCTGTTCCCAATGTTTACCTCCTCATGTAATTTTTCATCTCAGTTTGTCACAGTTTACCTTCATTTCATCATAAAACTTTATTTTTATATAGGTGCTTATGGGTAGGATATCAAATCTTATTTACAGCTTGTTCTGTTTATCCCCAAATACCTTTGTGATTTGCATTGTTCTGTGGCAAATCTAGTCTATCCCCTTTGCTTCCACTTTAGCCATAGGTTTCCCATCCCCATAGGATCACACAACAATAAGGCCAGCATTCATTCTAGTGCCAGCTTCTCTTACTGTGGAACAAATCTCCCCCTCTCACAATCTTTACAATTCTCCCTGTTGCTGATGTAAACCTCAAACATCAGTTTGCCACCATTTGTTCATGCAATAGATACTTTTTATAGTCACCATATATTTTATTTCTATTCCATTTTCAATATGTACTGATGATGTAAGTAGTTTTTGTGCACACAGTCCAAGTCAATGCAGGCTATATGGCAACTCTTAAAGGTCTTTGTAGGGCAAAGGGCAGATGCTGACTCACAAGTCTTTTTTGGGCAAAGGGTGGCCTTCTCAAGTCACATTTGGCAGAACATTATTTCCTAAAAGTCTACATAGAAAAGGTGGCAAATTTCTCAAGTTTCAATTGTTCAAAGAATAGCTTTTACCATTCACTGCTGGGTTGAGGGAGTCATTCCTAGTGAATGTTGGGCAAAGAATGGCATTCTAAATCATCATTGGGCAGGGGGTGGTTTCACATATCATTACAGAACAGAGGGATACACTTCACAAGTCACCATAGGGCAGAGTGGTAGCAGCACATTGGATAGTTGCTATGTTCTGTTATATACTGTATTCTAGAGGAATATACCTCTAAGTCATATGTCAAAAGCTCTGTGTAGATTTTATTGCTTTATCAGTGTTGTTTGACTCTATTTCAAGACTGGTGTTATACTAATTTGAATACTCCAAATGCTGTTCAAATGTAAACATATAGATTCATTCTAAAACTACCGGTCTACTTCTGCTACACTTATTAAAACAGAGCTCATTGCACTTCCTCTCATGGCATATGCTTTGTACAGATTAACTTCTGGATAAAGACTGTTTCAAGACTAACAAGTGTTCTGATTTCTTCATGTATCAAGGAAAAGAGACAATAGATTAAATGTTACAAAATATCACGCTGACTGTCTATACTGAGAGATACTTTTGAGTCAAATAAATCTTTACCATCTCTGGGAGATGACACTATCAGGAGTTTGGCTCCCAATAAAAACGTTTATAAGAAATAAAACCCAAAGCTAGACAGGAACAAAGATTTGGCATCCGTAAAACAAGTCAGATCTTATCCTAAGCTGACTGCTCATATAAACTACCAGTATTTAAAATACTATCTAATAGGCTTAGAAAATAAGAATCTAAGAATTGCTTTTAATAGCTTTCAATTTGAAAAATTTACAGGCAATAGATAGCTTAATAGATGCAATAAAGGGGGAATCATATGGAAATTATTGTAGTTGCAATATGGGCTATTTTGAAAATCTTGGACAGATATTAATGGTCTTTACATGGTATAACAGGACCCATAGTCAATGGCTTGGTGAGATTTTGTCTCTTATCACCTCTTTCCATTTGGATACTGTATGTTTTTCTAATGATCATGGAAGACAACCTGGTACTTTCTAGACTGGTTAACTTTTTTTAGTTGTCAGGACAATCTGCATAAAGAACGTGATTTTGCTTGCACATACTGAAATGAGTAAATAACGCAATAAGGAAAATATTGCGATTAATGTTCTTTTCATGAATCTGAATAACTGTATTGCCCTTTCTCTTTTCTTTTTATTGTTCATGAAGGTCTGTTTTTAAAATGTATCATCAATTAAACTGAATGAACGCAGGGTAGAGGATGTGCTTCCTAAATCAGCATATTATACTGAGTGTCTTTCCTAAGTCAGTAAAGGACAAAGGATTGTCTTACCAAGCCATCACACCACAAATGATGGACTTCCCTAGTTCTTAAAGATATACAGTATCTTTCTCAAGTTATTGAAGGACAGTGGGGGGCTCTACAAGTCCCTGAAGACCGCACAGTGACTAAACAAGTCCATAAAGGACAGTGGGAGGGACTTTAAAATTCTCTGAAAATCAGAGGATGGCTTCCCAAGTCCATGAAGGACAATAGGGGGATTTCCCCAAGTCCCTTATATGAACATACGAACATATGAAATTTGCCAGCAGATAAAGGCCTAGAGGTCTATCAAGTCTGCTCGAATGTGCAGCTAGCACCCCTTATTCTGCAGCTGCCCCTCCCTTCCACCCTTCCCCTTCATTAACCCTCCCCCTTGTCCTGTCCCATCCTCGTTTGAAGCAGTCCACTGTTCTACTGCATACCACTTCAGCAGGTAATGCATTCCACCCAGCCACCACCCTCTCTGTATAAAAGTGTCTCCTCATCTCCCTCCTGAACCTTCCTCGCTCCAGTCTCATATCATGGCCCCTGGTGGCCCTCCCCTCCCTTACTTTGAACAGCCCCTCTGTACCCATCTTGTTTATTCCTTTCATGTATTTAAAGGTTTCAATCATGTCACCCCTGTCTCTCCTCTCCTCCAGTGAGTACATGTTCAACTCCTTCAACCTCCTCTGGTATGATAAGTCCCCCAGCCCCTTGATCATCTTTGTCGCTCTGCGCTGCACCCCCTCCAGTAACTTAATGTCCCTCTTCAGATACGGACACCAGTACTGCACGCAGTACTCCAGGTGTGGTCTAACTAATGACCTATACAGTGGCAGAATCACCTCCTCCCTCCTCGAGGATATACCCCTTGCAATACAAACCAGCATTTTGTTGGCCTTTGCAGCTGCCTTCCTACATTGTGCCGAGTTGTTCATTGACCCTGTAATGAGCACCCCCAGATCCTTCTCCTCCTCTGTCTGGGCTAGCTGCACTCCCCCTAGCTGGTAACTCCTCCTTGGGTTCTTCATCCCAAAATGCAGCACCTTGCACTTTTTGGCATTAAAGCCCAGTTGCCAGGTGTCTAACCAGGTTTCAAGCTTTGCCAGATCATCCTGCAACCCCTGCCATCCCCCTAGGTCATCCACCACCGCGCCTACCTTGGTATCATCAGCAAACAGACTGATCTTGCTCTTGATGTCCCATGATATGTCTTCAATGAATATCTCAAATAACACTGGGCCCAAGACTGAGCCCTGTGGAACACCGCTCGTCACTGCCCTTGGGTGTGAGAGCTCCCCACCCACCACCACCTTATGTTGCCTTCCCTGCAGCCAGTTTTCTACCCATCTCACCTGCTTTGCACCTTCCCCTGTGCCTACTAACTTCCTTCCCAGCCTTCCATGTGGCACTGAGTCGAATGCCTTACTGAAGTCCAGATATAGGACATCCACTGCATGGCCCCTGTCCAGTTGCCTAGTTACCCAGTCATAGAACTCGACCAGGTTGGTTTGGCAGGATCTGCCATATATGAAGCCATGCTGTCTGCTGTCCTGTAGTCCTTTGCCTCTAGGGAGGGCCACCAGCCTCTCCTTCTGGATAGTCTCCATTAGCTTACCCACGATGGATGTGAGGCTCACTGGTCTGTAGTTTCCCGGTTCATCCTTGGGGCCACTCTCGTGAAGGGGCACCACATGAGCCATCCTCCAGTCCTGAGGCACACACCCAGAATGTAGTGAGGCATTAAATAGGTCTGCCAAAGGTCCTGCAAGGAACTCTGCCAGCTCCTTCAGTACCCTAGGGTGGATGCCATCTGGGCCTGGTGCCTTGTCCACCCTCAGTGCCTTCAAACCCTCTCAAACTCTGCTCTCCATGATTTCCCCATCTGTCACCACTTCCCCCCCGCTTCTGCCATTTCTCCCACCTTGGGTGTCATCCCCCTCTTCTCTTTAGTAAATACTGAGCAGAAGTACTCATTTAGTGCTTCTGCCTTATCGCACCCTGCTTCCACCCAACCCCCCTCCTTCCTAATCCTCTCATTGTGGTCCTTACAGCTCCTTTCTCTCCTGATGTACTTAAGAAGTCCTTTCCCCTTCTTAATGCCTTGTGCCAGCCTGAGTTCCATAGATGCTTTGGCTCCTTACTGCCCTTGTCATCGCCTTCGATTCTGTCACAGTACTCCTCCCTGTCCTCCCTCCCTGTTTTCTTTGTACTTCCTAAAGGCAGCTCTTTTCCTCCTTACCTTTTCCATGACCTCCTTGCTCAACCAGATCAGTTTCTTAGCCCTAGCCTTCTTGCTCTGGGCTTTGCAGCAGGTTTTGGTTGCCTCCACTATCCCCATCTTTTTGAGCTCCCACCGCTGGTTAGTGTCCATACTAGATTGAATTCTGGCCAGGTACCCTTTTACCACTTCCCCCATCCTCCCAAAGTCGGCCTTCCTGAAGTCCAGCACTATTGTGCCAGATTCCACTCCTTCCTTGCCCATATCCAATGTGAGCGATACTGAGCGGTGGTCACTCCCTGACAGCAGTTCCTCCACTGTAAGTTCTCTCACAAAGTCCCCATTTGCCAGCACAAGGTCAAGAGTATTTCCTAACCTGGTTGGTTCACTGACCATTTGCAGCAGGAAGTTGTCTTGGAAGGCATCAAGAGTACCTGGTCCCTTCTGTTCCTGGTTGTTGGGGTGCTCCAGTCCACTCCTGGCATGTTGAAGTCCCCCACAATCACCACACTACCCTTCTCGCAGGTCCTCCTGATCTGTCCCGCTAGTTCCCTGTCTAACTCCTCCGTCTGAGATGGTGGCCTGTACACCACTCCCATTCTAAGAATCTTATTCTTGGAATCCTGGATTTGCATCCAAAGTGACTTCGTACTACCCTCCTTCCCTTCCTCCCTTACACACTTCAGTCCTTCCTTCATATTTAGTGCCACCCCCCTCCTTTCCCAATCACTCTGTCCCTACAAAATAATCTGTACCCTGGTACAGACAGGTCCCAGTCATTGTATTGGGTGGCCCATGTTTCCATGATGACTGCAATGTCCACCTCTCCCTCTGCTATGAGAACCTGTAACTCTGCAATTTTCTCCCAAGGCTCCTAGCATTAAGGGTAACCACCTTCCACCTTTTCCCCCTCCTATCCTGCCCTCCTTTCCTAGCATCACCAACAGTACTTGCCATTTGTCCTTTGTCACTGTTGTGGGGGTAGCTTTATAGGTTTCCAACCTGTGGTCTCTGCATATCTCTTCCCAACTGCCACCCCCACTCCTAGTTTAAATTCCCAACTTCCTCTATGTACTCCTCCATCCTCTGTTTCAACACTTTCTTTCCCTCCTCACTCAAGTGTAGTCTGTCCTTGGCATAGAGACTACTGTCCTCCCAGGTCCCTCCCACCCCCCAACAGCCCATACCCTTTAGCACAACACCAGGTTCTTAGCCATCCGTTAAATTCCTCTATTCTCAGATTTATTGTTGTGCTTGCCTTTGGCACAGGAAGTATCTCTGAAAAAGTTATTGATCTTCCTGCCCCCTCACATAATTGTGCTAGTTCCTCAAACCTCCTCTTAATTGTATCTACTGTCTTTTCAGCCAGGTCGTTTGTCCCAAGAAGTATAATTAAATGAGGCTTGTCCCTACCCCTTCTAGCATATTTCAGAACAGACTGTCCCCCCCTTTCCGCTGTCATTCCTGGCATGGCCTCCACCCAAATGCAACTATGCCTCTCCACCTTGCTACCCCACCTAACTCCTCTTAGTACTGAGTCCCCCAGCACTAAGATTCTACCCCTCTTACTCCCTGCTTGCTTCCATTCATCTCCCTTTCTCATTTCCAGCTCCTCTTCTTCCTCCTGCACATTATTTCCCCTTTTACCCCTGTTGCAATTCTTCCAGCAGAACTTCCCCCCGCTCCAGTTTGGTCCAGGCATTTATTAATTACTCCTCTAATTTCATCATTTCCCTCCTCTATCTTCTTCCTCTCTAGCAGTGCACAACTATTTTCTGAAGGCCCTTCACAAATGCCCGCTCCCTCTCTCTTCATAGTAACCTGTTCTCTCCTTTCCACTCCATGACTTTTGCCACTTCTTCACCTCCCCTCACAAGTCCCTATCTCCTCCTTCCATTTGTCTTTTGTCTCCTGACCTGGTTTCCCTGGCAATTGTTCTTCCTGGCCTGGGCCCCTTTGTCTCTGCTTCCCTTCTTATGGGAAGAATTAAGCACAGAGGGTCAGTTGAAAAACTCCACAAAACACAGAAGATTATTACTCAAGTTTCTGAAAGACAGAGAATTGCTTACTAACACCCTAAAGGGAAAAGAATGGCTTCTCAAGTCCCTGATGGACAGAAGGTGGCTTTCCCAAGCCACAGTTGAGCAGAGGGTGGCTTTTCCAAGTCACAGCTGGGCAGATAATTGTTTCTGAAAGTCCAAGAAGGACAACAGGTGACTCTACCTTGTCCCTGAAGAATAGACAGTTACTTTTAAAGCCACAAATGGGGAGACAATGACTTTCCCAAGTCCCAAAAGGACAGTGGATGCCTTTTGACATCTCTGAAGGATAGAGAGAGCTTCCAAGTCCATGAAGGGCAGAAGGTGGTTTTCCACATCTTCAGAGGGTGGTTTCCAATTTTTCTGAAGGAGAGAGAGGTGGGGAGAAAGCTGGATTACCAAGTTCCTGAAGAGCAGAAGGTGGCTTCCTACATTTGTGAAGGAAAGAGGGCTGCTGCTCATGTCCCAGAAAGGCAGAGGATGGCTTCCTAAATGTCTGCTAAATACATGGTAGCTTTCCCAGGTTCCTGAAAGACTTAGGGTGGCTTTCACAACTCCCAAAAGAACACAGAATGGCTTTCCCGGTCACTGAAGGGCAAAGGAAGCTTACAATGTCCCTGATGGGCAGAAAGTGGTTTTACAAGTTCTTTAAGGACAGATAGTGGTTTCCAAGTCCCCAGGGGACAGAAAGTGGATTTCTAAGTCCATAAAGGATGGATTGTGGCATCACAAGTCCCTAAAGGACATTGGGAGGCTTTCCCAAATCCAAAAATGACAGAGGGTGGCTTTCTAATTCCCTAAGGACAGAAGGTGGCTTCTCTACTCCCTGAAGGATAGAGGGTGGCTTCCTAATTCCCTGTCAATGATTCAGGATGACTTGCCAAGGTCCTCAAGGACAAAACATTTCTCCCCAGTTTCCATAAAGACAGATAGTTGCTTTACAAGTCCTAGAAAGACACATCATTGCTTCAGAAGTCCCTGAAGGACAGACGGTGGCTTTCCCAAATCAGTATTGGGCATAGGGTGGCTTACCATGTTCCCAAAGGACAGGGGGACTTTCCAAAGTTATTGTTGGGTAAAGGGTGGCTTCCAAAGTTACTGAAGGATATAGGGTTGCTTCCCAAGCACCTTATGGAGAGAAGTTGACTTCCAAAGTTGCTGAAAGACAGAAAGTTGCTTCCCAAGCCCCTTACATACAGAGGGTAACTTACAAAGTCCTTGGAGGATAATGACAGAATGTCAAGTCCCAAGTGTGGCATACCAAGTCCCAGAAAAACAGAGGGTGGCTTTCTAAATCCCTGAAGGACTGCAGGTGGCTTCCTGAGTCCCAGGAAAACAGGAAAACAGAAAGTAGCTTTCCAAGCCCTGAAGAACAGAGGGTAGCTTTCCAAGTCCTTGAATGGCAAAGGTGCCTTTCCCAAGTCAACAGAGGATTACTTTTTGAAGTCTCAAAGCGACAGAAGGTAGATGGTTTCTCAAACCCCTGAAGGAAAGAATGTCACTTTATGAGTCCCTAAATTTCTCAAGTTGGCTTATGAAGTTACTGAAAGGCAGATGATGTCTTCAGAAGTTAATTAGTGACATAGAGTGGCTTTCCAAGTCCTTGAAGGACAGTGGGAAGATTCCTAAGTCTCTAAAGGACAGACAGCAACATACCAGGTCCTTAAAGTACAATGGATGGCTTTCCCATGATAATACTGGAAAAATGATGAGAGTTCAAAATCCCTGAAAGACAGAGGGTAGTTTTCCTAAGTTTCTAGATGACAGAGGGTGCTGTTCTAAGTCTTCAAAGAACAGAGGGTAGCTTTCACATTCCATGAAGGATGGGTGGTAGTTTTCCATGTTCCTGAAGGACAAAGGGTGACTTCCCAAGTCGTCAAAGGACAGAGGGCAACTTTTCAAGTTCTTAAAAAAATAGAGGGTTGCTTTCCAAGTCCCAGAAGCATGGAAGGTGACTTTCAAAAGTCCCTAATGAATAGAGGGTGGCTTCTCAAGTCCATGCAGGATAGGTGGTCATTTCAAAGTCCCCAAAGGACAGAGAGTGGCTTCCCAGGTCCTTGGAAGAAAAAGGATGATTACCCAATTACCTGCAGAACAGGGGGTAACTTTATTAAGTCATTACTGTATAAAGGATCAGTTTCCCAAATACTTTAAGAACATAGTTGGGATTTCACAAGTCACTGTTTGGAAGAGGACCCATATACCAATTTACCATTTGGCAGAATATGGGTTTCAAAGGCCATACTGGGCAAAATTGAGTTTACCAAGTCATTGTTGGGAAAAGGTGGCTTTCCCAAGTTACTGTTGTGTAGAGGATAGGCTTCCCACATCACTGTTGGGAAGAAAGTGGGTTTCCCAAGTTACTGTTGGGCAGATGATGGCTTTCACAAGTCATTGTTGGGCAGAGAAACTGGGCATTTTCAAATTGCTGTTGGGAGAAGGATTCATTTGCTAAGTCACTGGTGGATAAATGATTGGTTTCCAAAGTCACCCTTGGTCAGAGCTTGGTTCTCCCAAGTCACTGCAGGACAGAAGCTGACATTTTAATGACACTTCATGGCAGATTGTCACTCTACTGTACAGCTTTGCTCTGGGGTCAGAAGCAGAGGCCAACAGGACATAATTAAACAACCAATTAGATGACCTTCTCCTGGAATGCAGGGAAGGCATGACTATCTGCTTCAGTACTCAGCTGCTTCCTAGCACTATGCAGAGGACAGCAAATAAAGTATCTGGTGAAATAGGAATGCAGGTGATAACTGACACTCAGAGTGGTGGCTTGACATGAGGCCCTGCACCCCAGGGGATTGATGAAAAGGTTGAAAGGCCAGCCATGGTGATAGTTGATAACTACCTTATCCCCACCTTTGCTAAGGTGTCTGTAATCCACAGGTCCCTCTTCTTCTGGGGCCAGATATTCAAAAGTGCATGCAGGCACATTGTCTGTGCTGCATCGTTTGAGCCTGAACTCATCCCACAACGTACTGTATTCAGAGGCATAGTGCCAGCACTATGCTGTTGGGATATAGGGTGGAGTGCACACTAAGCAAACTAATGTAGCATGCGCTTCACACTGCAATGACACAGCGCTACGTATAGCATAAGGACAGTGAGGCCTGCAAAGGATACCACACTGCCACAGCCCTGTCCAGGGCACGGGGTACAGAGCTGCACACTGGAGTGGCTCTGGGTGGGACCAGAGGGAACCAAAGACAGACATACAACATAGCTGCATCAGTACACAAAATAAACTTTAACAGTAGAAAAAGAAACAGGCCAGAACAACATGAAAGGTTAAAGGGGAAGGTAAACAGTGGGTGGGTGGGTTGGAAACATGGGGTAGAAAGAGACCAACTGGGGGCAACCACAACTGAATGTCTGCACTGTAAATAAGCTCATGGTGCTGGTGCTGGAGGGTGTGGTGCAGGAAACTGTGTCTGTTGTAGGCACCAGGCTGCCACTACCAGCTCCAGGACAACCTCGCCTATGTCCTTAAGATGCCTTAGGATGAAGCACTGCTGCCACATCAGCCAGCACAGCAGGTCATCACAGCCCTCAAATGTCTCAGGCTGCTGTCGAAAGTCATGACTCCTCCAGACACCTATGGATAGAAGTAAAGGTAACTCTGCCAGCTGTGTGAGCAGAATGGGGCAAGCAGATGTTACCTATCATATGGTGCCATGGTAAACCCAGCCAGCACATGCACCATGATGCCACACTGGGATGACAGGTGATCAACAGTCATAATGGACAAGATGTGGTGTACCATACATAGCACTGTGGACCTGTACACTTTAGGGATGCACATGCATCAGCCATGCCATGCTGCACAAGTGCTAACCCAAATCATGGCATAGACGCATACTATCAGTGGGCACGGCAGATGTAGGCCAGTGACACAGACACTGGCAGCACCATGCCAGAGTCTGAGGAGCAGTGTCATGTTCTGAGTGGCAAAGAGGAGCATCCACACACCCTGCAGTTGCTGCCCAGGCATCTGGTGCCCTGGTCAACTTTGGTGTGCAGCACACGGACATCCAAGTACCTTGCTGGGTTGCAGCCAGGACAGAGCACAGGTACACACACACAGCTGCACAAGGCAGGGAATGTTAGGTGGCACTGTGTGCAGTACCCATGGTGCAAAAAAAAAACTGCTGGTGTATGTGGGAGGACTAGAGATGCAGCAAAGTTTTAATTCATAGGAAAATTCCCCATGAATCTGCCAACCATGCATCCATGTGCCATTTTCGCAGTTGCGCTCTGCAGCAAAAAAAAAAAAATCACCAAAATCGGCATGTGTAACTTCGCAGTGCTTTGGGGACTTTTTAAGTGCAAATTGCACTTAAAAAAAAAAAAGCAAAGCAAGGAAAAGTTAGAAACAACCACTGGCAATGCATCTCTGGTGTCTAATGGTCCCCCCAGCTGATCACTGCAAGCCTGACTATCTTAACTTCCCTGGTGTCTAGTGGTCCCACCCCTCGGCCTATAGCCAGCCCAATATGAAAAATTAAATTCCACACTCCTCCCCCGCCCCACCAATTGCCAGGCAGCCTGATCAGAATGTCCATCCCTTGTGTGGCACCCCTCAGCTTGATTGCCTGCCCATGAACATGAATCCCCCCAAGTAATGTCCATCCATGGTGTCTAGTAGTCCCCCCTAGCCATTCTCCAGTCTATTGTAAAATGAAAGAAATCCAAGGTCCAACCCTACCATCATCAGGCACCAGCCCAACTTTAGAAATAATGTCCCTGGTGTCCAGTGTATGTACTGTCCAGCACCCCACTCCCCCCTACCCCAACCCCGAGCAGGTGACTGGCACAGCCCTCCTCTCTCCTCCAAGGCTGAATTCCCGCCTGAGCTCTCAGTGAATCAGCATGTTCTTGTACAAGCATGTGTTCATTCATTGCCAGCTCACAGTCATTGCTGACTTTTTTTTAGGGATGCAGAGAAGGGGGGGGGCTGGAATGGAGGTGAATGGCATTGTGGACCCATTCCCCCACATCCCACACCCTGCCCCCCCCACTGGTGACTGGAGAAGCATTCCCCCCCTTCTCTGTACCCCTTAAAAACTGCCAGCATTGACCGTGAGCTGGCGGACTATCAATGAATGAGAGTGTGCTTGTACAAGCACATGCTCATTCATTGAGAGCTCAGTTGGGCAGTTGGCCATGGAGGAGAGTGGAGGGCTGTGCTGGCCGCTGCTTGGGGTTGTTTGGGGAGGGGGTGGAGGGCAGTACATTCAGGGGATGGAGAGTATGGGGTCCACTAGACTCCAGAGAAATTATTTCTAATGTCAGGCCGGCACCCAACAATGTGGGGGATGGACCTTGGATTTCTTTCATTTTACAATGGGCCAGAAATTGGCTGGGGGGACCACTAGACACCAGGAATGGACACTATGGGAGGGGGTGTTTAATTTTTCATATTGGGCCAGCATTCAGCTTGGGGGGGTTGGGACCACTAGACACCAGGGTTGGACACTAAAGTTTGGGCTTGCACCTGGTGGTTGGTGGTGGTGGGGATTTAATTTTTCATATTGGGCCAGCAATCATTCAGGGGTGGGGGTCTGAGACCACTAGACATCAGAGAAGTTAATTAAATGACAGTCAGGCAGGCAGTGATCAGTGTGGGGGGGGGGCACTAGAACCTAGTGTAAATAAACTCCACAAAATGTGGAGTTTGATCTCTGCTGGCGGAGTTGCCAAACTCCTCATTTTGTGGAGTTTTTTTTTGCTTTGTGCCCCCAATCCATTCTGTGAAATGGGGAAAATCTACAAAATGTTCGGCTGAGCTAATTTTCCCCACTTCTCACATTTCTAGGGAGGATGCAGGACACACCATGCACCTGTCACAACAATACTGGTCAGTGTATGATGTGCTGCAGCCTGGATGTGACTGATGTCTCTATGGTCACCTGTACACCCTACGTAGAATGTGCCCAGAGTTGGACTGTGCCACTGAGATACCGGGACATGTCCAGGTTGGCCCCCTTAGTGGGTACATGGCCACCCTATAGACCCTGACATGCACTGTATGTATCAGCCATACCTTGCCTGACTGAGGCTGATGGGCCCCTGTAGCCACTGTAACAGCACCAGCACAGCTACATGTAAGCACAGTCATGCTGCCCAACCACATGACTGTGTCACCCTGTGCTCTGCTCCATTGATTGCCCCATGAACCCACATAGCCACTGTCCAGGTGGCCCCCTTCACCCCACTCTGGCCATGAGTATGTCCTCCACTACAGAACCTGTGCAGATCTCTGGTTGCACGGCCCCATTGCATCTGATATATGGCCAGTCATCTTCTATACAGTGTGGTTACCATATCTAAGTCACCACTGTTTTTTGTGATCACCACCGCAGCTGAGTCCCAATGTGGCCACACATGGTCCCTGACGTGCACCATCCACCAAAGGCCTCCTACTATCTGCCACCCCATGCCAGTACTGCAGGCCACCAGTGAGCTGCTGGGGTATACCACATATTGCCTGTGGCACTGGATAATCCAGTAGTGCAGTGGAACTACCATGGCTACCATCTGAGGCACACAGCAGGCCAATGCAATGTATCAACCACACACAGACAGGTGCCTGCTACTGCTGCAACAAGCATTGACAGCCCTGACCGCAGAGAGGTATTGGCCCAACCACCTGTGAGGAGGCCACACCTGGGGCAGTGTGTACAGTTGCCATCCCCCATGGTAGCCATCCAGCAGCACATGGCACTCACGTCCACACTGTGGGAACCATGGCATGGCATGGTGCATAGACACAGGGCAGCATGCTGTGACACGGATGTGCATCACAGTACACTGCACACACCATGTCATAGTGCAAAGGCACTGGTGGCCCAATGACACTTGTGCATGGCGAGTGTCCACCAACACAATCCTTGAGGTGATGTACCTACAGGGATGCACCCAGCATGGTGACCCACACAGAGACACCCATTAGCAGACAGAGACACCGTCAGCATAGTGTTGATGTGTTGTGGACAGGGCATCACACCACTATGCCAGGAATTTAAGAGGCACCCCCTTCCTGCTAGGGGTAGCCAGTCAACATAAAACTGGCCTGAGCGGATGAACAGAGGTGGTGCATATCCCCACACCACTAATGGCGTTTCCCCATGCCCTCCACCACCCCAATGCCTGGCATACCATTGACACAGTGTATGGCCACCCACTGTGCCATGTCCCAGCAGAACAGGATCACAACTGCCCCTAGCTGCACTCCCAGGGGTACCCCTGTCCCCTATGCTGCTGACTCTCATGATGCCACACAGTGCAGCATCCCTAACCTCCCCTGGAAAGTATACACAGCAGTGACAAAGCATACCCTGCCAATATCTGATACAGCCAGGAGTACACCGTGGAGGGCAAGACATAACACTTATGATGGTGGTAGGGCCACGGCCATGTCAGCGCCACTTTTACCAGCCCCATACATGTACACATGTAACCCCAGGTGCTGTACACATACCAAGATACTCATCTGGTCACTGCCCTTCTACAGCACTGTCATGGGCTCCATCATGGCTTGCTGATCTCTCCCAGGCCTCCTTCTGAGACTGCTGTCCCCCCAGCTGCTGGCCCCAGTCCTGTGTGAACTGGGCATTGAGATCTGTAGGGGAGGAGAAGGTTGGTGTGATCAGTCCCCCCAGTGATACACAGTGCCCCATCCAGTACAAACTATCTAACTTAAGTGCACATCTGCCCATAACGTGGCCCAGATGCAACATATGCCAGTAGCACATGGACAGGGCAGACAGGGCTCCAAGGTACCTGGGGCACCACCAGTGGCACCATGCACAGGTGAACGCTGTCATTTATACATACGGTATGTCCCCCATTGGGTGAGGACAACCACAGTGCATGCTGTCCCATGTAGTGAATGCAACTTCCTGGACCCTGTACCAACAAATATACATGCCAGCCCCAGACCATGTCCAGGAATCAGGGGCATGGGCATGCATGGTGATCCAAGCACACAATAAGGGTGATTATGCATAACAAGCCATGGTCCTTGATACTGTAGATGTGTGCCCTCACAGTGTCCTGCACAAGTCTGGATCCCTGGGCAGACATGTTGCAACTCAAGCATTACCCAGTCCATGCTAACCATATAGCATAGTGAATACACTGTGTATGACATAGTCAGGAGACAGTGGCATGTCATGCTGAGTACAACTCTCTGGATGGCCCCACACATGACACATATGGCGGTTATCCTGGTTGTAAATGGCGTACAGCATTGACATAGCAGGTGTGTCTTACCTGGCCAAATTGACCCTACCAGCCATGCCATGCCATGCCACTATACATAGGCTTGTCATGCCCGTGATACTGCCTCCATGGCCCTGCGGTGGCCCTCACCATGCAGGCATGGTCAGTGCATCCCCAGGCATCCATTGTGGATCCAGTCATGCACAGAGCATGGGGCCATCTGGGGGATCAAGGTACCTGCCTAGTTGCATGTGAGGGCAGGTCAAATGGTGGGGCATGTCTCATTGCACACAGGGGATTACCATGGGCACACAGGTGGTGGGCACAGTACCCTGGAGGAGTCTATCTCTTACAAATAATGCATTGTATTAGGCCTACACATATGCCAGTACACACAAGTGCCATACATCCAGCTGTACTCACCTGGTCTAGGCATGGTTCCTCCAGTGACCATGGCCTGCAGCTCACGCAGGTGACCCGCCTCCCTCAACTGCAGTAATCTATGGGGCACTGGTCACCTATGTGGGCAACCCCTGTTCTGTGCATTAAGCACTGACCCATACAGGCCAGGACCTCACATCGGGGCCTGTCCATCCTTGCCACCTCTCCTAGGATTTGGTTCTCCCTGGCCAACACTAAGTCAACCAGGTTGGCCAGCTCTACTGCTAACCTCTTTGGTCACACTGAACAAGTGCCATGTATTGGCTGCCAGACATGTCTGTTTACTCTTTAGTGCTTCACAGGCTGCAGGCATGCTGTTTTCAGCAATAGGACCATACAACAATTGCACGGCACGTTGTGGTGGTTGTACTGCACTAGGACTTTTTACACTGTGTAACATGCACATCCGTGGGAAGGGGCAGGGCCAGAGACATGTGGCCAGCATGGGGAGGCATGTGCACTGTGCAGCACACTTGTACAGCATTGACACATGCAGGCAACACAGACTGATGATGTCATAGGCAGGACACATCATCATGCCGGTGCAATGGCCATAGGATGCACAAGCAATCATGCAAGGCAGTTTCATGCACAAGCACAAACCCAGTTATCATTGGAGGGAAGCCTGCAATATTTAGTCAGGGTACGCAAATAAGGTAATTGGGTATTCCGTGGGTAAGCAGCCATACTAGCATGTCATTACAAGCAGCTCTACATACATTAGCATGCCGTAATGCACCTGAGTTATTTGAGGGAACACACTGCACTACCTAGACAGCACAGTAGAACTGCAGGTAAATGGGGGTAAGTGTCCTGTGTAATGGCTTACAAGGGGAGTTGTGTGCTGTGGATTGTGTGTATGCATTGGCCTCAGCACATCCTCATGATGCCTGTGGCATGCCCAGTGCTCCTAGAATGTTCCTGCAATGTCCCTGTAACTCCAGGATGATGTTCATGTGTTAATGTAGTGTACAGCTGGTCCTATGCTAGCCAGCATGCTCTACTGTAGTCTATAGCCAATGCAGCTCTACATCCCCATAAGCAGCTCTAAAACCCTGTAAAATACAGGAATCTGAGTAGCTCTGGGAGCACTGCATGTGTTTGGTGGGTGTGACAGATCTACAGGGCGTCGTGTACTGTATATGGACTTGGAGCCATGGAAGGGACACCTGTCCCTATAGCCATGTGATGGTTCTATGGGATAACAGAGCCTACTTGTGACCATACACCAAGCTGTATACTTCAGGGAAATACAGGACACATGCTTTGGAGCCACAGGGATCACGGCACGGTGATATGGGAGAAATGCCACTCTGTCCCTGGGCCTGGGTCCACAGTGTTCCAGGACATTCCATGTTGCAGGCAGTGTGCCCATGCAATCCCCATACCTCCAAGGATTCATTTCCAAGACCACATTACCAGTGCCCTGTACAATCAGGGATCATGTGCAGTTGGGAGCCCTGCTACAGAGAATGTGCTGCTGTGGGGGGCTATTACATCCTATTTTCTTGACGGTGTCTGTACTGTGTGGGTGTTGTCCATCTATGAGTGGTCTAGATGATCCAGCACCCAAGATAAGCTGCATAGCCAGGAAAAAGGTGACCATATACACAAATGTGAACTGCAAGCAAATTAGAATTTTATTTCGGCAGAGCTCCATGCAAGAGTGGCACTGTATCCTGGTGCTTCAGGTTTCACGGCCCCGTGTCAGTAGGCCTGGGACTCTGGGATGGAATGCATTGCTGGGATGCCTATGTGGTCTGGGGATGCACCACCATTCCTCAGCTATGTGCAGCTGCCTGTACTACCCAGTCACCTGTCTCACACCCCCTTGTCCTGCAGGTACCATGGAGGATAGTGACAGGCTGTTGGCCCATCACTTCAGCATGGAGGAGTTGCATGTGCTGGTACAGGCCTACATGGCCAGGGAAGATGTAATGTCCTAGTGCAAAAGCACTGATGCTGGTGTATGGTGGGTCTGGGCTAAGATCTTGTCTGGGAGGAGGACTCCTGTGGTCTATGGTGCACACAGGTGGTGTGGTCGCCCCTGCACAGTTATGTGTCCATATTGGTGGAACATGGGTACATCAGCCCATGCCCCTGTCCACCACTGCCTGTCTGTGGCCATCACATTGGGTGGGGGCACACATAGAAGGCCTGGCGTCAGTAGGCCTGGGGCTTTGGTATGGCATGCACTGCTGGGACACCTATGTAGTCTGGAGGATAAACCACTGATCTATTCAACTTGTGCAGCTGCCTGTACTCCCCAGTCACCCATCTTTCACCCCTTTTCTGGAAGGTACCATGAAGGATACTGACAGACTGTGGGCCCATCGCTTCAGACTAGAGGAGTTGCATGTGCTGGTGCAGGCCAACACGGCCAGAGAAGATGTAATATCCTAGTGCAAAAGCATAAATGCTGGTGTATGGCGGGCCTGGGACAAGATCACGGAGGAGCTGAATTACATAAAATCTGGCTTGCATAAATACACACACACCTGCAATTTATATGCCCTTACAAACTGGCTCTCCTTATCTGTTCGGCTCCACTATCAAACAATCTAACTGGCCAAGAAAACACTCCTAGGCATTACATCATCCACCATCCGCTCCCTCCTTAAGCACATCCACAACCTTTGCACCACATGGAGCGTGACCCGACAGGCCCTAGCTATCCCCCTGCATTGAACTAGCATGAGACAGCGCTCCTTTATTAACTGGGCAGTCATGTGGTTCAATGAAGTCCCTGCTGGCATAACCAGCCTACCCAAGATCTCACAATTCAAATGTGTCCTCAGGGCTAAAATTGCTCAGAAGTCAGGTCACCACTGCCATGGCCTGACCTGAACAGCATTTACTCCTACACCTCCTCACTGCTGACATTTCAACTCCCCCTCCCCCTTGGTAGTACCCCCATTACTGTGGACACTCATGGTAGAGTGCATGTCCTAAGGCTGCACAAACTTTACTACTACCACTGCCTACCAACCAAGACCACGATGAGTCTCTATACAATTTGTATTTATCATTATGTATTCTACTGTACCATATCTGCTGCTTCATACCCTCTTAACTAGGTGTTTGCACTACCTGGGAATACTCTGTGCTATGTAATTACTTGATCTTTTACAAATGTGTTAATTATTTTGTATTATATTGTATCATATTTATTGTGTTTACCCCATGTAATTCACCATAACCTGTAGCCCTGTGGCTAGGCTCCATGTGAGCTGACCCAAACTGCATTGTGTCCTGTTTTGTCCCCGAATGACGTGGAAGCTTTGCAAACAAGCAATCTGTGCTCAAAGGATGTTTCTGAATATTGCAATAAATAAATTCGAAAAACATTCATCTGTTGCACCATTTAGTATTAATTGAGGCAATGCAGGAGAAAAAGAAGTATGCATTAAGGGAAAGTGCAATAAAAATGCACTGGCTGAAGGTTTATAATAGGTTTTGTGATATTGCACTACAAATAAGTATAGCCAAGTTCTGGAATGCAATAGCTATGGAATAAAGGGCTAAACATTCCATACATGAATTTCAAATTGCTTTGAGAAAATTGTTTAAAACAAGATGTAATTGCTGCACTTGAACATAATGAATTGATTATGTGTAATGTTTTACATGCATGTTGTATTGTACTGAGTGTATACTGTACAAGGCATTCTTGTTGAAAATGTGGATATTTCTCCCTAATGTTAGCTCCTGTAAAAAAATAAAATGTTGGCCATCAATCAAATTAATAAATAACTGCCATCAGCGGATGGAACAGACATGCTGAAGCAGTAAGGAAGCATGTCCTGGGTGGGTAAAATCAGATCACAGGAGTCAGTAATAAAGGTACAAATCAGGTAACATTTTTATTAAAACAAACAAAAACATAAAGAAATTAAGTACTGGAGAGAAAGAACTTAACTTCAGGCTTACATCAGCGTACTTTGAACTATAAGCAAAAAGCATAAATCAATAAGAAACAAAATAACAGAAGGAGAAAGGCACACCTTTACTGCCTAAAGGCTAGGCAGGAAAAATGATCTGTGCTCCCCTTCAGACCAGAGATCAGCTTGGGTGATCCACACAGGACCTCTCCCTAACTATATCTGTCAGAACATAGAAACATAGAATTTGACGGCAGATAAGGACCGCTTGGCCCACCCAGTCTGCCCATTTCCCTACCTGATGGATAAGCTGCAGATCCTAGTTAACCAGCAACCTACTTCTTCCTACCCCCACCCCCTAGAATTGCCTTATGACTGTCCCATGCATGCTTGAATTCCACCACTGTTTTGCCTCCACAACCTCCTCTGGAAGGCTGTTCCATACATCCACAACCTCTCTGTGAAAAATACTTCCTTAAATTACCTCTGAGCCGCCCCCTTCTATCTTCAAATTCAGGCCCTTTGTTCTGCACACCCTTTTTTGAAAGATGCTACCCTCTTGGACTTTGTTGATTCCCTTGAGGTACTTGAAAGTTTCTATCATGTCCCCCTCTCCCTCCTTTCCTCGAGGCTATACATATTAAGCTCCTTAAGTCTCTCTTCATATGTCTTCCGGTGCAGACCCTGCACCATTTTAGTTGCCCTCCTCTGGACAGCTTCCATCCTGTCTATGTCTCTTGTGGAGATTGGGTCTCCAGAACTGCACGCAGTACTCCAGATGTGGTCTCACCAGCTGTCTGTACAGAGGATAATAATCCTTGTTTTCTACTGGTGATGCCTCTCCCATGCATCCCAGTATCCCCCAGCCCTCCTTGCTGCTCTCTCACATTGCTTGCCCACCTTTAGGTCATCTGATATGACTACCCCCAGGTCCCTTCTTCCATTTTTGTTGTTGTTAGTATCTCACCCCCATTGTGTACTCTTCCCCTGGGTTTTTGCATTACCTTGCACTTCTTAGCATTTAATCTAAGCTGCCATACATTTGACCATTCCTCTAACCTTGCCAGTCCCTTCTCATCCTTTCCACCCACCTTGTGCATCAACTCTGTTGCAGATCTTTGTGTCATCTGCAAAGAGACATACTTTTCCTCCGTCCTCTGCAATGTCGCTATAAGACATTGAAGAGGACCGTCCTAATACTGAACCCTGCGGTACCCCACTGCTAACCCCCCTTTTTTCAGAGTGGACTCCATTTACTATTACTCTCTGTGTCCTATTCTCCAGCCAATTCTTTACCCAGGCTGTCATCTTGGGACCCACTCCCAGGCTGGCTAACTTGTATATTAATCTTTTGTGTGGGACTGTGTCAAATGCCTTGCTAAAGTCTAGGTAGGCCATGTCCACAGCCCCTCCCTGATCAACCACTTTGGTCACCCAGTCAAAGAAATCTATCAGATTTGTCTGGCATGACCTTCCCGCTGTGAATCCATGCTGCCTTGGGTCCTGTGCCCCTCTGGCCTTTGGCCTCTAGATACGCAACAATTCTTTCCTTCAGAAGTGATTCCATCATTTTCCCTACCACTGAGGTTAAACTAACAGGTCTGTAGTTTCCTGCTTCTGCCTTGCTCCCACTTTTGTGAAAGGGAATCACATCTGCCCTTCTCCAGTCCTCAGGTACCACCCCATCCTCCCATGATTTGTTAAAGAGGGTAGTCAGTGGTGTCACTAGTTCTATCCTTAGTTCTTTTAGAATTCTGGGATGAATCCCATCAGGCCCCATTGCTTTGTCCACCTTCGGTTTTAAGAGCTCTTTCAGAACTCTTTCTTCTGTAAATGGGCTGGTATCAACTTTTGTATCCAGAGTGTTTCTACTGTTTGTTTTAGGTACCTCCCCCTCTTCCTTTGTAAATACTGAACAAAAATATTTGTTTAGTATCTCTGCCTTTTCACAGTCACCCTCTGCCCACCCTCCTCCCCTTTATTAAGCCTCACTATCCCTCCCTTGGTCTTCCTTTGCTCCCTGATGTACCTATAAAAGGTTTTATCCCTTCTTAACTGAGTTGGCTATCTTTTCCTCGGTTTGGGCCTTTGCTGTTCTGACTGCCTTTCCAGCTTCCTTTTGCTTTAACTGATACAGTTCTCTGTCCTGTTCCTTCTGTGATTCCTTGTACTTCCTGAATGCTTTCTTTTCTCTTGAACCTTCACTGCCACTTCCTTTGAGAACCATAGTGGTTTCTTACCTCGCTTCGCTTTTGTTTATTTGCTTTACACAAAGGCTTGTTACCTCTGTGATGGCAGTTTTATTATTCCCATTGTTCTTCCACCCTCCTTCCTGCCCATTTGCTAGTGCATTCCTTAGGCACTCACCCATTTTGGCAAAGTCAGCCCTCCTAAAATCCAGTACCTTTGTCTTTGTATGGCTTGACTCTATTGCTGTGTTTATTGTGAACCATACTGTTCGATGGTCGCTAGTTCCCAGATGGCTACCCACTTCTACATCTGTGATCCTCTCTTCATCTCCATTTTGTAGGGCATCTAGAATAACCCCACTCTTAGAAGTGGCTGCTGCAACTGCACTCCAGTTAACATCTGGCATATTCAGATCACCCATCAGCAATATCTCCCCTTTATCTGCCATTCTAAGTATACTTTCTATCATTTCCTTGTCCATTTCCTCCCCCTGAGAGGGGGGTCTGTATACAACCCCTGTGCGGATTATGGTGCCATTGCCTGCTTCCAATGACCCACAGTGCTTCTCTCTCCCTGTTTACCCTTTTGTTCTGTTGCTTTGATTTCTTCTCTTATGTAGAGAGCTACTCCTCCTCCTCTTTACCCTCCTGTCCCTCCTGTAGATAGTGTATCCTGGTATGTTTACGTCCCAGTCATGGTTCTGTGTATACCATGTTTCTGTGACTGCCACAATATCCAGATCTTCCTCCTCCATCAAGGCCACTAATTCAGGAAGCTTGTTACTCAGACTATGGGCATTGGTACTCATTGCTCTCCATTTTTTGATGGCTTTACCTTCTGTAGCGGCAATCCCCACTGACCTTTCTACCTTGGTCTTTTTCTCATTTAGTACCCTGTTTTGTAGGGGGAGGCTGAGATTTTCCTTCTGCTTATCAGTGCCTCCCCCCTTGACTAGTTTAAAGGCTTGCCAATGAAGCATTTAAACTGATTGCACAAAAGACTTGTTCCCTTCCTGGACAGATGCAGACCATCCTGCCAGTATAGGCTGGTGTCCCTCCAGGTGGAACCTCAGTCCCCAATGAAACCAAACCCCTGTGCTCCCCACCATTTTTTCAACCATTTGTTAAACTGCATGGTGCAAAGTACGCCTCACTCATATGCCACTGACAGGCCGCACCTCTGAGAAGGATACTGTGTGTGCTACTTGTCTTAAGCCCTCCCCAACTCTACAAAGTCCTTTTGCACTGCTCTAATCTCATGATGAGCCAAGTCATTTGTCCCTAGGTGGACAATGACGTCCAGCTCAGACTCCCGTGCAACTGTTCTTGTGATCCTAAGGATGTGCTTCCTGTCCCTCCAAGCCATGGCACCAGGCAGGCACCTTACTTCAGTTTTCCCTGCTCCCCCCAGTTCTATCCCCCTAATAATTGAGTCCCCCACCAGGAGCTGCTTTCTTTCCCTGTGGTGCCCTCTGCCTCCTTCCTGAGGGCCTCCCTTGACAGTTGTCTGCACCCCTTAGTCTCCTCTCATGGTGCATCCATAGGGAACTATGCTCCCCAGAATGGTGTATGGATTGTGGAGTGTAACAACTGACTGGGTGTGCCTCTGTTCCACCACCCTTACCCTCCCTGAGCCCACTGTGGTCCAACTGCTGTGCTTTCTTCACAACCTCTGAGGTAGTGGTGGTGGCTGTGGTGCTCCCTGGATGGGGGAGGTTCCTTGCCACTGTCCAGTGCGGCCTGAAGATGGGCAACTTCCTCCCTCAGGGCAGATAGTTGTCTGCAAACAGTTCACCATCTCAGCCTCCAGAAAGACTCCCGGAAGACTGCTGCCCCACAGTCATTACATTGTACTACTCCCCACATAACTGTCTACCTTGTTTAGTTTTTTTTTTGTGTGTGTGTGTGTGTGTGTGATTGGTGCGTTATATAGAAATATATGTATTTATATAATGTGTATGCTTATATTGTCAGTGCAGTGTGCTAGACAGGATATGACAGTGATGTGTACCTTGCCCTCTTGAGGAAATGATGTCAGAACCCCAGGTATAAATGAACTATTTCCAGGGGTGGTGAGGGAGGGGTGGGAAGGGTTGGGCCTAAACTGTGCCCCTAATGAACAATCAGCTAAACGCTTTGACCTACCGATGCGATGAGTGCCTTCCTGTCAGCAAGATGCCATACACGACAATTTGTAATACTGCTTTCAAACCAATTTGACAGAGAAAATACCCTGCTAATCAAACAGAGAAAAATCCAAACATCCAAGTCAGACACAGGTAAACCTCCCAGCCCCAAAAGAGCCTGGTGACTTGTGCTCTGAAACAGTCAGCCCCAAAACACGCCAGCTGTGCAGAAGGGCAGACACAGAAACAGTATTTAGCCTATGTGGGTTTAAACTCTTCCTGCACTGAAAACCTTAACACTTGTAACACAAGTAAAGCAAACTCCACCTCCTCTGTTGATTGAAAGACCTCTTTTCTGATAATTCTAAGTTGTTTATTTCACCCTTCAGTTAGAAGTATCCTCCACCTGAAGAATATTAACTTTCCTAAGGAATCTGCTTCAAACCAAAGACAATTGTAAATTGTAAGGTTCACCTCCCTCTGTTGTGAGCACTACTCACTTTCTTGCAAATCTTAAGTCCAGTGTTGCAGCTTGCAGCCAGAGGTAGCTTCACCTGAAGACTATGAGAACATTGCAAAACAGTTTCTTTTAAAGGATGTAGCTCCTCCCTTGACTAGTAACTCCACCCCGTTATTAAACAAAAATATAACAACCCCCTCTATGAAACATTTTCTAAAACAGTAAATATGTGGTTTACATACTACAGGATAAATAACCAGTCATAGTGAAGCACAATCAAGCAAGAGACATTCCTATGCTCATACTTTTATGATTATACAAAAATGGGCTACATTAAAGCCAAACTCCACCCCTTTTGACATTGATGGACATCCATCACCAGATAAAAGGAGCAGCCAGGGTGCCACTGATTCCCTATAGGAGATTGCACCTAGCAATGAGAGCAACACTGATCGGGTTAGGGAGATTTGCACAGCAACCTGCAAGGAGCTCACCTGGACACCACAATACAGCATTAAGTGCCTTCTCTCTGTCTTTTTTTTGTATTTTATTTAGCTATTGCTACTGTCTGCCCGTGTATTCATAGCAGAAATGTTAGTTTAGCAGTATATTTCATTATGTAGAGAACATTTCATTTTGTACTTTGCACTTTGTACTTTGCTAAAGTGCTAACCCTTGTGTCTGTGCACAGGTATTTTACTTGTCTTTTTTAAAATACAAATGCCGCTAGGATTCATTATGGGGACAGAGCCAGAAGAAACAAGTTAGTTCAGCAACAAGAGTACAAGGAAAGACAAACAACTTGAGTGTAACAATAAGGGAAGCTACAGTGGGTGGCCATTCCACCATAGGAACAACACATACTGTAGACAAGGAATTAGAAATTAGCAGAAATACCCAGCAAGTGAGAGATATTAGATGCTGTTGCGTAACACACTTAATAAGTAGAAAAAATAGGAAAGAGGCAATGTCCATGTTGAAACCCTAAAGTGGTGGCACATTTTTTTTGGGGGGGGGGCACTCCATCTATCACAAAGCTTTTCTGGGACTTGAAGAGGTGCACAATGGTGGCCATGGCAAAGGAACACAGGAAGCTGCATGCCACCGGCAGGCCCACGGGGTCAACAGTTGCACATTCCCTGGATCCTGTGGAGAAGGCCATAGCATTCAGTCTACAGCATGTGAAGGTGATGGGAGAGTAGAGTGGCAGATATGAAAGCAAGTCATGTGAGTGACTGCCAGTGTGATGTCCCATAGGCCATATGTGTCAGTGTGTGTCTAGCGGTTTGGATGCACACAGAAGTCAGGGCTAGGAAGTGTATGTGGTGTGGGCAATACTACTGTGTTCCTGTCACACAGTGAGTGGCCATCTGTGTGCATGCCCACAACAGTTTCCCATGTGTGGTAACTGTATGTGCCCTTCGGTGCTGGTGTGTGTGCACCCTAGGATGGTGGAGTGTGCCTGGTTCTGCTGGGGTGTGTGTCCACTGGTGTGAGTCTGGGTTCACTGGTGTTGGAGTGTGTGCCCAAAGGTTCTGGGTAAGTGTCCACTGGTGGTGGTGGGGTGTGTGCACACACACTGGTGCAACTGACCCTCCCTTGGGGAAGTGTCCCAGGGGGCCATGGCCAGAGGTGGGTTAAACCATCATCACCAGCATCCCCCATACTGTGTCTGAGGTCCACCCTCTCACCATACAGGGGAATGCGCAGGCAGATTGTACATAAACAGGATGGTGGTAGGGGACAGACACACACAGTGCATGACTACCCTCAACCAACAAGGCATGTTGACCACCCCCGGCATATCCCTGTGACACCTCCAGCTGCCCTTGTGTCATGGTCCAGGCTGTCCAGCTCCAACATTGATTGCCTGTAGTATTGCTCTCTGCCCTGCTCTGCCTGGCTGGTAGCCCTATAGAGACCCTTGCTGCCCCCAAAAAGGCCTGTGTTTGTACCCCATGTGCTACTTCATGCATGGTGGGCCTGTTATGCCCTGTATATCCCTTTCCCCCAGCCTGCAAGGCAATTATCTCTGTTGGCACCCCTTGGGACCACCTGCCAAGATGATGTATTTTGCAAACCCCCTTGCTCGGTAGCATTGCATTTGTGTTATGCCCATCATGTTTGTTTGCATTGTTGTTTTTGTTCTTGTGAGATAACTGCATAGCTTAACCATATTACAGCATCCTGTGTGGTCTGTACTCACCCCACATGTCCACAGATGTCTTGTAAGATGCAGGCTTCATACTCCTGGGCCCGCTTGGCCATTCTGGGATCACGCCTCTTGAGCTGATCCAGTATCTCCTGGTCCTCCTGCTCCATATCCAACACAGGGTGTTCCTCTGTGTCTGGCATACATACCCATGGTGGAGTGCCACATTGTGTAGTATACAACAGGCACTAAATATGGCACAGGCCTTCTGAGGGGTACAATGTAGGGCACCCCTGGAATGGTCACTGCACCAGAATCACATTTTGAGCATTCCAAACACATACTCAATGATGTTGCATGTGGCAGTCTGTATCACATTGTACCTTTCCTCTGCAATGGATGACAGTTGGAGGAGAGGTGTAAGGAGCCAGGAATGCAGAGCATAGGCACTGTCCACTGTGAAGATAAAGTCATACTGTAGGTTATTGTCATATAATGGCACAGACACAAGGACAGTGATGACAGGCAACAACCACTGGTCTATCTAGTCTGTCCATTGACCCTGGCATACCAGTGACCTCTTGTCCATGCAGGATTCTACCTTAATCATGTCCCATATTGGGCTTTGGGAGGTGCTGTGAGGTATACTCACTGATGAGTTGGCCACTAGGGATGTCCCCACTTTCAAACCTCCAGCGCAAGATAGAATTGTACAATATGAAGGCGTTGTTGGCACTGCTGGGGTACCATGCCAGGGCACTGATGATGAATATGCATCCTATTGCATTACACACCACCTGGCAATTGATGGAGTGGTGCCTTTTCCTATTGAGATAGGCCTCCACTACATCACTGGTGGGTGACCAGGTGGCTGCATGGGTGCACTCAAGGGCATGACTCAATGGAACCGCTGCATGGTCACTGTTCACTTCACCAGGGTGCTGGAGAATATAATAAACTCCCCAGCGTGGTGCAGCAGAGCATCTAGGAACTGGCCCAACAGGTGCAAGGTGATGGACTACGAGATACTGGTGGTGTTTCCCAACCCCCACAGGTATCTGGAATATTCCTGTGGCCAAGAAACACACTGCAGCCTTAATCTTGAGCTCAATGGAAAATGCATGGCTGAGGTGGGTGTCTGTCTGGAGCTGGTCATGTAGGAGCTCACACAGCTGTCTGAGCATGGACTGCTGAGCCTGTACTTGCCCATGAGCTAGTTGTTACTGAGGACTTCATCTGTGACTCATGGACCGTACTGTCTGTGCGCATCATAGCACTTCTGTGGCCTACATATAGCCCAAGGTGGCCATCTGTGCCTTCTCCTCTTCCTGTACTGCCTGCTGCAGCATGTAGACAATGTGTGATCCCCTGAGCTCCATCTTGCACTGTTGTCTGCAGTGTCTCCACCCACCTCTGTAGTTTGCCTGGGTTTAAGTCTGCCTTTTTATGGGCAGTAATTGTGTGGCACTAGGTGGTCTGTGCTAACCCCTCTGTGCAGTGCTAACATGCTGAATATTGCACTGCACCAGTATGCATGATCCTGCCCCTGCCTTTGTACACTGCACACATTTTGTTTGTGAGTGTGCACAATTTGATTTAGTACACACTGTGCACCCTTTTGAATATGCAATTTCAGCACAGTCCCCATGCAAAGCGGATGCAATCACTTTGCAAATGGTGCAACATTTTGAATATCTGGTCCCAGCGTTTTGATCTGCCCCTGACCTCACCAGTGCTTCATGCATGTCTTGCCTGTATAAAGAGAGGCACCCCATGACAGATGGGCATGTAACCAAAGGGAGACCACAGGAAGACTACCCCAAAATGCAAGTACTCATGGTGGGTCAGAGGGATGGCTATCTTGATGCAGCCACACTGCAGTGACATGTAGTGTACAAAAAACAACTTTCTGCAATGGGCTGTAACAGCTTAACACAGGATACTGTAATGTAAAACTGGCACTGGCCTATACCTACAGTAAACTAAGAAAAGTTGCCAATAAAATTGATTAGATACTTTTTGCAATGAGCTTGAAAAGGCCCACTAGCTCTGAACACAGGTTTGCAAACATGTCTCTACACCACCGCAGAATAAAACCAAATGGCTAATAGGATGGTTGAAATACTTTCTTGCAAATGGACTGAGAAAGCCCTGATAACACTCGGCACATGCATACAAAACACAAAGCACTCCCTCACACACACGCAAAAAAAAAAAGTCAACTGAAGTTACTCCATGAAGAGAAGTTGCTCCATAAAGAAAAAATAAATAAACTTAAAAAGTTTTGACAGACAGAAGTCCAGACAGACAGCCCTGGTCACAGCACAGAAAATGAGATGCACTGCCTGCTCACTGGGATCGTAGTAAGAGGCAATGGTGGCACCAGATTTCATCAGTGTTGGCCCACCAGCTGTTCTGACTACGAACATGTCCATGTATCTAAGGCCCTGGTTTATGCCTCTCACCCCCACACTGGGTCGACTGTTAGCCACATAGAGCTCCAAAGCTCCTGCCCTGTCCTGCAGATGCCCATTTCTCCCTGTTAAAGAACAAGTTATGTTGGCCCCTCAGCACAGTGGCAGCACTGCCTTTCATGACAGTGTTGACCCAGCTTAAGGAACAAGCCCAGATCACTGAGGTCTAATCGAAAGAGGAGAAGTCAGTGTCCCAGAGGACGCATTCCTCTGGAGAAGGAGGGCTGCAGACTCCACTGCCTTACTGCGACCTAGACGACAACATGCTGTGGTGCATCAGAAAGACATAAATGGCATGAAAGACAAAGACTGGCTCTTTGAATGTTAGCACACACTTTCATATGCACTCACACAACAGATCCTTTCTGATTAGTGTCCTTCATTGAGGATATCAAACAACAGAAAATCCCAGGACCTGGAGTAGCTACATGACACAGGCACTCTTGCACCCTACCTGATCTGACTGCTGGCTTTCTTCTGAAAATATGATGTCCCACAGGGAGCAACTGAGTAGCTCTCCAGTAACCCCATCTCCATAGATGGGGAAATCTTGGCATGGGAGGAGAAGGATAAGAGAGACAGAGATAGGCCAGGATGTGGCTGAGAGGTGGCCCAAGCTGAGAAAAAGGCTATGAAGGAGAGCCAGGTGGCACAAACAGAAAAGGAAAACAAACAAACAAACAAAAAAAAAACTGTGTATTTGTATATTTAGTGATCTGAACAGATCGCACAAAGGCAAAAAAAGAAAACGTTCATGATGAGTCATGCCTATCCCTTGCAGAAATACAGGTGTGTTGTGTACATGCAGAATGCATGTCACATGCTTAATTGTGCAATGTTTGCATGCAGTTCGCATACACTAAGTGAACATATGCGAACCAGGTCTAAAAGGCAACTCAAGTTTGCATGCTGCAAGCTTGACATGTGCGCAGCAGGTAAGCTGGTGTGAACATCTTCTAAAAATCACATCAGGTTCACATGCTGCATGCTTGACATGAGTGGAGCAGTTAAGCCAGTGTGAATATCATTTAAACATCACATCATGTTCATAAGCTGTATGCTTGCCATGTGTGCAACAGCTAAGTTGGTAAAAATCTCATCTAAAAAACTCATCAGTTTATATTTCTTATACTACTGCTAGCAATTAGAGTCATTAAAATACATTTTTATTTGAATTCCCATAAAATTAAGTAAACTCATTAATTCTGATCCTTTTGCAAGTTGTTTAATGGCTTTTGATTTTTGTCATTAAATTGCCATGAATTTGTAAAGTATTGTTTGCTTACTGCATTAAATGCCTAGGATATAGTCAGTCAACCTCCCCCATTCCAGATGTATGAAGAGGGGCCTCTGTGTTGTGAAGCCTATCCTTTTTGTTTAGGACCATGCAAATCCCTTATGCATATTTAGTGCTACAAATGTGTTTCTCCATGACTGTTTTATCTCACTTACTTTCCCTTCGTCATTCTGTACTGAGCATATACACTATGGTCACGCTGGGCTCTCTTTGTGCTGATTAGGGTCTTGGAAGCATGCACCATACCTCACATTTTGTCACTGAAATGAGGGACATGGACACTCAAAATGAGAGATACTAACCCCAGGATAATTAGGACACATCATGAAACATGGAGATACAGTACCTCAGAACACAATGGAAACTATTGTGTTAGCACCTGAGAATGAATTTCTACCATTAAACAAGGGTACCATTTAGGTAGGGCAGAGAGGCGCAGTTGCCCCCCCCATATTTGTGCCTAGGTTGTTTTTAATGGTGTGGCGATAATGGCTTTAAATTTGGATTTAATCTTTTGCACAAGTGCCCACTTGGCCTGTGTGTGCTCACGCTGCAGATACTCTCCATACTCAACTGTGTCTGTATTATGTTGTCTGCTCTCTCCACCTATTAGCGGAGGCACAATCACATGCGATGTGGATGAGCTCCAGCCAAAAGAGAGCACATGAGCCTTGCAAGTCTGACACTGTCTTTACAACCACAGAATAGACAGGCTGAACACTGCAGCTTGTAGGAGGCAGTGAGCACTGAACTCTTAATAGCACTGTTGTGGCAGCATATTTTTGCTGTTCTACTCTTAGTTAGTCTCCATCTCTCCTGGTGGCTAATGGGCAGAGGGTGAGCTAGAAGCTAACTCAAGACTAGGCTACCTACTTACTCTACTAGACTCACCTTACAAAAAAAAACAGTACAGACCTCAAGGCAGCAAGCTAGGCTTAGCAGCAGTGGTGACAGTGATGTGCGTGGCCTTCATAGGCCTTGATCAGTGCAGTGTGGCAGCAACCAAGCAAGAAGGAAGCAACCCAGGTTGGGTGGATTCATATGGTGACGTGACTTAGTCGAGGACCACATTGGGGACCTGTGATGGTCGGTTCTAGCACCCAGATTCTGGTGAAGGAGAGCGGGGCAGCGGACTAAAAACTGGGCTGGTGGCACACTATGCCAGGCTGCAGGTTCTGGCCATATGGCCGGGTAAGTAAAAGCAAATATTATTTTTTACAGGAGGATTGGGGAAGGAGGATGGACTGAAATATTGATGTGTTTTTCATGTTTCTTCACCTTTGGGTGGCTTTAAGTCCCATAGGGGATGGGTATTGAACAGAATGGCATCAGGCAGGAAAATCAGAACAAAGTTCTTTTTTTTGGGGTGGGGAGCCGAACTTCAATCAGGAAACAAATTGGTTAGTAACTGGGTGGGTTTAAGCCCAAATCTGATGCACTGCTTCCGTGTATATACAGATGAACCCTTTACATTTCAATTTTTCTTGATTTGCATATCATTTTTCAATCAAACCAAATAAGTTGTACCTTTTAGATATGTTACAGACATTCTAGAACTGTCCCTTGCATTCACAGACAGTTAAGCAGTATGGTATACACAGAATATTGACCCCCCACTATAGTCAGGCTTATGCCCCCCCCGACCGTGAAGCTGACCTCCACATCTCCACACTCAGGCACATTATGACAAAGGGCAAAGGAGACTGTAGCGAGTACCATTGAAATGAATGGGGGTATTTTTTAATTGCTATTTTATACATTATTGATGGAGAGTTGGAGATTAACGAAGGCCACAGGTTGACTAACAAGGGCCTTGTTAGTAGAACAGTGGCCTTCTTTATTCTCCAACTCACAGTCATAATGTATAAAATAGTAATAGAAATTAACTCCATTTATTTCAAGGGGGTACGCTCAGGACTCTGACCCAATCATTTCTTAAAGACTCCAGCCTCTGGCTCCCTAGTATTTATTTATTTGTTTATTGAAATGTTTCACCAGGAGTGGCACACTGAGCAACAAGATGCTAATCTCACTGTGCGATCTGGGGCGGGGGGGCTCAAGTAAGAGACTTTTTACTCATATCTATAATTGGTGGGTTGTCTGTAGCAGCATGGCTGTACCCGCTACAGTGTGTGTGCATGGGAGGGGGGGGATACTGGCCATGTGGGTGGGTGCATGTGTCAAGTTACTGCTACGTTTGTGCTTGCACCTTAAAGTCTGTTTGCATGGAAGCATTCAAAACCATGGAGAATAAGCAGTAGGAGTACAGGCCAGACGGAAGTAATTAAGTGGTTTGTTGATATGTCAATATATTGGGGGTGGGAAAAACATGTGTTTCCATTAGTATGTGTGCTACAGTTCAACTGTGATAATGAGATGAGGGGGAGAAGAAAACTGAAAAGCATACACTGGCTGCAAGCATGCCGCATGCATGCTGACGTATTTAGATACAGTATGTACCGAAGTACAAGTGAGCCATATGTGTGCAGACAGTATGGCTTAATGATTAAAGGCACTGAACTACAAGCCAGGAGACTTGGAGGCATGGAGACCTGGGTTTGAATGTCATCAACTCCCACTTGTGTATAGTGTGATCCTGAGCAAGTCACTTAACTTTTCCATGTGCAATTATCAGTGAGCACTTGCTTTTTTGCACGCAAGCCACATGCATGCAGTTTTTCCCAATTTAACATAAAAATCAGGGTTTCCACATTTACTTGCTGCACGCTTGCCATATGCATGCAATCAGTTCTGATTTAACATTTAAATCATACTTGCAGCACGCATATCACTTGGCTAGTTTTATGTGTGCAGTATGAAAACATTTCATTTAATTATTTCTGTAGCTGTTTGCTATCCCTGACAGCTGATACAGGAATGACTCCTTCATTATCAGTTAGGAAGAACACTTCTCAATGATATGTTTGGGGGTGATGTTTGTTGTAACCCATGACAGGGCATGGGCGTATTGGGCATTTTAACATGTGTAAGAAAACTCATTTACTGTGGTTGGCTGAAACACAAGTACAGCCATGTAATTATGTGTCCATAATAACAAGCCTGCAGAAATCTTAATTTGCCATGTCCTGTTCAAAACCACCTCTCCAGTACATTTGTGTTATGGAGCTCAAAGCAATATCCTTCACAAAGATTTTTAAATTAAAACAAAACAAAAACATTGCTACCTGTTGCATCTGCTCATATCAGAAGCAACAGGAATTTGCATTCTGTGTTCCCGTGCTGCTGATGAAATGCTTAGTAAGTGAGGGAAGTGTTGGGGACAGATTGTGACAGTCCTCAGAAGTCCTGCTAGCAGCTGAAAATGACAGCTATAGGTGCCTTGTGAGTAAAAACATAAATAGATAAAGTTAAGCTTGCAGTATATAAACAACAACAACAACAAAAAAACACTGACAAAACTTCCTGTATCACAAGCTGTGCTTGAACAGTCCAAAGCAGGAACCTTTTTTTTTGTTTTACACCAATTCCCACATAAAATAAATATTATTGTAACTTTATAACATGTGTGAGAAGAATTAGCTGTTGTGATTTTTTTTTCTTACACATGCTATAAGTGCAATAAAGCACTTTAGGGATATGTGATTGTGGTCAATAATCACACTTCTCTCTCAGATGTTTAAAGGCACTCAGCAAAAGTGCCCCGTGCCTAAGTACACTAAACAAATCAATTTGCCTGTTGTCTGCTTTATTATAACCCATTTAAAAGCGCAATAACTCCCTACAGGGCACAGGTATATTGGGCATTAATACACTTCCATGGTGCTTAGAGGACACTCGCCCTTTGTCCTTGTGCTTCACAATGCACCCAGGGCATGCATCAAGTATGCAATAATGCGTAACAGGGTGTATGATTATGCAGATTATACAATGGGGCACCAGGTTCCAGCAATCCGCTTGACTAGCTGACACTTTTTTTTTTTTTTTTAGTTATTTAACCAGGTGAGACACACTAAGCTGAAAGCTTTTTTACAGGCGCAACCTGGGAGCACAGGGAAGTTAAGTGACTTGCTCAGGGTCACACAGTATGCAAGTGGAAGCTGTGGGATTCAAACCCAGGTCTGGTCTGCTGGATGTCACCAGATTTGTAGCTCAGAGCCTTAAACCACTGCGCTATACTGCCACTTTTAAGCATAAGTAAATCCTATGACAATGCATACAAAAAGTGCCAGTCAGGGTGGCAGCAGCACATAAAATATAATCAATGCACCGACCCCCTGAAAAAGAAATGACGCCATTTTTTTCCTTATTAAGTACGACTGCACAAAACTACCTAAAAAGCCAAGTTAGACTGTAGCTTTGAATTACTTGTTAATGAAGATCTTAAACAGATCTTCAATTCCTTATCTGCCACTAACATAATTAAGCCAGAAAGCCAAACCAATGTTTTTAAAGAAATGGTGATACCACCACAGACAGAGGACTTATCTTTGTCTACTGAAAGTAAAAGCACCTCAATTCAGGCCACTGCAGCTGCCAATCCAGCCATCACCTGCCATAGTAGTAACAGTTTAAGAAGCACTCATTTTCTAATATCTGCTTTTCCTAAGCATTATACAAAGCACTGCTACCTTACAATCTCCTTGTTGACTCTTTTCCTTTCCAATCAAAAATATGTAGCCTTACCGAAACAGGTTAGAAAATGCTCATTTTGACATACCTATTGTTTCTAATCATTATGCAGACAGTGTTATATTAGAAATTCTCTGTGCACTCTTTGTCTTAATAGCAGTGCTCCTTTAAAACAAGCATTTGTCAATGACGAATGTTTCCTTGCAAGGTGCATGTGGCAGGGGTGTACCGTGTTAGTTGAAGTAAAGAGACAGAAGGACGAACAATGTTGATAAACATCAGGATTTACTTAGAGTTGTTAAAGCTCATACTTCGTGTAAAAAAATCTTTGAAAAGTATCTTCACAGTTCTGAAGTCTTCCAGCATCACAGCTCCGCACTGATGCAGAAAGTTCCATGTTCCGAGAAGCTCATTTTAAATTTATCACCTCGCCTTTCATTTGCAGACAGTTGTTGCTGTGAAAATAAGCATTTTTTTATTTGATGTTAAATGTGAGACTGCATGCCATTCATATTTTGTTGTTCTTTGAATTACGTAAGTGAGCAGACAGAGTTTGATGCTCTTTTATTTAAATTTTAGCCAGTGAGTGGAGCGCTTTCCTGATGTACTCCCTGCTAAATGCCATACATATTGTTATAGAGACAGTTCCTTTTTTATGTTGGCTTGTTATGTTGGCTTGCCGCACTTGCACAGCAGTCAACATATTGGGAGAGTGCAGCTTTGGGGGCACGGCTGCTGTTGGGCGAATGCAGGGCACACATCAGAATGTGCGTCCCTCATTCCCCAATAAGCCAGCATGCTAGCGCTGACACCAACATTATGTAAAGTGGACAAAACTTCAAAACAAAGTGCCGCTGCAATCAGAGACAAGTTCGTCATGCAGCAGCACTTTGTTTACAAGTTATGTCCACTTTACTACGTGCCGTTCCCCCCCTAGTACAGGGTGCCAAGCTGGGAGCTCACCCCAGTGTGGCAACTGATGCCATGCCTGACGGGGGTGCCCAATCCCCCGTCAGCTCCACTGCCCCCCAGTACAGGGTGCCACGCTGGGAGCCCACCCCAGCGTGGCAACTGATCCCATGGCCGATGGGGATGCCCAATCCCCCGTTGGCTCCACGCCCCCACCAGCCATCCTTCTGCAATGCTGGGAGCCCACTCCAGCATGGTAAGCGCCCTCCGCGCCATCTTTTTTACCTGTAAATTAAAACGGTCCCACGGCACTTCTCCCTGCCCCCACAACCCGCACCCACCCACTGTGCACCTGCCTCCCCACACCCCTTCACCTCATACTTACCTCTGGACTCCGGCACGATGATCATCGGTGGACCGGGAACACATCTGCACTCTTCAAAGCCGACCGCAAACTGAGGAAACGCCGGTAAGCTGTATAATGGGCTAGATAGGGTTTTTTCAACTTTGTTGCATATCTCAGGCATTTTTTGGAATTTTTGCACCAAATTTTCAACATGGGTTTTTTGGGGCCCCTCCTCATGAATTCTGTCACTGTCATGGCGTTTATCAGCCTCAAAAGGTGATTTTACAGTCACTGTGCGAAATCACCTTTCCGGGCCCATTAACGAAATGACAGTGGCGGTGTTCATGAGGTGCCCTCTTAAAAAGCCTAAGTTCCAAATTTGGTGCAAAAAATCCAACAAATGCCTGTTTTATGAGCGTGCATTGAGCAGTTGCTTTGCAGGCTCGTAACTCCGCGCATTCGCAATATTTTACTGCCAGATTTTCAGCATTGTCATTTTTGTACACCATCTTGTGAACAGTACAGCTGTCATTTTCCACATCCTGCCCGAAATGGGTTTCTGCACTTCTGGCACACAATAGCGCAGTTGCTGTGGGAAATCAGTGTTTGGGCCAGATTATGAAAATGACAGTGACACAGTTCATGAGCAGAGGACCTAAAATGCCTATGTTGAAAATTTGGTGATGATACTCCATAAAATAACTGTGTTACGAGCATGCATTGGCAGATTGGATGCACACTCGTACTGTCGTGCATTTGTGATATTTTCAGTCTGGATTTTCACCATTGCCATTTTTCCACACCTCTTGATGAACAGTACAGCCGTCATTTGACATATCATGCTCAAAATGTGTTTTCGCACTTCCGGCGCAGAATAGCGTGGTCGCTGTGCGAAATCACTTCTTGGGACACTTTGAGGAAATAACAGTGACACTGTACATGAGCAGAGGTGCTAAAATGCCTATGTTGAAAATGTGGTGCGGATGGCCATAAAATGGCAGTGTTGCAAGCGTGCATTGCATATTTCCCACACATCCTAGTAGCTTCGCAAATTTGGTATATTTACATGCCACATTTTCAACACTGGCATTTTTTTACACCTCCTTATGAACTGTGCAGCTGTCTTTTCTCACATCCTGCCTGACATGTTTTCCCGCACTGCACTACCAAACACCCAAAGGGACACCCTAATGCTTGTCACTGTCTGCAGGGTGGGGATGGGTTGGCATCAGTTCAATACTTCACTGCCATTCCTATGATGCATCTGTCTAACTCCTGCACTACCAATACCAATGCCAGCAAGCCAACATTCGGCATTGACAAATGTTTGTTTTTCCTGTGCAGATTGCTATTGATCTTGTTCTTATCCAGTTGTGAAAGGGTCTAGCTTTTTACAACTGGATACTAGTAAGACCAATAGCGATCTGCACAAGAAAAAACAAGCATTTGTCAATGCCGAACGTTCGCTTGCAGGTATTTGCAGTGGTATTTGGCACTTGGACATGGCTTAAAAAAATCAGTGACAAAGAAGTACAAGCATTTGTCAATGCAGAATGTTGCTTGCTTCTATGTGCTGTTTAGGTATTTGGAAGTCACTGCAGTGCAAATATTGAAAATTCGTGAACTTACGACCGTGTGTAGGAACTGCACAACGCACGCTCGTGAAACAGTCATTTTTAGGAATTTTTTCACCAAATTTTCAAAATAGCCATTTTAAGACCTCTGCTCATGAACAATGTCACTGTGATTTTCTTAATGTGTCCCATACATTGATTTCGCACACCAACTGCGCCATTGTGTGCTACATGGGCGGAAACATGTTTTGGGCAGGATGTGAAAAATGACAGCTATACTGCTCATAAGGAGGTGTGGTAAAATGGCAATGTTGAAAATCTGGAATGAAAATATTGAAAATTCGTGAATTCTGACGAGCGCATGAGACCGCGCAACACACGCTATGTAAAACAGTCATTTTAGAATTTTTCACCACATTTTCAACATAGCCATTTTAAGACCTCTGCTCATGAACAGTGTCACTGTGATTTTCTTAATGTGTCCCATATATTGATTTCGCACACCAACTGCACCATTGTGCGCTACATGGGTGGAAACACATTTTGGGTGAGATGTGAAAAATGACAGCTGTACTGCTCATAAGAAGGTGTGGTAAAATGGCAATGTTGAAAATCTGGAGTGAAAATATTGAAATTCACAAACTTACGAGCATGCGTAGGAACTGCATAGCGGCGTTCAGTAAAACAGTCATTTTTAGACCGCCTGCGCCGGCGGTTGATTTCCGCTTGACGCTGGCAACCGGGTTCGGGAATGGACTTGGGTCACCAGAGGGCCGGCCAGGGGGATAAGGATCGAGCGTCTCACGACTGCTCTCCTTATCCGGGGGGAGGGTGTGGTGAATCGCCGGTGCACGGTGGACTCCTGGTGGAGACCGGGAGAACCCCAAGCACTCGGGATCTGACGTCAGATGGGGGAGAGGCAGACGCTGGTGTCATTGCACGCTCCCACCCCCCCTTAAAGGGGAAAAAACTCTGCCCACCTCCGACGCCTCTATAATGCCTGTCCCTCAGGCTGCAATGGGCTCCCCCAATGAGCACGGCTCCCAGCCTATTACGTCGTTCATGGCACCCTAAGGGCCAAGGGTGCCACGTCCCCGCCTTGGGGGGTAAGTCAGGGGTACTGGGGCGCGGCGGCTCAAGGGGGGATGCTGCAGCAGGGGGGATCCGTGACCGGGCGGAAAATCTGGCGCGGAGGAGGGGGCACAAACAAAAAAAAAAACAGTCATTTTTAGGAATTTTTTCACCAAATTTTCAACATAGCAATTTTATAACCTCTGCTCATGAACAGTGTCACTGTGATTTTCTTAATGTGTCCCATACATCGATTTCGCACACTGACTGTGCCATTGTGCGCTTCATGGGTGGAAACACGTTTTGGGTGAGATGTGAAAAAAGACAGCTGTACTACTCATAAGAAGGTGTGGTAAAATGGCAATGTTGAAAATCTGGAGTGAAAATATTAAAAATTTGCGAACTTACGAGCCTGCGTAAGAACTGTGCAATGCACGCTTGTAAAACGGTCAGTTTTAGGAATTTTTCCACCAAATTTTCAAAATAGGCTTTTTGAGAGCCCACCTTATGAATGCTGGCACTGTCGTTTTGTTAATCAGGCCCAAAAGGTGATTTCGCACAGTGACTGCGAAATCACCCTTCGGGCCCGAATAATGCCATGGCAGTGACAGAATTCATGAGAAGGGGTCCCAAAAACCCCATGTTGAAAATTTGGTGCAAAAATTCCAAAAAATGCCTGAGATATGCAACAAAGTTGGAAAAAAACCCATCTAGCCCATTATACAGCTTACCGGCATTTCCTCAGTTCGCGGTCGCCTTTGAAGAGTGCAGACGTGTTCCTGGTCCAGCGATGATCGTCGTGCCGAGCTCCGGAGGTAAGTATGGGGTGAGGGGGTGGGGAGGCAGGGGCACAGTGGGTGGGTGCGGGTTGTGGAGGGGGCCAGGGAGAAGCGCTCTGGGACCGTTCTTAATTTACAGGTTTTTAAAAAAAAAAAGATGATGCGGGATGTTTGCCCTGCTGGGGTGGGCTCCCAGCATTGCAGAAGGATGGCTGGGGGGGCCACGGAGCAGACAGGGGACTGGGCAGCCCCGTCGGCAGATGACTCGGGATGTTTGCCATGCTGGGGTGGGCTCCCAGCGTGGCAGCAAAGATTTTGGGGGGGCGTGACGCATGCTAGCACACAGCGGTGGTTTTCTTTGAAGAGAAGACCACCGCTGTCATACACAGCACCACATCTGATTGGTGCAGGACCGCCACGCCTGCTCAATGGAGCAGCAGATTGCACAGGAAGGGCACACCTCCAAAGTGTCCCATTCTCCCAAGACGTTCCTTGCGCATGCACACAAGCGAACGTAAAAAGGAACCAACTCAGTAACAATATGTACGGTGTTTGGCAGGGAGCGATCCGTGTAAAAATTTCAAGACAGATCATCCATTGGGAACGCGCTCCACTCACTGGGCGATATTTAAATAAAAGAGCCTCAAACTTGGTCTGCTCACTTGTGTAATTCAAAGGGCAACTAAATAGGTATGACATGCGCTGTCGTAATTAAAATCAAATGAAAAAACTGCTAATTTCCACAGCAACAGCTGTCTGCTAAATGAATGGCGAGGTGTTCATTTTAAAACTAGCTTCACAGGACATGGAACTGTCTGCATCAGCATGGAACCATGCCACTGGCTGACTTCAGAATTGTGAAGATGCTTTTTATTCTTACTCAAAGTTCAAGTGTTGTAAAATACAGCAACACCAGTGGCATAACACATTCTTGAATTATTTCTTTTTGCTGGGGAAAAATGAATAAAGGTCTCAAGAAAGCAGAGCTACTGTAGAAGGATGTCACTGGTGCTACTGTCACTGATGACACCATTTACATGAAGGCAGTATGTAAGCAATAAGACATAATGGGGTATGCATTAGAGAATTCTAATGCACAGCCAGGGGCATAGTAAGGCATGAGTCCACAGGCCGAGTGTCTTCAGCCCCGACCGTGTGTTAGAATTGTGTAATGCACAGTCCCAGAGTGTCTTATTGCACTTATAAAATGGGACTGTGTATTTCATAATCAATTAAAAATTCAAACTAATAGGTCTGAAAACAAAATAGTTAAATATTTGTCTTCAGTCAGCCCGTTGGCTCAGCACTAGTGCTACTGATTCTGACAGTGGGGAACCGGGTTTGGGAACATCCTCAGGTTGTCAGGGGCTGGCCTGGGAGAGGTGGGGCAGAGTGTCCAGAGGAACACTTGCCATCTTTGGGGAGGTAGGGGATACTGGGGCAGCATAAGCATGACCCATTTGCCTCGCCGCCGCTGGTGGAAGGTGTTCAGCAGTGCACAAGGCTGCAGTGGGTGGTGATGTTAAGGAAGGGGGACCCATGCTGTAGCACTTAAGCTCCCTTCCAGCACAGTATCCACAGAACACTGATAGGCACAGATGACCCCCCCCCCCCCACATACACACACCAAAATATGGCATGAAGAGCTGAGAGGCAAAGAGGGTCATTTTTTTTTTTTTTTTATTTCAAAATTTGTTTTCCCAAACAGGAATATGATAGTCCTTGGGGGGCAGCAGGAAGTTAGTCCAGCTCAGCCTCCCAGGTCTGTTCTAGTGTGGGTCAGAACACAAAACAGGAAAACAGCAGAAATATTACTCATTCCCCAAACAGTTAATTCTAAGGATTCACTTTTATTCAGCAGGAACATTTCTCAAAAGTCTACAGTTGTGTTTTTTGTCCCAGAAGAAGTTTCTTTTATCACTGCACCTTGTAACATGCTTCCCTAAAAGTTCTTATTCAGAGAAGAAGTCTGTGGAGTAATGTTAGAGGCACAGTGACAAAGGAAACTTCTCCTAGGGCAAGATACAAGTCCAGGAGCTCTGAAAGTCCTCCACATTTGAGGGGAACATACTGTAATCATCCTCAGAACTGCTGACCTTCCTGATGAAGGGGTTTGAATACGCTAAAAAGCTGGTGGATCTGTAGGCTTTTGAGGGATGTAAGTTCCGAATAAAAAAGGAATAATTAGAATTAAACTATTTGGTGAGTGACTAATATTTCCCGCGCCCCCCACCCCCCCTGTCCTTGGATGACAACAACATCCCACAATCTTCTGTTCTATGTGGAACAGGGGAGCCATTCTGACATTGACTCAGGTATCTAGATTGATGCAAGCTAAAAAAAAAAAAAAACACTCACAGTACCACACTGGACAAATTAAGTGCTCTGCAGAGTGAATTTAATTAGAAGTACTGACAAAAACAAACTTGTTTTTGTCAGTACTTCTAATTAAATTCACTCTACATAGCAGTTAATTTGTGCAGTGTGTTACTTTGAATGTGTTTTTTTTTTGTTTTTCTGGGTTGCAGCATTTGTTTAAGTACAGCAGCTACCTTATCCCCCCTACATGCTTGTATGCATCTTAGCGGTCCTGCTTTTTGCAACCAGTTGGATGGCTGGTGGCTAGACCCTCTCTGCCCAGCACCCTGCCTGCTCCTCTGTATCGGCACTGTGGGAAGCCATGACGCTGTGGATATCGGCATCTGCGCCTGGGACCAGGGGTGAAAAGAGTCCATGCCCAGATTCGTTCAGTTCACACATACCCTTTGCATTTTGCTGATGGAACCGTTGTAGGGTGGCAAACAAGCAGACCATCATAGGCTAGCCTTACTGTTGATCTTATTAGAGGGGTGGGTAAGGAAGAATGAAGAAAACCAGGTAGGCAGATGCACGCTCATGTCCGGTCAATGCATGTGTGGGGCTAAAACAGTATATAAATAAGGCGTGGTTCCAGAGCATTTTATAAGTGGCATTTAATAAAATGTCCCCTCAACTATCTGCCAACTTTGGTACAGAATAAACTGTGGAAGTATAGTGAGGAATTATCTAGTACTACTGTATTACAAAATTAAACCTTGGCCCTGCACCCCAGCAGCAGTGATTACTGTCCACCCCTGGTCAGCCCATCCATCGCACAACCACCAGAGAGGCCAACTCCCTCCTTCTCTCTCTCTACTATTCCCCCTACTGATAGTCCTCCCACTTCCTCCATCCTTATCCACCCTCTTCCTGTCCTCCATTTTCTTTCTATCTTATTTCTCCCTCTATTACTGTGACTATTTTATTATCCTCAACCCTTCCAAAGGTCACAACCCCAGTGGTATTGACCCCAAACTGCTTTGCCTCTCTGCTTCTGCAACAACTGTCCATATCTCCCCCCTTCTCAGCCACAACTTTTGTATTGGGAAGATCCCTGGAAAATATGAGCCAGTGCTAAGTTTGTATTTGGTGTATGTTCTAAAACTCAGCACTCTTACCTTTGATTCATCCCCATAGAGATGTGTGAAGTTGAGAAAACTTCGCCTTGACAGACCTTCGTGAAGTTGGCCATGTTTGTGAAGTTCAAAGCGCCAACTCCGTAATATTTTTTGCCAGGTGAAGTGACAGTTTTTTTCCACAAAGTGGCTAAACTTTGCTCATGAAATTGCCACTTCATGGAAAATAGTGTCACTTCACCTGAAAAAGCGTTGCAAAGTCAGTCAAGTTGAAGTCGATGATGCCAACAGGAACTTCACAAAGTCAGAGTTTTGCAACTTCACAGCTATTTTGCCAATGAAGTTGAATGTGACTGCCTCTCTAAACCCCAGTCAAACTTTTGGGTTACTTTGGGAACACTTCTGCCTTTGGCCAGCTAATTGAAACTTTTCCCAGGAGACCAGGACTGCTACCATAAACACCCATTCACACACTCCTGTAATTTCCGTGCCTCCTCCTCTCTCCAGAGACATTTTTTTACATCTGTTAACATTGCTAAGTAGACCAGTCTTATGGTTGTAATAGTGGTTTCGTGCCCATTCTTCAGGTATGAGAACTGCACACTGAAGGTGAGCAACTGTAATACCCTAAGGATGTAAGTGAGACCACTCTCACAACTGTAAGAGTAGTCTATTTGGTTGTATTAATACTTTATTGATTGAGACTGATCAATTATATATGAACTTTTTTTTTAAACCTTCCCGGAACATGCCTGTTTCCAGGACAAATGAGCATGAAACACTTTTCACAGTATAAGAGTATCTCACACATAAGACAAGAATTTGTCAATGCCAAACGTTCACTTGCTAGTATTTGCATTGGTGTTTGGTATTTATGCAGCCCCCATTGTATCTATATCCCAACAGTGTACCTCTCTGGAACTCCTCTTGCATCTGATTAATATTCCACCCTCATACTTCTTAAGTGTCAGTCTTAGGAACCCTAATGCCCTGGTTGTGCTCAAGGGAATGAGCCTGTGTGGAAACTGCAGAACGCGTGCTTATAACACAGTCATTCAGTGGAATTATTTCACCAAATTTTCAACGTAGGCATTTTGTCACCTCTGGTCATGAACACTGTCACTATGATTTTCTTACTGTGTATCGAACACTGATTTCCCACACCAACCGTGCTATTCTGTGCTGGAAGTGTGAAAACACATTTTGGCCAGGATGTGAAAAATGAGAGCTATACAGTTCATAAGGAGGTGTGGGAAATGCAAATGTTGAAAATCTGGAGTGAAAATATTACAAATTCGTGAAGTTACTAATGCACGTGGTAACTGCGCAACACACACTTGTAAAACAGGCATTTTATAGAATGTTTTCACTGAATTTTCAACATAGGCATTTTAGAACATCTGCTCATGAACAGTGTCACTGTGATTTTGTTACTCTGTACCAAACACTGATTTCCCACAGCGACTGCGCTATTGCATGCCAGAAGTGCGAAAACACATTTCGGCCAGGATGTGAAAAATGACAGCCGAACTGGTCATAAGAAGATGTGGGAAAATGGCATGTTGAAAATCTGGAGTGGAAATATTACAAATTAACAAACTTACGGGTGTGCGTTAAAGCAATGAGGTGTGAACGAGCTTGATACTTCCAGCAGACCAGACCTGAGTTTGATTCTCACAACTTCCACTTGCATACTGTGTGACTCTAAGCATGTCACTTGACTGCCCAATGCTCCTAGGTCACCCCTGAAAACAGGCACTTGTGCCTAGTGGGCCTTACCTGGTTACCAAAGACTAAAATAAAAAAATAAAATAAAAATAAACTGCACAACGCGCGCTCGTAACACAGCCATTTTATGGACTTTTGCCACCAAATTTTCAACATAGGCATTTTAGGACCTCTGCTCATGAACAGTGTCACTGGTATTGTCTTCCTCTGTAGCAAACACTGATTTCCAGCAGTGACCATGCTATTTTGTGCCAGAAGCGTGAAAAGACATTTTGGCCAGGATGTGAAAAATGACAGCTGCACTGTTCATAAGGAGGTGTGGAAATATGGAAATATGCCTATGTTGAAAATCTGGAGTGAAAATATTACAAATTCACGAACTTACGAGTGTGCGTGGAAACTGTGCCAAGGCACGCTCATAAAACAGTCATTTTTTTGGAATTTTTTCACCAAATTTGCAACATAGGCTTTTTGAGAGCCCACCTCATAAACACTGACTCTGTCATTTCATTAATCGATCCTGAAAGGTGATTCCATGCAGTGACCACAAAATCATCTTTCGGGACTGAATAACGCCATGACAGTGACTGAATTCATGAGAAGGGGTGTCAAGAACCCCATGTTGAAAATTTGGTGCCAAAAGTCAAAAAAATGGCCGAGATGTCCACCTAAGTTGGAAAAACCCTCTTTATGCCATTATACAGCTTACCGGCATTTCCTCAGTTCACGGTTAGCTTTGAAGAGTGCAGACATGTTCTCGGTCCACCGAAGATCATTGCACCAGGCTCTGGAGGTAAGTATGGGGAGAGGGGGATGTGGGGAGGTGGGTGAGCAGAGGGTGGGTGCAGGTTGGCGGGGGGCCAAAGACTCACCGAGGGACCATTTTCTTGTTTTACAGGATTTTAAAAATAAAAAACCAAAACGGACACTTTTGGTATACTGGGGTGGGCTCCCAGCATGCCATCTAGGTGAGGAGGGGGTGTGTGGGGAGGTGGAAGTGCAGAGGGTGGGTGAGATACTCACTGAGGGACTGTTTTCTTGTTTCACAGGAATTGAAAGAAAACAAAAAAACAGACACTGTTGGTACACTGGGGTGGGCTCCCAGCATGCCACCTATGTGTTTTGGGGGGGACTGGAGTCGGCAGGGATTGGGCACCCCCACTGGTCATACAGTATGGTGGGGAAGCATGAGCATGTGGGAGTGGGCTCCCAGCATTTTTGGGGGGGGGCTGCAGCTGCCGAGCTGTGCATGACAGCAGTTCGGCTGATGTAGGTATGCAAATTGCATACACTACGACCGTTGATTGCAGCGGACCATTTCTTAGATGTGAAGACCAACACAGCTGAACTGCTGTCATACACAGCTCAGCATGTATTGGTCCCCTAGGGTTGTGCCTGCTACATTCAGCACTGCATTGGCAAGGAGGGTTACACACCTCCAAAAGTCCTACTGTTGCAAGATATTCCTTGTGCATGCGCACAAGTGAACATAAAAAGGAGTGTTCTGATTGATGGGAAGCACTCCCTTGATCAATAATTTAAAAAAAATACATTTCTGGCTCCTAGCACTGTGCTTGGTGCTGACTGAATTTTTTTGACTTAAAATGAAGGACTAGGAGAGGTTGGCAGAGCCTTGGATTAACTGGGTTGGGTAATGGCACGCACATATCAGGGGAGCAAGGGTACATGCCCTCTGCCTGATAAAACAACGGTTCGAAAGATCAAGATCCAGAACAGTCAAACTCGGTTAAAGCACAAAAATATATCGTTAAGGTAGTAGCTCTCTATCAATCTAGGCGAATGAATGGAAAAAAAAAATTGGTAGTAATTGAGCCCACTCACCAAATGTACAAAAGAATTTTCAGTAGTTTACTTTTTCATCATAATTCAGTTTTTTTCTCTTATTTTATGTTTCTTTTCAAGCAATAATGAAATACAGTGTTCATAAACCCAAACGTTTCGGATAAACAGTCCTTCTTCAGTGAGTAAACACTGTTACTATATAAAAAATTATAAAAATATCATTTTAGCATCTGTAGTTTTCTTTACACTTGGATACTATGCATATAAGCTAACAATCTAAGAATTGTGATTTACCAGCTGAAATGTTTTGATGAATATAAGCTAACAATCTAAGAATTGTGATTTACCAGCTAAAATGTTTTACAGGCCATACAGGAATACCGGAGAGCATTTAATGAAACAATGAACCAATAAGAGGGAAACGATGTTATTCTTCTTGTTCCCTGATTTTTGTTTTTGGTTTTTATGTTGAATTCAATTGTTGAGAGCAAATAATGATGGTAGTCTCTCTAATGTGGACATCTAGATAACGTTAATAATTTTTTATTATGTTTGATGTAAGAGAAGAGATAATAAGGTATAAGAATTTACATTTACTAAGGCATATTGAACTCATTTGAAACAGGTACAGAGGAGTGGGGGAGTCAATTTCTATCTTTTATCTTTTCGGACTTTTTGTTCAAAAAGAAAAAAAACCTTTTGTACCAAGTAACTCGAGTTAGGAGAAATAATGGGTGAGATATATTGTGAATATCATTAATTCCGGATTTATATACAAAAATAGAATTTCTTATAAGGCAGTGTAAAAAAAAAACTACATATGCTAAAATTATATTTTTACTATTTTTATGTTTGCTTGCACGCATGTGCAAGAAACATAGTGCCATCATTGGAGTTTTCTGAGGTGTGTCAGCCCTCTTCCAATTCAGTCAGTGTGTTTGCAGGCACGGCTGCAGTTCTCCAGTGCCTGCTGGAGCTGTCTATGACAGCTGCAAAATGCAGTGGCATACAGTTGAAAGGAGGAGCTATGCTTCAGTGAGCAGTGATCAGATATTGCCTGCTCATGCGCGCTCCCCCCCCACACACACACACACACACACACATGGTGCATGCTGCCCCAACCAGCGCACACACTGTATAGCCGGCAGGGGTGCCCAATCCCCGCCTGCTGTGCTGCCCCAAACACAGTTTCATATGCTACGCTGTGCTCACCCCAGTGTGGCTACATCGATAGCCAATGGGGTGCCCAATCCTCCGTCTGCCTCCACTGTGTCTTCCCCCGAGTAGAGGTGCCACGCTGGGAGCCCACCCCAGCATGTCAACAGATGCCATGGCTGGACGGGGTGCCCAACTCTGCCGGCTCCACCACCCCACCAGCTGTCCTTCTGCCATGCTAGAGCCCACCCCAGCATGGCAAACATCCGTGTAGTCATAAAAACCTGGAAATAAAAACTGTCCTCAGCGCTTCTCCTGCCCCCTCCCACAACCCACACCCACCCACTGCGCACCCTGCCTCCTCACACCCCCCACACCCCATACTTACCTCTGGAGCTCTACACGATGATCTTCAGTGGACCGGGAACACGTCTGCACTCTTCAAAGCCGACCGCGAACTGAGGAAATGCCAGTAAGATGTATAATGGGATAGATAGGGTTTTTTCAACTTTATTGCATATCTCAGGCATTTTTTGGAATTTTGGCACCAAATTTTCAACATGGGGTTTTTGGGACCCCTTCTCATGAATGCTGTCACTGTCATGGCGTTACTCGGGCCTGAAGGGTGATTTCGCAGCCACTGCGCGAAATCACCTTTCCAGAATGATTAACAAAATGACACTGCCAGTGTTCATAAGGTGGGCTCTCAAGAAGCCTATTTTGAAAATTTGGTGGAATAATTCCTAAAAATGACTGTTTTACGAGCATGCGTTGCGCAGTTCCTACGCACGATCATAAGTTCACAACTTTTCAATATTTTCACTCCAGATTTTCAACATTGCCATTTTACCACACCTTCTTATGAGCAGTACAGCTGTCATTTTTCACATCTCACCCAAAATGTGTTTCTGCCCATGTAGCGCACAATGGCGCAGTCGATGTGCGAAATCAATGTACGGGACACATTAAGAAAATCACAGTGATGTGGTTCATGAGCAGAGGTCTTAAAATGGCTATGTTGAAAATTTGGTGAATAAATTCCTAAAAATGACTGTTTTACGAGCATGCATTGCGCAGTTCCTACGCACGCTCGTAAGTTTGCGAAATTTCAATATTTTTACTCCAAATTTTCAATATTGCTATTTTACCACACCTCCTTATGAGCAGTACAGCTGTCATTTTTCACATCTCACCCAAAACATGTTTCCGCCCATGTAGTGCACAATGGCGCAGTCAGTGTGCGAAATCAATGTATGGGACACGTTAAGAAAGTCACAGTGACACTGGTCATGAGCTGAGGTGTTAAAATGGCTATGTTGAAAATTTGTTGAAAAAATTCCCAAAAATGACTGTTTTAGGAGTGCACGTTGCGCAGTTCCTACGCATGCTGGCAAGTTTGTGAATTTGTAATATTTGCACACCAGATTTTCAACAGTGCCATTTACCGCACTTCCTTATGAGCAGTACAGCTACCATTTTTCACATCTCACTTAAAATGTGTTTCTGCACATGTAGCGTATAATGGTACAGTCGGTGTGCAAAACAATGTTTGGGACAGATTAAGAAAATCACAGTGACACTGGTCATGAGCAGAGGTCTTAAAATGGCTATGTTGAAAATTTGGTGACAAAACTCCATAAAATGACTGTGTTATGAGTGAGCATTGCGCAGTGTTCCACGCACCTGTAAGTTCATGAATTTGTAATATTTTCAGTCCAGATTTTCACCAGTGGCATTTTCCACACCTCCTTATGAACAGTACAGCTGTCATTTTCCACAACATGGCCGAAATGTGTTTTCACACTTTCAGCACAGAAATGCGTGATCGCTGTGGGAAATCATTGTTCGAGACAGATAAAGAAAATCACACTGACACTGTTCATGATCGGAGGTCCCAAAATGCCTGTGTTAACAATCTGCTGTAAAAAAATTCCCAAACTAGTTACATTACAGGTATGTGTTGCACAGTTTCTACACACGCTCGTGACTTCACCAGTTTTTTTAAGATTTTCAAAGCAGATTTTCAACATTGCCATTTTTTACACCTCCCATGAACAGTACCGCTGTCATTTTTCACATCCAGTTCGGAATGTGTTTTTGCATCTGTGGTGCCAAATGCCATAGTCGCTGTGCAAAAGCAGTTTTGGCTAACAAACTGATATTGCCACTGTTCATGAGGTGGGGGTCACAAAAAAACCATGTTGAAAATTTGGAGTGAAAATACCAACAAATGCATGAGGCGTTAGGGTTTCCGACCACAACGCCCCACCCTGTAGAAAATGACAGGCATCAGGGGTGTGACTTGGGATTCTTGCCTGTCATGCTCATACCATTCCACCCCCACCCACACCCTGCAGCCAGTGAGAGGCATCAAGGTGTGCCTCGGACTCTTCGGGCCCAAACTTCACCCCATTCTCCTATACCACACCCATCTCACCGTATTTCCTGATGGAATGGGGTGCACATAAGGGCCAAAGACCCCAAGTCACTGGATGCAAACTGCAAGAAGAAGCATTGTCCACTCACTGTGTAGCTCTCACCTTCTTGCTCTTTGCCTCTTTGTCCCTCTACTTTTTGTATACTCACAGTAAGAGAAAAATAGAAAGTCCGAGTAAGCACTGTATCTGACAGTCAGTTGCTTGCACTTTCTCTTTTTCTCTCAAGATGCATTACTGACAGTGCAAGTAGGAAAAGAAGGGAAACAAAATAAGCATTTGTCAATGCTGAATGTTATCTTGCTGGCATTGGTAGTGCAGGAGTTAAAGCGATGCATAATAGGAATGGCAGTAAAGTATTGAACTGATGCCAACCCCACCCCCACCCTGCAGAGACTGACAGGCATTGGGGTGTGCCTTTGGGTCGTCAGGCATAACGACCACGCCATTTCACCACACCCCACCCTGCAGACACTGACAAATGCCGGTGCAGTGGGAGAACAGAGGGAGCAAGGTGGACGGCATGCAGAGGGAGAGAGCGGGGAAGGTTTCACTGGATGCTAGGACATGCAACAGAGGGTACAGGGTCAACAGCATGAAGAGGGAGTGGGAGGGTTTCATTGCATGTCAGGTGCCAGGACAGGGAATGGAGGGTGTGGGGCAGAGGGCATGCAGAGGGAGGGAGCGGGAGGGTTCAATTGCACGCTGGGTGCCGGGACGGGGAATAGAGGGCGGGGGCTGACAGCACTGTGCAAATGAAAGAAATGAAGCTCTCTCTCATTGGAGCACTTCATTTCTTTCAACTAGAGAATGGTTTCCAGTTGTGAAACTCTGACTAGAGTCACAGTGTGGTTGCATGCTCATTGGTCTGTGAGGGACGAGCCCACTGTAGAGTGCTCTGCATTGGACTCATCCCTGACACACCTCTGAAATGTCATTCTACCACAAAATGACTATTACAGCAATCTAGTGTTTCAAAATGCTAGCAATTCAAGCTGGGAGAAATAGGGATACAAATACACATATATGTTTCTGGTTTATTTGTTATGCTTTCAGCTATACAAGTTGAGAAAGACAGTGAGAGAGTGAGACCTTATGCCAGAGACCTTATGGTAAGACACAAGATTGTTACATCATACACTTAGATGTTACTCAAAAACAGGTCTCTCTCTCTCTTTCTCTAACTATATGTCTGTGCTTACAGTAAGTGCCATAAGCATAAAACGAAATGGACAAATATAGCTCTCACACACTCTTTCTCTCAGTTTGAATTGCTAATATTGTGAAAAAAGAAGATCGCTGTAATAGACACCCTTTCATCATAATCTCACATCTGCTGTCAAAATGCACTGGCAGTATAGACTAGAGGTCATAGTAAATCAATGTGAATGAGCTTTGTACACCCAGCAGACCAGGGTTTGATTCCCACAACATCCCCTTGCATACTGTGAGACTGTGCAAGATAGATCTATTGAATTGCACTAAAAAGGTCTCTGTTTTCTGTTTCCCTGTTTATTTTTCTCACTCGTACAATAAGGTATTTTTTTTTCCCTCTTACTATCAACCAAAATATATATATATATAGATACATAGATATACACATATGTATATTCATTGCAAAAAACGTTGTTAATGCATCAGATAGGGTTGAAGTGACAAAAGTAGAGAAATGAGATGTTAGGGGCTGAGCCCTAACCCCCCCCACCCTACCACCCCACCCCATCCTCCACACACCAACAGGCATTGGGTGTGCTATGGGGTCATTAAGCCCAACTCCCACCCCATTCCATGTGTAAAGAAGCTGACATGGTACAACATAGAAGAATGGGGTGAAAGTTAGGCCTAACTACCCCATGGCACATCCCGATGCTTGTTGGTGAGCGGAGGATAGGGGGGTAGGGTGGTATGGTGGAGGGGTTAGGGGCTCAACCCTAACATCTCATTTCCCTACTTTTATCACTTCAACCCTAACTGATGCATTAATTAAGGTTTTTGCAAAGAATTTCCTTCCTCTTTGAGAAAGTGCAATGTAACTGGTAAGTGGTATGTGTTGGTGGGAGCGCTGGTCCTCTGGTCCCCATGCTCCCACCAAGCTACCCATTTGAGCATAATGATATGTGTCTGTGGGAGTGCAGGCCCTCCAGGCCCTGCACTGCCACTTACACATAACAATGGAGCCATACAGTAGCTCTATAGGGCTGAAAAGGAACCCTTGTAACACTAATTTGCCAATATCTCAGTAACCGTACAAGCTATTAAAAATATTTCAACCAGGTTGTAATCAAGACTTGGAAACCTCCATGCATGCTTAAGTGAACTAAGCTGCAGGTAGCGAAAAATCTGTATCTCGCATTGTTTCTGAGATACGGGCACCAAAATTCACTGTGGGCACCACAATGTTATCCTATGGGAAAAATCTCAACTTTGTGATGGCATTTCTATGGAACTGATTAACTTTTTTACACCTAAACAGCATGATTAGCATCTCTGGAACACCCCCTTTATGCCCTGCAAATGTCAAGCCAAAAGACCAAACCGTTTATTTACAGTGTAGTGGCAAAGTTTTTAAATTCCTAGTTCGAGGGGTGGCAAAATCCTCATTTGCGAGGTCAGTCCCCTTCGCAAGCTGTCAAAATTGCTATTCATGAGGAATCCTTGATTGTCATATTTTGGCCATCTGGTCTTGAAGTTGCAATCATGGATTTTGTCAGCTCGTTAAAGGGGATTGGCTCACGAAAGGAGAGACAGCTCACGATCGGGGATTTTGTCACCTCGCAAACGAGGAATTAAAAAAACAATCCCCTTTAGCAAGCTACCAAAGTCCCCTTTCAAGAGTCAATCCCCTTTAATGAAGTGTCAAAATCCTCTTTCGCAAGCCAATCCTTGTTTGAAAGAAGGGCCACCTGGTTGGGAAATAACGATCAAGGATTTTGTCAGCTTGCGAAAGAGAATCGGCTCACAAAAGGGGATTTTGGCAGATAGCGAAAGGGGATTTTGTCAGCTCATGAAAGGTGATTCAAAAATCCAATCCCCTTTCATGAGCTGACAAAATCCCCTTTCATGAGCCGATCCCCTTTCGTAAGCTAACAAAATCCCCTTTTGCAAGCCAATCCTTGTTTGCGAGATAGTGCCATCTGGTCCCTAAGTCATGATCAAGGATTTTATCACCTAGTGAAAGGAGATCAGCTTGTGAAAAAGGATTTTGTTACCTTGTGTACAAGGATCAGAAGCAAGGTACGAATGAAGAATTTTAAGTTTAAAACAGACGTTTTTTGGCCAAACCGAAGGAAACCAAAATCATGGGTTTGTAGAGGGTGTCACCTTGAACAAAACCCATGCTTCATTTGCAAAAGAAGTCAACCGTGGGACAAGCTACAACATTTTGCTTGGGGGAAAAAAATGAAAACAAGATGGTGGCTCTTGAAAGGGTAATTTTTCCTTACGAATGGGGATTTTATAAATCCCCTTTCATAAGGTGACAAAATCCTTGATCGCGAGCCCAATCCCCTTTCTCAAAACATACATATAAATCAAAGACTGAACTGTGCATGCTCAGAACCCTACCATTCAAAATTAAATAACTTTGGAACAGATTAATATTTTTTCACCAAACCAATGCTGGATTGTTCTTTGACCAAACCTCTTTCTACCCTGAACGTTTCAAACCAAAATACCAAACGGTGTGGCAAAAATCAGCAAAAAAAGTGCAAAAAAAAAAGGTGAAAAATTTGTTTTTTGGTGCTTCACTGCATGAAAACTGCAAGTCTGATCAAAACACAACTTCTCAAATCAAGAGATCTACATACAAGACTGCACATTCCAAATTTTCTTGCAAATCCATTGAACAGTTGCAAAGTTATTAAGGTGCACAATTTGGGGTTTAACATTAAACTGCCTACTCAACCATAACTATACTGGAGTGACCGCACCAGTATAATATATAAAAAAGGCAAAGAGACTGAGAGAGTCAAGAAGAAAAAGGAGAGAGAGATGAGCAGTGAGCAGAGTATGCAGATGCTAACACATTGCATTCAGGGGTCGGGAGTCCACGGTAGAAAGGATAGTTACTGTATTACAGACCAGAAAGAAAAAAATCAAGTACAACAAAATGATGAAGAGAAACTGAAGAGCTAAACATTTTAGTCATACTGAAGCAGTCTTTGATTTTTGTTTCCATGTGTTTTCTAACTTGTGCAGCCAGGGATGCAAATTCAGAGAAAGTAAGAGTCACTGAGGGATAGATACAGTGCTTACTCTGGCCCAGATATTCAGATATGAGCCCAGGAGGTGTGCAATGCAATGTGCAGTGCAATGCAGATGCACTAGGGGTAAATGGACACCATATTCAGATGGTGCACCACCTACATGCACTGGTGCAAAGCACACCAAATATAGCAACGTTGCACCACCGTGCAACCAGACATTAGCTGGTAAAACCAGGAGTGCACAGGAGAAAGCAAGGATGCAGAAGCCAGCAGGCAACAGGCAACAGCAAGAGGTAGCAGGCAGGGCTGCACAGGATCAGAGTGCTACACCAGCACAGCCAGACACAAACCACAAGGGCACACTGGCTGGGATGCACCACAGGGACACCAGATGATTGCCCAAACAGGATGCCAGGCCACCAACAGCAACACAAGGCACACCAACCCACCCACCCCGAAGGTATGCCTATGGACAGGCCACCGCCAGTGCACCAGCAGCACAACCCTGACAGGCAGAGATGTGGTGGACAGTGGCACAGCCATGGTGCAAGGACACCACACATACACAGAGGACAGCAGAAAAGGGGGGAGAGGGAGGCACAGGGGAACCGGGACAAACAGCCTGCAACACAGCAAGGACAAGGGCACTGCACCACAGGGCACATTGGCAGGGGCAGCACAGCATACGGATAGAAGGACAGCACAGGCAGACAAGGACAAGTGGTGCAGAACAGCACACAGGGTAGGGTGTGACCCACCACCCATGGCCATGCAGGAGACAGGGATATGGCAAACAGGCCCAGTGCACACAAAGGCATCACCAAGGGGACACCACAGTGGGACAGCAGGGGACACTGCCATGCACATGAATAGACACCTGCAGCACAGGGCAACACGCTGCCTGCAAAGGAGACACAGACACAGTCATTGTAGAAAAATAACAGCACTTTAATGGACAAACAAAAATCAAGGTGTGCCAACAGGACATCCAGGAACTACAATGGGGAAACACATGGGGAGGCAAAAGTGGAAGCAGGTACAGGGAATGAGTGAAGGAACAGTGGTGTGGAAGGATGACCCAGGATACAGGGGGTGGGCAGGGAATGACCAGGGAACAATAGAGCTGTGCTCATGGATCAGCACCTCTGGACACTCAGCATTGCCCACAGCCTCTCCACTTCATGGCTCAATGCCTCTATACCACCCCACACGCAGCAGCATGGACATCAATCTGTTGTTCTGGCACAGCAGTCCGGGCGTGACATGGAAGGCCCCCACCAGTCGGAATGGACGACATCTCCTGGCCCAAGACCTGGCCAGACCTATGAGAAGGGACAGAACAGGTGATAAAGTGACATGTCATGAGGAGGCCAGGCCCACCCTCCTGTGTGCACTGGACAGTGATTACACCCACTGGTGGATGGACCCCAAGGGCATGTGCATGGAAGACTGCTACAGCCGACCATGGCGTACCCACAGCTGGATGGCTAGGCCACCCCAGGTGACATGCATACACAGCAATGCAGTGGACACCACTGTGCAGGCACACACCACATAAGGTGACCTGCAAACACCCTACAGCCATCACACACCATGGGGAGCGCGCACACTGCCCCATTCCAACAGGGAAGCACTATTGCGCCACCACACTGAGGACATGTGCATGGTGTCCACACACAGTGCAGCATGGCAATGGCTTTGGGGGTGGCCAAGCATGGCGGCAGTGTCCACGGCTGGACCCCAGCACCCTACAGAGCCCCACAGATTCACAGTACGACATGCAGCACATGTTTACCTGCCGTCCCTGCACTGGTGTACCAGGAGCAACCCGATCACACCACTGCCTGGCCATGTCCATGGCCACCCTGGCCATCCTGTGGTTTTCCGGTCCTGTGGATGGAATAGAGAGACAGACATGGACATGAGTGGTATGCCATGCACCCCCCCAACCCCATGCACACCACTGGCATGGCACGGGATAGTACACCTGCTGGATGTGGGTCCAGAAGCCTGGACAACAGCAACATGCACCACCGAGGTGCTCATGGCAGTCACACAGGACTCTCAGCATGAGTCAGCACAGTGCCCCTCCCAGGCAGCTACAAATACAGTGCACCTGGCAGCACAATACAAGGTCTCTACAGGCATGCACAGTGTGCATGGACACATACCTGGCTGTGGCACGGCACCCTGGTGCGCCCTCACCTGGAGCCTGCGTAGACATCCCGAAACCCTCTGCCGCAGGTCACCATAATGGTGCTGACACTGCTGTCCCATGCATGGCACGCCTGTGTGGTGCTCAAGGCCAACCGCCACCCTGTCCCACACCTGGGACCATGGCACCTGCAGATCCACATTTCTGAACAGCTGGGGTACAGAGGGCTCCACTAGTGCAATGAGGTTGCACATCTTCACCTCTGACCAGTTCACAGCATGGCATGCATGACTCCCTGAACCCATCATATCACACTGATTCTATCTGTCATGAAGCGAATGCTGCAGCCTACACTACATACAAATGGTGATGCTCATTTACTGCACGCAATAGCGAGCTAGTGTACATGATCTCACAGCATGCGGATGCATGATTGACGTGGGCAGTGGTGGCCTATTGCACAGCACCGCACATGCGCACTGTGTCATGGCCTGGCGGGGGCATGGGGTCATGGCTGTGACCATGTAGGTACCATGCATGACCCTGAGCAATGGCACACAGGACCCAGTCATGTGCTGTCAGTGACATTGAGCAGCTGGCACTGCTGTGCAATTAGCCCTGGTGGAGTGGTACGCCCGGATGCATGGCAGGCACACAGCACAGCATGCGCAATGGTGGAGCATCACACAATGCACACAGTCACGTGATAGGACACTGGACATGGATCCACCAATGGCGCACTTGTGCACCGCAAGGCTGCACACTGCACATGCACCAGACATGAGCCGCATGGATGCTCCGGCACATTCCCATTGCACAAGGTGCAATATCACAATATTCAACCAGCATATGCAAATAGCCTCATGAGGCAATGCGTGGCGCACTTGGGCTCATTTGCATTGTATTACGGTCATGCAACAGCTCATTTACATGCATTACACATTAAAAGCACCATGCCACAGCACAGGCCACCAACAGATATTGCAGCCATTGAGGTAAGGGGATGCATATGCAGAGAATGGGATGGCTGTGCCGACAGAACACCACTGCTTCTGTGTGGGCTTCCAAGCCTCTGACGGGCCTGTCCTTCACTGTCCACAGGTAGCATCATATCTGAGGTTGAGGGAGTGAAGGAGCAGGGGCCTGCATGGAAGCGCAGGCCAATTTCACAAAGGAGGAGAAGCAGGTCCTGTTTGTTGCCTACCTCAACTGGGAAGCCCTGCTGAGTGGTGCCACGGGCACCCCATTGGAACAGTCAGCCTGGTGGGATGCGGTGGCTATCTACGTAAATGCCCATGGAAGACATCAGAGGTTCACACAGGAGTGCAAGAAGAAGGTGGGGACTGATGGACATCACATCAAGGAGAAGGTGGTGGCTGTCAGAGCATTCCACAGCAGGATGGGCAGGGGGTCCTGCGACACCCCTGCACTGTCGGCAATGGTGGAGATGGTGGCGGCAACCATCAGCCATGCCACCATTGAGGGCGTCCAGAGTGTTGGATTCCAGATGGGTGGCAACCCCTCACTGCAATGTGAGTCACCCGGGGGGGGGACGGCCTGCACAGTGCAGGAGTGCCAGCCACTGTGCTGTGTGGCCCATGTGTGTGTGTGGCATGTGACAGTGCACCTTGCACATGGTGCCACTGTACATGGCATTGTGCATCCCAGGTCAGTGGGACAGCTGCACGGCCACTGTACTGTGGCTGGAGCACATGCTCCAGGGTATTTGGCAGGGCTGCACAGATGCATGGTGCTGCATGCCCAGCGTGCCAGTGGTGCTGCATGGTACACCAATGCACCCTCTGCAGCATGCTGCTCCACCACTGGCAGCACTGTGTGGGGTACCCCCATGCCAGCCATTTGCTGTAGGTGTGCCATGCACCCCTGCAGTCCAACACTGCTGGCCTGTCTTGGGCAGCATTGGTGCCATGACCAGCATGCTGAATGCTGCTGCCCCGGTGTACACCGCTGCATGCTGGCATGGGTGGGCCACACGGGCACCATCAATGGGACTTGGGCTCAGCCTACATAGTGACATCCCCACCACTGATAATGCCATTTTGTCTTCCAGCACCATCACGCCTCCGGGGTACTTCACAGGATGCCACCACTGACATTGGACCGGAGGAGGAGTTTCCATCCATGTCCATGGGTATCCGGGACAGGGACCATCTGCGTTGGGACAGTGTAGGGCTGCAGGATGTATTGGGCCTCGATGACAACGACACGCTGTCAGACATACTGCTCAGCAAAGGCCTGTCCATGCTGGTCCCGGCTATGCATCTGGGCAGTGTGTCCAACTCAGATGATGACATGACACTGATCCTGGATGGCACAGACCAGGCGTTGCCACCCAGGGTACAGGGCCAGGCATAGGCAGCAGTGGGCAATGGTAGCATGCTGGCATATGCGCAGCAGCACCCTGACCCTGGCTGCACAGTGGCATGTGGCACTGCCACTGTTCCCAGCCGGGGGGGCACTGCTGCAGATGTTGGTGCCACAGGGACAGACCAGCAGCCAGCTGGGCAGTGGCAGTGGGATGCAGTGACCACTGTGCAGCACACCACAGGGGCCACCACCAGTATGCCCACACATACAACTCCCCCTGCATGGTCCCCTAAGCAGTGTCCACTGGAGCGGGGTGTTGACCAGCATGCCATGACACTCCCAGTGGGTCAGCTGCTGCCCCAGGCTGTGTAGGGTGCTGACCAGCTGGATGAGCACACCAGGCTGCTGCGGGTATCTGTGGAGCACCAGGCAGTGCTCGGGGCTTATATACGTGCACTGCAGGTTGAGCTGCATCAGTTGGCTGAGCATCAGGACAGTGGATGTGCCCAGCTCATTGGTGAGCTCCAGCAGCTGCATGAGGCCACAACCGCATTGATGGACCACATCGTCGGTGCCATCGCTGCCAGATTTGCATCACTGGCATCCACTGGGCACAGCTGTGCACATAGAACTCCCTGCAGTGGCACATCCACACCACGAACATGGCATCTGGCGACCCCTGCATGACGTGGTCATCCCCAACACCCGCAGCGCTGATCTTTTTGCCAGTATTTTCACCACAGCGAGGAACCATTCATGTTCTCAGGCCTCCACTCCTGCGAGTGTGTTGGACACACCCCCAGTGGCTGTTGTGCCACCAGTGGCTGTCACACAGCCTGGGTGGGGCCACCCACATGGCTGTGGCAGCTGTGGCACTGCACGGTAGGCCTGCTGGGTGTGCTGTCCTAGCCTGCTGACCACTGCTGTTGTCTAGCGCACACATGTGTGAGTGATGACCTGTGCATGTGGCAGTATGCATGTGTGGCGTATGGCACATCCTCCATGTGTGCATGCTGTGCTGCTGGGCCTTGTGGCTTGGGCATGATGATGACAGCACCATGCCAGCCCTGCCTGTGTGCCATTGTCTTTACTTTGATCCATGCCACATCTCACCGCTTGTGTGTGAGTGTGTGTGTCTGCCCATACCTCTGCACTGTGCTGTGTGCATGTGGCTGTGTGGTTGTGCAGTCCATGTGCATGCTGTGTGTGTGCCAGTGTCGTGCATGCATCCCTGAGTGCCCTTGCACCCCTGGGTGGGTGGGGTGGCTGGTGGGGTCCTGCATGCATGGCAGACATGTTTATTCACTTACCTCCGGTCCCCATAGTGCTCCTGTGTGATGGTGGCCCAGTGCCTTCTGGCAAGGCCTGCAAGCCTGTGGTCCCTCCTTCCCATGGGTGGCTGCATGCCCCCTTCTGGCCCGTCCTCCCCATCCTCTTCACTGCTGTCACCCTCATCCACCTGGACAGCTATCTCACAGTCAATGGCCATGTTATGCTGCATGCAGCAGGCCAGGATTAGGCCACAGGTTTTCACAGGGCTGTACTGTAGGGCACCACCTGACCTGTCTAGACAACAGAAATGCATCTTGAGCATGCTGAACACACGCTCGATGACACTGCGTGTAGCAGTGTGTGCTCACTATAACTCTCCTCCGCAGCTGTGGATGGGCGCCAGTAGGGGCTGAGCAGCCAGGGCCTCATGGGGTAGACGCTGTCACCTGTGTGGGATGAGGATACAGTTATCGCTCTGCATTGGTTGTTACCACCTCACCCCTGCCACCTGCTACTACCATCCCCACTGCCGCATTGTGTGTCATGGGCCTATACCCACAGCAGGGCTACAGCCACATCCCTCACCATGCCATGCTTACCTAGCAGGTGCCCGGTGGGGATCTCCCCACACTCGAATCTCTGGCACAGGCTGGAGCTGTGCCAGATGAATGCATCATGTGCACTCCAGGGTGTGTGACTTAGACATAGGTGATGGGCCCCATGGCATTGCACACCATCTGGCAGTTGACCCAGGGTACCCTTCCTATTCAAGTAGGTGGCCCCCTCCAGGCCAGGTGATTTGTGAATGGCCACATGGATGCAGTCTATGGCTCCTCTCATGCCTGGCATGTATGCCACCCTGTGGAATTCCTACGTGTTTGCTGTATGCTCTGCCTGTGTGCTTGGGAGTCGTATGCACTCCGAAGCATGTGGCAGTAGCACACTGAGGAACTATGTGAGGAGGCAGGATGTGGTCAACGGGGTGATCCCAGTGGTTGGCCCCGTTGGTTTCAGGAAGGTGCCCGTGGCGAGCAGGCACATCGCTGCTGTCATTTTGGTCTCCACAGACATGGCGTGACTCCTTCTTGTGGGTGCCTGCAACTCATCATGGCACAGCTTGCAGAGCTGCCTCAGAATTGCCCTGCTCAGCTGGTACTGGTCCACGATCTCAACATCCCCATAGTCCTTGAAGGTGAGGCTGGCACAGTACCGTCTGTGTTGGGCATACCGCCACCGGGCCCTTCCTCGGCCACATTGCTGTTCCGCCCTCCTCCTCACACCCCTCATTACCGCATCCATATGGAATGACCCTGCATCCATCACTGCCTGTCTCAGTGCTGCGCATCTGCTGTGTGTGTGTTTGAGCCTCCTTTTATATGCTCAAGTTTGTCTGGCACATTCTGTGTGATGCTCCTGACTTGCGTCGTGTTTTTTGGCTGGATATGCCAATGTGCTGCTTATTCATGGGAATGCCACATACATTACTATTTCACCTCTGCACAGTGCATTTTGGGCTGTGCATTTGCATTGGTTGAATATGACTACGGCGAGCAAGTGTGTGGTTTCACCTGCGCATCTCGGTTGTGCCTTGCGAAGCTGCTCTGAATATCTGGGCCTCTGACTATTTCGTTTTCCCCTTGCTGCTATCAAAAAAAATAAATAAAAAATAAATAAAAAAAGAAGAGATTAAGAGAGACAAAGAGCAAAAGAGAGGTGAGCAATGAGGAGATGATTCAGCTCAAAATACTGTGTTCAGTAATTGATGTGTGTGGGATGTGGGGGAGGGTTGCAGGGACCAAGATAGAAAGGGGAGTTTAAAATAGGAGAGTTATTAGATAAAGCTGCTGTATTTCAGCCAAACAAGTAAAATTCAAAGACCAAAACAAGCAGGCTAGATATAAGCTTTAGTTCTTCTGAAGGGGTCTTATTATGTTGCTTGCACGCATGTGCAAGAAACATAGTGCCATCATCCGAGTTTTCGGAGGTGTGACATCCGTCTTCCAATGCAGTCAGTGTGTTTGCAGGTGCGGCCCCAGTTCCCCAATCACTGCTGCAGCTGTCTATGACAGCGTTGAAAATGCAGTGGCATACAGTTGAAAGGAGAGCTTCGCTCAGTGAGCAGAGCTCCCCTCCACACACACACATGCGGCGCACAAAAGCGCACTGTCGTGCTCATGCGCCTTCCCCACACTGTACAGCCGACGGGGTGCCCAATCCTCTGTCGGCTCCACACCCAAAGCATCAGGTGCCACGCTGGGAGCCCCCCAGCGCGGCAAAATGTTTTATGGTCAACGGGCTGGCGCGGTTAGCACCCTTTGCAAACTGTGTGAGAGGCCTTTCGCACCATGCAATTCTGCTTAAAGTTGGACCAGCATAACATTCTGTGGTGATTTGCATATGCAGCCCATGATGCTTTGCATTGTGGGGGCATGTGTGATTTTGTATTTTCTTTCAATCTCTGTTGGCTGCACGCCTCAAGCATCCAGGTGCCATGCTGGGAGCCCACCCCAGCGTGGCAAAATGATGTTATGGCTGACGGGGTGCCCAATCCCCGCTGGTTCCTGCCCCCACCAACATCCTTCCAGCTGCCACGCTGGGAGCCCACCCCAGCTTGGCAAACGCCCTCGCTGCCTTAGGAATAAAATACCTGTAAATACAAAAACTGTCCTCAGCGTTTCTCCCTACCCCTCCCACAACCCACTCCACCCACTGTGCACCCTGCCTCCCACACCCCCACCCCGTAGCTCTCCTCGGGAGCTTGGCACGGCGATCTTCGGCGGACCTGGAACACGTCTGCACTCTTCAAAGCCGACCGCGAACTGAGGAAATGCCGGTAAGCTGTATAATGGGATAGATAGGTTTTTTTCAACTTTATTGCATATCTCAGGCATTTTTAGTAATTTTGGGCCCAAATTTTCAACGTGGGGTTTTTGGGACCGCTCCTCATGAATTCTTGCACTGTCATGGCGTTAATTGGGCCCGAAGGGTGATTTCACGGTCACTGCGTGAAATCACCTTTTGAGACCGATTAATGAACGACACTGCCAGTGTTCATAAGGTGGGCTCTCAAAAAGTCTATGTTGAAAATTTGGTGGAAAAATTCCTAAAAATGTCTGTTTAATGAGCGCATGCTGTTCCCCTACGCGACGCCATAAGTTTGCGAATTTTCAATATTTTCACCCAGATTTTCAACATTACCATTTTACCACACCTCCTTTGAGCAGTACAGCTGTCATTTTCATATCTCATCCAAAACGGTTTCCCTTCATGTAGCTTACAATGGTGCAGTCGGTGTGCAAATCAATGTATGGGACATATTAAAAAATTGCAGTGACACTGTTCATGAGCAGAGGTCTTAAATGGCTATGTTGAAAATCTGGTGAAACAATTCTAAAATGACTGTTTTATTTGAGCGTGTGTTATGAAGTTCCACGCATCGTCAGAAGTTCGTGTGAATTTTCAATATTTTCACTTCCAGATTTTCAACATTGCCATTTTTTTACCAACCTCCTTATGAGCAGTACAGCTGTCATTTTTCACATCTTGCCCAAAACGGTTTCTGTCCTATGTAGCGATCAATGGCGCAGTCGGTGTGCGAAATCAATGTATGGGACATATTAAAATCACAGTGTCACTGTTCATGAGCAGAGGTCTTAGAATGGCAATGTTGAAAATTTGGTGAAAAAACTTTAAAATGACTGTTTTACTTAGCGTATGCTATGCAGTTCCTACGTACGTAGAAGTTTGTGAATTTTTAATATTTGCACTCCAGATTTTCAACATTGCCATTTTACCACACCTCCTTATGAGCAGTACAGCTGTCATTTTTTACATGTTGCCCAAAATGTGTTTCCATGCATGTAGTGCACAATGGCACAATCAGTGTGTGCAATCAATGTTTGGGACAGATTAAGAAAATCACAGTGACACTGTTCATGAGCAGAGATCTTAAAATGGCTATGTTGAAAATTTGGTAAAACAATTCCCTTCAGATGTTATGCAGTATTACTACTGAAGACATTGAACAGACCCGGCCCCAGGACCGATTCCTGCAGCACCCCACTGGTCGCCCCCTCTCCCTAGACTGTACACCATTTGCCACCATTCTCTGCCTCCTGTCTGTTAGCTAGTTTCTAAACCAGTTTACCACCCTTTCCCCCATGCCCAGCCTGCCCAGCTAGTTTATAAGTCTCCTATATGGGATGGTGTCAAAGGCTTTGCTGAAATCAAGGTAAGCGTTGTCCACTGCCCCACCCTGATTCACTTCCTTTGTCACCCAGTCAAAGAAATCAACCAGATTTATCTGACATGATGTACCCACTGTGAATCCATGTTGTCTATGGTCCTGGACTCCGATGGCATCTAGCTGCCCCACTATCCTTTCTTTAAGCAATGTCTCCATGATCTTCCCCACTACTGAGGTGAGGCTGAACTGCCTATTGTTCTCTGCCTCCTCCCTGCTGCCGGACTTGTGTAGAGGGACCACATGTGCCCCCCTCCAGTTCACTCATGTTGAATGACTCAGTGAACATGGCTGCCAGAGGTACTGCTATCTCCCTTCGCAGTTCTGTTAATATCCTTGGGCATATGCCATCTGGTTCCATTGCTTTGTTCTCCTTCAATTTGGTGAGCTCCTGCAGGACTCTCTTGCCTTTGAATGGACTACTGTCCACCTCTTCACCCCCTTGGCAACTGCTGTACTGCTGTGGCCCTTGCCCCTCCCACTCTTCTCTGTATACTGAACGGAAAGACACAGTGGATGTCTTGGGAGGAAGGCATGGAACTATCACTTCCAAATATCTAAACAGCACATACAAGCAAGCAACATTCGGCATTGACAAATGCTTGCTTTTATGTTGTCTTGCACATGTGCAAGTAACATCTGGTAGTAGGAGAAATGCAGAGGTGTGTCAGTGTTGGCGAATGCAGGGCATGCTTTAGTAGGTGCGTCTCTCATTCTCCAATGAGCCAGCATGCTAGCACTGACACAACTATATGCAAAGTGCCACCAACTTGAAACAAACGTGCCACTGCAATCGGAGACAAGTTCGTCATGCAGCAGCACAGATGACATGCCTCCGGTACGTGCCTTTCATGGTGAAACATTTCAATAAACATGGCAGTAGAGCAGCTGCCACACAATCCCCAAAAGAAGCTGACATCAGCGGTGCAATCCCTGTGTCAGCGTGTATGCCTCCCCCCACATTGTGCAGCACACTGGGAGCCCACCCCAGTGTGCTGCCGCCACAGTAAGCTTCCAGCATTTCCGCATGTTCCTACCCCGTCCCACCCCTTATTGTGTGGCACACTGGGAGCCCACCCCAGTGTTGCCACACATCAGGCCCCCGGGCGTCATGGGTTTCACATGGGGCACACTGGGAGCCCATCCCAGCGTGCCCAACATTTGTTTTCTTTTACCTGTGAAGAAAAAAACCATCCTGCAGTGCAGTGTCCATTTTCTTTCTACCTGAAAAAAAGAAAATGGTCCGTTGTCTGCAGCACCCTCTCCCCCAACCCGCACTCACCCGCTGCGCACCCCACCTCAGCACACACCCCCCCCCCATGCTCACCTCCGGAAGTCTGGCGCTGCAATTTTTGGTGGAGCGGGAACACGTCTGGACTCTTCAAAGCTGAACTGCAAAATGAAGAAATGCCATTAAGCTGCTTAATGGCATAAATGGAAGGAGGGGGTTCTACTTAGGTGGATATCGCAGCCATTTTTTTGAATTTTGGCTCCAAATTTTCAACATGGGATTCTTGGGACCCCACCTCATAAACGCATGCACTGTCATCTCATTATTCAGTACCAAAAGGAAATTTCGAGATCACTGCGCAGAATCACCTTTCAGGATCGATTAACGAAATAACAGTGCCACTGTTCATGAGTTCATGAGGTAGGGTCCCTAAAAAACCTATGTTGCAAATTCCAGAAACAATTCAAAATGAGTGTTATGAGGCATTGCACGCTTCCATGCACGCCTAGAATCTCAATAATTTTTAATATTTTCACCCAGATTTTCAACATTGCCATTTTTTCAACACCTCCTTATGAACAGTACAGCTGTCATTTTTCACATCCTGCCCAAAATGTGTTTTTGCACATGTGGTGCACAATGGTGTGGTTGCTGTGGGAAATCAACGTTCAGGACAGATTAACAAAATCACAGTGACACTGTTCATGAGCAGAAGTCCCAAAATGCCTATGTTGAAAATTTGGTTTAAAAAAATTCCCCAAATATTTGCATTACGGGCATGCATTGCCCATTTTCTATGCATGCTCATGACCACCAATGTTTCATATTTTCACACTATATTTTCAACATAGACATTTTTTGGACCTCCTAATGAACAGTACAGCAGTCATTTTTCACATCCTGCCTGAAATGTGTTTTCGCACATGGCGTGGTTGCTGTGGGAAATCAATGTTCAGGACAGATTAACAAAATCACAGTGACACTGTTCATGAATTGAGGTCCCAAAATGCCTATGTTGAAAATTTTGTTTAAAAAATCCCCAAAATAATTGTGCTACAGGCATGCATTGCGTAATTTCTATGCACACTAGTAACTTCACCAATTTTTCACATTTTCACTCTACATAGCCATTTTTTTACACCTCCTCATGAACAGTACAGGTGTCATTTTTCACATCCTGCCCAAAATGTGTTTTCACACCTGTGGCGCCAAATGGCGCAGTCACTGTGCAAAATCACCTTTCGGCTAACGAACTGATAGTGCCGCTGTTCATGAGGCGGAGTCACAAAAAGCCTATGTTGAAAATTTGGAGTAAAATACAAACAAACACCCAGGGAGTTAGGGTTTCCAACCATAACACCCCCACTCTGTAGAGACTGACAGGTGTCAGGGGTGTGACTTGGGATTTGTTGGCTGTAATGCTCACGCTATTCCACCCCCACCCTGCAGCCAGTGACAGGCATCGAGGTGCATCTTGGACTCTTCGGCCCCAAAGTTCACCCCATTCTCCTATGCTGCACCCATCTCAGTGTATTTCCTTATGGACTGGGGTGAGCATAAGGCCCGAAGACCCCAAGGCACACCGCAACACTTATCGGTGTCTGCAGGGGAGGGTGAGATGAAATGGCATGAGCATTATGGCCGATGACCCAAAGGCACACCCCCATGCCTGTCAGTCTCTGCAGGGTAGGGGTGGGGTTGGCATCGGTTCACTACTTCACTGCCATTCCTATTATGCATCTCTCTAACTCCTGCACTGCCAATGCCAGCAAGATAACATTCAGCATTGACAAATGCTTATTTTGTTTCCCTTCTTTTCCTACTTGCACTGTCAGTAATGCATCTTGAGAGAAAAAGAGAAAGTACAAGCAACTAACTGTCAGATACAGTGCTTACTCGGACTTTCTATTTTTCTTTTACTGTGAGTATACAAAAAGTAGAGGGACAAAGAGGCAAAGAGCAAGAAGGTGAGAGCTACACAGTGAGCGGACAATGCTTCTTCTTGCAGTTTGCATCCAGTGACAGCTGAAGTGAGAGAAATCAAGGTGCTACAGTTATCACATAACTGCTTGCATGTCCTGTGTAAATGAAACAAGTCCAGACCTGCACAATAAGCTCAGTAAGTCTCCCTCCCAGACACTGAATGTGATGTGAAACAAGTGTTGGAATTACAGTGGGGCTTGCCAGGGCTCTGCCCTGGTAGCTCACACATCACTGCCATTGACTGATAATGGGAAGGGGGACTCAATTTAAAGATAGGACCCTTATAAGCCCCCCTAGCTCCCAAAGCTCATAAAGTATAATTCCAACACTGTGTGAAACAGATCTGTTAACTAACAGATGTGACACTACATGGATGTCACTCTACCTCCCTCTTCGCATGCTGTGCTGTCCTACTGAAAAGATAAAAGAAAACCTGTAATTAGGATGACAGCATAATAATAATAATAATCATAATAACTTTATTTATCCAGCGCCTTTCAAAATTATCAAGGTGCTTTAACAATAAAAATAGATAAACAAGATGAAGTTAAAACACAGTAAAAATACAAATGGTCAATAAAAATTATATAAATTCAATAAAATCAATCAGAGTAGGCTTGGAGCCACATAAAAGTTTTCAAGGCCTGCTTGAAGCCCCCCATGGTCATGCACTCCCATAGCTGAAGGGGTAGAGAATTCCAAAGGGTTGGGGTCACATACATAAATGCACGGGCCCCCGATTATTTTAAGGATACCCTTGGAATCTCTAGCAACCCCATTTCAGCTGAGCAGAGCGATTGCCTGGGGCAGTAAGGGGATAGGAGCTCTTTCAGGTAGTAAGGGCCCAGTCCATGTAAGGCTTTATAAGTCAAGAGTCCAACTTTGAATGTGATCTGACACTGAATTGGATCCCTGTCAACAACCGGGCTGCTGCATTCTGCACCAGCTGCAAGCGGCGGATATCAACCCCCGGTAGCCCTAGATAAAGGGAGTTGCAATAATCACAGCGCAAGGTCACAAAGGCATGGACCAACATGGAAAGATCACCGGATGGAACTAGGTGCCTGACCCTGGTGATGTTCCTCAGAAGGTAAAACGAAGACTTGACGACTGCAAACACCTAAGATTGGAGTGTCAGCCCATCTTCAAGAATCACCACCAGGTCCTGCACCCATTCAGAGGCAGGAAGCTGGGAGCCCCCTATGAAAAGCCCCATAGGCTGACCAACCCCCAACCTGTCTATCCGGCGAACCGGATCCACAACCATCACCTTAGTCTTTCCCGAGTTCAACCTCAGCCAGCTGGAATTCATCCAATCCTGGATTTCAGCAAGGCAGTTATTAAATACTGACAGTGCTCTATCCTGGTCGGGAGCAAAATACAGGTAGAGCTGGGTATCATCGGCATAGCAGTGAAACCTCAGCCTATATCATCTTACAATGCCTCTGAGGAGCAGAATGCACACCATGAACAACATGGGGGCAATACTGAACCCTGAGGAACCCCACATGACAGAGAAAAAGTGTCAGAGGAATAAATCCCCGACACCACCCTCTGGGTTCTGCCTGTGAGGAAGGACTTAAACCACCTGAGGACTGTACCAGACAGGCCACAGATGAACCTCAGGCATTCAAGCAGTACCCCATGGTCCACAGTGTGAAATGCTGAGGAGAGATCAAGAAGAACCAAGATGGAGCAGCTTTTCTGATCTCTCACCATCAGGAGATCATTGAGCACCTGAACCAGCGCAGTCTCGGTACTATGCCTCTTTCCAAAACCAGACTGGAGAGGTTTGTAGATGTCATGGATGGTCAAATGGTTCTCCAGTTGTAAAGCCACTACCTTCTCAATCACCTTCCCCACAAAGGAGAGGTTAGAGATAGGTCTGTAGTTAGCAAGGCAGTCTGGGTCCAGATAAGCTTTCTTTAGGAGGGGTGTCACCACCGCCTCCTTCAAGGAGCTAGGGAACTTACCTGACTCAAGGAAGCACCAGACTATCCATGCCAGGATCGGGCCAATGATGTCACAACAACCCATAATCAAGGAGGTTAGACCCAGATCCAAACTACAGCACATAGGTCATGTACCCTGGATGATCCGCATGACATCCATGAACTCCAGCCGGTCAACGGTACTCCAGGAAAAGTGAGGGACAGTGACCAAGCACAGCTCAATAACATCCCCCATAGAGTGTACTCGTTGGACCTGATGCCTGCCACCTTATCTGCAAAGAACCGGGCAAGCTCATCACACTCCAGTTGTGAAAAAGCTCTTCAAAACTGCAGACAGGCTGGGTTGCACAGCCTGTCCACAGTTCAAAAGAGCTGAGCTGGTCAGTTCTGAGCAGCAGCAATCTCCCCAGAGAGGAACTCTGCCGTCTTACGGGAGATTGTTGATTGATTGACTTGATAATGTTCCATCAATCTAAGATGGTCAGCCTCCAGGGCGGATTTCCACCAGCAACGCTCTAACCTTTAACCTAGTAGCTACATCTCCCTCAAGGTCCCATCAAACCAAGGGGACTGATGGTGAAGGGAAAGAGTCCAAACATGGACAGGAGCGATAGAGTCCAGAGCTGTAGCAATGACCTTATTATAGGCCAGAACCAAAGCCTCTGGGCTCCCGCTTTCCTTAGGAAACACCGATCAGTCAAGTACCACCGCCAGGCTATCAGGGCTCACATTTCATAAAGGGCGGTATCTGACCTTCTCCACAGGGGTAGGCCTATGAAGGGGGGGTGCGAAAACTGAACCCCATGGTGTAGTAATCTGACCAACCGACAGGTTCCCCCCCCCCCAAATCAGAGGCTTCAATCCCCAGGAGGAAGACCAGGTCAAGGGAGTGACCATGTTTATGAGTAGCAGAGGTAACAATCTGTGTAAGGCCCAGTGATGTCATCAACTGGAGGAAGTGTTGTCCAAATTGTGAGAGTTCGTCATCGACCCAGGTGTTGAAGTCACCCAGGACCATCAGCCTGGGTGACTCAAACACCATGTCGATCACAAAGTCCGCTACTTCCTGAAGGAATCATTTCTCATCCCCGGGTGGATGGTAGATGAGGGCGATCCTACGGCCTACACCTGCTACTACAGTACACTTAAATGACCCAGCCTCCTCAACTGGTACACTCATGAGGCCCAGTTCAGTCTTGAAACAGACCTCAACTCAACCCCCCCCCCCACGGTCCAATCTCGAGTGGTGTATCACCGAGTACCCGGCCAGAATCGCAGCCTCCAATGTGGGGCCAGCGTTCTCATCCAGCCAGGTCTCGGTGATGCAAGCCAGATGGCTGTCCTAACAAGATCTGCAATAATTGCAGTCTTGTTTTTAATAGATCTGGCATTGCATAACACCGAATTGATGGGTTTCAGGGCTGCCCAGGCTACCTGCCAACCAGTAATGGTGGTGCCCTTTGGTATGGAAACCAGACATGGGGACCACATTCAGAATCCATTTGCCCCAGGGTGCCTTCTAGACTACTGACCCGATGTGAGAGCCCCGCTCATTCATCCTCTGCCATTCGCACCCCCAACCCATCTCCCCCGATGGACAATACCCAGTGCTCTCAGTTATGATTGGTTGAAACTGTAAGGGGGAGACAAAAGGTGGAGGGCGCAAGGGCAGAGAATGAATAGTGTCCGACCGAGGGGCAGGCCTCCAATATATATTACTAGCCCAAATCAGATAGACTACACCAAGCTAGAAAAGAAAAGAAAAACCCCAACAAAATTAACTCAAAACAAAAACCCAGAATAATTAAAACAGTTCAATACTCCCACAACTCTCACTTGAGGGAGGATCAAATAAAGCAAATGAAACAATTAAACAGATAACCAAAACGAAAAGTTAAATAAACCCCCTTTCAGAACCTCCTCCTCTCTCTCTCTCACAACGAGAGGATAGAGTTTCAGACAATTATAATAAATAAAACTTCTAATAAATAATCCTATACACCCAGCCTCCACGCATACAATAAAGTAAAATAAATAAAAAAATTTAAAATGGCCACTCAAGACATTTGGGCTGTCAGAACAGTCACCAGAGTCCTCGACAAGATAAGTCTACTTGAGGACATTCAAGTCACAGAAAAGGTAAATAATTAGTCTTCATAGACTGTAACTAAGACCAATATATGCAGAATAAAATGATGAATGCACCTCCTCTCACTGAAGTGCAAAAGTCAAATAATGTAAAAATAGCAGCTGTCTTCAGAACCCCACAGGCCCTCTCACTACCTGGGGGACCTTGAAAGAAACAGGCACTCTTACTGCCTGATAATCGGAAGAAAGAATATGAGTCACCAGAATAAGTAAAATTTGAGGTCTGACCGTTTTTGCAGACAGGTGTCCTTTTGAAGGAATCCTTTCAGTGATGTTCAGGGTCCACATGACAAAGCACAGACAGGGGCCCAAAAAGCCCTATCCAAAGGGACCGTGGCCGGAAATGCTCACCACCACAACCTCAGTTCTCCACAGGCGCCAGACCACCGGCTGACCCCCCGGAGAACCTGGGAGAGCTATAGGCCTGCTAGCCAGCTACCTGGCCAATCCATGGCCCAGTCCCCCGCGTGGCAACAAACTCCAGCCACAGGCTTCCCAACAATATCGGGACCACCTGCTGCACTAGCGCCAATCCAACCTCCAGTGTGTCCACTAAAAGTTCCATCGTAGGATCATCCAAAGACAGTTACTCAGTTACTCCATTGAACAATACCCCAGACAAATCCTCTCAGGCTCCACACCAGCACCACAAATCCATTCCATCTGGGCAATCCCCTTTGCCTCCTCGGCTCTTCTCCCCACAGCTTCCTCTCCCCAGCTACGGCCAAATCAGGATAACAGCAGAAGAAAAACAGCAATTCTGATTTTGGCAAGGAGTGCACAAAGGTACAGAAATTAAGAGTAAGTCCTTTTTTGGTCAGGGCAGTAACGGGACCAATCAAATGGCCCCAGTGCACACTACGAGGATGTTTTGACGTCCCGATATCGCTCTAAGCTAAATAGCTCACTAAACTGCCCTTGCTAACTGACATAAAATTGTAAGATTAAGCAAGTGGGGAAATACATTGATACATAGACAGTGTCGGCAGATAAGGGCCTATGGCCCACCCAGTCTGCCTATTTGAGCTTGTAAGTTCAGTTTATGTTTTCCTAGAAGTCTGTTGCCCCTTACCCCTGACTTCCAAAATTCCTTTATGTCTATCCCATGCATTCTTAAATCCTGTGATTGTTTCAGCCCCCACCACTTCCTCTGGCAGGGTGTTCCACATGTCCACCACCCGTTCTGTGAAGAAATTCTTCCTCACATTTCCCTGAATCGTCCTCCCTCCAACTTCATCAGATGCCCTGTAGTCCTGGAACATCTTTTTTGCTTAAAATAGTGTATTCCTGCACCCTGTTCCTCCCTGTAAGATACTTGTATGTCTCTATCATATCCCATCTCTCCCTCCTCTCCTCCAGGGAGTACATGTTCAGTTCCTTTAACCTGTCCTCATAGGACTTGTGATGCAATCCATGCACCATCTTTATTGCCCTCCTCTTGAACCTTTCTCTACCCTGTCTATGTCCTTACTTAGGTAGGTCTCAGAACCCAGACACTGTACTCCAGGTGGGGCCTCACTAGTGTCTTGTATAGTGGAATTATGACCTCCCTTTTCCTGCTGGTGATGCCCCTGCCTATGCATCTCAACATCCTATTTGCTTTAACTGCTGCCTTGTCACACTGTTTCCCTACCTTGAGGTCATCAGAGATGATAACCCCAAGATCCCTTTCCTGCTTGGTGCATGCTATATCCTCACCCCAAACTCATATATTGTGCCAGGTTTTTGTGCCCCATATGGATTATCTTGCACTTCTTTGCATTGAATTTCAACTGCCAAACCCTGACCATTCTTTAAGTTTCTGCAGGTCCCTTCTCATTCTGTCTACACCCTCTGGTGTGTCTACTCTGTTACAGAGCTTTGTGTCATCAGCGAACAGTGAAATTCTGCCTTCTAGGTCCTGCGCAATGTCACTGATGAAGATGTTGAATAGGACCAGTCCCAGCACTGATCCCTGTGGTACCCCACTGGTCACTCTTCCCTCTGTGGAGTGACTGCCATTTACCACCACCCTCTGTGACCTGCCGCCCAGCCAGTTACCTACCCACCACACTACTGTCCTGCCCACACCCATATTCCCCAGTTTGTGTAATAGTCTTCTATGTGGCACAGTGTCAAAGGCCTTGCTGAAGTCCAGATAGGCCATGTCCACTGCTCTCCCCTGATCCACCTCCCTAGTCACCCGTCAAAAAATTCAATGAAGTTGGTCTGACATGACTTCCCCTGGTGAAACCATGCTGCCTTGGGTCATGTAGTCCATTGACAACCAGATGTTCCACCAATCTCCTTCAATAGTGCTTCCATGATCTTCCCCACTACCGAGGTGAGGCTGACTGGTCTGTAGTTCCCCGCTTCCTCTTTTTCCCACTTTTGTATAACGGGACTACATCTGCTGTCCTCCAGTCTTTGGGTACCTCCCCTGTTTCCAGTGATCAGCTAAACAGGATAGCCAGAGGTTCAGCCACCACATCTCTTAATTCTTTAAGGACCCTGGGGGTGCACCCCATCTGGCCCCATTGCTTTATCAACTCTTATTACTTCCATATAAATAAATAAGAAGAAAATAAGCAGGATAAACAGAAATAAACTAAAGGAGCCACAATCTAGCTACAGATTGTAGTAGCTTTTAGCATGCCCAGCCTGGCATACCACACTCATTCAAAAAAAAAAAAAAAATGGTTTTTCATTTTGAGCAGATAATAGAAAGTGCCATACATCAACCTACTGTTGAAATCACCACCACTGAATACTGGTCCGGTGGTATAATGGAGGGTGCGGGGCAGGCAGCATACAGTGGGAGGGAGCAGGGAGACTTAATTGAACACTGGCTCTGTGGAGGAACGGAGGGTGCGGGGTTGGCAGCATGCATTGGGAGGGAGCAGGATGGTTCGATTGAAGGCCAGTCCAGTGGGGGAACAAAGGGTGTGGGGTGGACAGCACATAGAGGGAGGGAGCAGGAGGGTTTCACTGGATGCCGGGATGGGGAACAGAGGGTGCAGGGCAGACAGCACAGAGATGAAGGGAACAGGAGGGTTTCATTGCATGCCAGGTGCTGGGACAGTGAATGGAGAGTGTGGGCAGACAGCATTCAGAGGGAGGGAGGGAGGAGCAGGAGAGTTCAGTTGCACGCTAAATGCCAGGACGGAGAGTGAGGTGGGGCCTACAGCATTTTGAGGTAATGAAAGAAATGAAGCACTCTCACATTGGAGCACTTCATTTCTTTCAACTAGAGAATGGCTTCCAGCTGTGAAACTCTGACTAGTGTCACAGTCTGGTTGCGTGCTCATTGATCTGTGAGGTACGGGCCCACTGTAGAGTGCTCTGCATTGGACTCATCCCTGACACACCTCTGAAATGTCATTCTACCACAAGATGTTTCTTGCGTATGCACAAGAAAACATAAAAAGTATTAGTTGCACAAAAGCTGTTTAGAGATTGCTTTCAAATGCATCTTGCTTATTAGCTTAACTAAACACAGCACTTTGGTGCTGTTTCATATTCCTTGCATTTCTTGCCACAGACGTCAATACAAAAGTGAAATATTTTTCTGTGCATAAGCATATTTTCCATTGTCAGTGCATAAAAAAATTAGCATGTTTTTTCTTACGTTCTAATTTTTTTCTGAGTGGATTGCTAATTGTATAATCTTAATAATCCACTCCTTGGTGTGACTTGTTGTGGGACTCACCAAATTCTGGTGCAGTTTTCCCAGGCATTAGTAAACACCACAACAACAAACACCCTGTAGTGGATTACTGTTTAACTAAATCGCAGTTCTATGCTTACTGCACACATCATGGTGTCATTTGGTTTGCTCCTTCAAGGGCTGCAAATGACAGTGATCCAAAGCCCTCAATTTCAGTCCAGAGTTTGATTTCTTCAGCAAAAGCTCATACAGATCAAGCCTGATTGCTCATTTTTTTTTGTAGAATCAAGCACTGAAATAAATGGCTGCATACTGTAGCTGGTTTTGCTAGAATCAGACTGCTTGTTCCTATTTTTTTCTCCAGCATAGCTTGAAGTGCCAATTAAAAGCAGCATAGTACATGATGCATGCCAGTGGGTAGGCTTGAGAGCAACTTCTGATGCATAACAGAAAGTTTTCTGTCACACATCTCATTTTCTGTATCCTAGGTAAAGGCTGAACACTTTTCATCTTCCGCCATCTTGACTCCAGTCACGTCTTATTAAGCTTGCTTGTGTCTGATCTATGACAGGTGTTCAAAGCACTTCAAAGAGAAAGTATTCCTGCATTGTTTGAAGGTAAATATTATCCAAGGAGACAGGTACGGTGTCTGGGGGGCCTATCTGCCAATATTTGTATTGGAGACAGTAGATTGACAACATTTAGTAAACTCAAGTGGAAGTAACAGACTGTGTCTCAGGCAAAAAAAAAGAAAGAAAAGGTACTTAACTGACTCACAAACTGCAGAGAGTGCACAATATTTCATTTAATTTTACCAGGCAGAACATGGAAACAGATTTTGTTGGCAGAAAAGGATATTTAGGTCCATCCAATCTGCCTCTCATCCCTGCCTATTCCATCACCACTGATCCTAGCTGACCACAGGTGTCACTCCCTTCCCCATTCCTCTACTTAATATGCCCCCTGTGAATGTGTTATGTCCCTGTCAGGATTCCAGCTGTGTTTTACCTGGATTTGAATGACTGATTGTTTGCCCACTAAGCAAACACATATTCAGTTTGCTACTGAGCAGCAGAACATGACTGATTCTGGAAGCTTTCCATATTTAAGGATAGGAGTGGGATCCCTGTTATATATTTTTCATACCTTCAGGTTATCTGATGCTATGCCACATTGTCTAGAGAACAGAAATATCATGAATGGGGGACTGGATGGCTTGGTGGATTAATTGCTGGTTAGGAGGCCTTTCACCTCTGGGTCAGTGGTTCAAATCCCACCCAAGTTGGTAGGGGTCAAAAGCCATCATCACCTGTGTGGCTGTTCAATGGCATGTGCGACATGAGCTGCGGTGCTGTCAGTCCAGTTCTCAATGGGCAGGTGTCCACATTACAAAACCACCAACAGAAGTGGCCCAAATTGTCTCCTCTGTTAGTAGTCTCACATGAGAGGCCAAGGATTTAAAGGGCATGGAGTCTCAACTAACTACTTACTTATGTGATGGCCCCTCCATGACAGGGTTGAGGCACATTGGTGGGGCAATGTGTAGAAGCTTGCAGTGTGATCATCCATGCTGTGCCTGTCATGTGGGTAAACATTTGGGTTGGCAGCATATCCTAGAGGTTAGAGTAACCAGCTGTGAATGAGCTTGGTACATCCAGCAGACCAGACATTGGTTTGATTCCCACAACCTCCACTCGGATACTGTATGACTCTGAGCAAGTCACTTAACCACCCAGTTCTCCCAGGTCACCCTTGAAAATAGGCACTTGTGCTTAGTGGGCCTTACCCAGTTACCAAAGACTAAAAAAAACAAAACAAAAAAAAAACAGAGGGCTTCAGTTTCCAGTGCTGTCAAACCAGAACCTTTCACAAGCACTAACTTTGCACACAGAGAAAATAATAAAAAGAAAATAAATATTGTGAATGAAGACAATGGAGTCCAATGGCTGTATGAACGCATATCATAATGATCCAGCCAGTCACAGGTTTGAATACCACCACAGAAGCTGATTCACTATTTTCACTATGTGACCTTCAGCAAGCTGCAATTTAGCCAAGTAAGTGCTAGCAAAACACAGAAACATAGAATTTGCTGGCAGAAAAGGACTGCTTGTACCATCCAATCTGCTCAGATGGTCCCTGCCTAGCCTGCCTCCACAGACCCTAAATGGTTTCTGGTGACCCTCCCTCCTCTCTCCTCCCTGCCTGTTCACTAATATTCCTTAATGTCAATCCCCATGCATGCTTGAAGCTCTAGTCCCAACTGTTTTTAATTCCACCACTTCAGCTGGCAGTCTACTACAGGCTTTTGCCACTCTTTCAGTGAAGTAGTACTTCCTTGTATTTCTCTCTAACTCCTCCCCCCCAGCTTCGTTGCATTCACTCTGGTCCTGTTGCTCTTCCTCCTCTAAAAAAGACTCCCCTCCTGCACCCTGTTCACACCTGTGAGGTACTTGTGGGTATCTATTATGTCTGTTCTCGCTCTCCTCTCCTCTCCTCTCTTCCAGGGTCTACATGTTGAAATTCCTCAACCTCTACTTATAGGGCATTTGGTGCAACCTCTGCACCATTTTAGTTGCCCTCCACTGGACAGCCTTTTTTTTTTTTAGTTGTTTAACCAGGAGTAGCACACTAAGCTGAAAGCTTTTTACAGGAGCGACCTGGGAGCACAGGGAAGTTAAGTGACTTGCTCAGGGTCACACAGTATGCAAGTGGAAGCTGTGGGATTCAAACCCAGGTCTGGTCTGCTGGATGTCACCAGATTTGCAGCTCAGAGCCTTAAACCACTGCACTATACTGCCTACATCCCTTCTGAGGTGTGGTCTCCAAAACTGGACACAATACTCTAGATGAGGTCTCACCAGTGAGAGATACGGTGGTGCACCACCTCCCTCCTCCTGCTGGAGATACCTCTCCCAATGTATCCCAGCATCGCACTGGCTTTACCCACTGATTTGTCACACTGTCCTGCCACTCTGAAGTCATCAGTTATGATAACTCCAATCTTCTTTCCTACTTCGGTTGTTGTTTAACCAGGATTGGCACACTAAGCTGAAAGCTTGTTTACAGGTGCAGCCTGGGAGCACAGGGAAGTTGAGTGACTTGCTCAGGGTCACACAGTATGCAGATGGAGGCTGTAGGATTCAAACCTAGGTCTGGTCTGCTGGATGTCTCCAGATTTGCAGCTCAGAGCCTTAAACCACTGCGCTATACTGCCTCAAGTGACTGACGGTACCTACTCCTCATCCTATACTTATTTCCTGGGTTATTGTGCCCTAGGTGCATAATTTTGCACTTTTGGGCATTGAACCCCAGCTGCCTTGTTTTTGACCACTCCTCAAGTTTCCCAAGATCCCTACTCATTCTTTCCACCCCCAACTCATTGTTCACCCTATTACAGATTTTGGTACCATCTCCAAAAAGGCATGCCTTCCTTCCAGTTCTTCTGCAGTGTGACTTATGAAGATATTGAAGAGGACCAGTCCCAATACTGAACCCTGTGGCACACCGCTGATCACTCTCCCATCCTTTGAGTGAGTGCCATTAACCATCACCCTGTGTCTCCTATCCATCAACCAATTGCTAAACCAGTTCAGCACACTGGATCCCACCCCTAGGCTGCTCAATTTCTAAAGAAAAGTGTCTTCAATGCAGTACACTGTTGAAGGACTGGCCTTACTAAAGTCCAGATAGGCCATATCTACTGTCCTACCCTGATTCATTTCCTAGGTCACCCATTCAAAGAATCAATCAGATTCATCTGGCATAACCTCCTCCTGTGAATACTTGCTGCTTTTGATCTTGCAGTCCATTGAATTCAAGATACTCTACCAACCTTCCATTCATTTCAACACCACTGAGCTTAGGCTCACTGGTCTGTAGTTGTTAGCCCCTTCCCTGCAGCTGCTCTAATGTAAAGGGACCACATCTGCTCTCCTCCAGTCCTCCAGAACAATGTCATTTCAGTGAGCTGTTGAGTAAGGCTGTTAGTGGGGCAGCCAGTGCCTCCCAGAGTTCTTTTAGTACATTGGATTTTTCCCATCTGATCCCATAACGTTGTTCACTTTCAGAGATGCTAGTCCGTTCAAGACTCTTTCTTCTGAAAATGGACTAAAGTCCACCTCTCTCTCTCTCTCTCTCTCTCTCTGTCTCTCTCTCCCCCTTGTTCCTGCTGTTTCTTGTCGGTCCGTACCACCCCCTTCCACTGTAAAGACTGAGCAGAAGTACCGGTTAAGTATGTGTGTTTTTTCTTTATCCCCTTCTGTGCAGTCTCCCTATGCCATCTTCCATACTCTATCTCTCCTCTTGCTTTCCTCTTCTCACTTATGTACTTAAAGAAAGCCTTATTCCCATTTGCTACCTCTTTGACTATCCTTCTGTCTGTCTTCACTTTTGCCCTCCTCACTGCCTTACCTGCTTTCCTCTGTTTTTATTTATTTAGTTTTTGTTAACCGGGTAGGTGCACTAGCCATAAAATGACTATTTTCAGGCACGACCTGGGAGAGTACAACAAAAGGAGAACAGTTGAACAACAGCAACATGGGTACAGTAATACAAATAGAGGAACAGTACAGCAGTGCTACAAAAATACAATGGGTAGAAACAACAAAAAATAATGGCAAGCATTATACAGATAATGGCAGTAAGATATATAATAAGTGCAGAAACCATGGACCCGACCTGTGGAGTGAAAGGGTTTATAAGATAGTAGGGTTATATAGAGAGAAATGTGAGGAATGTTCAAACATAACAAGAAAGACTGACAGAAGGAAGGTCAGGGGTGGTAATTGGCAAAACAACAGTGGATGGTCAGCAACAAGCTTCGAGAAGGAAGAGAGCTAGTAGTCAAGAAGTTATTTAGAAAGAGAAGGAAAAATATTGGGAGGGGAAGAGGAGACAGTCTTAGAGCTGGATTAGAGTGGGGTGACATTACTGGTAAGTCTCAGGAGCTTCAGGTTGGGTCAAAGCATGTACAAGCATCAGCAAAGGATTACCAGGCACCCCTCTCTGTCTTCCTCCTTCTGCATTTTCTTATGCCTCCCAAATTCCACCCTTTTACCCTACACCACTGTGTCCATTTCCCTAGAGTTTCATAACAGTATCTTTCTCATTTTTCTTTTACTTACTTCTTTCACACAGAGGCTGGTTGCCTTAATTATGCCTTCCCTTATTTTTACCCACTGTTACTCTACCCCTCCCTGGCAATCGCCTTCCACTAGGCGATATCTGAGATAGTCTCCCATTTCTTTAAAATCACCCCTTCTAAAGCCAAGGACCCTTATCCTTATGTGGTTTGCCTCTGCTCCCATCTTAATGTTAAACTACTTGGTACACTGATCACTGGTATCCCAGGGGACTGCTCATCATGACATCTGCAAAGCTGTCTCTGTTTGCAAGCACCAGGTCTAGAACTGCCCTGTCCCTAGTAGATTCATTGACTAGCTGACTGAGAAAAGCCACTTCTAAGGAGTCAAGGATGGCCATGCTCTTTTCCGAAGCTGCAGCTGGAAGGTTCCAATCTACACTGGGCAGAATGAAGTTCCCAGCTAGCAGCAACCCCCCCCCCTCCTTATTTGCCATCCTCAAAGGTGACGGACTAGCACCACTGGGGACTGTAGCCCTCTGTTTATCCACAATGTCAGCTACAGTGCGGGGCAGGTTCAGTGCAAGTTCTCACACTGTTATGAATTTTGTGCTGGTGAAAGGTGAGGGACTGGCAGCCCTACAAATAGAAGTCCTCTGTTTATCCACAGGGCCAGATACACTCTGCAGCAGGGACAGTGAAAGCTTCTCTATGCTGTGATGTATTTAGTACTTATCAACAATGAAGGGCTGACAGCACTGGAGACAGAAGCCCTCAGCTTATCCCTTGGGGCCGGTACTTTGTGGGCAGTTACACTTCAAAGCTTCCCCATACTGTAATGTATTTAATGCTTGCAAAATATGAGGGACTGACAGCCCTGGAGACCAAAGCCCTCTTTACATCCACTTGGCCATGTACTGTATTGGCATGTGCAGTGCAGATTTCTAAACACTGTGATGAATTTAATGCTGGTGAAAGGTGAAGGACTGACAGCCCTGGAGACTGAAGCCCTCTGTTCATCCACTGGGCTAAGCACCATATGGGCAGGTACAGGGCAGGCTTCATACAGCAATGTGTTTAATGCTTCTCTTTTATCCAACTGACCTGGTAGAGTGTGAGCAAGTACAAGCAAGCTTCCCCACACTGTGATGTATGTAATGCTCTTGAAAGGTTGGATAGCATTGGAGACTGAAGCTCTCTGTTTAATTACATGGGCAAGCGGCTGCAGCACAAGCTTTACTTTACCACACTGTGATAGATTTAGTGCTGCTGAAAGGTGAGGGAGTGACTAACAGCACTGAAAACAGAAGCAGTCTGTGTACTTCATAGGGACAGGTACAGTGCCGGCTAGTAGGTGCAGGCATCTCAAAACATTGATGTATGTTAAAAGGTAAGAGATTCACACAATTAGATATTGAAAGTTTATGTTTATCCTCTGAGTCAGGTACAGAGTGGTAAAGTATAAGGTAGGCTCCCCCTCCTCCATATGGTGATGGCTTTAGTGCTGGAAAAGGTGAGAGGCTGAAAGCAGTGGATACTGAAGTCCTTTGTTTATCTTCAGGCTAGGTTCAAAGAGAGGCAGAAACTGTTCACCCCTTTCCAGCACTGTGATTTATTTAGTGCTGGGGAACGGTAAGGGACTGACAGTACTTGATACGAAGGCTCTCTGTTTATCCTCACAATCAGGTACAGAACAGTGTAGTCTGGAGTACAGGAGCTTTCTCTGGGGTTAGTGTCTCCAAATGTTTAGGGATTTCTAATACCGTGGCAAGAATGGACCCCATTCTTTAGCCAGGGCATATTCAAAACTCAAGAAATTAGTACTGTATTAATCTTTGATGTTTGCTGAGAGTGCTCTTCTCAGCACAAGCAACGTCCCCCAAAATAGCTTCCTTTTGCAGTTCATAAGGTGTCACAAATACTGGTAGCATATTTAAATGTGCCTGAAAATTCTTTTTGATTAGTCCCATTGCTCCAAGCACTACTGGAACAATCTGTGTGTCCTTATTCCACATCAGTTTGGTTTCTGACTGCATATCTTGGTATTTCATGATTTTGTGTCTCTCTGTACGCAGCACACTGTAGTCACTAGGGGTGCTATTTCAATCAGTAATGCTACCTTTGTCCTCTTTTCTTGTATTACAATATCAGGCTTTCTTGGTTCCACTTTCTTGGCTGTTGGTATGGGGTGATCCCATGTGATCATTACTTCTTCATTCTCTGTGATTCTTTGTGGTTCATGTTTCCAGTGTCTCTCCCTACCTGTATGTTATAGTGCCTGCACAGTTTCCAGTGGATCAATCTTGCTACATTGTTGTGTCTTTCAGTATACAGGCTTTCTGCCATAAGTACTTCACATCCAGCCACAAGATGCGCAACTGTTTCTAATTCTGTACTACAGAACCTACACTTGTCTGTTTCTCCTGTTTTTTCTATGGATTTTGTGAACCATCTTGTGCGTAGCCCACTATCTTGGGCTGCCATTATTAGTCTCTCATCTCGTGGCCTAAATTCACCTCTTTTTAACCAATCATGGCGAGGGGCTTGATCGACCTGTGGTTGCTCCAGTAGCTCCTGTATTTTCCACTATAATTATGGACTTTCCAATTGTTTTTCTTTTCTGTTGGTCTTTATCCTTATACTCCTTTTCTGATTCTTGTATTTTCTGTTGCTGACAATTCCTTATCTACCTTTGGATTGACATCAATCTCTGCTACCCTTCTGAAGGCTTCTGCTAATTTGATGAGTGAAGTCATTTTAGGCTTATTTTCTTCATGATGCAAGACCTTGACTATATTTGGGTCTAAGGATGTCAGTAAGTATGTATGTAGCCCCACTATTGTGGATCTATATGTGTAATCAATCTCAATGAGGCCCATGCCTCCCTCTGCCCTTGGGATGTATAATCTTGGCATACACTGATTTTTGTATATTAATTGGTGAGCATGAACCATTTTTCTTGTTTTATATCTAGCTGGTTCAACACTTTCTGTGGCCAGTCTATCACACCAAAGCTGTATGATATCACTGGAAGGCAGTTGATTTATAGCTTGCACTTTATTTCGTGTTGTCAAAGTGTTTTCAAAATTAGCTTAACCTTCTAAAATATTCCTTGCTTATTTTTACTCTCATTTGTTCATGTTGTGCTGTTGCTCCTTCTTCTATTCCCAGATATTTATACACTCCTCTTGCTCAAGTTCTTTTATGTCACAAACCTCCATAGATTCATGTTTTCTTCTGAGTTAACTTTCCTGCTACAAATGTTGCTTTGGCACATTTGTCTAGATAAACGTCATCCGTATGTCATCAGAGAAGGTCTTAACAATTTGTAGTTGTTCTTTCAAATGTTTGTCAGATGAACTGTAAAGTTTTAGGTCATCTACAAATAGAAGGTGAGATGTTAGCTGTTGATTGTTTTTGTTTCTGGGGTTCAAGCTGTATCCATAGCCTAGGTTGTTGATTAGGCTACTCAAGGGATTGAGGGCAAGGCAAAACAGAAGTGGTGACAAAGAGTCACCTTGAAATATCCCTCGTTGGATACTTATATTTGGAATGGTGATTTGACCTTCTCATGATTTAATTGCAGAGTGGTTTGCCACTTTGTCATTGTTGTTGTGATGAAGTTTATCAGTGTGGGATGTATCCTGTAGATTCGTAAACACTCAGTGATCCAGAGTGTGGATACTGTCAAATGCTTTTTTGTAGTCGATCCATGCTACACTAAGATTTCGGCATTTTTTGCAGCTCTCCATAATGGCTTTGTTCAACATGAGATGGTCCTTTGTGCCATATGATTTTCTTTTATTACCTTTTTGTTCTATTGCCATGAGTTTATTGCAGTCTAAATGGTTGTAGACTCTATCTGCATCGTTTCCAGTATATAGTTTATATGTTGTTGGTAAACAGGTTATTGGGCGATAGTTCTTGGGGAGACTGGCAGGTTCAGATTTAATAAGGAGTGTGGTATTCCCTGTTGTTAACCAGATGGGTGTCAAGTCAGGGTGTGCGTATAAATAGTTTTTTGAGGTAGCTAAATCTTGGTGCAAAGATGTTAGTACTTTCAGCCAGAAGTTGGGTACTGCATCTGGACCTGGGGTTTTCCAGTTGGAGGCCTTCCTTATCTTCATTTCTATCTCCTTAGCAGTTACGTCAGGCCACTCCATATCTCTAGTAGTACCATTTTTAATGCTGTCTTTTATTTCCTGTATCCACTCTGCATCCCTATTATGTTCAACTGGGTCTTCATAAATACTTTCCAGAATTCCTCAATTTCTTTCTTTACTGGTGGAGTTTTATGTTAGCTGTTTTCTTCCCAGCTCCTATAGAATTTCTTCGGTCTTCTCTAAACCATCTATTTTGCATTTTTCATTGTTCCTTTCACGTATCTCCTGAGCTTCTCAGCTTGAGCAGAGATCTTAAGCTTGTTATTTGAGATGGTAAATTTAGGTCTTGATCTGTTTTAATACAGCATTTTTCTTTGATTTCACCCACTTTCCTGATGACTTTCATTGATCTATTACCTTTTCTAAACTCCTCCAGCAGTGATACTTCTGATCTTAGTTCCATAATTGTCCCTTCTATCCGCTTTTTCCATGGTGGTATGCTGAATTTCCCTCTCTTTTTGTTCCTCATTCCTTGCTTTTTTGGCACTTCTCTATTTGTTATTAGTCTCGCTGCACAATAATGTATTCTGTTTATTTCAGTGACATCATATGGATCCCTCTGGATGGTTCCAATAACTTTGTTTATCTGTTTTATGTGTTCCCTAACTGTGTATGTCAGGCATAATTTTTGCAGTCTTTCCCTTTGATGTATTTTAATATATTTGTCCATGTCAATTAGGTCCAGCAAGTCTTCTCTCATGTTTTCTTCCTCTTGGTTAAGGGTTGTTCCTGTAGTTGGCATTTCCTGCTCTTCCACTCTCTGTATGGGTTGAACTGGAACTTCAGCTGTTTTACTCGGATATGTCACTTGATGTGCACTTTGCTGCGTGTCTTTAGGAGATGTGTCATGTTTGCGTTTCATGTACCAATATTGGCTGAGCAGTTGTCTGCTGTAGCGGCTTACCAGATGATATTGGTGGAGGCTGAAGTCTCTACCTCAAATCCTTCTTTCTTTAACTGTTCAAGGACTTCTATTTCGATGTGTTGCCTTTCTAGATCACTAAACTGTGCACTTTTCATTACATTCCACTTTTGTGTGGTTATTCTTTTCTTTGTGATGTTTGCCATATCTGGATGTCTCTGTCTATATGTCTGTTCGAATATGTCTGTAATTTTCGTTGCTGTGCTGGTAAGAGCTGCTTTCTTTTTGGCATAAATGCTACACCATATCAGATCCCTTTTCTTTGCTGTGTCCCATGTATCTGCTCTTCCTGCTATGAAAGCCTCTGGTACCTCTTCCTTCCCTTTTGCTACCTCTTCACTTGCTTCCTTCTGTAGTCTGCCCAAGTTAATCTCATCTATGTATTTTTTTGTTTTTATTTGTCCTATTAGGGATCTAAAGTTTGCATCTGTCACACTGTTCAGTTTGTCTGTGGCAATTATTTCTCTCTGCTGCAATTTGTTCCGAAGTCTGATGGTATATCCTCTTACTGGAAACTCAGGGTGCGTCGCATAATAATAACAATACATAATTTCTAGTTTGTCCTCGTAAGTCCACTTAACTGTTTGCAGTCCTCTGGGCTGGCCTATCAGTCTTTTTACTGTTTGTGGCTTGCTGGCTTCTGCTGCTACCACTGTGGGACCACAGGAGCTTTCTCTGCAGTGTGATGCATTTAGTGCTGGTGAAAGGTATAGGACTTCCAGCACTGAAGACTGAAACCCTCTGTTTATCCAACATGCAAGTTACGGTGTTGACATGCCATCTGATACACTACGATAAATGTATTGCTGGTGACAGATAAGGGACTGACAGCCCTGGAGACTGATATCATGGATACTGAAGTCCCTATTGATCCACAAAGTGGTACAGTATGTACATTTACAGTGCAGGCCTCTTCACAGTGCAATGCATTTATTGTTGGTGAAAGGAGAGTGACTGACAGACCTGGAGATTGAAGCCTTCAGTTTCCCCACAGGGACCAGTGCAAAGTGGTTGCAGGTACAGTGTATGCCTCTGCACACAGTAATGTATTTATTGTTGGTGAAAGGTGAGGAACTGACAGAACTGGATACTGAAGTCCTCTGTTTATCCACAGGGGCGGGTACGGTGTGGGGCAGGTACAATGCAGGCCTCTACACACTGTGATGCATTTAGTGCTGGTAAATGGTGAGGAACTCACAGCACTGGAAACTGAATCCCTCTTGTTATCTACAGGGTCAGGTACAGTGAAAAGTGAAGTTCTAACAATGGGATTTTGAAGCTCTCTGATAACTCACTGGGCTTGGTACAAAGTGGGACAGGTACAGTACAGGCCTCCACTCACTTATGAATTTGAATTCAGATAAAGGTGAGAAGCTGGCAACAATAGAGATTGAAGCCCTCTGTTTACCCACAGGATCAGGTATAGTGTGAGCATGTACAATGCACGCCTCATCATAGTATGCTGTGTTAAGTGTTAGTGAAAGGTAAGGGACTGACATCACTTGAGACTGAAACCCTCTGTTTACTCACAGAACCAGGTATAGTGCAGGCCTCACTCCATTCACTGACATGTATTTAGTGCTGGTGAAAAGTGAAGGACTGACAGCACAAGAGACTGAAGTACTCAGTTTATCCACAGGGTCAGGTACTGTATGGACCAATAAAATGCTGGCTTCCCCATGCTGTAATGTACTGAGTGCTGGTAAAATGGGTGGGACTGACTACTCTGGGGACTGAAACTCTCTGTTAGTGCATAGGCAAGGCTGGATACAATATGGGGCAGATATAGAGCAGACTGCCATTCTTTTGTAGATTTACTGCTGGTGCAGTAGATGGATTGACAGTATTTGAAAGTGAAGCTCTCTCAGCTGGCAAGATACTAAAACAGACTGTTAACCTGAAATCAAAGGCCTTGTCTTCTATGTGCACTGTACTTTGCAGACCCTTGCAACTCAATATTTTTGCAAAATGCAACTGTTCATCCTTTCCTAAAGACACAGAGCTGAGTGACACAGAGGCGCATGTCACTCACGTTAGATGCTACAGTAGGCTGACATATAATTGGATTAATGTTGACATTTTTCCCAGGAACATCACCGCTAATGATCAGATAACATGTGATTATGTAAATGTCACATTTCCATAAACATTCACTGTAATATGAAGAAAACAAAATGAATGGTTACATTTTGCTGGTAACTGTGCTGTCTGGGATGTCGATCAAGTGACCAGTCAATGTGTTTGATGGTCCATCGGTCCACTGATTGAATTTGCTGCCCATTTGATCAGTGTTGAGACAACATGATGATAATTGCTGGGACAATGTCAGAGATTTGGATACAGCTGTTCCTTGTTTATAGTTTAGATGGAACACTGGTATAAAGTTGAAAAGCTATATCCACTGCAGGAGCACAATTTCAGGAACAAAAATGTCATCGAATTATTTCTAACATTCCATGGGGGATATCTGTTTTTTTAACTTTCTCTTGGATCATTTATTCCACTGCAGCATCTTTTGGACTCAAGACCCTTGGATTGTCATCACAGGGTCTCTCCACATCAAAGCTACACTGTAGTGGGTCACTGTGCTGGTGGCATTATTGCCCCCCTCCCCAATCTCTTTAAACATTTACACCAACACCTCCTGAATTTTGTTTACTAACCCTTGAACCCTCCTTTTATTTTATTTATTTATTTATAAATGGATGACCGGGAATACACACACAGAGCAAAGGCTCACTTCCCAGAACATCCTGGGGATGGAGTACAAGAGAGAAAATACATTAACTGGCAAAATAAGACAATCCAGTGCAGGTAAAATCATTGCAGGCAGATGGCAAAGTACAAAAATTACATCAACCTTATTATACAATGAAATATTAATACACAGGTTATGTAAACTTTAGCAGAAAACAACTGCAAGAAGGACCATGAGCTTTGTTAAAAGCACCGTATCGAGTTATGAAATGTAAGATGAGTGATCAGTTACTATAGATCAACACAGGAGGGTCTCAATAAGGAGAGAAGGATGTTAGGCAGTGAAAGAAGGGCTGGAGTGGGATGAGGTGCAGGAACAGGGTGGTACAAAGTGAACATATAGGAGCTGTTTGAGATAAAAGTAAGAAGGGGAGAAAAACTGGAGCTGATGGAGATGGCACCGGAGGGAGGGGAGGAGGACACAGAAAGTACAGTAGTCTGATCAGCAGAGGTTTTGAAACGAGTACTAAACAAGCATTTGTCAATGCCGAATGTTTGCTTGCTGGTATTAGCATTAGAAATGCAGGAGTTAGACAGATGCAGAATAGGAATGGCAGTGAAGTAATGAACTTGACATGAACCGCACCTCCATGCTGTAGAGACGGACAGGATGTGGGGTACATTTTTGGGTCACCCATGACGGTCAAGCCATGTCACCTCAACCTATTCTGCAGACAGTGAAATGTGTTGACCTGTGCCTTAGGGTGTTTGGCTTTACAGTCACCCCATTCCAAAAAGACATATGTTGAAATGGGTGCAGCATAGGAGAATGATGTGAAGTCTTGGGACGAAGAGTCCAAGGTACACCTTGATGCCTGTCAGTGGTGGGGGTGGGGGTGGCATGAGCAGTTCAGTCGGCAATCCAAAGGCACACCTCGATGCCTGTCTGTCTGTACAGGGTAGGACGTTATGGTTAGAAACCCTAATGCCTCAGGCGTTTGTTGGTATTCGCAGTACAAATTTTGAACATGACCTTTTTGTGAGCCTACCTCATGAAGACATTTGGGACCTCTCCTCATGAACAGTGGCAGTGTGATTTCCCACAGCGACTGCGCTATTGTGTGCGGGAAGTGTGAAAACGCATTTCTGCCAGGATGTGCAAAATGACAGCTGCACTGTTCATAAGGAGGCGTAGAAAAATGGCAATGTTGACAATATGGTGTGAAAATATTGCAAATGTGTGAATTTGCAATATTTTCACACCATATTGTCAACATTGCCATTTTTCTACGCCTCCTTATGAACTTTTAAGTACCTCAGTGGAATCAACAAAGTCCAAGAGGGTAGCATCTTTCAGAAAAAGAGACTTGCAAGAACAAGGGGACACAATTTAAAGATAGAAGGAGGGCGATTCAGGGGCAATGTGAGGAAGTATTATTTCACAAAGAGGATAGTGGATGCACGGAACAGCCTTCCTGAGGAGGTTGTGGGGTCTAAAACTGTGGGAGAATTCAAGAATGCATGGAACAGACATAAGGCAATTCTTGTGGGGGGTAGGAAGAAATAGGCTGTTGGTTAACTAGGATCTGCGGCCTATCCTGTAGGTAGGGAAATGGGCAGACTAGATGGGCCTAGCAGTCCTTATCTGCCGTCAAAGTCTATGTTTCTATGTTTCTATGTTACGAGTATGCGCGGAAACTGTGCAATGCACGCTCGTAACACAGTCATTTTATGGACGTTTGTCAATAGATTTTCAACATACCCATTTTAGGACCTCTGCTAATGAACAGTGTCAGTGTGATTTTCCTTATGTGTCCTGAACATGGATTTCCCACAACGACTGCGCTTGTCTGCGCCGCAAGTGCTAAAACACATTTGGACCAGGATGTGAAAATGACAGCTGGCCTGTTCGCAGGAGGTGCGGACAAAGGGCAGTGTTGACAATCACAGAGTGAAAATATTTTACTAGCGTGTGAAGAGTACGGCGTGCGTGAAACTCCGGCATAGCTTTCGTAGCACGAATCATTTTAGGGACTTTTCACACCAAATTTTCAACATAGACATTTTAGGACCTCTGCTAATGAACAGTGTCACTGTGATTTTTACAATGTGCTCCAAACATTGATTTTGCACACCTACTGCGCCATTGTGCGCTACATGTGCAGAAACACATTGTGGACAAGATGTGCAAAATTAAAGCTGTATTGCTCATAAGGAGGTGTGGTAAAATGGCATTGTTGAAAATCTGGAGTGCAAATATTAAAAATTTGCGCACTTACGAGCGTGCGTAAGACCTGTGCAACGTACGCTCATAAGACAATCATTTTTAGGAATGTTTTCACCAAATTTTCAACATAGCCATTTTAAGACCTCTGCTCATGAACAGTGTCACTATGATTTTCTTATTCTGTCCCAAACATTGATTGCACACACCGACTGCGCCATTGTGCGCTACATGCATGGAAACACATTTTGGGCGAGATGTGAAAAATGGCAGCTGTACTGCTCATAAGTAGGTGTGATAAAATGACAATGTTGAAAATCTGGAGTGCAAATGTTACACATTTGGGAACTTATGAGCCTGTGTAGGAACTGCACAATGTACGCTCATAAAACAGTCATTTCTAGGAATTTTTTCCCCAAGTTTGCAACATAGGCTTTTTGAGAACCCACCTCATGAACACTGGTGCTGTCATTTCATTAATTAGTCATGAAATGTGATTTCGCGCAGTGACCACAAAATCACCCTTCAGGCCCGATTAACACCATGACAGTGACAGAATTCATGAGGAGGGGTCCCAAAAACCCCATGTTGAAAATGTGGTGCCAAAATTCCAAAAAATGCCTGAGATATGCAGCAAAGTTGAAAAACAGTATCTATCCCATTATACAGCTTACCGGCATTTCCTCAGTTCGAGGTCGGCTTTGAAGAGTGCAGACGTGTTCCCGGTCCACCGAAGATCATTGCACTGGACTCCGGAGGTAAGTATGGGGTGAGGGTGTGTGTGGGGAGGTAGGGTGCACAGTGGGTGGGTGCGGGTTGCAGGAGGGGGGTCTGGGAGACCGCGAGGGACCGTCTTTTTCTCCACAGAGAAAAACAAAAGACAACACGTAATGATTTTCTATTTTGCAGGGGCATTTGGCACAGTGGGGTGGGCTCCCAGCATGCCAAAAAACTGTTTTTTTGAGGGGGCCTATAGCTGGTGGGAGATTGGGCACCCTCGTTGGCACACAAGAAAAGGGGGAGGGAATCATGCCAACAGGGATTGGGCACCCTGTCGGCACACAAGAAAACGGGGGGTGGGTTGGGTTAGATCATGCCGATGGGGAGTGGGCTCCCCCATTGGTAGACACACAACAGCGGACATTAGTGCACTGAAGCCGGCAGGGATTGGGGCCCCCGTTGGCAAGCAAAGACCATCTGGGGGGGCACTTGCTGCTGAGGGGGATTGGGCACCCCCTCGGCATGGGGCCAGAATAATATTGTTTGTGAACATGGCGGCAAGCCGCCCACCTTGTTCACAAACAGTATTACGCTAGTTAACATTCCATCCTGCTATGACGGGTCGCTTCCTCATTGAAGCACAATGACTGATGCTGCAATGACCAAGCGGCTCCTGATTGCTGCGGCGAAAACCTTAGAAGTTGGTGCACTTTTGGAGACCAGTGTCATCACCACACTGTGCCTCCATTGGTCCACCATTGCCAAGCCCCCAATGCAGTGCCTCCCTTGGCTGTAACAGTGCCGAGCCTCCACAACCCGCTTCTCTCCTAAGCTGTCACGTCATGTTTCTTGTGCATGCGTGCAAGCAAACATAAGAAGGGGCTAGAGTCAGCACATCTGTGGGAGTAGGTGGATGGGGGTAGGGGACAATGCATCATGGGTACTATATGTAGGAGTGCTTGAATTTTCTGGAATCCATTTTGTTTCTTATTGTGTGGAATTGTGGAGTATCTGAGTCCATTCTGAGTCTGATTAAGGCACCAGAATGGAGTCAGAGACAGAACTGGAATATCTGATTCTACAAACTAACACATACCAGATAAAAAGCCCTATCTTAAGTGACCATATGATCATCTGCTGCAACTGGAGGTCCTTCACTAACTTTATCCAGTCACAGCTCTCCCTCCACCACCATCTGGCTTGCAGTCTGGTGGTTTGGCATCAGTGTTGATCCTCTCAGGGCAGGGGTCACCCAGAAAAGTTTTCCACCTCCCTCCATGTCCCAGTGCCATGGTGCCACCTCACCAGTCTGCCCAACAAGCTTGTAGTTGCCCTTCATGGTGGCCCCCTCCTCCTGACTCTAAGTCCCTATGGTTAATTGGGATAGGAATTTGCTGGGATGTTGAGATACTGCCACCCCCCCCCCCCATATCGGGCACACTTATGAATCACGCTATCTCTGACCCAGTCAGAATAGCCAGTCTAAAAAAAACAGTAAATCTGGTCCAGCAGTGAGCGCAATTTTTGTCAATGATCCTTAGTTCCATCCTGTGTTTGCTGGGAAAAACTGGGGGGGGGGGGCTACCTGCTACAAATCCTAGGTAATCCAGAAGACACTTTGCTCCAGTGCTAGTCCAGCATCTGGTGCCACAAAATTTAGGATTTGGGTGCTGGTAGTCCCACTCTCAGCTACCCCAACTTTCCCTGCAGAGAATCAGAAATTCTGTTTGCTTGGTGGGGAAGGGTCACTGGACATGGACAGCACATTGCTTGACACACTGGTGTTGGCACTGGAGAATTGAATTTTGGACTAATGGACTGATCATTCTGAATGAGGTGGTGATGGCAGCAGCAGCAGCATGGCTGGTGAAGAGATCTCCCTTTTTTGGCAGTAACTGGGTGAGTGGGTGACGGAAACTTATGCCCTGGTCAGCGGTGGATGTACTAGTAAAGGAGGAAGAAATAAGGATGGAAGAAGGAGGGAGGAGGCGTATTTGATGGGTGTCCCCTGTTTCATTCATTCATTTTCATTCATTTATTTTGAAATGGCAGGTAAGTACTCTGGAATTTACATTCTGTTTCCAGCTATGACCTGAAGTCAAGTAAAGGGACAACATACAAATATACATATTTTAACAATATAAAAAATATAGAAATAACAGTAATACAGTACATTCATTTACATACACATTTGTTCAGACTTTTAAAATGATTAAAAGCTGCCATGTTGAAGATATTAACAGATGTAGATTGCTTAACATTGAGAGGTAAAGTGTTCCAGAGAGAAGCAGCACAGTAGGCAAAAGTTTTCTTGCCTGCATTTGATTGTAAGAGCGGTAAGATCAATTGAGACTTTGTAGATGATCGTGACTCATAAATTGAAGAATATTTGGTAAGTGAATTTCATAAAGTGACTGGAATTCCAGTATTTATTATTTTAAATATAAAATGGGACTTTGTATGCTTGCAGTTATGCTGTACAGAAAAACAATTGAGTGATTTAATATTTGGCAGTGGTGTGTTTGATGGGGAGCAAAAAGTGCAAACTTTCCTATTTTTTGTAGTAATGTTTCTTTTCTAGATACAGTACAAGTAGGAGCAGTATCAAAACGATGCATAGTTCAATATTGGGATGAGATTTTGTTGAGCAATAGCAAGACATGTTTCTTTTGTTAAGAAATGTTGTAATCTGTATAATGTTCCTGTCTTTGCATGTATCTGCTCTTACCTCCTTGTTTCTTTCATCTGTGGTTCTTCTTTTTCAGCAGCGGAAGGGCCCAGCCACCCATCCCCATGCCCAACCACCCCACACTATACTCCTTTTATAGGGCAGCACAATCGTGACATTTCCTGTAGCAAAGCAGGAAGGGGCGGTTCAGAGGGGTATCCACACAGTGACCTCATTTACAGGGGCACTAATAATTTAACTTGTTATAACAAGTTATACAAAAACAAACAATCAAAACACAAAATCAAACTTTTGCTTTCATTTTCTTCCTTCTAATTACTCTGACCAGGTTATAAACCCAGCAACTTATCTGGAATGGATATCATTAACTGCAGGTACTGTGGAACACTTTTCAGAAGGGCAGTTTTACAGGATTTAGGACACTGTCCTACATGCTGGGTCATTGGAGATCTAGGGGCTCAGCTCCAGGCAGCATGGGCAGAGATTGCGCACCTCAAATTGCATATTCAAGAGGAAATATATTATAAGATCCGCCCGCCATTTCCCCAACATCCAACAGAAGCACCTCGACCGCAGAGGTTAGTTGGTCCAGGAGGTTGGCAGGTGGTTAGGAGGGGCAAATCGGGTGCCCCATCACTCGGTGCTCTCCAACATATCACCTCCACACACCATGTAAAAACTACAAACTGGTATCTGCCTCTATCTCTGAAATCAAACAAAGGTACAGAGGACACTGCAGAGCAGGACACTGCAGCACAGGAGCTAGCACAACAAAACTCACACAAAACAGGGACCAAAACAAAACAAGCAAAAAGGAAATCCAAAAACTTCTGATCATAGGAGACTCCATGATTTGGGGAGTTGATACCTATCTCCAACCAGTTGTAATGGTCAGATGTCTCCCAGGTACATCAGTGTGGATAGACACTGACCACATTGCTAAAATTGTTCAGGAAGCAGGAGAAAACATTGATGTCCTGGGTTACACATAGGGACTAAAGACCTCGCCAGCCAGTTAGTTGAGGAGACCAAGGAACACCTGACCAGGCTGAGTGACAAACTGTCATCAATTTCATCCAGCATCTCCCTCTCTGAGATCCTGCCAGCCTGGGAGAGGGGGACAGATGGACGGAAGGTCAGAGAAGGGGAGATAGGGGAGTTAAACATGTGGCTCAAAGGCTGGTGCCAGGAAAAAGGACACAAATTTGTAGGGAAATGGCAACAGTTTTAGGAGCGAAAGTTCTTTAAATTTGAGGGACTGCATCTGACTAAGGAGGGAGTCAGTACATTGGGGCAGAAGTTTGATGTCTTTGCAGAATATTTAAACTAGCAAATGGGGAGAGGGGTGCAGCACCCGAAACATCGAATGGGAACAACACCCCTTCCCCCTCAGCTGGTGGTCACACAGGATTTCAGCATGTTTGTAATTCATTTGCATCACCAGGTAAGGAAAAAGGTCCAGCTCCCCATATGATGCACAGGGGAAACACTGGACCTCGCCCAACAACTAACACACCGAAATCTGACCAATGGAAAATCATGTACACAAATGCTTGCAGTCTGGAAAACAAGATCCCAGACCTGCAGGCAATAATGACAGAGGCAAAACTGGACAAAGTAGCCATTAGCGAGACATGGTTTACTAGTAACCACACTTGGGAGACTTCAGTACCTGGCTATGTACTGTTCAGAAGAGACTAAGGTGCAAAAAGGGGGGGGTGGGGTGGAGTGGCCCTTTATGTCAATGAAAATATCAAAGCTACAGAAACTCAGAATACACATAAGGAGCCAGAAGAACTGTGGGTCACCCTGAAAACAGGAAATGGGACAGCCAAACGAACTGAGGTTGTGTACAGGCCTCCAGACCAGGGGAGGACATAGACACGTTACTGTTAGAAGATATACAAAACATGACAGCTAAAGGGGAGGTTCTGATAATGGGAGACTTCAACATGCCAGATACAGATTGGTCAATACCAGCAGGGACATCTGCCAGAACTAGACACGTTATGGATTCTCGGCAGGGGGAGGGCCTCAAACAACTGATACAACAACCCACTAGAGACAGGGCTATCCTAGATCTAGTACTGACTAACAGGGAAAGGATCACAGATCTCCAGGTAGAAGGTCACCCAGGTGCCAGTGACCATCACATGGTATGGTTCAATTTGGCCACTAGAACAAAATCATCCCATTCCAAGGCACAAATATGGGGCTTCAGAGGAGCTGACTTTGATAAGATAGCCAACAGAGTTAAGCTAGCCCTGGCAAAAAAGAATACAGGTGAGGAGTACAGGCAAAGTGAGCAAGCAATAAAGATGCAATACTTGAAGCAACATCTCATTGTGTTAGTGAGAAAAGGAAGTGCAAAAGAAGGAGGAAACCACTTTGGTTCTCAAAAACAGCAGCAGACAAGGTCAGAGCCAAAAGGCTGGCCTTCAGGAAATATTTATTTTTATTTATTTATTTTATTTATTTATTTGGTTTTTGTTTACCGGGTTAGGTGCGCTAGCCAAAGTTGACTATTTTCAGGCATGACCTGGGAGAATACATACATAAAATGAGATGGAAAATTAACAATACATAGTAAATAGTACATGTAGAAAAGAATACAAATCAAGACAGTACTTTAGATAATACATATAGCTTAGGCACAAGGTGTCAATTAGTTCATGCAAACAGCAGCTATGACTGGGCTAAGTGGCAGCTATGAAGACATTTTATGGCTATACAACAGAGACCTGGACGCAAATAGGGTGGCCAGCTGTGAGGCATTAAGTGGGATCAAAGCATGTGCAAGGATCCCGGGATAAGAGGCGTTATAGTTCTTTTTTGAAGATGGGGTGGGATTTAGCCTGCCTCAGGGCAGGAGGGAGGGAGTTCCAGGTGGCCGGGATGGTGCAATGAAATGCTCCAGAGCCTTTTGAGGTGAGACACCTTGGTACGGTAAGTAGAGATTTATTTGCTGAGCGTAGTCCATGGGCTGGTGTCTGTGGAATCAGTAGGGCTGCAAGGGAGGAGGGGGTTTGGTTATGGATTACAGAGTCTGTGAGGGTCCCTAGGGAGTAAAGTTGGTAGGCACTAGGACAGAGCCAGCCTAGGTCACTATACAGTGTGCAGTGGTGCTTGAGGCAGTTTGAGGAGGAGGCATACCGACATATGTTGTTATATGCACCATCCCATTTATGGAGAGCAGTCTTATGGGCCTTAGCAAAAGTGATGACACCATGTGTTAGTGCTGGAAGCAGAATACCCTTGGCAATGGCCAATTTAATGAATGGTGTTAGCAGGTAACTAGTCTTGTAGGCAATTCCAAGTTTGGCATTTGTAGCTTTACAGGTTGACTGGATGTATAGACTAAAGTCAAGGGATTTATCAAGGAGGACTCCCAGGTATTTGAAGGATGTGACACAGTCAATGACAGACCCCCCAGTGTCATGGACTAGGAGGGGTTCCTTGCAGGCCCTGAGTTTGGGGGAAGTGCCAAATAGCATGGCTTTGGTCTTTGCAGTGTTGCGGTTGAGCTTATTAGCATTTAGCCATGTTTGTAGATTCCTGAAATCTGAGGAGAGGTTTTCACTGATGGTGTTGTCAGCACTGGAGTAGAGTACGAGATCATCAGCGTAAAGTATCACGAGCAGTAGGGTATGGCAGAATCAATGTTGTTGATGAATAGAGAGAAAAGAAGGGGTCCCGTGATGGAGCCGTGGGGTACTCCGATGTCAGTGCTGGCCACATCCGAGAAAGCAGAGTTGAATTTAACAAGTTGTAATCTGTTTGATAAGTAGTTGCTAAACCAATCAACTACTGAGGCTGAGAAGTTAAGTCTATGCAAGGTTGAGAGAAGCAGGGGATGATCAACAAGATCGAAAGCCTTGATAAGATCAATAAAAACTGTGCCAGTGAGTAAGGCTTCGTCCATGTTGCAGAGTACATCAGTAGAGAATTTAAGAATAGCAGTTGAGGTACTGGTCCCTTTTCTCAAACCGTGCTGAGTGTCTGAGAGGAGGTTGTTTTTTGTGAGATAGGCAATGGTTTGGGTTGCAACAAGTTTCTCCTGTAGTTTGCTTAGCACAGAGTATGGCTATGGGCCTATAATTGTTAATATCCTTTGGGTCACCTTTTTTAAGGATAGGCATAATTCGGGCAATCTTCCAGAGATCAGGGACAACGCCAAGAGAGAAAGACAGAGTGAAAATCTTAGCCAGAGGTAAGGCTATCAGCGAAGTGGCTAGCTTCAGGAGTCGTGGTTCAAGTGAGTCTGAGCCAGGGCTAGTGTTGTCAGATATGTTTTGCAATAGCCTTTGGACCTCAGACCTAGATATAGCTTTAAAGCAGAAAGGGGGGTAGAAGTTTGCTGACAGTGGTCAGCATCTGATGCAGATCCCTGGGGAGTGCAGTAGGACTGGGATGCTGTGGGAGGCGAGGCAAAGGACGCGGTATACCAAGACAGGTCAGTGAATAGACTGTTGAAGGCATTCGCTATGGTGTTCTGGTCATTGCAGAGCACACCATTTAGGATCATATCCCCTGGGGTTGATGACTGGACACTCCCAGGAAGGTCTTAATGTGCATCCAGAATTTTCTAGGGTCACCGGCAGAGTTTGTGAGTAGTTCCTTACAGTAGACGCTCTTTGTAGTTCTGATTTGTTTCTTACAGGTGCTCCGAGAGGCTCTGTAAGTATTGTAATCAACTGGTAGTCTGGACACTTTATACTTCTTCCAGAGTTTGTCCCGGGTGTGCAGGTTTGCCACCAGGACCTAATGTAACCATCTTGTTTGTTTACCCCAACCCTTCTGGTGATGTTCGGGGTATGTTTATCCTGGAGTGCAGTAAACTTATTAATGAAGATAGTCAGGGCATTTTGAACATCATGGGAGCGATATATATCAGACCAGTTGATACAGGATACATCATAGAGGAAAGCTTTCAAATCCAGATTGGTGAAGTTGGTAGTTGTGATGTAGCATGGAGAGGGCTGGGGGGCAGTCACTGGACTCCATACACAGAAAGTGGGGGAGTGGTCTGTGATAGCATCAACCAGGCTGCCTACGGTTCGTACGTGGTCAAGGCGATTAACCAGGACCCAGTCTAAGAGGGTGGAGGTAGTTAGAGTAGGGGCAGTTCTAGTGGGTTCAGTTAGGGTCTGGTGCAGGTTATAGCTTTACATTAGCATCAGTAGTGTGCTGTGAGTTGGTCCCAGCCAGTTTAGGTTAAAATCCTCCAAGATTATGACCTCATTTTGCTTGGCGTTTGCAGCTGTTTGATTTAGTAGGTCCTGAAGACCTGCGATACCTCTAGTGGGTGGATTGTAGGTGCAGATAACATGGAGTTTTTTTGCACCAAGGGCAATGGTTGTGTGTAGTGACTCACAGACTGAGGGGGAGCCAGTGAGAGAGCAGACCATAACATCAAGATGGTTTTTATAGAGAAGAGCAGAGCAACCCCCCCCTCCAAGTTTAGGGGAAGGCCTATCTCTCCGTATCAAGGAGTAATTGGGCAATGAACAGAAATAGTCCAGAATGTGAGGCTTGAGCCATGTTTCAGATAGGCAGAGTAGGTCAGGACTGTACAATTTCATCCATGCCTCAAGATCTGCAAAGTGCCTGGTAATGCTCCTAATATTCATATGTGCAATGATAAGTCCTTTCCCTGAGACAGCCGATAGGTCAGTGGAAGAAAGGTGGATAGAGGGGACAGGGTTTAGTTCTACGTCCCCTGACAGTAGGATGACAAGGAGTAGAAGAAACCACAGTTTAATGGTGTGAAATTGGGAATGTACCAGTTGTTACATTTTGTATTTTCTGAGCATGCTAACAGAGTAGTAGATGCAACCTTTCAGAAGGATAAGAGTGGCGTGGGCAGTCACATGTTGTGCTTCTGCAAGTTGGTTGGAGAAAGTAAAATAATTGTGTTTTGAGGTACTCTCTCCATGAGGGCTGTAGATTGGAACAGAGGTAGATACCCCATGAAAGCATGATAGTAGCATGAGAATCAGGATTCCCCTCCTAATCTGTGCATTGCCAGGATCAGCCAGGATGGGGGCTGGTTTGTGTAATTTAGGTGTGGTTGGCAGCCCATGGCATGCAGGAGAGAGCTGAGAGAAAGCCTTGTGTTTAAGTAAAAAACACTGAGCTGTTCAGCATAAGGATTTATGAGAATAGCGGCCGCTAGTGGCAGAAGAAGATAGCCTGCAGGTGGGAAAGTCGACTGATTGGTTCAGGACTCAGCCCTCACATCATCCCTCAATCTTATTTAAGGGAATGTTGACCAAGGGTGGTGGTGGGGATGGTGGGGAGCCGACGCAGAGCATCGGTGGGGCAAAGAACAGTCCCAAGTGCTCCACAGCTCTGTAGCACCGCAACGTGGTCTGCCTCAACTCTATACCTGATAGTGGGACACAGGGGGTTGGGGAGGGTGCCTGCAATCAGGTCCTCCCCTTGCGACCTCACAGGACCCTCGCTGGATCCTCGAACAGCTGTGGAAGTAGAGCAGGTAAGAGGGTTTTTATAATCAGAGCTGCAAGGGGAGGAGTTCAAATCATATTATATTAAGTGCAGAAATAAAGGCCTTGAACTCTCACTATACTTCACTCTCATATGCAGATGATCTCCTTATTTTACTTGAAAACCTCGAAAGTTCTGGGCAACCTTTAGTTAAACTACTGAATGACTTCATCTCCCACTCTGGACTAGCTCTAAACCTTAACAAATCTGAAATGCTACCATTGATTACCCTTTGTAGTCCCCTCATGAACAACTCATTAGGCTTTCGTTGGGCCCCCCAAGGTATATCTTATCTTGGCATTCGGATCACCCCGACATTGAATAAATTATGGGATGCTAATCTTTCCCCCTCTGTTAACCAGTATCCAAACAACACTTGATAGATGGAAGCTACTTAAACTTTCTTTTAATGGTAAAATTTCCACCATTAAAATGTCTATAACTCCTAATATATTATACCTATTTTCCAATATCCCTTTGATACTTCCCTCTAGTTTTCTTACCAAAATAGACAAAATTATCGGCAGCTTCATTTGGGAAGGCAAAATACCTAGATTTAGTCCGTAATAAACTTAGATCCCATTGGTCAAAAGGTGGCTTTGGCCTTCCTTGGTTCCAAGCCTACTTATGGGCTTTCCATACATCTCAAACAATTAAATGGTTTAACAAACCCAACATCCAGTCTCCTTTGTGGGTCAATATGGAAACATCCTTATGTCCTGGTAATGTGATGACTTCTTTCCTTTATAACACCCTTACCTCTTCTTTAAAGTCTCACCCTACCATAGCTGCTTCTATATTCTATTGGAAAATCATTCACAAGCATATTAAATCTAACCCCAAACCCTTAGCTTACACCACAATCTGGGGTAACCACCATATATCTCTTGATAATCAACCCATTTTTTGTCGTACCTGGAAAAATAAGGATATTCTCTTTTTGCAGGATATACTTGAACCCAAGTCATTAAAGTTAAAATCTTACATCGACCTACGAGGCATATGGAATCTTCCCCATCAGGATTTTTGGAAATATCCACAGCTTCGTACCGCATGCAACTCTTACCTCACACCCTTCTCTATCAATCCTCTGTATGATAAGCACATCTCTAAATGGATAAAAACAACATCCAATTTAAATAGCACTGTTTACAAAGATATCTGTGATATCCTTCCTGACTACTCTGTCAATGCTAAAAACAGATGGAGTACTTTGCTACAGTGTAATATCACCAATGCACAATGGTCCAGATGTTGGCTCTCCTGTCACAAATCTTTTAATGATAAACGCAGTTCCCTCATTCAAACCAAGATCCTTCATTTGTGGTACAGAACTCCTGTTGTATTGCAAAAATGGGTTTATTGAACAAAACAATTGCTGGCGCTGCAATTCCACTGGATTTATTGCATATCTTATGGCACTGTCCCTCATACAAAAGATTTGGCACTGTACTCACAGATTTGCAATGAAAGTGGTAGGTCAACCTTTTACACTAGACCCTAAACGTTGCATTCTTGGTATTTTTAATCACCGTTCTTATAAAATTTCATATTCGCAGAGCAGATGGTTAAATATACTCTTCCTTCAAGTTAAACGCACAATCCTCATGCATTGGAGATCCAACATAATCCCTACCCTTCCCAGTATCATTAACCAATTATTGCAATATGCCTCTCTGGACCGTAGAGACATATATCTTGTCTGACCGACTCATGTTATATAACAATTGTTGGCAGGGCTTTTATTTTTTTGAATCAACTAAATCTTCCAACACCAATGTATGGACTTAATATATATGATTTTCCCTTTACTGATACAGCATTGCAGTCTCGCTTTTTTCCCTTTTTTATAGTTTCTCTCTTTTCTTAACTTTCTTATATATCTTTCTTTCCTATACTCTGTTCTCAATTGCTCTTTATTACTCCACAATCCTTTTACGAATGTACTTTTTCCTTTGCAGCATCATATATAATTATGTAACATTTTAATATAAACCGTATCTAATCATACTATCCGCTTTAAGTTCACTACAAATGTCAAGTATATGCTAATTACATGACCTGTATTGTTTACTATATTTTAAACCAAAAGCTCCTTGTATTATTGTAGCAATGTTCTTATTATATGCTGCCTCAATTTCTTTAAAAAAAAAATTCTCACATTGTACTGTACTGTAAGAGGTTTGTCTGTATATCTTATGAAAAATTAATAAAAAAGTTTAACTGTAAGAAATATAGGCCTTGATTATCGGGATATTGCTTGCAGTCCACGATGTAAAAAGACATTTACACTTGCTAGAACTAGGCAGTCTACAGTTTAAGAAGGCCCTTAATTATTGGGATATTGCTTTGCACTCCGAGATGTGAAATACATTTACATACAGTTAATACTGATTAGTCTATACATTCTAAAATTAGATAGAAACAGTAAACGGCTTCTTATTTTAGGTCCTTAAGGCACCTTTTGTAAATGGCATTATAAGAGAACGCAGCAGGATGAAGATAGGGAGGCATACCAAACTTCCCTAAGGGAAGCAGGGAAGGTAGTAAGGCAGGCAAAGGCCCAAACTGAGGAAACACTAGCACAAACAGTAAAAGAAGGTGACAAGACGTTCTATAGATACATTAGTGAAAGGAGAAACTCCAGAGGGGGTATTGCTAAGATCAAAGGGGATACGGGTGTGTGTGAGGAGGAGGACCATGTAAAAGCGTCTATCCTAAATAGATTCTTCTGCTCAGTATTTACTGAAGAAAAGGTAGGGCAGGGCCCACAGCTCTGCAACATGGACTTGGGGGGGAGGAAGATGTGCACTAGTCCCTTAACAAAAGAAAGGGTCCTACAAGAGCTCAATAAGCTCAGGGTGGACAAGGCAATGGGACCTGATGGCATACATCCCAGAGTACTAAAGGAGCTAAGGGTGGAACTAGCAGAGCCATTATCAGAACTGTTCAGTGAGTCTCTGAGCACAGGAGAGGTCCCAGAAGACTGGAGAAGGGCTCATGTGATCCCGCTCCACAAGAGTGGTAGCAGAGAGGAGGCAGGGAACTACAGACCAGTCAGTCTTACCTCAATACTGGGCAAGAATATGGAGACACTCCTTAAGGAAAGGACAGTGCAACACCTGGAATCCATAGGAGCACAGGATCCAAGACAGCATGGGTTTACAAAAGGAAGGTCCTGTCAAACTAATCTCATAGATTTCTTTGACTGGGTAACCAGAGTGGTGGACCAAGGGGGAGTAGATGATGTTGCCTACCTTGACTTCAGCAAAGCTTTCAATACTGTTCCACATAAAAGATTGATTAATAAGCTGGGTAGGCTCGGGATGGGTCAGACGTTGGTCAACTGGGTGGCAAACTGGTTGACGGGCAGAAAACAGAGAGTGGTGGTAAATGGTATACAGTCAGGAGAGATGCAAGTCCCAAGTGGGGTACCTCAGGGATCAGTCCTGGGGCCAGTCTTCTTCAATATCTTCATCACTGACATTGCAGATGGACTGGAGGGTAAGGTTTGTCTGTTTGCAGATGACACCAAGATCTGCAACAGAGTAGATGATCCAGATGGTGTGGGCAGAATGAGAAGAGATCTGGAAAAACTAGCAAAATGGTCGGAAGAGTGATAACTGGAGTTTAATGCAAAGAAGTGCAAGATCATGCACATAGGGAAGAGAAACCCTGAAGCCACCTATAGGCTGGGAGGGGAGTTGCTGGCAGTCACAAGGGAAGAAAGAGACTTGGATGTCATCATCACAGATGACCTGAAATCATCCAAGCAGACCTCTAGAGCAGTAGGTAAGGCTAGAGGGATGTTGGGGTGTATTATTAGGGGTATCACAAGTCGGAAGAGGGAGGTAATAATCCCTCTTTACAAGACACTGGTTAGGCCCCATCTGGAGTACTGTGTGCAGTACTGGAGGCCACACCTTCACAAGGACATTAACCAAATTGAGGAAGTCCAGAGAAGGGCAACCAAAATGATGCAGCGACTGCATCAGAAAACATATGAAGACAGATTAACTGAACTCAATAAGTATACCCTAGAGCAAAGGAGGGAGAGAGGTGATATGATTGAAACATTCAAACACCTTAAGGGCATTAACAAGGTGAAAGAGTCTAACATGTTTCAATATAAGAACAAGCATTTGTCAATGCCAAATGTTGATTGTGTTGGTGTGTTGAGCATGCTCACTGTCCCCTGTCACTTGCTCAGTCTGTGTCTCCCCGTGCTGCAGGCTGTCCTTTTGTACTGGGCTCCTGCCTGCATTGGCACCTTGTTCTGCCCAGTAAGAAATCTGCAGCTGTCCCGACAGAGCTCCGTTGAAGTGGCTCACTCCCCCTCTCTCACTCGCTCATTCTGGTTCTCCTGGCGCTGCAGGCTGCCCTTTTCTACTGGGCTCCGGCCTCTGTTGGTGGCTTTTTCTGCCCACAAAGAAATCTGCTGCAGTCCCAACACAGGTCTGTTGAGCCTGCTGACGCCCTCTCTCTCACTCGCTCATTCTGTTTCTGCCGGCGCTGCAGGCTGCTCTTTTCTATTGGGCTCCTGCCTGCGTTGCCGCCTTCATCTGCCCACAATGAAATTTGCAGCAGTTACAATAGTGCTCCGTTGAGCTCAATCACTCCCCCTCTCTCACTCACTCATTCTCATTTTCCCACTACTGCAGGCTGCCCTTTTGTACAGGGCCACTGTGTGCATTGCTGCCTTTTTCTGCCCACAAACAAATCTGCAGCAGTCCCAACAGAGCTCCGTTGAGCTCACTCACTCCCCCTCCCTTATTCACTCATTCTGTGTCTCCTGCCGCTGCAGGCTGCCCTTTTGTACTGGGCTCCTGCCTGCATTGGTGGCTTGTTCTGGCCAGAAAGAAATCTGAAGCAGTCCCGACACAGCTCCATTGAGCTTGCTCACTCCCCCTCTCTCACTCACTCATTCCATTTCTGCTGGCACTGCAAGCTGGCTTTTTGTACTGTGCTCCTGCCTGCATTGCCGCATTTTCTGCCCACAAAGAAATCCGAAACAGTCACAATACAGCTCCATTGAGCTCGCTCACTACCGTGCTGTCACTCACTCATTCTGTGTCTCTTGGAGCTGCAGGCTGCGCTTGTGTACGGGGCTCCTGGCTGTGTTGGCACCTTTGTCTGTCCCCAAAGAAGTCTGCAGCTGTCCCAACAGAGCTCCGTTGAGGTTGCTCAGTCTCCCTCTGTCATGCGCTCATTCTGTTTGTTCTGGTGCTGCAAGCGGCCCTTTTGTATGGGGCTCCTGCCTGCATTGGCATCTTTTACTGCCCACAAAGAAATCTGCAAAGTCCTGATAGAGCTCCGTTAAGCTCACTCAGTTCCCCTGTCTCACTTACTCATACTGTTTCTCCCACCGCTGCAGGCTGGCCTTTTCTACTGGGCCCCTGCCTGCTTTGACGCCTTTTTCTGCCCACAAAGAAATCTGCAGCAGTCCTGACGGTGCTCTGATGAGTTCACTCACTCCCCCTCCCTCACTCGTGCTCTCGTTCTGTTTCTCCCAGTGCTGCAGGCTGCCCTTTTGTACTGGGCTCTTGCATTGGGGCCTTTTTCTGCCCACAAACAAAGCCGTAGCAGTCCCGACACAGCTCAGTTGAACTCGGTCACTCCCCCCTCTCACTCGTTCAATCTTAATCTGTTCCAAACACTGATTTCTCACAGCACCCATGCTATTCTCCGGCAGGAGTGCAAAAACATATTTTAGCCAGGATGTGAAAAATGACAGCTGTACTGTTCATAAGGAGGTGTGAAAAACTGCCACTGTTGAAAATGTGGTGTGAAAATATTACAAATTTGCAAAGTTACAAGGGTGTGGAACAGTTCAATGCACGCTTGTAACACAGTCATGTTATGGAGTTTTGACACCAAATTTTCAACATAGGGCTTTTAGGACCTTCTGCTCATGAACAGTGCCACTGTCATTTTCTTAATCTGTCCCGAACATTGATTTCCACAGCAACCACGTTATTCTGTGCCGCAACTGTGAAACCACATTTCAGTCAGGATGTGAAAAATGACAGATGTACTGCTCATAGGGAGGTGTGAAAAAATGCCACTGTTAAAAATCTGGCATGACAATATTACAAATCTGCAAAGTTATACGGGTGTATGGAAAGTGTGCAACGCACACTTGTAACACAGTCTTTTGATGGACTATCATCACCAGATTTTCAGCATAGGTATTTTAGGACCTCTGCTCATGAACAGTATCACTGTCATATTCTTAATCTTTCCCAGACAGTGATTTCCCACAGTGACAGCTCTATTCTGCGCCAGAAGTGCGAAACCACATTTTGGCCAGGATGGGAAAAATGACAGCTGCACTGTTCCTAAGTAGGTGTGGGAAAATGGCAATATTGAAAATCTGGAGTTAAAATATTATAAATTCGCGAAGGTATGAGCGTGCATGCAAGCTGCGCAACACACGCTCGTAAAACAGTCATTTTATGGAGTATCAATACCAAATTTTCAACATAGCCATTTTAGGACCTCTACTCATGAACAGTGTCACTGTCATTTTCTTACTCTGCCCCGAACACTGATTTCCCACAGCAACAGCGCTATTCTGCGCCGCAAGTGCGAAAACTCATTTCTGCCATGATGTGAACAATGACAGCTGTACTGTTCACAAGGAGGTGTGAAAAAATGCCAATGCTGAAAATTTTGCATAAAAATATTGCAAATTCATGAAGTTACGAGCATGCGTAGCAACTGCGCAGCGCACGCTTGAAAAAGTCATTTATTGGATTTTTTCCACCAAATGTGCAACATAGGCTTTTTGAGAGCCCAGCTCATGAACACTGGCACTGTCATTTCGTTAATCGGCCCCGAAAGATGATTCAGCACAGTGACTGTGAAATCATCTTTCAGGGCCGATTAATGCCATGACAGTTCAAGCATTCATAAGGAGGGGTCCCAAAAGCCCCATGTCAAAAATTTGGTGAAAAAATTCCCAAAAATGCCCGAGTTTTGCACTAAGGTTGAAAACACCCTATTTATTACATTTTACAGCTTACCGGCATTTCCTTAATTTGCGGTCGGCTTTGAAGAGTGCAGACGTGTTTCCGGTCCAGCGAAGATCATCGCGCCGAGCTCCAGAGGTAAGTATGAGTGGGGGTGTGGGGAGGCAGGGGTGCAGTGGCTGGGGCCATGGAGACTATGAGGACCGTTTTTGTAGGGGAAAAAAAAGACATTGTGGGACTGTTTTGCCTTTAGAGGACATGTGGCACGCAGGGGTGGCTTCAGCTGCCAACAGAGGTTTTATATTGGGGCAGCAGTAGCTACTGGGGATTGGGCACCTCGCCGCACACAAAGGGGAGGGGCAATCATTATGCTGATGGGGATTGGGCACCCTTTGGCAGGAATAAAAGTGGGGGTGTTACAGGATGCCGACAGGGAGTGGGCTCCCCGTCGGCAACACAAACATGGGGATTGGGGCCCGTCGGCAACTACACATGGTGGGGGTTATATATCCAGTGAACGGCGTGCAATCTGCCGCCATGTACACAAACAATATCAGGGTTGCTAGATCCCTCTTTGCAATGAGGGGTCACTCCCTCATTGCAGTGGATGGCTGACTGTGCAATGACGAGGCCGCCCCTGATTGCAGAGGCTGATTTGTCACAAGTTGGTGCAAATGTTCCAAATTTGTGTCACCAGCAGCATGCAACGGCATTGGGGGAAGCAGGACAAGCCTTTGCAGGCTGTGGGGGCATTGGCCACAACAGTGCCGTGCCTCCACAGCCTGCTTCTCAGAAAGCTGCCGCAATATGTTTCTTGCACTGTGCGTAATCAAAATAAAAATAGCAGGACAAGAGGACACAGCATGAGATTAGAGGGAGGCCGATTAAGGGGTAATGTGAGGAAGTTATTTTTCACAGAAAGGGTGGTGGATGCATGGAACAGACTACCTCAGGAAGTGGTGGATACGAATACAGTGCAGGGCTTCAAACAGGCATGGGATAGGCATAAGGGAGCAATACAGATGAGTATGAATAGATAGGCCATTGACAGAGCAAAGGCCTATGCCACATTCATAAGGTAGAAAAAGAAATGGGCAGACTAGATGGGCCTTGAGGTCCTTATCTGCCGTCAACTTCTATGTTTCTATGTTTCTAATTGACTTTGTCCATATGAACATTGAATTTTAGGGATGGGTACAAAGTAATACCTAGATATTTAACCAAATCTACAGTCTCAGTTTGACCCCCCCCCCCGTGAACAAACTGTAAAGTCACTTGAGTATTTTTTTTATTTTAACATCAGATCCAAGCAACATGGCTTTAGTTTTTATTTTATTTAGAACCAGACTGTTCTGACAAAATCAGTCTTGAATTTTAGTAAACCCACTGCTTAATGTAGAACTTCTAGAACAGATGTATCATGAGACACTAATGCTGCGTCATCTAAGTAGAGCATTAAATCGCATTTGTGTGGTACTTGTGAGATAGGCTCAATAAAGATAGTAAAAAGTAAAGGGTCCAGTATGGGGCTCTGAGGGACTCCGCACTAATAAAAGAGCCAACATGCACAAACCACGAAACCCAAAATCACACTGTCATAGATTGGGCCCTCAATACCCACCCTCACCGTATAGTACTATCAGGTACATTCCCCAATGCCCTAAGCGATCACCATGCAATCTATCTTGTGTGCAAAGTGCATTGACCTAAAATCCCCCACAAAATACTGATGACACTGTCTTTCAGATCCCTTGAGCTAGCCTTGCTCCACCTTGAACTTGCTCAAGTCGACTGATCGTCAATATCCTCTGCTAATTCTATTGACTAAGCGCTATTGTACTTTAAGGGCAACTTCCTAGTGGTCTGGGATAAGCATGCTCCTTTAAAAAGAACTCAAGTTCGTGGTAGCCACCTACCATGGGTCATCCCTAAACTCCTGGCATGTCAGCAAGTAAGAGACTGTGCTTGGAAAATACATAAAACTTCCAAACTACCTAAAGACCTTGTCAAATACCAGGCCCTACGCAATTCCTGCACAAGAGCTATTAGACTGGCCAAAGCAGAGTATTTCAGCTTCTCATTCCAGTGAAACATATCTAACCCCTCTAGATTCTAGAAGGCAGTTCGCTCCCTTTTCTCCCCACCATCTAAACCTCCAACCCCACTCCTAAAGGTAAAAAACTCCCTAATTTCTTACCACCCCTCCATTTCTGCTGCATTCAATAAATACTTCACCTTTTGTGCTTCCTCCCTTTTCCCATCCCTCCCTTCCAATCCCCCCAACTCTGCCCCTACCTCTCGTACTCAAACCGCTCACCCAACTGTGTGAGTTTCTTCTTCCTCCCAGTATCTCCTGCAGAAGTTCAGGAAGCCCTTCTTGCCCTCAACCCAGTCAAAGGATGGTCCCCTGACCATCTGAACCCAAAATTACTCCACCTCTCTGCACCTGCAATCTCCTCCCCCATAGCCGTCCTTCTTAACCTCTCTTTCACCCTTGCATCAATTCCCTCAGAATGGAAACACACGACTGTTATCCCCCTACCTAAGGGTGGTGACTCCTCACCAAACAATTAGAGGCCTATCTCGCTACTACCAGTCCTGGCAAAACTCCAGGAGCACCTTGTCTATGCCCAACTCTCTACTTTCCTCTCCGAATCCTCCTCCTTCACTCCTTTCCAGTCTGGCTTCAGGAAAAAACATTCCACTACTACATCCCTCCTTAGACTCAGTGACTCAATCATCACAGGTATGGACAGTGGGAAAATCACCTCTGCCACTTTTGTTGACCTTGCCAAGGCTTTTGACACGGTCTCTCATCTACTACTCCTCCGGAATCTGACTTCCGTGGGCCTGTCCATCTCTGCCACTGACTGGTTCAGAGCCTACCTAACAGCAAGAACACAATTGGTCAGGATACCTGAAGCTCTACCCCCCTCTCGAAATCCACAGTGGTGTGCCACAAAGCTCTGCTCTAGGCCCACTACTTTTCTCCATTTTTCTCAATGACCTTCCCGCAGTCTGCTCATCCGTGTCCATTTATATGTATGAGAATGACACAGTCGTGTATACATCTGGCCACAGCTCCACTGATGCAGAAGCCAGGCTCCAGCAAGACATTGACAAAAATCAGCTCTGGCTTCCCTCACACCAACTCTTCCTTAACGCCAAGAAGACCGTCTCTATGACCTTTGGCACAAGGCAAAGACTCTCTAGGCTAACTTCCTCTTCTTCCTATCACACCATCGATGGGACTCTTCTCAAGGACACATCCTCCTTTAGGTATCTTGGGGTCTGGCTTGACCAAAACTTCAATTTTTCTGGTCACATTGATGCCATCCTGCAAAACTGCACCCCAAGCTAGGTGCACTATACAGGAACTGTTATTGTCTTTCACCTATGGCTAGGCATGAACTGATCCAGAAGATGATCCTACCTATTTTTGACTACTGTGATATAGTCTGCCCCCAAGTCCTCCCTAGCCAAACTGGATACCCTCTTCAACTCTTTCTGTTCAAGGACCCTGTAATGAGCACCCCCAGATCCTTCTCCTCCTCTGTCTGGGCTAGCTAATAAAGCATGCAGGCTTACTCTAGTGGCAGACAACCTCACACACACATGTGCACTGTGTGAGCAAACCAAAGATTTACCTTGAATAACAGAATAAAGTATCAGATATGCCTCCTTGGAAAAAAGTTCTACTAGGCCACCCCCCCCGCGTAAACTATTTTCTCCAAGTTGCTCATTCTCATTACGATACCAGAGGCAAAGCTCAGAGTACACTCAGTGTCCCTTTCAGAAGAACAAACACTGGAACAATGCTCTTTCTCACATGGGGCCCCCCTCTGGCTGAATGAGGTCCCAGCTGAGATACATAATATCATGAAACTCACATCTTTCAAGCTTGAAATGGAAAAAAAACATCTTGTCAACACTGGGGATTGTGCTTGCAGGAATGATACTTGACCTCCCAATGCTTACTTTTATCTCTCCCCTTACACCTTAATCAATCTCCGCTGAGTTTGAAGAAACATCATAGCCTCTTCCTCCTTCAGACCTCACTTGCTTCTGTTCTAAGCACTCTTCTCCCCCAAATAACCCACCTCCTACTGCCCTCTGCTCCCTACACTAACTCCCAATCCTTCACACCGATTGTCTCTGATCTCTCATGCTCACTATCACTCCTGATCTCTACCCCTACTTTTCTCTCCTCTCTCAGGTTTGCCCTCAGTTACTTGTTACTCTTTCCATCCCACTCCCTCCTGGCCATCCTTTGTAGCCCCCCTTTCCCATTGCTCTTTCCATTTCTCATTTCTATTAATGATAAAATGTTTTTTGACAATGCCTAAGTACAGGGCTGCTCTTTATGTCTTTCCTGCATGCTCCTAAACCTTTGGAATCGTATTGTAACTACATTGCTCATATTTTACCAATCCTATTGTTATGTTTGCTCTGTTTTTTATGCATTTTTCATGACCAAGTATTTGTGGTTTGTAGCTATGGAATTGTTTTGTATTACTGACACAGAACCTTTGTAAACAAGCACCTTGCTCAGAGGTTGTATCCGAATGAAATAAATAAATAAATAAAATATTAGAACTCTTACAAAGGGAAATTGAAGGGCACTCCCCTCATTAGACACATCATGGGGGAAAGTCATGAGCCCTCAGACTTTAATTATACTGTACCACTCAATCTCTCAAACACATGCAGCCAAGGAAGTACAGTGTATCCCATTTAAACACATACCTGATAAATGCATAGCCCATAAATGTACAGAATTTCCAAGTCTCAGTTTTTTTCCTATACTTCCAATGTTAAATAGACCTGTTAAGCAAACAATAACACACAATGAGATGTGGGTTATCTCCTGATAAGAGCATGCCCAAGTGTGTTATAAGGCATGAGGTGCTTGAGCCAAGTGTCTTATGCACCTGGGCATGCTCTTATCAGGAGATAACCCACACCTCGGAGTGTGTTGTTGCACTTATAAAATGGCCCCCCCCAGTAAAAAAAATTATTTAGAAAAGCACGTAAAAATAATAAATAAATACAGTATAAATGTGTTCTTATCAACAGAAAATAAGAAAAAGTAGTCCTTGCCATTGTATTGTACTGTAATGGAGAACGTCACTGGAGGGTAGTGGTGTCTGCCTCCCCTCCGACACATACACACACACACACACACACACACACACACACACACAAACATTGTACAGTGTGGGTTCTATTTTTTTTTTATTTCTTATTTTCATTTCATATTTCTTAGTGTGGCTGTTCTCAGTTTTACTGACAAGTGGAGCAACAGTGAGTCCCCACCCCGCCCCATAGCAAGTGTGTCTGCCCCCCACAGATACAAAATGCTGTACAATATGGTTATTTTACTGTGGGTTTTCTTTGTTTTGTTTTCTTAAATGTCTTATTATCACACTGTGACTGATGGAGTGTGAAGCCAATTTCATGGACACCAATCAGGACCGAGCATGTCTCATGTCGGCTGCTGTAGTTAGAGGTTTTCCTTCCTACGGTTTCCCCAAAGTTACTCCTGCTATAAAAGCGATGCCAAATGCTCCGTGTAAAAAACAGAGGTAAACTTGGCATAAATGTCATTCTACCTTGTTCATATGATGGAGGAGCAGGTTTCCATTATCGTTTGAAAGCCTCATCGTTGCAGCACAAGCAATGATCAGTAGATCGGGAGCAGCTTTCTGTACAGAGAAGTAGCGGAGGTGACACATAATGAAGTTTTTGTCCACTGCGCATCATGGGTTCTGCTATGACGTAGCTTTCAAATGAAGGGAAACACACTCCTCCATCAAAGTCTAGATTGGTAGGAGTGTTTTGCTGAGGGTGGCACAGATTCTTTTATGGCTATGTTCAACTGCCTTATGGTATTTCTCCAGCAGTTGACAGGCTGCGATGGCTCTGACTTACAGGACATTCATTCAGCCTGTCACAGTTTTGTTTTGTTTACTGTTGTTTTTTTAATTTTGTTTTGGGTTCTGCTTTGTGCCTTGATTTGTGGTTTCTGTAGAGCTGACAGAAAATTTTTTTTTTTGACAGTGACAGCCCATGTGACTATTCGTGACAGCTGTCAGGTCACTGTTGTGTTTCGTGCTGGTTTTGAGCAGTGTGTGCCCCCTCTGATTCTGTTTTCCTTTTTGCTAGGTCATTGATAGTTTACTGTTGTGGGGTCAGTCTTAGGAAATGAGTCCTGGTTGGCATTGATACGGGCTGATAAGGGCATGGCTCAAAAGTCCTTTTAGCCAGTCAGATTTAACCATTTTCGTTCCCCATTTTATAAATGCATATAAGGAGCCTTTTTAATTGCATTTTTTTTTCTCAGTTTTGCTGTTCAAGTGTGGACTGACTGTTCCAATTTTACTGACACTGCCTGTAGCTGCCTTACTAATTGGCAATTAATTGTCTGTTAATGGTCTGCCCTGTTTAAACTGAGGTGTTAATCACCTACTTCAACCTTTAAACCATCAAACCCAGGTCTCAGAAGCACCCTCCACCACATTGAAATCAAAGCAAAGAACCCAAGAGAATGTCACAGAAGCACTTTACATGAATCCTAGAAGCACCTTCCCTTACACAGGAATCAGACCAAAGAATGCCACAGCATGTCACAAATCACTTTATCCCAACCAAAAAAAGCACTTACAGTAAGTTCTACTGGCATTTCTTTTCCTACCCAGCCCCCTGGCACATACTACAAGTTCTGCTCACCATTAAAAGAATACAAGATCTGATAAACATATAGCCCTCTTAAATGCATACTTTTTGCTGGTCCCAAGGGCATGCATTTAAAAGAGCTGCACCGTACAAGGGGTAGTCAGCAAAGGGTATGATGCACTTACCCTTTTACTATAGTGACCCGGTCAAAAGAGTCCCCAGTGCATTCACAAAAACAATTAATGCAACAGTTTCCCCAGCTCCCAGAAACTCTGTTGTCATGTAGCAATAGAAACCAGTAAAACTTTGAAATGTATAGCTGAATGTTAACGTGGTCATTCAGGAAATGCTGCAGTGACTAGAGATGCAATGAATTTAAGATCTGCCGGTGAAGTGAACGCGAAGTGGCCACTTTGCGTTGTTACTTCACTACACAGAGTGCTCCATAGGAAAGGCTCACTTCACCTTGTTATTATTACTTTGTGTTGTCTTTCCACCTTAAATGCAAAGTAAGGCGGAGTAACAACAATATTGGCAGCATCCCACCCACACAGTCATCAGAATGAATGTGTATCCCCAAAGTGCTACTGTTTTGTGTCCAGAAAACTCCCCAGTGCTGATGAAGTGAAATGAGAGTGTAACAAGAAATGCAAAGTCTCTCAGAATTAATGGCGCACTCAGTCATGTGCGCAGTGGTCAGGTCACACACAGAGTCACCAGAATTAATGTGCATCCCCAAAATGCTACTCTTTTGTGCCTAGAAAATTCCCCAGTGCTGACAAAGTGAAATGAGAACATAACAAGAAATGCAGTCTCCCAGAATTAATGGTGCCATGCAAATGCACAGATTAAGATTGCACTGCACACTCAAGGGATGCATACAAAAAGGCACAACAACACCTAACCAGTGCTCACAAGTCACAAATCCAAATCTGGAAAGGAATACTTTTTGCCAGTTGAGGGATTAGTGCACGGCAGTAACAATCCACTACCAGTAAAGATACCACAAAGCAGTATAAAAAAATTCATGCAGATGCGGTGATAGCAGGTTCACACTACTGCAATTACTCTGTAGCACAATAAAAGGTGTCTGATTTAATGGCACACATCACACACACACTCACATGCACACTCAAGTAATGCGTAGCAAATTGAAAACCTTTAGTAATATATCAGATCAATTATGTCTTAATGTAAAGATCATGGGTTGCATAATTACCACAGAATATTATGCTGGTTCAGCTTGAAGCAGAACCATGCATTTCTGCTTAAAGTTGAACCAGCATAATATTCTGTGGTGATTTGCATATGCAGCCCATGATGCTTTGCATTGTGGGGGCACGTGTGATTTTGTATTTCTTTGAAACTTGGCTTCCCAACCAATGCCCTTTGGGGTAACCATTGCCTAAGTGCTTGCGCACAGAAGTTCTTTGTCATATAACCAAATGTTTTAAACAGACAAATTGTACACTGCTGCACCACAACAATCAGCAAAAAAATGTCAAGAATTACTGAAAATATTACTGTGTACAATACCACACTTATACAAGAAAAATATAACCAAATCAGAAAGACTGCCTTTTTCTGTCAGTTAATCTACCTACACCACAAATACGCCCCACCCCGAAGCACACTTCACAGTACACAGACTGACTGTTCTAAATTAACATTCAAAATCCACACACAACAATAAACACTCAATGATATGAATACAGAAGGGTTTCCTACAATTGATGTACTAAATTTTGAGCAAAAATATTACTCAAAAAGGCATTTTAAACAGCTTTTAGAGGTTTTGAAGCACAGAGCTCTGAGAGGAGCAAACTGTCTCCAGCTACCACTGCACACACACACTACCCAGGCCAGAACTGAGGCTGTGCCGAACAATCCAGAGTCCATGTGACCTGCAATCCCATGAATAACTGCAGAATTTCATTTGGAGCTCAATTACAGGGCGAAGTGAGGCGAATCATATTGATTTCAATGTACTTCACCTTAAAATTGGTGGAGAAGTGGTTTGGGGAAGGCAGAGTAATGCAAAGTCATTGGTTTCAATGAACATCGTGTTCCTCATTATGAAGCGAAGTACTCCGCTTCACTTTGTAGATTTCTCTGCAGATTCCACGTTACTCAGTGAATCACTTCATGGAGCAAACTGGGGCCACTTCACCCACCACTACTTACAGTACTGTAACTCACATGCTGTACGGGAAGGAACGCGAATGCCTATGGCTGTACTTCCCCAATGAGCTGTAGCACAAAACTCCCTGACTTAAAAATGCTTATTAATGAGTACAATGGTGGAGTGGTGAAGCCTGGAGAGATACTACAAAACATGCTTACAATACATCCAAGTAACTAGTAAAAAAATTAATGTGATTCGTGACGTGATCGTGAATCATGACTTTTGACTGCATTTGTGACTGTGATGATGAAGAACATGATTTGGTGTCAACAGTGTGAGATAACCAATATGGAACTGTATTGGGAATGCAAATGCCTATGGCTGTACTTCCCTGATGAGCTATAGTACAAAGTCCCTGACTTAAAAATGCTCATTAATGAGTACAATGGTGGGGTAGTGAAGCCTTGAGAGATATTACAAAATATGCTTACAATACATCCAAGTAACTAGTAAAAAAATTAACGTTGTGATTTGTGACGTGATCGTGAATCGTGATTTGTGACTGCATTTGTGACCATGATGATGAAGAAGGTGATTTGTATCACGAGTGATTCGTGATGATGGTCCTGACTTAAAAACGCATATTAATGAGTACAATGTTCATGCAGAATTATGCATCACACCTGTCCAGTACTCTAAAGGGAAGCCAAAGAAACAACTGTGACTTAAATTACCGATGGAGATTGGGCCCTAAAGAGATGCAAATGCACAGACAGATTAAGATTGCATTGCACACTGAAGAGATGCAGATGCAAAGGCACAACACCTAACCAGTGCTCACCATCAGAAATTCAAATCTGAAAAGAATACCTTGTGCCGGTTGGGGTGGGTATGGGGGTGTACTGCACTGCTGCAGTAACAGACACTAGTACTAGTACCTGTAAAGATACCACAAAGTACAAAAATCACACAGCTGCAGTGGATAGCAGGTTCACATTGCTGAAATTATTATGTGGCACAATAAAAGGTGTCTGATTTGATGACATGCGTCACACACATACTCTCACACAAACTAAGGAATGCGTAGCAAACTGAAAACTTTAGTACTAAAACCACATATTTTAAACAGACTAAAATTATGCACTGCTGCACCACAACAATCAGCAAAATAATGGCAAGAATTATTGAAAATATTACTGTGTGTACATCAACACAGTTATACAAGAAAAATATCACCAAAACAGAAAGCACTGTCTTTTTCTTCAAGTTAATCTACCTACACCACAGATACGCCCCTCCCACAAAGCACACTTCTACTGTCTCTCAGTACACAGACTGAATGTTGTACATTAACATTCAAAATCCACATACAAACAATAAACGCTCGATGATATGAGCACAGGCAGGTTTCCTATAATCGATGAACTAAAATTGCAGCAAAATAAATGACTAAAAAATATTTTTTTAACAGCTTTTACAAGGTTTGAATTGCAGAGAGCTCTCAGAGCAGATTGTCTTCTATAGCTTCCTACACACACTACCCCAAACTGAGGCTGTGCAGAACAATCTAGAGCCCATGTGACCTGAAATCCCACGAATCACTGCAAAATTCACCTTTGGAGCTTAAAAACAAGGTGAAGTGAGGCAAAGTACATTGTTTTCAATGTACTTCGCCTTAAGAATTGGTGGAGTAGTGGTTTGGGAAGGTGAGCAACGAAGTCATTGTTTTCAATGGACTTCGCGTTACCCATTATAACGCGAAGTACTCCGCTTTGCATTGCAGAGCACCCATGACCTTTCCTTCACCCACAAATCACTCTGGAGCGACCAGCCATCACCATCTCTAGCAGTGACCCTACATTTGCTAATACATTACCAATGCTAAGAATGGGAGGGGGTTTATTTATGGTCAAGGTCTGGTTGGGTGGTGGAGACAGGGAAGCGGTCTGGCTTGGGGGTGGGGGGGGAAGAATCATTTTCAAATAATAATACCTCATGGTTGACAAGTGAAGTTCGCATGTATGTTAAGGAATATTGCTTTATGACACTGTTCATACAAACTGTATCCCTAAAGGCTTTTTAGTCAAGAAGAGAAGCAACCAATTTCAGCAGGCAGAGAGATTCAAACAGTACAGATGGATCAGAGTGAAATAATAGAATGAGAGTAAGCACAGGGGGAGCAAGTGACTTGCTGGGTCACACTGTAAGTAAAGTGGCAGTTGTGTGATTCAAAACAAGGTCTCCAGGTTTACAGGTCTGTGTGTGTTGTAACCACTAGCCAAACTACCTATCCAAATAGAAACCTGAAAAAATTGAAATCGGATGGCAGAAAGTGACCAGTTAGTCTATCCAATCTGCCTATTTCCCTACCACCAAAACAGAGCTCTCTGATTGTAACTCATCTCTTCCTCTTCTCCTGTTCCTTGCCCTTCAGGACTCCTACTAAGTGCATGCATCCATTTTCCACCTCTGCTTAAATCCAACCACTATTTTAGCGCCATCTCATTGGGCTGTTTGTTCCACTTTTCCAAAATTTTCTTTCTGTGAAAAAGAACTTCCTCACGTCCCTTTTTGAAACTCCCTCTGACCAATTTCCTTACGTTACTCCAAATGTTCATAATTGCACTGGACGAGAACCGCACACTACCGAATCCTTTGTTAATCCCTTGCAGAAACCTAAATGATCTGTCCCTGTTCTCCTTCCTACCCTCTTGTGAGTGCATATTCAAGTCCTGTAGCTTTTCATAAAAACATACAAACAGAATTTGTAAGCAGAAATGGACCGCTTGGCCCTCCCAGTCTGTCCAGATGGTCCCTGTCTAGTCTGCCTCCTCAAGCTCTAAATGGTCTCAGGGAAGTCTCCCTCCTGCCAGCCTATTTATCAATAATCTTAACTGTTTTCGCCACCACCAATTCTGCTGGCAGTCTGTTCCAGGTGTTCACCACTCTGTCAGTGAAGTAGATCTTCCTCATATCCCTGTAAAAATCTCCCTCCCTAGCTTCATCACTTACCTTGTGGTTCTGGTGCAGTTTCTCATTCGAGAGAGACTCTTCTCCGGTACTCTGTTCACCTCTGCGGTACCTGTCGGTCTATGTCCCTACATGATGAGATCCCTCTGTCTCTCTGCATAGGGCTTTTGGTGCAACCCCTGCACCATTTTAGTTGCCCTCCTCTGGGCTGCCTCCTTATTGTTTATGTCCTTTCGGTGGTGTGGCCTCCAGAAATTGACACAGTACTCGGGGTGAGATCTCACCAGTGAGTGATATAGTGGCAAGATCACCTCCTCCTCCTCCTGCTGAAGATCCCTCTCCTCAGAGAATCTCCTTTGCTGTCTGCATATGATCTTGGTGGTCCTTCACTGCACTGCCGTCATCCTGTCTTTGTCTTTTTACAGTCATGGATTCCAGAACTGCACGCAGTACCATAGGTGTGGCCTTGTCCTCCCTACTCCCAGCATCATCATTAACAAATTATTTTAACTCTACAATTTGTTGCACTGGTTTTCCACTGTAGTCAAACGTTTTTGCACCTTTGTCTATGTTATATATTTCTAGCTTATCATTTGCACCCTGCATTATTTTGTTACTTTATATGCACCAGTCATTGTCATCTTGTTATCGTTTTTGCTAATTAGTTCTGTAGCGCGTGCAATGGAAACATTTTTGCTCCTTTATACTTCTGCAACTGATAATTTGTACCTTACATTTGTTGTTCCTGTGCATGTGATATAGTTCCTAATACTATATTTGTTACTGTTCACTCCCACTTACAGCTCTTCCCCGTGTTGCACCTGGAAACAAGCTCCAGCTTAATGTGACTATCCCAGCCACCAAATTTCAAATAAGCAAAAATAAATTACTAAGTATTTGTGAGCTAGTATCATCTCCTTTTGCCTGCTGTTTATTCTCTTACTATTGCATCCAAAAACTCAGTTTGCCTTGCCCATAGCCATTGCAATGAGCAGAGTGTATCAAGTTGTGAGATATAATAACCCCCAGATCCCTTTCCTTTTTATGTTTGTTGTGCGCACACACACAGAGTAAACATTTTGTTAGAAGAGTGACGTTTGAGGGGTGTGACACTGGCAGTCCAAAGCAGAGTGTTCTGCAAGGTGCTCATCAGTGTCACACCAATCATCAGCCAGGCTGACTGTGATACTGTTCTGGCTAGCTGGGTGGAAACTTTGTTTATTTCAAAGCAGAAAGCTGCCCCGAATCATAGGGCGGCTCTTTCCTTTGATCTACATAAGTGCCACCCAGTAAGCACAGCTGATCTGTCATGATCAATCTGTTGAGGTTGAATTATACCCTGTAACAAAGAAAAACATCCATCAATGCCTGTTGCTGCCCTGCCCTTACTGTCCCCCCCGCCTGACCCTCCCACTCAGCACCCCCACCCACAACAATAACACTGACACTGGGGGTGCCCAATCCTCCTACGCTGCGACCTTAAATAAAGAAATCCATCCATCGTAGTTTTTTTTAATACAGCCTGGAAAAGAGAAAACCATCCATCGATGTCTGTTTTAGCTGCCACCATAAGTGCCACCCCTCCAAACCCAACCCATGTTAATATTCCAGTACAGGGTTGACCAATCCCCCATGCCAGCTGATACCCCCACGCTGCCTGTTTTACTTATGTAGCACCAGGGAGTCCTCCTCCAGTGCTGCCAAACATAACACTGACACTGGGAGTGGCCAATCCCCCAGTTTAGCCACCAGAAATAAAGAAAACCATCCCTTGTTTTTTTTTTAAACCCTATAAAAAAAAGAAAAAAAAAATCCATCGTGTCTATTTAATATTCCGCACGGTGCCCAATCCCCAATGCCAGCTGCTACCCCCTACCCTGCTCATTTTGTTTATAAAGCACTAGGGAGCCCATCCCTTTTGCTACCACACATAACACTGACACTGGGAGAGACCAATACTCCAGTGTCGCCACCTGAAAAAAAGAAAATCGTCCTTTGTAGTTTTTTTTTAAACCCTTTAAAAAAGGAAAACATCCATCAATGTCTGTTGCTGCCAGTACTGTCCCTCCACCTGAGCCTACTGCTCAGCACTCTCCACCCCACACCCCCGCCAAGCCCTTACTTATCCACTTGGGGTCCAATGCAATAATCTTCTCTGGACCGCAGACACGTCTTCTCTCCTCAATACTGGATCACAAACTGAGGAAATCAGATATGCGGTTCAATGTATTTCAATGGGGGTTTGAACTCAGTGGCATAACTTGGTCATTTTTATGAATATGTTTGCCCCAGATTTTCAACATGCCTTTTTGGGGACCCCACCTCATGAACAATGGCAGTGAAATTAGGCAAATCTGTCCCAAAAGGTGATTTCATGGTCAGTATGCAAAATCACCTTTCGGACAAGAGTTGAACATTTTCTCCGCACTTGTTCACGATTTGGCACAAGCCCCATATAAAGGGTCCCCTAAATGCCACTGGTTAGACCAGGGAAAAGCTGGTCTAACTTGTGACATTTGGTGCTCGGGATTGAAAATCCTGATCGCAGGCCGGGAGACTGCTACAAACCCCATGCACCAAACAGTCGGTGCACCAGGGGCTTGTGGCTTTCACTAGGCTTTGAAAATCAATCCCCAGTGCATTGAACTTCACCCTAGAAAAGCCACCTGTTTCTTTATATCAGCCATACATTTATATAAGTCATGATCTCCCTTACTCCAGTGTTACATCCTGTGGGGTCTACACAACTACATAGAAAAAATGAAGCCTCCATGAGGAACCTATGATTAATTTGGTATAGTGACCTGATACATATCCCAAGGCTTGTGAACTACTCCTTCAATCAATATTCCAAATTTCCCGTGTTGTCTAAAGCAACTTCCAGCCCAAAAGGGGGAATTATGTTCCATTATACCAGATCTAAAATTATGAAGAGATATTGAGGCACTAAAAAGACTCTACTTCATTACACCAACCTTTCCTTGATTATTCCTTCAACAGTTGTTCCAATATTGAGATCAGTCTTACTGGTCAGTAGTTTCCTGGATCATCCCTCCTTCAACTATTTTGTAGTGGAACCATATCAGTCACCTTCCAGTTTTTTGGTACCGCTTCTGTTTCTAGTGAGTAGCTGAAGAGGTTTGTTACTGGTGCTGTAAGCACGTGTGCTATTTCTTTTAGCCTGTGTCTCACCTGGTTAGACAACTGAAAAAAAAAAAAAGCACCCTTGGGTACACACCATCTGGGTCTAGGAATTTGTCCACTTTTAGTACCCCTAGACCTCCTAACCCTCTTTTCCTTCATCACTCCCTTCACCATGCAAAGACCCCTTCTGTTCTTGGCTTTATCCCACAATATGAGAATGGCCTCTTCTCTTCTACCATAAGGACTGCACAGGAATATTTATTCAGTAATTCTGCTTTGCCCATGTCACTGATCACCCTTTCCTCACACATATTCTTCCATTGTTGGTCTTTTGTTTCTCCTTAAATAGTGGAAAAAAAGCCTTATGCTCCTTTTTAACCCACTCTGCAATTTTAAGTTTGGCCACTGTCCTGACTTTTTTGTTGGCTTCATTTAGATTATGTAGGTAGTCTGCCCTGACCTCATATGATGGGACAGTTTTATATTGTTTCAAAGCCTCCTCTTCTCCCTCATTGCCTCACCCACCTCTGTCATGTAGCAAACATCTTCTGTTTTTCCTCACCTTTCTTATACAGAAGTTAGTGACCTCTACCAACCCTTCTGTATTATACCCCACTTCCTGTCTACCCCATCAGCTAGTTTCATCACTTCTAATCTGTCTCTGTGTATTTCTCTCCTCCTACCAAAAAAAGCTGACCTCTCGAAGTCCAGTACTCTGGCTTTGGAGTTTATATGATTGGCAAGCAGCGTGATGCCGAACCAGGCTATTCTGGGTTCACTGTTCCCAAGTAATTTCTTTACAGTGACCTCCCTGATAGTCCCTCTGTTTGTAAGGAGTAGAATCTACAGTAGAACCCCCTTCCCTTGTTAGTTCAACGCATAGTGTCAGGAAATCATCTGACATGCCTCTACCAATCTCTGGCTCCTGGCAGTTGATGCAACTGTGACACTTCATCGATGTCTAGCATGTGAAAAGTCCCCTACCAGCACTACCTTGACCAAGTAAATAACCCTCCCAATCTCCTTTCCTTGTATCCTATCCACTGTTTCCTTTTGATTTGGTGACCTGTAAACCACCATTATTCTAATGGTGCTCGCTTTTCCTACTTCTAACTGTACCCACAAATAAATATCTCCATAGTGTTGTTCCCTTTCAGACACTGTCTTCAGTGGCATTGATGCCTTTCCTGCAGTGTAGGGCTACCCCACCCCCAACCTTCTGCCCTGTCCTACATATGGAGGATGCAGCTTCGGACTGCTATGTTCCAGTTATAATGTGTTGCCCAGGTTTCCATCATAGTTACAAGGTCCACCTGAGCATTCACCACCAGCACCTGCAGATCACAAACAGTATCTTGTTACTCAGGCTTTTGACTTTCACACACTGCTTTCCAGATGGTCTGTTTGCCCCCTTCTTCCCTACCCTTCACCCTCCATTCTCACCAGCCATCATGACTAAAACATGTATTTTGAACTCAAAGAAGGTGCATTCTTTCATTTTATGTTGGCGTGCTTGCGCAGCCAACATCTTGTGGCAGTGGAGATTTGGAGGCACAGTCGCTGTTGAGCGAATGCAGGGCATGCACCAGTAGGTGCGTCCCACATTCCCCAAGCAGCCAGCAGCAGGGGCCGACACCCTGCCTGGCTAATGAGGTGACGACTTCTGAGAAAAGGTCCACTGCAGTAAGAGTGAAGCTCTCATGCAGCATGACCACAGCACGCCTCTCCCTACGTGCAGGCAGCATGGCGACAGTGACTGCCGCTGTTGCCTGTCAACCCCCTTTCCTTTATTGTGTGCTGACAGGGGTGCCCAGTCCCCATTGGCATCATGTGATCCCCTTTTTTTGACTGCCGAAGGGGTGACTAATCCCTGTTGGCATCATGCACCCACTCCCCAACAGTTTCTCTTTGCCCACAGGGGTGCCCAATCCCCATCAGCATGTATCACTCCCTCCCTTGAATTTTGCTGATGGGGCAGCCCACTTCCCGTCAGCATAATGTGGTCCCACTTCCTTTTTTTGATTGCCGATGGGGTGCCCAATCCCCCTTGGCTCCTGTGCCCCCTTCCTTGTTTGCCAACAGGGGTGCCCAATCCCCCATTGGCTAAAGCACCCACCCATCCAGACACATACAGGTGACATGCTGGGAGCCCACCCCAGCATGCCAAAACACCTATTAAAAATGAAAACGGTCCCCCGATGTCTTTTATTTATTTTTCCCTGAAAGAAGGAAGCGATCCTCAGCACTCTTCCTGGCCCTCTCCCACAACCCACCAACTCACTGCGCACCCTGCCTCCCCACACCCCCCCTCACCCCATACTTACCTCCGGAGCATAGTGTGATGATCTTCGTTGGACCGGGAACACGTGTGCACTTTTCAAAGCGGACCGCGAACTGGGGAAATGTCGGTAAGCTGTATAATGGAATGAGTAGGGTTTTTTCAACTTTGCTGCATATCTCGGGCATTTTTTGGAATTTTGGCACTAAATTTTCAACATGGGGTTTTTGGGACCCCTCCTCATGAATTCTATCACTGTCGTGGCATTAATTGGCCTCAAAAGGTGATTTTGCAGTCACTGCATGGAATCACCTTTCGCGACTGATTAATGAAATGACAGTGCCAATGTTCATGAGGTGACCTCTCAAAAAGCCTATGTTGCAAATTTGGTGGAAAAATTCAAAAAATTACTGTTTTATGAGCATGCGTTGTGCAGTTGCTATGCAGGCTCATCACTTTGCAAATTCGCAATATTGTCACACCAGATTTTCAACATTGTCATTTTTGTACACCTCCTTGTGAACAGTACAGCTGTCATTTTCCACATTCTGCCCAAAATGTGTTTCTGCACTTCCGGTGCACAATAGCATGATCGCTGTTGGAAATCAGTGCTTGGGCCAGATTATGAAAATGACAGTGACACAGTTCATGAGCAGACATCCTAAAATCCCTATGTTTAAAATTTGGTAACGATACTCTATAAAATGTCTGTGTTACGAGCGTACATTGGCAGATTGCATGCATACTCGGAACATCGTGCATTTGTAATATTTTCCCTCTGGATTTTCACCATTGGCATTTTTCCACACCTCTTGATGAACAGTAGAGCTGTCATTTCACATATCCTGCCCAAAATGTATTTTTGCACTTCTGGCGCAGAATAGCACTGTCGCGGTGCGAAATCACTTTTTGGAACAGTTTGAGGAAATAACAGTGACACTGTACATGAGCAGATGTGCTAAAATGCCAATTTTGAAAATTTGGTGCAGAATGCCCATAAAATTATTGTATTCCAAGCGTGCGTTGCACATTTCCCACGCACCCTTGTAACTTCGCAAATTTGCAATATTTACATTCCACATTTTCAACACTGGCATTTTTTTACACCTCCTTATGAACTGTACAGCTGTCATTTTTCACATCCTGCCCAAAATGTTTTCCCGCACTGCACTACCAAAGCCAATGCCAGTGCGACAACATACGGCATTGACAAATGCTTGTTTTGGATTATAACCGTAACTTATAGTGAGACTTTGGGAAAACTATCAGAAAAAAAACTCCATGCAAAGTTTAATTTAACGAAAAGCTGCTTTACTTCAGCACCAGATAAAAGTTCAATGCAGCTTACTTTGGCAGAACAAATACAAAACACTTTATAGCTCGATTCAGCTCTCCAATTCACAGCTGCCCTGCTGTCTAACTCAGGCCCCCAAAACCTCTTTCTTGCTCTGTCTGGTTTCCTTTTTATGCCACTCAGGTGAGGCTCATTTGTGCCTTCCCCCCACAGAGATTTGCAAGCCTGCCTTCAGCCAGTGCATATGGCCTTTAAAGGGCCAGGAGGGAAATCAGCAGTGCTGGGTCTCAATTCACCCTGTTCTCCTGCTTGTGTCTTACAGGAAAGGGTGTCCTGGGTCTCTCTTCTACAGAGCTGTTCTCCTCAAGTCACCACCCGAGGTTCATCGTGGGTTCCGCTCATCTTAACAGCCTCCGATCATTCGCTTCTGGATAAAGCTTGGTAATCTTAATGGCAGCGACCAGGGTAGTTTGCTCGTGATGACTTACCTAGTCATGTACTCAGTCTGGTAAAATGTTACTGGTCTCTCTGCACCAGCAATTGCACTTGCTGGGCAATCCAGTCCCTTTGCATTTAGACCTGTTCCACCTGCTGTTGGTCTCTCTTAGCCTGCTTTTGTGCTAACTGAGCCATCCAGTCCCTTTGCATCTGGGCCTGTTGTCATTTGCATCTGGGTCTGTTGCACTTGCTTTTCTGATGGCCATTTCAGTACTTTGTCCAAGTCCATCTTACCCCTATTTAGACCAGGAAGTTTGATTGCACAGTTGAGACCACATATAACAGTGCTGTAGCAAGCCAAGACTTTTGGGAACCCTCAGAAAAAAAAAAACTCTAATGAAAGTTCAGTGAAATAAAAAGTTGTTTTACTGCAGAACCAAATCATGGTTCAGAGCAACTTACTTTGGCAGAGCAAATACAAAACATAACACTTTTTTGCTTGATTCTGCTTTCCAGTTCACAGAAGTCTCAGTCTCTCTCTCTCCCCCCTCCACTCCCACAACCAAATTCTTTTTCTGTCTGGTTTCCTTTTATGCCTCCCAGGTGAGGATCATTTGTGCCCTTCCCCCACGATGATTTCTATGCCCCCATACAGCTAATGCATATGACCTTTAAAGGATCAGTCCAGAAATCAGCAGCGCTGGTTCTCAGTTCACCTGTTCTCATGCTAGTATCTGAGTGGAAATGGGGATCTCAAGTAAAGGTTGTATAGATCCCTTCACATAGATGCTTGCACTTCTTCTCTTGCTGCTCCTGCTGTGGTGCTAGTGTCTTCCCCATCTCCTCTGTTTATCCCAAACCACATTGTTTTTTCTTTAAGCGGTGCCTATTCTGTCATATTTACCCATACCCTGTTTGACTCTTGTCCATATTGGGGGAAGGCTCACTTGACTCTCCTAGCTTGTATAGGTGTATCTAGCCTCACCTACACTACCTCTCCATTATCTACTTTAACCCGGGACTTGATGTGGTTCTGAAACATTTGACCTAGCACAGCGGTGCCCTCCCTATTAGGGTGTAACCCATCCCTTTTTAAAAAGCCTCAATTCCCTCCATTGGTCCCTCTATAGGGATTAGTCCCTAAGCTGTAACAGGCTGTACCCTAGGTAGGTAGTTGGCACTACTTCCCAGTAGTATTACCCTATATATGGATTAGTACCTAAACCATACCAGACGTCCTTTGCCTATGTCCTAGAAATGAGTCAAATCCCTGCAAATGTCATAGCTACCTTAAATTGTACAGACTCTGGTTACAGGCTTACTCCTTACAGTCTCCTTCTCTGGCTACTAGTGCCTAAATAATGCTAGCACTCTGGTCACTAGAAGCACACATTTCACCCCCCTGGATCTATTAGCAGAATAAGGATGTCAGTCAACCTTGCACAATTGATGTGGCTCTGAAAATATACAGCTTGATGGTCAACCCAAAAGTAGCCTACCTTTGGCTGACGAAAATAGGCAGATGGCTATGCAGACATGCCTCTGCAACTCCATTCTCTTGCTCAGTGATCCTCATGTTCTGGGGTCCCAAATGCTCTGGGGACAGTGGTCCTATTGGATTTAAATATGGAACTGCAGGCATGCATTTGGGCAGCTGCATCCACATGACCCACCCTGCAGAACAATGGCACCAAGTCTGTCTGCCTTTCAGCCTGCCCATCTGTCTTCCCTAGTGCCTTCCACTTTCTTCTCCTCTCTGTTTACCACCAGCCCCAGTAGAAATTCCAACCAAATGCTCAATGTTTATAAAATAATGTAATCACACAGCTACTGTCAATTTCTGTGACTTGGCAGCTGCCCTGAGGCAAAAAATCCCTTTTCAGGCAAGCAGACCCTTTTTCACACATGGGCTGCAAGCATGCGATTGGGAGGCCATAGTCATGTGACTCGACTGCTAAACAATGGAGCAAATGTCAGCTGCCTTCTAGCCTACCCCTCTGCCTCCTGTAATGCTTTTCATTCACTTCTCCTTCCCTTTACCACTAGCATTGATTCCAACAAAACACCCATTTTTCCAAAACAATATAATCACACACCTGCTCTTGGTTTCTGCTGCCATGTGGACTGTGATCATGCAATTGGGAGGTTGAAATCAATTGCCACATCAACCAGAACAATGGGCTGAGGTTGGTCACCTTCCATCCCGCCCCTCTGCCTCCCAAAATGCCTTTCACCCACTTCACCGTCCCATTGCCACTAGGCCCAGCAGAGATCAAACAATTACAAAACACTCTGTTTTATTAAGTATTGTCATCACACACCTGCCATACCTCCCAACCTGTCAGCATTAAAATGTATAGCACAAGTCTTCAAAAGATGAAGCAAATTTCCAAAATGTATAGCACTTTCTTCTTTTAAATAATAATTGGTCTAAGAATAGTGGGCCCCATCTGTTTTGGGTTAAGAAACATTTCTATTAAATTAATTTTTTTAATGGTGTGTCCAGGAAGAAATCTTAACATTATGAGGAATATCAGTAAATCTTTTTGAAGCTGGGAAAAATGAAAAGGGGGCACTGTCAGTCATTTACTTACTTTTACTGGTGGTATCCCTAAACATGCCTTCGGTGCCTGCAGCGATCTCTGAAGCCATACATTATGCATAGTAGCAGTATTTTCCAAAAAAAGTAGTTAGTTTAAATAATTTGACACCTAAGCAAAACCCTCTTGGTCTACTTGCATTTTATTGTGCCAGCTCCCAGAGTGCAGTCAAATGGTGCTGAAGCGCCAGAAGGCTCGTGCATGCCTCAGTATGCCAGAGTTCAACTAAGCACATTTTTTAACGGTATAAAGAAAGCTGAACTCCACAAAATGCCTGTTGATATGAACTGAGCACTCAAAGTTAGAAAAATCACGGTCTTAAATTCAAGCTGTGATACTAGGCATGCCCGAATGCCTAGCGGGTCAGAATGTCACACGTTTAATAGCATATGACATACCCGTGCAACAGGAACAGCATGGTAGAGAACGGCCAGAGGGTGCATTACCGCTAAAGGAAGTATGCGCAGTAGTGCCCCCTCTCTCCATTTCCATGCAGAGGACAAGAGCTCTGTTGGGACAGGGGGCTGGCAAGATGCTGCTGTGGCTCAACAAGATGAGCCACAAGCAGCAAGGGATGCCGGCAGTGCATTTGGAACAGGGCTTCTATTCTCTGTCCCTGACACAAGAAATTTTATTTTTTTCACACATTGTGCAATTTCCAGTGAGAACCCCCCCCCCACCAGAGTTAGATATAATAATATCAGGGGGTGCGGGGGGTATAGCCCCCTCAAAGCAAAGACATATGCTGACGCAATATATTGTGCTGTATTGGCAGTGCAGTATACTGCGGTGGCATAATGTCTTGCGACATTATGACTCCGTGCTGCATGAATGCCTATGCATATCTTCAGTATCAGTATGGGGATATGCAGATGCATTCATGCGTGCCCAGTTTCATGGCTCAAGTTTAAGACTGTGATTTTTCTAACCTTACACACTCATTCCATAGCAACTGACTCATTCTTGGGTTCAGCTATCTTTACACTGTTAAAAATGTGTTTAGCTGAATTCAGGTATACTGAGGCACACACAAGCCTTCTAGTACTTCATCAACATTTAAAAATGTGACCACGCTTTGGGAGGCAGCACAGTGAATGCAAGGGTTTTGCTTTGGTGTAAAATTTTAACTACTTTTGGTGTAAAATCCTGGTGCTATGCATACTGTATGGTTTCAGGGACTGCTGAAGGCACTGAAGGCACATTTAGTCAGTAAAAGTAAGTAAATGGCTAACAGTGTCCCTTTAAGTATAGAATACATAGCACGATGTGAAATCCATAGCAGTTACATAGTGCTATGCAAAATCCATAGCAGATAAGCGGTAGGACACCTGCTTTTGATTTCTTTAGCTTGGTGTTTACCGTTTAGAAAAAAAAAGCCCTTTTCCAACTAGCAGTTACCACAGGAGTCAGTATAGAGTAGTGGTTAAGGAAACTGAGCTACAAACCTGGAAACCTGGGTTTAAATCCCACAGCTCTCAATTGCATACTGTTTGACCCTGAGTAAGTCACTTAACTTCCTTGTGCTCCCAGGTTGCACCTGGAAACAAGCTTGGGCTTAGTGTGCCTTTCTTGGTTAAACAATTTCCCCTTTCCTATTGTACACATGGACTGCAAACATGTGATTGGGCAGCTATAGTCATGTGACCCCCAAACAATTTCACCAGTCCCGGCTACCTTTCTGTCCCACTCCTAGGTCTCCCATAATGCTTCCACCCACTTCCCCCTCCCTTTACCATCAGTTCCAGCAGACAGTCAAACAACATGCTGTGATTTTGAAAAATAATGTAATTACATCAGTTTCTGTCATTTGGCAGCTGCCCTGTGGGGACAAAAATCAAGAACGAACCAAGTCAGAGTGGCTTTAGAGGGGGGGGGGGACCACCAAAGAAAAGTAGGGGTGGAAAGCAGAGGGATTGGAGATTGGGGGCAGGATTTTCAAATGGGTAGACGGGAATGCAGATATTGTACCTTTTTCTGCATCCACCATATTGCATCCAGGCAGCTCTGTTGCTATTATTCAAAAGTGCATCCATTTGGATAAAAAGTCATTGTTAGTGGTAAAAATTGGCACAAGTATGGTTTATATCATGTTTTGCCAGAATTGCTTCTTTTTTTGCCACAAAATCTGGACAAAGTTAGATCATCTTGTAGATGTTCTTAAACTTTGGATGTAGTTCCATTCAAAATGGCAGCAGGAGGACAGGAGGATCTTGGACAGACCCTTTAAAAAATTATAGCCTGCATGCTTAATTTGATGGAAGAGGTAGATTTATTTTGGTGGGGGGGATGTAGGGTCTTTAGTTTTTGTCAGAGGCTGCAATTTTTTTGGGAGGTTGCAACAGACCTTCTAGAGCCCACAAGCCTTTGTTTGGTTTTGTAGAGCTCCCATACAAGCCAGAGGGGCATAGGTTATTTGTTTGCTATTTTTTTAAGCCATAAGACATAACAGAGTGTGTGTTATTGTGGAATAACAGCATTCCTTGGGAAGTAAGGCAATGCCGAGTGCCTTTCTAGGGGGTGAGTGAATATGTTATTTTGAATATTTGCCCAAATATTCATATTCAGGGTCCCAAATATTCAGCAATTTTGTATTTGTTATTTGTGTACCTGTGGGGGGAAATTAAAAGAAATAGACCCCCCATATCTCCAGCCAAATCATTTAAACTACAACCCCCATCCTCCCAGCCTCTCCTACAAGCCCAATTCGGTATCATGTGATATGAATGAATTTTATTGAGCTACTCAATGAAATCAACTCAATAAAACCATTCGTGTGAACAGCGAGTGGTGCAGTATAGCAAGGAATAGGTGAGAGCAACTGCACCAGTGAGCTGCACTCACATGATGAAGATAAGAGGGGTAGTGTAGGGGAACTACGTAACCTGGATTGGTCACATTTGTCATCTATACCAGATCCAGATTGTGTTGTTGACTTTTTTTGTTATCAATTGTTACAAGTTCAGAATAAGTTGTTTCCCCTTCGAGTATCTTGGGTTCGAGGGTGTTACATCCATGGTATACTAATGAGTTGAAGGTTTTTTTGGAAAATGAAAAATTAGCTTGGTTAATGTATAAAATGTCCCCAATTATTGGGCGTTTTCAGGATTATAGGACAGCTAGGAATTTGTTGTCAAGAAAGGTGAAAAAGCTAAGATTGACTATTTTCAGGCTAAGCTGGAAAATGTATCTAGGAATCCAGGGCAATTTTGGGATACTATTAATCATCTTGTTTCCCCAAAGACTAAGGCACACCTTACTTCACTTAAAATTTCTGATCAGGTGATTTCAGAACCTCTTGAGATGGCTAATTTGCTAAATCAGAGTTTTGTTAACGTTCCCGTTTTGTCTCCTGAGTTGCCAACTACTGATTCTACTGTGCCCAGAAATGGTTTAGCAAATTGTGTTACTAGTCAATTGAAAAGTGGTGTAGCATCTCAATTTGTTTTTGGATGGGTGACTGCCACTGAAGTATTGAAATTGTTACATACCTTGCCTGATAAGTTTGACGATTGTGGGGGTGGGCTTGATGCCAGGTTTATTAAGATGGCTGCTCCACTTAATGTTGAACCTTTGAGTATAGTATACAATCTATGTATTTCTGCAAATGTCTTTCCTTCATTATGGAAGATAGCTCAGGTTGTACCAATCCCTAAAAATGCTAGGCCCATTGGAGTCGAGGAATATCAACCTATTTCAACTTTAAATCCCCTTGGGAATGTTTTTGAAAGATTGTTGACCAGTCAGTTGAATTAATTTTTTAGGGCAGCCGATGTCCTTTGTGAAGAACAGCATGGTTTTCAGTGGGGCAGGGGTATGGGTACAGCCCTGGTCAGGTTCACGAACATTGTCCTTAAAGGTTGTAATGATGGAATGTTGATGGGGGCAATTTTTGTGGACCTGCCCAGGGCTTTTGATTTCATAAATCATTCGCTGCTTAGTCGGAAGCTTGCTGCCCTTGGATTGGCTGTTTCTGTGGTTGAATTTGTTTCTGATTTTTAGCAGGGGCATTCTCAGTTTGTCTCTATTGGTTTGATTATTTCTTCAGTTTGTTATACTACATGTGGTATACCTTAGGGGTCTGTTTTTGGACCCCTGCTATTTTAATTGTTTATTAATCAAGTCCCCTCTATTTTTGATAAGTGTAAATGTCTTTTGTATGCTGCAGATTTGATTTTGTATTGTCAGGGAAAGTCTTTGGATTATATAAATATGGTGTTGGAAGATGAGTTTAAGAAATTATGTCATTGGCTTACTACTAACTTGATGCTTGTAAATATTCATAAAACCAAAGCTATGTTGTTTGGAAGTTCTATAAGACTTGGCGAATATCTTTCCCTGACTATACATGATATTCAGGGGAATTTACTTGATCAGGTGTCAGAATTTAAGTATCTGGGGGTTCTTTCAGACACCTAGATGACTTATTTTTCTCAGGTAAAGTCAGTAAAAAAGAAAATTTATTGTAGGTTGGGCCAATTATATAAGTTTAAACCTGATTTATCTTATGATTCTTGTCTGAAATTGGCTAATGGTGTCTTAATGCCATATTTTGACTATGTCTCTTTGTTGTATGTTAAGTTTGGAACCAAAGAAAAACAAATTCTAAGTGTTGTTTATAACAACATTTGTAGGTTTGTTTTGGATGCTCCTTTTTGACCCGCCGTTGCTTTTTATATTCTTCACTGAAATGGTTGTCGCCCCAGTTTAAATATGAATTTGCTTTAGGAAAATTGGTTCATCAGGCCATTTATTCAAATAGCTTATCTCCATTATCTGATTTGGTTCAGGTTTGTGAAGTTCAGATAAATCTGACAATATTTCAGTGGGTAGTGTTGGTAGTACAAGGTGCTAATAATAACTATGGCCTACGAGTATTTGATCACCAGGCTTCTTCATTTTGGAAGAGGTTACCAGTTTCATTAAGGTTAATTAAGTCCTATCCATGTTTTAAAGTCAAGTTTAAACAATATTTGTTAGCACAGTCTGATTGTTCATGTTATTTGTAAATTTTGTATGTTGTATATTTTGTTGCATTGTTTGTTATGTTTTATGTTCGGGTCGGTCCTGAAAAAGGGCTTCGGCCCAGAGTCCTAACCTAGTTAACAAATAAAAATGAAATGAAAATGAAATGAAATGAAGTGTGGCCAAGCCCTGCTGAGCTGGCCATTTGACGTAGTGGCCAGAGCCACCGCCCATAGAGCTAAAAGACCTGAGTTCAGGTCCTGGGGTGGGATAGGATTTTTGTTCGTCCTGGACTTTCAGTTTTTTTTTTCTAAGACCACCCCCCTCTAGAGTTGAGAATCTGTAAGCTGGGAGGTGTGGGGGGCAAACATGTTTAATTGTTTGTTTTGGTATTTCAATGTATCGACTGTCGCTGTTTGAGGTGGTTGATCTGTTTTCACTTGCTGTTGTGACTTGGGGCAGTTGTTTAGTCACTCGTATTGGTCCGCTACTAAAACAATTCACCCTTATCACATAAAACTGCCCAATCCCATCCTCCTCCCCCCAGCACCCACAATATAAGTTTTTTCTTTATTTTTTAAACGTTATCTTTTTTATCATTCTAACATCCAGAAATATAATGAAGTGACATCTTGATACAACAATATAAAGGGTTGAGAAATATATAAGAAATACTAAGCTTATCTAGTAAACAAGAAAAACAGAGCAATAATACCCCACCAAAAAAACAGCAATAAATATAGGCACTAATTGCTAGCCTCTATCTAGCCCAAGACCTTATTTCTCTCCTTTTAAAGAATGAAATCCGGTCTATGCTTCCCCATATACAGGACCCATCTCCTCTATAACAACTCAAAATGATCAGTTATGTCTAATAAAAGCTGTAAGACGTGCCATATGATACACTTGTGCCATAAGATTTTACCATTCTTCAATAATAGGAAGAGTGGGAAAAAGCCACCTCTTAGTTATGGCTTTCATAGCCATAAGAGAGCAAATCTAAAGAGCATACGAGCAGCTCGGTCCCGAAGACTTTCAGGAGAGACCGAAAAAGCATAAATTCCACTTGGAGCTGAATTGGAGAGGCAAAGATCTCAGACAAGGCCTCCTGTAAAGCCTCAAAAAAAGGCTGAAGAGCATTACATTTCCAAAAAACATGACCATGCATGGCTTTGGTAAAAAAACACCCCCTCCAACAAAGTGCCCCCTGTCCCGGAAGGAACTTCACCTGTATTGCTGGTGTTCTAAAAAAGCGAAGAGCTATCTTCCAGGACAATTCCTTCCAGGAATAAGAGATTGTAGGCCAATGAATAGTGGCCAAATGAGATTCCCAGGCAGAATCAGCCAACTCAATACCTAGATCTGCCTCCCATGTACTTTTTGACTGTCGCAACAAATTTTCTCTAAAATCAAGTAGAATTTTATAAATAAGAGAAATCAAATGCTTCAGAGGAGCAATACCTTCCAAAATGTTTCATAAGAAGGCTTCTGTTTGAGATCTCTGTGCCTCCATTAACATAGATCGAGGAAAGGATTTAAGAAAAATAAGGACTTAAAAGTATGGAAATTTGTCAGGTGATTGTAAAGAAGAAGCATGTTTTAAATCCTTGAATGATCTAGGAAGGCCTTCTTTCAAAGGGTGAGACAAAGTAAGAATCCTCAATTGCTTCCCACTGTAAAAATCCATGATATAATTTGGCTAGAATGAAAGACTGGTGATGCGGGAAGAGAAAAAACAAAGGTCTGATTCTCTGAAATTGGTTACAAGTTAAAAGTCGCCACCAGCTTTTCAGTGTATTTCTCATACAAGGATTGTCAGTAACATCCTTTAAAGAAAGAGTAGGATACAAAAGAAATATGCGAGAAACAATTTAAGGTTTTAACAAAAAAAAAAAACTCCCACAATTGGCGACTGGCACAGGCCACCTGCCTCCACTGCTGGCCATTGTTTCATCCAGCACTTTTCCTTTTGGAAATAATCGATTTGTTTACACCCACACTGGCAGCAGAACTCACTTCCACCATCTTCCCTGCAGCATCCAAATAGCCTCACCAGAAGGGGGCCTCTCCAGGCATGGTGAAGGTGACCGACACTACCAGCCCTCCTCCATGGCCGGCAGCCTTCTTGTGAATGGAAGGGCTCCTTGTGATCCATGTGATCAGCTGTTTTACTATGCAAGCAAACAGTGGAGCACTTACATTCACAAGAAGGTGACTGGCCATAGCGAAGGGCAGGTTGTGTCAGTTGCCTTCACTACACCGGGGGGGGGTTGTTTAGGAAATCTGGGTATTGGCAAGGGAGGAGGGTGGGAGTTGGGTGCTATTGCCAGGGTGGGGGTGGAAATAAATTGATTTTTTTTAAAAAAAGGAAAAGTCCTAGATGAAATAGTGGTGGGTCATGGAGACAAGAGGCCTGTGCCACTTGCACATCATGGGAGTTTCTTTTTTTTGTCAGAAACTTAAATTGTGGGTCCTTGGGGGAGGAGGGTTGGACTGGGCATGTTACAGAGGGTAGGGGGATGGAGGAGCCGTAGTTTAAACAATTGGACTGGGGAGAAGGGTGGAGGGCTTTTTTTTTTAATTATTTTCCATACTGATAGGCATGAATAGTGCCACTATTCATTATTTGTATCTGAATAAAGAATAGTGCATTATTCATGGTATTTGGGAAATATTTATGCATTACTTTTACACCCCTATGCCTTACATACCCGAGAAGGGTTATTATCCCACAGTTAAACACACTGTAGAGTGCCTTAAAGCGATTACAAAATGGTTTCTCTGATTTTTCTTTCAAAAGCTGAGTAATGAGGTTAAAAATGTTGGGTATTTCTGATCTGTGCTGTTGTGCTGGCATAATTTATGGTCATGTGATCACATCTAACCAATCACAGGTCTTAGTCATTTTATAATTCAAGTTGTTCCTTTCATTCCTTCTTTCCCTTTGTACTGTGCCTACCCCAGAAATACAGTCTGCCAGGGTTACATCCTTCATCTGGCCAGGATGTCAGGTTAGTGGCAGTCTCATAACTCATGGCAATGTAGCTGCATGATGAGCTGGCAGAAGGCACACAACTTTTGCCCAAGCTCCCTAGGGAGTGCAAGTTTCATCTCTATGGATGCAGCCCCAGCAACCAGCTCAAAAGAGTTTGATTGCTGTGCCCTTGCTACTTCTGACATGGTCTCTGATAATAAATTAAGGAAGATGGTTGGGCTAAATTGGGAGGTGGACAGAGGCCATGTGGTGGACATAGTGTATCTGGACATTTAGCAAGTCCCTGTGCTGCATGGAAAGTCATGCAAATGTTGTCAGTGTGGCTTGATTGGTAGCACATCTGCCACAGGGCCATAAGTTCATGGGTTCTAGTCCCACACTAGGGCTTGGTCTCATAATCCACACACTGGTTTTCCAGTGCAGTACTAGGTAGGGTACTACCTGGGTATACTTTTCTTTAGATGAGATATTAAACCAAGGTCCTTTCAGCTCCTCTTTTGTGCTGTGATGGTGTAAGTTTGGGTTGAAATAAAAGGACCTAAGGTTCTCTCTGTAAGAGATTAATATTTTCCATGGTGTCCTCCCCTACATTGCCCTCCCCATAAAACTGGTTCAAGCAGTTATCCCATGGCTGTGTGAGGGGGCTGACAAGTAGAATGGCTGCCTCAACACATTTACAGTCATTTCACTAATCTCTTGCATTCCAAACAATATGCTTTGGGAGACCACGTGTATGAAAAGCACTGTATAACTGCACATTCCTCTTCTACATCTCATAGAGAAAGTAGGGCAGAATGGGCTACACAAAGTGTACAGGAAAGGGAAGGCAAATTACAGTATCTTACAAGCAAAACATCCTGTTGATTGATAGTCATCATTCAGAGATGAGGCATATGCTGATCTGAGCACCTAAGGAGTTGTGATGTGTGTGGTCCATTGCTCCTTAACATCATTGAGCTGGAGGTGGGGGAGAAGCAGGCTGCTGATGTTTGCTGATGACAATAGATTGGTAAGAAAAATGGACACATTGGGGTGGGGGGCTATTCACTACAGGCAAACCTGTAGACATTTTGTGCTAGGGCCATGAAATAGGAAACTTACTGAGGGTTTAATATGGGAATATTCATAAAGTACTATACTAAAAGAGCAGCTGACATGAGCTCACTCTTTGGGCAGGAAACTCATACCAAGGAGTTTCCTGCCAGAGGAACTAGTTTTGCTAGGTTTTGAATTTTTTTTTCAGTACAAAAATAAATATGACCTTAATATGTTTGGTTCATAAGCCCCAACCCTAAAATAAGGTTTAAGATGACATGAAGTAAGGAACGGGGCTGAAGGCACTCTGTGCACATATTAATAGGATCGGGGAGGGTGCTGTCTAAAAATACTTTCAGTATCTTTGCTGGCAGTTCTACATGTATGGGGCTATATAGTAACGCAGTAGCATGCCACTTGTCTTCACTATATGCCTCTTATTGTATATACTGTTTCTAAACTTGCAAGATATGTATTCTGGTGTGTTCTCTGTATATTTATTATTGTATACAGTAAGTATCTTGTCATTTCTTGTAATGTATGATCTGACATGGAGCCTTTGCAAAGGAGTCCTTGACTCAAAGGTTGTAATTCCGGTTCCTTCAATAAATAAATCCCCTAACTTTGTGCCTTAAAAGCTTTGACAGCGTTTGATGAAATTAGTTGACATTTTGCATACATTGTCTGCAAGCAAGGTCTAAATGTTTGGAAAGTTTCATGATGGCAGCTTGTGTAGTTTCCATTTTCCCGTAGATGTCAAATTTTTTTCCCCTATACTTAAGATAGATTTTTGGTTTTGCTCACATGTACAGCCCACACTGAATGGAATTATTTTCTGAAACTTTCCAGATAGAAGCATACTGTGCTAAGGTGGTGTCTTTGAAAGATTTGTAAAAAAATATTTACAATTTCAGAATTATAAGGATTTGTTTTTCTGTTTTAAGCATGCTCAGTAGGGTTTTTGAATAACGTTGTGATATGACATGAAAAATTCCATGCCAGAGTCCATTTTTGTTTTCTCACCACTTGCTCCTCACAGCACAGAAAAACTTTTTTCTTGTTGTGACAGCTGCCACCTTGTTCCCTCTGAACTAAAAAAACATGGAAAATACATACAAAATGTGTCCTTTAAAAAATAAACAAACACCTGCACCAAGCTAAACAGGACCCATTTAGTTAGATGCTGGTGTTTACTTTTTAAAACAATGGCCAGTAATAAGTTTTCTGGCACCCTGAAATCCAGGGTGCACAGTTTAGCTAGAGGAGCTGTTGACACACATTCTCTGTATGAGAACAGCGGGACTTTCTTGAACACTGAAGCTGCAGCTGGAGTTGTGTTGCTGGCTGCAGCTGAAGCAGTGAGGCTTTATATATCTTTTTTTTATATATTTAGTATTTATCCTAGAGATAAGAAGAGAGGGAAATTATCACTGTGTTCTGAATATTAAAAGGAATAGACATGGTGGGGTATACAAAGAAGTCTGAGCTGGTGACTGCAAGCAGAACTGGAGTACATATACTCACAGTGAGGGAAGATAAGGAAAAATATTAACAAACATTGCTTCAAATAGAAGATGATTAACATGTGGCATAGCCTACCCAGTAATGTTGTGAAAGGTGAAAATGTTCAGATTTTCAAAGCAGGACTAGAATCTCTCCAAGTGATCTGGAGTAGCTATGAGAGACCCTTTGAGTGATCTTGAGTAGTTATGAGATCTTCTCTGTGAGTGATCTGGAGTAGTTGTGAGATGCCCTTTGAGTGATCTTGAGTAGCTGTGAGATCTCCTCTGTGAGTGGTCTGGAGTAGTTATGAGATCCCCTCTGTGAGTAGTCTGGATTAGCTATCAGACCCCACCTGTTGGTGGTCTGGATTAGCTGTGATATTCACTCATCTAAGTGGTCTGGAGTTTCTTTCAGATTTCTTCTGTGAGTGGTCTGAATTAGTTGTAATATTCTCTCTCTCTGAATGTCCTGGAGTAGGCATAAGAGCCCATCACTTAATGGTTTGGACTCAGTACCTGTGAGATCCCCCCAGTGAAAGGCCTAGAGTGGCTGTGAGATCCCCTCAGTAAGTGGGATGGGGTACCTGTGAGATCCCTTCTCAGAGAGGTTTGGCATTTCTGTGAGATCTCCCTCTTTAAGTGGTCTGGAGTAGCTATGAAACTCCCTTTGTAAGTGATCTGCTGTAGTTGTGGGATACCTTCTGTAAGTGGTCTGTAATAGCTGTGAGATACCCTGTAAGTGATCTGGTATCACAGTGTGATACTTTCCATGAGTGGTCTAGAGTACCTGTGAGATCCTCCATGTGAACTGTCTAAAGTGGTTATTAAATCCCTTCTTTGAGTGGTTTCTAGTGGTTTAAACATCCCCTATGTGAGTGCTCTGAAGGAGTTGTGAGAGCCACTCTGTGAGTAAGTGAGAGTAGCTGAAAGAGCCTATCTCTGAGTGGTCTGGAGTACTCATGAGATCCCTCTTGTGAGGGTTCTGGAGCAGCAGATATTTTCTCTTAGTGGTATCATCTAGCTGTGAGACTCCATCTGTGGATGATCTAAAGCACCTGTGAGAACCCCTATCTGAATGGTCATGAAATGCTGTATATCTGCTCTGAATGATCTGGGGTAGCTGCAAGTTCCCTTTCTGAGTGGCATGGAGTATGTTGAGTTAATCACTGGACATAGGATGGGCTTTTCATGAGATTCCCCTCTATGAGCATGCTAGAGTACCTGTGAGAGTCCCTTTGTAGGTAGCCTGGGACTGATGTAAGACCCTCTTTGTGAGGTGCCTGTAATAGTATTGAGAAACCCTTTGTGAGTGTTACAGACTAGCTGTGCATAACATATGGCACTACTATAATGACAGGAGAAACTTGAGGTACATGTTGCCTGCCTCTCCTGTCACGCTGCAGTGACTATTCCCAATTTGTCTATGGACACATGTATCTACATTTATCAGCTTGAATTCTACCCCTTCTCATGCTATTTAACCCTGTATGTTATCTTCCCTCAAGAATCACTCTAGTCCTCCTTTAAGAGCCTGAATTATGCTAGCTTCCACAACCTCACTGGAAGAGATCCCACGTGTGTGTGCGTGTGTGTGTGTTCTGGAGTTGCTAACTCTTTTGTTTGTGGTGTGGAGTAACTGTGAGATCTGTTATGGTTCCTGAAAACTTCTGAGACTCCTTCTGTAACACTTCAGAAGTCCTGTACCCCTCAATGAGTGATCCAAAATAGCTCTGTTCTCACCTTCTTGAAGCAGTCTCTAAATGTTGCCTTTCCATCCTTTCTTTTTTTACCACATTTTCACTGGCAGCACAGACCTCTAGGTCCTAAGAGTGGGGATGGAGTTCTCAAAGCTCTGCCCTTTGCTGAAATTTGATATTCAGAAGGGTACCCTCTTGGGGAAAAAATGAGAATACAGAGAGGTTGTTTTTGTACATAGCTTTAACAGAATTATTTATTTTGGTTCACGTCCAACATCACATTTTTGAGCCCAATACATCAACAGTTCATATAGGAAGTTTTTGAGGCCTTTCAGATGTTCATAGCAATAAATAACTTTTGTAGAATATCGCAACCTCATCTCAGACAGTTGGGATGAAGTCCTCCCAGGAAAGGCCTGTTTTACACTCTCTGCTGCATTTGCCTGGATCAAAGGGCCAATTTAGCTTTCAGGTGGAACCTTTGAAAGTTGTCACTTGTGAAAATATTTAATGTTGCTCAAGGCTGTTTCCATCACTTGTTCCCCTTCGGTGATTCACAGATGTACTGTGACTGTTATGCTGTTAGTCAGTGATGACCTGGATGGCTTCCTATGGTTCTTGGCAGCTTCATTTCCCTGTTTTATGTGTTAAGGCAACTGTGTTATAGATTTGTGTTGTAGCAGGTCAGGAGAGCTAGACAGACATGGCAGCCTGGAGGCGTCAGTACAGAAATGCAATTACTGTGTTGCCACCATATTTAGATCAAATGTCAACAGCACATTAGCCTAACTGGAATATAACATGCAGATCTCTGCTTTGTTATACTACAATATATTTAACCAACATTTGTCAAATCAGTGCAAGATGATCAGAGCTTTGTGTTTAGTGGCTCCAGCTGGTTCTTGATGACTATGACCTCCATCCCTACTAAAGTCCAAGAAAACCAATCAAATGGGTAGCCTGTGATATGGGTGACTGTATGTGGGTGACCAGTCAGAAAGGGCGATGGGACAACAGCACCAATAATTTGGGTGACCTGGGAGTTCCCCTCTTGCCCCAAGTTGCACCCTCTCCAGAGTAGGAATCCAAAAGAAGGAGGGTGTGGGGGGTGAAGCCCCCCACATTAAAACACTTTAACTTTTGTAGCCGCCCTTGGGAATCGTCGCCCTTCCACAGGTCACCATCCTGCAGTTGCCCGTATCACATAGAACCATCAAATCACATGTGTTCTTTCTTAAATACACTGGTAGCTGGTTAAATGTTTTGATTTTTTTTAAAGTTCTGTTCTTTGTATTAAATACAGGTATGTAAAAGAGACAGTGTTGTCCACTGGTTAGAACACTCTGTTGGGAACCAGAAGATCAGTTTCAAATCCACTATTATTCAGATATTCACTATGACCTTCAGCAAGGAACTATGGGCTAGATTTTCAATTGTCCTAGATTGTAGCAAGCCCCAGTGCGCCGACGATAGGGTGCATGGGATTTGCGGTAATCTAACAGGATTTTCTATCCCGTGTGGCAACTGCTGCATGTTAGATCAACTTTTTCTGGTCTAACCCATCTATGGCATAGGAGAAGCTAGGGTGTTCTGCACCATGGGATTCAATCAGTGGTTGAAAAACTGGTGTGGAGCTCAGGGATTTGGCTTCATTGGGGACTGGGGGTCCACCTGGAGTGATGCAAGCCTATACTGGCATGATGGGCTGCATCTGTCCGGGAGGGGAACCAGGATCCTAGGTGATAGGTTTAAATGCTTCATTGGCAAGCTTTTAAACTAGCCAAGGTGGGAGGCACTGGCAAGGAGCAGGAAAATCCTAGCCCCCCCCCAAATAATCACAGTAGTAAGTGCGGCAAACACGAACATAGAGGTGTTGATAGGGAGAAGGGCAGGGGTAAATGGAGAAAGTGACAAAGGCAAAAAGGACAGGGATGGGGCAAAAGGGAGTAAGGCCATCAGGAAATGGAGGGTAATGAGTACCAATGCCCGTAGTCTGGGCAACAAGCTCCTGAGCTGATGGCCTTAATGGAAGAGGGATGCCTGGATATCATAGCAGTCACAGAAACATGGTACACAGAGAACCATGACTGGGATGTTAACATACCAGGATACATAACCTACAGGAGAGACAGGCAGGGAGAAGAGGGGAGGAGTAGCTCTCTATGTAAAGGAAGGGATAAAAGCAACTGAACAAAGAGTAAACAGGGAGGAAAGGAGGCACTGTGGGGTCACCTTGAGACTGGAAAGGGCACTACAATCCGCACAGGGTTGTGTACAGACCCCCATGTCAGGGAAGGAATGGACAAGGATATGATAGAAGGCATTCTTAGAATGGCAGAGAAAGGGGAGATACTGTTGATGGGAGACCTGAATATGCCAGATGTTAACTGGAGCACATTTGCTGCAGCCACATCCAAGAGCAGGCCATTCTTGATGCCCTACAGGTGGCAGGCATTAGACAGCTAGTTTGGAACCACTCATGAGGGAGCAATCTTAGACCTCATACTCTCAAGCAGGGCAGTGAGAGGATCTCAGATCTAGAATGGTTGCCATCTGGGGACAAGTGACCATCAAACAGTGTGGTTCACGTTAAACTCAGCTACAGAGTCAAGCCATACAAAAGTGAGGGTACTGGACTTTAGGAGGGCTGACTTGGTAAGATGGGAGAGTGCCTCAGAAAGCACTAGCAAACAGGCTAGAAGGAGGTGTGGAGCAACAATGGGAATTATCAAACTGCCATCACAGAGGCAACAAGCCTTTGTGTGAAGCAAATGAACAAATCAAAATGAAAGAAAAGCCACTATGGTTCTCAAAAGAGGTGGCTGTGAAAGTCAGGAAGAAAAGATAGCATTCCGAAGTATAAGGAAACACAGAAGGAGCAGGACAGAGAGCTGTACCAGTTAAGGCAGAAGGAAGCAGGGAGGGAAGTCAGAATAGCAAAGGCCCAAACTGAGGAAAAGATAGCCAACTCAGTTAGGAAGGGGATAAACCTTTCATAGGTACATCAGCGAGCGTAGAAAGACAAAGGAGGATAGTGAGGCTGAATAGAATGAACGTGGGTGGGCAGAGGGGACAGTGAAAAGCAGGAATACTGAACGAATATTTCTGCTCAGTATTCACAAAAGAGGAGGGGAAGTGCCTAATCCAATTAACAGAAGCACTCTTGATAGGGGGGTCGATCCCAGTCCTTTCACAGAAGAAAGGGTTCTGCAAGAACTCCTAAAACTGAAGGTGGGCAAAGCAATGGATCCTGATGGAATTCACTCCAGAATTCTATAAGAATTAAGGGAGGAACTAGTAAAACCACTGGCTACTCATTTTAATAAATCATGGGAGGATGGTGTGGTACCTGAGGACTGGAGGAAGGCAGATGTGATTCCCCTTCACAAAAGTGGGTCCAAGACAGAGGCAGGAAACTACAGACCTGTCAGTCTGACCTCTGTGGTAGGGAAAGTGATGGAGTCACTCTGAAGGAAAGAATAGTCGAGTACCTAGAGGCCAGTGGAGCACAGGACCCAAGGCAGCATGGGTTCAGTGGGAAGGTCATGTTAGGCAGAATCTAATAGATTTCTTTGACTGGGTGACCAAAGTAGTAGACCAGGAGGGGCTGTGGACATGGCCTCTAGACTTTGCAAGGCATTTGACACAGTCCCACACAAAGATTAATAGTCAAATTAACCAGCCTGGGAGTGGGACCCAGGGTGGTAGCCTGGGTAAAACATTGGCTGGACAACAGACAGAAGGTAATTGTAAATGGAGTCCACTCTGAAGAAAGGGGTTACTGTTGGGGTACCCGCAGGGTTCAGTATTGGGTCCAGTCCTTTTAATGCCTTCATCAGTGACATTGCAGAGGGACTGAAGGAAAAGTATGCCTTTTGCAGATGACACAAAGATCTGCAACAGGGTTGATACCCAAGGAGGCATGGAAAAGGATGAAAAGGACTTGGCAAGTTTGGAGGAATGGTCAGAAGTATGGCAGCTAGGATTCAATGCAAAGAAGTGAATAATGCACCTGGGAAACAAGAACCCAGGGGAAGAATACACAATGGGTGGGGAGGTAGTAACAACAAAAGGAAAGGGACCTGGGGTAATCATATCAGATGACCTTAAGGTTAGCAAGCAATGTGAGAAGGCAGTAGGGAGGGCTGGGGGTATACTGGGATGTATAGGGAGAGGCATCATCAGCAGAAAACAGGAAGTTGTTATCCCTCTGTACAGACAGTTGGTGAGACCCCATCTGGAGTACTGTGTCCAGTTCTGGAGACCCCATCTCCGCAAGGATATAGACAGGATAGAGGCAGTCCAGAGGAGGGCAACTAAAATGGTGCCGGGTCTGCAAGAGAAGCCGCATAAGGAGAGACTAAAGGAGCTTAATATGTATACCCTTGAGGAAAGAAGGGAGAGGGGGGACATGATAGAAACTTTTAAGTACCTCAGTGGAATCAACAAAGTCCAAGAGGGTAGCATCTTTCAGAAAAAGAGACTTGCAAGAACAAGAGGACACAATTTAAAGATAGAAGGAGGGCGGTTCAGGGGCAATGTGAGGAAGTATTGTTTCACAGAGAGGGTCGTGGATGCATGGAACAGCCTTCCTGAGAAGGTTGTGGGGTCTAAAACTGTGGGAGAATTCAAGAATGCATGGGACAGACATAAGGCAATTCTTGTGGGTGGTAGGAAGAAATAGGCTGTTGGTTAACTAGGATCTGTGGCCTATCCTGTAGATAGGGAAATGGGCAGACTAGATGGGCCTAGCGGTCCTTATCTGCTGTCAAAGTCTATGTTTCTATGTTTCTATTTTTCTAACTTGTGGCAATCCTGGATGCCTGCTTTATGGAGCTTATTCCAAATATTTGGTGCAAGCTGCCGTAATTCATGAAAACTATTGCAGCTGTGCCCAAGATTGTAAAATCAGGAGCAACTGTGGAGAAGGATTTGGCACACTGCAAGAAACAAAGTGTTGTGGCACAGGGCTGAATGCAAGCCCTGCATCATGTTTTGAAAATCCTGCTGAATGTCAGTACTTCAGTCTACACAGCAGAGGAAATGGGTAGAAAGCAACCCCCCCCCCCCATACACACACACACACACACACTGAAAATTAGATGCTGCATCTCAGCTGGGCTATAGTGGGTTAACACATAGTAAAATAGATCAAATAAATAAATTATAAGTTATCTTCTTATCAAAATGAATGTATCTGTTCCTACTCACCATCTAGAGAATGTTGCTCTTATAGTCTTGGGCCTGTGATTATTCCATGGTCCAGATGCTCCACTTTTGGTGGCCAAGCCTTCTGGATTTTCATATAGTATAAATGCATCAGCATAGTGCAGTAGGGTAGGGTAGGGGGTAGGGCAAAGAGGTTGTTGGGGTTCATAGTGAGGGGGATCTCTAGCAGGAGAAATAAGGTGGTACTACCACTGCTTAGGTTCCTGGTTCATCTTCAGTAGAGGAGTACTATATGCAGTTTTGGAGTCAGCATCTAAAGATGAACAGGGACAGAGTAGAGACAGTGCAGAGGATGATCAGCAGTATGCTCCAAAGACAGGAGAAAGGGTGTATGAGAAAAGGTTGGCAGATAACAACGTGCTTGAGGCATGATTGACACATTCAAATACCTCCATGGGGTAAATGATATAAATAGTGTGACACTGTTCATGAGTGGGAACCCAAACATCAGAGGCAAATCCATGAAGCTTGTGGGAAAGGACAAGTTTAAGGAAGGTACTGTACCTGGAAGTACTTTTTTCACAAAGAGATTGAGGGCAGGGGGTGGAATAAGCTGCCGAGGGGGCAGTCTGTGCAAAATCAGTGTGGGGGGAATTCAAACATGGGTGGAACAGGTACAAGGGCTAAAGGGGAAAATGAAAAGCTCCTAGGGATTTCTCATTGAACAGTAGTGAGGTAGAAATGGGCAAACATGGTAGGCAAGTGTTTTTTTTTTCCTACTGGTAGATTCCATGTTTCTATCTCAGGGTCCTCGACTTTTCAAGCTCCTACTTTCTTCACTCTATAAGGCACCAAGGTCACCACTTTCAATTCTTTATGGCAGACATACTGTATAATTAGTACTTTGTATTTATTTGTTGATGATTCCAGTGTATTATTGTGAAGGGTTTTGACTGGCCTTGATAGGTACAGATCACCTCTGATGCTTCTGTGGACATACTGCAGTGTCAGCTGCAGGTGGCTTTGCAAGGACTTCAGTCTTTTCCCATTTGAAGCTGAACTCAACTAAAACAAATGTGATGTTCTTTGGTACTATGTCTAAATTAAACAATTCATTGAATTCTTTCTGACTATTCATACCAATGATGTTAGTAGAATAGAGCAGGTTGGGGCCTACAAATAGTTAGGGTATGAGATGGGCCCCACTGGCTCTGGGAATTTACATGTGAGAAAATAGATAAAGAAGGTGGCAATCTATGTGGGCTTTTTGTATAAATACAGAGATTTCTTAGACACAGAGGCCCATTTAAAAATAGTTCAATCTCAGATTTCACCTGTAATTGATTATGCATATACACATTTATGATTATAAGAAAAGAAGAAGAAAAAAAAAGAAAATAACAGTGTAGACACCGGAAATGGTTATAAAATGTATTGTTGCATAGCTTAGAGAACCAGCCAATACCCCTGACAAAGCTTCATTTAGGAGGCAAAATGTAGGGGTACTGGTCAGTTGTCTAAACTATGCACTAATGATTTTATTTTTGCCTTAAGTATTGATCAGACAGTAGCTCCTTTGGGAGCAATGTGTGCTCCCAGTTTTTCCTTTTCTGTAATTTGTTATCATTGTGTGAAAGATAAATTGTCAAAGCTGAATATGCTTTTTAATCGACTGCCATGTCTACTATTAAATTGTTCTTTCAATACCCACATCGTAATATGTATAGCCAGCTGTGTTGGAATTCCTTATGCAATTGTCATAGATTGCATACAGTTTGATTTTCATTAAAATGTGTACAGGGTTGTGTCCTGAATTTATCTGTTAGACTGGATTTCTTTTAGAGAATTGCGTTTGTCATTAAGGAATTCTTGTCTCCTGGAATTAACTGTTCCTAAGATTAAAACACAGAGGACATCCTATTTTTGAGTCATACACTTCCTCAAATCTGGAATGCACTGCCACCAGTATATAGATGTAGGGACAATAAGCTGCCATCAGATATCTTTTTGAAATCTTGGTCCTCAGCATAACATCAGCTATGTGATGAGTGTAAGGAGAAATCTATTGGAATTACTTTAATTATTTGAATAAGCTGTATGTAACAATATGTTGATTAATGGATAGCTGACTGTGAACCTTGTACTTTGTGTGGATTGTGTATTTTAAATGTTGATAGTCACTGTTTGTGTTATTTTTGTGAATGTACGTCTTAATGTAGAGATGTACTAAATTTTAAAGTAACTATATTGTTCTTAGATATATATTATTGTAATATGTGTAGCATATGTGATGCTTTTATGTACTTGGGTCATCACTGTAAATGAGCTTTGCTCAATGGCTATTCCTGAATAAAAAAAAAACTGCAAAAAAAACTCTCCTAAAATAAGCAGAAAAATCTCTAAATTATACATTTTATCTTTAAAATGAGCAAAATGATTTGCCAGTGGGGCAAGATAATTATCTTAATAACATTTATTTAAACTAAGAATAAAAATCTTAAATTCAGATTTGAGTATATTATTAATGAAGTTATTACATTTTAGAATAAGAATATTGTAAGCTCTTGACTAGATATTAAAACTTATTTCAAGATATTAAGTCATACATTAAGATATTAAGTAGCAATAAAGCTTATTGTAAGCTCTTATGTTAAGATCTAAGTTACAAATAAAATATTAATTGTTAAGACTACAGCCTTGTACAACAAGGGAATCCCTACTACATTTAGCCACAATGGTGTTTACATTCATTGCCATCTTAGTATCTCTTGCAAAGTCTAGGATATACTGCATATTATAATGAAGAACATCTGCCTATTTTCTTCATAGCAAGCACAATGGAAGGCAACATTTCTATTTAATGTATATCACTTCAGAAGAAAATCTTTTCAGGTGAGGGTGTGTTCACTTGTTAGATTTTTTTTGTTTGTTTTCAAATAGTTACTTTCCTTCTGTAAATAATCTGTTTCAATCCTATATTGTAATATTTATCGGTATTGCTAATATTATAGGGGCACAGTAGTGCCCCTATAGTTAGAGTTGAGTAGGGTGTTCAATGTTAAACCCCTAACTTTGCACATTAATTTATTTAGTTCCCTTTTATGAAATGAGCTTAAATTTTGAAGGTGTTGTCTAGGAGGCAAGGTCTTGATGTGTGAAAAGGTTTGTGATGGCAGCTTTTGCAGTTTCTGAGATCCAGACGTGTCATGTCAATTTTTTTCTCCATACTTTCCATTTCTTTTTCATTTTTTTTTTTTTGCTCTCACCTACAGCCTACATGGAAAGGAATTTTGCCCCAAACTTGCAGGGGGTATGTGTCATGTCCCAAGGTAGTGCATTTGACAGGTCTGATAAACAAATGTTTAAAGGTTTCCAAGTTATAAGGCTTTTGAATTTTGTGTTTTCTGATATATGCATGTGCAATAGAGGTTTTGAGATAACGTTCTGCGGCAAAAGTAAAAATATAATGCTGCAAATTACCTGTTTTGCTTTCACACCACTTGATTGGCAGAGCACCAAACATTTTTTGTGCTGTGCCAACTGCCATCTTGTTACTTTTTCCATGAACTAACAAACATGGAAAACACATGAAAATAAATGGATTTCCAAAAACAAACATCAAAACCTAACTAAACGGGACCCGTTTAGCTGACTTCTGATGTCTATTTTTTTTTAACTGTGACAGCAAATGCCTTTTCTAGGCACCCAAAATACTGGGTGCCCAGCTTAGTGAGAGGAGCACTTCCCCAGCATTTTCTGCATAAGAACACAGGGATTTTCCTGAATTCTGCAGCTGCAGCTGAAATCCTGCTGCCGGCTTCAGTGTGAGACACTGTTTCCCTGGTGTTTGCTGCCCCCCCATTGCTAGTCCTCCCTGATGTATTATGGCACTCCTCACCCACCAATCACCTTCCCCTTTTTTTTGGTTGATCCCTGGTGTCTAGTGGCACCCCCCACCTACCAATTGCAGTCTCCCTTATTTTTATATTGATTCCTAGTGTCTAGTGGCACCATCCCACCCTCCGATTGCCATTCCTCTTATTGTTTTATTGATCCCTGGTGTCTAGTGGACCCCCCCACTGTCTGATTGATGTCCCACTTATTTTTATGTTGATCCCTGGTGTCTAGTGGCACCCCTCACCCTCTGATCACCATCCCCCTTATTGTTTTATTGATCCCTGGTGTCTAGTGGCACCCCCACCCTCTGATCACCATCCCCCTTATTTTTTGTTGATCCCTGTTATCTAGTGGCACCCCCACCCTTCAATCACTGTTCCCCTTATTATTGTGTTGATCACTGGTGTCTGGTGGCACCCCCACCCTTCCCTTACAGTCAAAAGCAAACATGTAGAAAATGGTCCATTTATGTTTTTTTTTCAACTTGTAAAAAAAGAATACAGTTCCATGCCGACCAGACCCCCCCAACCCCACTTCCCACTCAGTACCCACCACCTCACACTCCCCAGTACACCCCCCCTACACAACCTCACTCACCTGAACAGGTCCCAGGTTTGCGATCCACTCTCCTCTGATTGAAGACATATCTCACTGCTGGAATTGGTGACTACAATATGGGAAACTAAGATAAATGCAGTTCAATGTAGTTCAATGGGGCTTTTAAGTTTTATACACAACTTTTCCATTTTTTTGATATTTTGATCCAAAATTTTCAACATAGCTATTTGAGGACCCCAAATAATGAACAATATCACTGTTGTTATGCAACTCCTGCCTGAAAGATGATTTCTTGATCACTTGGTGAATTTACCTTTCTGGTAGGATTTGCATAATCTCAGTCATATTGTTAATGAGGTGGGGTCATAAAAAGACTGTGTTGAAAATGTGAGGTCAAAATATGTAAAAATGCCAAAGTTATGACCATTCCTTGCAATTTCGCTATGCATGCTTGTAACTTTGCAAATTTTCAATATTTTGACCCCATATTTTAAACATAGCTTTCTTATTACCTCACCTCATGTATGTCACAGCTGCCATTTTTTAAATCCTGGCCAAAATGTGTTTTCACACTTGTGGTGCAGAATGATGTTGCAGTTGTGCAGAATTACATTTTAGCAGGGATTCGAACATTTTCTGTACTGGGTACATGAGGTGGGGTAATAAGATGGCTCTGCTAATAATTTGGTCACTGTTGTCCTATAAATGGAAGTGCAGGACCTGTAGGACCGCGTACTTCCACAGCTACATACATATATGCATGTATGGAGGGATGGCAGCACAGGCCCCCCTGGGCTCTGCACTCCCACAGGCAAATAAGGATGTGATTATACTATCTCCAAAAGTAAGGATATAAATTGCAAAAAAACTGTGTTAATGCTCTAGTTAGGGTTACAGCCACAAAAGTAGGGAAATGTTGCACTGGTAGCATGTGAGGTGGGTGCTTGAAAGACAGCGCCATCTGAAACGGTGATGTGATGTTGGCGAAAGCCTGAAAGGTGAGGAGGCAGAGAAGGAGACCGGATGTGGGGTTGTGGGTGACCCTAGTGACAGGATGTCACTATATGTACACCTGCGGGGGGGAGAGCAAGCATGGTGAGCAGAGGGGATGTAGGGGGTGGTGCTGCCATGGCATTGGGGGCTGGCCTCTGCTTGTGGTGAGCGGGGTTCTGGGTTCAGGTCTGGGTTGGGGCGCTACTGCATTTTTGTTGTGCACGGCCCAAAACTTTTATTTATTTTGCTTTTGTACCCTCCCCAACATTCACCCCCTGGAGTTGAGAATCTTTAAGTAGGGGGGTGCTGGGGGTGAAGCCCCCCCACATGGGGGTGGTGTGGGGGGCACAACCCTCCCCCACAGAAAGCAAAGTATTTAAATCCCCAGTGCTGTTCTTCCATGCACCAAGGATGTCAGGGTGGTGAAATTGTTTTCGCCACCCTGACGTCGTGATAATGCGAGTCGCCATTTGGCGCTCGTGATTATCACATAGAACCACTGCATTAGGGTTTCCAAATTTAACACCCTACTTCCATGCTACATACACCAATAGGTGTTGGGGGAGTGCCTTGTGGTCGTCAGCCCTAACGCTCACCCCATTCTCTTATACTGTACCCAGCTCAGCTTCTTTGCTTATGGACTGGGGTGAGTGTTAGGGCTGATGACACCAAGGCACACCCCAACACCTGTTGGTGTGTGCAGCGTGGGGGTGAGGTGTTAGGTTTAGAAACTCTTATGTCACATTTCCCTATGTTTGTGGCTGTAACCCTAACTGGAGCATTAACACAGTTTTTTGCAATATATATTTTAATATGCAAATTAAATTGCATTCTTAAAGTACGAAATGTTTTCTTATTTCAAATACCTTTTTTACTTGATTTCTTTTTTATGTTGATTGCTCACATGTGCAAGAAACATATTGCAGCAGCTTGCTCCAGAAGCAGGTTGTGAAGGTGTGGCAAAGTTGTGACCAATGCCCCCATTGCCTTTTAAGGCTTGGCCCCTATTCCTCAATGCCGTGGCACACTGCTGCTGACACTAGTTCAGCCAGCATGCCATGACCTTGAAAAGTTTCAGCCTCTGCAATAGGGGCCACCTCATCATTGCAGTATCATCCGCTGCAATGAGGGAGTGACCCGTCATTGCAGGGCAGTCCCTTGCATTCCCCCAATCCAGTTTGCCAAATGGGATCCCAGTCCCCGTCAGTTTCTGTTACTGTGTACCGAAGGGGTGCCCAATCCCCCTCAGCATTATGCACCCCCTTCTTTCTTTGCCAACGGGGTGCCCAATCCCCGCTGGCATGTCCTCCCCATTTCTTGTGTGCCGAGGGGTGCCCAATCCCCCTCAGCTCATGAACCCCCCAAGTATGTGCCGATGGGGGTGCTCAAACCCCATTGGCTCCAGTGTCCCCCACCCCAAAACATGCAGGTGGCATGCTGGTAGCCAACCCCAGCATGCCAGGAGTACCTGTAAAAAGAAAAACCGTCCCACAATGTGTATTTTTTTTTACACCCTGAAAAGAGGAAAACAGTCCCTTGCTGTCTGCACCCCCTTCCTCAACCCATGCCCACCCACTGCGTACCTCACCTCCCCACACCCCACACTTACCTCCAGAGTCCAGCGTCACGATCTTCAGTGGACAAGGAACACGTCTGCACTCTTCAAAGCCGACCGTGAACTGAGGAAATGCCGGTAAACTGTAATGGCATAAATAGGGTTTTTTCAACTTTGGTGCATATCTCAAGCATTTTTTTGAATTTTGGCACCAAATTTTCAACACGGGCTTTTTGGACCCCCCCCCCCATGAATTCAGCCACTGTCATGGCATTATTTGGCCCCAAAAGGTGATTTTGCGGTCACTGCGTGGAATCGCTTTTTGGGACTGATTAATGAAATGACAGTGCCAGTGTTCATGAGGTAGGCTCTCAAAAAGCCTATGTTGCAAATTTGGTGGAAAAATCAAAAAAATGACTGTTTTAAAGTTGTGCGTTGCACAGTTGCTATGCATGCTCATAACTTTGCAAACTTGCAATATTTTCACACCAGATTTTCAACACCAGCATTTTTTCACACCTCCTTATGAACAGTAGAGCTGTCATTTTTTCCATTCTGGCCAAAATGTGTTTTCACACTTCCGGCGCAGAATAACGTGGTCGCTGTGGAAAATCAGTGTTCAGGACAGATTAAGAAAATAACAGTTGCACTGTTCATGAGCAGAGGTCCTAAGATGCCTATGTTGAAAATTTAGTGACGATAATCAATTAAATGACTGTGTTACAAGTGTGTGTTGCGCAGTTCCCACGCACCCTTCTAACTTCGCAGATTTGTAATATTGTCACATCAGATTTTCAACACTGCCATTTTTTCACACCTCCTTATGAACAGTACAGCTTTCATTTTTCACATCCTGATCAAAATGTGTTTTTGCACTTCCGGCGCAGAATAGAGCGGTCGCTGTGGGAAATCAGTGTTCGGGACAGATTAAGAAAATGACAGTGACACTGTTTATGAGCAGAGGTCCTAAAATCCCTATGTTGAAAATTTAGTGATGAAAGTCCATAAAATGACTGTGTTACAAGCGTGCATTAAGCTGTTTCCATGCTCCCTTGTAACTTCACAAATTTGGAATATTTTCACACCACATTTTCAACACTGACATTTTTTCACTGTTTATGAACAGTACAGCTATCATTTTTCACATCCTGGCTGAAATATGTTTTTGCACTTCTGGCGCAGAATAGCATGGTCACTGAGGGAAATCAGTGTTTGGGACAGATTAAGATAGAGCAAGTGAGAAGGGGGAGTGACCGAGATCAACTGAGCTCTGTCAGGACTGCTGTGCATTTCTCTGTGGGAAGAAAAAGACCCCAATGCAAGCAGGAGCCCGGTACAAAAGGGCAGCCTGCAGTGCAGGGAGAAACAGAATGAGAGAGCCAGTGAGAGAGGGGGAGTGAGCGAGCTTAACAGAACTTTGTTGGGACTGCTGTGAATTTCTCTGCTGGCAGAAAAAGGCGTCAATGCAGGCAGGGGCCCAGTACAAAAGGGCAGCCTGTGTGGCGGGAGAAACAGAACAAGCGAATGATAGCGGGAGAGCGATCGAGCTCAACAGAGCTCTATCAGGACTGCTGAAGATTTCTTTGTGGGCAGGAAAAGGTGCCAACACAGGCAGGAGCCCAGTACAAAAGGGCAGCCTGCAGCACAGGGAGAAACGGAATGAACAAGTAAGAGAATGGGAGTGAGCGAGCTCAACGGAGCTCTGTCAGGACAGCTGTGAACTTCTTTGTGGGTAGAAAAAGGCACCAATAGAGGCAGGAACCCAGTACAAAAGGGCAGCCTGCAGCGCCAGGAGAAACAGAACGCGTGAGTGAGCGAGCTGTGTCAGGACTGCTGTGGATTTCTTTATGGGCAGAAAAAAGCCAACGTGGGCAGGAGCCCAGTACAAAAGGGCAGCCTGCAGCATCGGGAGAAACAGAACGAGCGAGTGAGAGAGGGGGAGTGAGCGAGCTCAGTGGAGCTCTGCCAGGACCTTAGAGTTGCCCACCCTCCTGCCCAGAGTCCTCTGTGGTCCTATATTACAGCAGGGTCCCTGGAGCGGAGACAAAGCAATGATTGGATACTTTAGGATTGCTGTAATAATACAGATTAAGTTGTTTTTTCTATTTCTTTAACTGAGCTGAGTACTGAGCTATAGTGTTATGATTGCTGTAATAATACATATTTATTTGTTCTGTTTATTTCTCTAACTGAGCTGAGTAGTAAATTTGGTAGAAAAAATCCAAAAAATGACTGTTTTACTAGTGTGCGTTGCGCAGTTGCTATGCATGCTCGTAACTGCACGAATCTGCAATATTTTCACTACAGATTTTCAACATTGCCATTTTCCCACACCTACTTATGAACAGTGCAGCTGTCATTTTTTCCATCCTGTCCGAAATGTGTTTTCGCAGTTCTGGCGCAGAATAGAGTGGTTGCTGTGGGAAATCACTGTCTGGGACAGATTAATAAAATAACACTGATACTGTCCATGAGCAGAGGTCCTAAAATGCCTATGGTGAAAATTTTCTGATGAAAGTCCATAAAATGACTGTGTTACGAGCGTGCGTTGTGCAGTTTCCACGCACCCTTGTAACTTCGCAAACTAGTAATATTTTAACGCCATATTTTCAGCACTGACATTTTTTCACACCTCCTTATGAACAGCACAGCTGTCATTTTTCACATCTTGGCTGAAATGTGTTTCCGTGCTTCACGCGCAGAATAGCGCAGTTTCTTTGGGAAATCAGTGTTTGGGACAGATTAGGATTGAGTGGGTGAGAGAGGGGGAGTGACTGAGCTCAACTGAGCTCTGTCGGGACTGATGCAGATTTCTTTGTGGGCAGAAAAAGGCACCATCGCAGGCAGGAGCCCAGTACCAAAGGGCAACCAGCAGCGCTGGGAGAAGCGGAACGCGCGAGTGAGAGAGGGGGAGCGAGCTCAGTGGAGGTCTGTTGGGACTGCTGCGGATTTCTTTATGGGCAGAAAAGGGCATCAGTGTAGGCAGGGGCCCAGTACAAAAGGGCAGCCTGCAGCAGCAGGAGAAACAGAATGAGCGAGTGAGAGAGGGGGGTGAGCGAGCTCAACGGAGCTCTATTGGAACTGCTGCAGATTTCTTTGGGGGCAGAAAAAGGTGCCACTGCAGGCAGAAGCCCAGTACAAAAAGGTAGCCTGCAGTGCTGGGAGAAACAGAACAAGTGAATGAGAGAGGGGGAATGAGCGAGCTTAACAAAGCTTTGTCGGGACTCCTGCAGATTTCTTTGTGGGCAGAAAAAGGCGCCAATGGTGGCAGGAGCCCCATATAAAAGGTCAGCCTGCAGTGTTAGGAGAAACAGAAGGAGTGAGTGAGAGAGGGGTGGTGATCAACCTCAACGGAGCTCTGTCAGGACAGCTGTGAACTTCTTTGTGGGCAGAAAAAGGCAGCAACGCGGGCAGGAGCCCAGTACAAAATGGTAGCCTGCAGCGCAGGGAGAAACAGAATGAACATGTGAGAGAGGGGTAGTGAGTGAGGTCAACGGAGCTGTGTCAGGACTGCTGCAGATTTCTTTCTAGGCAGAAAAAGGTGCCAATGCAGACAGGAGCCCAGTACAAAACGGCAGCCTGCAGCGTCGGGAGAAACAGAATGAGCGAGTGAGAGAGGGGGAGTGAGCGAGCTCAATGGAGCTCTGCCGGGACTTTACAGTTGCCCACCCTCCAGCCCAGGTCCTCTGTGGTCCTATATTACAGCAGGGTCTCAGGAGTCAAGACAAAGCAATGACTGGATACTTTAAGACTACTGTAATAATAGATATTTATTTGTTCTGTTTATTTCTCTAACTGAGCTGAGTAATACTTGGAGTGTAATAGGATTTCTAACTGGGCTAAGTAAACTATATGAGAGCCAAGAACCAAAAGTATGGTAGCCGAGGGGTGAAAAATGGACAAGGAGACTTTAGGATTGCTACACTAATACAGTATCTAATGGATGAGATTTGAGACTGAATTACCCTGGTCGGCAAGGGGTCAGTAGGGGGACTAGTGTGGGAGGGGGGGGGCAGGAATTTGACTACATAGGGGCCTAACAGTTGCAGTAGTGTACAGAACCTGGGAGTAAGAGCCCATAACATAAGATGTGAGTCTGGGGGGAACAGTGAATTGTACACGGGGGACAGGGTACACTGGAGCAGGAAGAGAAGAGGAGTATTAAAGGCAGCATTTCTGCTGGGCCACTGGCACTGAGGGTTGAGGTGCTGGATGCCACACCTCACGCCATGCTGGCGACCTGGGTTCAGATGCAAACCTGGTCTGCCAGGGGTTGGCAAGGGAGGGATAGGATTGAGCATCGAGAGGACTGCTTTCCTATCCTGGGGCAAGATCCAGGGACCCACCACTCTGTAGCAGCCCCTGATGATGGCTGCAGGTGCTATTACAGTGGTGTAGTAAAGCGTGTCAGACTGTGATGGATGTTGGCATGGTGTGCCTAAGCGTCATTGCATGGCTGCACTCTGCAAAAGGCAGAAAAGTGGAAAATGTGCTGCAGTCAGGCAGCATGAGCTTCCAACCCCCCTGTCTGCCCCGAATGGTGCCTCCTCAACCAGATCCTGCTAGGGGGGTTGGTCATGATGACCAAGCCGGCCACAGCCCAGTGAGAAAATATGTTAAAAAAAAAAAAAAAAAGAAAAAAGGCAGGATTAGAAGGGTGTATTTCTACTAAGATGGATTTAAACAAATGGCGGGGGGTGGGGTGGCCAAAAGACGGAAGTTGGTAGAAAGGTCCAGATAGGGGAGCCAGATTAGCTCACTGTCCTAGATATAGGTAAAGGCAGAGGTGTAGTAACCCTGGAAGGGGGCGGTCAGAGTGGTCTGAGTGTAATACAGGAGGCACCACCACCCGGTAAGAATAATGAGGAGAAAGGATGTGGACTACTAGGAGCACGGACACAGGCCAAGGAGGAGAAGAATGAGGAGAATGAGGAGTACGGGTGAAAGGTGGTCTGACTACATGGACAGAGAACTGGTTACAGGGGAGGGTGCAAAGGGCGGTGGTGGTGGGGTAGCTCTCGGCACCCACAGCAGTGACAAGCAGGGTGCCACAGGGCTCAGTGCTTGGCCCAATGCAATTTGGGCTCTTTATATCCGATATACTGTAGCACACAGAGTGGGGAGCAGGGTTAATCTGCTTACACATTATACCAAATCAAAAGCAGATAGTTATAGTAGCACAGCCCCCCACCCCCACACACACACATATACACTCCCTGAAAAGCTGCCTAAAAGCCTACAATTCATTCAGATCAGTTCCATTTTCTTACTTACTTGGGTTTCAATGCCAACAAGTGTAAAATCATGTACCTAGGGCATAAGAACCCCGATGCGGGAGGTACTGATACTCACTAGACATGAAAAGGTCCTTGAGGTTATTATATCAGAGGACCTCAAGATGGCAGTACAGTGTGACAAGGCTATGGGCAGGGCAAATTGGATTCTGGGGTGCATAAAGAGTGGCATCTCCAGTAGGAGGAGGAGGGATGTTGTGCTACCATTATATCACTCCCTGGTATACCCCCAGTTGGAGTACTGTGTCCACTTTTAGAGTCCACACTTCAGAAAGGACATAAGGTAGAGATTTCCCAGAGGAGGGAAACTAAAATGGTTCAGAATTTTCACAGGAATTCCTACAAGGACAAGCTGAAGAATCTCAACATGTACACCCTGGAAGAGAGGAGGGCGAGAGGTGACATCATCAAGACCTACAAAGTACCTCACAGGGGTAAAGAGAGTACAGTTGGGGAGTTTCCTTCAAATGAGGATGAGCACCCAAACCAAAGGACATACAATGAAGTTGGAGGGGGCATTCAGGATAGATGTGAAGAAATATTTCTTTAGTGAAAGGGTGGTAAACACCTTTAAAAGACTGCCAGGAGAAGTGGTGGAAGCAACAAGCATTTGTCAATGCCGAATGTTTGCTTGCTGGCATTGGCAGTGGTAGTGTAGGAGTTACAGAGCTGCATAATAGTAATGGCAGTGAAGTATTGAACTGAAGCCAACCCCACCACCACCCTGTAGAGAGTGACAGGCATTGGGGTGTGCCTTTATGTCGTCAGTCATAACGGCCACGCCATTTCAGTACACCCCACCCTGCAGACACTGGCAAGTGTCACAGTGTTTCTTGGGGTCTTTGGTCCTTATGCATACCCCATTCCATTAGGAAATACAGTGAGATGGGTGCGATATAGGAGAATGGGGTGAACTTTGGGGCCCAAGAGTCCAAGGCATACCTTGATGCTTCTCACTGGCTGCAGGGTGTGGAATGGTATGAGCATTACAGGCAAGAATCCCAAGTCACACCCCTGATGCCTGTCATTCTCTACAGGGTTGGGCATTTTGGTTGGAAACCCTAATACCTCAGGCATTCGTTGGTATTTTCACTCCAAATGTTCAACATGGTTTTTTTGTGACCCCACCTCATGAACAGGGGGAATATCAGTTTCTTAGCCGAAAGCTGCTTATGCACAGCGACTACGCATTTAGCACCACAGGTGCAAAAACATTCCGAACAGGATGTAAAAAATGACAGCTGTACTGTTCATGGGGAGGTGTAAAAAATGGCAATGTTGCAAATCTGCAGTAAAAATATTTAAAAAATTATGAAGTCACTAGTGTACGTAGAAACTGTGCAACGCACACCCGTAATATAATTGGGTTGGGGATTTTTTTTACAGCAGATTGTCAACTCAGGCATTTTGGTGCCTCCGATCATGAACAGTGTCACTGTGATTTTCTTTATCTGTCCGAATAATAATTTCCCACAGCGACCATGTATCTCTGCGCTGAAAGTGTGAAAACACACTTTGGCCATGTTGTGAAAAATGACAGCTGTACTGTAAATAAGGCAGTGTGGAAAAATGCCACTGGTGAAAATCTGGACCTAAAATATTACAAAGTCATGAACTTATTATGGTGCGTGGAAACTGTGCAATACTCACTCATAACACAGTCATTTTATGGACTTTTGTCACCAAATTTTCAACATAGCCATTTTAAGACCTCTGCTCATGAACAGTGTAACTGTGATTTTCTTAATCTGTCCTAAACATTGCTTCGCACACCAACAGCACCATTGTCGCTACATGTCTGAAAACACATTTTGGGCAGCATATGAAAAATGGCAGCTGTACTGTTCATAAGGAAGTGTAACAAAATGGCAATGTTGAAAATCTGGAGTGTAAATATTGAAAATTCTCGAACTTACGAGCGTGTGAAGGAACTGCGCAACGCACGCTCGTAAAACAGTCATTGTTAGGAATTTTTTCACCAAATTTTCAACATAGCAATTTTAAGACCTCTGCTCATGAACAGTGTCACTGTGATTTTCTTAATTTGTCCTGTACATTGGTTTCACACACCAACTGCGCCATTGTGTTCTACATGGGTGGAAACACGTTTTGGGTGAGATGTGAAAAATGACAGCTGTACTACTCATAAGAAGTTGTGGTAAAATGGCAATGTTGAAAATCTGGAGTGAAAATATTGAAAATTCGCGAACTTACAAGTGTACGTAGGAACTGCGCAACGCACGCTCGCAAAACAGTCGTTTTTTGAAATATTTCGACCAAATTTTCAAAATAGGCTTCTTGAGAGCCCACCTTATGAACACTGGCAGTGTCATTTGTTAATCAGTCCCGAAGGTGATTTCGTGCAGTGACTCACGAAATCACCCTTCGGGCCCGCATAACGCCATGACAGTGACATCATTCATGAGAAGGGGTCCCAAAAACCCCATGTTTAAAATTTGGTGCAAAAATTCCAAAAAATGCCTGAGATATGCAACAAAGTTAAAAACCCCCTGTCTAGCCCATTATATAGCTTACCGGCATTGCCTCAGTTCGCGGTCAGCTTTGAAGAGTACAGACGTGTTTCTGGTCCACCGAAGATCGTCGTGCCGAGGTCCGGAGGTAAGTATGGGGTGACTGGGGTGTGGGGAGGCAGGGTGCTCAGTGGGTGGGTGCGGGTTGTGGGAGGGGGGCCAGGGAGACTACGTGGGACCGTTTTTTCTTTACAGGTGTTCTTTTTGTTTCCAATGACGACGCCAGATGTTTGCCACACTGGGGTGGGCTCCAGCATGGCACAAGGATGGTTGGGGAGCGTTCAGCCAATGGGATTGGGCACCCCATCGGCCAAGCATCGATTGCCACGCTGGGGTGGGCTCCAGCATGGCACCCAGTACTCGGGGTGAGGACAGGGAGCCAATGGGTGATTGGGCAGCCCCCATCGGCTATATCATGAGTTGCCACGCTGGGGTGGGCACCCAGCATGGCATTTGGAAAACTTTGGGGGCGGGAGTGCAGCACAGCCGCGAGGATTGGGCACCCCGCCTGCTATACAGTGTGTGCGTGCATGCGGGCGCGCACACCTGCGTGTGGGGGAGCGCGCATGAGCAAGTGATATCTTATCGCTGCTCACTGAAGTGTAGCTCCCTTTGAACTGTATGCCACTGCATTTTGGAGCTGTCACAGACAGCTCCAGCATGCATTGGCTTACAGGGCCACGCCTGCCAACACACTGACTGAATTGGAAGAAGGGGTGACACACCTCCGAAATCTCGGATGATGGCACTATGTTTCTTGCACGTGCATGCAAGCAAACATAACAAACATAATAAATGTATCTTAAATTTTGAAGACTGGGTTGTTGTTTTTTTTTTGTGCGTGCATATGTGACTGATGAATGAGGGATCCACCACTGTAGATCAAGGGGATGTGAAATGGTGCAGGTACATGGGGGTGAACAAAGTGGTAGACAGTAAGCCCTACCAGAGCTTCAGGCTGATGTAGCACAGCGATACGTGGGGGGTGAACAAAGTGGTAGACAGTAAGCCCTACCAGAGCTTCAGGCTGATGTAGCACAACTGGACTAAGGCAAGGGAGGATGTGAAATGGTACAGGTACATGGGGGGGGGTGAACAAAGTGGTAGACAGTAAGCCCTACCTGAGCTTCAGGCTGATGTTGCACAGCTGGACTAAGGCACAAGCACCCACGGCATGTTCTTATAGTCCCCATTTATATGTCCTTTCATGGTCTTACAGCATTGATTGCCTAACTGAACCAAGATGTAAAGCACATACTAAAATGTCAGGTTTATTTCAGGTGACCATGTTCTTATAGTCCCCGTTTATATGTCCATTTATGTTCTTACAGCGTTGATTGCCTAACTGAGCCAAGATGTAAAACAAATACTAAAATGTCAGGTTTATTTCAGGTGACCATGTTCTTATAGTCCCCATTTATATGTCCGTTTATGTTCTTACTGCATTGATTGCCTAACTGAGCCAAGATGTAAAACAGATGCTAAAATGTCAGGTTTATTTCAGGTGACCATGTTCTTATAGTCCCCGTTTATATGTCCGTTTATGTTCTTACAGCGTTGATTGCCTAACTGAGCCAAGATGTAAAACAGATACTAAAATGTCAGGTTTATTTCAGGTGACCAGGATCATAGTTGGGAGAGGGGCAAGTGAAACAATGTCCTGAGAATGTGCATAAACTTATTAACCGTTGCTGTGCCGCGGAGTGATACACCGGTCCAGAATCCCTATACGTTCAAATTCTGTTTGCAGCCTAAAGGTGCTTAGGTGGATTGGCATTTACATTACTCAGTGGCAAATCTTTTTCATACTTTTTGTGATCATCGGTTAAGATATAACCACTAACTGATGACAGACACTTGGGGGCATGAAACTGTGCTACCAGCAAAGCCCTGAATATTTATCTGTTGGTAATGAAATGAAAACTATCAGCTGATAACATTCAGCCACTGTCCATTGCACAGAATAGACATCTCACTGATAGATCTGGAGCAAAGGGACATGCACTTGCCAATAACACCACTACAGCTCCAGACACTGAAGAAAGAAGTTCATGCATTTTCATGGCTGTTAACTTTTTCAGCATTTTAAAACAGTTACTTAGCATCTGCACTAAGATGTTACACGTTGCTGAACTGAATTGTGACACCAGAATCCCTGCGATCAACATTTGTCAGCAAAAGTGAATTGAAAAAATCAATAGCTGTATAAAATGGTAAGTGACATGAGTCAATAACAACATATCTGAACATAATACTTGGCTTAAAATTTGAGCACCACCATATTCCACACCACAGCATCAAACAGGGATGCCATTTATAATTCAGCTAATGTCAAGCAGTTTTCGAGCCATAAAAAGAATTACTGTATCAGTATGGTGACAGCAACGGGATCAGGAAATTATGAAATAAAATGCAAAGCACCCCCATCGGCCATATGTCAGCGGGTGGAGGAGTGCATGAGCACCCAGGGTGGGGCTGTTGGCGCCCAGATTCGGAGGAAAGGGTGGATTTGATTGTGAGCTACGGTTGAATTTGTGTTTTCTTTTTCTATACCTAGTTTTCGCTATTTTGTTAGGGCACATGTCCAACCCTAAGATGTTTAGGGTCACACGGTGATGTGACTTCATTGAGCATCTGATTTGAGAAAGAGCTGTGTGATTCTATCTAAATGCCAGCTCATGGCAATTCAGAGAAAAAAAAAAATATTTTGAAGCTGCATTACCAGACTAAGTGTGCAGTTTAGTGAATTACCACACAGGGGTGTGTATATGACAGCACTAAAAGGCGCATTAAAGTGCTTCAGTCATGAAAACCTCCCCCACTGGCTGCTGCTGAAATGCATAGCAGTATGTTCTCCTTTGCATTCTGTCTGTTCTTTGCTTCAGCTGCAGGTAGTACAGTACGCTCAAGTTCGCTTGCATAGGTTTTAGCAGCGGGAGTTCACATTGACAGAGTCTAGTAAGAGAAAACGCTTGGAATTACACATACACGAAGTCTGAGTTTTCACATCAAATGCTGAGGTATTTTTTTTCTGGAGGATTAGAACCCATGAAGTCCATGAAGGTGTGCTTTCGAGAGCTGGCGTGTGTAAGGACTGTTAGGCACCCACACATTTTGGTGGTCCTGCTGTGGCAGGGAGCAGTTTATTAAAGTAATGATGTGTGGCTTGTCTCTCTAAGCTAGACAAGACTACACCATCCTATCAGGTAACAGACACAGTTGATCTGTGTGTGTGTGGGGGGGAGCTGCTCACTGAAGCGTAGCTCCCTCTTTCAACTATATGCCACTGCATTTTCAACTGCTGTCATAGACAGTTCCAGCAGTGATTGGAGAACTGTGACCACGCCTGCAAACACACTGACTGAATTGGAAGATGCTGACACACCTCTGAAAAACTCAGATGATGGCACTATGTTTCTTGCACATGCGTGCAAGCAAACATAAAAATGGTAGGGGGCATGAAACATGCATGGGATAAACATAGGAGTATATTAGAAAAAGGGGAAGGAGGGGTCAACGGAGATCAATAGGGCTATGGAAGTGGAGTAGGTACAAGTTCATTGCAGGGAAAAATCCATTAAGCAAGCTCATTCACAAGGAGGTTCTGATGGATGCAGGCAGAATAAGACATGCAGTAACATATACAGACAGGAGTTACTAGTAGGTAGAGAACACTTGGGCAGACTGGGTGGGCTGAGCGGTCCTTTTCTGTTGACAAATTCTATGTTTCTATGGCATCATGTGTTAATTCAGGTGCAGTGTTTATTCAAAGTTGAACCTACCATACATCCAGATGTAAGGTACAGTAAATTACCAAATAAGATGCAGCCCACTTACAGTACAATAAACAGAACTCCAATGCTTCTAGAAGCCTTTACTCTTCATAAGGCTGCTTAAAGAGCTGGGGATCTATTTGCAGTGTCCACACCAGTATGCTGATCTTAAAATCGATGCCGCACCTGAATGAGTACTTGATTCTTCCTCACTCCATTTCTTCCCCACTTTGAAAACTGCTTGTCCTGAGTTAGTTTTGGGCTGGCAGTGCCTCGCCTGTGTTGGAAGATGACCAATAAGCAGCACTGAAAGATGTCAGACTTCACAGACTGTGAAGGCAGCTGCTCATGGACAGACATAAGGCAATTCTACTGGGGGATAGGAGGAAGTAAGCTGTTGATTAACTAGAATCTGCAGCTTATCCATCAGGTAGGGAAATGGGCAGACAAGGTGGGCCAAGCGGTCCTTATCTGCCTTCAAATTCTATGTTTCTCACCCACTATCTTGGCAAGAAGAAGGCTGCAGCTGTGGTCACTGATGAGTGTTCTGGTGTGGGGATGTGGGGACCAAAGGGGACAGACCTAAGGAGATAAAATCATAATAAAAATTCTGAGACCTTCACCAGCTTTCCAAAATACTTACCAGTAAAAGAACACTCTATGAAGTTTTTCAAATGGCAACACAAGCTGGTGAGCCCTCTGTCTGCCATCTGACACCAGGCATCATCCAGCATAAAATTGCCTAAAGAAGGCAGTGTGATCATGTGGTTACTTAAATACTGGAGAGTACAGATTTCTAAGAACAAAAGAATACCACACAGAAGCTGACAGAAATGCCTATAGCAGCTGTCTCCTGCTTCTCAGTACTTATATTTATACCCTTGAGGTACCTGAATGTTTCTATCATATCCCCTCTTTCCCTCCTCTCTTCCACTGAGTACATATTGAGGTCCCTTAATTTCTCCTCATAAGTCTTGTGTTGCAAGCTCTGTACCATCTCATTCGCCCTTCTCTGGACCTTCTCCAGCCTGTTATTATCCTTACGAAAGTGCAATCTCCAGAACTGCACACAGTACTCCATGTGAAGCCTGACCATGGTTTTATATAATGGCATCACTACCTCCCTCCTTATGCTGGTGATACCCCTGCCTATGCACTCCAGCATGTCACTGGTCCTCCCAGCTGCCTTACCACTTTGACATTTTCAGGTCGTCTAAAATAAGAACCCCCAGGTCCCTTTCCTTCTTTGTGACTGTCAGCAACTCCCTCCCCCCCTGTACCTTTCCCCAAGGTTTCTGTGTCCCAGGTGCATAATTTTGCACTTTTTTGAATTAAACTTCAGTTGCCAGTCCTCAGACAATTTCTCAACCTTCCCCAGGTCCCTCCTCATTTTTCCCACCCCCTCTGGGGTATCCACTGTGTTACAGATTTTGGTGTATTCTGCAAATAGGCAGACCTTTCCATTCAGCCCTTCTGCAATGTCACTAATGAAGATATTTAACAGGACTGGCCCCACGACCAATCCCTGCAGCACCCCACTGGTCACCCCCTCTCCCCAGGCTGTGCCCCATTTACCACCACTTTCTGCCTCCTGTATCTTACCCAGTTTCTAACCCACTTTACCACCCTTTCCCCCATGCCCAGCCTACTCAGCTAGTTTATCAGCCTCCTATGTGGGATGGTGTCAAAGGCTTTGCTTACATCAAGGTAAGCATTGCCCACTGCCCCACCCTGATTTACTTCCTTTGTCACCCAGTCAAAGAAATCAACTAGATTTGTCTGACATGACCTCCCCACCGTGAATCCATGTTGTCTATGGTCCTGGCCTCCAATGCCTTCTAGATGCCGTACTATCCTTTCTTTAACCAATGTCTCCATGATCTTCCCCACTACTGAAGTGAGACTGACCGGCCTATATTTCCCCGCCTCCTTCCTACTGCTGGATTTCTATAGAAGGACCACATGTGCCCTCCTCCAGTTCTCTGATACCACCCCTGTGTTGAATGACTCACTGAACATGGCTGCCAGAGGTAGTGCTATCTCCCTTCACAGTTCTTTTAATATCCTTGGGTGTATGCCATCTGGTCTCCTCGCTTTGTCCACTGTTAATTTACTCACCTTCTGCAGGATTATTCTGCCTGTGAATGGACTATTGTCGACCTCTTCATGCCTTTGCAACTGCTGTGGCCCTTGCTCCTCCTCCTTTTCTGTGAATACTGAACAGAAAGACATAGTGGATGTCTTGGGGGGGGAGGGCACTTGACATTTCTTAGGCATGGTACTTTCACTTCCAAATACCTAAACAGCACATATAAACAATCAACATTCGGCATTGAAAAATGCTTGTTTAATTACCTTTTTTCTTATTTTAAGATTTTAGCAAATATCATCTGTTAATGTCAGTAAATAAAATTTAATACTGGGAATATGTTGTTTTCTAAAATAGATTTTCTACCCACTGTGAATTTAAGATATTCTGGTATTGATACATGTTATCTATTTAATCTTGTATTGCAGAACTACTTAATTTGGTATTGCACATATCCCCCGTTGCCCTCTTATGACCTAAGGAGCACAGGGAATGGACTGCTCCTGTCTGTTATGACCCAATGGATATAGGGGATGGTTAATTTTTGTATCACTTCCAGATAAAACTCTAGATACTTGTTCCATTATTGCTGCATGCTTCATCTCATATTGCTTCTACCTGACCTGACAGTTGTAGGAGGACCAATTATTTTTGTATAGATACTCACTCCTGTATTGCTAGTACACACAGCCATAGCTACCGAATGGTTGATGACACTTTGCTGCAGTACAGTCAAAAACTAGGGAAGGTAACTGAGAGGGACATGACTGAAGCACAGTACACCTTCATGCCCACAGCTTCCAGATGGCACTATTTCCCTGCTTCCAAAAAACAATGTCTTAAAACTTGAATACTTAGCCAAGTGAATATATCTTAATACCCCTGTGAATCATGATACTTCAGTAAAGGGAATATTCATTATCATGTTACTTCTGCTGGTAGCGGACATTGGGATAAACCCTTGACCCCTGACCTGGAATCACATCATTAGTGGATGATTTGCCATATGGTAAACTGGTTATACTTGGGGACCTGAATCTAAACTCAACTGGGGAATAAGGAAACTACTTTAAAATTAAAATAAGTGAACTTAGTCTAGCTCATGTAATCTTCAAGCCAATGCGAAGGAACAACAGGACCAGTAGATACTCCCCGCTGCACTGATCACTAGTTAATAAAGAAGGCAGAGTACAGTATGAGCAGCAGGACTTTTCTCAGATCCCCTCAGTGACCACTCACTCACTCACTCACTTTCTGTATGTGAAAGAACAAACTTGAGAAAAAAACACCCAAAGTGATTACCTTCAGGGATATGGCAGAACTAAATGAGGATGAATTTCTGGAGGACTTGGCTAATTTAAACCGATCCAGCATGGATCGATGTGTAGATATGAACTTTGCCCTGGAATTCTTCATAAACAACTTCATGCACATTGCAAATAGACATGCTTCCTACACCAAACCCAGAATTAAATGCACAAGTGCATGATGGATAAATTGGGAGCTATACAGTACGTTATAATAAAGCTTCAGAACAAAAGTGGACCATCCATAAACACTCTGGGCTATAACAAGATTGGAACAAATATAGAGATCACAGAAATAAAAGTGCAAGAAGAAACTTACATACCACCTTTTGTGGTACTCACCTTGTCACCCCATTATTATCGTTTTGGTCCTAGGATTTGCAGGCTGCATTTGAAAAATCTTTTAATAATCTGGCCATAGGGGTGCAAGGGATCATATTTTGGCTCTGTGGAGCTAAGAGCCTGATCCCTACCACTTCCTGTACAGAGACAACCCCCGAGCTCTCATGTTTTGCTATACAATAGTCAGGAAAGCACAGGGCATGCTCCATTGACTTCAAAGGGGATTATTTTTGCAGTCGTAATTTCCAATATTATAAATGCCCAATTTGTACAAATCAAGGCCACTGCTTAACTAAGAATTCATACAAATTGGGCATATAGTATGTCAAAAACCACGATTGAAAATGAGCCCCATTGAAGTCAATGGAGCGCTGCTGACTCAGAAAATGTGAGAGTTTAGGGGCATGTCTCCAAATAGGGAAGTGGAAGGGATTGGGCTCTGGGCTCCATGGAGCCAACATATGATCTCTTCTACCTCAAAGCAAGCTTATTGAAAATGTTTTTAAATACAGCCTGCAACTCCGAGGACCATAATGATAATTCTGTGGTGGGGGGGAGGGATTACAGAAAAAGCATGAAAGGTGCTCTTTGAACAAGCAAAAAACCAATACTACCCACATGTTTCTGGTCACAAATAAAGAAACAACTGAAGGACAACCCAAAATTGAGACTATAGTTGTAAACAAGACAGAGGAAACAGATCCACTCTCTATAGGTAACACTTAAAGGAAAACACTTTTTATTGTCAAACCCCCTCCCTCAAAAGGAACACCCCCCATTAGGTTTTTAAGCCAGTAGAAGTTCCTGCTGTTACATTTAATCCCATGGGTCTGCTCAAAAATAAACAATGCCAGAGCTGCATGGTACCATTTTGTATGCACAGCGTGGCTCCACAACACCCCACTGTGTCACTTCTACAGTGGAGTGGTGTGGAACTATGATGTGAATCTGAAATGGTGCTGCACTGCTCCAGCATTGCTTATATTCGATGGAAAAACTGAATTAAATATAACAGTAGGCAGGTCAAAAAAATTATTTTAAGAATTTAAAAGCCTAATTTGATGCTTTTCTTTGGGGAGGGGGGTTACAATAAAAAGTGTTCTCCTTTAATGAACATTGCACAGATCTAAGCACCTTCATTGGAGTTACTGAAGGTCATGGATGTAGCTGTCATACCAAGGAGAAAAGCAGAGTTAACAACACCTATCCCGATTTTCACTTAAACCTTGTTACAGCCAATGAGGTTAAGAAGTACCAGACTAAAATCAAATGAGGAAAGTCTGTAGAATTCAATGGTCTAGAGTCTAAGCTGCTCAGATTGGATGTCTGCACCATGAGTACCTCCAGTAGCGAGGCCATTCTCTCTTTCACCATTGGTGATGTCCCAGATGCATGAAACACTGCTCTTGTGTGGTACGAATATCTAACAGAGGACCCAATAATCTATGAACAAATTGCAGGTGAATATCGCACTGCTCCACCTTAGGAAAGATTCAGGAAAGGATAGTATACAACCAGCTACAAAGCTGCTTTGACATGCATGTAGTGTTGCTCGGACAGTACTTTTATGGTTCTGAGTTCCCTCCATTGAATAGTGCAATTATTCACCTCTGAATCTGATTGTGATCCATTAAAAGTCAGATATTGGAGCCAGATAGTTGTGGATCCAAGGTCAGACCCATGTAACCAAGGTCAGATCCATCAGAAAAAAACAAGGATAGTTGGATTAGATAGTCAGACACCTGGATCCGATGGTCAGATCCAACAGATCCTGGTTAGATCCACTGTGGATCCAAGGTGGCTGGATCCTTGGTCTAATTTCTATGCCACCCAAGGCCCTCCAAAATCTGGCCAAAATGATGGCATCTGACCTGGTAAAATACTATCTGAACAACACTAAATGTATGGTTTCCTCTCTGTGGCAAAACATGGATTCAGGAACAACCATAGTACAGTACTACTACAGCATTGGTCAAACATACAAACAACCCAGCCTGTGTATCTGTTGCAGGGAAGATGACTGGAGAAGTATTTGTGGACCTAATAAAGTCCTTCATCCTGGTTATTCATGGCACATGGCAAACTCCTAGGAAAACTTGCAAATCTGAGACTAGACAACCTAACTACTTTATGTAGTGTGGCTCTCAAGCTACCTAGAGGATAAGCAACAAGTTGTAAAGCTAAATGGAGTCACTTCCTCCCTGCAAAAGTGACAATTCTGAGTCCCACAGCGGTCCATCCTGGGCTGCCTGTTCTTCTCAATATTCATAAATGACCTACCAGCAAGCTGTGGTTCAACTGAAATATTACTACATCCAGATGATGCAGTCATTTGTAAAAGTGCTCCAGACATCACAAAAATCAATAAATTCATGGGACATGATTTCAGGAAATTATATGAGTGACTCACAGAAAATAACCGTAGCCTGGATATTCAAACTGCGCCAGGCTGTGGCGCAAGCCTGGGCACAGCTCAACTTTGTTGCACAGGGGTGTGGCCTGGGCGATATTCAATGGAGCTGCGCTATGGCACAGCAGCTTTGAATAGTGCACCCTGGCCACCCCCACTATGCATGGCGCAGTGGCACTGCACCAGCTCAAGTGGCTGGAGTGGAGTATGGAGATGCGCTAGCGAAAGTGCCATTGCACCATGCACAGCACCTGCGATATTCAAAAGGGGACATGCAAATGGGGCCATCATTTATGGCCCCATTTACATGCCATTAGTATGCAGGTACGCCGATCCCCGATGACTTGCACCTGGCGCCCTGCCAGGCAGCAGCCGTCGGGGACCGACGCCCCCTGCAGCCTGATTGTGGGCATTCGTCTAAAAGAACCCCCCCATCCAATATCCCTGGTGGTCCAGTGAACCGATCGCTGCCCGATTGCGGGCATCCATAAATCATAAAATACTCCTATTACCCTGATGGTCTAGTGTACCCCTCTCCCCACCCGCCCACTGAGCCCCATTGCCCCGCTCCCCCCGTCAAGCGGTGGCAGCACTCCCACTGGCCTGCTGCTCTGCCGCCTGCCGACTGACAGCTCGGTAGGGCTGCACACCCATTAGTTCACAGCGCTAGCCAATGGTGTGCAGCCCATATCGATAACACAGTTCCATTTATGCGAATGAATTCATTCACATATCTGGACTGAGTAGAGAGGATAGCTGCATCGCCCATTGGCTCACGCCAGAACCAATCGGGCATGCAGCCCCTACCAAGCTGTCAGTCGGCGGGCAGCGGGTGGCAGGCCAGTGGGTGCTGCCGCCACCGACTGATGGGGAGAGCGGGTGGTGGGGCCCAGTGGGTGGGTAGGAGGGGGTACACTAGACCAGCAGGGTAATAGGAGTATTTTATGATTTACAGATGCCTGCGATTGGGCAGCGATCGGTCCACTGGTCCACCAGGGATATTGGAAGGGGGGGTTACTATACCGATGCCCACGATTGGGCACGTAGCGGTTCACTGGACCACCAGGGATATTGGACGGGGGATTTAGTGGCACGGATGCCTGCAATGGGCATGGGAGGCGCTGCGCCAGGTGCGGCAGGAACTAGGGCACCCACAGGTGGCAGCTGCCGCGGTTGCACCCTGCACGCGGCAGCTCACCTGTGGGTGGCCATCATTTGTTCCTCTTTTGGGCTTAACTTTGTGCAGGCACAGGTAGGGGTTGCACATGCATGACTCTGCACATCCTGGGCTGAATATCAGGCTGTGCAGATTATGCATGTCACGCCCCCACCTGTGCCTGCATACATTACTGATGCGCCTCCAGAGCATCGATTTGTGCGTACACTCTTCCCTTGAATATCGCGCCGAGGCGCATCAGTGGGTTGTGCATGGCGCAAAACTGTTGCGCCATGCGCAACCCTTTTGAATATCTAGGCCCCCGTGTTAAACCAGGGAAAATCTAAGGTTATGTGCTTTGCTTCCAATCTAAAGCTAAACAAAAACAAGCATTTGTCAATGCCAAATGTTGATTGCGTTGGTCCACTGAGCTCGCTCACTGCCCCGTGTCACTCGCTCATTCTGTTTCTCCCAGTGCTGCAGGCTGCTCTTTTGTACTAGGCTCCTGCCTGCGTTGGCACATTTTTCTGCCCACAAAGAAATCTGCAGCTGTCCCGACAGAGCTCAGTTGAGGTGGGTCACTCCCCCTCTCTCACTCGCTCATTCGCTTTCTGCTAGCGCTGCAGGCTGCCCTTTTGTACTGGGCTCCTGCCTCTGTTGGTAGCTTTTTCTGCCCACAAAGAAATCTGAAGCAGTCCTGACACAGGTCTGTTGGGCTAGCTCACTCCCCCTCCTCTCTCACTCCTTTGTTCCGTTTCTGCCAGCGCTGCAGGTTGGCCTTTTTTACTGGGCTCCTGCCTGCATTGCCACCTTTTTCTACCCACAAAGAAATCCGCAGCAGTCACGATAGAGCTCCATTGAGCTCGCTCACTCCTCCACTCTTACTCGCCTGTTGTGTTTCTCCCAGTGCTGCAGGCTGCCCTTTTGTACTGGGCTTCTGCTTGCATTGGCACCTTTTTCTGCCCACAAAGAAATCTGCAGCTGTCCCGACAGAGCTCCGTTGAGGTCGTTCACTCCACCTGTCTCACTCACTCATTCTGTTTCTCCTGGCGCTGCAGGCTGCCGTTTTGTAGTGGGCTCCTGCCTCTGTTGGCACCTTTTTCTGCCCACAAAGAAATCTGCAGCAGTACCGACAGAGCTCCGTTGAGCTCGCTCACTCCCCCTCTCTCGCTCGTTCCATGTCTGTCGGTGCTGCAGGCTGCCCTTTTGTACTGGGCTCCTGCCAGCATTGCCACCGCCTTCTGACCACAAAGAAATCTGCAGCAGTCACAATAGAGCTCCGTTGAGCTCGCTCACTCACTCCTCCCCCTCTCTCACTCATTCATTCTGTTTCACCCACTGCTGCAGACTGCCCTTTTGTACTGGGCTCCGTGTGCATTGCTGCCTTTTTCTGCCCACAAAGAAATCTGCAGCAGTCCCAACAGAGCTCCATTGAGCTCACTCACTCCCCCTTCCTCACTTGCTCGTTCTGTGTCTCCCGCTGCTGCAGGCTACCCTTTTGTACTGGGTTCCTGCCTGCATTTGCGGCTTTTTCTGCCCACAAAGAAATCTGCAGCAGTCCCGACACAGCTCCGTTGAGGTCATTCACTCCCCCTCTCTCACTCACTCATTCTGTTTCTCCTGGTGCTGCAGGCTGCCATTTTGTACTGGGCTCCTGCCTCTGTTGGCATCTTTTTCTGCCCACAAAGAAATCTGCAGCAGTCCTGACAGAGCTCTGTTGGCCTCACTTACTCCCCATGTCTCAGTTGCTCGTTCCATTTCTGCCAGCGCTGCAGACTGCCCTTCTGTACTGGGCTCCTGCCTGCATTGCCGCTCTTTTCTGTCCACAAAGAAATCCGCAGCAGTCACAATAGAGCATCATTGAGCTCATTCACTCCCCCTCTCTCAGTCGCTAGTTTTGTTTCTCCCACTGCTGCAGACTGCCCTTTTGTACTGGGCCCTTGCATGCATTGCTGCCTTTTCCTGCCCACAAAGAAATCCACAGTAGTCCCAACAGAGCTCCGTTGAACCCACTCACTCCCCCTCCCTCACCCGCTCATTCTGTGTCTACCGGCACTGCAGGCTGCCCTTTTGTACTTGGCTCCTACCTGCGTTGGTGCCTTTTCCTGCCCACAAAAAATCTGCAGCAGTCCCGACAGAGCTCAGTTGAGCTTGGTCACCCCCCCCGTCACTCGATTTTCTTACTGTGTCCCGAACACTGATTTCCCACAGTGAGCACGCTATTGTATGCCGGAAGAGCAAAAACACATTTTGGTCAGGATGTGAAAAATGGCAGCTGCACAGTTCATAAGGAGGTGTGGAAAAATGGCAATGTTGAAAATCTGGAGTGAAAATATTGCAAAGCTGCGAAGATATTAGCGTGCGTGGAAACTGAGCAATGCACATTCAAAACACACTCATTTTATGGACTTTCATCACCAAATTTTCAACATAGGCATTTTAGGACCTCTGCTAATGAACAGTGTCACTGTCATTTTCATAATGTGTCCCGAACACGGATTTCCCTCAGTGACTGGCTATTCTGCGCCGAAATTGCTAAAACAAATTTCAGCCAGGATGTGAAAAATGACAGCTGTACTGTTCATAAGGAGGTGCAGAAGAATGGCAATGTTGAAAATCTGGAGTGAAAATATTATTAATTTGCGAAGTTATGAGCGTGCGTGCAAACTGCATAACGTACGCTCGTAACAGTCATTTTATGGAGTATCACCAAATTTTCAACATAGGCATTTTAGGACCTCTGCTTATGAACAGTGTCACTGTCATTTTTTAATCTGTCCGAGCACTGATTTCCCACAGCGATCACGCTATTCTGCACGGAATACGAAAACACATTTTGGCCAGGATGTGGAAAATGACAGCTGTACTGTTCACAAGGAGGTCTGAAAAATGCCAATGTCAAAATCTGGCCTGAAAATATTGCAGAATTCACAAAGTTATGAGCGTGCTTAGCAACTGAGCAACGCACACGTAAAACAGTCATTTTTTTGATTTTTCCCTTCAAATCTGCAACATACGCTTTTTGAGATCCCACTTCATGAACACTGGCACTGTCATTTTATTAATTGGTCCCGAAAGGGAATTCTGTGCAGTGATCACAAAATCACCTTTCCGGGCTGAATAACGCCATGATAGTGCCAGAATTCATGAGGAGGGGTCCCACAAACCACATGTTGAAAATTTGGTGCCAAAATTCCAAGAAATGCCTGAGATATGCATCAAAGTTGAAAAAAACCCTATTTATTCCATTATACAGCTTAACGGCATTTCCTCAGTTCACGGTCGGCTTTGAAGAGTGCAGATGTGTTCCCGGTCCACCGAAGATGGTCGCGCTGGACTCCAGAGGTAAGTATGGGGTGAGGGGTGGATGTGAGGAGGCAGGGTGTGCATTGGGTGGGTGCAGGTTGTGGGAGGGGGGCATGGAGACTGCCGAGGGACCGTTTCCTTTTTCCAAAGGGGAAAAAAAAAAAACATTGTGGGACCATTTTTGTTTTTACAGGGGGATGTGACACGCTGGGGTTGGCTCCCAGCATGCCAATGAAGTCTTTTTTTGGGGGGGCAGCTGTAGCCAGTGGGGGATTGGGCACCCCATTGGCACACAACAAAGGGGGGGGGTGACATTATGCCGACGGGGATTGGGCACCCCATTGGCACACAACAAAAGCTGGGTGGGGCTTACATAATGCCAACGGGGAGTGGCCTCCCCCATTGGCAACATCAACCTTGAGGCACTGAAGCCGACGGGGATTGTGGCCCCCATCAGCAAAGAAACACGGTGGGGGGGGGCACATGCTGCCCAGAGGGATTTGGCACCGCCCTTCAGGGAGGGGCTTAATTTTGTTTGTGATCACAACAGCAAGCCACCGCCATGTTCACAAACAGTATCACTGTAACAAGGTTCCGTCCAGCAATGACGGGTCGCTTCTTCATTGCAGCGCACGGCTACGCTGCAATGACGAGGCGGCCCCTGATTGCAGCGGCTGAAACCTTACAAGGTTGTGGCATGCTGGCTGAACTAGTGTCAGCAGCAGTGTGCCAAGGCATTGGGGAAAACGGGCCAAGCCTTTAAAGGCTGTGTGGGCATTGGCCACAACAGTGCCGCGCCTGCACAACCTGCTTCTGGAAAGCTGCCACAATATGTTTCTTGCTCATGCGCGCAATCAATATAACAAGGAGTCTCTCAAAACTATCAATGGGAAAGGGCTGGAAATCTTCTACAGCTCTAAAGGGAAAGTCCCCTCAAGCTATTTTCTTTATACCTGTATAGTCTTCAGGCTTGAACAATGATTCTCTCTCGCATCCCCTAATTTCACCCTAATTTAAATATAAATGAAGTTGCTTCACTCTGTTCTGCCCCCTTGTGTGAAAACCTGTTTGATTCCACTGCAAAGGTCATGACCCCACTCATGCAAGGCATGGGAGTTGATGATGCATACCTGCACAAACCAGCAGAAGTTATAATTTTAGTTTGGTCTGTACATATCTTCTGATGGTCTTGTATTCTCTAAAAGCATTATTTTCTAACTCAGATATGCTTTAATCTACAGAAAACAACAGAGCACTCACTATACCTTGAAATGTTTCATGGCCAGCACAAGACAAGAAAATATAGGGCTTGATGCACAAAGATGGATGCAAGGCTTGTGTCAAGCCTGCATCTACCCCCCGGTGCTGCGCCAACCACTTTGGCGTACCGTGTACTTAATTCACAAAGGTCGCATGCCTTTGTGACACTTTACTCTGTTTATAGCGGTGTGCACCAGACATGTGGTGCAAGCCCCGTATTACGGGTGGCAGTGGTAGACCAGTGAAAAGCTAGTCCAACATTGGGCCGTACATGTACCGGCTGTGAATCCCATCCTACGGCCGTGGACCACCGCAAACCCCATGTGCCCTGAGTTCGGCACTCCCGGGGCTTGCGCTGGTCCAAACCTTTTGTGAACCAGGCCCAGGGACTGCAGAGGACAGCAACAGCACTGACTAATACATTGTAACTACTGTAGGCTTTAGAACTAAAACATCATAAAATTCCCAGGATGTCTTACATGAGTTGGGTCATCATGACCTTTGCAATGCAGTTAAGCATGTTTTCATTTAAACTCTGATGAAATTAGGAGGATACAATAGAGGCAATCATTGTTCATGCCTACAAACTACACAGGTAAACAGAATAAAAGACTGAGAGGACATTCCCTTTAAATATTTTGGTTTATACAGTGCTTGGACTCATACCTGTCCATTGATATTCACCTGTGTTATGTCACCAAGACCATAAAAAAAAATGTTTGCTCTACTGTAAAAACAAGGATATATCTGATCAAGAATTCCTGCACTGTGATAATATACTACTACATGTACTTGATAATGGGCAAGGAGCAGGGATGGACGGTGGTCCTGAATAATGCCAGGAGCATGGGAAATAAGATGCCTGAGCTTCAGGTGATGCTAACTGAAGGGGATGTGGATGTGGCGGCAGTCACTGAAACCTGGGCCACTCATTGTCATGATTGGGACCTGAATCTGATGGGGTACACTGTGATCAGGAAGGACAGGGCTGTGGGGGGGGGTGAGGGTGGCACTCATCTTTAGAAACAGCATTGATATATGCAGTGTGGAACAGGCAGAGGGACATGTGGAGGTGCTATGAGTTACCTTACAGGCTCCTGGGGGAAAGACGGTCAACCTGGGGGTGATTTATAGCTGCCCACCCAGGCTGAGGAACTCAAGGAGAGCCTGGTGGTGAATCTAAGGGAGCACTGTGGTCAGCGTGGGGGTTGAATGTTAATACTAGGTGACCTAAACATGCCAGGGGTTGATTGGGGCACTATGGCATCCACATCTTCTAGGGAGCAGCACTTGTTGGACATCTTCCAGAATGAGTTCCTCTCTCAGCTGGTAGCTGACCAGACAAGGTATGGTCGCATCTTAGATGTGGTACAGGCTGAGTGTGATCCTGGTTAGGAATCTGGTGCCAAGGGGACTCACTGGAGGGGAGTGATCATGCCATGGTTTGGTTTTCCTTGGACCTCGGGGGAAGGGAAAATCACACAAAAACAGTAGTGATTGATTTCAGGGGAGCAAACTTTGAAGGTATGCTGGGGATTCTAAAGAGGCATTTGGAGGAGATCAGACAGGACATGGACACAGAGAGCAGGTGGGAAATTATTAAAAGATGACTCCTGGAAGCCACCAAGGCCTGCATGAAGGTCCAAAGTAAGTTTGGTAGAGCCAGGAAACTGAGCTGGTGGACCAGGAGGTTCAGGAGGTGTTGAAGGAGAAAAAGTGTGGCTTGTGGAAAATATAAGCACTTGCGAGGGAAGCGGACGGGAGAATACGATAGGATATCCAAAAAGGTGACCAGGGTGGTGAGATCAGCCAAGCTGATGTCGGAGCAGAGGCTGGCACAGGGATCAGAATTGGAGAAAAGTGTTCTTTAGGTAAATCATGGAAAGAAGGAAAGTGAAGGGGCAGATTATCAGACTGAAGTCAGGGAGTGGGTGAGCTGAGGAGGCCAGAGTGCAGGAGGAGGTACTTAATGAATACTTTGCCTCAGTCTTCATGAGGGATGATGGAGGGCCAACACCACATGGGGGGAAATGGACTGGGAATGAGGAATGGGGGGAGCTCTCTGATGTTGAAATCCTGGTTAGTAGGGTGAGGGAGGCTCTTAAGTCCCTGAGAATGGATAAGGCGCCAGGTCAGGATGGCATTCATCCCAGGGTGCTGAAGGAGATAGGAGATGTTCTTGCTGCACCTTTGGTGGACCTTTTTAACTCCTCTCTTCAGATGGGCTGGGTGCTTCAGGATTGGAGGATGGCTCATGTCATGCCTATCCATAAAGGTGGCTCACGGGAGGAGCTGGAGAGCTACAGGCCTGTCAGCCTGACATCGGTGGTGGGCAATATGATGGAGGCCATCTTGAAAGAGAGACTGGAGGTGTTTTGGGGGCATGAGGCCATCTGGATAATCACCAACATGGCTTCGTTCAGGGCAGATCATGTTGGACAAACCTTGTGAGTTCTACGATTATGTGACAAAGGCACTGGACCAGGGAAAGCCAGAGGATGTCCTCTTTCTGGACTTTAGCAAGGCATTTGTCTCAGTGCCACACTCAGGGTTGTTGGACAAGCAGGGGGAATGGGGGAATGATGGTGAGGTGGATAGGCAGTTGGCTAGCTAGGTGATTTCAGATGGTGGTGGTCGGGGGTATCTCAAGGATGGTCATTAGCGGGTCCCTACAGGGGTCAGTGTTGGGTCCACTCTGTTATGCTACATCTTGGACATCAGGGACAGTATCAGGACTGAGATGAGCCTTTTGTTCATGACTCGAAGCTGGGGGCAGTGGTGGATGGGGAGGAGGGCAGAAGAGCCCTATAGGGGACCTGGAGACTATGGAGAGGTGGTCACGCATTTGGAAACTGAGGTTTAATGCCAAGAAATGCAAAGTTCTTCATTTGGGACTCAGGAACCCTGATCAGAGTGCTTTTGGGTGGGGGAGAAACAGCAGGTTTCAGGTGGAAGGATCTTGGGTAGTCATGGAAGTAAAATGAATAACTCTGAGCAGTGTATGAGGGCTCGGCTAAAGCAAATGAAATGTAGAGGTGCATTTCCAGGGGATAACCTCGAGGAGACATGAAGTACTTCGACCTCTGTACAACTGCCTGGTTAGATCACACCTCAAGTACTGCATGCAGTTTTAGAGCCCATACTTGAGGAAGGACATTGCACTTCTGGAAAGGGTCCAGAGGAGGGTGACCAGGATGGTACAGGGGCTGGGGGAAAGATCCAATGAGGAGAGACTCGATGAACTGAACATGTACTGCCTGGTGGAGAGAAGGGACGGGGGGACATGATCGAGGTCTTTAAATGTCTGACGGGAGTAAACAGGTTCAGCCTAAAAAGGGGGTTCCAGATGAGGGAGGAAGGGGCCACCAGGGGGCATTCCATAAAGCTAGTTGGCAGGAGGCTAAGGGTAGACTAGGAGATGCTACTTTACCGAAAAGGTGGTGGACCCATGGAATGCACTGCCTGTGGAACTGGTGACTGTTGATACAGTGGGGGGATTCAAGAGGGGCCGGGACAGGTATAAGGGGAAGGTGAGGAATGCCAGAACTGGATGTGAAACTTTGATGGGGGATGGAGTCACTGGGATGTACTGGAGATGGGGAGGCTGCAACGGTATCTTGACCTGGTGCTGATTCTCGAGCAGACTCAATAGACCTTTGGGCCTACTCTGCTGGCATCTTAGTATGTTAGTATAATGGAGCAGTAATCCAAACAACCCTATGTAAGAAAGCCATCTCAGGTTGTGGGTTTGTACAATGGATATGGCACTTTATCCTCAGCACCCTAAAACACATCCATCACTGCAGAGTATTAACAGAGCTGGGATGGCTACCACTAGAGGCTAGACTCCAATATTCACTTCACTGCATAGTATCATAGATCTCTAGCACTTGTAAACCAACTAGCCTGTCTACTCTACTAATTCTTTAATGCATGGACCATGGGCTAAAGGGGGGAATTAATCTCTTCCTCCACAAACTTTGCATGGAAACTACCATCAGACAATGCTATACACAGCCCAAGTACTCTGGAACTCCCTCTCACATCAAGGAACCAAACAATGGGTGCATACAAAAGACCTTGCAAACATTACCTACAGTATATAATAAAGGTGCATGTAAGTGTTTCACCTGAAACACAATGGTTTCTTGTAAATGTCATACCATGAATTAAGCCAGATCTAAACCATTTTCTATGTGTAAATTGTTCTTTCACTGAACATAACTCTTGTTGTACATATTATACTGTTTTTATGTTTGCTTGCGTGCATGCGTAAGAAACATTTTGTGGCAGCTTGCTGGAGTAGCAGGTTGTGGAGGTGTGGCAGTGTTGTGGCCAATGCCACCACTGCTCTTTTGGCTTATCTCTGTGGCACCAATGAATGAGCACGCTGTCTATGACAGCAGTTGAGAAGTGTGCCACCAACTTGAAAGAAATTCACCGCTGCAATGAGGGAGCACCCGTCATTACAGGACATAGCCACCCATACACCTGGCACGCCAGTGTGCAGCAGACCAGCAGGGTGGGGTGGGGTTGCAGGAGCCAAGAGCAGAGCCAGCCTTTATGCCGAGCAGGATGGACGTCGGCAGGCATATGCAGTGTACTCACCTGCTACACTTTTTCCTGAGAGGAGTAGCACTTTTGCTCTTGCTTGTCTGCTTTTGTGGCAGGCTTTTCTTTTTCCTCTCAGGGAGCAGAAAATCATTACGGCCCTTTCAGAGCTGAAAGGAGGGGGTAAAACAAACTGCAGGTAAAACTAAGGCCGGTGCTGCTTGAGATCCCACCCCTCCCCCATCAAACTTGAGCCGGAGAATCGCCCCGCCACCTGCAACAATCAATGGGTATTGTTGCTTGCCCCAAAAAATGTCAATAACTTTGACCAGTGAATGGTAATCCATTCATTCCCATTGTTGCAAGCCCACTGCCCGCCCCAACCCCACTGTTGTGATCAATCGGACTCTGTGGGTGGGCTGGTCAGGGTTGGAGCAAGGAGGTGCCAAGGCATGGATCAGTGGGCGGGCTTTTTAAAAATTCTCCAGGCAAGCTTCATCGTTCGACTTTGGGACCGGTCCGCCAGTTACAAGAAGTCCCTGCAGACAGTGTTTTAGGTTGGTTGGACAGTGGTAGCACAGTAGTAGAGCCAGCCCAGACTGAGTGCACTGTAAAGATAGCCAGAGGACAGTAGAAGGAGAGCGAGGAGGAATCCGCTGCTGAGGCTTCACCGCCATTGTCCCGACCATCGAGCAGCACTGCAGGAGCGAGAGATTAGTGGAGTAATCGGCCACAAGTGACAAATCTCCCACCTCCTGGTCATCTCGATCTCTTAGGCTGGCCTTCTTTTGGTGACAGTGACACTAGCTAGCTCAGCAGCAAAGTATCATCAGCAGCAGCTCAGGTCAGAGCTAAAAGCTAGCTTTTACTGTTAGTGAGTTACCCAGTGACCACTCCTGACCAGTCCGATCATCGTGAGCATCGTGGCCATGTCTTGACTGTCTGACTATTCCATCCTTCCATTGAGTTGAGACTCGACTCCTCGGTGATGGTCCAGTGATCTACAAGAAGTTAGAACAACTAGTCCTTGCTTCTCATTTCTATGAACTGTGAAGGCCATCTCAATCACAAGGTGGGTACACTTTCACTTTCCCCTTAATAAATCAGTTAGGAGCAGGGCAGCAGCAGGGAAGGAATTCACAATCTGCAATGCAATGCAATCCCATATTCTGAGGAAGTCAGTCATTATCATGATGCCAGATATACTGTGTGTAGGAGAGTCTCTGGGGAGTTAAGGGTTCACACAGTACACACTGCCTTACTTGCTGCTTTTTTTACCTATGAATGGGATGGCCATTCCTATCCTCTGAGCTGACACAAGACATCAGCATTAGTTTGAGATAGAGAGATAAGATAGATAGATAGATAGATAGATAGACAGACAGACAGACAGACAGACAGACAGACTGTGTGAAGTTGATTGAGTTAATAGGGGACTAAGCAGCCAGCCAGGTGCGTTAACTAGACAGAGAAAAGTAAAATATACCTGGCTGGGGTCCTGACTCCTGATCTGGGCTTGCTTAGTTTTTTTTTTTTGGGGGGTGACAGAATGGATGAGGTAATGGGGATTATTAATCATCAGGACATGGGGCCTGGGGGCAAAGGTGGCCCAGCCAGCCCCAGGAGAGTTATGTGGTGAGGTGTGGGCCGGGGGGTGGTATTACGGAGGGGATGAGGTGGTGTGGCAATTGGGATTATTAATCATTCAGGACATGGGGCCTGGGGGCCAACATGGCCCAGCCAGCCCCAGGAGAGTTATGGGGCAAGGCGTGAGCCATGGGGGGTGACGGAGGGGATGAGGTGATGTGGCAATTGGGATTATTAATCATCCAGGACATGGGGCCTGAGGGCAAAGGTGACCCGGCCAGCCCCAGAGATGGGGTGAGACGTGAGCCCGGGGGAAGGGTTATGACAGAAGGGATAAGGTAAAGTTGGAATTGGGATTATTAATCATTCAGGATATAGGGCGGGGATGATGGAGGATGAGGCGATGAGGAATTGGGATTATTAATCATCAGAACATGGGGCCTGGGGGCAAGGTGGCCCAGCCAGCCCCAGGAGAGTTATGTGGTGAGTGTGAGCGGGAAGGGGGTATGACAGAGGGATGCGTGATGTGGCAGTTGGGTATTATTGATCATTCAGGACATGGGGCCAGGGATGATTGAGGAATGAGTGATGTGGGAATTGGGATTATTAATCATCAGGACATGGGGCCTGGGGGCAAAGGTGGCCCAGCCAGCCCAGGAGGAATGGGGTGAGGTGTGAGCCGGGGAGGCATGAGGGAGGGATGAGGTGATGTGGCAATTGGGGATTATTAATCATTCAGGATATGGGCCCCTGATGGGGGATGATGGAGGAGAAGAGGTGATGGGGGAACTGAGATTATTAATCATCAGGACATGGGGCCTAGGGGCAAAGGTGGCCCAGCCAGCCCCAAGAGAGTTATGGGGTGAGGTGTGAGCCGGGGGGCCGGGGGTATGACGGAGGGGATGAGGTGACATGGCAATTAGGATTATTAATCATTCAGGACATGAGGCCAGGGGGCAAACATCACCCAGCCAGCCTCAGGAGAGTTATGGGGCGAGGCATGAGCCAGGAGGGTTGACAGAGGGAATGAGGTAATGTGGCAATTCGGATTATTATTCATTCAGGACATGGAGCCTGGGGCAAACATGGAGAATTATGGGGTGAGGCGTGAGCTGGGGGGACGATGGAGGGATAAGGTGCTGTGGCATTTGGGATTATTAATCATTCAGGACATGGGGACAAAGGTGGCCCAGCCCCAGGATCATCATGTGGTGAGGCATGAGCTGGTGAGGGATTGTAGTGGTGGAGGGCTCTTGGGGAATTATAATTACTTCATTATACAACGGCGACTACAGACAACAAAATGCCACATTCTGATTCATTGGCTGGCACCTTTTCACCTTGATAAATCCTCCAGTGTACCCACTGGAAAAGGTGCCAGCCACCAGTCGACTGCACCATGAACTGGCCCCGAAATCAGCCCCAATTAACCTGACCACACACACACACAAAAACAACCCTTCTTCTATTTTCTATTCCCACATTTTTTTTTTTTTTTTAAGAGCCCCCCCTTACCGGAACTGTCCCTCATCTTCCATGTTCCGCGCACTTCGTCTCACAGCCCCAAACCACGGAAACCCTACAGAAGCTCCACACTTCACAACTGTGACAGTTAGCCATGTACACCAGCTGGCCTCTCAATTTTTCACACGCAGAAAACGTGTAAAAAAACAACCTTTTCATTCCTGCTACACAGTGTCTTCTACAAGCGATACCGCCACATTAAATGGTTCCATCTGCAGCAGCACCACGGGACTTTGAAACCGAAAATGTTCAGGTTATGTAAACTGACCAACAGGGAACTATTTTTTTCTAACGCACCAAATAACAACAAAAATAATTTAAAATTTGCAAAACATTTCTTTTATTTTTTTTAACACACACACACACACACACAAAATAAACATTGTATAATAGCAATATACCCCTCCAGGGAGTAGGTACACTGGTGGATTTACCACTTCTGATGTGGTTAAGTCACTCAGCTGTGCCATGACCAAACCACACCAAGCGTGGAAATCCACCAGTATAACCACACCCTGGAGGGATATATTAATTTTACTTCATACACTGAAATAATTTTACCACTTACAAACCAAGTGTGTGGTGGCTCTTAACTTCACTGCAGTGAAACTAGGTAAGGTAAGGTACTCATACACTTGTCGAATGGTGGATTGGGTGGGTTGACTAGAAAAATGAAATGTTGAATTGATATATTAGGAGGTCTGCATGTTAAAGTCTGCATTATCAGTTATAAACATTGATTTGTCAGCTCTGTTACAGGTGGAATTGATATTTGCATTACAGTTTATTTCCTGATTTGGTGATTCATTATATGTGTCAGCATGGCTTAGTTGGTAGCACATCTGCCTCTGGACCAGAAGGTCGTGGGTTCTCATCCCACACTGGGATTGGACTTGTATCTAAAATGCTGGCAACCAAGTGCAGTATTAGGGGGGTGTTGTACTGCAGGGTGTGCCATCCTTCCAATGAGATGTTAAACCGAGGTTCCTTGTTCTACTCATCCTGTGGCTGTCCAGGTGGAAGTAAAAGAACCCTGGGCACTCTTCACAAAGAGTAGGGGACATTCCCTGTGTCCTGGCTAACATTTCCCTTCCCATAAACCAGTTCATGCAGTTGTCCAGGCTGTGTGTGGGTGTTTTTTGTAGACTGTCTTTTATCTCTGGTGCTCCAGGTCATCTCTGCAGTGTACCCTTGGGACTTCCACCGCTACTGCCAACCTGAAACCTTCTCTTATAGGCTCTGCCCCAGTCCCCATGGCATGTCCAGCCCCCTGGATCACCTCCCAGGGAGGGTCCAACCACGCTTGGCATCCTGTCTAGGATTAGAGTGACAGCCACTAGATCGGGGCAGGAGACAGGAGATCCCATTGAGGCAGGTCTGGTACTGAGATGTGGGTGGGTCACTAGGGCCCCTTCACCTCCACAGGACCATCAGGGCTTTTTCCAGGTTGGCTTCCCTCAGAGCGCGGTTGTGCAATGTTGTCCAGGTACTACGTACTGACGCCCGGTGCTGCTCCATCCCACGTCGTGGTGCCACATGTTCCTTGCAATGCCCCTTAAGGAGTGGAGCATGACCCAGGATCTTTCCCCGGGAAGGGAGAGTAGTCCTCCGGATGCTTGAGTCCTTCCTTCCTTCCCCTGCTGACCCCCGGTGGCCCGAGTTCATTCCCGAACTGGGTTGCCAGTGTGGTGCGAGGTATGACATCCAGTGTCTCAACCCTCAGTGCCACTGGGCCGGCTGTGTGTAGGTGTGGATGTGTGATATGGTAAATCATACTGCCACTGCTTATGAGGTGGGCTCCCAAAAAGCCCATGTTGAAAATTTGGAGCAAAAACTACCAGCACACACCCAGGGCATTAAGGTTTCCAACAGTAACAACAACTCTGTACACACTGACAGACATCGGGGGTGTGGCTTGGGGTCATCTGCCGTAATGCTCAATTCATTCCACCCCCACCCTGCAGCCACTGACAGCCACCAAGGTGTGCCTTCAGGTCTTCTGCCCTAACATTCCCTCCATTCTGTTATACTGCACCCATCTAGCTTATTTTCTTTTCAAATGGGCTGAGCATAAAGACCGAAGACCTCAAGGAACACTGTGACACCTCTTGGTGTCTGCAAGGTAGGGTGAGGTGGAATACCATGAGTGTTATGGCCGGTGACACAAAGGCTCATCCCCAATGCCTGTCAGTCTCTGCAGGGTGAGAATGGGGGTTGGTGTTACTTCAATACTTCACCGCCATTCCTATTATGCATCTCTTGAACTCCTGCACTACCAATGCCAATACCAGCAAGCAAACATTCGCATTGACAAATGCTTGTTTTTTATTGAATAGAAGCAAACAAACACCAAAATCAGTATTTACATTCACATGGATGCTTAAACAGTTCAAAGCAATATTGTTTTTACTTCAAGTATTTTCTTGTGCATTCATCCTGTATCTTTTAAGGGCCTTAATTATCACTTTATAGACAGATGAACCTGGGGCTAGAAGGTCCGAGGCTAAATCTATGGAAGCTGAAAGTTTTCATCCAGCATTTTCAAATAAAGAGTTTAAAGTTATTAATCATCTTGATTTCCATTCATTATTATGATTTTAAACAATTTCCATATTGTTTCAAACATTTCCTCTCTTTCAATGGTGTAGCAATAAATATGTTCCAATTTATATAAATCCAACACAAAGTTTACCCATTTCTTCATGCTAGGGTTCAGTGTCCTTCCAATGAAGTAAAATACATTTTTAGCTATGATATACCCAAGTGAGATAAGCTTTATTTTTTCTTTTGTAGTTTCACCTTCAGCCATTTGATGCTCAAGCATATTCACTTTTTCATGTCTGTTTAAAGTTAATCTGGTTGCTATCTCTAGTTTAGTTATTATTTTATTACAACATTTTGTGAGTTTTCTGCAAGTGAAGAACATATAAATAAGAGAGCCGGGTTTGGATAAACATCTTGGGCATTTGTCTGATGGTGCATTATTCATTTTGTTCAGTTGGGTTGGTGTTAAGTATTTGCGGTGCATAATATTACATTGTACTTGTTGTAGTTTGGAAGAGCAAAATTCTGTCGAGGGTAGCTTAGGATGTTTATCCATTCTGTTTCTCCAATTTCTAGCTTCAATGAAGTTCCCATTTGCTCTTAATTGCAAAAGATCTTATTGATTTTCTGTTTGTAGGCACTTATATATTGCTGAAACGGCTTTCTGTGCCGGGTTCTTTAATGCAATCTTGAATGGAGATTCTGTAGGTTTATAATTTGTTTTTGTATGTAGTTTCTTAGCTGTAAGTATCGAAAAAAATTGCTGTTTGGGTAGACCATATTTGGTTTGTATTTGGTTGAATGATACTAATATGTTGTTATTCAAAGTTTCCTCGTAAGTTTGTATTCCATATTGTTCCCACTCCAAAAAGCCATTATCTATGCATGATGATTTAAATAAATGGTTTCTGTATATTAGTATATTGGGTGAGTTTTGGTCATTCCATTTTATAAGCTGATGAGTTTTTTTCCAGCAAAGGCATGAGTTTTGGGTGGCTGATAATTTTTCTTTGCTCTGTTTTTTTTTTTCCTTTTTGTCTTTTGTTATAATATTCTGTCTAATGTTGGAGTATTTATGAATATTTTCTCTATGTCTTTATTTATTGCATTTTGTTGTTTGAACCAGTCCTCTATTTGTGAGTGCTGAGCTGCATAGTAATACCAAAGAATAATGTGGTGAGGCTAAGCCTCCTGTTCTTTAGGTAGTTGCAGTTTTGTAAAGATAGCTGGAATCTTTATTGTGCCACAGAAATTTGCTGATAATTTTGTCCAGATTTTTAAAATACTTAATTGGTACTTCTAAGGGTAGTGTTTGGAATAAGTATAGTAGTTTAGGCAGGATGTTCATTTTAAACATTGCAACGTGCTATCAAAGATAATGGCATTGTTTTCCATTGGTCCAGATCTGATTTTATTGGGGTAAAGATTGTTCCATAGTTTTGATTGACTAGGCTCTCCTTGTCCTTTTTTACCCTAATCCCCAAATATTTAAATTATTTAGTAATTGTATTAGTTAGATGTTGTGGTATATGTTCATTGCTATTATTTGATAGTGTCAACATTTCTGATTTGTTTTCATTAATCTTATAGCAGGAAGCTTTTCCAAATGTTTCAATTACAGTATTTGAGAGCAGGTTTTGATAGAGGTGGAGGGGTTTGTTAAATAGAGTAATGTGTCATCCGCATATAAACTTATATGGTGTTCTATGGATTTCATCTTAATTCCAGTTAAATATTGACTGTTTCTTATTGCTATTGCTAGGGGCCCAATGGTGAGAACAAATACTAAATGGGTGAGTGGGCATCCTTGTCTTGTTCCTCTTGACAGAGTGAAGTGGGAGGAAATGTTTTTATTAGTTTGTAATGTCTCCTTAGGGTTGTGTATACGCTTAATTCCTCTAATGAATTTATCTCCAAATCCATACTTTTCAATATTTCAAATATAATGTCCCACTCCACTCTGTCAAAGGCCTTTTCCACATCCAGGGCCATGATGCAAACTTCCTTTTGTTGTGGGTATTCCATGATATGATACAGTCATCTTATGTTGGTACCTATTTTTCTTTGTTTCATAAAACCATTCTGATCTGTATGAATGATATCCCCATTTACTTTTCCAGTCACAGAGCTATAATTCTAGCAAAGATTTTCATATCCAAATTTAATAATGATATTGGTCTATATGATGAGATAAGTGCAGTTTTTATCTGTTTTTAAAAATACTGATGTTTTTGCATCATAAAAGGTAGGCAAGAAACTTCCTGTTTTCTAACAATTGTTATAAAGTGCTAGTAGAAGAGCCTGTACAGTATCTAAGTATATTTTTTTTATAGAACTCAGAGGGGATCCCATTTAGTCCTGGAGCCTTTCCAGGGAGAGAGTTTTGATTGCATTTCTTAATTCTTCTATGCTGATTGGCTTATCCGACATGTTAGCTTCTAATACAGTAATTTCTGGTAGTTTTATTTCCACCTGAAATTGTGCTACTGCATCTGGATACTCAGTTCTTTCAATTATGTAAAGTTTAGAATAATATTTATTAAAAATGTTATTGATTTCTTTTGAATTGTTGTTTTTTCAGTAATTGTGTTAGGGTCTTTTGAGATCTGGGTAATTAATATTTCTTGCTTTTCTTTTTGTAATTGGTATGTCATTACTTTGTCCGGTTTATCTCCTAGGGCATAATATTTTCCTTGGGTCCTTAAAATACTATTTTCCACCTGTTTAGTTGTTATTCTGTTATATTCTTCTTTTTTGATCACCAGAGTCCGATGTACATTTGGATCTTGGTTATTCATATGGAGGGTTTCTATTCTTTTAATTTCATTTTCTAGATATTGTAATTTTTCTTTTTGTTTATTTGCAGAATATGAAATATAACATCATCTTATGGTGGCTTTAAATGCATCCCAATGATTGTTATATGTTGTGTGTGTTGGTTTATTAAATGCAAAATACTCTTTTGGTTCTTCTTTCATATTTTTGATACAATCATTGTCTCTGAGTAAGGTAGAGTCTAATTTCTCTGTTTTTTTCTCATGTTTTTGTGTATTAGGAGTAATTTCCAGAGGTGCATAGTCTGATATTATTATACTATGGTATTTTATAGATGTTGTACAATGCAATAGCAGCTGTGAAATTACTATGAACTGAGGATTGTAAATAAAGAAATCTGATTGGTCAAGAGCTCTTTGAACCCAATGATGATATTGGGCTACACATCATGGCTTCAAAAGCTCCAATGCTACCAGCCTCTTTGATCTCTAGTGTCTGAGAACTATTTTTTCAAAATGTACTCCTACACCACCAAAAACTCATTCATAAAACATTTTAAAACCTGTTTCTTTATTTTTTATTTATAAAACTTCAAACTTACTTCATAATAGCAATAAAGCCACTCCAGGGTGGTGATTATATCATGGGATATCATCACCTTTCAGCTGGTTGGACACACTCGGCCTGTGGCCTTGTGCCCAACCATCCAAGGTGTGACGATATCCCATGATGTACCACACCCTGTTGCACCTTATTGCTTAAATATAGAGTCTATTCTTGTGTAACACTTTTGTGTTGTTGAAAAATATCAGTAGTGATGTAATGATGGATTAAGTTTTCACCATATGTCCAGTAATTTTAAGTCTTCCATATGAATTTTTAATTGTTTTCTAAGGCCTGCCATGTTGTCTGTAAACGAGGGGGATTTGTCTAGCCTGCTTTTAAAAGTTACATTAAAGTCACCTCCTATTAAGTATGGTGCTTCATATGTTATTAGATTAAGAAAGAAGGTAGTAATGCGGGATTTCTTCTTTAATGGCTGAGCTGAACTTGCATGTTTACATGTTTGGTGAATGTTCTTAGGCATACTATATTGGAACACAAAACAAGGGGGTAATAAACTCAGCCACCCACTTTCATGCAGGAAAACTCCCGGTTACCCAAAAAGCAGCACAAAACCAACGAAGCGTACATCCAGATCAGGAAAAAGACAGAGAAGCAAAACAAACACAATAAACGGAGGACACAGTCACTTTGTTACTTCTTCCACACTTCACAACTGGGGAACATCACTGTAAGTTCTTGACCTTCAGGGGAATTTAATTCTCCCACCGCTACACTCAGCATTTCTTCACCAGGCCATCTCAAAAGCTCGGCATCGCAGGTCAGGACGTCAGAGCTTCCTCATGGGAGCACCCCACAATACCCACATGTTAAAGAGAGTTGATTCCTCAGACTTTACAGTGCTCATGGACACCCCTCACACTTCTCTCACTGCTGGTGAGCCTGGAAAGGAGAAACTTCATTTCAGGTAACATGTTTTCAATTTTCTCAAAGGGCCAGTGCATAAGAACTTGTTAAATTTGGAAATGACATTAAATGAGGATCTAATAGAACCCCAGGAGGAGCAGTAATGGAGAGATGTGAGTCAGTTGTTAACAACAATGAGGTAATACCAACAGAGGTATGGGGCAGATGGTCCAAGTGAACCTCAAGCATCCTCTCTTTTGAGTGGGAGGGGACTCAGCCACCTTCTATAAGTAATGAATCACAAATACCTACTTCAGAAGTGGAACATGTAGTGCAAACTAATGGTCAAAAGGAGGGGCCTAAGGGCACCCACAATGGGGATCAACTACAAGAGGAAAATCTGTCCACTACTGGCAGAGCACACAAGATAACAACGCAGACCTCTGAGCAGTCATATTCTTCTAAAAATTAAGTTTTAGAAGCTGTGGGCTGTTTGAGATCTGACATGCTAAATGCTTTAGGTGAGATAAAAGGGTCAATTAATGCTATCTCGAGTACCCTCTCAGAAGTATTTTTAAAGCTCCAAACACTCTCCACCATAACAGAATAACTGGAAATGAGAGTGTTACATCTAGAGGATAATGCCCATAAATTACCTCAGAATGTGCTGCAGTTAGAGAAACAGCTCCAAGCTCTGCAGTTAAAAATCACCAAACAAGAAGACCGAGCAAGAAGAGTAAACATACGGCATTGCAACATTCCAGAGGGGCTTGAGGGGCCGGAAATGTGGTCCCTTATTTTGAAAAACTTCTCACCCTTACATTAGAAAGAAATTATCCAGAAGATAAGACTGTACTGGACAGGGGGGCGCTGTGGAGCCCGAGCAAGATGGCCGCTAAACTTTAGAGAGCAGAGTAACTCGAGAGATCACTAACTCTTAAAACGCATTTCTAGAAATGAAAAGGAAGAGAAACTAGAGAAATAACCATCGGAAGTTGCCTACAATAAGATGGGCAACCCTTGTAAGGATCAATTGCATGGTTTAGGAGCAAAAAGTAAGACAGCCTCTACTGCTCACGCCACGCGCTCAGCTCAAGGCCATGGGGATGAAGTGACTGAATTGCAGGAAGAAACCCTACAAACACTGGGTCTAAAAATAGACAGACTTATCTCTACAGTAGCAGGGTTGGCTGAGAGATTTGATTCTTTAACAAACCGTGTGGTTGCTTTAGAAACCAACCTTGAGGTCATACAAACATCAGCTGTGGAATCAACTCACAGAGCAGACGCAGCAATGGGGACAGTCTCGACAATGACAAAAGAAATGAACCATTTCAAGTCTAGAATCAAAACCCTGGAAAATCAGATACGAGCAGCAAACATTCGCCTAATAGGGATCCCAGAAGATGTCGAGGGTGATCATTTATTACTTCTCTGTGACTGGTTTTGCGCAACAACTGGGAGATGAAACAACCTTAAAACTTCAAAATGCCCAAAAAGTGTATCAAATAACTCCAAGGGAAAGACCGATGGACTTGGAGACACCACGCATGGTGGTTTTGGTAACTGATGGTATGGGCACTAGAGATTACCTGCTGGCGCTATCGAGACAAAAAGGGCCTCTCATATGTGAGGGTCAAGCAGTGCAAATGTTCCTGGACATTAGTTATGCAACGCATCAGAAAAGAAAGAACTTTGCAGGGGTTCGTGCTGTGCTCTGAGAGGCCAACATTCATCACAGCATGTTATTTCCAGCCTGCCTAAGAATTGTGCATGAAGGGAAAACTTATATTTTCTCTGACCCAAGGGAAGCTCTTAAATGGAGTCAGAAATATGTACATCAAGATTGCAGCAGATGTAGACCAGATGTAGAATCATCGGAAGGAGAAGAAGATGATAACTGAAGGGTATGGACATACTTAGTTGTAAAACCTGAATGATAGGAACGGCGAATGTTCCACTAACTTACGTTTAAAAATGACATCGTATCCTGGGTTAAAAACTGAACTTTAGCCTATACTGCATTACTGAGGGACATATCAGAGACTTTAATTTTTATTTTCTCTTCCTTTTCTTTCTATTAGAACATTCAAGACACTACAGCATTTTTTTGGTGAATAGATTAATGCAAATATTTGTTTAGTGCAGTTATATCTCTCATATTGGTTAAAGCTACCTCAAATGATGATTCTAGTGGAATATAAAGATGGTAGTATTTAAAATCTGTTTAGCAGCATAAAACAATGGGTAAGCACTGAATATGCACAATTAAGAAGTCATAGCATGATAAGGTCACTCCTGCTGTTCAGGTGACCTAAATATTATAGAATTTTTACGTTATATTGGTAGATGTTTTAATGACAAGTAGCTCATGGGCTTAATATCAGCTAAAGTGGAATATTTTTGGTTCGAAGAATGTATTCAGACACTCCCCCAATGATGTATCAAAAAGAATAAGTCAGGAAGTCTGTGTATATTAAGAGGAGTGGCGACCTCATCGATTGTAAACATTAATGTAATGTCTTACTCTTGCATTTATCTGTATGATGCTTTATACAAAGCAATAAACATAAAGTCAAAAAAAGACTGTACTGGACAGAGCCCATAGGGCAGGCCCTAGAGTACCCCACTCAGATTTTCTGAGAACTGTTTTCATCAAACCTCTCAAATTCCAGGACAGGGAAGAAATTTTGCAGAAAGCTTGGTTATCTAATGGACTTAAGGAGGATAATCTTCAGTTTAATGCCTACCCAGATCTATCTAGTAACACTGCAGAAAGGAGGATGCTATTTAAATCCCATAAGCAGATACTATATAACAGAGGCATTCATTTTTCTGTGCCCTATCCTGCAAAAAATTGTTTTGTTGTTAACGGTCGTCTTCAGACCTTTGACTCTCCAGATGATGCAGTAGCAGCATATAAAAGAGCTTATAAGGCTACGTACAATTCATCTTTAGAAGGATAAAAACATATTAATGGGAAAAGGAAAGAAAGGAGAGAGGAAGGGGGAAAATGGAGGAAGATATGACATTTAAAGGAGAAGGGTAATATATATTAGGGAAAACTATTAAAATCAAGGAGGGGCCTCGTCACACCACGCTGCATGTTAGCGTATGAAGATAAGCCAGTGTTCATCTCACCTGAGGTGGGGGGATAAGTGGAGTAGATATATTTTAGCCATGGGGTGGAGGGGGAAAGGGGGTTGTTACATCTAGTTTATAAGGGAAGGGATATCTCTTGGTATGATATCTGAATCAGGGGCCTATTGACCTAGTTGTCTGGGGAAAAATAATATTCTAAAAACAGGATACTAGCTCTGAAAGAGATTATAATGGATTCTGAATGTAAAAATTAAAAAGAAACTGAACAAATTTATAAGTATATAAAAAGTAAGATTATTATGTACAAGGTGGGGAGCCCACGATTTATTTTACAAAACATAATTAACAAATCAGTTTATTATGTCAGACATTTTAGGCCACCTGGAATGTGAAAGGGCTACAGGGTAGAACAAAATTAATAAAAACCCTGACATTCCTGGAAAAAGATGTCAGTGCTATACTATTACAAGAGGCACATTTATTGCAAAAAGATATCAACTGGCTTGAAGGAAGGTGGGGTAAGGTGTTTTTCTCAGAATTTTCTACTAAATCTAGAGGGGTTCTTATAGCTTTCCACAGGAAAAAGATAATGCCTGCCATAAAGACACGGTCGATCCACAGGGCAGATATGTTTTGTTCCAATTAAGAATATATGAGTTAAAATTTATGTTGGTAGCATTATATGCTCCCAACGAAAATAACCCAAGATTCTTTTCACAGTTTTTTTTAAGAATTATCTAACTATGAAGCCCTATTTATAATTGGAGGTGACTTTAATCTTGCTTTTCATCAGTGGATAAGTCTTTAGTGTTAGATAGATCCCATAGATCTTCTAGGAACACAGTACAAAGTTTTATGGCCAATTTAGGTTTGTTAGACAGAGAGATAGAGAGGGAGAGAGAGAGGATCAAAAGGGTATATATTTTTTTTCCTTCATTGCACTAAACATATTCCAGGACATATTATTTTCTAATCTTGGAATCACTGTCCCATACAATACAAGGTGTACAGTATCCAGGGATCTTTATAACTGACCATTCTCCCTGTATTCTGGAAATTAAAATTAACACAGAGATACAGCAATCTAAAAGTTGGAGAATGGATGTAACACTTTTATCCAACACACAATCTAGGGAGAACATTAAATTAGCTTGTGATGAATATTTTCTCTTTAATAACATAGAGGATCTATACATAACCCATTTGGAAAGCTTTCAAAGTAAGTATAAGGGGTACTATAATGAATATAACAGCTTTCAATAAAAAAACAGCAAGATAAATTAAGTTTAACTAACATCTATAGCTCTACATTTGACTCTGAGATATACAAGAAAGTACTTCAAAAAAGGATTTCCATAATCACTTAGTAATGGAAAATGCAGAAAAGCAAATAATAAAAACAAGAACAAGTTATCACTTTATTACAGATAAACCATGAAAGTTACTATCTTGGCAAACAAAGAAAATTCAACATGAGAACTCCATTATGTATTTAAGAGATGATAAAGGTACACTGATTAATAATCCAAAAGAAATTTTGAATCTGTTTACTAAACATTATCAAAATCTGTACACCTCACAATTTAGTGGCAATATTGAGGGAGTGGGTGCCTTTCTTGACTCTATTCAAATTCCAGTGGTAGCAGATCACGTTAGAGATTTATTAGAGAAGCCAATTTCTGGTGAGGAAATTGATAAAGCTATACAAAATTTAACAATAAATAAAGCACCAGGCCCTGATGGCCTTGGGAATGAATTTTACAAAAAATATAAAGATGTTATAAATCCCATTTTGGTACAGTTATTCAATTCATTTATACAGACAAAAACGTTACCGAGGTCTTTTTCACAAGCCTACATCCAAGTATTCCTTAAGAAAGGAAAAGACCCACTGAGCTGTGTGTCCTGTCACTCTATTTCTCTATTAAACACAGATTACAAAATCTTTACAAAGATTATAGCAAGCAGGTTAGAAAGTATATTGCCAGAGATTATTCATCAGGACCAAAATAGTTTTATTAAAAATCGATCTATGATGGAGAATATCAGACGTACAATTAACATCATGGAGTTAAATAAAGAACAAGATGCTGCCTTTTTGGCAATTGACACAGAAAAAGTCTTTGATAGGCTTGAATGGCCTTATATTTTCTTGATTCTTCAGAGAATGGGCTTGGGCACACAGCTCAGTGGGTCGGTAAAATGTATATATGATTCTCCTATGGCAGTTATCAGAATTAATGGCCTAGAATCAGAGCAGTTCACACTAGCAAGATGAACGAGACAGGGATGCCCCTTTCCACACTCATATTTGCATTAGCAATAGAACCATTATCTATTGCTATAAGAACTCATCCTGGTATTACAGGGATTACTATAGGACAAACTCAAGAAAAAATCAGTCTGTTTGCCGATGATATTTTATTAAATATTACAAATTTAAATCCCTCAATTTTATGTATACTTCAAATCATGAATTTATTTGGTTTATTTTTGGGATATAGAATCAATTGGTGTAAAACAGAATTTATGAGTCTAAACCCTGATTCTGATCTAGGGGGACCTCCAAATACTGGGCCATAAATTGCACGTAGCAAAGGAAAACATAAACATAAAATATCTAGGTATAAAGCTTACTCCAAGAACTGAAGACCTTTATCAGGCAAATGTTGAGGATCTTTTACTATTTATTGAGAGAGACTGATTAAATGGAATACCTTATATCTAACATTACTAGTGAGGGTTAATTTAATTAAAATGCTTATACTGCCTAAAATATTATTTTTCCTTCAGGCTTTAGCTATTCAAATATCTGCTAGTATTTTGAAGAGGCTGGATACCATGGTAAGTAAGTTCCTCTGGAAACATAATAAGGTAAAGCTAGCAAGGAAAACCCTGGAATTACCTAAAGAATGTGGGGGTCTATCATTACCGGATTTTAAGTATATTACTTAGTAACCCAAATTATCCATGTTTGGGATTGGCTGCAACCTTGTCTGCAGAGGAAAACATCAACTCTGTTTGAGACAAGGTCTTAGCCATATCTGAAACTTATAAATCTTTTTTATTCAGCTATTCCTATAAAAAAAAAATTATCAGGGTCAGTACCAGTTACTACTAAAACATTATATACCTGCTGGACAGAACTACAAAAAAAAAAACTAAGGGATAATGATTTAATTTCAGAATACACTCCTATCTATAAAAATTATAAGTTCCTTCCCTCAGTAACAAATAAATCTTTCTTAAGGTGGCATAATCAGGGGTTGACTCAATTGGGTGATCTCTATCATGCGGGAAAGTTAAAAACCTTTGCTCAGTTAAAAATGAAAATAAAATAAACCCTCAGGAGTTTCATTATATACAATTGAAAAATGTTTTGGTTAAAAATAACAGTTTAGTCAGAATTATAAAATTACCATCCCTGTTGGCCACCCTGAGGAGTAATAGAGAGGGGAAGAAACTCATTTCTTCTTTATACTGTATCATTTAGTAAGTAACAATTCAGACCTCACGTTGGATAAACTTAGATCAAAATGGCAAAGGGATTTAGGAATTTGTATGACATCTGAATTATGGCAGGAAATTCTAGATGCCTATTTTCATAATATACAAATGGTTAGACTGCAACAAATACAATTCAATACAATTCATGGGATTTCTTATACTCTTTATAAATTACATCTTTTCAATTCTAACATCTTGGATAAATGCCCACACTGTGCAGTTATACCTGGTACTGTAATACATATGATTCATTCTTGCTCATGTTTATCCAACTACTGGTCAAAAATTAAGCAATTTCTATATTATTTTTAGCAGGCAAATTATTTTCAATCCAGTAGTAACTATAATGGGTATTTATCCACTGGATTACACTTTAACTGTAAATCAGTGGAAGCTGTTATCACTTATCTTGGTAGTAGCAAAAAAATGCATACTGCAAAGATGGAAGAACCCTAACCCCCCTCCATACCTCTCAACTGTACCACATTACGAGGAACGTTCCTCATTTTGTTTCACAAAAGCTCCCTGTTCCACATTGTGAGGACTTGTTCCACATTCAAAGTCAACATTTTAAAGCAAAAATCCATAGTAAATGATGCAAAAATTATAATATTCAATTAATAACAGACTTTCTGAACATAAATGCAACATGTTAACAGTGTTTTGAGCTTATTGGGTAAAGATTTGAGTAAGTGTTCCACATTTTGCCCATTTGTTCCACATTCTGACAGGAAATGTTCCACATTTGGGGGACAATAGGTTGAGAGGTATGCCCCCCTCCTCCCCACCTTCAAAACCTGGTTAAATACAATGATTGATGTCTCCAAATTGGAAAATGCATGGCATCTTAAATTGGATTTGAAGGAACAATATGAAAGAATGTGGCTACCATTCCAGCTGGCCTTAGCTCAGACAGTTATTTAAAAACACCTTACTAGTTAGTAAGGATAATGTTTTATAATAGGATTTAATTAAGGAAACGATGGCTCCCCACCCCTCCTATTTTTATGATGATGAATCTCGGTTTGAACATGACTGAAAAGCACATTTCTGATGTTAATGGGGTACTGAGCTTAATCTGATTGGGGTAAAAAAAAAAAGACGGTGGTAATAAATTAAGATTCATATACATTGGGAGCATAACTATTAGCTAGTGTAAAATTGCCTTCTATAGTTTTAATTTCAGCTATTACAAATCTTCCCTGTGTATCTGTTAATGTTTGTCCAAATATGATCCCTTTGTTATTTTTTCAATAAAAATTACTGTTCCTCTGGCTCTTTGTGTTGTAGTTAGAAAATTTGCGCTCTCCCCATTTCTTGCAGTGGAAAACTGCTTACTTGTTGCAAAAATGGGTTTCCTGCAATAAAAGTACATCTATATTTTTGTTATTGGCATATTTAAAAATTATTTTAGCTTTGTTTCAGTCCCTAAGCCCTTTAACATTCCACGTCATTATCTTTATAATTTTCATTGAGATTTTTTTTCCCTGAGTTTGATCATATTTTTACAGGACACAAACCATTTTCTCTATATACTTGTTTCTTTTTTCTAAATTTTCTTCTTTTTTTTGTTTTCTTTTTTTCCATTTTTTTGTCTAAAAATCCTTTCTTGATTTTTAGTCTTTACAGTTCTTTGCATCTTTCTGTCTTGTCCACTCCCCCTCCTGACCTTTTCTTTCTAAAATTTCAAAATAAACATATTCAATGTATATAAACTTTATAGCTATATCAATATCAAAAGTGTGTAGACCTCCTTTCCACCCCTCCTTCACCCTTAGTGGGAAGAGAATTCTCACTAACCTTCTTACTTCAATGCTAGATGGCATTAGTTTCCGCACTTGTTCTGTGCTTTTGAGGCAAGTTTGGTCCCCACAGGCATTTTCAATATTTACAATATATACTTAATCTGCTAATGTGTGACTAATGCCTGTCATAATAACAGAAGCAGTCAAAAAAAAAAAGGGGAGAGAAAAAAAAGTAAAAGTAATCAGAGCCAACATTCATGAAGAAGAAGGAACACTATAGGTTAATACATACATATATACAGTATATATACATATATATAGATAGATAGATACATATACATACATACACACACACACACACACACACTTACATACATTTTTTCCCTTTCTCTCTTTGTTTTATGGGGGGGGGGTAAGGTTTACCTGTAATACAATGCATCTGACTGTGCATCTGAGCATGCTATTGTCTGGTAATTCCTGCAATTCTTCCTTACCATTTAGCCATCTCTGCTGGAAAAGAAAAGAGTGAAAAATGAGAAATAACAAGAAGTGGTATGCAAATTTTGTAAGCTTCTTCATTAAGATTTGCTTCTTGACCCCCCCCTTCAAATTAGCACAAATAGGGTTGCTCATAAATTTCCTTTTCAGAGGGACACTTTTGTTTGCCACCAGATGTCCCTGGAGCATCTATCTGAGTTTTGGTAAGAGCCAAAGTTTGTTGCAGAGAGAGTATTTCTCTTTCTTGTGGATATTGTTTTTTTGTTAAATGAAAAACGTCTCTGGTGTTCTGGATCAGATTCTTTTAATGCTCTTCTGCTTCTTTTGGGTCATCAAACACCCTCATTCTTCCTCTGTAAAAAAAATTAATTCAAGTGGTGGGTAACAATGTGTACTTGATTCCCTTTGCTCTGAGAACAGATATCACAGAATTGAACTGTCTTCAATTATGCACAGTCTCACTGCTGAAATCTGGAAAAGCCTGGAATTTTAAACCATTAGCAATCAAGCCCCTTTCTGTTTTTGCCTTTCTTAATATTGGTTCCTTTTCCTGGTATCTGTGGTACTTGATGTACACAAATCTGGGTTTGTCAGTCTGGGATTGAGGTCTGGTCCCCCCTACTCTGTGGGCTCTATCTAACATTATTTTCTGACTTGGGTACTCAAAGCCCACTGCCTTAGTAAGAAGTTCCTCAAAAAAAGGAAGTGGGTCCCCTCTGACTTCGGCTCCTTCTGGGATAAGTACTAATTGAATGTTCCCTCTTCTTGCTCTGTCTTCCTGCTCCTCCACTTTTTTTGTCAGTTGTTCCAGCTGGGTTGTGTGTTGTGTAACAGTTTTTTTCCATTGGACTGGTAGTATCTTTGAGTGTACTGACTCTGTTTTCTACCTCCGTAGTTCGTAATGTTAATGCTTCCAATTTAGATGTAATCCCTGCTACTGCTTCATCTAGTGTGGTTAGCATTTTTTAAATATCAGAAATTCCTGTGACAACAATAAATTTAAATTCTTCGGTAGACTGTACCTGGTTTGCAGCACTCATTTTATCAGCTGGCTTGTCCACTCGGTTATTTGCCTTCTCTGTACTTTTCTTCCCTCAACTGTCTTTTTCATTTTGCTTCCCCATCGTTGAATGTGGTGAGTTTTCCAGCATTGCTATGTTTTGACCATTGCCCTCCCTTCTGAGTCCCTTTCTTCATGCTTGCATAAGCTGCTGAGCCAGATACACTTGGGGCAGGATGCTGAATTATGGGAACCTTTGTGTTTTCCCCTTCCACCTGAGTGTCTGTTTGCTCAAGTAAAGTTTTCTGGTGGAACGGTCGTGGTCCGCTTTGATTCTCTACTGTTTCTGGGTTTATAGCAGTCATTTTGGGAGCTACTCCTCACTCCATTTCTGTTGTTGTAGCATCGGGCCGGTCGCCTGCCAAGTCCTTGTTACTTTCGTGAGAAGCCATGTTTTTTTTTGAGAAAATAGTCTCCCCAGTAACGTCCGTTGTTTTGGATTCAGGCCAATGGGTGATACTGGTGATAGCAGTAATGGTATGGGCTCCAGTACAATGTTCCATTCATTGACAGGAAAGAAGCTATGGTTTGTGGTCTATCTTGCCCTGTTTTTTGAGTTCATTTTGGTTTCGGACCCAATTCTGTTTTTGACAATTCTGACAACTCTTTAGCTCTCCTAATACATTTAGACATCATTCCTTGTTTTTTTTTCCTGGAGAAATCACTAGCATTGTCATACCTGCACATATTATACTGTGATTGAAATGTCTGTAAGCAGTCTTGTTATCTCCTTTGGGTCAGCCCAGAATGGAGCCTTGGATCTCATTTGGCTTACTGGTTACAAAAACAAAATAAAAAACATAGGAAAACCATGCCACTTGGAAAAATGTAAAAAAAGGCTGCTGCTCATTAACTCCTTAAACTGGTTAGAGAAAAAAAAATAAAGCTTGGAAAACTGTCCTTTTAGTCTGAAAACAAAACAAAACAGAGTGGGGTCATAAAACTGTAAAATAAGAATTTTAATAGATGAATTAAACTGATATTTAAATATAATAATGTATGGTAAATGATGTATAACAAGGCTATGTTTGCATCAGTGGGTTCTAATGACTTTATCAAGACCTAAACTGTAAAGCTCAAGATGCCTCTGGTGTCATCAGAACCCCGAGATGGAAACACAGGCTGATTTGGACTTGTTGCCAATATTTTATTTATAGTACAAGGTTTTCAATCCTGGCCCCCGATGACGGCTGCTTCTCTTGTTCACCCATACTACCCACACTCACACAGTCTTGTTCCATTGTTTTTAAGGTTATGAAACCAACCCTCAAGCCCAGCAGGTAAATATCCAACCAGTCATTAATATTATATGCCCCCTATAGTCATTTATTTTTGTAATTTAGTTACCAAACACATCCAACAGTCAACAGTGACCACCCATTCCTTACTGTTTCCATTTCCTTTTGAAAGCATGTTGCTGGACAACATAGAAGGTACTTAAAAAAGTCCAGAAATATTAAGGAGTCAGCAGTCACTGAAGGCTGGATGGATGGTAAATTACCAAAATCAATAACTATTTGGGACATTTGATACTAGCCACTGTGTGGGTTTCTACCAGCTGGGTGTAGAAAGTGGATTTCTTGACTTTAAAAGTTCAAAGGTTTCTGCAAGCTACTGACAGAGACAAACTCAAACAGTCAGCCACACAGGCTGACTGAGTTTGTCTCTGTCAGTAGCTTAGTTTCTGTGGGTTTTCATGTGTTTCTGCTTGGAGGAACTAGACCATTCTCGGACATGACATCTATGAACGTTTCCTGGACTAAGAAACTGCAAAACATCACCACCAGGTACTGACATTCTCATCATAAATCAACTTCTTTGGAAGCCATCAAAAGCAAAAGTAAGGTCAGTAAATCTGTTATACAAGCTCTGAGTTGTGAAGTGCTGCATTAAATCCACATTTCTGCCTGACTTGTTCCTAAAGGATGTGTACTTGTCTTTGAGGTCTATTTACAACCATTTTGGAGAACAAAGGGAAGATACTAACAAAGGTTTTACATCCTACATATGCCCCAGGCCAATGTTCATCACTTTCAAGAATTTAACACATTCTGGGTCTTTGATCTACAGCAACAACAGTTTACTGGTCCCCAGTAGTTCACCATTTCCTGTGGATTTGATTACTTTTCATCATCTGACTCCTGGTACCTTGGACAATATTACTATACTACATATCCCTGAACATAACTATCTGCATGGTTTAATATTACTACATCAAGAATGCAACCTAATCTGTTCCTGCTGCACCTGCTCCTTCTGACCTTACTGGCATCCCACATTACCAATATATTTCAATGCGCACTGCAACCAACCTCTGATCACCTGGTTGATAGCTCCTTGCACAGAAGTGGAATGGTTACCAGTAGTCTCAGCTGCAACAACACTCATCTCTTCTCCCAAATGCTAGGATACACGAACATGCTACTGTGCTCACGGTCGACCCTACCATCAAACTATTTCTCTCTGTTCATTCTATTGGGAGTCAGATCACTACAGACAACAACTAAGAATAAGTGTAAGGGGAAAAAGTGCATGTAGTGGTCACTGCCGATATCTTACGGAACTCCTAAAAAGACGAATACTGCTACTCCTGCTAATTTTGGGTAACATTCACCCCAACCCTGGACCACCCCTAGCTATCCCTAGGAAGCAACATAGAACAGGGATCCTCTCGCTAGCATCAACATCTGCAGACTTACCAAAAAATTAGATGCCCTCACTGCCTGGACAGCACAGCATAGCCCAGATGTACTATCTGTAGTTGAAACTGGGTTGTCTCCAATTATCCCTGACACTACTGTGGCAATACCTGGGTATACTAACTTTTGGCAGGATCGACTATCCAAACAAGGGTGCAGCTGTGCCCTTTATCTTAAAGATTCTATGACAGGGCATGCCCTGACCCTACCCATTAATGGAGATCAGCTTCAGGTCCTTGCTATTAAAGTCATTCTTGGGGCCCATAACAAAGCTCTGATAATAGCCTCTGTATATTTTCCACCCAAACTTACAACAACAAGCCTGAACCCATTCCTTACCTGCATCAGTAGTCTAAAGCTTAACTCAGAAATTATATTGCTAGGGGATTTTAATGTCACCTGGTTTGCCCCCAGTGCAAGCAACTACAAGGATGCCTTGGCAGCTGCAAATTTTACACAGCTAGTTACCTCACTCACCAGGATCAACTATAGAACAGAGACCAGTACCTTACTGGACTGGGCACTCTCAAATCGCCCTGAACATATTAGCCACACTACAGTTCTTCCTGATGCCATTAGTGACCATTCCCCAGTCCAGTGCATATGGACAAATAAATTCAATAAACCCTCCACAAAAACTATCAACAGTCAGATGCTAATCAAGGGACACCTTGCACCACTTAAGGCACTCCTTCGACAACAAGACTGGTTCCCGATTGACACCGCTCTGGATGTTGATGCTGCACTTCAATACTTCATCTCAAAGTTCAATGCAGCATGTGATATCCATGCCCCCTTTAAGAAACACAAAATTAAAGGCCTTGACAACCCTTGGATTGCAGGCAAACTCCTAGAACAACTAAAAGCTCGGGACCTGCTATGGGCTCGTGCCACAGCCTCTGGCAACCAAGCAGACTTTCAGGCATACAGGGCTGCTAGGAATGCCTGTACCAGAGCTATCTGCACTGAAAAAGCCAGCTACTACAAGAGCACCCTATCAAACTCATGGTCAGATGGAAGGAAATTCTGGCAAAGTCTCTCTGAAGACATAGGGAAAAAGTCCAAAGCATCTCCGCAAAGACATAGACAGAGTGGAGGCTGTCCAGATGAGGGCAACCAAAATGGTGCAGGGTCTGCACCAGAAGACATACGAAGAAAGACTAAAGGAGCTTAACATGCATACCCTTGAGGAAAGAAGGGAGAGATGGGACATGATAGAAACTTTCAAGTACCTCAAGGGAATCAACAAAGTCCAAGAGGGTAGCATCTTTCAGAAAAAGAGATGTGCAAGAACAAGGGAGCACAATTTGAAGATAGAGAGGGGATGGCTCAGAGGTAATGTGAGGAAGTATTTTTTCACAGAGAGGATTGTGGATGCATGGAACAGCCTCCCTGAGGAGGTCATGGAGTCAAGAACAGTGGGGGAATTCAAGAATGCATGGGACAAACATAAGGCAGTCCTAGTGGGGGGTAGGAGGAAGTAAGCTGTTGGTTAACTAGAATCTGCAGCTTATCTGTTAGGTAGGAAAATGGGCAGACTAGGTGGGCCAAGCGGTCCTTATCTGCCATCAAATTCTATGTTTCTATGTTTCTAACTCCTAATATGGTAAAAGTTGATGGAAGCAACACCCTGGACCCCACCACAATTGCCAATACTTTCATTCTGGCATTCACTGACCTCGGCCATGTGCTTCCCTCTAACTTCTTTGACACCAACCAAACCACAGCCTACCAATATCAACAGACTCAGGATACAAACCATCCACATTTCTATTTCAAGGCAGTTGCTGAAAGGGATACCAAAAAATACCTCCTCAAGGTGCTCGGAAAATCCAGATCAAGTGGGGACACACTTGACTTGAAGCTCATTGCCCTCACTTGCGACGATGTCCTGCACCCTCTTACCAAGATTACTAACCAGTCCTTCATGCTTTCCCAGTTCCTGCTCAAGTGGAAGTCAGCCCTGGTGACCCCAATACACAAGTCTGGGGATAGAATGTTACACTGTAACTACAGGCCCATCTCCATCCTACCCCCTTTATCCAAAGCTCTTGAACAAATCGTTGCAGACCAATTGGTGGAGTACTTGGAGAAATACAACTTGCAATGCCCACAGTAACATGGCTTTTGCAAAGGACATAGCACCACCTCTGCCCTTCTAGAATTTACAGGCCACATTCATCTAGCACTAGACCAAGGACAACTTGCCGGTGCCACCTTTATAGACCTCTTGAAGGCCTTCGATACAGTCAACCATCCATTACTACTGGAACAACTTGGCAACTTAGGGCTCTCTCATGATACTTTACAATGGTTCAACAGTTATCTCTCCAATCGGTCACAACAAGTTAACATTGGTCCCTCTCCTCCAAACTACTTGTCCGGGCTGGTGTTCCCCAAGGTTCAATATTGGGACCCCTTCTTTTCAGCATCTTCCTGAACAATCTCCCTTCTGCCTGTGATGAAAACATTATTCTGTATGCTGATGACGCAGTGATTTTCTCTAAGAATTCTGATCCCACCCTCTTGGAGAAACAACTGCAGGAAAGTTTCATGCAAGTTGAGGCCTGGTTCTTCTCATAGAAACTAGTGCTAAATTACAAAAAAACAAAGACTATGCTGTTCCATGGCACACATAACAAACATAAACACCAACTATCAAAAACAGCTCGGGTGTGACTCTGGACCAGATGCAGACTTTCAGATACCTTGGTGTAACCCTGGACCCTACTCTGTCCTTCTCCAGCCATATCGATTCAGTTGAAAAATCCATAAATATCCATATAGGCCTTCTCTATAAACATAGACACTGCCTGACACCTGACGCCCTTAAGCTAGCAATACACAGCTCTATTGCCTCCATCATTGATTATGGGCTTATAGTGTATGGTGGAACGTCGTTCTCCACCGAAATCGATCGTTTTCGAAACCTTGTAGTTCACACACTAGTGGCGTTCGCAGTACAACGGAATGATGTTTTCTACTGTACTGCGAGCGTCACACTGTGTCCTCGCAGCATTTGATGATTGAGACTCCCTGCAAAGACAGGACACATAGTAGCTTAGCAATGCTCGGGGCAGTATTAATGGTTGGTGTGAAAATGTTCACAATGTAAATTCTTTTCCCTTCTAGTAACTTTTTTCCCAAAAACATTCCACCATACACTATAAAGAAAAGTGCATGGGAACAGTTGACAACGGGCATCTTTCACCTCGTTGGCACTATGACAGCGGATTACCTCTCGAGCTGCGCTCTCGAGGTAATCCGTCGTACATCATCCAACTCAGTGAAAGAATAGCCCTGTTGTCAACCGTTCCCCATGCACTATCCTATATGTTATCTACAGAGCAGCCACAGCTACAGCACTATGATGAATCATTATAGTGCTGAATAAGGCCTGCAGACTCCTTACTGGTGCTGCCCACTACACGCATACCTGCAACCTCTATGAACAGCCAAACTGGCTACAACTTCAGGAAAGGATTACTTTCCAAACCTGCCTTCTAGCAAAAAAGTCATTGATGGGACTCATGCCCCCTGGGGTTCAGTCTCTCTTAAGCCCAGCCAACAACCCCCATTACACAAGAAGCTCTGACAACTATTCTCTGTCTGTTCCCCGCTGTCACACTGCCCAAAGCCAGCGGTCTTTCACAGGTAGAGCCCCTAAGATGTTTAACTCCCTGGGCAGCGAACTCACCAACATAGGCACTCTCTGCTCGTTCAAACACAAGCTATGTCAAAGTTTTGTGTCCACAGCTACCTGTGACTGTTTCTCCTAACCTCCCTGGTAGTCGCTTCTGTTCTTTGCACCTCTCTACTATCACCACCACTGCCTGCCACCACCCTCACCCTCCCCCTCCCCATATCTACCCCAGCCTCTCTCCCTAGCCCTGGTCTACCACCTTCCTCTCTTAGCCTCCTTCAACTCCCTTCCTCTCTCCCTTTTCTAATCTGCTCAACCCACCCACTGCTGCACTTATTCCCATATCCTTGTCTCCCACCCACCTCTCCTTCTACCTCCCTCCAAGTTACCCCTCTACACCCACTCTCTCTTCCACTTTCCTATGTTACCTGGCACAATTGGCAGCAACTCAGTTTTTCCACGCTACCTTTCCCTTTGACAATGCCCTTCTGGCAGCTTTAATTCATGTAAATATTATTTGTTGTGACTCATCATTCTTAAATGTATGCCTGATTGTGTTGTTCTAACTGTTATTTATATTACCTGTAGCTTTTAGACCATGTACACCCTGTACTGAATTTTGCATTCATACTGCTTGCCTGCTAATCTCACACAAACTGTACTTCTATTCTTTGCATACCGACATGGAACTTTTGTAAAAGAGCCATTGGCTCAAAGGTATTTATCTGAAATTCTAATAAATAAATAAATAAACAATGGAAACAATACTGTGTGAATTGTGGGAGGGTGGTTATATGGGCAAGGCAGGTGACACAAGTTTATATAATTGAAAAGCTGCTACAGTATAGTAGGAATGTCACAATTATACTGCAACTACTTTTCATGACCTCTGAACTGTACTGCAACAACTTATTCTGACGTTGGAAGCTGTATTACATCAAGAAAATTAAGTCAATTGTATGCTATATGGATATGTGTGTGTGTGTGTGTCTGTGTATACACACACACACATATATATATATGTATATATATATATACACACACATATATATAAATATATATATATATATGTAAAATCAGCTTTTGTTGCAGGATAAAAGAGAACATTTTTTCTTGATATTAGACTATATTTCTTAAAGGGGAACAGTCAGCACAAATGACCTCTCACTGAAGTGTTGGGCTGAAAAAATATTTCGCTTTACTTACTGTTACTATAGTATAGTATAATAGATTACATAAGACTAATTTTGATTACTTCTATGCTGACATCTTCTGTAGCAACAAATCCCAGAATCCACTGCAGTTTACATCAGAGCAGCACTGTAGCAGTGGGAGATTCAATAGCCTGCAGTGCATATTAGAACTTTTATAATCTACTCTGATCAGAGGTTTTCTGGTTCTGCTTTTCTCCAGGGGCTAAGTACAGTCATATGTGACTATACATAGCCCTGGGAGGCCAGCAGGCCTACCAAACAAAGATCAGAGCTGATATAATCTCTAACATGCACTGCAAGCTGCTGAATCTCATACTGCTCTGATGTCAGCTGCAAGAGATTCTGTGATTTATAGTTACCTAAGCTGTCAGCCTAGAAGTAAGCAAAATTAATGTAATACAGTATACCATACTATGGTAAACAGAAAGTAAAACAAAATGTTTCTGCACACAAAATGCACATTGGGACCAGCCCCACACTTGGGTTCTGGCCGATAACATCGCCAACATAATAAAGCGGGACAGAACATTGCAAGGAAAACATCTCAGTCGGAAAGTCCGACTGGCCACAACATCGCGGTGCAGAATACTGCGGGCCACCACTCCGCCTTGTGTTGCCCGAGTCCCATGGTGCCAGCAGGACATGTAGGGACAACAGGGCACCCTGGCAATGAAGCATGGGGCAGGCACGACGAAAGGCGCACAATGACCAACGGCCAAATCCCGGTGCCTGCACCACCAGCGGGGGATGGATACATCTATGTCAGGGGACAATGGGGATCCAGCATATGATAGATATCATTGGCTATATGACATTGTGCATTAGGGGATTCACACACTGGCTGAGGTTTCCCAGAATAGCTGTTGCTGCACTTGCAGTGGTGGGGAAGGCATCGGGATTCGGCCATTGGTCATTGTGTGCCTTACATCATGTCTGCCCCGTGTTTCATTGCCAGGGTGCCCAGTTGTCCCTACATGTCCTGCTGGCACCGGGGGACTCTGGCAATGCAAGGCAGAGTGGTGGCCCATGGTATTCTGCACCACGATGTTGTAGCCAGGCGAACTTTCCAACTGCAATGTTTTCCCTGCGATGTTACGTCCCGCTTTATTATGCGGGCGATGTTATCGGCCGGAACCCACACTCGGATGTTGGGCCTGGGTGTGGACTGTTCTCCTTTCACAAATAATTAAATTCTTCAGCAACTTTTGGGATTGCAAATTAAGATTTTAGTTAACTAAATAACTTAAGCTTGTCAAGGTATTAGTTTTTTTGCAGCTAAATGTCATTCTTGCTACTGGTACACCAAACACATCATGGTGTATTATAAACTGAGGGAATGTTTTTGACACAGCAGGCACGCCTTTCAAAGATCTACCACAGATCTAAAATACTGCACTCAGGAAGAAAAAATAAATTCCTCTAAGCACTATGGTTGTAGCTCACATCAGTTAATTGTTTATGAGAAAGCTTGCAACGTAACACCAAACAGTGCAGAAATAAAGACCATGACAATCTAAATGCCCTGGCTCTTCAACCACAAGGTCTTCGTCTAGGGGCAGCAACCCTGTTTGGTGTTAGGATGCAAGCTTTTTCATAATAAATTAGCTGATGTGAGCTACTATCACAGTGCTTTGAGGAATTTTCTGTTTTCCATGAGTGCCCTATTTTTTTAATGCTTTTGTGTTTATTTGGGGGTATAGCCATCCCCCTTAGTTCTCCTGACCATTTCACTGCACTATTTTATTCATCTCCCTTATCGCTGCAAATGAAACACTCTTATACTGAAAGATGTCTCACGTGCAAGTGCCTTGGAAACAGGCGAGTCCAGGGGAGCTTTTTTAACAGTAAATACATCATTAATCATTCTCAAACAGTAATGTATTAATACTGATCCTGGAACTACTCTTACAGCTATAGACCTAAAAACATAGAAAATGATGGCAGAAAAAGACCATCAGTCCATCTAGTGTTCCCATAATGCCCTATCCTACCAATAGACTTATTGTCTAAGTGGGGACAGTGGACCAGGCTACCACCCCCATTTTACCTAAACCTTACATCCCCCTCCCTGATACTATATTGAGCCCTTAACTCTGTCTCAACCATGTTTGAAGTCACTTATTGTTTTGGGATCCACAGTCTCAGCTGGCAGGCTGTTGCATTGGTTCAGCCACTCTCGCGTTGTAAAATAGAACTTCCTCATGTCCCTCCTGAATTTCCCACTTGCTAGTTTCCACTCGTGACCCCATGTTCTAGATATGTAACCCTTGGGGAATATTTTCTTGAGTGTACTAGTAAGAGTTGATAAGAATTAGATTAACAGCAAACGATGTAAAGGTTCCACATTCTTAGGGTACCAGAACCGCTCACATTTGGGTCACAGTTTGTATTCTCTAAGAATGTGCATGATGCCACACTTGCAATTGCAACAGTAGAAACTGTCTCCATGGCAGTATTAACATGCAGTCTAGTGGTTAGATCAAAATGGGCTGAAAGTTAGAACCCAAGAGAATCCTAGCTTCTGCCCAGTAAGTGCTCAAATTGCAAGTGAGGATTCACCAAGACTTAATGCCCGTTGCTCCAAAGCAAGCTCTAGTAGCTTAAGCAACACTTCCATTTACTCAAGATGGGACATGTGGAGAGTTAAACATGGTCCCCATCAGCTCCTATAGCTCCCACAGCTCATGCACTGTAATTCCAAAACTGTTCCTCTCGGATGAGGCTGCTATGACTGTGCCAGGATCCCTACCAAGAGGATCATGCATGTTGGATTTGACAGTACTGACCTGGTCAGTAGAACTGTGCAGAATGAGGATTCTGCTGAAGGAATAAATGCTTTTCACAATGTTGGGGCAAATTGCATGGCATTCCAAAAGCATATTGTAGGGCTGTTATTTAAAATGCAGATTTTTTTTCAGCAAACACTTTTGATGAAGGATTATTTTTCTGCCATTTACATTGAAGAATCAATGTAAACTGAAGAATTTTAGGACAGTCTCTAAACTGCCATCCGAAATCAACCATCAAAAAATTAGATGCCCCCACGGCAAGTACTGTCAGGAAGCAAGTGGGTGAATATTTAATGAAATTCACCCACTTGCTGCAATGGACTTCACATATAATTGTCTAAGAAACATATTCTGCAGAAAAAAATGTAGAACTGTGGAATTTTGGTATATTCTGCTGGGGAATTCTGTTGTTCCTCTTTGACAGAATTCCAAGGATCTAGTTGGAATTTTCCAAGACTGCATGCGATTTCATTCCACTAGAATTTAAAAAATCTGCACGGCTCTACCAGTCAGCTCAGTATCTTCCAAAATACAAACCTATATACTGAAACTACGGATGCTTGGAATTGGTCGATTCTGATCTGATTTTAGGATTTAGGATTTTAGGAACTTCTGAATCCTAATCAGATTCAATTGCAAATCCTAAAAGGACATACAAATTGTATTTAGGACTCAGATTTGAAATCCTAAATGCCTTTGTAAAACATGTTTCAGGATTCAGTTTAGGATTTAGGATTTTTTACAATAAATATGAAAATTCTAAATCTGAAAATCAGGTCATAATCCAAAGAATCCAATTCCATTTGTTGGATTTTGAGCAACCCCACTAAAATCAGTTTGATTCGGAATTTGGCAAAATAAATAACATTGCTTTCTCATAGCTAAGCCATCAGAGAGTAAATTCTAACAGAAAATATGATTTTATTCTTTTCCACTTAATAGACTAATCTGTGTATGGCCTAGAAATATATGCTGAGTAGGCAGTTTAGCCTAATGGATATAATGTTGAGCTGTGACCAGTGAGCCTGGAGATCGAGGCTTCAGTCCCACTACTGCCACTTACTCACTGCATTGAGCAAGTAAACTTGAGGGTAACAGTTCAGAATTGAAGGAGTCAGGTTGAAGAGGGACATGAGGAAACACTATTCCACCCATGGGGTGGTGAAAGTATCAAACAACCTGCATTATGCAGTGTTGGAGGCATACAGCCTCTAATCCTTGAAATGCAAACTGGAAGCAAAGAAACAGAAAATGTTGGCACAGACAAGGCCAATTTAGTCATCTAGTCTGCTCAACCCTGCCCAGTTATGGGACTGCACTCCTGTCAGTCCACATTTCTGTCCCTCTTTTAACCAGCTGTTCCATATGCACTATTCCAATGTGCTTGTCCCACCTCCTTTTGAACCTCCCTACTGTCTCAGCACAGATGACCTCTTCATGAAGTTTGTTTCACAGTGGCACCACTCTTTCCATAAAAATGTACTTTCTGATGTTCTTTTTGAACCCACACCCCACCAATTTCATGGAGTTTACCCTGGTGCCTGTGTTAAAACTCATAGTGAGCAACTCACTGCTGTCCATCCACCTTGTTTAGCCCACTGCAAGCTTTTACTGTGATAGACTATCAGAAAATGACAGGCACCTGGAGGAAAAAGTAACTGACATTAAGACAAGTGAGCACAGAATGGACACTGCAGAAATACAACCTGCGTCAAGAGAGGGAAAGACCTAGATGGACTAATATCTTCATTCAGTCTTTGTAATCCTTAAGTAAGTCACATAACCTGCCTGCGATTATAAACCTCTCTCTCTCTCTCTCTCTCTTACTCTCTCTTTCTCTGTCTCTCTCTCTCTCTCTCTCATTTTCCACCCCTTCCATTCCCTTCTCCATGCCCAGCACTTAACTTCCCTGAGTTCTCCATAATCTCCCGCAGTCTCACATAACTGCTGCCAGCTGTTGATGGTTTATACAGTACTTTGAGATACAGAGTATGAAAATTACAATAAAGACATATTTCCTGCTTTTCATTTTCTAAAATCATTGCTACAATAGTTTGTACTGCACACACACCATCTGTTAATTAACATAAGGAACACTGCCCCAGAAGCGTGCAGTTTTGTTATCCCGATGGGTTAACCAATATATCTATGTATCTCCCAAATAGAACAACAAAATGGAATATGCTATGTAATTGTACTCTATCATAAAGTTCAATGGTATTTACTCACCTTGTAAAGATGATTATACCTGCAGCCTTTCTGGTGCTCAGACATTTCTCTCAGGTGGATTATCCTCCATCCATCCATCCGATTGGCTGATACACAATCGTGCTGCCAGAAGTCAGTCCTCCAACCATGATAATCAGTCTCCAGTGAGAAACTTCCATAGCAGAGAAAAACAATAACAGAACACAAGAAATAACACGCAGAAGAAAAAAACAGAAAAATTACTGACCCACAACAACAGCATTTCACTGTAAAGATAATTTACTAGAAGATCACAGAATCATGCGGTACAAAAGTACAGATCAGAATAAAAAACTGTTATCAAGACATAATACTGAAAATGGTGATTACCTAGATAATGTCATTGAATAACTTATGTAATACAATCACATAATACAGTTTTAAGGTGTAGCAGTAACTGAATAAGCTGGCAAATATGCCTGCATGGTTCTGGTTGCTCTGGGCCTGTGTTCGTCTATAAGTGGGAAGGACTCTGAGCACTGTGAAGGTTGCAGGTATAATCACCTTTACCAAGTCAGTAAATACCATTATCCCCTGCAACCTTTCTAGTGCTCAGACATTCCTCACAAGTGGGACTTTTATAGCAATACCAGGAAAAAATCCCCAGGTGGGAGGACGAACACTGCATTACACTGAACCTGAAGCAGCATGAAGCACAGCTCTTCCAAAACTTAGCTCTGCTTGTCAAAGCTATGTCTAGTCTGTAATGGCAGACAAAGGTATGCACAGAGGACCAAGTTGCCACAGCACAGATATCCTGAACTGAGGGTCCCCCTCTCTCTGCCCAAGATGTTGACATTGTCCTAATAAAATGTGCTCTAAGGCCCATGGGGGGTTCTAGGCCCGCCTCGCGCAGGTGACCATTACTGCTGCTCATATCTACCTAGCAATTGCTTCTTTAGATGCAGCCTGACCTGTCTTTTGGCCTGAAAAGAAGACAAATAGCCTGTCTGACTTACAGAACCTTTCTGACATAGCCAGATAGGCCTTTATCATCAGAAACTATGTCGAGCAGATGGAGAACTGCATCAGGGCTGCCTGGAGCCGCAAGCATGATTGGCAGGTGGATTTTCCACTCCATGTGAAATGGTGACAACACCTTAGGAGTAAATGATGGGACTGTTCTGTGAGACACCTTGTTATTATGGAAAATAAGGAACTGCTCGCAGCATGACAGTGCCTGCAACTCGTTCACTTGCCTGGCTGTGCACATAGCCATAAGAAAAACGTTTTTTTTTTTTGTCATAAAATTTTTTATTTAGGTTTTATAAAAAGAAAAAAATGGAAATAGATATAATAACAATAATAAATATCTTTTGAGAACATGAAGAATATTCTCTTAGAATAAACATTCCAAATAGAAGATCTATTACTCATAGATATTAAAGTTTTTAGGAGACGCTTTACTTTTAAAGATTGAATACATACTGTAAAAAAGGCAGGCTAAAAGCAACTAAGTACAATAGAGAACAAGCATTTGTAAATGCTGAATGTTGATTGCGCGGGTGTGTTGAGCTCACTCACTGCCCCTCTGTCACTCGCTCAGTCTGTTTCTCCCGGTGCTGCAGGCTGCTGTTTTGTACTGGGCTCCTGCCTGCATTGGCACCTTGTTCTGCCCACTAAGAAATCTGCAGCTGTCCCGACAGAGCTGTGTTGAGGTGGCTCACTCCACCTCTCTCACTCACTCATTCTGTTTCTCCTGGCGCTGCAGGCTGCCCTTTTGTACTGGGCTGTGGCCTCTGTTGGTGGCTTTTTCTGCCCACAAAGAAATCTGCAGCAGTTCCAACACAGGTTTGTTGAGCCTGCTGAGTCCCCCTCTCTCACTCACTCACTCATTCCGTTTCTGCCGGCGCTGCAGGTTGCCCTTTTGTACTGGGCTCCTGCCTGTGTTGGCACCTTTTTCTGCCCACAAAGAAATCCACAGCTGTCCCGACAGAGCTCCGTTGAGGGCGCTCACTCCCCCTATGTCACTCACTCATTCTGTTTCTCCTGGCACTGCAGCCTGCCCTTTTGTACTGGGCTCCTGGCTCTGTTGGCGCCTTTTCACCCACAAAATCTGCAGCAGTCCCGACAATGCTCTGTTGAGCTCGCTCAGTCCTCTTCTCTCACTCGCTCATTCCGTTTCTGGTGGCGTTGCAGGCTGCCCTTTTCTGTTGGGCTCCTGTCTGCGGTGCCGCCATTTGCAGCAGTTACAATACAGCTCCGTTGAGCTCACTCACTCCCCCTCTCTCACTCACTCATTCTGGTTTTCCTACCACTGCAGGCTGCCATTTTGTACTGGGCCCCTGCTTGCATTGCTGCCTTTTTCTGCCCATGAACAAATCTGCAGCAGTCCTAACAGAGCTCCATTGAGCTCACTCAGTCCCCCTCCCTCACTCGCTCATTCTGTGTCTCCTGCCGCTGCAGGCCGCCCTTTTGTACTGGGCTCCTGCCTGCATTGGTGGCTTGTTCTGGCCTGAAAGAAATCTGAAGCAGTTCTGACACAGCTCCATAGAGCTCGCTCACTCCCCCGTCTCACTCACTCATTCCATTTCTGCCCGCGCTGCAAGCTGGCTTTTTGTACTGGGCTCCTGCCTGTGTTGCTGCATTTTCTGCCCACAAAGAAATCTGCAGCAATCACAATAGAGCTCCGTTGAGCTGGCTCACTATTGCTCTGTCACTCACTTGTTCTGTTTCTCTTGGCACTGCAGGCTGCGTTTGTGTACGGGGCTGCTGGCTACATTGGCACCTTTGTCTGTCCACAAATAAATCTGCAGCTGTACCGACAATGCTCCATTGAGGTCGCTCAGTCTCCCTCTGTCACGCGCTCATTCTGTTTGTCGTGGTGCTGCAAGCGGCCCTTTCGTACGGGGCTCCTGCCTGCATTGGCGCCTTTTGCCAACAAAGAACCGCAGCAGTCCTGATAGAGCTCTGTTGAGCTCACTCAGTCCCCCTTTCTCACTCACTTGTACCGTTTCTCCCACTGCTGTAGGCTTGCCTTTTCTACTGGGCCCCTGCCTGCATTTATGCCTTTTTCTGCCCAAAAAGAAATCTGCAGCAGTCCTGACAGCGCTCCGGTGAGTTTGTTCACTCCTCCTCCCTCACTCACTCTCTCGTTCTGTTTCTCCCAGTGCTGCAGGCTGCCCTTTTGCACTGACCTCTTGCGTTGGGGCCTTTTTCTGCCCACAAACAAATCCGGAGCAGTCCTGACAGAGCTCAGTTGAGCTCAGTCACTCCCCCCTCATTCGTTCCATCTTAATCTATCCCAAACACTTATATCCCACAGTACCTTGCCATTCTCAGTCAGGAGTGCAAAAACATATTTTAGCCAGGATGTGAAAAATGACAGCTGTACTGTTCATAAGGAGGTGTGAAAGAATGCCACTGTTGAAAATGTGGCGTGAACATATTACAAATTTGCGAAGTTACAAGTGTGCGTAGAAACAGTTGAATGAACACTTGTAACACAGTCATGTTATGGAGTTTTGTCACCAAATTTCCAACATAGTGATTTTAGAACCTCTGCTCATGAACAGTGCCACTGTTATTTTCTTAATCTGTCCCGAACACGGATTTCCCACAGCGACCGCGTTATTCTGTGCCACAACTGTGAAACCACATTTCACTCAAAATGTGAAAAATGACAGCTGTACTGCTCATAAGGAGGTGTGAAAAATTGCCATTGTTGAAAATGTGGCATGACAATAGAACGAATCTGCAAAGTTACAAGGGTGTGTGGAAAGTGTGCAATGCACACTTGTAACACAGTCATTTGATGGGCTATCATCACCAAATTTTCAACATGGGCATTATAGGACCTCTGCTCATGAACAGTATTACTGTCATTTTATCACTCTGTCCCGGACAGTGATTTCCCACAGCAACGACTCTATTCTGCGCCAGAACTGCGAAAACACATTTTGGCCAGGATGGGAAAAATGACAGCTACACTGTTCATAAGTAGATGTGGGAAAATGGCAATGTTGAAAATCTGGAGTGAAAATATTATACATTCGCGAAGTTACGAGCGAGCATGCAAACTGCCCAACGCACGCTCATGACAGAGTCATTTTATGGAGTATCATTACCAAATTTTCAACATAGCCATTTCAGGGCCTCTACTCATGAACAATGTCACTGCCATTTTCTTAATCTGTCCCAAACACTGATTTCCAACAGCGACTGCGCTATTCTCCGCCGGAAGTGCAAAAACACATTTCTGCCAGGATGTGAACAATGACAGCTATACTCTTCATAAGGAGGTGTGACAAAATGCCAATGTTGAAAATCTGGGATCAAAATATTGCAAATTCACGAAGTTACGAGCACATGTAGCAACTGTGCAGTGCACACTCGTAAAACAGTCATTTTTAGGATTTTTTACACCAAATTTGCAAAATAGGCTCTTTGAGAGCCCACCTAAAACACTGGCACTGTCGTTTTGTTAATCGGCCCCAAAAGGTGATTCCATGCAGTGACCGAGAAATTACCTTTTGGGGCCAATTAATTCCATGACAGTTGAAGTATTCATGAAGAGGAGTCCCAAAAACCCCATGTTGAAAATTTGATGAAAAAATTCCAAAAAATGCTGAGATATGCAGCAAAGTTGAAAAAACCCTATTTACTCTATTGTACAGCTTACCAGCATTTCCTCAGTTTGCGGTCGGCTTTGAAGAGTGCAGACGTGTTCCCGGTCTACCAAAGATAGTCGTGCCAGACTCTGGCGGTAAGTATGGGGTGAGGGGGGTGTGGGGAGGCAGGGTGTGCAGTGGGTGGGTGCGGGTTGCAGGAGGTGGGTCTGGAAGACCATGAGGGACCGTTTTTTCTTTACAGGTAGAAAAAAAAAAGACAATGTGGGAGGGTTTTTACCTTCACTGGGGCATTTGGCACGCTGGGGTTGGCTTCCAGTGTGCCATTGGAGTCTCACTTTTGGGGGGGCACTGTAGCCGACGGGGGATTGGGTACCCCCGTTGGCAAACAACAAAAGGAGGAATTCCTTTCTGCCGATGAGGTGGGCACCCTTGGCCAAATAACAAAGGAGGAATCCTTTCTGCCGATGGGGATTGGGCACCCGTCAGCAGACACTAGAAATGGAGGGCACATTATGCGAAGGGTGGGGCCCCCCCAGTCGGCAGATAAACATTGTGGGGGAGGTTATATTGTTTGTGAATAGGGCGACAACCCGCCGCCATGTTCATAAACAATATCAGGCTTACTAGATACGCCCTGCAATGATGGGTTGGTCCCTTATTGCAGCGGATGGCTTATGCTGCAATGACAAGGCGGTCCCTGATTGCAGTGGCTGATTTGTCACAAGTTTGTGTGAACATTCCAAACTTGTGTCACCAGCAGCCTGTAACGGCATTGGGGGAAGCGGGACAAGCCTTTGCAGGCTGTGGGGGCATTGGCCACAACAGTGCCATGCCTCCACAGCCTGCTTCTCAGCAAGCTGTGCCAATATGTTTCTTGCGCTGCACGCAATCAACATAAAAACTGTTCTAAGGGTAATCTAATAGGAAGAATGTGGAAGGAAAGGAGGCTTATGATGACCATCTAGTACCAAATTAAGTTGCCACAGAGGACATGTGGGTCTAGTACAGGGAGAAGTAATGTGTACCACCCACAGCAGCCTGACTACATCTGGATGCGCACCAATCTGCCCCACCCCAGGAAGCAAACCTCATATTGTGAAGATACTCGAAGCCTGTATTCTCAAGGAGGAGTAAGCTAGGCCTTTATCCTCCCATCATTGAGGAAGTCTAGGATTTGGAGAAGGCCTACCACTGAGGGGGACAGGCCCTTTTCTGTGCACATTTTATAGAAGATCTACCAATGCCTCTGAATTATTTGTCAGTCTTGGTCTCGATTGCAAAAGCTTCTCAACCACATTGGGGGGGGAGTACCCCTCACTCAGCAGTCTTTGCCTTTCAGCATCCATGCCTTCAGTCTGAGGGCTGCAGGGTTGTGCATGATTTGTCCCTGGTTGAGGAGATCTGGATGATTGGGAAAACTGCATGGGGTGTCGATTAACATTGCTTAGGGGAGGCAGTACCATGATCTCCATGGCCAATCAGGAGCTATCATCAACACTGTGACTTTCAGAGACTTGATTTTTTGAAGCACTTTGTCAATCATTGGAATGGATGGAAAAATGCAGGCCTTGTCAAAATTCCACTGAATCACCATTATGTCACTTTCCTCGGCCTGATTGTCTGGGAAGCAAGAGTGGAAGCGAGGTAGTTGTGTGTTGTGGCATGATGCCATAAAGTCAACTTGAAAAGGTCCCCATCTGTTGTTGAGGAACTGAAACACCTGGGAATGTAAGTGCCACTCCGCTTGGTCGAGTTTCACTCTACTGAGCCAGTCTGCCTGCGAGTTCATCTTGCCTAGCCAGATAGGTGGCTGAAATGGCCAGCAGGTTCTGTTCCACCCATCTTAATGTTTGTAATGCTTCCCCTAGCATTTCCTGGCTTCGAGTTCCGCCTTGCTTGTTTATGTACACCATGGTGACCTGGTTGTCAGTTCTGATTAGTATCGCTTGCCCCACAGTCTTCAGGGTAAAGAATTACAATGCCCTGTGCATTGCTTTTATTTCCAGCACATTGATGGGCAGATGAGCTTCTTATGGGGACCATCTGCACTGGGTGACATGCAGGCCTAACATGGCTCCCCATCTGAGGAGACTTGCATTTGTTGTTATTGTTGCTGTTTGCTCCATGGACAATGGCATGCCCCTCATCAAGTTTTGTCTTTTCGCCCACCACCTGAGGCTGTTCTGAATATCAGCCCTTGGGTTGATCCAGAACTCAGAATTCTGAGTCAACTGGTCCCATGCATCCAGCACATATCTTTGGTGTGGGCACATATGCAGTACCGTCCATGGCACCATGGCTATCGTCAAAGTCATGAGCCCTAGCAGCTGCAGGTACATACGTACTGGCCTGTTGGGACACTTTTGTATTGATCCAATGAGGCGGACTATGTTGTTGACTTCCTCTTCCGTTGGGGATACCAGGTCTAATCACATGTTGATCTTCACGCCAAGGTGCATTATGTGTTGGGTGGGGGTTAGCTGGCTCTTGTCCCAGTTTATGACCCAGCCGTGCTGTTGTAGGCAATGAATTACTGAGTCTGTGTCCTTCTGCACTTGAGCTGGGAACTGTGCTCATATAAGCCAATTGTCCAGATATGGAATGACATGAACCCCTGTCTTGTGGAGGGTAGTAACAATCACCACTAGAGTCTTTGTGAATATTCTTGGGGCGAAAGCCAGTCTGAACAGAAGACAGGTATACTGAAAATGTTGGCCACTTACATTGAATCTGAGTAATCTTTGGTGACTGGAATAAATTGGAACGTGCAGCTAGGTGTCCTTCAAGTCCATTGACGTGAGAAATTTGCCTGGTTCAATGGCCAGCAAGGTTGACTTAAGTGTCTCCATCTTGAATATCTTGTAGGCCACAAACTTGTTGATGAATCTGATATCTAGTATGGGGTGGAAACCACCTGTCTTCTTGGGGACTATGAAGAACAAAGAGTACACTCCCGTGTCCCGCTCTGGTTGTGGCATGGGTAAGATGGCATGGTTCCTGGAGAGATTGAGCAGGGCCTGCTACACAGCCTCAGCTTTGCCACTTTCCAGGGGCATTGGTGATCTTATCAATCTGTGTGGAATTGTCTTTTGTGTGAGTTCTATGGTACAGCTGTGGTATACGATCTCCCTGACCCACTTGTCTGTTGTGGTCTGGGCCCATTGTTCTCTGAACAGTTGGAGTCTGCCTTCCACTGCAGGGCTGTTCACCCAGGCCCACCACTACTCATTGACTCTTTCTAGTGGAACCCCCTTTGTTTCCATCAATTTTGGCCTTTCTGCCATCATTGCTCCTACATCGGTACTGCTCAGAATAAGACAAGAACTGGGACTTTGAGGCCCTGCCTCAAGGGAATTGGTTTCTGGATGATTTTGCTTGGCCTTGTGAGTTCTTGAACTTGGGGTAAAAAGGCCTTGTTGAGGGAAGGTAAAGATTTTCTTTTCCGCCATCTGTTTGGCCCCCGGCCGGTCTCTGAGGAAAGGGTGTGAGTGAGTCTCCAAATAGGTGGCCTCCTTTGAATGGGAGCTTAAAAAGTGTGGTCTTGGACTCCCCCTCTGCCTGCCACAGCTCTAGTCATATGACTTTCCTGGCCAATTGGTGATGACTTTGGCTCCGGTGTCAAACTTCATTATGTCTGAGGAGGCGTCTACTATGTAGCTAGCCACATGCAATGCATAGTCAGCACTCACCAAAAAATGAAGAGGAGTCAGGAATGGTGTCTATGATGCACTCCACCCATCTCAACAGGGCTCTGTTAGCATACCACATAGCCATGTTCACTGCTAGGACCATCCCCACAACCTCATGAAGCCTTTTCAAGTGCTCCTCTATCTTCTTGTCCATGGGGTCTCTTTTTATGCTGCTGGGCTCACCACAGGATGACTGTATGCCTTGTGAGGGCCAAAACCATGGTATCCACCTTAGGGGCCATAAACCAGGTCATCCTATGAGCCTGTGAGAGAGGATATGTCTTTCACATGACCTGCTTCTCTGGGATCCTTGTGGGCTCAGCTGCCTCATATTCTTTGGTAAGAATGCTGTCTAGGGCTGGGCAGGTGGGGAAAAATTCTTTCATATGGCTCGGGGATGAGGGTAGGAGGGTGTCTGCCCTGGAGTAGGCATCTCCAGCTCCTCTGGGATCTGAAGAGCCTACCTTATCATCTTTACCAGTTTGGCCATATCCTCTCTGGAACACAACCTTTCAGAGAAATACTCAGGCTCCTCATCTAACTCATCATCTTTGGAGGAGTCAATTGCCTCTTCTGCCTGCCTGAGCCTTTTCCTCGGTAGGTGTCGTGACTGGGGTATCCTCCAGATGCTTGCTGGTGGAAACCAACTCTGCGGCTGCTGGGTGTGCAACTTTTCCAGCAGTTGGAACAAAAGGTCAGCCTATGTGGCATTTAACATAATCAGTGCTATGAGAGGAGATGGGTCCTCCTAAGCTGTCATTAGGTTGAGACTGGGGACATGTGATGCTCCGGCCTCAGAGACAGTGCAGATCACACATAGTGCCTCCCCCACATGAGTCTTCAGCAACCTGGTATCACATTTGATACAGGCAGGCATGGCAGGGAGTTGTTGGTCACTTGGGAATCTATAGGGGGCAGAGAGAAAGAACTGCATTACAAACATGTCCCCCATTGAAGAGCAGCTGTGTAACAGTGTAGAGAGGCAGTACATATAAGGCAGATCATGTGAGATGGGGATGGCAAAGGCTGATCTCTTTTCAAAAGTGTTTTTTTTGTTTCAAACATTTTTAGGTCCTATGACCCACACAAGATGGCTGCCAGCTGATGCCAGGTAGCCATTACTGCTAAAATCCCAACTCTCATAGGATTATGTGTGCCTGTACATCTATCCAAGATAGCTGCTATCCTGGAATTGCACTAAGATGGGGTAGTGCCCACAATATTGCATGGAAGAACTGAGGACCAAAATGGCTATGATCTCATGAGACTGGAGCATCCCGTGAGAATTTTCTACTTCCAAATGTGGATCAGCCCCAAATGTCTCCCAGAGCACTGAACACCACTTTACATCACTCCGACCAGTAAACCTTGGTGCCCTATCTTGATTGTGCCCCTCCCCAACTGCCCTGCAGTGACTTTGGAGTCTTGGCAAGAAGCAAGCACTATTCTTGTATGAGCCACCATTTTCAGCATGGCATCAATGAGATTTTGGGTGCAAGCAGTGGCACAGAGCCATGGCAAACAAGACTGCTGGGGAGTATGGCTGGGATCATGAGATAAAGTCTCCAGTATTGTGCGATGTCGCTGAGAGTGCAGGAAGCTCTTATTATGGTGCTTGGTCACCCCATCCACCCTTGCAGATTGCTGAGGAAAGGTGAATTGTGCTGGAAAAGTGATCATCAGCACTGGAACAGGGTAGAGCCTGCAGAACCTCGAGAGACTATATGCATTAATGGTGACTGGCCAGTGAAGTGATTTAAAATGGGGCAGCTACTCAAAATGCCTGCCAATCAGGATGCCAGCCTAGAGTGTAATGATCACACTTGGGCTGCAGACTGCACTCAGTGATTTTTTCTTTCATTGTTGTTTACCCTAGAGAGCAAAGACTCAGTGATTTTACAGGTCTTTTGCCTGAGCCTATGATCCAGTGGATAGCTCCTCTGGGTCTTAGTGCCTGCAGTATTTGAGACTCCTAATAACTGCTGACAGATTTTGGTGTGGACACTACATGAGGTCCAGTCCTCAGGAGATACTGGTGGGGACATTACATGAGTGTCCCAACTAGCACAGGGTGTAAGATAGGACACTGCCAGTGGATCCAGCTAACTTGTGCCCTGCTCTCTGATCTGGGAGTCTTGTTCTTCATTATGGAATAATACAGGCATGCAGAAGGTTAGAAGAAAAATCCTAAGGTTAACCGTACTTTTTTATCTGTCGACATGCCATTTGAAAGAAAGGTGAAGGAAAGTAAACAAATGGTGTTAGAAATTACCTGAAAGTTTGGGAATGATCAAGAATCATGACCAGGAACTCGGTGACATCACAGACCACCACGGTAGCCTAAGGAGAGCTCTCCCTCGCCAGGATTCAATAATATCATAAAATAGCAAAAAACTCATCAAATATTGGCAAAATTGGCTCAAAGATTAAGGCAATGAGTATACATACCAGATCGGGATAAAAGCTTGAAATTTGGAGGTAAACCGAATCTGAAGCAAGTTCGATCGTGGCGCACTACTCCCCACAAGTGGCACAGGCCAGGACTATGATACTGATCATGAGGAAGAGACACTAACAAGAAGCAGATTTGAAACTCTGCTTAAGGAGATAAAGGCTTCCCGGTGTGAGAACAGAACTGAATTTAAAAAATGCAGGACAGATTTACCCAGGTCGAACGGAGAGTGGGGGAGATTGAACAGAAAATTGAAGTAAAAGAAAAAAGAGTGGCCTGCTGGGAAATGCAGTCAGCCTCCTGATGTAACAAGCAGAAATCATGCATAATAAATGCCTAGATCTCGAAGCAAGATCACGTAGAGATAACCTTAGACTGTCAAGACTGCCAGAAGGTACAGAAATGGCAGATGTAGAGTTATTTCTCTAGGGGTTTCTGCACCAAATACTGGATCTACCAGCTGACCTAGAGATTCAAAGTGAGATGGTCCACAGAGCACTATACCAGAAACGCTGACCCAAGCACAAGACCCAGGTAACTCTTTATGAAATTCATGAGCTACTGGGTCAAAGAGACAATATTAAGAACAGCGTGGCAAAAAGGTATGGTAACATACAAGGGGCAGAGACTGTTCTTTGAGCAAGATTTCCCCCCAGAGATCCATAAAAAAGACTTCAGTACTTGGGATCTTATTAGAGCCTTGAAAGGAAAAAAGATAAAATTCCAGACGCCTTACCCCCGCTACTCTGTGTGTTTGGGAGGAGGGCACCAGGACATACTCCATACCACAAGAAGCAGAAATAGTGCTCAGAGAGCATGTAGTGGCCTACTCCCCACGTGCTAGGGCTGCAGGCATGATGCAGCAGCAGCAGCAGCGAGGACCTGCCAGCAGATAGTAACGTGCGAGAGGGACTGCACAGAAGGAAGGCAGAGACACCGCAGAACAAATGCTAATGTACATCAAAGGGATCCTACAGATGCTATCCCAACTGAAGGCAGCAACAACCTCCGACTGGGAAAAGTTCAAGGACTGAGAGGTATGGATCGGACTGACGGAAAAGGAGGAGGCAGTATAGCGCAGTGGTTTAAGGCTCTAAGCTGCAAATTTGGTGACATCCAGCAGACCAGACCTGGGTTTGAATCCCACAGCTTCCACTTGCATACTGTGTGACCTTGAGCAAGTCACTTAACCTCCTTGTGCTCCCAGGTCGCTCCTGTAAAAAAGCTTTCAGCTTAGTGTGCTATGCCTGGTTAAACAACTAAATAAAAAAAAAAATAAAAAGCAAGACCTGAAAGACGGACTATATTGGAAGACTGTGAAGACCCTCAATAAAAAAGAAAAAAAGACTACAGCAAAACCAATAGCGTTAAGATAAGTACAGGGAGGGCCTGTTAAATGAACAGCCCAGAAATGAGAAAGGATCCTCGGGGGTGGGTGTTAACATATGGGGGTATTTTGCATGAAAGGAGGATTGCAAACAGAGGTTGAGAAACTATTATTGAAAAGAAAGGGGAGGAAGAAAAGAAAGAAACCTAGAGGAAAGATAAGTGTCACTGTCAGGTAGTGGAGGAAATAATCAAAATAATTAAAGGCAAACCTCAAGACCCTTAAGAGGTGACTAACAATTTCATAACAGAAGGAGGAGAAAAAAACTGGTGGGGTGGGGGGGGGTGGGGGGGGGATTCAGAGGAATGACACAGAAAACTTATCCTATATCAAAGGGGAAAAAATATGGGGGAAGGAACACAAATGAGGATCGATTTAATAGTAGAGGAGGTAAAAAGTAATGGGTAGCAGATAGGGGCACTAATATGTAGAATAAGTAATTATAATCACAGAAGTAGAGGAACTTAGAGCACTAAGTTGTTATCTTAAAGTGTATGTCGACCTAGAAATAGAGATGAATACTAGGAACATGGTATTTGTGAAGTCTCTTCTGTTTTATTTTTCAGTCCACACCATGAGGGAACATAGAGGAATGTGGTCTTCCAGGAACCAGAACTTTCCAGCATCTAGAAGCTGTGGCATGCAGATGTTGTGGGGACCCTGGAGGACTACAGCCAAACTCCAGTTGAGTGCAGAAGCCATGACAGCACTAAAGCGAATAGGTAAGCAAGACTAGAAGGGGATACATGGGGTGAGGGATAAAGGATAATTACTGATAAACCCAAATGAAGCCAAGAAGCATGAAGGCACTTAACAAGGGAGATTACAAGGGACTAGAACATAGGAAAGAGATACCTAACCAGAAAAACGATGAAGACAGAGGAGACATCAGGAAATCCGTGCACATAAGCTGGTAAAATACAAAATGAAATGAGGCCAACAAGGATAAGTGAAAAATAGATTGGATGGGGAAAGAAATATTTCCTGGTGAGGAAAGGAGAGAGGAGAGAGGACAACCAGCAAATGTTGCATGGGAGGAAGTGTGGTCTGTGTTACGTGGCACTGTGGATTTTAGGCTCTGTAATGTGCAGGGACTCAGAGATTCAAGCTCAGACACAAGGGAACCTGTCAGGTACCCCTGGGAGTAGGGGAAAAACAACCACTACCACTCTGGGACCAGGAGGAGGGGGGAGCAGGAGTCCTGGAACCACAGCACAGAAGGAAGAAAAATCTTTCCCAACCTTAGAAGAAGAGTTAAGAAATGTACAGTTCGTAGATTGTACTGCTGCCTGGTTGGCAAAGATAGGAAAGTTGTATCAGATGTTTGTTTGAATAACAGTACTTGTCCCGGTGTGTTAGACCTCAGAAGGGTACCCAAAAGAGAATCAGATGCAGCAGAAGGCAAAAACATAGAAACAAATTAGAGATATAAATTTATGCTCAACCAATCAAAATCATGTCCTTTAATGTAAATGGCATGACCAATCCTATAAAGAGGAAGAAAGTGATGTTATATGTTAGACAAGCAAAGTCTGATATTGTGTTCCTCCAAGAACACACATGACCCAAGGGGCATGATAAGCTCAATCAATTTGGTACTCAAAGTATATGCTCTGGCCTATGATATGGGGTGGAGAAGTGGTACAACTTTAATCATCCCAAGGGCACTTCATTTGAAAATATAGCAAGCACAGTAGACAGGAGGAAAGTACATCATAGTTAAAGGCAGACTTAATGGACACATGGTAACACTGTTATCAGTATATGCCCCCGGATCCCCTATACATTTACAGATCACTTTTACTGAACACAATCCAAATGACAGAAGCTACTTTAGGATTTGTGGGAGGGGGACTGGAACCTCACCCTACACCCGAGACTTGACACCACTTCACAGATCCCAAGAATGGAGACACAAAGTGGCCAAGCAGGTGAAGGTCCTGCTTTAGAAATTAGGACTGACAGATACATGGAGGGGCAAACTCAGGGACACACATTTTCTCTGCTGCCCATCAAATGTACTCACGATTGGACATTTTCCTAGTGGCCAGAGATCACATAGAAAAATTAACTAAATGCAGAGTGGGAACAATCAGGGTATCTGACCATGCCCCAGTGTTTATAGAGATGCAGCTACAGTCACCCTCTAAGAATTTGTTCTGGAGACTTAAATTAGCCCTATTAAAGGATAAGGAAGTAGAGGAGCAAATTCCACTAGTAATAGAACAAATGTTGCAAGACCACAGGGACACTGAGGTAATACAAGGTATTTTATGGGATACGATAAAAGCAGTCCTGAGGGGTAAATTAATAGCTATTGCTTTAGCCAGAAGGAAGCAGAAAGAAGAAAGACAAAACAACATAGAAAAACAAATACAGGCTCTGGAGGCACAACAACAACAGCTTAGAGACAGAGAGAGAGGAAAAGAACTTAAAACATTGAAAAAGGAAATGAACATCCTGCTAGAACATAAAATAGAAAAGAACCTTCAATTTACAAAACAAAAATACAATGAGGGAGGGCATAGAGCCATTAAACTTCTAGCATGCGGACTTAAAGCTAGGAAAGCGAAGGCACATATAGCCAAGATAAAACACCCGGGCTCAGGACAATACACAAATAATACCCCAGAGATACTGCAGGCCTTTGAAAAATACTATACAACCCTGTATCAGGCCGGAAACCAACCAGAGGAAGCACAACTACAGAATTTTTTTAAGGGGCTACAACTTAAAAAGGTTTCAGAGGAGCAAATCTAAACACTTCAAAGAGATATAGCAAGAGGAGAAATTCTGGGAGTAATAAAAGGGAGCAAGACAGGGAAATGCCCGGGAACAGATGGCCTCCCCGTGGAGTTTTACAAAAAATTCCAAGAGACATTGACACCAGTCTTGCTTAGGGTATTTGGAGAGGTGGCTGGAGAGGGAGGTAAGGCCCCTCCAAGCTGGCAGCAAGCAATGATTTTGGTGCTCCCCAAGCCTGGAAAGGACTCCAGTGATTTTACATCGTACAGACCGATATCAATATTAAATATGGATCATAAAATTATGGCACCCATGTACGCCAAGCGTCTGGATAAAATACTCCCCAATATTATAGACATAGACCAGACAGGATTCATAGCCTGTAGACAAGCAGCCAATAATGTTAGAAGGGCTATGCATATAATAGACCACCTTAGATTCAACAAGCAGAAAGCTGTGGTCATGAGTCTAGACACAGGAAAGACATTTGACAAGGTGGATTGGCAGTACCTATATGGGGTCCTTTCAGGTTTGGATTCAAATGAAATTTATAGAAATAATCAAGAGAATCTATACAAAACCACAGGCTTGTATTAGGGTCAATGGCTACATATCAAAGAGAATAAAGATAGAAAGAGGAACTAGACAGGGATGCCCACTCTCCCCTGTATTGTTCGCTTTATATTTGGAACCTCTGGCACAGAAAATCCGTCAAGAAGGGGGAATGAAGGGGCTGAAGATAGCTAATTAAGCAATAAGGCACAACAAGGTGTGTGTTATTATGTAATAACTTCACTCCTGGGATGGGTTGAAGCACGAGTAGAAGCCAAGTGCTTCCACCACCCCAGGAGTGATGTTATTACTCAATAACACACACCTTGGAGTGCCTTACTGCAATACAATGGCTCAATGTATCATACAAAATAAAAAAAAATGTAAATGTTTTAGTAGATTTTAGTGAGGCAGTATATCTTTGTTTCTTAAGAGAAAAGCAAAAGCTATTGTGGCTAATCAATACAGTGATACTATTTGAGCAATAAGGCACAGTGTTGTGGGTTATTAGAGTTACCGCGCCTTGTGTGGTGTGTCACAGTAGCACAAGTGATTTAACCACACAAGAATTGAATCCCCAATAACCCACACCCTGAGTGCCTTATTGTGATTATACAATGGACCCATGTGTAAAATAAATTTTAAATGCGTTTAAGTATGTTTTTTAAAAATGTCATTTCTCAGCCGTGGGTTATTACAGGATATACCACGGTCATGTGATGTGTTTTGACCAATGAGGTTACAGGATTTTCATACCCCATTATATAATGTGTAATAACATCACTGTCTCAGGCATACACTGACCAATCAGAGCCTAGGATTCTTTCTCGCCATTGTATAATAAGGAACAAAAGATGGCACTATACACAGATGACATCCTACATTTTTTTACATCCCCAGATAGTTCTATCCCAAAATTAAAGGAAACCATAGACCAATTTACCAGAATAGCAAGTTATTCCCTGAATCAGAACAAAACAGAAATACTGACATTTCATTATACCCCCCCCCCACAGGAACTTAAAAACAATACACCATGAAATGGAATCTGCAGATGCTGAAATATCTAGGCATAATACTATGGCGCTCTAACCAACATATATTTCAGGATAATTATGTACCCCTCATAAAAACAACAAAGGAAGACATGACACACTGGAGCTTGCTTCCACTGACTCAGTATGCACGAATACAGACAGTAAAGATGAATCTGTTACCCAGGTTTCTATATTTGTTCCAGTGTACCCCAGTAATTTTATCAACACAATGGCTGAAGGGTGTGCAGAAACATTTGCAAACGTTTATATGGGCTAACAAATGCCCAGGGGTAAGATGGAACATACTGCATACTAAAAAAGGTTCCTGAGGATGGGCAGTCCCGGACTTGGGAATATACTGGACAGCAGCACGGATTCACCGGGCACTGCAATGGGGAGAAACAAACCAAGACATGCATTGGAAAATGATAGAAAGGGCAGAATGGCCACACAGACAGTTAAACTCCATAATTTTCCAATCCAACACCCTATAACTGACCAAAGAATTCAGACTAGAGACATTAAAAGTCACACTACAAGCTCTACACCACTTTCAGGTGCATCGCACAGTAAAGAGGGAAAAGTGGAGGTACACATGGTGGCAATGGAATGAAGAATTTGCCCCGGGTGGAAGACCCATGGTTCAGAAGACAAGCTGACAGGGGTTTGAGCCATGCCAATTTAATTATGAAGGGGGACAAAATCCTCATGTTTGAGGAATGTAAACAGGCCTTCGCATGGAGCGAGATGGACAGATTTAGATACCTCCAAATCTGAAATTATATTACCACCCAAATGAAAAATGTCAAAAGAACAACTGGAAGGAGAGGAAACCATAAAGATCGAACAGCTACTGAACATACAAACATCCAAGGGAGCTATTTCCCTGATTCACCTATTCCTCAGCACAACAAAAAGAAGATACACGTAAGCACATTAAGATAGATGGGAACAAGAAATGGGCATTCGCTTGACAAAAAGATAGTGGGATAAAATATGGGGGACAACACATGAAACAACCTCAGCACCTAAATGGAAAGAATTTGCATGGAAGGTGAGAATCAGATGCTTTATCACCCCCCATGTAAAGGCCCACTTGGTGGGAGGCGGGGATAGCAGCTGCTGGCGAAAATGTGGGGACAGTAAAGCTATACATACACATATATTTCTAAAATGCCCAGCATTAAATGAACTGCTGCACCAATTCCAAGAAAAAATGCACACCCTATTCCAAATTACCACTCCCCTGAAAGCACAACACCTTATCCTAGGATTACCACATTACCACCCAAGAAGGTGAGGGGAACCAATGCACTTTACCTGTGGGCAATATGTGTGACTGCACTGGGAAAAGCAATACCACAGAAATGGCTCTCCCAGGACCCCCCCACCATACAAGAATGGGAGAAAATAGTAAACGAAATCCAGGATATGGAAAGACTCACTTTTACAATAGGAGATAGGACTGAGAAATATTTAGAGAGATGGACGAAATGGGTTATACTAACAGATGAGGAAGGGTAAAACTAGAAACAAGACAAAGATCAGGAAAAAATAAGCATAGAAATAGTAGAAGAGCAGCATGGAGAGAACAAAACCTATAATAATACTACAATAACACAGGAGAAGGGTCATGCCAATACACCCGAGACATGAGATGAAGAGTGAAAGGCAGACAGAATACCAACATACACACTTGAAAAAACAAAGGAAAAGCCAGACGGCATCGAGCATCTGGAGGGACTCAAATAAGACAATACAAGAAGGAGACTTTTAGGCCATTATAAAACAAATGAGAACATATCTAAGAGGAAGGTGTTGGACATCCCGGGACACTGTTGTAATAACAGTAGTTATACCTGACCAGTTAAGGTCACACAGTTTGATTCAATTAAAAAGTACCACAATTAACTGGGATGTCAAGGATCTGAAGAAGGAAATCAGTATGTATCAAGAATAAAACTGTAAAGAGAAAAGTGTATAATATATGTAATGCATAACATGTCACTGTATGCATCAGTACCTAATTATACATAATAAAGCAAATATAAAAAAGAATTGTGACCAGCCTCTAGGGATACATGAAGTAAACTGAAGACTGATTATCCTGGCTGGAAGCAGCCTCTGGCAGAAAAAGATTTATGATCTGCACAGCACCAATAGGATGGATGGAGGATAAACCACTTGTGAGGAATGTCTGAGTTCTAGAAAGGTTGCAGGGGATAATCCATATTTCTTTCTGTAGCATTTCTCTTTCCCCCTTCCCCCTCTCTCTTTTCTTACGTCCCCTGGCTATCTGTCCATAAGACAGAACAATGAATCACTTGCATTTATCAAGGCCGAAGAAAGGCGTCACCCCGCATTCTATTCTCATAGACACAAGCTAACCCATCAGGTACCACCCCATGGGATTCTATGACATAAACTGTGAAGTAACAGGAAGAATGTCCAGAACCAATTTCTTACTCCTTGCTAGCCCTACTGCAGCAAAATACTGCATGACCTTTATGAATACAGTGGTAACATTCGCTTGGGTAAAACAAACAAGCTTCACAGACAGTTCAGTAAACAGTTAACTTTGCCCAGCACTACAAGAGTGAGTTCTTTGCTAACACAATAAAGATAAAAAAAGGAAAAAAATGATTTACTTTGTTATGAAGTTTTGGGGGCAAGTTCAGAGCAAAAGACAAGAAACTTTTAATTTCTTGAATGTTAGCGGAAAGATTTACAACAGAGAAGGGCTTTTGGCAATCAATGTACATTTAGCCATGCCAGATGCATGGCTTGTAGAACAGAAGATTTGTACCTTTCTACTTAACCTTCATTGCTACAAAGGAAACCCCAATCCAGAGCCTCACTAAATTATAATTATCTCAACATTCCATCCTGATAACAGAGAGCAAATATTGCATTTGGAGTCTCTCTTTGGCAGTTTCCGTAAAACTAGAGCTGTGCTAATTTGTGATTACCATCAAAAACAGCAAATTGCTTCCTTTTGCTGGTTTGAATCGAGGAGGCAGAATGTGACTTTTCAACTTTTTTAATTGCCAGTGAAACTCTGCTAATTTTTGTGACATTAAGCACGTCTTTGGCATGTATTCACCAGGCTGGGGTGACTTGTCACAGAGTTTGACAACAGTTTGTTACTGACAGTGCCAGCCAAAGTTCCGGTTGATATGCATGTGGAATGGAGTTGAGAGCATGCTTATTCCATCCTTTATTGTGAAGTAATAACACTCTGTGCAAGGCAATTTTATTTAAATGATGCACAATGCCAGATGCTCCTGGTGCCTCACAGTCAAAAAATTTAGTCATTTAAAATACAGAAAAATGTTAACATATTTAAAAGGCAGCACCAGACCCAAAACTTACATTAAAACATAAGTTTTCAGATGACATTTAAAGGGGGCTATGACAGTCTAATAGACTTCAGCACATGAGAGAGAGAGAGATGAGCCTGTAACCTATATTCCAATCCCCTCTTCCTCCAGGTCACACCTTGAAACTAGTCTATAATCAGTGTATTTTTCCTGGCCAAAATTTCTAAATAAATTAATTAAATAAATAAAACTATCTTACATAGTGTGCAGCAGTGTGACTCATGCCAACAGAGAGCTGTGTGACTTAATTCCCAGAATACTGGTAAATGAGAAGGCAGGATGCGGAAGGCAGCATAAAACAGTTGTCCATTGAAACAGAACACTTTCCAACTGTCTCATGGGCCCTTTTTACAGAAGCATGCTCTTTGCAATGTCTCTTCATGGCATGTGGCATCACTTGCAAAGTTTTCCTTAAAACAGATTTATGATTTTGTCTGTCTCTGATTTCCAGTATTCATGGAGAGTGTCTCTTTCACCGGCTGAAGTATCCTGTCAAAATATCAGTCATTCATGTGATTATAGACCAGACCAAAAAGCCACAAAAGCAATAGTGAATGATGAAAAGCCTGTTCTGGTCCACCATTTGAAAGCCATGAAAATGGCTATGGTAAGAGGCCTGGTTGAGGCCACTGCTTGAAAAAGCCACAGAGTGACTGAAATGAAAGGTCCAGCCAGGGCCACTGCTAGAAGTTGAGAGTGGCTGTAATAAAGGCCAATCTAGGCCACAGTTATAAGACTGTGGCTAGTAGCCATGGTGGAAAGCCCAATTAGGGCCACAAGAGAAAGCTGTGCTGATGCCGTGGTCACCTGGGACTGGCAATGGGCAGGTGGCTCAACATTTTCCTCACAAGTAATACATTCAAGCCAATCCTATAGCTGTCTACATGCTATAGGATTGCATTGTATGTTCTTCTTTATTACCTAGATATACAGGATGTGATGTGCACAGTTACTGTGAGAAGAGAGTCCACAGTAACATGAAAGCAAAGCAAAGTGTCTCACCTTTCCAACTAGTGACTAGAAGTTTTATAAATGCAATAAAATGCCTTTGGACAATACTGGAGGTTCTATCAAGGAGATCCATAGCCTTTTTAAGGCTTCCTGATGTTGTCAGGTCAAACTTCTTTGGTACACATTACTACAGGTCTATCAGAAAAGGCATATTACCCATAGCACCGTAAGGGCTTTGCTTTCCACCCGTTTATGACATGAGCATTTATCATCTTCATTGCTAGTGTTGTTGACCCAGTCAAAGCTACAGGAATAGAGTCCCCTTGTTACTGACACACTGTTCTTAAAGAATAGCTCTTTGCAATTCACCCTGCCTTTTTTCCCTCTCAGGAAGTTGAATGTCTCTATCTAGTGAGATGCAACACAAAAAAGTATAAGGTGATGCACATTGGGAAGAGGAACCCTTGGACAGAATACCAGATGGGGGTTAGGTTAGTCACTGCTTCTGAGGAAAGGAACCTGGAAGCCATCATACGCGACTCCATCAAACAATCTAATCAATACAATAAGGCCTACAGCAAGGTAACCCGAATGTTGGGGTGCATTGTGAGGAGGTTCGCTAGTGGAAGGAAAGAGGTAAGATTGCCTCTGTATAGGTCACTGGTGAGGCCCCATCTGAGTACTGTGCTAAATTCTGGAGCCTCCAATCAAGGAGAAGCGACAGAGGTGAGACTGTCCATACAGCAGAGTGTCACCATAATGATTCAGGGCCAACAAGGAAGATCCTGTAAGAATAGTTTGAGGCCCTGAAAATGTGCTCACTGGATAACAGAAGGGAGAGGGGCAACATTATAGAGATCTTCCAGTTCTTGAGAGGAATGCACAGGGTGAATTGCAAAAAACTATTTAATAGGAAATGTGAGTCAGTAGAAAGGAGGCATGAATGAAAACTATCAGAAAGGCAGTTTAGGAGGGAAAAAAGAATAAGTTTTTCTTTATGGGCAGGTTGGTTGAGCTGTGGAACAGCCTACCAGCAGATGTGGTAGGAACAAAGACCATTAGTAGGTTCAAGAACAGCTAGGACAAAGTAATGGGCCTGGTAGCTATCCGAGGAGGAAATAGCACAATGGAAGATGCGGGGGTAGGTGGTGAACACCCCATCTGACTGTAGGTCACTGGGTAAGGTAAGGAATCAAAATAGGGAATATTTTGATTTATTTATAACATGTTGGCAGCACTGGAGAGCAATGTGCTAGATTCAGGAATGAATACTGATTGCAGTTCCAGTAGTATCTATCCCTCCACCACCAGCCAAGCCCCATCTGATGCAGGATAGGGGTGCTAGCAATGGTCTCAGGCTGAGAGCTGCCTACCATAATATCAACAGCAGTAGCAGCCAAAGCAACACCTGGGACCACTGGGCTTACTTGCACATGCTTCTTAATGGTGCCCTGCATATAGAATGGCCCAGCTGGCAGACATACAGGTGGAAGTGGTTGGAAAATATTTTGACTTAGATGCCTGCCAGCCCATACCAGAGTACAGAAATAGGACTGCAGGGTACCTAAACACAGCTATGCTTTTTTATTTTTTGCTCCTCCCGTGCCCCCCTACCGGCCACTCCTTCAGGCCACTAATGGTCACCCCATGCCCACCAGGTCATCCTCTCCTCCATCATTGTCACCATCCCCCTGTTGTGTCATGCCCTGGTTGACCCAATGTATCTATTTGCTGAGGGCCATCATCCTGGGGCCCATGAGAGGAGTTGGGTTCCGATATCGTGCAGGTGCACAACACCGGATCGGCCAGGAAGGCTGAATGCCAGGGCTGTCTTGCGGGAGGGAACCAGGCGACCATCAGCTGTCAGCTGAGCAGGCAATTCCTCTGTTTTACCTAACCCACACCTCCAATGTAGCAGCCGCATGGCATCCTGGAAGCACACATGGCAGTGTGCATGGTCGCTCATGCCACAAGTTTGCCTCCATGAGGTAACTTCCAGGAGTAACTTGAGTAGCGGTGTGGGCTACACCCTCCCACCCAGAGAGGACAGCATCTGAACAGATGCCCATAACCCTCCCCTCCACTATCCACTCCTGTAGTCCTTGGTGGAGGTAAACCTGTGATCTTCTATTGCTCGTCACCCTGGAGTCAGCACGGTGCCTTTTTTTAATACTCTCTTTTATCTCCCTCCTGGTCAGACCACTTTCTCACCAACCACCCAGTCCCAAACTCCCTGCTCACAGTGCATCTCCTATCATTCCCCATTGCTTACCCCCTGTGGTGGAGCAGCAGGGATCCCTCAACCTGCTGACACATATCTGGTTCTGGAGGTGTCTGCCATTCACGGGAGTGGTGCCTGTGGGGTTCGGCAGTTATCCAGCCACCCAGGACTTTTCTCCTCCTGCTTTTTCTCTCCACCACCTCTCAGAGATGGAGCAATGGATGTCGGCAATGGCTGAGCTATGCAGCTTTTACCCACAGCATGCCATGCAACTGCTCCGCCCCATCCATCAGTAATGGAACAGGTGCTCCAACACCTAGCAGCCGCTATGTGTCAAGATGCCTGGCCTCCAAATTCCTCCCACCCCAGGAGAGAGCTGTCCTCCAGGCGCTCAATCCCTCTCCCACCCCCAGCTGACCCACTTGTACCATGAACACGGGTCGCTGACATGGCAGGAGGTAAGACATTATACTTTAGCCTCCATGCTACAGTGCCAGCCTAGCACAATGCCTTTTATTTTTATTTTATTTATTTCTTTATTTATTTATTGATTGAATGCTAGGATTACAAAATACCTTTGAACCAAAGGTTCATTTACAAAGGTTCCATGTCCAGATCAGGTGTACAACAATAAACAAATAAGTAACAAAAAGGTGAAGAAACATACAACAAGAAAATGCAATAACACATGTGGTATGAACAGAATCAACTAGTCCATCAAGAAACTAAAATGTGGGTAGAGAGGCACAATGCAGTCAGAGAATGACATTGTCAAATAGTGCATATTGTTGCAAGAAGTACAGGGAGAGGGTAGCGGGAAGAGGAAGTGGTATAATGGGAGAGTAGAGACAGACTAGGTGGAGCAGTCACAATTGCAGCGATTATAGAGGTGCTGGCAAAATATGCGTTTGATAGGGCCTAGTTTGTTCTCAGCATAGATCTCAGGCAGCAGCCCATTCACAAGGGAGGGAGCCCTGTAAGCGAAGGAGCATTGGGCTTGAGATGTGCAGCAGAAAGGAACTAGAAAAGAGGATTTATTAGTGCTGTGGGTACATTGAGTGTGAGAGGAGGTCAACATAAGGCCATATGTTTCAGGAGGGGCTAAGGCTGAGGCAGATTTTTTTAGCCAGGAGGCAGGTCTGATAGGCGTTGAGACCTTATAGATGGAGCGATGAGGATTGCCTGTAGTGCTCACAGGTGTGTGTGTTCTTTTCACTGCTCCTGTTACAAGATGGCGACACGTATTTAGGGTGATTCTGATTCTTTTTAGTGTAGTGTCAGCAGCTGATCCATAGTGATCATAGTGTCAGTGGCTCAGCAGGTAGCACACTCGCCTCTGAGGCCGGGAGATCAGAGGGCTGTGGGTTCAGTTCCCACATCTGGCACTTGGGTTAATATCCCAGTACTGACACTGTAGTGCAGCATAAGAGGGGTGCTGCACTTCTGAGGTGCCGTCTTTCGGATGAGACGTTAAACCGAGGTCCCATCTGCCTGGATTGGTGGTAGTTCAGGTGGATGTTAAGGATCCCATGGCACTTATCGAAAAGAGTAGGGGAATTTCCCCGGTGTCCTGGCCAAATTTCCCTCATTCACTATAAATACCACCAACAGCTTAATCTGGTTCAAGGTCAGTTGGCATTCATCTGTATTCCCCTCCCCCGGGTCGTGCCTGAAAATAGGCAGAATTTGTCTAGTGCACTTACCCGGTCAACAAAAGCTAAATAAATAATAAATAAATAAATAGAAGATCAGGTCATAATCAATTATCGAAGGACTGCACTGCGTTGCAGCTATCCACATAGCCTCCATAGTAAGGCAGTAGCAGTGGTGGTAGAGGATACCTATCCTGGAATTGATGGCTTTGGAGATGAAGTTGACATGAGAAGTAAAGGAAAGAGTACTGTCCAGCGTAACTCCAAGATACTTAAACTCCTGGACTTGGTCAAGAGGGTAGTGTTGCATGTTCAGGATAGTTAAGATTGCTGATTTGTGTTTGTTGTGAGCACTGGTGAACATCATGGCTTTGTTTTTTTTGTAGTTCATCAGCAGTTTATGCTGATCAAACCACTGTGCATCAAGGCTGAAATTAGATTGAAGGTCAGCATTTAGGAGGACTGGGTCTGAGTTAGTGGAAAAGAGGCCGGCAATGTCTGCATATAAGATCATATTATTGTCACATGCTGTGGGGAGATTGTTAATAAAGATGCTAAAAAGTAGCGGGCCAAAAATAGATCCTTGGAGGACCCCACAGCACACTGGGAGGCAGTCGAAGAGAGAGTTCCCAAACTTAACTTGCTGCTGTTTTCCCGTTAAGTAGCTTTCAAACCAGTTGGTAGCCTCATTGGAGAGTCCATGTGAGGGGAGGGAGATCAAGAGGAGCTGATGATTGATGTGTCAAATGCCTTGGTCATATCTACATACACCACCCCTAGGAGATGCCTGATATCCAAGGCCCTGTGTATGTGACTCGTAAATTCTAGTAGGGCAGTGGTCATACTATGTTTTTTTCAAAAGCTGTGTTGGACATTGAATGTTATACTTGATAAGGTATTCTGACAGTTGGTCCACAACAGTTCACTCTAGGGCTTTGGAAAGTGGGGGGAGGATTGAGATGGGGCAGTAGTTGACATATTGGAACCTGTCTCGACTCTTGTGAACAGGCATGAGGATTGCAGATTTCCAAAGCTGAGGAACTGTTTGAGTGAGAGAGAGAGAGGTTTAGGAGTTTGGTGAGGGGATTAAGACATCATCAAAAGCAAGGGACAGAAGTTTGAGATCCTAGGTGTCACTGCTAAATCTAAATTTACCATCACCTTTAGTAGGTATTTTCCTGCTTCAGCTGGGGACACTTTCTTGAAGTAGAATGGAGGGGTTGTTGGGTGAGTAGCAGAATTGTTATGCTTGTCTGGTAAGGTGGAGTGCTTGAAAACGTCAGGTGGCAGTACCCCGGTGAGGTTCGTAAATGCTAGCTTGAAGATGTCAGCTGTTATTTTATGATCCTGAGTAGGAGTGCCACTGATTTCAGTCATAGTTGGGGGGAATTTGATGGGTTTCCCCGTCAAGTTTCTAATATTAAAACCCAAAAGTTTACTATTTCCCCAGTTGTTTGTGAACTCATTTTTACATTCGCTTGCGCACATGCGCAAGGAACGTCTTGCAACAGTGTGCCTTTTGGAGGTGTGTGACCCTCCTCCCCAATGCAGTGCTCAGTGTAGTTGGCATGACCCTGAGGACCAATACATGCCAAGCTGTGTATGACAGCAGTTCGGCTGTGTTGGTCTTCCACATCTACAAAGTCTGCTGCAATCAGCGGTGGTATGATATGCAATTAGCATACATGTCAGCTACAGCTCGGCTTCAAAGCCTTCCCTTCCCTCCCTCTGCTAATGTTCTCCCCTCCCTGTTCTTCTCAGCCCCCATCTTGTGTGCCGAGGGGGTGCCCAATCCCCTCGGCTCATGCCCCCTCAGCACACTGTGTAGTTGGCAGAGGGTGCCCAATCCCCTGTCGACTGAGCCCCAACCCCAAAAAACAAACAACCAGTTAGCACGCTGGGGAGCCCACCCCAGTGTGCTCATGCGATCCCCACCCACACACACACACACACACTGCATGGCTGGTGGGGGTGCCAAAGTCCCACCAGCTCCAGTCCCCAGCAAACATGTAGATGGCACTCTGGGAGCCCACCCTAAGCGTGCCAGCAGCGTCGATTTTGTTCATCGCACCACACCACCAACCCACTACACCCTCTGTGCTCCCACTTCCCACACACACACACCCTCACCTAGGTGGCGCACTGGAGCCCATCCCAGTGTAACAAAAGCCTCTGTTTTCTTTTTTTTTAAATCCTGTAAAACAAGAAAAGGTCCTTCGGTGAGTCCTTTGGTCCCCGCCAGCCCACACCCACCCTCTGCCCACCCACCTCCCCACCCCCTCACCCCATACTTACTTCTGGAGCCCAGCACGATGATCTTGGTGGACGGGAACATGTCTGCACTCTTCAAAACTGACCCGAACTGAAGAAATGCGGTAAGCTATATAATGGCACAAATAGGGTTTTACACAGAAACGTAGAAGGTGACAGCAGATAAGGACTGGAAGGCCCATCCAGTCTGCCCATTTCTTTTTCTGCCTTATAAATGTGCCATCGGCCTTTGCTCTGTCAGTGGCCTATCTATTCATACTCATCTGTATTGCTCCCTTATGCCTATCCCATGCCTGTTTGAAGCCCTGCACTGTATTCATAGCCACCACTTCCTGAGGTAGGCCGTTCCATGCATCCACCACCCTTTCTGTGAAAAAGAATTTCCTCACATTCCCCCTTAATCAGCCGCCCTCTAATCTCATACTGTGTTCTCTTGTCCTGCTATTTTTCTTATATTTAAACATGTTAGACTCTTTCACCTTGTTAATGCCCTTAAGGTGTTTGAATGTCTCAATCATATCACCTCTCTCCCTCCTTTGCTCAAGGGTAAACATATTGAGCTCCATTAATCTGTCCTCATATGTATTCTGTTGCAGTCCCTGCACCATTTTGGTTGCCCTTCTCTGGACTGCCTCAATTTGGTTAATGTCCTTGTGAAGGTGTGGCCTCCAGTACTGCATGCAGTACTCCAGATGGTGCCTAACCAGTGTCTTGTAAAGAGGTATTATTACATCTCTCTTACGACTTGTGATACCCCTACTAATACACCCTAACATCACCCTAGCCTTACCTACTGCTTTAGAGGTCTGCTTGGATGATTTCAGGTCATCGGTGATGATGATGCCCAAGTCTCTTTCTTTCTTTGTGACTGCCCAACTCCCCTCTCAGCCTATAGGTGGCTTCAGGGTTTCTCTTCCCTATGTGCATGATCTTGCACTTCTTTGCATTAAATCCAGTTGTCACTCTTCTGACCATTTTGCTAGTTAATCCAGATCTCTTCTTTCTGCCCACCCATCTGGATCATCTATTCTGTTGCAGATCTTGGTGTCATCTGCAAACAGACAAGCCTTACCCTCTAGTCCATCTGCAATGTCACTAATGAAGATATTGAAGAGGACTGGCCCCATGACTGATCCCTGAGGTACCCCACTTGTGACTTGCATCATTTCTTTTCTGACTGTATACCATTTACCACAGCTCTCTGTTTTCTGTCCGTCAACCAGTTTGCCACCCAGTTGACCAACTTCTGACCCACCCTGAGCCTACCCAGCTTATTTATCAATCTTCTATGTGGAACAGTGTTGAAAGCTTTACTGAAGTCAAGGTAGGTGACATCAACTGCTCCCCCTTGGTCCACCACTCTGGTTACCCAGTCAAAGAAATCCATGAGATTAGTTTTGCCTGTACTCCCTTCCCTGTGTTTCTTTTTGCCAGGGCTAGCTTAACTCTATTGACCATCTTATCAAAGTCAGCTCCTCTGAAGTCCCATATTTTTGCCTTGGAATGGGATGATTTAGGTGTAGTAGCCAAATTGAACCATACCATGTGATGGTCACTGGCACCCAGGTGACCTTCTACCTGGAGATCTGTGATCCCTTCCCTGTTAGTCAGTACTTGATCTAGGATAGCCCTGTCTCTTGTGGGTTGTTGTACCAGTTGTTTGAGGGCCTCCCCCTGCAGGGAATCTACCATGTATTTAGTTCTAGCAGATGTTCCTGCTGGTATTGACCAATCTGTATCTGGCATGTTGAAGTCTCCCATTATCAGAACCTCCCCTTTAGCTGTCATATTTTGTATATCTTCTAACAATAATGTGTCTATGTCCTCCCCCTGGTCTGGGGGCCTGTAGACAACCCCAGTTCTTATGGCTGTCCCATTTCCTGTTTCCAGGGTGACCCACAGTTCTTCTGGCTCCTTATGTGTATTCTGAATTTCTGTAGCTTTGATATTTTCCATTGACATACAGGGCCACTCCACCCCCCCTTTGTGTACCTCGGTCTCTTCTAAACAGTATATAGCCAGGTACTGAAGTCTCCCAAGTGTGGTTACTGGTAAACCACGTCTCTCTAATTGCTACTATGTCTAGTTTAGCCTCTAACGTTAGTGCCTGCAGGTCTGTGATCTTATTTCCCAGGCTGTGAGCATTAGTGTACATGATTTTCCATTGGCCAGATTTCGGTGTGTTAGTTATTGGGTGAGGTTTGGCATTTCTCCTGTGCGTCGTATGGGGAGATGGACCTTTTCTTACCTGGTGATGCAAATGAACTGCAAACATGCTGAATCCTGTTTGACCACTAGCTGAGGGGAGGGTGTTCTTCCATTCGATGTATGAGGTGCTGCACCCTATCCCCATTTGCTAGTTTAAATATTCTGCAAAAACGTCAAACTTCTGCCCCAGTGCACTGACTCCCTCCTTAGTCAGATGCAGTCCATCAAATTTAAACAACTTTCGCTCCCAGAACTGTTGCCAGTTCCCTACAAATCTGTGTCCTTTTTCCTGGCACCAGCCCTTGAGCCACACATTTAGCTCCCCTTCTCTGACCTTCCATCTGCCCCCCTCTCCCAGACTGGCAGGATCTCAGAGAAAGAGATGTCGGACGAAATGGATGATAGTTTGTCACCCAGCCTGGTCAGGTGTTCATGGTCTCCACAACTGACCCGACTGGCGAAGTCATAGTCCCTGTGTGTACCAGGATGTCAATGTTTTCTCCTGCTTTGTAAACAAATTTTAGCAATGTGGTCAGTGTCTCTCACGCTGATGTACCTGGAGACATCTGACCATTGCTCCTGGCTGGAGATGGGTATCAACTCCCCGAATCACGGAGTCTCCTATGATCAGAAGTTTTTTGGATTTCCTTTTTGCTTTTTTTGTTTTGGTTCCTGATTTGGGCGAGTTTTGTTGTGCTAGCTCCTGTGCTGCAGTGTCCTGCTCTGCAGTGTCCTCTGCCCCTTTGTTTGATTTCGGAGATAGAGGCAGATGCCTGTTCATAGTGTTTATATGGTTTTTGGAGGTAATATGTTGGAGAGCACAGAGTGATGGGGCACCCGATTTGCCCCTCCTAACCACCTGCCAACCTCCTGGACCAACTACCCTCTGCAGTCGAGGTTCTTCTGTTGGATGTTGGGGAAATGGCGGGTGGTTCTTATAATGTATTTCCTCTTGAATATGAAATCTGAGGCGCGCAATCTCTGCTCATGCTGCCCGGAGCTGATCCCTAAGATCTCAATGGCCCAGCATGTGGGACAATGTCCTACATCCTGTAAGACTGTCCTTCTGAAAAGTGTTCCACAGTACCTGCAGTTAATGATATCCATTCCAGATAGTGGATTTATAACCTGGTCAGAGTAATTAGAAGGTTTTCAACTTTGGTGCATATCTCGGCCATTTTTGGGAATATTGGCACCAAATTTTCAACATGGGGTTATCGTGACCCCTCCTCATGAATTCAGTCACTGTCATGGTGATTTTGCAGTCATTGCATGGAATCACCTTTTGGGACTGATTAATGAAACGACAGTGTTGGTGTTCATGAGGTGGGCTCTCAAAAAGCCTATGTTGCAAATTTGGTGAAAAATTCCAAAAACTCACTGTTTCACGAGTGTGCTTTGAGCAGTTTCCACGCACACTCATAAGTTTGTGAATCTGTAATGTTTTCACTCCAGATTTTCAATATAGGCATATTTCCACACTTCCTTATGAACAGTGTAGCTGACATTTTTCACATACTGCCCGAAATGTGTTTTTGCACTTCCAGCTCAAAATAGCACAGTTGCTGTTGGAAATCAGTATTTGCTACAGAGTAAGACAATCACAGTGACACCGTTCATGTGCAGAGGTCCTAAAATGCCTATGTTGAAAATTTGGTCGCAAAAGTCCATAAAATGGCTGTGTTTCAAGCATACATTGCACAGTTTCTCCGCACACTCATAAGTTCACGAATTTGTAATATTTTCACTCCATATTTTCAACATAGGCATATTTCCACACCTCCTTATGAACAGTGCAGCTGTCATTTTTCACATACTGCCCAAAATGTGTTTCCGTACTTCTGGCGTAAAATAGCAAGGCCGCTGTGGGAAATCATGTTCGGTATAGAGTAAGAAAACCACAGTGACACTGTTCAAGAGCAGACATCCTAAAATGCCTATGTTAAAAATTCATAGATACATAGATACATAGACAGTGTCAGCAGATAAGGGCCTATGGCCCACCCAGTCTGCCCATTTGAGCTTGTAAGTTCAGTTTATGTTTTCCTAGAAGTCTGTTGCCCCTTACCCCTGACCTCCAGAATTCCTTTATGTCTATCCATGCATTCTTAAATCCGTGATTGTTTCAGCCCCCACCACTTCCTCTGGCAGGGTGTTCCACTTGTCCACCACCGTTCTGTGAAGAAATTCTTCCTCATGTTTCCTCTGAATCGTCCTCCCTCAACTTCATCCCATGCCCTCTAGTCCTGGAACATCTTTTTCGCTTAAAAATAGTGTATTCCTGCACCCTGTTCCTCCCGGTAAGATACTTGTATGTCTCTATCATATCCCCTCTCTCCCTCCTCTCCCTCCTCTCCTCCAGGGAGTACATGTTCAGTTCCTTCAACCTGTCTTCATAGGACTTGTGATGCAATCCATGCACCATCTTTGTTGCCCTCATCTGAACCTTCTCTACCCTGTCTATGTCCTTACTTAGGTATGGTCTCCAGAACTGTACACTGTACTCCAGGTGGGGCCTCACTAGTGTCTTGTATAGCGAATTATGATCTCCCTTTTCCTGCTGGTGATGCCCTGCCTATACATCCCAGCATCCTATTTGCTTACCTTCTGCCTTGTCACACTGTTTCTCTCTTGAGGTCATCAGGATGATAACCCCAAGATCCTTTCCTGCTTGGTGCATGTTATATCCTCACCCCCAACTGATATATTGTGCCAGGGATTTTGTGCCCATATGCATTATCTTGCACTTCTTTGCATTGAATTTCAACTGCCAAACCCCTGACCATTCTTCAAGTTTCTGCAGGTCCCTTCTCATTCTGTCTACACCCTCTGGTGGTGCTTACTCTGTTACAGAGCTTTGTGTCATCAGCGAACAGTGAAATTCTGCCTTCTAGATCCTGCGCAATGTCACTGATGAAGATGTTGAAGAGGACGGTCCCAGCACTGATCCCTGTGGTACCCACTGGTCACTCTTCCCTCTGTGAAGTGACAGCCATTTACCACCACCCTCTGTGTCCTGCCACCCAGCCAGTTACCTACCCACCACACTACTGTCCTGCCCACACCCACTATTCCCCAGTTTGTGCAATAGTCTTCTGTGGCACAGTGTCAAGAGCCTTGCTGAAGTCCAGATAGGCCATGTCCTGCCCTCCTGATCCACCTCCCTAGTCACCCAGTCAAAAATTCAATGAGGTTGGTCTGACATGACCTCCCCTGGTGAAACCATGCTGCCTTGGGTCCTGTAGTCCATTGATAACCAGATGTTCCACAATTTCTCCTTCAGTAGTGCTTCCATGATCTTCCCCACTACTGAGGTGAGGCTGACTAGTCTGTAGTTCCCTGCTTCCTCTTTGTTCCCACTTTTGTATAAGGGGACTACATCTGCTGTCCTCCAGTCTTTGGTACCTCCCTGTTTCCAGTGATCGGCTAAACAGGATAGCCAGAGTTCAGCCACCACCTCTCTTAGTTCTTTAAGGACCTAGGGTGCACCCCATCTGGCCCCATTGCTTTATCAGCTCTTTACTTTCTAGTTCCTTCAGGACCCTTTCTCGTGTAAAGGGTCTTGTGTCCATTCTGCACCATTCTCACCCCTTGTACTCCTTCAGACCCATTACCCTCCTCTTCTTCAGTAAGGGCCAAACAGAAAATACACCTGTTCAATATGTCAAGCTTTACTGTTGTCATCCTCCGCGGCCCCATCCTCCCCTTCAGTCTCACTATCCCTCCCTTTGTCTTTCTTTTTCACTTATGTACCTGTAAAGGTTTTGTCCCTCTACCCACTGATTTTGCAATGTGTTCTTCTGTCTGAGCTTTGGCTTCCCTTACTGACCTCCTGCCTCCCTTTGCTTCTCCTGGTACTTCTCCTATCCCTTCTGCCTGTGTCTTTTGAATTGCCTGAATGCAATCTTTTGGCTTTCACTTTCTTTGCTACCTCTTTGAAAACCATAATGGTCTCCTCTTCCTTTTCCTCTTGCTAACCTGCTTAATGCATAATTCTGTTGTTCTTGTAATCCCATTTTAAATACTGCCCACTGTTCCTCAACCCCTGATTCCTGTCCCATTCCCTTAATGCCTGTTTCAAGTATCTCTCCATTTCCCAAAGTCTGCCCCCTAAAATCCAGGATACATGTTTTGTGTGGTTTGGTTCTGCTCTTTCTATGATTTCAAACCACAATGACTGGTGGTCACTGTTCCCAGTGCTCCCCACTGTTACTCCCATCACACTGTGTCCTGTTTGTGAGCACAAGGTCCAGTATTACCTTCTGTCGAGGTTGGTTCCATGACCAGTTGCTTGAAAGGCACCCTGAAGGGAGTCCAGGATAAATCTGCTCTAGTTGATGCTGCTGCTGGGATGCTGCAGTCCACGTCTGGAATACTGAGTCTCCAACCAGTACTACCTCACCCTTGTCTGCCATCCTTTGGATGGCTAGCATCAACTCCCTATCTGTTTCTTCCTCCTGGGCTGGTGGTCTATAGACCACACCTGTGCGGATGGCTGTCCCCATTTTCCTTTCCAGCTTAACCCACAGTATCTCTCCCCCAATTTGTTCCTCCTGGATCTCTGTGGCCCTTATGTCATTTTTCACATACAGTGCCACTCCTCCTCCCTTCCTGCCTGCTCTGTCTCTTCTGAATATATTGTAGCCAAGTATGGCTGTCTCCCAGTCATGGTTATCATTACACCAGGTTTCAGTAATGGCCACAATGTCCAGGTCTGACTGCACCATGACAGCCTCCAGATCTTCCATCATGTTGCTAAGGCTCCTGGCATTTGCACACATGGCTTTCCATGATTTGACCTCCCTAGACTGTTTCGCTGTCCTACTCCAGCCCCTTCCTTGGTTATCCTTTATCCCTGGTTCTCCTCGCTGTCTGCCCTTCTGCTGTGCAAAATTCCAGAACATGACTGTTTTACGAGTGTGCCTTGCACAGTTTCCACGTGCACTCATAACTTCACAAATTTGTCATATTTTCACTCCAGATTTTCAAAATTTGCATTTTCCCACACCTCCTTATTAACAGTACAGCTGTCATTTTGCACATCCTGACTGAAATGTGTTTTCACACTTCCACCACAGAATAGCGCAATTGCTGTTGGAAATCAGTGTTCGGTACACAGAAAGAAAATTGTTGTGACAGTGTTCATGAGCAGAGGTGACAAAATGCCTATATTAAAAATTTGGTGAAATAATTCCACTGAATGACTGTGTTATGAGCACGAGTTGTGCAGTTAACATGTAGGCTCATACCCTTGAGCACACCGAGGGTGTTAGGGTTCCTAAGACAGACACTTAAGAAGCATGAGGGTGAAATGTTGATCCAATGCAAGAGAAGTTGCAGAGAGGTACTCTGTTGGGATATGGATGCTAAAGGGACATGGATACAACTGGGGTCCCTACATAAATGCAAACACCAATGCAAACACCTGCAGCGAATGTTCAGCATTGACAAATGCTTGTTTGTAATAGTCTTATTTAGATCTGTATATTGCTTGGGTACACTGGTTTCTTGTGGTTTTGTAGTATTGTCAGTCGGTCTGGAGACCGGAGGTCAGTGCACGGTACCAGAGGCAGTCCCTGTTTCACAGCATCTTTAATAGTGCTGGGGTGATCCATGGGTTTGAAATTCCCCAAACGTTTTGTTTTCTGAGCGGGGCAAACTGGTCACACACTGCACTCAACCACTGTATAAAACAGTCCAGGGCTTGGTCGATGCAGTTCATGGAATTAATAGGGGACCAGTCAGTCAAACAGAGTGTGGTCAAAAATTGTGGAAGCTTATCTTTTTTTAGGAAACGTTGGTAGGTGAAATTGATCTTTAGTTTGGGTGACTTATTGGACCATTGACAGATGACTGGGGAGTGGTCACTTAATGAGTCAAGGAGAACTCTGATGTTAGTGACTCTACATGTGTGTGGTGGAGAACCCAGTCCAGGAGGGAACTGCTGCCTGTTCTATAGTTGATCTGAGCTGGAGTGGGTACTAGCTGGGAGATGTCAATGGCAGCAAAGCATCCTTGTATGATTCCGTCTCAGGGACCATCTAATTTACATTGAAGTCCCCCATAATGACAGTCTCAGTACAGTTGGGGGTATTTTCTAGGAAGTCAGTAACCATTCGGATGCCAGAGGCTTGGTCATGTGGGGGGATATTGGTGGATATGACAAGTGAGGGATTTACCTCATTGACCAAGTATTATTTTAATAGATAGGATTTGGGAGTTATTGGGCATAGGTGTTATTGGAGGGAGGACCCTGCCTTGAAGGGTATCCTTCAGATAAATTGCACAGCCCTCACCCGTTTGCCAGTATGGTTTAGTCTAAAGAGTGCGTAGCGAGACAGCAACTGCATTGTCAGGAACCTTTGGTGTGAGACAAGTTTCATTTAGGGATAAGATAGGCTGATGCTGAGACAACTGACACTTATAGGTCATCAAGTTTGGGTAGAAGGCTATGAATATTAATGGAGGTGAGGTGAGGATCTAGATTTGTTGCTAGGGAAGTAGAAGTACTGAGGGGACCAGCGTTTGGGTGGACATTACCAGAGAGTAGCAGGAGGAGAAGAGCAATCTTTAGAGATAGAGAGCAAGGAGTTTCAAATCTTTATGTTGTCTCCATCTAGAAGGTTTAGTTTGTTGGGTGTTGCTAAGAGGAGAGTGTCATAAGAAGTCTGTGAGTATTCTAGAATGGGGTGGTGGGTTGATTGCCCAAGTACTAATGGAGCAATGTTATCTGGCCAGGTAACATGTTTGAACGTAGTTGCTGTGCTTAAGGGTATGTACTTATGTGTGGTGCTGCGCAGCTGCATCAGTATTAGGGTGTTACACATGGATGTGAGAGGAATAAGGAAGATAGAGAGTAGTAATAGGGTGACATGAGGGTAAGGCACCTTATCCAGCTGCAGAGAGGAAAGGGCGGGGAATGTAGTTACCAGTTATGCAACCTAGTGGGCAGTGGTGGTGAAAGAGGAAGTGGTGTTAAGAATACAGTTGGAGGTGAATAGTTAAGGAGCGGGCAACAGATGTATAAAAAAATGGAAAGGATAGGACAGAACAGATCAGGGAGGATAGGGTAAGAATTTATGGAGGGGCAGAGGAGAATTAATACAGGTGTACTGATAGGGCAGCAACACGTCTAGACTAAAGTAGTCTACTATGTGGTAAGAGTAAAATTAAAGAAAGGAGACAGGTCACTTTAAGAGAGATGCAGTAGGTGAAAACCACTAGAAGGGGGAGGGGAGTTTGTAGGAGTGCTTTGTGGGGGGAGGAGGGATATTTAATATAGGTCAGAGTTGAATCTGTTTAAAAGTCATAGTGCTGATAGGGCTAAAGAGACAAAGAAGACTGAAGCAAATCAGAAACAACTCACATGGTGAAAAGAATTTTGCCATCTCTGCATACTGTAAACAATTATATTGTTTCTAAATGGCATCCAGACTAGTCCACTCTCAGATGCAAAATAACAGTTTCGATTTGAGATCACTAACCTCACAGTAACATACCTGACGGCCTGCATCCATCCTGGAGGGGAATCCAAGCACTCAATGATAAGTTTAAATGCTACATTGACAAGCATTTAAACTAGCAAAGGGGGGTGGCAGGCCAGCAAGGAGGGTACCTACTTGCTCACCCCCCACAGCTAGCAGTGGAACCAGTGAACCAGAGGAGTGGCTATCTCTGCAAAGCAGTGTGCAAAAGAGGGAGATTAGTGCCCAAGAGGTGGATAGGCAGAAAAGGGGCAAAATTCAGCAGAAGGGCAGAAAGCAAGGAGAACCAGGGATAAAGGACACCAAGGAAGGGGCTGGAGTAGAACAGTGAAACAGTCTAGGAGGTCAAATCATGGAAAGCCATGTGCAATGCCAGGAGCCTTAGCAACAAGATGGAAGATCTGGAGGCTATCATGGTGCAGTCAGACCTGGACATCGTAGGCCTCACTGAAACCCGGTGTAATGATAACCACGACTGGGAGATAGCCAGCCTGGCTACAAATATTCAGAAGAGACAGAGCAGGCAGGAAGGGAGGAGAGTGGCACTGTATGTGAAAAATGACATAAGGGCCACAGAGATCCAGGAGGAACAAAATTGGGGAGATACTGTGGGTTAGCTGGAAAGGAAAATGGAACAGCCATCCCACAGGTGTGGTCTTATAGACCACCAGCCCAGGAGGAAGAAACAGATAGAGTTGATGCTAGCCATCCAAAGGATGGCAGACAAGGGTGAGGTAGTACTGGTTGAGACTTCAATATTCCAGATGTGGACTGGAGCATCCCAGCAGCAGCATCAACTAGGACAGATTTATCCTGGACTCCTTCAGGGTGCCTTCCTCAAGCAAATGGTCATGGAACCAACTCGGCAGAAGGCAATACTGGACATTGTGCTCACAAACAGGGACAGTGTGATGGGGGTAACAGTGGAGGAGCACCTGGGGAACAGTGACCACCAGTCATTGTGGTTTGAAATTACAGAAAGAGCAGAACCAAACCACACAAAAACACGTATCCTGGATTTTAGGGGGGTAGACTTTGGGAAAAGGGGAAGATACTTGAAAGAGGCATTAAGAGGAATGGGACAGGAATCAGGGGTTGAGGAACAGTGGGCAGTATTTAAAATGGGGATTACAAGAACAACAGAATTATGCATTAAGCAGGTTAGCAAAAGGAAAAGAAAGAGGAGACCATTATGGTTTTCCAAAGAGGTAGCAAAGAAAGTGAAAGCCAAAAAGATTGCATTCAGGCAATACAAAAAGACACAGGCAGAAGGGGATAGGGAGAAGTACCAGGAGAAGCAAAGAGAGGCAGGGAGGTCAGTAAGGGAAGCCAAAGCTCAGACAGAAGGACACATTGCAAAATCAGTGGGTGAGGGGACAAAACCTTTACAGGTACATAAGTGAAAAAAAGAAAGACAAAGGGAGGGATAGTGAGACTGAAGGGGAGGATGGGGGCGCGTGAAGGATGACAACAGTAAAGCTGACATATTGAACAGGTATTTCTGCTCAGTGCTTACTGAAGAAGAGAGAGGGTAATGGGTCTGTAGGGAGCACAAGGGTGAGAATGGTGCAAAATGGACACAAGTCCCTTTACACGAGAAAGGGTCCTGAAGGAACTGGAAGTAATAAGAGTTGATAAAGCAATGGGCCAGATGGGGTGCACCCCAGGGTCCTTAAAGAACTAAAAGAGGTGGTGGCTGAACCTCTGGCTATCCTGTTTAGCCGATCACTGGAAAAAGGGGAGGTACGCAAAGACTGGAGGACAGCAGATATAGTCCCCTTATACAAAAGCGGGAACAAAGAGGAAGCAGGGAACTACAGACCAGTCAGCCTCACCTCGGTAGTGGGGAAGATCATGGAAGCACTACTGAAGGAGAGATTGGTGGAACATCTGGTTGTCAATGGACTACAGGACTCAAGGCAGTTGGTTTCACCAGGGAGGTCATGTCAGACCAACCTCATTGAATTTGTTGACTGGGTGACTAGGGAGGTGGATCAGGGAGGCAGTGGACATGGCTTATCTGGACTTCAGCAAGGCCTTTGACACTGTGCCACATAGAAGACTATTACACAAACTGGGGAATATGGGTGTGGGCAGGACAGTAGTGTGGTGGGTAGGTAACTGGCTGGGTGGCAGGACACAGAGGGTGGTGGTAAATGGCTGTCACTCCACAGAGGGAAGAGTGACCAGTGGGTACCACAGGGATCAGTGCTGGGACCAGTTCTATTCAACATCTTCATCAGTGACATTGCACTGGACCTAGGAGGCAGAATTTCACTGTTCTCTGATGACACAAAGCTCTGTAACAGAGTGGGCACACCAGAGAGTGTAGACAGAATGAGAAGGGACCTGCAGAAACCTGAAGAATGGTCAGGGGTTTGGCAGTTGAAATTCAATGCAAAGAAGTGCAAGATAATGCATATGGGGCACAAAAACCCTGGCACAATATATCAGTTGGGGGGTGAGGATATAACATGCACCAAGCAGGAAAGGGATCTTGGGGTTATCATCTCTGATGACCTCAAGGTAGGGAAACAGTGTGACAAGGCAGCAGGTAAAGCAAATAGGATGCTGGGATGTATAGGCAGGGCATCACCAGCAGGAAAAGGGAGGTCTTAATTCCACTATACAAGACACTAGTGAGGCCCCACCTGAGTACAGTGTACAGTTCTGGAGACCATACCTATGTAAGGACATAGACAGGGTAGAGAAGGTTCAGAGGAGGGCAACAAAGATGGTGCATGGATTGCATCACAAGTCCCTATGAAGACAGGTTGAAGGAACTGAGCATGTACTCCCTGGAGGAGAGGAGGGAGAGAGGGGATATGATAGAGACATACAAGTATCTCACAGGGAGGAACAGGGTGCAGGAATACACTATTTTTAAGCGAAAAAGATGTTCCAGGACTAGAGGGCATGGGATGAAGTTGGAGGGAGGACGATTCAGAGGAAACATGAGGAAAAATTTCTTCAGAGAACGGGTGGTGGACAAGTGGAACACCCTGCCAGAGGAAGTGGTGGGGGCTGAAACAATCAGGATTTAAGAATGCATGGGATAGGCATAAAGGAATTCTGGAGGTCAGGGTAGGGGCAACAGACTTCTAGGAAAACATAAACTGAACTTACAAGCTCAAATGGCAGCCTGGCGGGCCATAGGCCCTTATCTGCCGACACTGTCTATGTATCTATGTATACCGCAAATGCAGTATGTAAGACAAGCCCCGTACCCAACAAGTAGTCTCTTGCCCCTACTCTCCACATGATGTCCTCCTTTAATATGCCCGCCTTTCTTGACTACCTACATGATTCATTGCCCTTCCTTAAGCTATAATTTTTATCTTACCTGCCACATGTGTTTGAATCCAAAACAATGCATTACTTGATTCTATGTACCAATGTATTATATGCATTTGTTCAAGTGTTATTCCCAACTTGGACTGGCAGTATTGCCTAGAGATTAGAGGAACGAGGTGTGAACAAGATGATACATCCAGCAGACCAGGCCTGACTTAACCACCCAGTGCTCCTGAGTCCCAGGTTGCCCTTGAAAACAGGCACTTGTGCCTAGTGGCCTTACCTGGTTACCAAAGACTAATATAAATAAATAAAATAAAATAAAACTGCTGCTGCATTGCAATTTCATCTCTGCTTGTTCATTATAATAATGTTATGTAACTAACCAAGTGTTATACCCAACTGCTGCTGTACGTATAAATTCTTCTCTGTTTGTACATTATTGTAATTAATTCTGGGTCACCCCTGGAAAAGGGACATCTGTTTCAGTGGGCCTACCGGGTCAACAAAATTCAATAAATAAATAAATAAATAAGAAAAACAGGCTGATACAAGCATGCCATTGACTGTTATGCCTACAAGCCCTTCTACAAAACAAAGCTTTTGAATGTCTTGTGTATGGTACATACAATAGCCATGGATTTGATTAAATGGAACTGCATTGTAAATGGAAAATAGGCCCCTTGTACCTCTGATGCTAGGAACTGTACAGCCATCAAGTGCAGACATCATGGTGACGGAGGTCATGTGAAAAAATGGATATTCTCTCTCTTCAAGGCTGTTGTGGAAACAGCCTCGATGAATAAGAAGTAACCCTGCACCGTCTCTATGTCTTTGTTTCTCTTGCCTTAATGATAAGGCCATGGCTGGGCTTGAAGTGCTCCAGTACTGATACCTGATCTCTGGAGCTCTGTCTCACTGAGTGTGGTGAAATATTGTCAATGTGCATTAAGCTGTTTGTAACTGCTGCTGCCCTAAGGGAATACTTGAAAACTCAATTACAGGTGAAGATCATTCTAAACACATAGAGAATGGACCATTACCGGATGCACTGATACCACTATTGATGTTGGATGAGGATGGCAGATTTGGGGAGCATCTTGTAATTGTCTGGATTAAGCCAAAGATAATAATGACAGATTGAAGCAGACAGTTTTCCCTCTTCTGTGCCTATCTGGGACTATTTTATAATGTTCAAAAGTCCTGCTAATAGAGCATCATCTGTTTTATTTTATTAGTTGTTGGTATGGTCTTGAAGACATGTCAGTTAATTAGTTCCAAATGCTTTGGTGAAAACTGTGCTTTTTGTACCAAAGGCATTTGTCTTTTTTGCCCAATTTGGTTCAGTTTTGACTTGTCCCCCCCCCCCACTGTTTTTGCTCAGCCTGTATTTTGTTTTTTTATATCTTTATAAATAGAAGTGGAATGGAAAGCCTCCTCCAGCATAGATGTCCCATTTCATGAGCAGTTATAACAAAAATACATATTATAACAGTGAAGTTATTGGTAGATGCAAAGTATGTAATATGTAGTTATAATAAATGCATCATACAGGGTACAATAGTTTGCAGCAGATATCAATCCATAATGCCTTGAGAAGCTGCTACTGTGGTTAAGTGATCCTAATATCCGCCCTCCCCCCGGCCCTAGCAATGCTACAAGAAGGATGGATCTGTAGGGGGCATGTTCGGGGAACAAATGTGGAGAGAGCTGATGGGGGAGAGGACAAGGAGAGACACTGGTAGCAAAATGGGAACTGGGAAGAGGTCAATCATGTTTAATCCTCATTCGCAGGGAGCCCACCGAACTGAGTAGGCAGGAAGCTGAGGGGTTGGCCACCGCTACATGTCCTGACAAAGTTATTTTTATCATGAAGCACATGGTCAATTCAGCCACTGCCTCTGTGCTGCTTTAATTGAGTGTTGTGCTTTGCCATAATTTTGCCACATGATTTTTGATAATTTTGCTCTAAGAGCAATTGACAACATGTATGCTATTACTGTATAAGGGATGAACTTCATCTGTGTAGTTTGTTCTCCATGGAGTCCTTTGCAAGCTGTGATTTTGACTCAAATGCTTATTCAAGAGTAAAGTTCTTTTCAATTTAAATGTGTGTGCTGTGCTTTGCAGTTTGGGAACAGCAGGAAATTGGAAACTGGGTTGTGCACCACCTTACGAATGCTGAGCTGGAGTCTCTTTGGTAGTTTTGGCCCAACTTTTACCTGGTTTTGCCATGTATTTACCTACGATAGGCCAGCTGAGAAGCAATATCTAATTTTAGTGGGTTCCAACATTTGACCTCAAATTTCCAACAGTCTTTTAAGATCTCACATTATGAACAAGAAAAGTAGGAATTATTAAATCCTATCTGAAAGATGATTTGTGAAGTGATTGCTAAAATATGTTTTGGAAGGGATTTGAAAAATGACACCTGCTGTGTTCATGGGGAGAGGAGGGGTCCAAATCTGCAACAATAAGTTATGCTTAACGTTGAAGAAATTCAACATTCCTTCACAATTTAGTTGTTTTTTCACATTTTGACCCTACATTTTCCACATAAGATTGCATTTTTGAGGGTGTAGAAGGGCTTGCATCAAGCTGTGTGTCGAACCCTCGCACTCCCACAGCTGCAGCACTGTCAATTGCCGCAACTGCACCAAATTTTATAATCTCAGGCACAGTTGTGACTGTCGACCTGAGTTACTGCAGCTTGTGGCAGATGTCAACGTCAAGCTGCGTGGTAAAGTTTGTCAGCATTGACACAAACTAGATCACAAAAGGTTGGATTCATGAGCATCACTTTGATGCAAGGGACAGAAAATTGCTTTACAGTGCCACAAACCTGGTGCACCATTTCTTTGGTGCACCTGGGTCTTGCAGCAGTTCTGAAGCTTTCAACATTTGTTCCATAGTCTTTTTATGACCCCACATTATGATCAAGACAGGTAGATTTTTTTAAAGCCCGTCCAAAAAGTGATTTGGTGAAGTCACTGCAAAAACATGAGCTGAAGGATTTTAAAAATGATACCTGTCATGTTCATATGGTGGGATAACTAGAGACATCTACAAAATTGGGGCAAAATCTGCAAAACATGATGAAGTTATGAGTAAATACTGCACAAAGTCAGCATTTCTTCATCATTTCATCTTTTTTACATTTTGACATCAAATTTTCAACATAGTCTTTTTATGACCCCACCTTATGAACACGACAGGGGGAATTTTTTAAATTATGTCTAAAGATGATTTCTTGGAGTGACTGCAAAAACATGTTTCAAGGGCGATTTGATTATTTCCCCTACCTTGTTCTTGGGGTCACAAACAGGCTATGGTGAAAATTTCATGTAAAAATCTTAAAAAAAATGACAAAGTTATGAGTAAAAGTTCAAATGCATTAAAAAGCCATAAATCAAATGTATCTATTTTTCCTCAGTTCCTGGTCAGTATTGTAAGCAACAGGATGTGCCTGTCACTGTCGGAGAAGGACCCAATAGGTAAGTGAAGGGTGCTGGTGGTGTGGGGGTGTAATTACTCAGAGGGGGTTGGGGAGGGTCTGGACAGTGTGGGGTAGCTGACAGAGGACAAGGGACAAGACAATGAGGGACTTTTTTTTCTTTTCAAGTACTTGTTGCTTGGTGACATTGGGTGTAGCCACCATGGAGTCAGACTGTGCCAGGGGAGAAATGTCAGGTCGGGGGACACCAGCAGTGGGCTTGGGCACCCACTATGGAGGATATTGACAGAGTGCAGGGGAAGAATGAATGCTGTGTTTGGTGTGGGGGGGGATGCTGTCAGTGGGGCTGGGCACTCACTGCTGGTGGTATTGAAAGAGTTACATAGAGGAGGGAAAAATGTTGTATTGGAAGGTAGGGGAAATCCAGCAGTGATGCCTTCTGCTGGTGTTATTTATTTATTTGTTTGTTTATTTTATTTCAGATGCAGATTAATTCCTTTGAGCCAGAATGGCTCTTTTACAGAGGTTCCATATCAATAATCAAACTACAGACAGTACAGACATAAAGCATGATAAATACAGGATGGAGGATACATTGAACAGTGGTTTAGCATATCGGTTTCAGATAGGAGTTACGTAGTTCTCAGCTACAAGACATTTTAATACATTAATCATTTAAGCTATGTTAACATAAGGGAGTTAAAGAATAGACATAAGTTGTTGCCAAGTGCTAGGTTACATACTTACAGCCACCAGCGAGGGCTTTGTCTCAGACAGAGAAGGGGGGATAGGGACCAGGACAGGATAAAGAGATAGTAGAGTGAAATGGAGAAGTCAGTAGTTAGCAGGAGGTGGAGACAAATGGAGGTTAGTTGGGGTGGAAGTCCTGAGGAGGAGAAGGGGAAGGGTGAAAGGAGTTGTGTGTGGGTGGACTACCATTAGGTGAAACAGTCACAATGGTCTTCTATGGCCAGGTAGGAATGTAATTCCTTCTTAAAGGGGCCAATTATTTAAAGTGTTTGGCTAGGAGGGGCATACCGGCAGTAGAGTTGAATGAACACACACCGTTAGTCAGATTTTAAAAGTTGCGTTTGGCGGGGGATCAGTGGCAGAACCACTAGTGGGATGCAGGTTGCAATGATCAAGTCCAATTGGTATGCTAATGGCCAAACAATCTCAAAAACAAGTGTTCCCCATACTCTAAAATAACATGAGGGTTCTCTGGTAACAAATAATGCTTCATAGCAGCATTTTGTTGTTACCAGTGAACCCTCAGCATATTCAGAGTGCAGGGAACACTTGTTTGAGATTTTTCCTGTATAATACTATGTACACTGATCAGCATGGGCCCCTGCACCACTGCTAGTTAGCAGCTGGCAGTTAACACTCTGTGAACTGTATACTAATGGGTAAAAGCATTTTATGCTAGAAGTGCCTGAGTCCTTTCATATGTAAGACATTTCCAACCATCAGCAAGCTGACTAGCATCATCATAAGCCTGCTTGTAATAGGCTGCTCAATGCTCAGCTCCCACAAGGTTCAACTGCATTGGCCACAATACAATCACACTTACAAAAGCCACAACATCCAGGCATGTTGCCAAGAAGTTTGCTTTTCATGTATGCAAGCAACATAAAAACAATATGTAGAAAGTAATGAGGCATGCTGGCTCTGGCTGGGGACCTCCTAGAAGCAGGCCCCTGAAACTGCAGGGATCCCTGGTGCCCCAAATTGGCTATGGTTTCAAGGACATAATCAAAAGCCCTGATTTTAAAATAGTTCCTGACTGCCAGAGCTATCACATCATTGGTGGTACATGCCTGAATCCTAGAATGTCTTTACCTTTTCCTACTGGCCAATCAGAATCAGGAATTTGGTGAATAGCTACCAGTTTTCCTTTCTATTAGTAGTTGTCTACCATGCCTCACCAAACTCTAACTGTAATGTATAGACTTCTAATAAATAATATTTACAGCAACTGAGATTTCATTCTGGGGCCGGCATGTGATCATTTCCATTCATAATTATATACAGTGAGTATTACTATAGAATATGACTTGCTGTAAACATTTTCCACAGCAGTAAAACAATGTTTTTAAGCCTCCCTCCTAAAGGGTTGCTTAAGTGTTGGCTCTTCATATTGGAGCACCACAGCCTTCTCCCCCAGCAGCTATCAAAAACTTTGCTCCTCCTGTTCTCCATCGAACTTTCTGCAGGGGAACTGGGCAGCCCAGCTGCAATAGCACTACTGCATGCTGCTATGCACACAAACCTTACAGATGACATTGAATTGAGACTAGGCTGTCTGCCAGTGATGAAGGCCCACAGAATTTAAAACAATGGAACTTGGATTTCAATCAGAAAGCATCAGTTGGGAGCATGACACCAGAATAGAGATGCAGTGAAATTTAATTTCACCAGTGAAGTTCCAGCAAAATTGGGAATTTCACCCCGTGAAATGTTTCATGCATTTTACAAAATATTTTGTGGGTATGGAATACAAAATTCTGCCCACGTAATGCAGAATTTCACCAGAGAGTGGCAAAATGATGCCATTTCTGTGCAAAATTCTGCATTTCGCAGGTGGAATTTTGCATCTCTCACCCGCAAAATATTTCATTAAATATTTCACAGAGTGAAATTTGTGGATTTTGCCTATCTCTGCACCAGAGCTGTATCACAGCAGAGCATAGGAACATTCAAGGAACGCCCAAAACTCACCAGTCTGTTTGTTGTGTTCCCTAAGGCACAGGGAACATGACAGGAAGCTGTGACGAAGAAAAAAACATTACAAAAATAATAGAGATACCCATACAGGCATGGACGACACCATATATGTTTCCCTCTGGATCATCATGACTCTGGATGGGATCAGAGATTAGCAGTTTGCCCACTCTGGGGGACTCAGTCAGGAGATTCTCAAGGCCTAAAGACCTACCTTCCTACAACACCAGCCAATGTGAAACATTTTGGACAACAGGAAGCTAGCAAGATGAATTATTGGACTTGTAGTTCAGCTTGGAAAAGGGTACAAAAACAGACAATTATAGGGTCCCTTAAGCCCCTTGTGACTCTATCAGCCAGTGTCACTTGCACCTGGAGAAGTGGGATGTATTCAGAGTGCCCAGCACCTCGCATCAGCGAGAGAGAGAGAGAGAGAGAGAGAGAGAGAGAGAGAGAGAGATTACTACCCAGGCAAATTGGTAAATTGTCATTGATTTTTTTTCAGTATTAGACATGACTGATTATAGTTAATCATCATGTCGCACCATATGATCATCAAGGGAGATCATAATTTGTTCATCAAACATATAACTTTCAAATCACAAACTGAGGATTATTTATTATTTTTGTAAGCTTAAATCAGTATGATGGCTTTTGATGACCTGTAAATGATCAAGTAATGATCATTAATTATCACTGTTAATTTTTTTGTTCTATATGGTAAGATTATATGATATGATATGATATATGACATGGTAAGATTGACATTATTGAATTACATGAAAAATATTAAACAATGCTTTATTTGTTACTAATATGAGAGTATTACTGTCAATTATCAGAAAAAGCAAATTAAGCATGATATAAATCATGTAAAGTCAAGTTTTAATCCCTTTAGGAATAGTACATGCTATAATGGTTGGTATAGTATACATATTTGCATAACTAATTTGGATATTTTAAAAGCACAGTTTATGGACCAAAACAATGGTTATTTCTATTTTTAAAATAACTTTGCCTTGACAGTATTTGTCTGCAGACTGTAAAGAAATGTTTTGGGCACAAACCAGGTACTTGCAGGAACTTAACACAAACATGAAAGGAACAATTGAATAGGGCTATATAAACCAATTTGAGCCATTTAACAGGAGCAAGAAATGAAGTAATAGAGTAAGTATAATTTAGGGTAGTGGGTTTGTATAGAAAATGCATAATAACTGATTAGTCCAATGAATATGTTTAAACAGTAGACAAGACAATTCCAAAAGCACAGAGAAACAATACACAGTTTTTGTTTTAATTTATAGCAGTAGTCTTGACCATGGGAAATCATGCAAAATCAGGATGATATGAGACAGTGATCATTAATCACAACCACCTTTTCCATAACATCATGATTTCTGCAGTTGGTCATTTGACCTTCATGTTTAATAATTGTTTGACATGATCACAATGATGGTTTTTGAAGACTTAACATGATTATTGAACATAATTGAGAATGATAATTTATGATGCATCATTATAAAATCATCAACCTTTCCGTTAGGTTTTACAGCTCAGCATCTGGGATGACAGTTTTAGTCAGAGTTCCCTGGTTGGGACTCAGAAACAGTTTCCGAGCCTGTGGACTGAAGTGCCTGCTATGGGCTTCAGCCATTGGAGCAGGGATTGTCTTACAAAAAAGCTCTATTTTTGTAAGAAAGAAGCTAGCCTGTTTTGTCAAATATCCTGCTGCAAGGATTCATCCCTGTAGATGGCACTGTCTCCATGACCCTATGTGACTACTTGTCCTCAAGCTGGTGAAGGAAAGCCTCCCCATGGGGTGAAAAGGATTGATCAGGATTTTCACTGGCTTCATCAAGACCCACACTCACACCCTTTGTCACAAGATCTATGTTGACTCTGCCACACCTTTAACCAACTCATGGTAATGTAAAAGAGCAGCTGATAACAATCTTTTCTTAGGGTTGGTAGCTCATGGCCAGAAGCTGTCTGCCCAATTATCAAAATCAGCCAGTATTTGAACTTTTCACCAAAGGATTGTTTCAATATTTATCTTAGCCTTTGGTAACAGTTTCTAGTTTTCTCTGAAACACTGACTGCTTGCTGCAGTCGGGGAAGTGTTGTTCATCATAAATAGTTATTTTAATTTGAAGGCAATGAGGTAGTAGCTTGAGCAATGCCTGATGACATCACAATGGCCTCTGTTGCACTCAAAACAGAGCAGTGAAATCAAACCAAAACAGTAAGATTTTCATGAAATACTACAGTTTAAATGTGTTACAATTTAAAATACAATGTATAAATTGGACACACAATGGCCTAACTCGGAATAAGCCATTTATCATTACTTATGAGGGGGCAGGACTTCTATAAGTCACTTGTGGCTCTGCTATTTGGAAATTGGTCAATGTAGTCCCTATCCTCAAGAGTGCACAAGTTAATGACTCTGTGAAACATATATGTCCTATTTCACTGACTTACATTATTAGCAAAATAGTAGGATAAAAAGTCTTTTAAGCATTTTTTAAATAGATAAAAGATGCTATTAACCCAAATCAGTTTAACAAAAAAGTACTTCGACTAAGCGTCTCATAAATGAGCTTATGAATGACTTGTATATTGCAACTCACAAAGGCTTAACCACTGATGTGGCAATGATCAATTATGCTAAGGTATTTTATTTATACAGTAGTCAGTTCTAATAATAATAATCATCTTTATTTATATAGTGCTCTTCACAATGTATCAGAGCACTGCACAATAAACAACAATAAAACCATAAAATATTAAAATACCTTATTCAGTATATAGCACAATACAATAATAAAGAACCCAATTACATGACAGCACCAAAAGTGAGCTCCAATAAATAAGTTTTCAAGGCAGTCTTGAAACTCTCCACTATCAGGCACTCCTGTATCTGCTGAGACAGAGAATTCCACAGGGATGGGGCTAGTGGTGGGCGAAGTGGCCCCAATTCGCTCCGTGAAGTGATTCGTGAGAGTGAAGGTGAATTCGCGGACTGCTCCGGCAATGCAAAGTGAGTACTTCACATTATAATGGGTAACACAAAGTCCATTGAAAATAATGACTTTGTGTTACTCCGCCTTCCCAAGCCACTACTCCACCAATTCTTAAGGTGAAGTACATTGAAAACAATGTACTGTGCCTCACTTAGCCTTGTTTTTAAGCTCCAAAGGCAAATTTTGCAGCGATTCATGGGATTTCAGGTCACATGGGCTCTAGATTGTTCTGCACAGCCTCAGTTTGGGGTAGTGTGTGTAGGAAGCTGTAGGAGACAATCTGCTCTGAGAGCTTTCTGCAATTCAAACATTCTAAAAGCTTTTAAAAAAGCCTTTTTGGGTCATTTGTTTTGCTGAAACTTTAGTTCATCGATTATAGGAAACCCTCCTGTGCTCATATCATCGAGCGTTTATTGTTTGTGTGTGGATTTTGAATGTTAATATACAATATTCAGTCTGTGTACTGAGTGACAGTGGAAGTGTGCTTTGGGGGAGGGGCGTATCTGGGGTGTAGGTAGATTAACTTGGAGAAAAAGACAGTGCTTTCTGTTTTGGTGATATTTTTCTTGTATAACTGTGTTAATGTACACACAGTAATATTTTCAATAATTCTTGCCATTTTTTTGCTGATTGTTGTGGTGCAGCAGTGCATAACTTTAGTTTGTTTAAAATATGTGGTTATATTACTGAAGTTTTCAATTTGCTATGCATTACTTAGTGTGTGTGTGAGTATGTGTGTGACGTGTGTCATCAAATCAGACACCTTTTATTGTGCCACATAATTTCAGCAATGTGAACTTGCTATCCACTGCAGTTGTGTAATTTTTGTACTTCTTTGTGGTATCTTTACTGGCACTAGTACTAGTGACTGTTACTGCAACAGTGCAGTACATTGCCCCCCCCCCCCGCGGTCCGCCCCAACTGGCAAAGGAATTCTTTTCCAGATTTAAATTTCTGATGGTAAGCACTGGTTAGGTGTTGTGCCTTTGCATCTGCATCTCTTCAGTGTGCAGCACAATCTTAATCTGTCTGTGCATTTGCATCTCTTTAGGGCCCAATCTCCATCTGTAACTTAAGACACAGTTGTTTCTTTGGCTTCCCCTCAGAGTACTGGACAGGTGTGGTGCATAATTCTGCATGAACATTGTACTCATTAATATCGTTTTTAAGTCAGGACCATCATCATGAGTCACTCATGATGCAAATCTTGTTCTTCATCATCACGGTCACAAATGCAGTCACAAATCATGATTTACTATCACGTCATGAATCACAACATTAATCTTTTTTTAATAGTTACATGGATGTATTGTAAGCCTTTTTGTAGTATCTCTCCATGCTTCACCACCCCACCATTGTACTCATTAATGAGTGTTTTTAAGTGGGGGAGTTTTGTGCCGCACCTCATCAGGGCCCATTGAAGTACAGCCTTAGGCATTCACGTTTCTTCATCATCACGGTCACAAATGCAGTCACAAATCATGATTTATGATCACATCACAAATCACAACATTAATTTTTTTTAATAGTTGCTTGGATGTATTTTAAGCCTGTTTTGTAGTATCCCTCCATGCTTCACCATCCCACCATTGTACTAATGAATGAGTGTTTTTAAGTCGGGGAGTTTTGTGCCACACCTCATCGGGGCCCGGGAAAGTACAGCCATAGCCATTCACATTTCTTCATCACCACAGTCACAAATGCAGTCACAAATCATGATTTACGATTACATCACAAATCACAATATTAATTTTTTTACTAGTTACTTGGATGTATTGTAAGCCTGTTTTGTAGTATCTCTCCAAGCTTCACCTTCCCACCATTGTACTCATTAATACGTGTTTTTAAGTCAGGGATTTCCACAGTGTCTGCAGTACATACACAGACTGGAAAGAAGACTGACTGTACATATGCAGTTTATCACAGTATACTTGCACTGCTCAAAATACAAAGTGCATACGGAAGACAACAAAAAAAGGGCATAATTACATACAAGGGTCAGGGATGGTGGAGGAATACATTTTATAACACAGCAAGGAAGATGGGGGGACACATGGTGTAAGAAAAAAAAACTAATATGGGATCCCATGGTGATACAGCAGCAGTTCCAGCATGGACATAATTTGCAACTGATGTCCCTCTATGCGATCAAGCTGCTGCTCCATAGCACTCACCCTCTCATTGTTCTCCTCAACAGCATCCAGAGAACTGCCAAGTCAGCCTGTGTTACACACAGTTCTCTGGGGTCCACACATTCAACAGGCTGACCTGCTGGTGGTGGTGGTGGTTGGGGGGTGGGGTGCTGGTGGAGCAGCAGGTGCTGCTGTGGCCCTCCTATTCTTAGGGATGCTGCCATGCACAACTGCACCCTCTGCCACAGAATGGCCAGCAGGTGCAGGCATGGTCCGTTCTGTGGCAGCCTGCCATTCCAACTGGTGGTGATTGAGCATATGGGTGTGCTGGCCCCCAGTCCCCAGGTGAGTCCCCCGGGGGCCACGGTGCACCTCCACCTCACATAGGCAGCACTTGATCACACTGCTGTCCCCCCGACACAGTCAAAAAATTGCCAAACAACGGAGGTGTGGGGAGGACCAGGCACAGGCAGGGGAGGGCCAGATGAACTGGAAGCTGACTGGTCATGGTGCTGAACATGGTTGGGATCCACATCTGGGCCCAGGGGAACAGGCACATCCTGCTCCAGAGGACCTGGTGCTGGACTTGGTGGTGGTTCAACTGCCTCAGAGTCAGGGCAGGAGGCGGTGTTGGTCCTGCTTCTGGGGGGACAAACAACTGACTACTTATAAAGGTAAGAAAAATAAAATTTACAGAAAAAACAAATTAAGTAAAAAAGAGTACAGAAAAGACAAAAAAAATTATCTTTTAAAAAAGCTGTTGGGTCTAAATCTAAGTTTAAATCTCCTTCTCACTCTGATCTCAAAGTATCAGCAGTCACAAAACACACTCTTCTCTCTCTGTCTGCTAAGGAGAAAGTAAAAGTGTCTGCTTGTATGACTCACTTCCTTCCTGCATAGCTAAAGAGCATGTGACTTACAGTACTGTAAGCCATGTGATGTGTGGGGGGGGGCTGCCAAATCTGAAACACCAAGTGGATCACTTAGAATCATAATGAGGAACGTGAAGTCCATTAAAAACAATGGCTTTGCCTTACTTCGCATTGCCATTCTGCCTTAACATTGAAGTGGTGTGTGTGACAAAATAGATGAACACTTTGCATTGCCCACTCCACGTAGCAGAGTGGCAACGCAAAATGCCCACTTCACGTTCACTTCACAGGCGGAATTTAAATTCACTGCATCTCTAGTTGGGGCCGCAAATGAAAAGGACTTTGATCCAGATGTTTTTAATCTTAACCTGGAACCTCCAGCAATCCCTCATCAGTTGAGTGGAGTGGTCAGAGGGGGGCAATAAGAATGCAGAAGATTTTGCAGGTAGCTCAGTCCCTGTCCATGTAGGGCGTTATAGGTCAACAAGCCTACCTTGAAGGTGATCTGCCACTGAACTGGCAGCCAGTGCAGTTTGCACAGCACAGGTGTAATATGACTGGATCAAGATGATCCTGACAACAGCCTGGCTGCAACATTCAGCACCAGCTGTAAGTGGTGGATATCAACCCCTGGAAGCCCTAGGTAAAGGGAGTTACAGTAGTCAAGGCCTGAAGTCACAAAGGCATGGATCAAAACTGGAAGGTCCCCAGACAGAACTAGGTGTTTAATCCAGGTGATATTCCTCAGATGGAAAAAAGAGGGCTTGACCATGACTGACACCTGAGAATGAAGTGTCAGATCATCATCAAGTATTATTCCCAGATTTTGCACCCATTCAGAGGTCAGCAACTGGGACCCCACGAGCCAAAGCCCTGAGGGAGAGTCCATTCCCAACCCCCCATGGGGTGACCAGAGTCCACCACCAACACCTCAGTCTTGTCAGAATTCAGTTTCAGCCAGCTGATATTCATCCAATCCTGTATTTCTGCCAGGCAGTTGTTAAAGACCAAGAGCGCACTATCCTGGTTGGGTGCAAAGGGCATGTAGAGCTGTGTATCATCTGCATAACAGTGAAACCTCAGCCCATACCATCTCACAGTGTCTCCTAACAGCAGCATATACACCGTGAACAACATGGGGAACAGCACAGAACCCTGCGACTCCCCACAAGGCAGAGGGAGTGCCTCAAAGGAATAAATCCCAAGACCATCCTCTGTGATCTACCAGTGGGAAGTGAATGGAACCATCTGAGAACTGTACCAGACAGGCCACAGATGGCATGCAGGTGATCCAGCAGCACCCCATGGTCCACGGTGTCAAAAGCTGACGAGAGATGCAAAAATACCATGATGTGCAGGGATCTCTGGTTTCTCGAGATCAGGAGATCATTGAGCACCTGAACCAGAGCGGTCTCGGTAATATGCCTTTTATGAAACCCAGACTGGAAAGGATCATAGATGTCATGGATGGTAAGATGGTTCTCCAACTGTAGCACCATGGCCTTCTCAATAATCTTCCCCACAAAGGGAAGATTACAGATCCATCAGTAGTTGGTGGTGCAGTCTGGGTCAAGTGTAGATTTCTTGAGAAGGGGAGTCAACACTGCTTCCTTCAGGGAGCAAGGAAATTCTCCCATCTCCATTGAACACCAGACTATCTCCACAAGGACTGGGCCAATGACATCAATACAGCCTAATAACAGGCAAGTAGGACCCGGATCCAAACTACAACAAGTTGGGCGCATATCCCTTAGAATCCACATGACATCCTCGATCCCCAGCTGATTGCACTTCATCCAGCAAAACGGAGGTGCAGCGACATTCAGCTGACCACCGTCCCCCCTTAAAGAATGAACCAAATGGATCTGTGACCTGATGTCGGCAACCTTATCAGCAAAGAAGTGATCAAACTCCTCACACTTTTCATGAGAAAAAGCTCTCTGGACTTGCAGACATGTTGGATTGCACAGTCTGTCCACAGTTCAAAAGAGCTGAGCTGGTCGATCCTGAGCTGCAGCAATCTCCTGGACAGGAATTCTGCCTTCTTATGGGAGATTGCTGACTGATAGTCCCTAAAATGTACCATCAGTCTAAGTCTGTTGGTATCCTGGCTGGTTCTCTGTCAGCTACGTTCTAACCTTCACCCCTCTCCCTCAACTTCCTCAAGGCCCCATCAAACCAAGGGGACTGAGGGTGGAAGAGTGAGAGGGTGGACGACAAGAGCCAAGGCATCCAGAGCCCCCACCACAGCCCAATTATAGGCTTGTAGAATGTTCTTGGGGCCCTCACTTGTACCTGGTAATCCCGATAGGTCCAATTCCTCCAAAAGACCATCTGGGGTCACTCCCTGCAAAGGGCGGTATTGGACCATCTCCACAGGGGCAGATCTATAGGGGAAGCAAAGAAATTGAACCCTATGAGATGGTGATCAGACCATCTAACCGATTTCCCTATCAAGTCGGAGGTTTCCATTCCCAGGAGGAAAGTCAGATCCAACAAGTGGCCTTTAATGTGAGTCACAGAGGCAATTGCATGTGTGAAGCCCAATGAAGACATAAGTTGGAGGAAGTCCTGACCAAATAGCGAGTTATAATGTACTTGCTAAAACGGTGGGTTTTGACATCCAGCCAGCCTTGGTTAAATGGGTGAGTTCATTCATCAGTGATAGGAAACAAAGGATTAAACAGACGGGTCTAGGTTAGAATGGAACAAGGTGTTAGGAAGTGTTCCCCAAAGAATCAAACATGCCTCATTATTATTTCTGATTTTGATAAATGACATGTAGACTGAATGTCAACAAGTAATATAGGTGAATGGTAGTACATTGTGTCAAAGTTACCCGGAAATGAAAAGTAATCCTTTTCAATACGATCTAGACAACGTATTTGTGTGGACAAGAAACAATGCAATGCAAAATCAATGCCTAAAAAAAACAGCTAATGTGAGAGTTAATGGGAGTACAGGGATGCCCAAGAACAGACATTAAAAATTGCTAATAAAGAAATTGAATTTATAGAGTATGCTAAAATGTTGAAAGTAACTATCTCTGGAGATTTAATCATGTAGAACAGATGATCCCCAGGGCTAGAGAAAGGGTATACATATGAATATTGTTGTGCTGCCTGGCATCCTTCAATAGGCAGACACAATAGAAAAAAATGAAAAGCTTCACAACCGTTTGTTAAGAATAATTGGAGTAATCATTCCAATTCTCAAGCAATTTTCAATTTGGGTCTTCAGTCACTACATCACAGGTGTCAAACATTGTGCAAAAATTGTTTTTGAAACAATGATTAGATAGTAACCTATTATCGCTAAATGATGAAGTAAGGTATGCTTCATGAATGAGAAAGACCTGGGCAGCATACACAAAAAGAACACAGAAATTCAATATGAGTTTTGTTCCTTTGGTAGTAAAAATATTTTGCTGATGTAATGGAAATAAGTCAGTGTAATATTATTTTCTCTGTCTTTAATAGGAGACTTTGCACATGTAGATGGCTTTGTAAATTTGTTCTTCAAAGAGATTTTTCACACATGTTTATAAAAGTGGGCACTGTGAATGAATTCAGTGCAATATCATTCTCTCTGTCATTATTAAGAGACTTTGTGCATGTAATATTTTGTACGTATGCCTTTTTAAGGGATTTTGCACATTTTAACGACATGTTTACCTTATTGTATAATTTGTTTTTATTGCAGTCTGAATTAACATATATGATACTTATGTCCTGACATTTTCAACACGAATATTGCTGCATTTTGAGAATTTATACAGTGGCCCAGATATTCAAAAGGGTTGCGCCAGCGCAAGTCCGAAAATGCACCATTCTGCGATATTCAGCGGGAGGCAGATGCGCCCCCCCCAAATCACACTGATCAAGAGCGCAATGATAATGAATGCATGCGCAACTGAAGGGGGAGGAACCATGCATAAATGGCGCAGTGCGATATTCAACAACATGCGCCATGCGCAATAGGGGAGCAAACAGAAGTTGCGTGATAGCGGAAATGAGCCAAAATAAAAAGGAACAAGAGAGAGGCGCAAGAATGCTACAGGGAAGGCACATGTTGCTGAACCATAGCCAGCCACACAGGCAACACAAACACACAGGGCAGGACAGAGACAGAGCACCTGGAACCCCCAGGAAGAGGGAAGGTGTGGGGAGCCACAGCCACAGTGCAGTGCAGAAGGGGGAAGTGCCACACAGCACTGAGGCCACCACAGGAAGGTGTTCCCGGTGCAGAGGAAGTAGCAGCCAGGACAGCGGGGGGAACACAGAAACAGCTGCCCGGGGGTGGAACACAAGCCAGGGACATGGCCAGTGCCACCATCCAGATGGAGGCAGTTATCAGGGGGGTGAGAAGACAGGCAGCAGGGGGGCGCAGCCGTGGAAGGGCCTGTCAGTGGTATGCCCCCAACAGGCAGTACCGAGCCCACACCAGCTTCGAGCTGTACACCGATACCGAGATCGTGGGCCGGTACCACCTGAACCGGGCAATTCTGAGTCAGCTCTGTGAGCTGTGCAGTGATGTGATGCAGGCACCCACATGACGGAGCCATGCTCTGTCAGTGGAAACAAAAGTGACAGCTTGCATGTGCCTGCTCACCACGGGTACCTTCCAGAGAACAACAGGGGACACGACAGGCATAACCCAGTCAGCCACGTCACGCCACCTCACCCAATTCCTCAACACACTGCTGCCACATACTGCGGAGTACATCCATTTCCCCAGCACACCGGCAGAGCACACAGCAAACATACAGGAGTTCCACAGGGTAGCACGTATGCCTGGCATGCTAGGAGCAATAGACTGCACCCATGTGGCCATCCGCACACCACCTGGCCCCGAATCGGAAGGGGTATGCAAGCATCAACTGCCAGGTGGTGTGCAATGCCAGGGGTGCATAATCAATGTCTGTGCCACGCAACCTGGGGAGCACATTATGCCTTCATCTGGCACCAGTCAGCACTGTCCACAGATTAGAGAGTGGGGACATCCCCACTGGCCACTTAGTGGGTGAGTATGCAAACCACGTGGAAAGACATGAAGCTTGGGAGGGCATAGTCAGAGGTGACATGGGTATTGGCCTAGATGGTCCAAGGCAGGGCGATGCTGATCACCAAACTAACTTCCACCATCTACACACAGGTGACAGTGGATACCCACTCCATCCCTGGCTGCTCACACCATACCGGCGGCCCACAACCCCATCACAGCAATGCTACAATGAGGCATATGCCACCACACGCAATGTCATCGAGTGGGTGTTCGGGATGCTGAAGGCACATTTCCATTGCCTGGACATGTCTGGCAGTGCCCTACAGTACAGCCTCTCAAAGGCCTGTGGGCTATTTCTGACCTGTTGCATCCTGCACAACATGGCCAATGACTGTGGGATAACGTCCAGGTCAAGAGGGGACAACGATGGGACGATGAGGGGCTGGTGAAGATGGTGATTGGCAGCCCCCTTGGGCGAAGGGACCCCTGACTGATCCGGCTGGCACAGCTGCACCGGGTCACCATCACAGAGGAGCACTTCAGAAAACCCAGGTAAGTCATGGGGCCATGTGCAACCATCAGTGGCAAAGGCACAACCCACAAACATGCATGGACAAACACAGGGTGCATGTCATCAAGGGAAGTGGCCGAGCATGGAACCGCACATGCCGCCAGGGATGGGCAAGGTCTAACTCGACACGTGGTCACACACACACACACACACACACACACACACACACACACACCTCACAAGACATGCACAAAGTGTAGGAGGCACGCCGACCCCGACAGCCACCCCTAGCCACACACATGTCCACAGACCACCACGCACAGTGCATGTCATTGTGCATGTGTCAGACGCTGGGCACTATTGCACAGTGGCGGACAGCGCAATGCAGGCATCATCATGCACACGCCACAGCGGACAGCAGCCGGGAGGGTGTGCAGATGGAACGTGTGTGTGCGTGCAGGGCCGGGTACCCCACCCGTGCATTGCACGCTGAACAACACAATGCACACAGGGCAGCATCAGACAGTAGCCATGCTGGGAGACAGGTCAGTCATGTGCCACAGTGCCACGGCTGCCACGGATGCAAGGGCAGCCCCGCCGAGACCTGCCAGCAGTGACAGGCTGACCAATGGCCTCATGGGATGGCACCGATGGTCCCCCAAGGGTTCCACTGCATGAACGCAACCATGCTCGTGCAGGGGTCTGCAGCACACCAACATGCCTGCGCCAGGCATGCTCGGGATGCCCACAGCTGAACCCTGTGTCGACAAGGAGGGTGTCGCACGACTCTAGGAATGGGGGGTGGACATTGCACTGCGCAGTGTCTACGACGCATGGGCAAATAACTGTGTGCCCATTGTGGCCATGACAGCTGTGATTGCCTGTGTCTGCCTGTCAGTGGCAGCGGTCACATCCTCCCGCAACCGGTCCATCCCTGCCAGGAGCAGAGCGGTGTCTCTGCTGCACGCTCCTCCGCCTGGCGCAGAGCCGCACTGAGTGCATCCACTGCCGTCCAAGCCACACCTGCTGATTGACTGATGCTTGGAGTATGCGGGTGTGCTCATCTAAGAGGTCATCTGCCAGATCGCATGCTGTCCCTCATAGGTGTTCACGGCCTGATGGTCAGCACCCCTTGAGGTGGGCGCTGTACACCAGGGCCAGGCCTGGGCATGTCCACAGGTGGTGCACTGATGCTGCCCCTGACACTGTACCCCCATGGCCATTGGCTGACTGCTGATACTGCCCCACGGCTGCCACTCTCCAGGGCTCAACGGTGCTGCCGCAGTGGCGCAACAGACCCACTGTCCTGGACACAAACCAGTGCTGCCCCACTGGTGCAGACAGGCATAGGCTGGGACTGTGATGTCACACAGGCCTCCATGGCAGCACCAACCACGGCCATGCCTGTGATGTCACCTGCTGTGTGGCCATCCTGTGGCCCACACGTATCACTGCCCATGACGTTAGCTCCATCATCATCAGTGATGGATCCGGCACCAGCCTGAGTCTCAGCATGCTGACATCTATGGACACTGGCACACTGGGACACGGGCAGGGCCTCCTCCGCACCTGCTCCACCAACATCAGTCCGGATGTCCAGGCGGGCCCACTGTCACCCTGACCCCTGTATGCCTGTGGAGGTAGATGGGCCCTCCTCTATCTCCATGCTACCACCCTCAGTGGAGAAGCCCACCACCGCTGACCCATGTAGATGCTCAGGAGCTGTAAGGGAAAAACAGTAGCATTAATGTATGTGACTCTACCCTGTACCCCCATTGACAGACCAGGACCTACCATGCAGTGACGGGCTACCACCCATCTGAATCCACCACCCTCGATGGCGCAATGCTACATGCTGCCAGCAACCCGCTCTTCTCATGGGGTCAGGCATTGCACCTCCGGCTGTCCCCACTGGTCGGGCAGTGCTGCCCTGATGGCAGCCACCTTCTGCTTAATCCTGTGCCTGTCCATACCCATCTTCTTTTTGCACTCCTGCACGGACTGCTGGTGGCTGCCATGCAGGTAGACAGCATGCGCCACCTCTTCCCATGCAGCAGCACAGGACTGTGGTTTTCCTTGGCGACCACTGAGCAGCGGCTCCTGGTCGATGTAGGCCTCAAACAGGGCATCTGTTTCTGCCTTGGTGAAGTTAGGCCTCCTCTTCCTCCCACGTCGCTGTTCCTCTTCCTCCACCTCACGATCGGTCATTATTCCTCCTGTGAGAATGACAGGTGTTACTTGTGACTGTGCAGTCCCATGCATGTCCCAAACACCACAGTCCACACTCCCAAACAGCATGCAACTCACCACAATAGACTGCAGTAACCGACTATGGCCAGTGCAGCCCAATGTCGCAGTTTTATAGCACAACGCATGCAAATGAGGTGAGGTGCATTTTTAAGTGGATGCAAATGCAGTGTCTGCGCCATTGAATGGCTGATTAGTTGATTTGCATATGCCGGCTGAATATAGCGCTGTTGCACTTTGTGCAATTGTGTTGAACATGCTCAGCCAAGGGTGCAGTTCTGTGACATGCACAGTACACACCTAACTGCACATGCCCGGGTGATGACAACAGGTGTCTCGCCACACTGCTGACGTGCTGTGCATGGGGAGGCAATGCAGGGCATGGCCACCATTGTGCCAGTGGTGCTACCGCGCTGTTCACATATAGGCACTGTGGCACTGGGGTGCCGAGGCGCACTGAGGCCACAGCACTGCAGGCCACTACAGGAGGGGCACTAAGGCACCCAATTGCACTACATGGCGACTTGGGTCCAACCAGTGTGGCTGTCCGCAGCGAGACTTTGACCCTGTGCCTGACCCTTGCTCCCTAGAGCACCATGCGTCAGGGTATGGGTGTACCACTATCGCGCTGTTCGTGACAGTGTGATAGGGAATAGCAGTGCTGTACCTTGCAGCATCTGCACGTGGTGGGACCGTGCTGCGAGCACCATTTTGAATCCAACTATTTGCTGAGATGGCGCGAGACGGGCAGTGATGTGGAGCCAGGTGGAGCTTGCAAATCTGGTGGTCATTGTAGAGCCCATGTTGGGGCTCTATGTCGTGATGCACCCCTGGATAGGGCCAGGAGTGCAGTTTGGCAGGAGGTGGATGATGCGCTGGAGGAGGCCACTGGTATCGGGCGCGTGGCAGATCAGTGTCACGACTGGTACGGAGACCTCAGGTGCAGGGACCCGGACCTGCTTGCCCACCTGCGGGCACATGCCAGGAGGGGCACGATGCCACGGCCAGGTAGGTGCCCCATCCACACTGTTATCGTCCATATGGGTATCACAGTGCATGTGTCCGGCACATGGGGGACCATCCAGTGTTGGCCGTGGTGGTGGTTTCGGGTGTGGGGTGGATGGGTATGGCCATGTGGGATTGCACATACATGGGGGGTGGGGGACTTTGCTACGGATTGTACTGATGTTCCTCTCTCCATGTTTGCACCTTAGGCCCAGAAGAGCGCAGGCTGGTGAGGGAGAGGCGCTCTGGAGGACCAGCAGGCTGGGAGGGTGAAGGTCTGCTGGGGTGCAGGAACCAGCCTGATGATGGTGAGTGCCTTACATCCATGATTACTATTGCATGCTGTATAACTGGGAGGGCAGCGGGACATGGCCATCATCCATTGACACCACTGCCATGCACCAACTTGTTACAGTCAGCACTGTCCAGTGGCACTGCATGTCTGGGAGTCGCGTCAATGGTGGTCCATGCATGCACCAGGCACATGGCTGTGCCACTGCCTTCACACCGCATAGCCAAGTCACTGTATGGCCACGGTGGTGCTGTGCAGGACATGGGCGGTGGGTGTGTCAGTGGTCCATGGCTGTGGCTGCCTGGGTAGGCAGGTCTTGTGGACACAGTCACTGTGGGTGGTTGCACACCATCACAGGGCGTGCCACATGGCTGTATGCCATGCACAATGGGTGGGCTTCAGGGGACCGGACAGTCACACTTATGACTCTTCTCCCTCGTCCTAGGTGGATGGCGACTCCAGGTGCTGGAACGGGGACTGCAGGAGCTGCTACAGATGGCGAGGGTGACCCTGGAGCTCCTCCAACGCATTGACCGCCACGGGGTGAGGAGGCGGAGGAGACATCGGGGTCACATGGAGGAAGACCGGGGCAGATGCTAGCCTATCCATGCCCCTAATTACACTTTTTCCCCCTGGACCCACCTTCACACCACTTCTTCCCTCTCCATATGTTCACCCCTGCCCCTTACCCACCCCCACCTGGTATGTGGCCCTTCCCCCCATTGTACATACTTGTATATAGCTTTTTTATTACCTGTTTTAAATACATTTGTTTTGTTATGACAACTGTGGTGGTCTCTGATTTGCACTGGGCTACAGGTGCTCAGCTGCAGTGGTGTGCATGGCGTCAGGGGTGGTGCACACATGGGCGTGTGTGTGTCCAGAAGGGAACCGCCTATGGTGTGGGCAAGGGGATCAGTCACTGCCTGTGGTTTGTGTGTTGTTCTCTGTGCACTGGATGCCTGTGTGCAGTGGTCCACAGTGCATGCACTGTGTGCATGGCACCCCTGTCAGACCGTTCATGGCCTGTGCAGCTGACACCCTTGCATGTCTGTGATATGCACGGTCTGCTGGCGTGTCAGTGGTGGCTGTCCATGCTGGATAACAACTGTACCCGGCACAATGCCAGGTTGCCTGCCATCACCAGTATGGTGCACGTCTGCCTCTGGTGGCACTGTGGCCTGCACTGTTGTTGTCCCCCCTCCATGCTGTCACTTGTGTCTGTTGCAGGGATGTGCTCCAGTGTCTGTCACTTGTGCTCCGGCAGCATGCTGGTGGCATACAGCTTCATGGTACCTGCGAGAGGGTGGCTGGGCACACCTGTGCCATGTAGGGTGCTGGCCATGTACACGGCAGCCATGGCCACATGCCAGTGGCTTGGCTGACCTGCTACTGTGTCCCTGTGTTGGTGTGCCCTTGGGTATGGGTGGGTGTTTGTCCATGCACTGTGTTGCATCCTGTGTGGTACATGCTTCCATTGAACACTGTGTGTGTCTGTGCTGGCTGTTGTGGCCAGTGCTGGGAAGGGATGTGTCCTTGGGAGGGTAGGCAGGGTGCTGTACCACTGGTGGTGGGGTCCGGGGCATGCCCTGTCACATGTGGGGTACCTCGTGTGGCGATGCATGGTCGGTCTCTCAGCTGTACCTTGGGGGGGATGTGCAGGGTGGCACTGTGTATGCTGTTGTTGCATTGCTGTCTGCTGCTGCCCACAGCAGGGTGCACATGGTGGGGCTGCCTTTCATGGCTCCATGGTGCACAGGGTTGCATTGTCACAGTGGGGGTGGTGGCATGCATGGGGTGTCCTGCACTGATGGGTGCTACTCCTGGGAAGGGTGCATAGTGATAGTGGTGCAGGGTGTGCTCTGCGTTGGTGGGATGGTGTGGCATGGGGTGGTCAGCCCTCCTTGTGTGCCAGTCACAGCTTGCCAGGGGGTGTGCTGGGGCACCATGGCCCGGCTGTGGGTTGGTTGCTGGTATCTATGGGCCAGTAGTTATTCCAGCTCTTCCCTGGTTGCGCAGTGCATGGGGTGTGGGGGACGATGTCTATTCTGCTGTGTGCTCCTCTGCCCATCTGTGGCATGGGTGGTGGGTCCCTGCATCCCTGGTTGTACTGTTGCATTGCTGCCCTGCTCCATGGAGCATCCCTTGTTGCACTATGGCACATCTGGACTGCTCCGCTGAGCATCCCTTGGTGCGCTATGGTGCATCAGATATGCGCAACTGCACATCCCTGATTGTGCTATGGCGCAGGTGTGCGCGATATTCAGTCGTGCGTAGGCGCATCTTGGCTCATGCAGTTTTTGAATATCGCACTTCTTGGCACATGGGCACAGTGGATTTGTGCTTGCTCCTGCTGTTGTGCACTTTTGGGCGCAGTTTGAATATCTGGGCCATTATGTTTAAAAGCAGCAGTGCAATGAAGTTGGCAGAAATTTGACCCTACCTTTTCACTATAAAAGATTCCCCGCACCTTCCAGTTTTATTTGGAGGTAAAATGTTCTAGTTCCACCAACATTTGAGTATTTTAAAAATGTTTTAATTTAGTTAATTCTCAAGAAAACAGATGGCCATCACTTGTGGTGTAGAATACCACTGTAAACCTGGTAAGGGTTAGTACTGAGAAAATTAAAAAAAAAATTATAGTATATGGTTAGGGCTTATTGTGTGTAGAAATCAGTAACTGCTCAAAAGCTGTTGTGCATGCACTAAAAGTTGTTTCATTTGTGCTGCAGCTCACGTTGTCTCCCACTGAATCCTGTTCCCCTTCATGGCTCCTCAGTTTTACTGTACACTCCGCTACCACAAGTTTCCATCAATGAAAGTCTGCCTGTAAAAAAAAAAGCTGGCTGCCATTGTTTTTCAAAAGAAATGGCTGAAAGAGAAAGAATCATTAAAGAACAAAATAATCATAGTCAAAAACAGCTTCAGATATGCAGCTGGTAATATCCTGACTTGATAAAGATGAGACATGAGAAATTTCACAGATATCAATATCTGATCTTAATCCATTACTGGCAGAATAAGCAGAGTAGAGGACATAGAATATGAGCTGATAACTCTCCATGGTTTCCTTGGAAGTATAGAACATCACTTCATAAAGCACAATTACAAACACTATATTGACCATGGTAAAAAACACTGACTTCATAGCAACTGTACAAACAATGGCAGCAAAACAAATATTTTTTTGTTTTGAAATGGCAAAGGAAATAAGCTGAACAAAACAGAGCCTCTAACGGATAATGACATTAACTTACTGTACAGCACTGGTACACTGGGCCTCCAAACCCCACATCTCTGCTAAATGTGGTTTTTTTAATGCATGTCAATATTTTGACTTCCACACCTCAGAGCAATACTCAAATGGGGAGATATTACCATGGAAACAGATTCTGAAGGCCACATTTTCCTTGAGTACAATAAGCATCAAATCAAGATGCGAACTGGGGAAAATCCATTAGACATTAGACTAAGTAAGTCCAGAATGTACAGAGGTCTCACACAGCCAGAAAGAGATCCCTTGGTGGCATGCCAAAATATGCACAAAAAGACCACCAGCTATGTTAAAGAAGACACACTTCTGTTTAGCCACTAATTTATATTAAATGCCTGATGTTTCTTACTGAATAGAACAATGCATTGGTGAAAACAAAATGGGCAAATGATAAAGCACATGAAAATGGATACATTCCTCCCATATACAAATGTGTCACAAACCATTCAACTGGGAAGACATTCATTCAAAAGCTGGTTGATACTGATATTTCCTCAACGGTGGTTCATCAAGTATCTGGCCATAAAAGTCTGTAATCAGTAAATGCATATTTTCTGAGGGCAAGCAAAAGCAGAACGCTACCGTTTCACAACCACCTCAAAACACTTCCTGTAGCAGATTCGAACCGATGCTCACTGCAGATCCTAAGTACCACAAACCATGTGATGTCTCCTCCAGATGTGATTCTAGACACCCATGCGATAGCTGCTCAGTGTACCACAAGCTTCCAATCTGCAGCTGAAAAAAGCTTCATGCAGCTCTTTGGAGACAACTGCATATTTGACTATGCAGTCACCAAGAAGATCATGAAGTACCATGCACCACCATCAAAAGAAAGATCCAGAAATGTCAGCATTGATTACTCTGATGGACTCTGACAAGGGCAAGGTACTCAAAAAAATTTTAAAACTTGTACCTAAACAGTTAAAAACTCAAACATTCAAAATCTACTCTCTAGTCTGTATTTCAGAGTGACAACAGCAACATTCAAGTGACAGCAGTTTTTTTTTTTCATTTTACAAATAGGATCTCCGATTTATTTAGAGTGCAGACATAGTAAATTATTTGTAAAAATGATTGCCTATGAACAAATGTTCTTTTTAAACAGCTATTCAGTTATGAAAAAATATATTACTAAAAATACAACAAAAAGTTTAGCTGTAATCCGGTCAATGAATTTTACTTACATAAAATTTCAACAAAGTCATTACTTGTCCTATCATTATTTTTCTTAAACCATATACTATAACAATAAAGTATAGGTGACCATACACAGCCTGCCTTGTGTTATCGTCTCAGGCTGAGATAACACCATGGGCCTCAAGAGCGAGAGGTCCATATACTGTTATCTCGACCCATAATGAAAACACAGGCTCATTGTGTATAGTCACCTGTAAATATTCCTTAGATGTTGCACAAGATAGAAGGTACCAGAAATGTAGATTTTACAGATATGCTCATACTCTTGATAATTGTAGCTGAAACTAGCTTTTGGGAAAACATTTATTAATTGTACTGCTGTTTAATGTTCCCTGTAAACATATTATTGTCATTGTTATTATGTGCTAAACATCCATTGTGATATTCATTGATGAAATCAATAAAGAAAGTAAACGAACAGGACTGTTGTATAGTATTTAAAAACAAGGCAGTCTATGCAAGGCAGTTCCATCCAGTAGTGAAACCTGTGAATAACAAAAGTCCTATAGTGCTGAGTAACTGTAACTGCAAAGAGAGGTGATCACTATAATTGCAATGTACAAAGTCAAAGGAACACTGTAACCTCACAGCTGGGGGGGGGGATTTGCCTTTTGCTGACTGGTTAGAGGTCATGCTTTCTGGATTCATGATCTCCAGTTTACATACAGACATGCATATTTATTTTATTTATTTGTGTAACAACCTCTCCTACTAATAGGGACAGGGGAGTTTTCACTGTACATGTCTAGCCAGAAACTGGCAAGTTTGTGCCAACAATTCGAGAAACTAATGGGGATAAGAGAGTCTAGGGTATAAAAAGTGACATAAGATAGAATTTTGGCACAAAGAGAGAAATAATGAGACAGAAGGAATCTATGAGCCTCAGATCAGCTGGGATCAAGTAAGGCTTGGATCTGTAACCTCCTCACTCATATTAGTGGGACTTACTTGTATGGTTAAACATGAATCCCTGTAGTGCCGTGAACATTCCAATGAGCCTTGTGACCTCTGGTGATGGTGGATTGCATCAGTAAGGGTCATAGAGTGAATGTAAAGTAGTGCTATTTCTTCAGTGCCTCCTGCCCAGGACTGGTTATTTATTTAAGTGTACTGAATACTTTTCCCTGCCACCAAAGGACAGCATGATTGATGCTTATGATGAGTGGTGATTTATTTTAACAGTGGGCAAAATCAATTGGACATTAGCACGTGCCTGCAAAAGACATTGGATGGGGAAAAAATTGAGTTTTGAGGGGTCATGCCCTTTTATGAAAGGACTGTTGGAGACTGAGCATTTAGAACTTATGGCCAACACCACCTTTTGGACCTCTGACCCTTTTCCAGGTTGCTGACCAGAGTAAGAGAGCAGCAAGTAATCAGTCAGTTACCAGAGCCTCCTGAGGGATCATAGCCTAATGGGCACCACATTAATTCACCCAAATCTGAGGGACAGTAGCAACTTCCACCTATAATGGCTACCAGGGCACAACGGGGGAGGGGCTCAACAGCTGGAAGCCAAAGCATTTATAGAAGTGACATATTGTTTCTAAGTAGGTCTGCACCATATGGGGCACCAGCCAAGGCACATACTTTTTTTTTTTATCAGAGCACATGGCCTGGTATGCCATGGTGTAGTGCCACCAGCACTGAGGGACCCAATCAACTGCTGATGAGCCAATAGACTGTCCCTCCCCATTGTTTGCCAACCAACATTTTTCAGTTGAGAGTCTGTCTGCTTGGGGGAGGTTTCTACAAAGAACTTGTCCAGCTTTAACAGTGTACTTCTGTCTGTCTCAGGAAGTAGAGTTCCCATCTGATGACTTATAGGCTAATGAACACCACATTAATTCACCCAAGTCTGAGGGACAGTAACAACTCCAGCCTATACTGGTTACCAGAGCACAAGGGGGGGGCTATGAGCGAACTCCAGCATTGAGCATGTATCAGCCTTTCATCCACCTGACCACCCAGAGAGAGAGAGAGAGAGAGAGACTACTGTGGGTAGGAGAGCCCAGTTGATTAACAGAGGCACTGGAGCGTGTCTGAGGAGAACTGAGGAAAGCTGGTTGATCCACTCTGCAGAGAAATGGAGTTGGTACCTAACGCCAGTATAGTCAGGACTGTGGAAAAGGAAGGCAGTTGTCTGTGACACTGAAGATAACGATGACAACTTTAGCAGGCCCAACTGATTCTCTTATGTAATCTTGTATAATGATAGTTAAGGCCACAAAGTAATTACAAGTGTGTTGGACTTGGACATCTGGCCAAGATTATAATTTGGGAGTTTGCTACATATAATTTGAGTTTGATTAAGTGCACCAGTGCCAGTCAACTATGATTAAATGTGGCATCCATAAAAGTGTTCCAACGCCTTGGTACCCAAACATCCCCAAGATCTACATAGGACTAGGGCAGTTACACTGCTATTTGTGGGGCATGGGCAGTGCTCAACAGTTCAGTCAGACAGGGACATTGTGTTGATTGTGAGGGCAGGCTGCATTAAAGTTTATTAGCAACTATTAGGATACTGCATTATATACTGCATCTATAAAAAGTTATATGCAGCATACATATGTAGAAAGTTTCAGTATATTATAGTGGTGCAGTATAGTGGGTTGAGTAAGCTGTTTAATGTTAAAGCCTTAAACTTGCACCTTAATAGCTTTGTCCCCATTTAGCAGAATTGCATAACATTTTGCATGCACAGTCTTTGGGGTAAAGTCTCTTGACTTGTCAAGTTTCCTTCCAGTCAAATGTGTGGATTCTGAGATCCGGATAGTGCATTTTTAGGAAAAATTTGGGAATTTGTTGCTGTATTTTTGTCATCGCCTACAGCCCATATGGTTTGGAAGTTTTGTCTGAAACTTTCAGGGTAGAAGGGACTTGCCCCAGAATGGTACCTTTCATTGGTTTGGTGAAAAATATTGATTCATTCTCAAATTATAAGGACTTGTGATTTTGGTTCTGACTATGCTCAGTAGGGTGTTTTGCGTAGGCATTTGATACCCTATTGAGCATGCTCAGAACCAAAATTTCAAATCCATATAACTTGGGAATGGATTAATATATTTTCACCAAATTAATAAAAGTCACCATTCTGAGGGAAGCCCTATCTACCTTGAACATTTCAGACCTAAATTACAAATTTCCTGGTCTGTACGTAATGACAAAAAAAAAAGCAAAAATCCCCAATTTTTTCTGAAAACGCACCATCTGGATCTTGGAATCTGCACATCTGTCTAAAGTGAAACTTTGCAAATAAAGACACCTTGCCCCAGACTTCACATGCAAAATATTGTGCAAGTCTGTTGAACAGTGGTGAAGATATTAATATATTTAAATAAAGTTTGCAGTATATAGCTACATACAGTATTATAGTGGTGTGGTAGCATCATTATAATTAGGGTTGAGTAGGGTGTTTAGTGTTAAACCCCTCACTTTGAACTAATAGCTTTGCCCCATTAAAAGGAACTGCATGAAATTTTCCATGCACAATCTGGGGAGCATGGTGTCTTGCTTTGCCAAGTTTTGTTCCAGTCGGATGTGTGGATTCTGAGATCCAGATAGTGTGTGTTTAGGAAAAATTGTGGGTTTTGCTGTTCTGTTTTTTTTTTTGTCATCACCTACAGCCCAGACAGTTTGTAATTTTGGTTTGAAATTTTCAGAGTAGAAAGGGCTTGTCCCAGAATTGAACTTTACATTGGTTTGGTGAAAAATATTAATTCATTCCAATGTTATAAGGATTTGGTATTTTGATTCTGAGCATATTCAGTAGGGTCTTTTGGATAAATCTTCAATACATTACTGAGCATGTTCAGAGCTGAAATTAAATTAAATTTAATTTAACTGAAATTATTTTGGAAGGTGGTCAGCAGCTACTGGTATAAGGACACTAAAAGATAAATCTTCATTTTGCTAATTATCTCAAGATGTTTGACATATCATAACAGGCTACTATTATCAAGTATGCACAGTTTGTGAAACAGCAGCAATAACAATCATAATACAGTAACAAGAAATTTGCAACCTCCCAACACACACATATACACATAAATGGTGTTGCACACCAGCACTCATCTCAAACGGTAACTTCCCTATATACAATGAACAGTCCATTAAGGCTAACATTATTGCAGAAGACCATACAAAGTGAAATGAGAGTATGGCTACAAAAAAAATGAAAAAAAAGATGTGCTGCATTTTGGCATTATTCATCTGAAGCAGAACACGCTTTGTGAGCTGATTATATGAATCTCAGTTGAATAGCCACCCTGTCACTAAAATTAAAACTGATGAACCTGCATCAATATGCTATTAATGAAAATAGAAACATTGATTGAAATACTGTAAGTATAAAATATAACATTATTGTGACTGATCACAATTTGAAGAAATCATGAGGATAACACAGTTTGAAGTTTACTCCATTACAATGCTTACTGTGCTGCTCGAACTCGGAATAAGAGGTTTACTTGTGTGACTAACACTCAGATATTCGCATAAATAAAAAAATTGTATTTCACACGTTTGAAAATTATGAATGGGTCAGGATTAAGAGCTTATTGCTCTTCTTAATTACTGTATTTCATAGCGAGTCAAGATGCATGTCATTACCTACATGGTGTGAAAGCGAAATGAACATTGCCAGCATGCTTTGTCCTTAGTTCTAAACTAAAAGGGGGGGCAAAACTTGCAATACTGTTAGTGCTAGTGTGGTATGCTGTGTTATACCTTTTTTTTGCCTCAAATAAAAGTTGAAGCAAGTGGGACAACAAGTCTTCAGATGTATTTTGTGAACTGTGGTGCTGAGACCGGCTAATCCTTTGATACCTGTGACTTTCTGCATGCTGTGAATCCACCTGGACACTCTGTGCAGTCTCCTTTTACCTGAACATTTGTTGCTGTGACATAAGCTGTGTGTCTCTGCAGCATAGTGAAAGCCATTTAGGCTGTATTACACTGTCTGTTAGGTGCCCCAAGCCCTGCCATTTATTATAGTCTGTGACATAGTCAGCTGCACTGTCTGCCTCTGCAACAGTTAGTGAGACAATATCCATTCCTTTCACTGCTGTGTCTACTATGTCTCATATTTCCCAGTCTAAGTCTATTAAAAAGAAGCACAGTGCAGCTACATGTGCAACTGTCAATGATGTGGACAAGGTGAATCACAGCACTAATGAAGAAGGTAGCGACAATAATAATAACATCACCAGGACTGGCACTAAATGTCCTCCTGAACCAAAAAAGCATGTTAGCAATAAAATGATAGTAGAGTTTTGAAAAGAACTGACAAGAGTTACTCGAAGAGGTGCTAAATGTTTTGCCACATGTGCCAGGATACCTTCAGCTGCTGAAGCAGCACGCAAGGTGGCATCATCCTAAAATATAAGCTTAGATGCTGAGGCAGTGAATGATGATAAAGATGGTGGTGATAGTGGGGACTGGGAAAAGGATAGCCCAGGCTGTGTCCCACGTGATGATAACTGCACTTCCAATTCTTCGAATCTAGTGACAATGAGGTCTGTAGTTTCTGTACGAGAGGATGCTGCTGTAAGGCATGAGAGCAAATACAGAAAAAGTAATATGCTAAAAGTAAGAATAAGAAGATAAGCATGAATGAGAATGATTCATGTCAACAAGGAAATGGCAGTGCTGGATTTCCTCAGATCCTCTGACTGTACAAAATAGTGCCAGGCACCATGGTACAAAACATAAAAGGTAAATCTTTGGTGTGGAATTTGTTTTATATTGACCCTGCAGACAACTCTTGAGCTGTATGCAGTCTGTGCAAGAAGCGCATCAGTCGTGGTGGCTGAATGGGCAATTTGAGAACATCAGTAATGATATGGCATGCAAAGGCAAACACTCAATTGAGTGTGGCAGGGCTAGGGACATTGTGGTCGGTACAGGTGATAGTGAAGGTGGTGCTGGCAGTCACTATAATGACAATGAACTGGAAGTAAGACTGACATTGAATCACATGATGTATCCTTGCAGTCTTCCCAGACAAATATAGATTATTTTGCTTCTGACACCGTCAAGTACTGCAAAATCCCAAAATAGTACTCCACTGAAAAAGGCATGAAAAATACAATCCCCAAAATTAAAATATCTTGTGATTCTCATCAACTAACATTAAAAGAAAGTGTTGACGAAGATATCAAAATTTACCGCAAGCATCCAACATGCCAGCTGTTAAATAGAGCCATTGCAGAGCTGTTGGCTGATTGTCAACTCTCTTTGCTTTGTTGCCGAAAAGGTTTCCTCAAGTTCATGAACCAGATTGAACCATGGTACACCATTTCCTGTCGAACATATTTCTTGAAAAGAGCTGTTCCACAGTTGTATGACTTGGCATGTACTGTAGTCATTAAGTACTTGAAACTCTCTGAGGTGAAACAGATTCACATAACCACAGATATATGGACCAACAACCAAACACTTGACTACGTGACTGCTACAGCTCATTGGGCAAGTTTTCAGTCAGTAGGTAATAATCCCTGCTCTACTGTAAGCAGTAGGAAGCAGGCTGTATTATGTGTCACCACTTTTGAGGAAAACCACACTGCTATGAATATTTTGCAGGACCTGCAAAATCAATTCCAGAAATCGCTTACTCCATATTCTTTCTCTCCAGGGTTCATTGTGTCAGATAATGGTGCCAACATAGTCAAAGCTGTTAGAGGTGGTAACTACCAACACATATCTTGTTTTGCACATTGTTTAAATATTCTCATCCATAGTTTCTTAGATGGAAACAGAAATGTTGAAAACCTGTTAGATCTTATTAGGAAAATATGTGGGTATTTCAGTCACTTTGTGAAGGCACAAAAAAATCCTGAAGGGGCTGGAGATGTCAAACAAGTTACCATTAGATACATTAAAGCAGGAAGTTCCAGCCCATTGGAATTCAACATTTTTCAAGTTGGAAAGGCATCTTAAACAGAAAAAAGCTGTACATAACTGCACCATACAGAATCAACTAGGTAAAGTAGACATTATGCTCAGTTCTAGCAGCTGGACTCTACTTGAATCGTTGGTCACCTTATTGGAGCCATTTGAGGCTGCCACATGTGATCTCAGTGTGGACGGTACAACTGTGAATCAAATTCTTCCTAAAATAAGATTTCTTCATCTTTTCCTTGATAACATAAAGAAAGACTTTCAGTCAAAAGAAGACATCACTGCTGTTATGCTGGCAGCCGACTTGAGTTTCAGACTGTTCACTCATCAAAGAATAAATGCCATGTTTAAGAATGACACCTATGTGTTGGCTACATTGCTAGATTCCTGCTTTAAGAACAATATTGAAGTCATCCTTCTTGCAGAGGAAGACACTGAGTATTGGAGAGATTTTTTGCTAACCAAATGTGACATTGCCCCAACAACACCATTAACTAATGTACAGCAGTCAAACCCTGCCGAACCATCAGAGTGCACCTCTGGCACAGACAAAAGCACATCTATCAATTCTTAACAATCACCAGTGTCATCATCAGCAAAGGGAAAGGATAGCTACAGCTACCTCTTGGGCATCGTATGTTCAGGATCAGAAAGGCAAATCACTTCTGAGTCACCTGCAACAACATGGACTAGTATCCCATAAAGAAAGTGCAGCAGGTTCATCTGCCAGATTGGGAATGGTAACCATCTCACACAGCAAAATGATCCTGGAGTATTTTGCAGACCATACTGTGATTGGTCTTGAGAAAGATCCATTACTCTATTGGAAACAACAGATAACAATATGGCCAGGTCTAGCACATCTTGCAATAATGTACATCAGTTGTCCACCTTCAAGCATATATTCAGGATGCATATTTAGTGCAGCTGGAGGAATAGTCACCGACCACAGAACTCTGCTAAGTCTTGTAAATGTGGAACGGCATACATTTCTCAGAATGAATGCTGACAGTTTCCCAGTTGTCCCAAAAACTGAATTATGCAGTTCTGACCCTGAACATGAACAACAGCCTGCAAACAGTGATACTGAAAATGATGACTAGGTTGTGTATGGAATGAATAGAACCATCACCACTGCCACCATGCCAGCCACATGTGCCACACTACTCTTAGTTTTCTTTTGTCAGTCATCAGTTTTATATTATGTAACTTTGATGCCCCCCATGGGTATACTTTCTGGAAACAGCAGCAGCTACTCTCAAAGCAGCTGCACCTCTTGTACCTACCTCAGCAAAGCCCTATATAGGTATAAGTTTTGGAAACAGCAGCAAGCTTGTTAGAGCAGCTGCACCTCTCATACCTGCCTCAGCAAAGCCTGCCATGGATATAATTTGGGAAAGAACAGCAGGCTCGCTAACAGCAGCTACTTTTATCACGTGCCTGTCTTAGTAATGCCCCCCATGGGTATAACGGCTTGGGGCACCTAACAAATAGTGTAATAGTCCAAAAAACAGTCTTTCATAATTTTGTTATGGTCAGGGTTGTGTAATCGGGTAATAGAACAGGTTGGGTAGTACCTACCCAACCCTACTCAACTACTCAGTTTTCATCTGGGATTTTTAGGGAACTTTAGAGGTACCCGTGGGTAGTCTTGAGGGTTGGGCGTTTTAGTACCTGCCCATCCCTAGCCTTGATATTTTTTCCAGAAAAATATTATTACTGAAACAAAAAAAATACATGGTGACTAACACATACTGCTGCTTTAACTGTTAATTATGACCTCTAGTTGTAGACTCATTGATTTATGAAATATCTCCAATTTGGTACATAATTCTGGATCTTCTAGGAATTCATACAGTGCAATTAGATCTGCTCTGCTTCTCTCTTTTCTAGACTAAACATACTCAGAGTATGTACAGTAGTCTTTTCCCTGTTTTCCATTCTACTATCCTCTATTATCATCCTGATTGCTCTTTTTTGTACGTGTTCCAATCTATCTACATCCTTTCTGTGATACAGATTCCAGAACTGGCATCAGTACTCATGTAGTTGAGGTCTTACATATGTCCTATGGGGGGGCATGGCTCTGCTAACAAAGTTTCTCCTTATTCACAATACCTGAGCCACTTTCTTGAATGCAGCTGCACAGTGCCTTCCCTGTTTGAGGTCTGTTGTTATTATAATACCGAGATTACAGTTTTCCTCCACCTTGCTTATTTCATTTGCCATTTATATAAGAATGTTCCTTTCATTCCTTTCGACTTTTCTTTCCCAAATCTAACACTGTGTATTTCTTCTTATTAAATCTTCTGCCTGCCTTTTTTTTTTTTACTACTTAATCTTTATAGTCATTTCCATTATACAGGGATACAGACAATAACATATGTTTATACAGTACATTCAATGTAGATACAGCTGGCCCACTCAGCTATCCTTTGCATATCCCTCTGTATACTGATTACCCTTCCTGTGTTCCTGCCACCCCTCCTAATTTGACGTTGTCTGCAAATGTCATTACCCTGTTCTTTTTTCCATCACTGAGATCTTTAACATATATTTTAAATAATATTGGACCCTGCATCAACACCTGTGGCACCCTATTGCCATTGGTCACATCTCCTTCTTTGGATTCAGAGTCTTTAATTCACCTCCATTGTTTTCTGTTACATAGTAATATAGTAATGTAAGGTCAGAAGGGACTCTAGGTAAAGAGAAGAGAAAGAAGTCAAGCGTTCACCCACTCTGTCCCTGATTCATGCAATAAACTATCAGAAAACCTAAAATGTGCTACACATCTGTTAAATTTTATGGCACATTTCATCCTCCACTTAAATGAAATGTGCAGATGTCTGAATGCCTATGCTTCTTCTCTGTTGCATGAGAATATGTATACATTTCTTTATTTTTTCCTGTACAGTGTGTGTTCACAATATTGGCAGTGAAGAATGTAAAATTCCCATTGTAATAGAGAATGTCTGCTGCTGTTTCCCTAAGATCATCATTAGAATAAAGAGAATACTGAATGGGTAACTACACACAACCAGTGTGTTCTGTCACAGGGTTCTGATCCCTCTGACCTCAAGAGTAAAGCTGGGAGGTCCAATGGAACCTGAACCCTAGGTGGCAGAACACGCTGGTTGTGCATAAAGTTGCTCATCCTGTATTTTTTGAGTGTAGTATTGGTGTTGTGAGGATGGAAAATTTGCCCAAGAATATTTTGTGAATTAGTGCATTTCGAGAAATATTTTGCCAGGTGAAATTTCACCACCGAATGCGAATGAAGTTTCACCCCAGTCGGCGTGATTACACTTCAGGATCAAATTTCACCACCCGTGGATGAAATTTCACAATTTAAAACTTATTTCAGAGACAGACTCCTAACCCTGGTGTCTTGTGGCCCCCCCCCAGCCGCTCATCGGCCCATACAATATCTCTGGTGTCTAGTGGTCCCCCTTCCCACTGATCACTGGCCGGGGGCCAAATGAAAGACCCTCCAAGTTATTTCCAATTGCCGGCCCAGCCATGACCCCAATCTTTTCAAAAAAATACTCCATAAAACAATCCTCTCCCTCTCCCTGGTGTCTAGTGGACCCCTCTCCCGATGATCACCGGCTGAATGAAAGACCCCCCCCAAGTTATTTCCAATCCCCTGCCCAGCCATGACCCCAATCTGTTCAAAAGAATTCCTGAAAAACAATCTCCTCCCTGGTGTCTAGTGGATCCCCCACCTCCCATCCTGTCATCACAGTCAGACTGACAGCACTCACCCCACTCCCACCCAGTACCCCAATCAGGCCACCAGCACAGCCCTCCACTCACCTCCACTGTCGGTGGCCCGACTGAGTGCTTCACTGAATGAGTGCATGCTTGTACAACAAGTTCTTCTGTTTTCAGAACTAAACAGACTTGTCCAGTTTTGAGAGGATTCAGAATGCTGTTGTACCACAGAAGGCTATAATCACACTCCATGACCTTGGGTACACACACTGTGGTACAACAGCATTTTGAAAGAGATGGAATTCTATACAGAACAATGCTCCACTATGCACTATAGCTGCTACACCATTTCTTTAGGGTAATCTGTTTGGGAAAATGTAATGTTTTTTTCACTTTCTGTTTTTGTCCCCTAGTTTCACCTCACCAGCTCCCGGGACCTCTTTACACCTGTCCAAGCCTTCTATCTGTCACATGATGTCCTCCTTGATGATCCATCCCAATACTGGCCTTTGTTCAGCAATCTTCTGGGTACCCTGACTGTAACTCATGGCTTATCCCCCATGGGCAGGACCCCCTGGTGCCCCTCAAGCTGGGAGGAACATACTTCACTCGACATTTGGGGCCTATGGGATGGAGCTGGCGAGGTGTGGAAGGAGTTGGGGAGACCCATCTGTGGTGTGGGGGGGTTGGCAACTTCATCTGCCCAGTGCTGCTGGGGTTTTATTCCCAACCAGATCCTCCTTATCCCACCCCAGGGCATGGTCCTGAGAGGTGGCCTTGGTGAGATGCCTATCAGAACCATCAGAAGGGTAGGTGAGCCTCCCTACCTTCAGTGCTCCAGTGCTGGCCCAACTCTGGGCATGTGATGCCTCCATGACACCTGCCAGGTGGTGGGTGTATCTCAACATAGAGGCCACCTCAGAGGGACCGCTTGTCTCTCCCCGATGACAACCCCTCCCCTTGGTCACCAGGGCTATTACGCAACGAAGGAGGTGTCACCCTCCTTGAGGTGGAAGGCATCTAATGGATGCCTGAACCCCATCTTACTGGTTGGTACCAGATGTTCCGGGCTTAGGGCACAAACCGGGTCATCTGGATGGTAACAGTTACTCTCACTACAGCTATTCAGCCAGCAGGAATATTTTCAAGAAATAAATCTTTTAATCTTTATTGATATGTAACTGTGGTACAACAGCATTTTGAAAAGGATGGATTCTATATAGAGCAATGCTCTACTATACACTATATTCCCTTCTGTGCTAAACAGCAGCAAGGTGTTGTGTATTTGATGAGTCACTTTTCCCATTGTCATGCTGACCCTGCTGCAGCTCTATCAGTGTGTTCTGCACTTTGTGTTTCCTAAGAGTTACAGATAACCTGAGAAAACAGCATTCCCGGACTGCTGTCAGCTGATTGCACTTTCACCTGACACAGTCAATGGGGTCAATGAGACTCAAGACTGGACACAGCCCATCTCTTCCTGCTGGGGGTCCCTCAACAGTTCCCAGACACTGGGCGGGAGGAAATGTCTCTTTATTATACACTTGATATAATGCAGGAGGATAAGCAAGCTAAGTTAGGGGAGCCAGGAAATCTGTATTTTGACAGCAGAGAGGCATGCAGGCCACTTAAGGAACATGAATCCTAATTATCTACCAGCAGTTATTTATGAGTTCAGATTGTTCATTGCACATTGATAGGATATGATAGCAGTAGACAGAGGTGTCAGGAATGGGAGGGTCACACACCGCTCTCACTCTGGCCGCAGGCCAATAAGGAAAGTCAGTTTAACTTTCTGTGGTTCTTTACTGGAGGTCATTGATTCAGGCTTGCTTACTGACAGCAAAAACTCTTGCCGCTATGCCTCTTGGTAATGCATTGCACAGTAACCCCATGATGTTAATAAAATGATCAGCGGGGAGGCATGGAACAAGCCTGTGTTCTGGAGGGTGCTGTGTTCCCATGTCTTCTCAGCTCACTATTTCAAGCAAAGCTACAAGAAGAGATGGGGCATACCTGTACCCAAATTATTTAGCATGGAGAACAGAAAGATGACAGGAACATGATCACAGTTTATTCAATTTCTAAATGGGATAATCAGTAAGAATATACAGATATGTTTCAGCTGGTGAATGCAAGCAGACCTGTGGTGGGCATGCACCCAGACTGAGAGAAGGGCTGCATAAGGGGCATCATTAGAAAGCATTACTTAAGTTCACACAGGGTGGTTTACATCTGCAGTAGCCTACCCAGAGAGGTTGTGAAAACTAAAACGGATTGCTTTCAAAACAGGACTCAACAGTTTCCTGAGGAAGAACCGTTTTGAGGGTTACAACACAAAGTATGAATAAGGGTAACATTCTGACTGTCAAGCTTGTGTATGTGTCCACACTCACAGGCTCTACTGTATGTCCCATCTGTTATCACAATATTGCAATGTTACCCTTTCAATGAATGAGCATGTGCACGCACTCATTCAATGAAAGGGCTCAGTCGGGCCCATTTGTAAAAGTGCTCAGTCGGGCTGCCAGTCTTGGAGATGAGTGGAGGGCTGTGCCAGTGACCCACTGGGGTTGTACATGGGGTGGGGTGCGGGTGGGATGGGGTCACTACTGGACAGGGTGAGGGTGGGGGTCCACTAGACACCAGGGAATATATATATTTTTAATTACATGACTGCTGTGGCGGCACTAATGGACAATGGGTTGATGGGTGTGAATCTTGGTGGGGGTTCATTCTTCATTTAGCCAGCGATCAACCTGGGGGAGGGTGGGACCACTAGATGCCAGTGAAATTTATTTTTATTTAAAATTCTGGATGGGGGATGGGGTGAATCTCAGTGGGTGGGGGGATTGTTCATATAGGGCCTGTAATCGGCCAGGAGGGTGGGACCACTAGACACCAGGGATGTGGGGCTAAAGATTTATTTTAATGTTGGCCTGGACAGGAGGGGGGAAAACACTTTTTTTTTTAAATATATGTGTATTCGAAATTCCATATTTCACACCAGTGAAATATTCCGTGAATTTCGCAAAATATTTCGCAGGAGAAAATTCCTGATTTCGCTGGAATTTTGCTGGCAAAATTAAATTTTGCTGCATCACTATGAGCAAGTTATCTGCATACAGCAGCACTTTATATTTCTGTCAGTGCAAACTATCCCTGTAAGATAAGAATGTTGACAGATTGTGATGGCTAGAGGTTCTATGGCCATACGAATAAGAGAGGAAAGGCTGCATCCCTGATGGCTGCCTCTGTATAACTGAAAGAGGTGATGAGTGTAGACCGGTGGTGCAGATACTGGCCATATGGGATCAGTATAGCACCTGGATTCATTGAGGAATTCAGAACCAGAGCCCATACATTTAGGATGCAGATAAGGTAAGGCTATTTACCTAAATGGATGCCTCCTGGAAGTCCGCCGCTATGGCCACTGTGGGGCCAGAACCTGATGAACACATGCCATGAGATTAAGCAGAGTATAGAGATGGTCTGAGCTTTGTCCCCTTTAATGAACCCTGCTTGGGCAGGATGTATCAACCGTTTAAAACTGTTTATGCATTATGCTCCATCTGTCATTCTGGAATGCCAAATTGCACTGAGCATCAGGACGCTTTATAAATATAAAAACTACAACTACCATTCCACAGTTACTTTTTTATTCATTTATTTGAAAATTGGTAATCAGGATAGGCACACTGAGCTGGAGCTTGTTTCCAGATGTGACCTGTGGGAGGGGGAACAAAGGGTACAAAGACAGTGAGAAAATCAAAAAGCTGGACAAGTGACAAGATAAATAAGGTCCTGAGAACTGTCGGTACAAAAATGAATAAGATAATTACATATGATACAGTACTGCAATGAAGCCCTGGAGCAAAATTAATATACACAGTGACAATGATAGGGCCAAAGACAGAACTAAACATAATGTGCAAATCAGATTACAATAACTTGACTAACTAACAGGGGCCTGGAGGCATGATTCATCTGGGTAAGGTGGTGGCAGGTACAAGGGGAAGCAAAGTGAAACTGCAGCAGTGGTTTGAGTGAGATGTAAGAAGGGGCTAAATGGATAGAGATGGAAGTGGGTTCCATGTCATAACAGTGATCGCAAAACAGTCATAGCTGTTACAGCAGTGTACATCACCGAAAAGCAAATCAACGATGTACACTTGCAGGCGACAAGACATCCGCAACTTAAAATAGTATTTATGTGGGGGCATAACCAACCCAGGGGTGCATGTCGGGAGGGAGACAGTCTGGCAAAAAACCAAAAAAACAGCAGTAGTAAAATTTTCCTGGTCTCCTGCCCAACCCAGTACTGCGCTGTACTGAAGACTAGCAACCCTCACCACCACCACACGACAATAGCTTGGTGGCGAATGGCACACAACTCCACACAAACCCTCTTCCTATCCTCCCATATCTTCCCCTATCCCTCCCATTCGGATTTGTCCTCCTCGCTCTCATCCCTACTGTCGCTAATCATATTCCTTTGCTACCTTTCATGGTAGCTCTGTGGAAGCGCCTGTAAATGAGTGGCTGTTTTGACAGTCACTCATTTACAGTCACTATCATCACTGGATACCATGAAGTGAGTTCCAATGTGAGGCAGGTGACCCGAGAAGAGATGCCCTGCTGATGAAGAGAAGTGGGAAGTAACAATAGGATGAGAGTAGGAGGAGGGAGCAGAGGGGCAGGGCAAGTCAGAGAGGTATGAGGGAAGTGAAGGAAACCAGAATTGAGATGAAAGAAGCAAAATGGAGAGGTGGCGAGAGGAGAGAGAGAGAGAGAGAGAGAGAGGATGGGAGAGGAGCTGGTAAAGTGTACACTGATGTGTGAGGGGAGGGGAGTTAGAGACAAAGTGACAGAAGGAATGAAAAAGGGGGTCCAGTCTAAGGTGGATTTAGAAGCCCCACTGTAGACCACATTCGCACAGTCCAATAGAGGCAGGATCCATCGTGACAGCTATCTCTCACTGGACCAGGAGTGGAAGACAGGGACAAGATTTCTTCTTGTAAAGGGCTCCTAATTTTTGGTGCAGCTTCTTGATGGCTGCATCAGCATGGGCAGAGAAGTCAAAATGACTGTCACGCCACACACCTAGGTATCTGAAGCAAGGGACAATGTTAAGGGGAGTACCATCAAGAGTAGATAAAACAGGGGAACAGCTGAGCCCACTGAGCCACTGGTAAGTGCCAAAAGTCATGGTGGCAGTATTTTTTTTTCAATTAAAAATGTTACTGATTTTTAACATACATGAACAATACATGGACAAGAGAAAAACATGTGCCAGGCAAGCAGATGGACAGAAATATACCTATAAATGGTCAATAACACAGCAAATTGAATAAGGGAAAATAAACAATTCCCTGGTACATGGAAGCAATAAACAAATGACAACAGTAAAAAGGTGCAGCATAACACAGAAACAAAAACATAGAAAGTGATGGCAGATAAGGACCATGTGGCCCTCCTAGTCTGTCCCTTTTACCTACCTAATGCAATATTACAGACCCTAGTTGATCTGTGGCTTACCCTCTGTTCCCTATTGTAAGAGTATTCTTATGTTCATCCCATGCATTATTGAATTCCTCTACCATTTTTGCCCCCCACCACCTCCACAGGGAAGCTGTTCCAAGCATCCGCTACCCTTTGAAAAAGTACTTCCTCGTGTTGCCCGAGCCTATCTCCCTCTAGCCTCATGTCATTCATGACTCCTGTTCTTGTACACCTTCTTTTTGAAGATACTTCAACTGCTACCTTGTTTTATACCCTGAGTACTTGAATATCTCTATCATACCCCCCTCTCTCTCCTCTCCTCCAGAGAATACATATTGAGGTCCTCTGGTCTTTCCTCATATGACTTTTAGTGCAGTCCTTGCACCATTTTTGCTGCTCTTCTCTGGACTGCCACTATTTTGTCTATGTCCTTCCAGAGATGCGGTCTCCAGAACTGGACACAGCATTTCAGATGAAGTCTCACTAGTGATTTGTACAGTGGCATAACTACCTTCTTTTTTCTGCCAGTGATACCTCTCCTTATACACCCTAGCAACCCACTGGCTCTCCCTACAGTCTTCTCACATTGTTTGGTTACCTTTAGGTCATCAGATATGATTATCCCCAGGTCCCTTTCTTTATTAGTGGCCATCAGTAACCCCTGCCCCCCAATCTGGTACTCTTCCCCTGGATTTCTGTCCCCCAAATGCATGATTTTGCACTTTCTTGCACTGAATCTTAGCTGCCACACTCTCAACCACTCCTCAAGCATGTTTAAGTCATTTCTCATTTTTTCCTCATACCCCCCCAGAGTGTCGACCCTGTTGCAGATCTTAGCATCGTCTGCAAAGAGGCATACATTCCCTCCAGCCCTCTACAATGCTGCTTATGAAGACATTAAAGAGGACTGGCACCAGCACGTGTTCCTGTGACACCCTCATTGGTCACCCCTTCTCCTTGAATTGAATGCCATTTTACCATCACCCTCTGTGTCCTGTCACTCCAACCAGTTTCTGACTCAGTTTACCACAATATGGGCCCCTCCCAGGCTGCCCAACTTATTTACCAATCTCCTTCAGTATGTGGGATGGTGTTGAAGGCCCTGCTGAAATCTAGGTAGGCCATATATCACCCCTCCTGATCTACTTCCCTGGTTACCTAGTCAAAGAAATCTGTCAGATTTGTTTGATAAGAACTTCCGATCGTGAATCCATGCTGCCCCAGATCCTGACTCTGCTGGATTCAAGAAATATCACAATCCTTTCTTTAGCAGTGACTCCACTAATTTTCCCACCACTGAGGTCAGGCTGACTGGACTATAGTTGCCAGTCTCATAGTATATGGTAACATAGTAACATAGTAGTTGATGGCAGATAAGGACTGCTAGGCCCCTTAACCTGCCCACATTCCTGCCTGCATCAGCGACAACTGACCAGCTTGGTCATTTCTATCTCCTCTCTTCACCCCATCTAGGGTTCCTTATGTCTATCCCATGCATGTTTGAATCTCCCCCATGTTAGCACCCACCACTTCCTGTGTAGGCTATTCCAAGCATCCATCAACCTCTCCATAAAGAAAAACGTTCTCACATTTCCCTCATCCTGCTGTCCCTCCAATCTCATATCATGTCTCATCTTCCTTGTACAACTCTTGTACTGAAAGATGTCACCCACCTGCACTTTGTTCAAGCCTTTAATACCAAGGTCTTTATCATATCCTCTGTTTCTCCTCTCCTGAAGTGTATACGTATTGAGGTCTTTAACCTGTCCTCATAAAGCTTTCCAGTGCAAGCCTTCACCATCTTGGTCACCCTCTCTGGATCACCTAAACCCTGTTTGTGTCTTTGTAAAGATCGGCCTCCAGAACTGAACACCCTATCTCAGATGAAGCTTCATCAGTGCTTTGTACAGTGGCATCACCACCTCTCTTCTGCTAGTGATACCCTTCCTATGCACCCCAACATCCCACTGGCTCCTCCCACAGTCTTGTTACACTGTTTGGTCACATTTAGGTCATCTGAGATGATTGTTCTAAATTTGTCTCTTCCCTGGTGACTGTCAGCAACCCCCCCCCCATCCTGTAGCTCTCTGCAGGGTTTCTTCACCCCAGGTGCATGATCCTGCACTTCTTTGCATTACATGTTAATTGCCACACCTCTGATCACTCTTCCAGACTTCTCAGATCTCTCCTCATTCTTGTGACCCCCCTCCAGTGTGTCTACTCTGTTGCAGATCTTGGTATCATCTACAAATAGGCAAACCTTCCCCTCCTCCTTGTTCCCACTTTTGTGGAGAAGGACTACATTTGCCCTCTGCTAGAACCTCCCCTGTCTCTATCAATTTGTTGACTAGGGCTGTTAGTGGTGCTGCCAGCACCTAAGTTCTTTTAATATTCTGGGATGTATCCCATCCAACCCTATAGCCTTCTCCCCAGATTCTTGAGTTCCTTTAGGACTCTTTCCTCCATAAATGGGCTGGTGTCCATCTCTCTCCAACTGGTGCTCCATCACCCAACAGTAGTCCCTTCTCCCTCCCCTTCTTCTGTGAATATATTTGTTCAGGATTGTTGATTTTTCTAGGTCCCCCTCCACACACACACCTCCATCCCTCCCTTTTTAACTCCACAATCCCACCCCTGGTCTTCTTTCACTAATGTATCTGAAAAAGGTCATGTCTCCTTTCTTAATTGCCTGGTCTATTTTTTCCTCATTTGAGCCTTTGTGCTCCTGACTGCTTTCTGTGCCTCCCTCTGCTTTTCCAGATACAGTTCCATATTTCCCCATCTGTGTTTTCTTGCTAACCTTTTCTCTCTTACCCTCCCAGCCATGTCCTTTGAGAACCATAGTGTTTCTTTCTTTCTCTTTGTTTTGCTTAGTTGCTTAGCAGAAAGGCTTGTTGCCTCTGCTATGGCTTCCTTAAGGTTAGCCATTGTATCTCTACCCCCCTTCTTCTTCCTCTGCCAGGATTTCCTCAGACACTCCTCCATTTTAAAAGTTGAACCACCTTAAATCAAGGACCCTTGCTTTTGTGTAGTTTGACTCCTCCACTGTTCTCACATTGAATCACATCGTATGATGATCACTGGACCCCAAGCTACACACCATCACATTGGTGACTCTGTCCCCATTGGTGAGTACTAGGTCAATATTGCTCCTTCTCTGGTGGGTTTCATACAAGCTACTTGAGGCACACCCCCTGCAGGGCATCCAGGATGCCTCTGCTCCTGGCTGTGGCTGCTGCCTGAGTGCTCCAATCCACATCAGGCAAATTAAAGTCCCTCATATGCAAAACTTTGCCTTTGGCTGTCATTTTGTGGATGGTTTCCACTAGTGCCCCTTCTATCTCCTTCCCTTGTGGTGGATGTCTGTAGATCATGCCAGTTCAAATGGCAGTGCCATTTTCTGTCTCCAGGGTGACCCACAGTGCTTCTGCTCCCTCCTGTATTCTCTGAACTTCAGTTGCTTTAATTCCCTCCCTGACATAGCTAGCTACCTCTCCATCCTTTTTTCTCACCCTGTATTTTCTAAATAGAGTGTAACCTGGTAACATATTGTAAGGATCCAATAGGAAAACCTGGTAAACAGTTAATGTCAAGAATATCAATACCAGAAAAAGTCCAAGTACAAAACAAGAGCCAAAGGTAATAAACAACAGTGAAAATAAAATCACAGTAACACTGAATTAGAAACAAGGGGGAAGGGGGTATAAGCAGCATTGACAAGTTGAACAAAGGAGACAGTTCTAGCAACCCGGAACATCATAACAAATTGATATAAAAAAGAAGAGATGAGCAGGAAGTGCAGCTAATGTAACTGAGGATAAGAAGACTTTCTGGAACTCAAGGGACCAAGAAATACTAGTGTCTTTGAGAGTTCAGTTGTCTGAGGTAGGGGCCCCAAACATGGTGAAAGGTGGAAAGAGTACCAATCACTATATGACTAAGGCATTCATTGTGAGTCAATGTGGCCACTGATGTTTTCCAAGCATTGGGGAGTACAGTGGAATGTTGTCTTTGAAGTAGTCATTATTCCTCAGTTGCAGCTGCAAGGAGCCACTTCAGTTGACTTGGTAGGAATGTGTGAAACCGTAGAGGGTAAGGTTAATATAAACACACTGGGGGAGGGGTAAATGTGTTTTAAGAACAGTTTGACAAAGTCATGCACCCTTACAGCAGAGTAAGGAAGAGCAAGACCACAAAATATGAAGCAAGGATCCATCTTCAAGGTTACATCTCCAGCACTTTGAAGACTGAGTAAGGCCTAACTCAAACAAGCACTTGTCAATGTTGAATGTTGTCTCGCTGGCATTGGCATTGGTAGTGCAGGAGTTAGACAGATAATAGGAATGGCAGTGAAGTCTTGGAGTGATGTCCACCCTACCCCCACCTTGCAGAGACTGACAGGCATTGGGGGTGTGCCTTTGGGTCATCAGCTATAATGATCATGGCATTTTACCTCACCCTACTCTGTAGACACTGACAAGTGCCGTGGTGTACTTTGAGGTCTTTGGGCATTATACGTACCCCATTCCATAAGAAAATACATTTAGGTGGGTGCAGTATAGGAGGATGGGGTGAACTTTGTGGCCGAACACCCAAGGCACCACGTCTGTCACTGGCTGCAGGATGGGGTGGGGTGGAATAGGAGCATTACAGCTGATGATCCCAAGTCACACCTCGACACCTGTCAGTCTGCACAGGAGGGGTGTTGCAGTTGGAAACCCTAACACCATGGTGTGTGTTGGTATTTCACCAAATTTTCAACATGGGCTTTTGTGACCCCACCTCATGAAGAGCAGCACCATCAGTTTGTTAGCTGAAAGGTGGTTTTGCACAGCGGCTATGCCATTTGGCAACACAGGTCCGAAAACACATTTGGGCAGTATATAAAAAATGACAACTGTATTGTACATGAGGAGGTATAAAAATGGCAACTTTGAAAATCTGGAGTGAAAATATGAAAATTGGCTGAAGTCATGAGCATGCATAGAACCTATTGCAACACATGTCGTAAGCCAATTATTTTTGAGATTTTTAACCACATTTTCAACACAGGCATTTTGGGACCTCCCTCATGAACAGTGGTACTGTAATTTTGTTAATTTGTCCCAAAATTGATTTCCCACAGCAATCATGCCATTATAGCCTCAGGTGTGAAAACACATTTTGGTCAGGGTGTGAAAATGACAGCTGTACTGTTCATAAGGAGGTGGAAAAAATGCCAGTTAAAAATCTATCATGAAAATATTGCAAATTTGCGAAGTTACAAGGGTGCATGGGAACTGCGCAATGCATGCTTGTAACACAGTCATTTTATAGACTTTCATCACCAAATCTTCAACATAGGCATTTTAGGACTTCTGCTCATGAACAGTGTTGCCATCATTTCCTCAAACTGTCCTGAAAACTGATTTCACGCAGTGACCACGCTATTCTGTGCCGGACGTGCAAGAACACATTTTGGCTAGGATATGTAAAATGACAGCTGTACTGTTCATAAGGAGGTGTGGAAAAATGCCAATTTGAAAATCTGAAGTGAAAATGTTACAGATTCATGAAGTTACGAGCATGTGTGGAAACTGTGCAATGCATGCTCGTAAAACAGCTATTTGGGGAATTTTTTCCACCAAATTTGCAACATAGGCTTTTTGAAAGCCCCCCTCATGAACAGTGGCACTGCCATTGCCTTATTTGGGTCCCAAAAGGTGATTCCACGCAGTGACTGTGATGTCACTCTTTCGGGACTGAATAACAATATGACAGTGACAGAATTCATGAGGAGGGGTGCCAATAACCCCATATTGAAAATTTGGTGTCAAAATTCCCCAAAATGCCTGAGATATGCACCAAAGTTGAAAACACCCTATTTATGCCATTATACAGCTTACAGGCATTTCTTCAGTTCACGGTCAGCTTTGAAGAGTGCAGATGTGTTCCCAGTCCACTGTAGATCATTGCGCCAGACCCGGAAGTAAGTATGGGGTGAGGGGAGTATGGGAGGCAGGGTGCGAGGGTGGAGTGCAGGTTGGGAATGGACCGCTTTCTGTTTTACAGGTGAAAGAAAAAAGGAACATCAAGGGACAGTTTTTTTTCAGGGACATTTCCATGTTGGGGTGGGCCGCCAGCATGCCACCTGATTGTTTTGGAGAGGGGCTGCTGCCAACAGGGGACTGGGCACCCCATCAGCACATACAAAAGGGGTGGGTCAAGAGCCGAGGGGATTGGGCACCCCCTCAGCACACAACAGATGGGGAGGAGACATTATGCTGATGGGAGTGGGCTCCCCTGTCCAGCAAAATAAACAGGAAGAGGGGACTGTAGCCAATGGGTATTGGGCCCTCTGTCGGCAAGAGAAAGACTGTTGAGTAGCGTACAGCATGATTCTGAGGGGATTGGGCACCGAGCGCACACACTTGGGGGTCATTATGCCAACGGGGAGTGGGCTTCCCCATCGGCAAATGAAGTGGGTCGGGGCATGCGACAGGGGATTGGGCACCCCTGAAGTCAGGCAGAGGCAGTCAGTGTTGCCATGTTTACATTGGGAGGCATGTTATTGTACCGCTGCAATGAGAAGCTTGCTTCTCATTGCAGCGGACCTTTTCTTAGATCTGGTGGCCACATTCCGTATTCCTGGTGTGGTGCCTGCATGCTGCCTTACTGGGGAATGAAGGACGCACCTACTGATCTGTGCTATGCATTTGCTCACAGTGACTGCACCTCCAAATCTGCTACTACTGCAATATGTTGACTCGTGCGCAAGTGAGAGCCAACATAAAAAGAAGGTGGTGTGCAACACCAATAATGGAGCCATTTGTTTTGAAGAAGACAACTCCACACATCTCTGTGAGCTAGATGTGCAATAGACCAGGCCTGAGTCCAGTCTTCAGGTGCAATATGAAGGCCCAGATCCCATTCGCATCGCTGTCTGGCAGATTGCATCTGATCAGGCATGGAGTCTCTAATGTCCTTGTAGATGTATCAAGCCTTCCCCTGATGGTGCAAAATCAAGTATAAATAGGAGACTGCAGGTCAGGGGGGGTATAGCACCGCCTGCAACAGATTCCAGAGCTGCAGGTATCTTCAAAAATCTAGGTGAGGAATGCCCGCCTGCTGGATAAGAAACTCAAAAGCATGCAGCTGAGTGGAATTGGAGAGCAAAAGGTCTCTCACTTTTAGAATCCCACATGTCTTCCAAGAAAGCCATAAAAAGGAGCGGCTAGCAATCTGAAGATGCGGGTCATTCCAAAGGGCATCATCTTGAGAGGACAAAGGTCCATACGAAGTTCCTTACTTAGCGCCCACCAGGCCAAGCAAGAGGCTACAATGGTAGGGTAAAAATGAAAGCATTGTGGGAGATAAGATAAGGGAGGGACCCAATGGAAATCTCCAGGTAAATCATTGACTTGATTTGGAACCACACTGGAGCATGTTCCACCTCATCTGAAAACCAATGTAGCATTTGTGTGGCCATAAAATCTAGATAGTACCCCTTAAACCAGGGGAGACCCCACCCCCAACAGACCAATGGGCTCATGATTTAGATAGACTGTATCTGGGAGGATGGCCCTCCCAGATAAAGGACCCAACCATCTTGCCAATTTTAGAGAACCAGGAGTCAGAAATTGTAATAGGGAGATAGTCAAGAACATACAGAAGCTTAGCAGAGGTTATCATCTGGAGAGTCTCAGTCTTACCAACCAAGGAAAGGTTCAGGACTTTCCAACAATCAAAATCTGTTCACAAGAACTGAAGCAGTGGGCCCAGATTGGCCTTCGGCAAGGAGGAAATACTGGGTGTAATTTGAATTCCCAGTTATTTAAGAGTTGTAGAGGACCAAGATAGTCCGGCTGATGTGAAGGGCTGGTGGGGACAGTTCAAAGTAAAGGGAAGGACTTGTGTCTTAGAAGTATTGATAGAAAAAGCAGATACCTCTGAAAAGGATTGCAATGTTTGCATAAGGGCAGGGACGTGAACAACAGGAGAGGAGAAGAGTTCCAATAGGTCATCTGTGTAGAGTACTGTAGTGTGGAAAATGTCGGCCATTAATATGAATGCCCAAGAAAGTAAGGTGGGACTGAATCAGTACTCAAAAGGCTCAATGGGCAACAAAAAGCAAGGGGAAAGGGGACAGCCTTGGCAAGTATCTCACCATAAGAGAAAGAGGTCGGACATCAGACCATTAGTTAGCACTCTGGTGGCTGGGTTTGTGTACAATATATGAATCCAGTTTTGGAACTCTGTTCTTCATTAAAAATGTGACAGCACCTGAAAAAGATAAGGACAAAGAATGGAATAAAATGTCTTCTCATAATCAATTGAAATGGCTGCTGCAGGGAGGTGAGAGGCTTGAGCAAAGGACATGGCCATTAGAAGATAGCATACGTGAGCCGAGCTGGACCTCCAATTCACAAAACCAACCTGCGATGAATGGACCAACCGGGGGATCACCACTTCCAAATGGGATGTCAAAATGCTTGCAAGGACTTTACAGTCCGCATTTATAAGGGAGATTGGACAGTAGTTGGCACACAATTGCAGGTCCTTATCTTTTTTGGGGATGACAGTGATAATGCCACCTTGTAACGAAGGGGGAAGATACCTGTAGTGCAAGTATGATGAAAGATCTGCATCATCTCTGGGGCAATTAAGTCAGGGATACGTTGATATAAATTGACAGAAATACTATCATTACCAGTTACTTTGGAAGGGGAAAGGGCCTTAATCACTCTGACCACCTCATCCTCAATGATTGGCCTGTCCAGAGCATGTTGTTCTTCTTCAGTGAGCTGGGGAAGGGGGATGATCGAAAGAAAGGAAGAAATGCACTGGGCATCAGGGGCCCTGGTGACGTGGTATAAATTTTAATAACATGAACACATAACATTGTTAATAGCCTGGTGATTGCTATGAACAATGCCATCCTTGTCTTTAAGAAACAAGATATGCCTGGCTGACCACTGAAATCAAAGGTGATGAGCAAGGAGTTTCCCCGCTCTTTCCCCACCCTCCCAGTGTCGGTGCCTGTTACGCACTAGAGCCAGCTCAGCCTGTTGGGAAAGATGGGTGTTCAGTGAATATTTAGGAAAGTAGTGTCAGCTAAGTTCTTAGCAGAGGTATCAGAACCATCTTTGTAGGCTCATTCTCTATGATCTAGCTCTGACAGTAGCATCCTCTCCTCTTGTTGTCTCATCTTCCTGCAATGAGTAGTAAAGCAATAATAGCCTGCATATAGGCCTTCTAGGCTTCCCATAAAGTCACATGAGAGATGTCAGAGGCCCATTGGTGGCAAAATAGGCGACATTTCTGCTGCAATATGTTGTTTGAAAAGGAGGTCCATCAAAAGAAGAGGATCAAGGCACCAGTTAGTAGTCATGGGACAGGGAGGTCCAATCACAAAGATAAAGACACCATAGCATGGTCAGAAAGGATTATGTTGCCTATAGGCGGAAATCAGGGCGATACCAAGTGCTGGGAAATCAATCAATAATCAACACGGCTGTAAGACTTGTGGACAGGAGAAGAAGGAATAATCCTAGCTGGGATTTAAAATCACCAGCCATCAACCAAGGAGTGTTCTTGCACACCCGGCTGAAGTGCCCGGTGGGCTGGGATGAGGGAACCTACGACCAGAGAGCCCGGTTCAGAATTGTATTGAAAGGCAGGTTAAAATCCCTTCCCAGCAGAAAAGGGAGTTTCTGTAAACTGAAATCCACCAATGTCTGGGATAGTACATGGAAAAAAGTCGGGTCAGATATATTAGGGCCGTAAATGTCCCCTAGGATAAGCATCGGGAGGAAGTGTTAACCTGTGCCAAGACCCATCGGCCTTGGGGATCTGACTTGTGGTTCAGAATTTGCCAAGGAAACATTTATGAAATAAAATTGAAACTCCCTTTCTGTCTAGAGAAGGAAGAGTGCAATTCTGAGCTCACTCAGTCCAGTTTAGTTTCATAACCTCATCCCTGGTGAGATGAGTCTGAAGGATGCCCACCTCTGCTCCCTGCTTTTTAAGCTGATTGAGAACTGCTTTCCATTTAGCAGGATGAATCCCTTGACGTTCCACAAAATAAATCTTAAATCTGAATGAGCCATCAGTAATAAACAGGAACAGGATGTAAAAAGGGGACCAATAGGGCCCATGTCTAAACAAGGCAACCAAAAGGAACAAGTTATGATTCCTGCCCTTAATAGTACAGTGCCAGGGAGTAACAATAGGAAAAGGTGCTTCATTACCTCACACACAACAGCAAAATAACAGTGAAACAATTTAGCTTAGAACAGTAGGTAAACAAACTGGGTACAACCTTTAACACTACATTAAAACAGTGGTAGTGTCTTCACCAGGGAGAAGGATGGACCAGTGCCTTCAGGAGGGAGAAGATGAGCATGGGGGAAGGGGGACACAGATGTAATGATAGAGGAGGACAGAGTGAGTGACGGGCTGCTAGCATTGAAGGTGGACAAATCACCAGGCCCAGACAGAGTACATCCAAGGGTACTAAAGGAACTGGCTGAGGAGCTAGCAAGGCTACTGGCAGGCCTGTTTAATAGTTCACTGGAGTCAGTGTGGTACCACAGGACTGAAGAACAGCACATGTGGTGCCCTCCACAAAAGCAGTCCCAAGGTTGACCCAGAGAATTACAGACCAGTTTGACCTCAATTGTGTGCAAGCTCATGGAGACCATACTTAAGGAAAGCTTGGTAAAATATCTAGAGGAGCAGTATCTCCAGGATGTAAGGCAGCATGGGTTCATGAGGGAGATCATGTCAGACGAATCTATTTGACTTCTTTGACAGGGTCACTAAGACAGTAGCCAGGGGCCAAGCAGTAGACATCCTCTATCTGGATTTCAGCAAGGCCTTTGACTCTGTGCCCCACAAAAGGTTGGCAGATCTTGGGGTTGGGCATAAGATGATTAGATGGGTGAAAAACTGGCTGAGGAACAGAACCGAAATGGTGGTTGTGGGGGGAGAGTTATCTGGCACCAGAGAGGTCACCAGTGGGATCCCATAGGGCTTGGTGCTGGGAAAGATGTTGTTCAATGTCTTCATCAGTCACATTGAGGATGGCATTTAGGGCAAAATTTGCCTATTTGTGGACAGCATCAAGCTGTGTGGGAGAGTGGACACAGCTGAAGGAACACAGGACCCACAGGATGATCTGGAAAACCTGGGGAGGTGTCCAGGCTCTGGCAGCTTGGCTTCAATGCAAAGAAATGTAAAGTTATGCACACCAAAGCCAAGAATCCCAGGGCAGAGTACTACCTCGGAGAAGTCCAGGCATCTGCATCCGAGGAGGAGAAGGACCTGGGAGTGATAATCACTAGTGACCTGAAGCTCTCAACGCAGTGTAAGAAAGCAGCAGCAAGGGTAAACAAGATGTTGGGATGCATAGCTAGAGGGGTCAGTAGTAGAAGACAGGAGGTTATACTGCCCTTGTACAGGTCACTGGTGAGGCCACAGCTAGAGTATGGAGTTCAGTACTGGTGCCCACACCTCAAAAAGGCCATTAACCTGCTGGAGAAGGTTCAGAGAAGGGCTACAAAGATGATAGAGGGTCAGCAGGGTAAGGCATATGAGGAAAGGTTCAGGGCACTAAACATATGCTCCCTGGATGACAGGAGAGAGAGAGATAGGACATTATTGGGACCTTCAAGTGCTTGAAAAGGATAAATAAGGTGGATAAGGAGGATCTGTTTAAGCTGAGTGGCAACCATAACATGAGGGGGCACAATCTTAAGCTGGGGAAGGTTTGCCGGCCCGTCGGTGCAGCAGTGGGATTTCCGCTTGTGGCGCCGGCGGAAGCCGGAGTTAGGGGCGGACCCGAGTCATTGGAGGGCTGGCGGGAGAAGGATCGGCGTCCGACGGACTGCTCTCCTTCTCCGGGGAGGGTCGGGGTAGCAACCAGTGCGATAGGGACACCTAAGCGGAGGCTAGGGGACACTCACGCTGCGGCCTTCGTCGGGGAGGCGGGGCGGGCGCTGGCGTGATTGCCGTCCACGCCTCCTCGGGGTGGGAATAAAGGCGTAAAATTCCACGCCTAGCGCCTAGATGATGCTCTGCCCTGGGATGCCCTGATTGGTCACTCTGAGCCGTCCCCAACCAGCTATTAGGCCCGCTGTTGGGTGTGGGAGGGGTCCGAGCCGCTGCCCCGCTTCTCTGGGGCAAGCCAGGGAGAACTGGGAGTCGCGATCCGTGACCGGGGATCCTGGGGTCCGTGACTGGAGCAGAAGGGCAGACAAGAGGCGTGGAGGTAAAAACAAAAAAAAAAAAAAAAAAGCTGGGGAAGGTTTAAGAGGGAGGTCAGAAAGCGCTTCTTCATGGAGAGGTTGGTGGACACTTGAAATGCGCTGCCAGAAGAGGTGGTATCATTGAAGACAGTGGGCAGCTTCAAGAGAAGCTGGGACAGGCATGGGGGAAGGTAAGGATCATGGGTAGGGAGGAGTGGGGGGTGGCAGGGACAGTAGCTCAAGCTGTGGACCCTATAATACGAGCAGACTAGATAGACCAAATGGCCTTCTTCTGATGACTTTTTCTTATGTTGGTTTGATCCCTGAGGCCCTATCTCTTACTATTAAATCAGTGATCCTCTAGGTCCACCTCCTTTGGTCAAGCTGCCCTTTGCCATCCCTTCCGCAAAATCTGGAACTCCCTCCTCTCTCCCATCCAAAATGCCACCTCCCACTGTACCTTCATCTCTCTGCTTCATAGCTTCACCTCCCCCTTCTGCAAATGTTTCCACTTCTCTAGCCTTGCTGTCCCTCTAAACATACACTAAATTCCCCCACAAATCACACTTGTACCCTTATTTACTGTTTTCTGTTTGTTTTGATTGCTTGGATTGTTAATATTGTTCCTTGTATATCATTACCATGTTTACTGTTGATTGATGTAATTTTGATTGCTACCATGTTTCTATTGCTCTGTCTCCACACCACCCCCGTATCTCCAAGGACACATCTGGAAATGAGCAACACTGCTCAGTATGCTTTTCCTGGTGAAATTTTAAATAAATAAATACACATCAATCATCACACCCCCACCCCCAAAACAGAAGTATTCAGCTAACCTCCCAATACCATGGAGCAGGCACATGGCTCTCCAAGTGGCTATAGGATGAAAGCTCAAGGTGAGCAACTAGAGAGAAAAGGAAAAACCCAGATCACAACACTCCCCATACTCTCAATAGGTAAAAAACCTTGGACTTTTAAGGCAAGCTGCCAGAGCAATGAATCCATGGAAAAGATGCCAAGTGGGCCCAGTTATACCCACCAAACACCAGACCAGCATATCAGTACTGCAGTCAGTACCCTGCTGATCCTCCCCACTATATAACCCGGGGATCAGTAAAGGGCTGTTAAAAAAAAAACTAACTTACCAATCTTCAGATGCACAGAGTGAGGCCTGCCCTGGTGTACTGCCCCGATGTTTGGAGAAGAGGACATCCGGAGGTGGCCCAGGAACAAAAAGACCACATATAAATCAGGAACAGAGCTCCTCCTAGTACAACAACATAGAAGAAAGATAAAGTGATAGTGATATATTTCACAGCCAGCATCCAACAGTCCTCTCTCCCTTTGCATGTCACAGACTCTACCAAGTGGCGGAAAGGTATGAAAAGCCCAATGGAACTGGGCCCTAAAGCCTACATAGAGATAGAAAAGCAAGGGAGGTTAAAGGGCTATGGAGGAAGGAGGGAGGTAGTGTTGCAACAACATTGCACAGTGATAGCTTCCAGCATAAAAACAAAAATGGGCTTGTATGGTGGGCCAGTGGCAAAAAAGGTATAAAAAAATAAACAGCATTAAAGAAGGAGGACTGTTCATGTAATGCACCTGGGCTGCCAAACGCGGATACTAGCAGGGCACACAGGCAATCAAAAGATGAGCCAACACAGATCCTTGCTATAACTCAAGACTGAGTAGGGATAGATCCCCAAAGGTTCGAGGAACTGAAACAAAGTGGGCTCCCATAGCACCCCAACACACAAAGCATCAACCACACATTCGAGTGGCCCTCACAAATGTGTAGAAACACAGAAAGTAGCATGCAAAGTGTAGGGTGGTAAGCAGACAGGGAAAAGCTGGGGTGTAGGCCTGTGCAGAGTTGATGTAAAAGGACAAAGCCTCCCATCCACTAAATGTTCCATGAATAAGTGATAAAAAGTAGTAATCCCCCTCCTCCTGCCAGAAAATAATAATCTTGAAGGTTCCAATAATCCAACCCACCCCATCAACCCCAAAGCCAGTTAGCAAAACATTGAAACGATACAATAAACTGTCAGATAATAAAAAGGAAGAGTAAACACAGAAGCACACAGTAAGTCCGGTCATAGTCTCTCATCATACAACGAGTAACCACTCTGGTCCTCTTCTATGGACAGCAACCAAACCACCACCACCATTTTATTGATTTGGCAAAAGCCTTCAACTCAGTCTCCACCCCTGCTACTCCACAAACTCAGCTCCTTTGGCCTCGCCCAACCAGCCATCAAATGGTTCCACTCTTACCTCCAGAATAGGCAGCAGTCCGTACAAATAGGAGACAACCTCTCCTCTCCTCTTCCCATCCTCACAGGGGTCCCACAGTGATCCATTCTTGGCCCCATCCTCTTCTCCCTTTTTCATAAATGACCTCCTCTCCACCTGTCTCTCTTCTAACGTGCATCTATATGCCGACAACGTGATCATTTATGCTTCGGGCTCCTCCCATGACAGTGTCCTCCCAGACCTTCAAAATGACTTCAACAGAGTCCAATCTTGGTTCCTTGCAAACCAGCTCAGACTCAATACCAAAAAACTGTCACCATGGTCTTCAGATCTAGACAAAAGCTGGCCTCTCTACCAGCTCCATCAGCAATTGCCACCCTGGACGGCTTCCCCCCAGAGTTGGTCCCTGCTTTCAAATACCTGGGCATCTGGCTGGACAGCCACCTCAACTTCTCCACCCACGTTGAGGCCGTCTGTACTAAACTCCAGCCCAAACTTACCATCCTCTATCACCACAAAGCCAGTCTTCCACTTGCCACCCATAGTGAACTCGTTCGCAAAACAATCTTGCCAGTACTAGACTACTCGGACATCATTTACGGTATGGCCCCATCTGCATCCCTCTCAAAACTTGACATCCTATTCAACTCATTCTGTCACTTCGCCACTGCCTCCCCTCCCACTCACCCATCATTGCAGCCTCTACACTACCCTCGCCCTGGCCCCGCTCTCACACAGGAGAACCATTCACGGCGCTTCCATCATAGCTCAATACTGGCTAGGCTCCTTGTCCCCCTACCTCACCTCCTGCCTTGCACCAGCCAATCCCCTAGGATATTCCCTGCACCACAGGGATGCTCGCACTTTCCTCATCCCATGCCCCCACTCAGCCATGGGGCAAGCCACCTTTTCCTACTGTCTTCCCCATCTATGGCACAACCTTCCACCCAACCTTTGCTAGGCCTCCTCCCTTTCTGCCATTAAACAACTCCTCAGGCTCCTTCCTTCCCCTCCCTACCTAAGTTGCCTCATGGTGCCCTCCTCTTCTAGGGCCTAACCTTCCCTAGGAGGCCTCTTATTGTCATTGTGTACAAATCCCCACTTACGGTATTGATTTTCCTGCTGTACTATGCCTGTGCTTATTTATACCGAATTTTAAATGTGATTGTCTGTACAGTGCCTGTATATTACCTTTCTGTAAAGTCAAACATCTACACTGTATTTCTATTAGTTGTACATATTGTCTATAGGTGTTGCTATTACTGTCTCTAACCAAAAATTTATGTCTTGGTGTACACCTTGTACCCAGGTTGTACCTGTAAAACGAGTTTCAGCTCAGTGTACCTTTTCCAGTCACCCATTTTAAATAAATAAATAAATACAACAAACACCACAGTGCTGAAATGACTGGAGCTAGGAACAAAGCAGTTCACCCTGACTGCAACAGATTCAGCCTTTGGGGTCTAGAGGTAGGCATCCTGTTACAGTCCTGTCCCCGCTGTCAGGGAGTCATCTGAGACAGAAGGGGAAGTGGCAGGGAGAAGGGTCATCAATGCTGCAGATGCCCAGGAATCCACAGGCGATGATTGTGAAGAAGGACAAGCCATCAAGGGGGAGAGAGGTGGCAGGTCAGCCTCTCCACTAGGTAGAGGAGAGCAGGGGTCAGATAGTCACTCTGAGATAGAAACTGCAGAGGAGCCTGCAGGTGAATGAGGTGGGTCCCCACTGTGGCTGCTGCTCTTGGGGCAGCTGGTACGAATCTTTGGTAGATCTTTCTTCCTCTTGTGGCTGTGTCCCCATATCACAGTCTGCCAGCAGCCATCTGTCAGAGAACTAGAGTCCTCGTTGCCTATAGAGTTCTACTCTGGCTGCCCTGCTTGATCTGTTGAAGGGGCACAATTTGAGGCAACAGGGTAATCCAAAGTTGCATGAAGGTCTAGCTGAGTTGGGGATTGTGAGCAGCAGAAGAGCAAGCGTGGACACATGAATTATTTAGCCGCTTCAGGTGTATAGAAATCACTGTAGGCTCTATACACCATAATCTGAAGAAAGACAAGATACCTCAGACTGTATTTGGCCCCATTAGTAGCCAGTAGCCAACAGACAGCAGAGAAAGCCCTCCGCCATCTGAAGGGCTCTGGGAGAAAGTCTTGAAATATCTGTATGTTATGCCTTTGCCAAACTAAGGGATCCCACTCTATGGCAAAGGCCAAGACCTGCTCCTTATCAGGGTACCATAGAAAACAGGACATTAAGGGTCAAGGTCTTTCACCCTCATGAGGGCAAGGGGCTAAGGATCTGTGTGCAAGCTCCAGTTCACATGGGGCTGAACCTTGTGAGCATAGTAAAATAGGCAGCACGTGCTGAAGAAAGCCAGCACAGTCTTTCCCCTCAGCCCTCTCAGGGAAGCCAAGAAACTGCAGATTATTTCTGTGGCTATGGTTTTGCAAATCCTCGACCTGGTCCCAGAGGGTGTGGATGAGTCTGTCTTGCTGTCTGGGTCTGGCTCGTAGGTCTTCCAGGTCAGACTCGTGCTGATACAATTTCTCTTCAATTGAGAGCACTCGCCTGCTTAGGTCAGTAATCTCTGAAGCTGTCTGCATACAAGTTGAACATATTCCAGCCATATGAATAGACATCTTAGCTAATATTGTTTTGAATCTGGCTAAACCGTCACTAGCGGTTGAGGTGGGAGCCAGAGCCAGTGCCATTTTGTTACCAAGGGAGCGTCAGAGAGACAGCAGAGATAATCCAGGCAGATAACAAGATGAAATAATGATTAAAAAAAAGACTACAAGAAGTATATTGCTCAACTTATACTGCTGGTGCAAAGTACTTCAAACTGATGGCATCGCCTACAGAGTCAGATACTGAAAGAAACAGTGGGAGAGTGTGACAGCTACAGCTTCAGTCAGCCATCTTAGCTGGCATCCAAACTATGCCTCCATGGTGACAGTTTTTTTGGCATTTAATGAGAGTTGTTTAGCAGAGAACCAGCACCAGACACACTCAAAATCCTGCTGTAAGGCAAGCTCCAACAGGTGGTCAGCTGCTCCTGTGGCACAGAGTACATTGTCATCAGCATACATGTGAATTATTGTTGAATCACAGCAGAGAAGAGATCATCAAGAAAAATGGAAAAGAGTACAGGCCCCAAAATGGACCCTTGTTGTATGCTGAAGTTAATGGGGAAGGGAGGAGAGAGACCCCCCTACCTAGACAGACTGATTGCATCCTGTGAGAAAGAAGAAAAACCAGTCCAACTCAGAGACTGAGAGCCTGGCACACTAACTTATCCAGAAGTAAAGGATGAGCTATTGAGTTAAACACCTTTGCCAGTTGTGACGGGAATGGGGACCAGAGCCATGTATTCTTTGGATTCATGTATTCTTTTCTGAATATGCATCTGCTTCAGGTCCAAGATGGCTACCAGATCACATGATCAAGTAGTATATGACGGTTCACGTCAGCCAGGGTGGAGGGACTGATGTTCTTGTGGGAAAGCTAACAGGAAGGCTAGAGAGCAGGCAATAAAGCAATAACCCCAGAGGGGAGTCCTTCCTTGAGATGTTCCCATGTTGGACAAAGGGCCCAGGTGCATGTCATAATGTTAGCAAGGAGGTGCTAAGGGTATGCGCACACACACACACACACACACACACACACACACACACACACACACATTCACTCACACTCAAAGGAGACTGGGACAGCATGGAACTGTCACTCAAAGGGAATGAGGCTCCTCCCCACAGGAGTAAAAAAATAAATTGAGAGGCTATAGGAAAGTTCTTCCTCTCGGACTTGGAATATCTGAAATGCCAGAGCCCTGCAGCTAGAGGTCTGGAAAAAAAGATAGCTTATAAGAAATAGTGTTTTCTTCAGACAGCAGCAGGTAAATGAATAGGTTTTTAAAGTGAGAATAGCTCAGATTCTTCTTTCTGCAACCTGTCTTGTATCACTTCCATTTAATTTAATTTCTAGCAAACTGTATGAACATACGAAAGTTGCCAGCAGCAAAAGGCCATCCTGGTCTGTCTAGGCTGTTCATGATTGCAGCTAGCGCGCTATTCAGAAGTTGTAATCATTTTGTCTGGCTGTTCATAAATCCTGCTGTAAATACTGTACTTGTAGTCTTTTAGTAAAGCTTCTATTTTTATGGAAACAGTGACTGTTTTTTTTATTTAAAAGGGTAATGCTACTATTTCTGCTGGACTCTGTTTGCAGTCCATCTCTGAAGGGGCACTCTACTCACAGTTATTGCATTGACCTTCTTGACCTTGTGCAAATGAGGAGGTAAGAAACAGGTTTTCTCTGGTTTCTGTTGGTAAAAACCACGGTGGTGATGGTGAACGTGAAGTACCTGGTGAGGGATTTTCATCACACCAGTCAATAAAAATGGCAGCAGAAACCTGTCCCTTATACACACACACACACACCCTTGAGGATTGAATAAATGACACAGAGTAGGGAGGACACCATGGAGTGGGATTTCTGGACGCCAGACCAGAAAGGAGATAGAAAAGAAGAGGAGTCAAAGTTGGAGAGTTTGGAGGGACAGGTTTTCTTGAAGTTTGGATAGAGACTAGAGAGGCAAAATAGGGTAGTAGTTCCAAGACTGCAAGTATCACTTCCTTTGTGAAGAGGGAGGACTTTAGCCTGTTTACAACCTTGGGGAGCTGAATCAAGCTGAAGGAAGAGGTTTAGAAGCAGTGAGAGTGCAGCATTTATAGCCAAGGTGGAAAGTTTAAGGGGTCAAGTCCATCGGGGCTAAGGCCTTTCAAGGGGTTCATGGACAGCAGAGCAGACAGGACTTCAGTGACTTTAACCAGAGAAAAATAGAAAGCAGCAGAGGGGAAGAGGGGGAGTCTGGGTAAGAGAATTAGGGAAGCAAGAGGGAGGAGAGATGCAAGCAGTGATATATGTGTTAAAAGCAGCAGCCACCTCAACAAATTTGGAAAAGAACCCCGGGGGTTGCCGAGCTTGAGAGTGGAGGTGATACTCAGGAGGGGTTTAGAAATAGAGTGAATAACCCTCCAAAACTTATTTGGGGAATTATAACTGTTCCCAAAGGTTTGAGGCAAACTAATTTGCTTTTGCTTCATGCAGAGCCATAGTGCAAACATTTTGTAGTTGTTTCTACCTCTACCAGTCTTCTGTGGAACCAGAATACTTGTGGCGTGACCAGGCTGAATCAAAATTCCTGAAAAAAAAGAGGTGAGTTTAGAGGTTAACCTGGGAAGGTAAGCACCTCATTCTCGCAGAGATTGCTGGTACTCCCATCCATCCATCCATCCATCCATCCATCCACCTACATCCTCCTCCTTATCATGCCAGGGCATAGGATTGATAAGGTTGAGGAACAGATAATACAGCTAACTGACTGCATGGAGGCAGAAGCAGCTTGCCTTAAAGCAGTCACAAAGTGGAACACTTGAAGGTGGTCCATGAACAGCTGATATCATGTCTGTCACAAGCTCTGTCATGTCATTCATCTTTTGTCATCTCTTTTGGAATCCCACAGATCTGGCAGTCAGGACTTTTTCAGCCAATATTTGACCCAGGATTCAAAAGCTGAGTGTCTCTATAGTAAATGTTCAGATTTTGTTTACCAAAGAGGGCAATCCTTTTCCATAACTCTTCATTACTTTTAAAGAAGAGGGGCAACACAAATCTGTAAACCTGAATTTCTTTCATGCATTATCACACTATTTTACTTGGTGTTTTGTATTGTAATAAATCTTTGTATTAATTGTCAGGCAGGGCTGACATAAGTTTATAAACCCAGCCCACCACCTGGTTAAACAAAATAAAAAAAAACATTGCCTGCGATTGTCCTCTTTTACACACCCATACACGCACACACACACACACACACACACTACGAAGACCACCACACAAACACAACTATAGCACACACACTCACATTTATGTGAACACAGCCTTACTGTATGTACATTCACATACACAGATTCATCTCTTCATGCTGCTATAGCTAGAATAAAAAAAATGTCCCTAGTACCTTTTAATTCATTATTTTTGTTATTTTTGTAACCCCTGTAGCTGTCAGGCTGACCTACCTTCGATTATTGTTTTGTTTGGTTGTGGAAAGTTAACCAGATAGGGAAAAGTGAGCCTGTTTCCTTAATGAGAACATGCGAGGAGTACAAAGGGAAGTCCCTGTCTGAAGGCCCAAATCCAAAGCATCTCTTTTTCCTGAGTCAGTAGCTCTCTCTCTTAACCCTACATGAACCTCCTTCACTTGAGCCCACACCTTTTCCGAAGAGCTAGATAGTCAAGGGGGATCAAAGGGCAAATCCTGGAGTTCTTCAGTAAGTTGAGTTATTATTTCACTCCAGGAAACCTTACTGCTAAGCTAAAGGGCAACAAATTTATATGTTCAGTACAAAATTTGTATATATTTGAAATACAACTTAGAAGGGAGAAACAAGTAAGTGCCCTAGCTGGGATTTGAACCGAAGACTGATTGGAATACTGTTCCACTACACCACCAGCTGTACTACCAGCACAACTGGAAACCAGCAGATCCCAAAGGCACTCATCTTTTCTAACTTCACGTGCTCTCAGCAAAGTACCTCTTCTATCAGGATGGCATCAAACAGATTTTTCTTCTGTTAATGGCTAACTCAATGTGCACTATGGGAAAGCAGGGGGTGGCTGGGAGCACAGTAACAATGATACCAGAATTAGAATTATGGGCAGACACAATGCAGTGTCTTTGGAAACTTTCTTCCAGGAAGTAAGCAGTGTATTCTCCAAGAATGAAGACCTCTGACTTTGGAAACAAGATATACTGAGACCTGCCTTTTTCCTGATTTTTTTTTTTATAATTAAATTTGGGAGCAGTCCAAAAACAAACATAAAAATTATTATTTCAAGAAGTCATAGTACTTTCTCATTAGACATCTGTAATTTGATAAAGACTAATGTGGCCTTCAGTACAGTGCATGGTGCAAATGAACTCCAGCCGTTCCCACCCTGAGGGCATGGCATGGACGGCCATGGTGTCCTTCGCTCATATTATAATACAGCCCTGCTTGCATTAAAATTTTGTGCAGATGCCTCTCTTCAGGAATGCAGTTTGAACAACTCAAGCAGTTACAACTCTCTGCAGATAATGTGGAAATGCACTGTAAATGTATTATTAAGAAATAATAACCATCTGTCAGTCACACAGAGAGGGGTGAAACACACACAAATACCATGACCCACTACTAGATGGTTTACAACTCAGATACATTTAGCCTTTGCTGCTCATGTGTGCACTAGGTCACCACAGACATTCAGTGTAGTACTTCTGTCTTGAGGGCTCAAATAAGGTCGAGGGACATGGATTGTTACCTCCTGTAGGAATTCATTACCCAAACATTTAAATTGAAATTACTTGCTTGGTGCCTCCACCAGGTAAAGTAAGTGGGCTATGTCACAAACTAGTACTAAACCCTGAGAAACAGTACTAACTTAATGTGGTCCTCGTTGGCACAACCCTCCCAATTCCCATACAGTGCAATAAGAGTTGTTCCATACAGTAACTTATACTTTCTGAACAATAAATATGAGAGTCTGCAATTCAAAAAAGTAATAAAGGGATTTATGATGGACAGGAACAAGATACTAAGGGAAGAAAAAAGGCAAAGGTTATGCAAATAAAAATAAATATTAGCAGTGCCCCAGCAGTTGCTATATGTCAGCACAGCCTGTCCCCACAACTAGAACAATGCTCTGTACAACCTTACTGTTGGACACTACTCTTTAGTACCAGAATCCACCTAGTATGGGAACTCCTGGGGAAGCCTGAGTACCCAGGTGTTGAAGCTGTGTAGGTCCATCATGGCTGCACATGGTTGGCCAGTGTTTGTGTACTGAAACAATCCACAGAGAACTGGAGGAAAACTCCCAAATTTGTTATCCTAGCCCAATGGCCAAGTCCTAGAAAATTATAATGAGGTGGAGACCCTGTAGAAAATGTTATCCAGGATGTGTCATAGAAGATGTGGGCCATGTTTAATGTTTCACAGTTACTCTCAGTTGTACAGCAGCAGCTGCCTTCGCCTTTCCACAGTCCTGATTGGATGTACTGGCTCCTTATGTCTGCAGGGTGGATCACACCTCCGACTCTTTAGGTCTGTCAGTCATCACATTCCCATTCAGTGGGGCTCTCCTTCAGGGATCCCACTCTCAACGTGGTCAGGTGGATGAGAGACTGTGAGCACGCCAACTGCTGACCATCACTAGGAAGTGATTAGAGATGTGTGAATTAAGGAATATTCACTTCACATGAAATTCAGTTTTCCAGAATTCGTGAACAACTTCTGCTTTGCAAAAATTATGTTCGGTGGAATATTCTTTGCACAGGAAGGTTATCCTCCAGAAAAAAAATATTCCATGGAATGAGAAAGTGATTCTTCATTGGAAAAAATGTGTGTTCTACAGAATTATTTTTCCACAGAAAGGTTACTCTGCAGGAAAAATACTCCATGGAATGCAAAGCTCTCCACAAGGTGCAAAGAGCCCTCTTTGCGAAAAATTCATGAAGTGTGAAGTGTGGCAGATTGCAGGAATGTCACAGATGAACTTTAAATTTGCTGTATCTCTAGATGGTATGACTGGCTTAGTGGCTGCCTGGCCTCTTTGCACAATTACTATGCAGTCTGCTCTGTCCTAAATGGAATAAAGCCTTTCTTTTCATTTTCTCTCTGAAGTGTTACTGCAAGGCAACTCCCTCACAGTCTGGCTCTGTGTGACAGATAGCTGAGGATCAGTCGATCAGACTCTTGTCTTGTGCTAAGCAGCTCCTCCTTAGCAGCTGAAAAAGCACACTTCTCTCTTTCTCACACCAATGCCTGTGCAGTGCTGGCTTGCACTCATAGACAATAGGAATGCCTCTTCTGTAAGGATGGGCATAGGTCAAATTTGTATTAGGTGAATTTGTCAAAATTCAGCACATTTACCTGCAGTTCAACTCAACCAAATATTCTGGGCTCTTCTGGATTACTTTTACCTTCAATCATTTAATTAAAAAAAACACTGTAGCCCTTCCTAGTTGGCCAGGGCTAGTCTCATAACCGTCCCTTCTGCCACCCTGGACATTACCCCCCCCCAAAAAAAAAATGTCCTACCTTCCCAGGTATTTGTTTTTATGAAAAAAAAAATCTGGCAGTTGATTATGTGCTAGGTGCTGACTAAGTTTTTTTTTATTTGATTTAAGGATTAGAGGAAGGTGTAGCAGTTGGAATTAGAAACATAGAAAAATAGAAAGTGACAGCAGAAGGGGACCTCCATCTAGTCTGCCCCTAAGCCTACCCCCTTCCCTAACTGCTATTCAGTGTTATGATTCTTTTGTATCTATCCCAAGCCGTTTTGAATGTTCCAACTGTTTTTGCTTCCACTACCTCAGGTGGCAGGCAGTTCCATGCATCCACCACCCTCTCTGTAAAAAATAACTTTCTTGCATTGCCATTTTATTTGCCCCCTTCTAGTTTCGTGTTGTGACCTCTGGTTCTTGTGTGACTCTTGAACTGAAGAAGGTCCTGAACCTGTACCTTGTTTATTCCCTTCACTTATTTGAATGTTTCTATCATGTCTCCTCTATCTCTCCGTTGTTCAAGGCAATACATGTTAAGTTTTTGCAGTTGCTTCTCATGGTTTATATTGTGGAGTCCCTGTGTAATTTTTGTAGCTTTCCTCTGCACTGTCTCAAGTCTGTCTATATCACTATGCTGATTGTGCGCATGCGCAAGAAACATGTTGCGTCAGCTTTCTCCACAAGCAGGTTGTGGAGGTGTGTCACTGTTGTGTCCAATGCCCCCACAGCCTGCAAAGGCTTGTCCCCATCCCCCAATGCTGTGGCACGCTGCTGCTGACATTAGTTCAGCCAGCTGCCACGACCTTCTAAAAAATCAGCCGCTGCAATCAGGGGCCGCCTTATCATTGCAGTGTCAGCCATCCGCTGCAATGAGGGAGCGACCCATCATTGCAGAGCATGTAGGATCTGTGATATTGTTTGAGAACATGGCAGTGGCTTGTAGCTATATTCACAAACAATATGTACCCCCATGTTTATTTGCCGACGGGGAGCCCACTCCTGTCGGCATAAGTAACTCCCAGTTTTTGCCTGCCGACGGGTACCCAATCCCCATCAGCAGAAATGAATTCTCCACTCTTTTGTTGTTTGTCGACGGGTGCCCAATCTCCCGCCCACTACAACTGCCCTCCTCTAACAGTCTTGCTGGTGGCACACTGGGAGCCCACCCCAGTGTGCCACCTGCCCATTTTATTGTTTGCCAACGGGGGTGACCAATCCCCCATCGGCTACAGCTGCCCCCCAAAACAAGACTCCGGTGGCACACTGGGAGCCCATCCCAGCGTGCCACATACCACTGTAAATTAAAAATGGTTCCGTGAAGTCTTTTTTTGGTTTTGTACCTGAAAAAAAGGAAATGGTCTTCGTAGTCTCCTTGCCTCCCCCACAACCCGCACCCACCCACTGCACACCCTGCCTCCCCACACCCCCCATACCCCATACTTACATCCGGAGCTCGGCGCGATGATCTTTGCTGGACTGGGAACACGTCTGCACTCTTCGGAAATGCCGGTAAGCTGTATAATGTAATAAATAGGGTTTTTTCAAATGTAGTGCATATCTCTGGCATTTTGGGGAATGTTTTCACCAAATTTTCAACATGGGGTTTTTGGGACCCTCCTCATGAATTCTTGAACTGTCATGGTGTTAATCGTCCCTGAAAGGTGGTTTCACAGTCACTGCACGGAATCACCCTTCGGGGTCGATTAATGAAATGACAGTGCCAGTGTTCATGAGGTGGGCTCTCAAAAAGCTTATGTTGCAAATTTGATGGAAAAAAAACAAAAAAATGACTGTTTTACGAGCGTGCATTGTGCAGTTGCTATGTACGCCCGTAACTTCGCGAATTTACAATATTTTCATGCCAGATTTTCAACATTGGCATTTTGTCACACCTCCTTGTGAGCAGTACAGCTGTCATTGTTCACATCCTGGCCGAAATGTGATTTTGCACTTCTGGCACAGAATTGCGTGGTCACTGTGGGAAATCAGTGTCGAGGACAGATTAAGAAAATGACAGTGACACTGTTTATGAGTAGAGGTCCTAAAATGCCTATGTTGAAAATTTGGTAACGATACTCCATAAAATGACTGTGTTACGAGCATGCGTTGCGCAGTTGGCACACACACTCATAACTTCGTGAATTTCTAATATTTTCACTCCAGATCTTCAACATTGCCATTTTCCCAGACCTGCTTATGAACAGTACAGCTGTCATTTTTCCCATCCTAGCCAAAATGTGTTTTTGCACTTCCAGCGCAGAATAGAGCGGTCGCTGTGGGAAATCACTGTCTGGGACAGATTAAGAAAATGACAATGATATTGTTCATGAGCAGAGGTCCTAAAATCCCTATGCTTGAAAATTTGGTGATGATAGCCCATCAATTGACTGTGTTACAAGTGTGCGTTGTGCACTTTCCACGCACCCTTGTAACTTCGCAGATTTGTAATATTGTCACACCAGATTTTCAACAGTGCCATTTTTTCACACCTCCTTATAAGCAGTACAGCTGTCATTTTTCACATCCTGACTGAAATGTGTTTTCACAGTTCTAGCGCAGAATAACGTGGACACTGTGGGAAATCAGTGTTCGGGACAGATTAAGAAAATGACAGTGGCACTGTTCATGATCAGAGGTCCAAAAATCCCTATGTTGAAAATTTGGTGATGAAACTCCATAACATGACTGTGTTACAAGCGTGCATTGAACTGTTTCCATGCACCCTTGTAACTTCGCAAATTTGTAATACTGTCACGCCACATTTTCAACAGTGGCATTTTTTCAAAACTCCTTATGAACACTACAGCTGTCATTTTTCACATCCTGGCTAAAATATGTTTTCGCTCTCCTGCGGACAATAACACGGTCACTGTGGGAAACCAGTATTTGGGACAGATTAAGATCAACTGAGTGAGAGGGGGGAGTGGCCGAGCTCAACTGAGCTCTGTCGGGACTGCTGTGGATTTGTTTGTGGGCAGAAAAAGGCTCCAACGCAAGAGCCCAGTAAAAAAGGGTAGCCTGCAGCACTGGGAGAAACAGAACGAGAGAGCGAGTGAGGGAGGGGGAGTGAGCAAACTCACTGAAGTGTTGTCAGGACTGCTGTGGATTTCATTGTGGGCAGAAAAAGGTGTCAATACAGGCATAGGGGCCCAGTACAAAAGGCCAGCCTGCAGCAGTGGAAAAAACAGTATGAGCGAGTGAGACAAGGGGACTTAGTGAGCTCAACGGAGCTCTGCCAGGACTGCTGGGATTTCTTTGTGGGCAGAAAAAGGCACCAATGCAGGCAGGAGCCCCGTACAAAAGGGCAGCTTGCAGCGCCAGGACAAACAGAATGAGTGATGAGAGAGGGAGACTGAGCTACCTCAACAGAGCTTTGCTGGGACAGCTGTGGATTTCTTTGTGGACAGACAAAGGTGCCAACACAGCCAGGAGCTCCATGCAAAAGTGCAGTCTGCGGCGCCAAGAGAAACAGAATGAGTGAGTGACAGAGTGGTAGTGAGTGAGCTCAACGGAGCTCTAGTGTGACTGCTGCAGATTTCTTTGTAGGCAGAAAATGCAGCAGCAGCAAGCGAGAAGCCCAGTACTAAGGCCAGCTTGCAGCTGGCAGAAACAGAATCTGGTGACAGAGGGGAGTAGGCGAGCTCAGTGGAGCTGTGTCGGGACTGCTTCGAGATTTCCTTCACAGAAAGTAGCCAATGCAGGCAGAAGCCCAGTACAAAAGGGCAGCCTGCAGTGCCAGGAGACACAGAACAAGTGAGTGAGGGAAGGGGAGTCAGTGAGCTCAATGGGGCTTTGTTAGGACTGCTGCAGATTTGTTTGTGGGCAGAAAAAGGCAGCAATGCATGCAGGGGCCCAGTACAAAAGGGTAGCCTGCAGTGGCAGAAAAGCCAGAATGAGCGAGTGAGTGTGCTCAACTGAGCTGTATTGTAACTGCTGCAAATTTCTTTGTGGGCATAAGAAGGCAGCAATGCAGGCAGGAGCCCAGTAGAAAAGGGCAGCCTGCAGCGCCAGCAGAACAGAATGAGCGAGTGAGAGATGGGGAGTGAGCAAGCTCAACGGTGCTTTGTCAGGACGGCTGCAGATTTCTTTGTGGGCAGAAAAAAGCGCCAACAGAGGCAGGAGCCCAGTACAAAAGGGCAGCCTACAGCGTCAGGAGAACCAGAATGAGTGAGTGAGACAGGTGGAGTGAGCGACCTCAACGGAGCTCTGCCTGGACAGCTGCATATTTCTTCCTCAGCAGAACAAGGTGCCAACGCACGCAACAGCCCAGTACAAAAGAGCAGCCTGCAGCACCGGGACAAACAGACTGAGCCAGTGACAGAGGCCCACTGCGCGAGCTCAACAGACCAACGCAATCAACATTCGGCATTGACAAATGCTTGTTTTTGAGGTGTGGTCTCCAGAACTGTACACCGCACTCCAAATAAGATATGTAAAGTGGCATGATAACCTCTCTTTTTCTGCTAGTAATTCCCCTCCCTATGCGTGTCTCAGCATTCCATTTGCCTTTAATACTGCTTTCTCACATTGTTTGGATGTTTTCAGATCATGTGATATGATTACTCCCAGATCTCTTTCCTGCTTTGTGGATTCTACTATGACTCCGCCTAGAAGATATTCTGCATCTGGATTATTCTTCCCTATGTGCATGATTTTGCACTTTTTAGCATTGAAATTTAGTTGCCATGTGTGTGACCAACTTTCTAGCTCTCTAAGGTCAGCCCTCATCCTTTCCACTCCATCGGGAGTGTCTACCCTATTGCATATTTTGTGTGTAACCCCCTGCAAATGGGGGTTCCCAAAAAGTTTTCCAGGAGCTTGCTTGAATGCTTCAAGCCTGAATGGTGTTTGGCATTTAAGACGTTTATCTGTGAGTGCTTTTAGAGCCTCTGGTACTGTCTCTTTAAGAGCTGTCTGCTTGCAGACATAATTAGTTTCTATGGGGGGACTGTGTGTTTCCCTGTTTGAATCCCACATGAGCTGCTGCCAAATTGCTTTGTTTCTGCCGTCTCTAAGTGGGCAGAGTGAGCACTTTTCAAAGATGTAACTGTTTGCCAGAAATCATTTAGAGTAATAATGAAAATACAGTTTGTCTAACCTGCTTTTCTTTGCAGTCGGAACTGTGTTTGCCTAGCCCTCCATTCTGGTTTTGAACTGCTGAACTGGACCAATCAGTATGGGGGGACCTTTGAAATGGAGCCTGCTGCTGGCAAATCAGAACTTGAACTCTCACTGTGGAGCCAGCCACCTATGTACTGTATGGCCAATGCCTCTAGGAATTGTAGTTTGGACTTCGGCGCCTTTTTGCACCAACAGGGGGAGTCTGATTGTGAGTGACAGCCAAACCAGCCAGCTGAACTGGGAGGAACTCAAAGGAAATGCCCGGCTCTGTCTACTGGAAAGATCAGATGAGGTGAGACAGTGAAAAGAAAAGGAGCTATGTGCTTCTGCGGTGTATAGTTTTAGCACGGTAAGGGAATGTAAGGCCCTGAGTTTCGGTCTGTAGCCTGTGCAAGTGCCTATTCAGACTGAATCTGACCTGTGAAAAGAGTCAAAGAGATCTGAAGAGCAGAAACCAGGCTCACCCTGTAGAAGACAGGAGAAATTGCTGAATCGCGCTCGGTCTGTCAGGAACTGAATATGCTGTGTGTTCTCCCGGGTATTGTGCAGTAATTGTGATCGGGATCAAGAAGCAGCCTGCCTGGTATAGTACTTTCCTTTTACATATAAATGTGTGTAGTGCTTGTGGGGAATCGCTTTTTAAATCCCCTGTACAGTGAATTGAGTGCATGAAGCTGGAAGTAAACTCCAGCTTAATCCAGACCACATTCATTTGCTCTAAACTGCAGTGGGGTCCAGTCACAAGGACCTTGTCCACATGGTCTGCTCCTCCTGGCAATCCAGGACAATCTGCCTTCCATCCAGTTCCCAGCATTGCGTTTGTGAGTACAAAGCAGGGTAACTCATGCCATCTGATTATCGAATTGCAAGTGTGTCATCTAATTGTTGCTTTTTTCATTTCCTCACGAACTGAGCCCTCCAGCTCCGGATTACAATTGGGTATTGTGCAAGTGTTTTTTCCATCACAGGGCCCCAACTAGCTGCACCGATCCTGGCTAGCCCCCCCCCATCCTCACTTTTTGTATACATTGGCTAGAGACATGCAGTAAAGCTCCTTTTGAGAATGGTCCAGTACTCATCTACTTTCCCCACCTGAGTTATGTTGGCTAGTCTCTGCGTGAGCTCCTTTTTCATTTTGGCGAAATCTGCTTGCCAAAAGTCCAGGATTTTAGTTTTGGAGTGCTTGGTTTCTTTTTCTGTTTTTACTTGGAACCATACCATCTGGTGGTTGTTGGACCCCAGGTTGCTCCCAACTTCTACCCCAGCGATGTGATCACCATTGGTGAGTAACATGTCAAGGACTGCATCCCCACTAGTGGGGTTGGTAAGGGGTGGTTAAGGAGTGCCATTGTCCCCTACTTGTAGTCTGCTAAACTCCAATGCCAATTACCCAAAGTATCTTTGGCTGAAGTAACAATCAAGCAATCAATCATCTTTATTTAACCAGGAGGAGCATTATTGAGGGGAACTCATTTACAAAGTGGGCCTGGGTAGTACTTTGGAAGGAAATGAAAAAGAAGACTGCAATAGCAACATAAATACACATTTAGGGAATAAATACACATAAAATACATCCAACAATACAATAATATGCAATATATACAGAGACTACCAGAATCCAAGATTGTAGAAACATTAAATACATCCAAACAATATATGTAATGTGCACTATATAGAGTGTCTACAAGGTTGCAATGAATTTAAGATGCTGGTGGAAGTACCTGCTGATTGACAAGCATGGGGGATACAGAGTTTTAGGCTGAAGTGATAACAATGCCAGTAGAGCAATAGTGGTGAAAACATACCTAAGTTGGTTACAGTCAATTGGATAGGGTTATTGAGCAACATAAATAGAAAAGGTCAGGAAAGGGGCATTGAGAGGTATGGGGGAAGAGACTTAGAGAGGTGGAGGGAGAAAGGAAGGAGCAAGAAGGAGGAAGGTGAGTGTCTGAAGAGAATTGGGGAGTCATACCAAATGATGACACTTCTCTTTATTAGTGGATAGAGGCTTGGCACCCTAGCTGACTTGACAGGATGGACGAGGTTAGGAGAAGCAATTGCAGGGTTCAATAAGATGTCATCTTAGGAGTTATTTGAAGTAAGACATTTAAATTAAGGAAGAGATTTTTAGGAATTTCTATAGATTGCTCCATAGAGTGGGTAGGTGGTAGCTTATAGAGGTGGTCCCATATCGTATTCTGTAGTGGGGGATGCCTAGGCACAGATAAGAATATCTCCTAAGCAAAAAGTTTCCAGTGGGGTATTTTAGAAGGCTAGAGATATACAATGCTAGCATGCCAGATAGGACTCTGAAGGTCCATGTGGCTGCATTTTTGAGTCTTCTGGTTGCTAAAGACTGCCAGACCAACGTGGCATATAGGGCACAATGGTGCATTCTGAAGGGGGCACCAGTGATAAATCTTTGGGCCCTATTGTACAGTGTGTCAAGATTTACCAGAGCTGAGCAGGGTCCGTGCATGTATAGGATGTCTGCATAATCCAATGGGGGAGGAACATTGATTGTACTAGTCTTAGCCTAGCTTCCCGTGTTAGGAGATGCTTGATTCTGAAGAACAGACCTAGGCGTTGTTTTAACTTGTTGCACAGTTCTTCAACATGGACCATGTAAGAAAGTTTATGATCTAACCAGAAGCCAAGATACTTCAACTTTATTACAGCTTCAATGGGCTCACCTAGGAGGGGTGTTATTTGAGGCTGAATACATGGTGTTGTGGCTTTATCCAGGGAGAGGATCGCTGATAGAGTTATGGCCTTTGTGTTTTTTTGCATTCTGTAAGAGTTTAAGACACAAAAGATTATGTTGAAGTAAATCAAATTCCCCTTGCAATGTATTACAGGCTAGCTCCAGAATGGGTTCGGCTACATAAATAACAGTATCATCTGTAAACAAATGTACACTTATTCAACTGATGCCTGCGTTGATATTGTTAATGTAAGTAATGAAGAGTAAAGGTCCCATTATTGATCTTTGGGGGACACCTCTGGACAGGATCTTGAGCAGTGATAGATCTCCCTATGCCTTAATTTGTTGCCTTCTACCCTTTAGATAGCAAGTGAACCACTTGAAAACAATGGCATCTGTGCCAGTGTCTTGGAGAGTGGTCAATAGCAGATCATGGTTGACTGAATCGAAGGCCATACTCAGGTCAAGAAATAAGGCACTGACATAGAGCTTGGAATCTAGTGCCAGATGCCACTCATTAGTTACTTTGGCTAAAGTGGAGATCGTACTATGATTTTTCCTGAACCCTGATTGGATGGGATTTGATATCATAGCTGAGTCTAAGTATTCTCTTAGCTGGGTGTTTATTACTTTTTCAACTTGAAGCTGAACTGAAGTTGTCAATTTCCATATTCGTTCACCCTTACTCCTGAGACTGATAAGAATGCCCTCCCCAAACTCGGCAAGTTTAGTATAGTAAAACTGAACTGCGCAGCCTCCCCAGTGGTTAAAGACAAATGTCTGTCACATGGCAGGGTTGTGATTTCAGCTCCTCAACAGCTGATTGGGTCCCTTAAACCTAGTTGGACTAATGAACCTCCAGCAGTCCATTACCATTAGCACTCTGGTGGCTTTGGAACAGGTTTTGCTGTTTGATTTGCTATCAGTCCCAAAGGTGCACTCAACAACAGTCCTTTTTAAACAACACTGGTCTTTTAAAACTCACTTTGTGCCCCATCCCATGCACAGCACAGGCAAGTGCTGGTAACCGGTCATTTGGTGATGCAGTTCAGGAAAGCCCCATTATAAGTGTCAGTGTTGCTGATCTGCAGCAGCAGCGAAAACCATTTGATGTTTGTACACACCAACCAAATCCAGACATATGGAGGCTCCAAACAAGTAACAATCTTCATCCTTAACTCCATGACCCTCACTGACCCAGTGTGCAGTCCCTTGAGGTCACGAGGAGCATCGAAATAGTGACAAAACAAAAGGCTTCATACTTAAAGCAGCATAGCTTAGCAACAGTAAAAAAACAACAACATGTAATTCCTAGTAATGATGAATTTCTGGCAAAAATAATGCTATATCCACTTTTTATTGCACTTCTGTCTTGAACTGCGATATGTGGTTTTCATGATTCTAAAATATCCTACTTGTTTGCCACACCCTCTGTGAATAAATTAAAAGTTGTGGTATGATTCTGTGAAGTTTAACTTCAGAAACATGTGATAGCACAATCAATAACTCATTCATAGTATGACTCTAGAGTGTACAGTCAAAAAGTTGCCACAGTAGAAAAGATTTTTCGAAAATGAGAGGGGTGACCATCTTTATTGAAGTGATTCATTACTTACTAAATCAGTAATAAAAGCTGTTTTAAATATATTTGAGGAAATTTGAACTACATTGATGACACACCTTAAGGCTGTCAGAAATAAATTCACGCTAAAAAAAACTAGGTAATTTTTTTTTTCTTTTTTTGCTTACTAACAAATACTGTTACTTTAAAAGTGCAGGTAACCCTGCTAATAGGATAATTACACTCATATGATTGTAGTTTCCCTTCGTGTGCATATTTTTACTTACTGTTATCACCCCTTTCTTTATTCCTGTCATCAAACCATTCTCACTCTCTGTCATTAACAATTCAATACATCTAGAAACCTCACCTAGCTTGTTTCTCACACGCGAATGACTTAGCACTTGCAATACAAAAAGACTTGTTTTCTCTCTATTGTCAATCCAACTTCCAAATTAACACTTCTCACCTTACCAAAAAAAATACCTTATTTAGACATTATGATACATCAACGTAACTATGTATGAATTCAGCATCTTCTGTTCAGAGTGCTATTACACTTAACAAAGGGACCTGCGTAACCTTGAAAGCTGTGTGCCATCTTTGTACCAAATGTATGTTGGTCCAGTACAAATATCAAATTATCCAATGTCTCTGGCGCATATGTGTTATCAAAGAAATTAAATGGCAGACTGCAGCTTAGTAAGTACAATGTTTGCCTCTGGATCACAGCTCTTAGATCAGTTTCTGTTTCAAGAGATAGTGGAGCATATACTTTCATTACCAACACTCCAGTGGGCTAAGTGTGGACACCGTGCTGTAGAAGTTGTAGTACTCCATCTGTTACTTAGAGAGTAACATAGTAATTTAAGGTTGGATGGGAGTCTAAGTCCATCAGATCTGTCCTGCTACCTCATCAAAAGATATTACAAAGTATGCTGTGTAAACATATACTAATTTATAGGGATTTCTAACCCACACTACTACCCTCGGTATCCTTTGAATTTCTTGGTAAACAAAAGTCTGTCTAAGCTTATGCTGAATGTCAGTACTGTCTTCATACTCATTGTCTCTGCTCGTTTGGTGTTTGATAGGGTCACTGCCCTCTGAGAAAAGAGCTGTCTTCTAATGATACCCCACATGGTGTGTAGTGGAGTGCTGTGCATTTGGAGTTTACATATTCATCTACTGATGTCAAATGTGTTGGGGTTGCAATGCCTTTGGATGTAACCACTTGATCTAAGGCTATCCCAGCAAGGTACATAAAGGGTGCTGTGCTGTTGAAGATGACCTACTCCATCTGATGACACACCAGCATGGTGTTTAAGATGTGTTGTGCTAGTGGAGATGGCATGCTATGTCTATTGACACCCCAGCATTCATGGTAATGGTGGATCTTTGCTTTAAAGCTAACATATTGGGGCCAGCCTGGTGACACTGAGGGCTGAGGTGCTGGACACCACACTTCGCATCATGCTGACAATCCATGTTTGGGATCATGTCCGGGTTGCTGTGGGTCAGACAGGGAGGAGAAGGTTTTAGCATCCAACAACAGCTCACCTTCTCTGTGGATGGGAGGGTCAAAGTCTCTGATAGTAGCATGACTCTCAGCGGTGGCTGGGAGGTATTGAGCTGGAAGATATCTGCATATGGGGAGGTGGGCCATGGCGGATATCGGAGTGGCAAATACAGGAGTGTGTGCTCTTCCCATGATGTCATTACACATCCGCACACACTGAAGGGGGGGAGAAGGAATGCAGAACAAGGAAAAGCCCTAGATGCCAGATGGATGATGTTACACCAGCACCATGTCCACTGTTGGTTCCTGCCCCACTGGACCCTGATGCTTCCAATCTTCACCTCTGTCCTCAGGTACTGGATTTCATATATAGGAGCACCAAGGGCTAAAAGTGGCCCCACCCTGGGGGGCTCAAGCCAGGGGGTTAGTCTCAGGGTGTGATGTAGGTGGGTCGAGGGTCGGAGGTTACAAGCAGGTATGTACTCAGTCTGGCAAAATGGATTGTGACGCAGCTCAAAGGGTCGGTGCTAACTCAAAATAGGCAGCCAGCCCAACATGTAGTTCAGCAAGAAAAGAGTAGCACTCGGTGTGTTTATCTGCAAAGTTATTTTACTGAGTGCGACATACAGCAATTTCCACAAGTAAATAGTAGAGCAGAAATAAAATGCACCGCAGTTTAACATTCAGAGTAGCAGATGTAGGCGTTTGCTAGGCTGCTAGGCTGTATGTTAAACTGCTGTGTGTTTATTCCTACTCTACTATTTACTTGTGGAAATTGCTGTATGTTGCACTCAGTAAATGAACTTTGCAGGTATGTATTCAGACAGTGCAGGATCAGCTGGTGACTGAGGGAGTTATGACAACTAGTGACCAGAGTCTTGTTGAACTGACACATCCAAAAAACCCAGGGATAAGTTCAAAGAACAGGACATAGCTAAATCTGCAGCTATTTAAAATGCAATTCCTTTGTTACATGTTCTTTGAAGGCAAGAACCAAAGTATCCACTTTATAATGCCCTCAATGAGATCCTTTGACTTGCAATAGTTGCCAGGAAGAACCTGTGTTGGGAGGGGTGTCGCAGGGAGCCCTTGAATTACATCAGAAAGACCTTTGTTGTGTAGATAACTAGGATCCAGATGAATTGGAAGGTCCAATACACATTCCCAGGATGCTTTGGAAGGACATCACAGAAACTGTTTATGTGTGTGTGTGTGTGTGTGTGTGTGCGTGTGTGTGTGTGGCAGAACAAAAACCAGTTCTGACCAGTTAACCTGGTCATAGGAGGCAGTATAGTGCAGTGGTCTAAGGCTCTGAGCTGCAAATTTGGTGACACCCAGCAGACCAGACCTGGGTTTGAATCCCACAGCTTCCACTTGCATACTGTGTGACCCTGAGCAAATCACTTAACCTCCTTGTGCTCCCAGGTCGCTCCTGTAAAAAAGCTTTCAGCTTAGTGTGCTATACCTGGTTAAACAACTAAAAAAAAAAAAAACTGAGGAGAGAAAATTGAGTATGTCACTTATCATTTTTTTTAAATCTTGTTGGGACATCCTGTGCTGTAAAATATAACTTTTAATACTCCAAGGTGGAGTTTAATGACTTCAGAGAGGAGGCCAGCTCAGGACTGCTTTTATCCAACTGAGCAAGCCTTAGCGAGAGACACATTTTGATTTTATCCCTGACTGAGAGAAGAAGGACAGCATCAGCACTGTAGGAGATAAGTATTATGTGGATAAGAGAGCTTACAGTGTACTTTAAAAACCTGTTTTGTTTTTAAGATTGTATGTGTTTGGGATAGTTGTTCAGTATTTATTGTTCTGGTTTGATATTTTAAAGTAAAGAGATATATTTTACAAAAGAAATTGCCTGGAGTGCATTGACATTTCTTTTTATTTAAGTGGAGCTTTTAAAGGTTACAATTAACACTGCGTATGGGCTTATTGATATACCAAACTGGGAAATGGATAGAGTTCTCTAAAGTCTTGCATAGAGTTCTAAGGGTTCATTGGAAAGACCTGGTTGGGTGCCCGTAGGCAAAGATATCTGGCCTCCAAAGGCAGAATTATCTGAGCCTGATAATTGGGTACGCTAACAAGAGGTTATCAGTTTGAATCCCCTCCAGAACTTGAGACTAAGGTGACGTGAACCCACAAAACAGACAAGAGGGTTATCTTGTTCTGTTCACTGTCCACAAATCATACACTCAGAGGTTGGCACTTTGGGAGTAGAGGGCTGACCGGCTGCGCGAGTTTGTGACAGAATGGTTGGCAGCGGTGGTATAAAAAGTTTGGTGGCATAAGCTTCATTGTTCAGTGTGTCAGCTTGAGACTGTTTAGCTCACTTGAAAAAAGAGAAAGGCAGTGTTTTATTTCAAAAGGAAACATAACTATATCCCTTGACTTACAGTTACGTTCCCACCTATTTTATTTTTTTTCTCTGAAGTGCCAGTCAGAATAGTATTAGTAGTGAGGGAAGAAGAAAATGGCTTCCGATTACAGCAGGCACACTGTAAATTTCTTAAGGCAGTTGTAAGGGGACAGGGGAATCCCATTTGGGGTGAAAGACAGTAAACAGAACCTCATAGAGGCCCTGATGGTAGCAGATACCCAGAGCAGCGAGTTACAGACCATGACTGAAAGAGACCAAACCTCAAGTCTGGCAGGGCTAGTGGCCAGTGAGAGGTCCCGAGCTGATGAGGCAGACAGCAGAGCCACTGTCAGTGAAGGGCCACAGCAGTGGGGACAAGTCACCAGTATCTTGAATCCGGAAGTTCTCAGGTTGCAACTTCAGTTGCACAGGATGGAGCTGGAGTCCCAGGAGAGGATAGGAGAGAAAGGGAACAGCGAGAGGCAGACTGAGAGGAGTGTGAGTGCCAGCGAGGTGCAGAGGAGAAGAGAGAGTGAGAACACAGAGAGGGAGAGGAGAGAAGAGAGGAGTGCCAGTGGCAGCACAAACTGGAGAAGCTACGACTCCAACCAGCGGCACCAGGGCAGGTAAGTGGCTTGGGTTTAACTGGGACTGCAGGACTGGGTTACAAATTTAACTCTAAAATTAATAGCCAAGTTTAAGGAAGGGGAGGACATGGATGCCTTTTTAAATTCTTTTGAAAAAGTTTGTATTCAGGCTAAAATTCCTAGAGAATCATGGAGCTTCAGCTATCCCCGCTACTTACAGGAAAAGCTCGGGATGCATTGGGTCAAATGAACAATGAAGACAGTGACGATTACAGCAAGTTAAAAGTTGCACTGTTAAAAAAGTTTGAATTAACTGCTGAATCATACAGTGCTAAATTCCATAAGCTCAGGAGAAGCCCTGATATGAGCTATGAGGAGCTAGCCATGGAACAACGTCAGTTTTCAAAACGTTGGTGGGAAGGAATTGAGGCAACCTCTGTTGATAAAATTGAAAATGCGATTTTGTTAGAACAGTTTTATTGGGCATGCCCAGCAGAGTTAAAAACCTGGCTAGAGGACTGAGATCCAAAAACAGTGCAAGAGGCTGCTGAAATCTTGGACCGCTATGCCAAGAGCAGACCTGTTCTGAGAGCAAATGGGGCGAGTGTGGCAGTGAAGAAAGGGAAAAGCACACCTTTAGGGCAGCTAAAACCTTCACTGCCTCCACCGAAACCAGTTAATCCCAGGTTTCAAAGAAAAGATTTCTCTGAAGTAAGAAATGTTTGTTGGTTATGTAAAGAAACTGGGCACATTGCCAGACAGTGTCCAAGAAGTGCAAGCAATAATACGCAAAGTAGTACCAGAAAGGAAGTGGGTTGTTTGTGTGTCCCTTGAAGTGTACCAGTGAACATGAGGGAACACATGCACCCACTCATGGTAAATGGTGTACAGACGCAGGGGTTAAGGGACACAGGTGCATCCCTGACATTGGTAAAGGGGGATCTGGTACAGCCTGGTCAGTTTATACCCAATAAATACATAACTGTACAAGGGTTTACTGGTGAAGAGAAAACATTGCCACTCGCTAGTGTTCTGTTTGACTGGGATGAAACAAGGGAAACTGTGCAACAGGTGGCTGTAGCCAACACATTAGCAGTGGATGTGATCCTGGGTAACAATCTCCAGCAGAGGATGGTATGTGCAGTTACCCGTAGCCAAGTGGCCAGAGAAAATTGTAGTTCCCTGAGCCTCCCAGAAGCCATTGGGAAAGGTACTGAGAGGCTGGTTCCCCAGCCTGTGTCTCCAGAGGGGGGGAGAACTGATAAAACGAGGGTAGAAATTTCCCCAGTAGCAAGTAACCATATAGCTACAGAGGGTTACTCCACAGAGGGAGGGGTAACCTCTTGTCAGAGGGTTGGGATTGACAGTGATCCTGAGGGCCCTGACGCTAGTGCTAGGGACCCTAGTTTAGCTACTGAAGGGGACCTGTCCCATGCCTTGGGAAGGTGTGAGGGGTTCGCAGCTGCTCAGAGGAGTGACCCTAGTTTAGAGAAGCTGAGGGCTTGCATAGACTCAGGTGGTGTGCAGGGAGGCGACAGCAGACATAAGGTTTGTTGGGAAGATGGACTTATGTATACCCAGGCTGTACAGACTGAGGAAGGGATGCTAGGCAGGCAGCTTGTCGTTACCCAGGGATATCGTGAGCAGTTGCTCAAGGTTGCCCATGATATTCCCTTGTCTGGTCATCTGGGAATCACGCGCACAATGCAACAGTTGGCCCAGAATTTCTGCTGGCCTAACTTCACCCAGCAGGTGAAGGAGTATTGCAGGTCTTGTCACCTGTGCCAAGAAATAGGGAAGGTGGGCAAGAAAACCCAAGCTGCCCTGATTCCATTGCCCGTAGTGGAGGAGACATTCCAGAGGGTGGGAATGGATATTGTGGGGCCTTTAAACACCCCTAGATCCTCAGGGAAGAGATTCATCCTGACTGTGGTGGATTATGCCACCTGGTACCCCGAGGCAGTTGCCCTATCCTCACTGAGGACAGACAAAGTGGCAGATGCCTAACCTGGGATTTTCTCTTGTGTTGGGTGTCCGCAGGAGGTAATCACCGATTGAGGGGGTTCCTTCATGTTGGACCTAATGAAATGTCTATGGAAGAAGTGTGGGGTGGTGCAGAGATGCACGACACCATATCACCCACAAGCCAATGAACTTGTGGAATGATTCAATGGCACCCTAAAGTCAATGCTCCGGGCGTTTGCTGAACAGCATGGAAGGGACTGGGAGAAATATCTTCCTCACCTGTTGTTCGTATACAGGGAGGTGCCCCAAGAGTCGACAGGATTTTCCCCCTTCGAACTCTTGTATGGACGCCGGGTACATGGGCCCCTAGACTTGATCTGAGAGGACTGGGAAGGCAAGTACACCACCCAGGGAACTGCCATTGTGGATTACATCCTATGGTTTAGGGAAAGGATAAAGGAGCTTATGGGGACAGCCCAGAGCAACCTGGCAGCTGCCCAACAGAAACAAAAAGTGTGGTACAACTGCAGAGCCAGAGCTCACTCATACATGGTAGGTCAGGAAGTCATGGTCCTTATTCCGGTCTGGAAAGACAAGCTGCAAGCTGAGTGGGCAGCACCGTACAAAGTGGTTAGGAAGGTAAATGACGTAAACTACATTGTGAAGTTACCTGACCATGGACAGACAGAAAGGATGTACTATGTTAACATGATGAAGCCATATGCAAATAGGGCTGACATGGTGTCCGCAGTGTGTAGTCATGGGGAGGGGACGGATGAAGGAGACCTCCTTCTGGACTTGCTGGAGGAAAGGAAGCAAGAGTCCTCTGTGGAGGCAGTAAAATTGTCTCCCCAGTTGAACCCGGACCAGAACCAGAAAGTGAGGGAGGTTTTAGCAGACTCTGCCCCCTTGTTTAGTGCCATCCTGGACTAACCCCCTTAGCGACACATGATGTGGAGACAGGGACACAGATGCCCATACGCTGGACAGTATATAGGGTGTTGGAGGCTGTCCCAAAGAACATTAGGAAGGAAGTGGAGGAGATGCTGGATTTAGGGGTAATCCAGAGATCCCACAGTCCCAGGACCTCACCCATAGTCCTTGTACCCAAGCCAGATGGCTCGACCCATTTCTGTGTGGACTATCATGGACTGAATGTAGTCATGACATTAGACACCCACCCGATGCCCCAGACGGACAAACTCCTGGACAAGTTGGGAGTGGTGACCTACCTTACGACCATTGACCTGACAAAGGGGTATTGGCAGGTAGAGTTGATGGACAGAGCTAGGGAGAGGTCGGCCTTCATCACTCCAATAGGCTTATTTGAGTTCAAAGTAATGCCTTTCCGAATGAAGAACACCTCCACTACTTTCCAAAGGTTGGTGAACCAGGTGTTAAATGGTGCTGAGGAGTAAGCTGTGGCATACCTGGATGACATGGCCATCTTCAGTACCAGCTGGGAGGAACACCTTTCACACCTTAGGGAAGTGCTGGACAGAATACAAAGGGCCAGGCTCACTGTTAAAGCTGAGAAGTGCCAGGTGGCCTTGGTAGAAGTGGCATACCTCAGGCATGTGGTAGGCCAAGGACATCTCCGTCCTAGCCAAATAAAGATAAAGGTGATCCAGGCGTGGCCCAGACCAAAAACCCAGAAGTAGGTCAGGAGCTTTCTAGGGACAGCAGGGTACTACAGAAAGTTTGTACCTAATTACAGTGCCCTGGATGCTCCCCTATATGACCTGGCAAAGGACAAAATGCCAAGGAATATCACCTGGGGCCCAGCCTGTGAGGAAGCCTTTACCAAACTGAAGGAGGCACTATGCAGTGCTCCTGTTTTGACAAGTCCAGACTATAGCAAAACTTTTATAGTCCAGACGGACGCCTCAGACATGGGTATTTGGGCAGTACTAAGCCAGACATCCAGCGAAGGGAGTGACCACCCCATTGCTTACCTGAGTAAAAAACTGCATCTCAGGGAGCAAGTGTACTCCACTGTGGAAAAGGAGTGTCTTGCCATAGTGTGGGCCCTAAAGAAGTTGGAGCCACACTTGTATGGGCAGCCTTTTGTGGTGCAGACTGACCACAACCCCCTGGTTTGGCTGACGCAGATGGGGAAAAACAATGGCGGACTGCTCAGATGGAGTCTTGCTTTACAAAGGTATGATTTGAAAATTGTACATAGGGCCGGAGCCAAGAATCAGAACTCAGATGGTTTGTCCCATGTGTATGAGGAATGGACTGATTTGGGAAGCTCATCCCATGTACAGGATAGACCCCCTAAATTCAGTCTAGGTAGGGAGGAATTGTCACACTTGAACCACTGATTCTGATCCATGTTTAAAATTTTTTTGTATTACTTATAATTTATGTAAGGGAAGGGCAGTCAGAAGACCCACAGTCTTGCTGAACTGACACATCCAAAAAACCCCAGGGATAAGTTCAAAGAACAGGACATAGCTAAATCTATCTATCTAAAACAAAACTGCTCCATTGGACAAAAGAGGTGTGCGAGATACAATATCAAAGCAAAACACGAGTTGAATATAGCAGTAACTTTATTATAAATTTAAAAGCACTTTTAAAATTCTAACAAAGTTGCCTTTATGGTTCAGCGTCAGGTGGTTCGATATTTGTTTTGCTTCTTCTCCATAGCTAAATCTGCAGCTATTTAAAATGCAATTCCTTTGTTTAATTTTCTTTGAAGGCAGGAACCAAAGTATCCACTTTATAATGCCCTCAGGGAGATCCTTTGACTTGCAATAGTTGCCAGGAAGAACCAGTGTTGGGAGGGGTGTCACAAGGAGCCATTGAATTACATCAGAAAGACCTTTGATGTGTAGATAACAAGGATCCAGACAAATTGGAAGGTCCAATACACATTCCCAGGATGCTTTGGAAGGACATCAAAGAAACTGTTTATATGTGTGTGTGTGTGTGTGTGGCAGAACAAAAACCAGTTCTGACCAGTTAACCTGAGGAGAGGAAATTGAGTATGTCACTTACTATTTTGTTTTAAATCTTGTTGGGACATCCTGTGCTGTAAAATATAACTTTTAATACTCCAAGGCAGAGTTTAATGACCTCAGAAAGGAGGCCAAGTCAGGACTGCTTTTATCCCACTGAGCAAGCTTTAGAGAGACACATTTTGATTTTATTTCTGACTGAGAGAAGGAGGACAACAGCAGCACTGTAGGAGATAAGTATTATGTGGATAAGAGAGCTTACTGTGTACTTTAAAAATCTGTTTTGTTTTTAAGATTGTATGTGTTTGGGATATTTGGGATATTTGTTCTGTATTTATTGTTCTGTTTTGATGTTTTAAAGTAAAGATATATTTTACAATGGAAACTGCCTGGAGTGCCTTGACATTTCTTTTTATTTAAGTGGAGCTTTTAAAGGTTACAGTTAACACTGTGTATGGGCTTATTGATATACCAAACTGGGAAATGGATAGAGTTCTCTAAAGTCTTGCATAGAGTTCTAAGGGTTCATTTGAAAGACCTGGTTGGGTGCCCGTAGGCAAAGATATCTGGCCCCCCGAAGACAGAATTATCTGAGCCTGATAATTGGGTACGCTAATAAGTGCTTATCAGTTTGAATCCCTCCAGAACTTGAGACTAAGGTGACTTGAACTCACAAAACAGACAAAAGGGTTATCTTGTTCTGTTCACTGTCCACAAATCATACACTCAGAGGTTGGCACTTTGGGAGTAGAGGGCTGACCGGCTGAGCGAGTTTGTGACAGAGGGCACTGAACATGTACTTCCTGGAGGACAGGAGAGAGAGAGAGAGAGGGGGACATGATTGGGACCTTCAGGTACTTGAAATGGATAAATAAGGTGGATAAGGAGGATCTCTTTAAGCTGAGTAGCAACCATAACATGAGGAGGCACAGTCTTAAACTGAGGGGAAGGTTCAGGAGGGAGGTCAAAAAGCACTTCTTCATGGAGAGGGTGGTGGACACTTGGAATGTGCTGCTGGAAGAGATGGTCTAATTGAAAACCATGTGCAGCTCCAAGAGAGGCTGGGATAAGCAAAGGGGGAAGGTAAGGATCATGGGTAGGGAGGATGGGAGGAGTGGGGGGTAGGGACAGTAGCTCAAGCTGTAGACCCTGTAATATGAGCAGACTAGATAGACCAAATGGTCTTCTTCTGCTGGCATCTTCGTATGTTTGTATTTCTGCCATAATTTTGATTCCTTACCAGTGAAAATAAATCATTGAAAGTTTAAAATAACCAGCGACTGAGACCTCCAAAACCTCTTTACTTCCCCTACTGAGCCAAACAATGTTTTTAATGTGTCTAAAGACACCTTACCTAAGATTTTGGATGACATTGCAGGAAGAGTAAATTCAGCCAAAAATTGTCCCAAAACTGTGACGCTCTCAAGGATAAAAACTTTTTCTTTCTGTTGTCTGCCTGCTCTCCCATGCTCTCTCTCTCTCTTACCCTTGGTACCATTACTAGCTCCTGTCACTAAAGCTGACACGTCGAGTCACGGCTAAGTGCAAACTACTAAACCATGTACAGAAATATAGAGCTGAAAACTGAAGCTGTGACTCTGGGCAGGTACATCAGCTCAGTCGCTGATGCACCTGTCCAAAGTTACAGCTTCAGTTTTCAACTCTACATTTCTCTCTGAGTTCTCATTTTCACTGGTAAGATAGTTTGCTATGTTCAGGAGACTGCTGGCTTTTTAGAAATACAAAACTTGTACATAGCAAGATAAATGGGACAGGGAATGGAAGAACAGAGGATCGGGGGTTGGACAGCACCCAGAGAGAGGGAGCGGGAAGGTTTTAGCTGTGACAGTCTGTGGGATGAGCAGCCAGAGAGAGCAAGTTGAGCTAAACATGGTGATGGGGCCAGCGCTTCCTCTTGCCCTACAGTTACAGTGCCTATCAGTGTGATGTACACAAAGCCGCTCAGCAGCTTGCTGGCTGTCTTTATGCGAATGAAAGTACTGAAGCCCTCTCTCATTGGAGCACTTCAGTCCTTTCAAGTACACAAAGTGTACACCCATGAAACTGTGACCACCATCATACTGTGCTTGCGTGGTCATTGGTCTGTCAGAGACAAGCCCAATGTAGATTGTTCTGCATTGGGCTAGTCTGTGACACACCTCTGAAAAGCTGTTCTCTGAAGCAAAGCAAAATGTTTCTTGACCATACGCAAGGAAACATAAAAAGAGGATGTGTGTGTTTCTTTAAACATATAATAAAATAAAATAATAAAACATTTCTAGAAACCTAAAATCAACAACAATCATACTGTAAATATATATATCTCAAAGGCACATTGTATAATCACAATAAGGTGCTCCAGGATGTGGGTTATTATAGTAGTTATTCACTTTTCACATATGGTGAAAGCCAATTAGCATGCAGCCTTATGACACGGCATGAGGTATGGGTAAATCACACAATAATCCATGCCCTGTTGTGCCTTATTGCCAATGGCAGTTTTAACATATTAATGTAGTAATGTAGTAACATGGTTTTGTGATTGTGGAAGGAATTACAGTACATAATGTTCACCCTGCATGCAGCACAGCAGTCACTATATCCAGTCTGAGTACTGAGTACCTTTCTCTGTAGAAAACTAGGGATCAGAGAAACACAAATATTGCTGAAAGATTCTAACAAGTTGAGAAAAGTTATGACTGTTATCCAAGCTTTAATAAAACTTTCACAACCTTTAAGTTTAAAGTAAAAAGAAACAAAAAAAAACAGGGGCCTTGTGGTGAATGTCCTGTATTTGGACTTCAGCAAGGCCTTTGATTCTGTGCTGCATGGGAGGCTGGGGGGAAGCTGGAATACATAGGGGTGAGAATGAAGATAGTCAGATGGATCATCAAGTGGCTAAATGGAAGGCAACAGAGGGTGGTGATGGTGGTGGGGGGAACTCATCGCCAAGGGAAGTGACGAGTGGGGTGTCACAGGGATCGGTACTAGGATCAGTGCTGTTTAGGTTATACATAGCAGATATCTCACGTGGGATCTGGAATAGGATCAGTCTGTTCACTGACGATAAGAAGATGGGAGCTGTGGTAGATGACACTGAAGGATGGAAGGGACTGCAGGAGGACCAGACCAAACTACAGAAGTGGTCGTAAACATGGCAGCTGGAGTTCAATGCCAAGAAGTGTAAAGTACTGCATCTCAGAGCTAGGAGCCAGGGAGGGAGCTATCAGCTGGGAGGGGTGCAGCTGGAAAGCACCATGGAGGAAAAGGATCTGAGGGTGCTTATAACAGGCAGCATGAACAGCTCAGCTCAGTGCAGGAAGACGGCAGCAAAAGCCAACAGGATGCTGGGGTGTATAGCGAGGAGAATCTCCTCCAGAAATAGTGAGGTGATCCTTCCCTTGTGCATATCTCTGGTCAGGCCACACCTGGAGTACTGTGTACAGTACTGGCGCCCATTCCTGAAGAAGGACATCAAATTGTTGAAGGAGGTGCAACATAGGGTGACCAAAATAATCCAGGGATTGGAGAGAAAGTTCTATGGGGACAGACTGGGCAAGCTGAACATGTACTTCCTGGAGGAGCGATGGGGGATATGATTGAAACCATTAAATACCATAAAAGGATAAATAAGGCTAATACAGAAGGGATTTTTCTGCTTAGAAGAGGAAGGGATACGAGAGGGCATCAGCTGAGATTGAAGGGGGGGAAGATTCAAGACGGAAATCAGGAGACATTTTTTCACTGAATGGGTGATGGGCAGGTGGAATGCTCTGCCCGAGGAGGTAGTATCCTGTAGACCAGTGGGCAGCTTTAAGAGGGGCTGGGACAGGATGGGGGGGTTGTGATGAAGTGGGGTGGGGAATGTGGGGCAGCTGCAAGTTGAGGGGCTAGCTACACAATTGAGCAGACTCAATAGACTGTAAGGCCTGCTTCTGCTGCCATTTTCTTATGTTTGTATGTTCGTAATCATTTTCCACCCATAAGCTATTAAAATAAGGACAAATCCTGATCTCTGACTGGTCTGGAGCCTGTCACATGATATTAAAGGGTTTTGAACTATTGGTCAGTTTCAAGCCAACACTGTTAAATAGTTGAGTTTGAAACTAGTCAATAGATCACTAGAGCAGGCAATACTTTTTTGAGCTATTGCCTGCTAAACCTGCCAATCACTCCTAAACAAGCCCCCTCACCAAGATAGCTCTCAGTTACATATGTTTTGCACTTGTCGCTTCTTTTTCCAGACTTTTTTAAATATATGAAAGTCCATGGTTCTAGTGGTCCCCACGCCCTTCCTCCAACTCTAAATGTTATGCAGTAGCCCACCCCTTCTGCATGTGTTAGAGAAGTCCCCTCATGTCCAACAACCATGGTCCTTACCACCATATCAAGTGCTCACATGCCAGATAAGAATGTTACTTTCAGGATTTTTTTTAATTCCTTTTTCTGCTCCCACTGCAAGAACCCTTACAGTGAGACAGTGAAGACACACACACACACACACGTTCACACACACACACCAACTTCCTGAGCAGAGTAGTAGCAGCCTGTGCTGGGAATCCATCGGCAAATTTTCAGGTGGTGCTTGGGACTAAAATTAGGAAAATAACAAAAAAGCAGTTTCTGTGCACCCAAGCCCATTTGCCAGTTCATGAGTGCTAGTTTATCAGGGGGTAAACAGTGGCCGTGGTAGGGGGAAGCAAAGTACTTATGTAGCTCTGAAAGCAAAGAAAAGGTGCCACTAAGGGAAGCAAAAAAAAAAAAGCATTCACTTTTCATGCCCCCAGCTTCTCGGGTGAGTAGGGTGGGGGAGGCAGTAATTGTGATTCTAGACAGCATTTCCGAGGGACCAAAGAGAACAAGCTGCAAAACTATGCAGTTAAGCTTCTGTGATCTGACACCTAAACTACAAAAACAATATAATAGAAAGGTTTTTAGGTGCCAACAGGCATAAGCTTGTAAGTGCCTCTTGTGGTCATGTTCTTTTTTGCATTTAGTCAAATTTAAGGTTACATTCCATCTGAGTGATTCAACTGCATGATGTCACTGATGATGTCATTGATAGGGCTTTTAGGCATTTAAGTAGTGTTTTAGACCTACCACAGTTTATGTTGTTAGCATGTATCTCTCTCTAGATATCTTTTGTCTCATTACGTGGAATGATAGCACAGTGGGCGAGAACCAGGGCAATAGTTGGAAGAGGGCTAGGTTCAATTCCTAGTTAAGAACATTTTTATCTTTCACATCACAGTTTATGTTGCTAGCATGCAATATAAAAGTCACAGAAAAAGAGACATGCCACAATAAGTTAAACATTTTAAACTTGGAAATAAAGAGGGCGAAAAAAAACATATTAGTTTCAGAATTTGTTACAGGTCACCTGATAGTAACAATGATTTGGAATTTTTTTATTAAGAGAAGAAATAGGCATTATACCCATAAATGGTAATAACTTGAATGTAGAAGAGTTCAATTATAGGGGGATTAATTGGAGTGATTAAATGCCTAGAACTACAAATGAGAGATATTTCAGGCAAATGTTAAAGAGCAAGTGTACTGTCTAAATTTAATACTAATTTTCAGATGCAGTCAGCTATCACTTCTTATATCAGAAGTATTTTTTATTTTCTATTTGCTTTTCTGTTTGGTAATAGACAATTTTCCACCTGGCAGGACCAGGCTGATGTGTGGAGCAGCACTCTGTCTTGAGGCTAAAAAAGTCAGTTCTGTTCCTCCCACCACATCATCAGAAATGTGACCAAACATATTGAGGCATCACAACCCTTGCAGCCTGAGTAGTGACTTTCACAAGTTACCCATCAAAATACAGGACATTGTGACATCACTAGTAACCATGAAGAGCCAATCCCCGCTGCTTCAAGTGAAAGAGAATCAGTAAATCAGTCTTTATTTTAACAGGTGAAACACCTTTGAGATAAATCACATCTTCAAGATGGACCTGGGTGGATGCTAGTACACAACAGATACACATGAGTAATAACATGGAAAATTTACATAATATAAGTGAACAGAGCAGATGTTTCAGAGGTACATTTACATAATTGATTAATGGCAGAATACATTTTACAAATTTTCGGTAAAAGCAGATTACCTAGTGGTAATGGTGTAATAGATGACAAATTATATACAGTAGCAACATACAGCCAGGACCCAGTGACTCAATATAGGAAGATACATGGTAGTGAGGAAATAGGGAAAACAAATTAGATACACTAGCAAATGTGCTGTTGAGACCAGAGATCCAAACAGGAGATGCAAATCAAAATAGAGGCCAGAAAGGATGTCCACCAGGGCAAGTCAGTGGTAGTGGACCAGCAAAGTGCTAATTAGATCATCAATGGTTACATTTGCATGCCTCTGTAAAGGACTGCACAAGTATAGTTTTAAATGTTGATAATTTTACAGGCATCATCAATTTGAGGTTTTTTTTTGCAGTTTAATAATCTGACAGGGAGAAATGGTTCTCCTTGGTTACTAGTGATGTCACAGTCAGTGTGGTCTCAATGTTCATGGTATAGTGGGAAGAACAGAACTGACTTTTGTTTAGCCTCCAGACAGAGTACTGCTCCACACAACTTCCCAGTACTGCCAGGTGGCAAATCTTCTAACTAGTAAAGAGAAAAGGAAAAAATAATTCAGCTATAAGAAGTGATAGCTGACTGCATCTGAAAGTTACGATTAATTACAGGCAGTACACTAGCTCTTTAAACAATTACACACTGGACCAATTGATGAATCAGGGTACTTTGGAGTCCACTATTCTTGATTTCATTATCAATGATTTAAAAGAATTCATTAGTGACATAACTATACAAGAACCTCTTGACATCAGGGACCATAACGTGGTCTTCTTTAAAGTTAAACTACTGGTATACATAAAGAAGTCACCTCTGCATAGATTGGGGCTTCAGTACCCTGATCCTCCCTGCAGGCAGAATCTTCATTTAAGGATGTGCTTACCTGATCCCTCATAAAATCCTCTGTTAGCAGGAATGCATTTTCTTTCATGCCTGTGCCTACCTCTGAGATCACGCTACACAAGAGTGCTAACAACCTGATATGATGATGCACCCTGCTACTTCCTGTATCATGCCCTATGTACTGAGATTTACTAATCTCTGTATCTCCTATGTCATACTCTATTTTCAAAGACTATATATAAATGCTATGTATATCAATGTATCTATATATACACAAGCAATTTAGGCATAGGCTTTGAGAACAGAGCAGGGCACATAATACAGAGATGATTAAATCTCCATATGTAGGGCATAATACAGAAAGGGGCAGTGACCCATCATCATATTACATAGTTAGCATTCTCATGCAGCAGGCTATAAGAGGTCAGGCACAGGCACTGCAGAAAAAGCCTGCCTACTTAATTGAGTATTAGACACTTTTATGAGAGATAGGTATATACATACTTAAATAAAGACCATGCCAGCAGGAAGGATTGGGATACTGAAGCCCTGACCTATGCAGTAGTGGCTGCTTTATGTATACCAGTTGTTCCACTTTAAGATAGTAAGCACAATTGAGTATGTTAATAATGTTATGTGTAGAAGGCAGTCCCGAGGGCTACGTTCACAGAGGTTAAAGAAAATCTAGCAAAGTGGAATTGGTCAATGAATTTAGTGACAGTACACTGGAGGAAAACTGGGATTTATTTAAGAATAAAATTAAGGAGCTAGATAATAAATTCTTTCTTAGAATGCGAAAAAGAAGTAGTAAAAACAGCATGGTAAGTAAAAGAACAGGGAAATTAATATCAAGACAAAAAGCATGAGAAATTAGGAAATCGGGTATGCAGTTCAATATTTTTCAAATGCATTTTAAATGTGTTCTATAACTTGATCATTTTTTTAACATTTTTCCCATAAATAACATAATCTTTTGGGGAACACGTCTCATTAAAAAGGTAACGAAATCCTTCAAATCGAGCCAGAAAGGTAATTTTGCAGTCACTTTGTAAAAGCACCTTTTTGACTGGATTTGAATATTTTCACCTACCAAATTTATGAAGTGGGATCATAGGAAGACTATTCTGAATGTTTGGGGGTCAAAATATTAAAAAGCAACAAAGTTATGAAGGTATGTTGATATTTTTTAACCCTTGTTCATAACTTTAGTTATTTTCAATATTTTGACCCCCAAATTACAATATAGACATTTTTTCACACACCCTCATGAATGTGATTGGTGTCATTTTACAAATCCTGGCTAAAATGTGTTTTCCCACTTATGGTGCAAAATGACATTTCAGCCAGTATTTTATAAATGACACCTTGTTGTGTTCAGAATTAGGGTTCATAAAAAGACTATGTCGAAAATTTGGGATCAAAATGTGAAAAAAAAAGTTATAAGGAACACTGAATTTTTCTAACATTTACTACTAACTTTATTTTTGCAGATTTTGGTCCCTAATGTTCAGTACATCCTTTATGTTACCTCACCACCTGGACATGACAGGTGTCATTTTTCAAATCCCTCTGAAACATGCTTTCACAGTGGCACTGCAAAATCATCTTTTGGATAAGATTTAAAAAATTCCACCAGTCTTGATTATAATGTCATGTCATAAAAAGACTGCTGGGAATTTGGGGTCAAAATGTGGGAGACCACTGAAAATGAGACACTGCCTCTCATCTGGCCTATTCTGGTCATAAACAATCTAAAAATGTGTAAAAGCAGGACACAGCTGAATATTAGATGTTGCATCTCATCTGGGCTATCCTGAGTAAGTATTTAGTAAAAATGTGTAAAAGCAGGTCCCAGTACAGCAGAGTCCCTACTGAGCTATGCATCTATGCTGCTCTATCATGCGAAAAATACACTTTAAAAGCTGGACCCCACTGAAAATGTAGTTTACCTTTCAGCTGGGCTATCTTGGGTAAACACATTATGAAAATGGGTAAAAGCAGGACCCATCAAAAAAGAGATACTAAATCTTGTTTTTGCTGTCCTGTGTTAATACAAAATAAAAATTGGGAAAAGCAGGATCCCACTGAAAACAAGATAGCATCTGAGCTGTGCTATCCTGGGTAAATACAGTACAAAGGTGTGTTAAAGCAAGCCCCACTGAAAATGAGATATTGCATTTCAGCTGGGTTATCCTGAATAAATATATTGCAACACTGTGCAAAAACAGGACCCTTTAGCAGAACCCAAAAGATGTTGCATCCACAATTATCTGTCCTAGAAAATGCATTATAAGAGCAAGACCACACTAAAAATGAGATATTGCATCTCACCTCTACTGTGCTGAGTAAATGCAGTATAAAATTGTGCTAAATCAGGACCCCATTGCAAATAACATATTAAATCCCAGCTGGTCTAGCTTGGGTAAATATACAGTAAAAATGTGAACAAGCAAGACCCAGTACAACAGAACATTTAAAAGTTGATAAATGCTTGCATAAATTCTGGTTCCCATTCTGTTAGTGTTCCATCTATATAGACCTATTAGTAAATACAGTGGGTGTTTCTGATTCACATGTTGCTGGCAAGTACCATTTTAGAACTATATAAAATAGTGCATATCCTTTTCAGCCAGAGAGTTCTACCGTGCAGTACGCTGGGTTGCCAGAACCATTTCTAAAAAGATTAGAACCCTTTTGGACCAGGTTTTAATTTATAACTATAGCACCCATCGGTTCTAATCATTAAGGATTTTAAATACTAAATAAAATGTTGCTTTTGTTCAGACATTTGAAAAACAGGAGACGCCAGTTGGAAAACAACCTAATTAACAGGAATAACATTCTAAAATGTTTAAGGAGACAGACATATGAGAATGTATTGCGTATATACAGTATCTGTATCTGTGGCTGAGCCAGACTATGATTCATCGATTGTGACTCTTGGTATTTGCATTTTGAACAGCACATAGTGCTTCTCATTCTTTTTCTGCATGGACAGTAAATCATTATTATTGCTATATTAAGCTGGCAGGTCTCTACAGAGTTATTTTATTCTTAACTTGGTTGTTTTTCTTGAGCTCCATTCATGAAAGAGTGAGTTCTAAATAGTGTTGTGCAAAACTGAGAAATTTCGTTACGTGAAATATTTCACGTAATTCGTGCATTTTGCAAAATATTTTGCAGGTGCGAAATGCAAACTTTTGCCTGAAAATTGTGAAATTTCTGCCAAAAATTTCAAAATGTCACTGTGAAATGCAAAATTTCTCACATTTTCATACAAAATTGTGCAATTTTGGGGCAAAATTGCGCAACTTGGGGGCAAAAGTTTGCATTTCGCACCCGCATAATATTTTGCGCAAATATCACAAAGTATTTCATGTGGCAAAATTGTCGATTTTCGCAGCAATTTCAGTAGCAAAGTTTTATTTCACAACATCTCTAGTTCTAAAGAAGATTAGAACCCTAAAACTAGTTGAAAAGCTCACAATCACAACCACAACCCACAACGTATGTGAGTTCTAACAGTCCTATTCTATAACAGAACTTGGATGCACTGGACTAACAATGGAAGAACTAAGGAAGCAGGCACACAGGGAACTCTGCTGGTCCAGTAACATAAGGCAGACTACCCATGTACTGGTTGCTGCCTGTTTAAAAGGATGTATTGCCAGAGTGAGAGAGAGAGGCAAATATTATGTAGTGTAGAGAGGGTAAGACCTCTAAAAGTCAAGCTAAGGGCAACTGAAACACACAGTAGAGTGGGAATAGAGGCAACACCCTATCTAGGGTAGGGGAGAAAGTGAATATAGGAAGTCAACTATTCTAAATTACCAAGGGACCAAAAAAAAAATTGAAGGAAACCCCTATCGAGGTAAGGGATCAAACACAAACTCGGAAGGGGAAAGGTAAAGGGAATTCAATGGGTTGGTTAGTGATAAGGGAAGCCAAAAGGCAAGGGAAAGGCAGGGAAGCAAAACATAAGGAAGATAAATCAGCATGGGAGTGGTACAGTGTAATAGCTGAGGGGTCATAATCATCAGAAATACGCTCTGGAGATTGAAGTGTTGCCCAATACGCAGGCACCTCTCTGGGCCAAGAGCAGAGGTTGCTAGACTCTAGGCCGAACTGGCATGAGTACAGGGCACCATCTGCCTCACCCAAAGGCCACCTAGTTTCAATCAATCAAAATTTTATTTATAAAGTGCCCCTTCCCATGGGCTAGAAGCACTGTACAACATAATACACATATATAACACAACATACAAATATAAATTATTTATAAAACATTTTTAACAAACATCTTTCAGAGCATATTAGTTTGCCTTCACTCCCTCAAGGTATGCCAGCAAGGAGGCAGAGTGTCTGGACTTTAGTGGGCTCTAGGAGGTGGGGGAAGAAGGGAGGGAGAGCACCCCTCAGACCTTACCACTGCACAATTCCTTTGCCATTCCGGTGGGATGGGGAAGTCACAAGGCAAGAGTAAGAGAGGAGGTGAGGGTCCTCAAGGGAGCAGGCTCTGAGAAAGGTGGGCGAGTCCCTTCCCCCAGCCAAGAAAGTGGCATTTGCTAGTGAGGGACTCCACAGTCAGGGGGAGTGAATGATGGGATGGGAGGGATAGGGTAGTACATTGCATTCCAAGTGCTTTGGCGGGGAGGACTAGAGGGTGGATCTTGGAGATCACCAGGGAAGAGGGGGTAGGGAGGGAGCCAGATGTTGTCCATCTGGGGATGAATAATTTAGCAAGGGAATCTGTAGGGATAGTGCAAAATAGGTTTAAATTGCTGGGGAGGGGCCTGAAGCAGGTAGCTCATACAGAGGCCTTCACTGAGGTGCTATCCATGCGTGTTCAGGGGAAGGGTAGGGAACTCCGCTCTAGATCCTGCAATGAGTGATTAAAAGCATGGTGCAGGAACGAGGGCTTTAACTACATCAGGAACTAGGGTCACACCTGGGGGGATGGAGGCCTGTACAAAGGAGACAGCCTCCATCCATCCAAGAGGGGAAGGGCCATCCTGTGTAGAAAGTTTAAATGCTACTTTGATGAGCATTTATACTAGCCAAAGGGAGAAGCAGAAAGACTGAGGGAAGCATGATTGCCCCTCCCACAAGACTACTGTAACAGGAATGGTTAACCTAGAAAGAAAAAAATCCCTGGAGGTTGATGGAAGCAAAGAAAAGGGAAGGACAAGCAAGTCTGGAGGAGGAACATCATTTGGAAGAGAAGGAAAGGAGGGAAGACAGAAAGACAACAAGAGTGGAGGGGAGGGTAGAGCTAGGGTAACAGAGGGGGCAAGGGGAGGAAGCAAGAAGGGAAGATAGATTAGAGGGCGAGAGGGACAAAGAGAATGGAGAGCCATGTGTACCAATGCAAGGAGTCCGGGAAACAAAATTCCTGACCTTGAGGCAATCATTGCAGAGGCAGACCTGGATCTGGTGGTCATAACAGAATTATTGTGCATGGACAAACACGGGTGAGAAGTGGTCATCCCATGCTACATCACATTCCAGAAGGACATGTCAGGGAGGAATGGCAGAGAGGTTTTCTTTTTTATGTGAAGGAGGTTATAAGGGCAACTGAGGTAAATGGGCAACAGGGGGACAATGAAGTCCCGGAGGTACTATGGGTCAGCCTAGAGATGGGGTCAGGGGCCATTACTCACATGGGGTGAAGTACAGGCCTCCGACACAGGAGGAGGATTTAGACAGAGTTCTAGGGGAAGTCATTAGCAAAATGACCATCAAGAGGGATGTTTTGATTATGGGGGATTTTAATCTGCCGGATATAGGCTGGGACATTCTCCCTGCAGCTACATCAAGAGGCAGGGCCATCCTTGACTCCATGCGAGGGGCATTTATTAGGCAGCTGGTTTTGGAACCCTCTAGGGACAGGGCAGTACTAGACATGGTACTTACAAACAGAGATAGAATTGCTGACATAATGGTGTGTAGTCCCAGGGGTACAAGTGATCACTGTACTGTATGATTTGGCATTTGGATGGGACCGGAAAAACACACACACACTAAGACGAGGGTCCTGGACTCCAGGAGGGCAGACTGTAAACATAGAAACATGGAAACTGAAGGCAGATAAGGACTGCTTGGTCCACCTAGTCTGCCCATTTTCCCTACCTACTGTAATGCTGCAGACCCTTCTTGATCTCTGGCATAGCCCTCCCTTCTGTAACAACTAAGGTTCCCTTATGCCTGTCCCATGCGATCTTGAATGTCGTTAGTTTTTGACCCCACCGTCTCCACTGGGAGGCTGTTCCAGGCATCCTCAACTCTTTCTGTGAAGAAGTGCTTCCTCACATTTCCCCTGAGTTTATTCTCTCCAGCTTCATAGCATGCCCCTTGTTCTTGAGCATCTTTTTTCCTGAAAAATGCATTCCTCCTGTACCTTATTTATACCCATGAGGTATTTAAAAGTCTCCATTATAATCCTCTTTCCCTCCTTTCTCCCGGGGTGTACATATTGAGGTCCTTTAGTCTCTCTTCATAGGGTGTCTGGTGCAGACCCTGCACCATTTCAGTTGCCCTCCTTTGGACCTCCTCTACCATATCTATGTCCTTCTGCAGATGGGCATAAGGTCATATTGCCGCAGACCAAAATAGTGCAGAAATATATCGCACTGTCAGTACAGCGCACTATATTGCCCAGGTGCAATTCTTGATGTTTTGTGGTACAGTATATTGCCCAGCTGCAGTTCTTGATGTTTTGTGGTACAGTATATTGCCCAACAGCAATTCCTAATGTTTTGTGGTACAGTATATTGTTCAGCTGCAATTCCTGATGTGTTGGAGTACAGTATATTGCTCAGCTGCAATTCCTGATGTTTTGGGGTACAGTATATTGCTCAGTTGCAATTCCTGATGTTTTGTGGTACAGTATATTGCTCAGCTGCAATTCCTGATGTTTTGTGGTACGGTATATTGCTCAGCTGCAATTCTTGATGTTTTGTGGTACAGTATATTGCTCAGCTGCAATTCTTGATGTTTTGTGGTAGCCTGGGTAAAACATTGGCTGGACAACAGGACACAGAAGGTAATTGTAAAAGGAGTCCACTCTGAAGAAAGAGGGGTTACTAGTGGGGTACCGCAAGGTTCAGTACTGGGTCCAGTCCTTTTTAATGTCTTTATAAGTGACATTGTAGAGGGACTGGAAGGAAATGTATGCCTCTTTGCAGATGACACAAAGATCTGCAACAGGGTTGATACACAAGGAAGTGTGGAAAGGAATAGAAGGGACTTGGCAGGAGGAATGGTTAGAAGAATGGCAGCTTGGATTCAATGCAAAGAAGTGCAAAATAATACACCTGGGAAACAAAAACCCAGGGGAAGATTACACAATGGGGGGGGGTAGTAACAACAACAAAAATGAAAAGGGACCTGAGGGTAATCATATCAGATGACCTTAAGGTTAGCAAGCAATGTGAGAAGGTAGTAGGGAGGGCTGAGGGGATACTGGGATGTACAGGGAGAGGCATCACCAGCAGAAAACAGAAAGTCGTTATCCCTCTATACAGACAGTTGGTGAGACCCCATCTGGAGTACTGCATCCAGTTCTGGAGACCCCATCTCCACAAGGACATATACAGGATGAAGGCAGTCCAGAGGAGGGCAACTAAAATAGTGCAGGGTCTGCAAGAGAAGCCATATGAAGAGAGACTAAAGGATCTTAATATGTATACCCTTGAGGAAAGGAGGGAGAGGGGGAACATGATAGAAACTTTTAAGTACCTCAGTGGAATCAACAAAGTGCAAGAGGGTAGCATCTTTTAGAAAAAGAGATGTGCAAGAACAAGGGGACACAATTTGAAGATGGGGCAGCTCTAGGGGCAATGTGAGGGAAGTATTTTTTGCAGAAAGGGTGGTGGATGCATGGAACAGCCTTCCTGAGGAGGTTGTGGGGTCTAACACTGTGGGAGAATTCAAGAATGTATGGGACAGACATAAGGTAGTTCTTGTGGGGGGTAGGAAGAAATAGGCTGTTGGTTAACTAGGATCTGCAGCTTATCCTGTAGGTAGGGGAATGGGCAGACTAGGTGGGCCAAAAGGTCCTTATCTGCCATCAAAGTCTATGTTTCTATGTTTCTATATATTGCTCAGCTGCAATTCTTGATGTTTTGTGGTACAATATATTGCTCAGCTGCAATTCTTGATGTTTTTTGGTACAGTATATTGCTCAGCGGTAATTCTTGATGTTTTGATCTGTCCCCCGCCCACCCCATTACGGGAGGCTGTGCCCACCCAACCCTCCCAAACTTAAATAATCAACTAGGGAAGGGGGTGAAAATTTACATCACACAAAGTGCGAAATTAAAAAAAATGTCAAAAATGGACATTCGTCTGGGACCAGGATTCGAATCCCGGTCCACAGATGCACCACCTTCATTGCTGCCTGCGGCTCACCCTGTCGAGCCACAGCAGCCACTCAGTGGACCCTTCTCTAGGCAGAGGTCTTATCCTCTCCTAGGAAATAGCAACAGGCTGCACAACCACACTTACACAATTTTGCAGGTTTGCACCCTGTCGCTATAGCCACCCGCGCTGTCTGTGTTGTGTGGTTTTGACCTGCGCCATGTTATATATATATATGGAATATTGACCTAGTATGTTGGAGATGTGGTCTCCAGAACTGGACACAGTAGTCTAGATGAGGTGTCACCAATGATTTATACAGCGGTATCATCATCTCCCTCTTTCTGCTGGTGATACCCCTCCCAATGCATCTTAGCATCCCACTGGCTCTTCCCACTGCCTCATCACACTGTTTTCCCACCTTTAGGTCATCAGATATGATTACCCCTAGGTCTCTTTCTTGTTTGGTGGTCATCAGTACCACTCCCCTCATCTTGTACTCCATACATGGGTTCCTGTGCTCCAAGTGCATGATTTTGCACTTCTCTGCATTGAAACTTATTTGCCACACTCTTGACCATTCTTCAAGCTTTCTTAGATCCCTATTCATTTTTTCAATGCCCCAAGTGTCTTATTGCAGATTTTAGTGTCATCTGCAAAAAAGCATACCTGCCCTTCTAACCCCTCTGCAATGTCACTTATAAAAACATTTTAGAGGACCGTACCCAATACTGATTCTTGTGGCACCCCGCTGGTCACCCTTCCTTCCTCAGAGTGAACTCTGTTTACCAACCACCCTCTGTCACCTATCTCCCAAACAATTTCTTACTCAGTTTACAACTTGTGAAGCCACTCCCAGGCTGTCCAGCTAGTTTAGAAGTCTCCTATGTGGAACAGTGTCAAAGATATAGGAAACTACCTCCAAGAATGCCTCAAGGTGGGGGAGGCAGAGGGGTAGTGGAGGCTCAATGGAGAAACATTAAGGAAGGTATAGCTCAGGTAATGCATGCTGTTTGATGTTTAGCACCTCAGTGGACATGGGAGAAGTTCTAGAGGACTGGAGGAGAGCTGATGTGGTCCCTCTGCACTAAAACAGCAGTAGGGAGGATGCTAGCAACTACAGGCCAGTCAGTATCACATCAGTGGTGGGAAGTTAATGGAGGCACTACTGAAGGAGAGGCTCATGGAGCACCTAGAGACAAAAGGGCTGCAGGACCACTGGCAACATGGTTTCCAAGGGGGAGGGCAAGGTCAAACGAATTTCATAGATTTCTTTGAGTGGGTTTTCAGGGAGGTGGATCAAGGGAGAGCAGTGGATAGTCCTATTTGGACATCAGGAGGCTGATTAAGAAACTAAGCAGCCTAGGGGTGTTAGAGAAAGTGACAAGCTGAGTATTAAACTGATTAAAGGATAGGAGGGAAAGGGTGTTGGTAAATGGTAGCCAGTCAAGCAATAAGAGGGTGACTAGTGGGTGCCACAGGGTTAGGTGCTGGGACCAGTTCTCTTCCGTGTTTCATAAGTGAAACTGAAGAGGACCTTGTGGGTAAGGTGTGTGTCTTTACAGATGCTGAATCTGATTCAGGGTTGACACTCAGGAAGGGGTAGAGAGACGTAAAGGTACAAAGGGATCTAAGCAAACTAGAGGGATAGTCCAGGGACTTGGCAGCTGGATTTCAATGCCAAAAAGCACACAGTTATGCACTTAGGGCTGTGGAACCCAGGGGCTCACTATAAGATGGGACGCTAGAGCTTACAGTCACCAAACAAGAAAGAGACCTAGGGATCATCATATCTGATAATCTCAAGGTAGCTTAGCAGTGTGACAAAGCAGTGGGAAAGGCTAGAAGGATGCTGTGGTGCACCAGAAGAGGGATTTCTAGCAGGAGGAGAGAGGTGGTGCTGCTGTTGTATCGCTCACTGGTGAGACCCCACCTGTAGTTCTGTGTCCAGTTCTGGAGGCCACACCACTGCAAGGATATTGAAAGGGTGGAGGTGGTATAGATGAGGGCAACCAAAATGGTGAGGCAGTTGCATGAGAAACCATATGAGGAAAGGCTGCAGAAACTTAAGAGGTACTCCCTAGAAGAGAGAAAAGCGAGAAGGGACATGACTGAAACCTACATTTACCTCACAGATATGAACAAGTTGCAAGTGGAGGGTGTATTTCAGAGAAAAGAAGGCACTACAACAAGGGGGCATGTAATGAAGCTAAGAGGGAAACGTTTAGGAGAGATGTGTGGAAATACTTCTTCATGGAAAGGGTGGTGGATGGCTGGATCAGCCTGCCAGTGGAAGTAGTGGGGGCAAAGACTCTGGGGAGCTTCAAGCATGCATGGGATAGGCACAGGTGCATATTAGGCAGAGGAACAGTGGGAGGGAGTGACAGCTATGACCCGCTAGCATCTGCGGTGATCAGGGCCGGTGTTAGGCACCCGCGAACCCCGCGACTAAATAGAATGGTCTAGCAAGGGCACCAGTAGTATACTTTTTGTCTGTCCCACCCCACTCCCTGCCTGGATCAACACAGCATCCCATAGCTGAGCAGCATTATTAGTACCTGGCAAGAAAATCGGGCCCCGATTTCCAGGGAACGCCAGACTACGCCTACGCGTCCACGCCACCATCCTGCCTTCAGTTCTTTCCCCAGGGAGGTTCTCATGTTCCCCATGGTCCTCTGTTGTGCTGCACAGAACGTGTTGACGGGAGGAGGTCCTGTGCTGGAACCAATCACAGGCTCCAATAGGTCCGTACGTTTATCGCACCTCCTCCAACTCAACTTGAAAATTTCTGTTCCCCCACAGGTCCGTGTCTGCAGCATAAGTACAGGGATATGGGAGTCTGGAAAGGTAGAGAGCAGAACAGCAGAGGTAAAACAAATATTGCAGCTGCTGGAGAGGAGCAATTTTTGCAATTTATTCTATTAACTATCTGTTAGAAACGTAATACTTCTAGTGTCTCCAGGTCAGATTGTGTCTGAAAAATCATGCAGTAGTTGGATTGATGTACAAAGATTACTGGGGTTTGTGGAGGGGAACGGGAAGGGGCCCGGGAGGAGGATGCGGGGTTCATCGAGGGGCCCCAGAGATGGAGTTTCTGGGGCCCCTAAAGTCCTAACACCGGCCCTGGCGGTGATGGAATAAGACCGGTACAAGGGGCAGACTGGATGGGTCTTAAGGTCCTTTTCTACTAACAAAATATATGTTTCTATGTTTCAAGAACATAAGTATAGAAACATAGAATGGTGCCAACAGAAAAAGACTTATAGCCTATCTTGTCTGCCCATTTTCCAACTAGAGTCATATTAACTACTTCACTCAGCTCTAACGATGGTCATGACAATCAGCATGCAACTCATAAACCCCCCACTATGTTTACTAACCTTGAACTCAGATTTGCCTCTGCACATGGCAAGTGTTGCTATCCACCAGCACTTTATTGTATTGTGTTATGAATTTTACATCTCACAATCATTATCTCTGCACATATGTAATATGTGGTGCTTATTCACCTGCTATTGTATTATTGTTCTTAGTGTTACTCATTGTGCTCCCACCCACCACCGGACACATCTGTAAATGAGCTGTTACCAGCTTGATATGTCTTTCCTGGTGAACCTTTTAAAATAAAATAATCAGTCAATCAAAAGGCCAGTAAAGATTGAATAATAACAACATTTTAACCAGTGTTTGAAAACTTGGCTTCTATGAAAAACGTAGCCTGACAAGTTAAATTCAGTTCTTTTTTTTAAGTCACCCGAGTAACGGGCCTTTTTGGTGGCATCAGAGATTTTATGGAGTAGCCTGTCATTAAGTTTGCAGATTTGCACTTCAGTTGAGCATTTTGAAATATTACTTAAAACACAGTTATTTGCACAAGCCTTTTCCACAATTTATTAGTTTAAATTGTTTCAGACTGTTTGATGCTTAAGTTGGCTTTAGGAGTTTCTGTTATTTAAGTTGTTTGATTTTAGCATGTATAGCACTTGGAGTCACAGGGATGTTGTGCTCTATAAAATTAAATAGCCAGCCTTGCCTAAAATAGGCTGTTCCAAAGTAATTAAAATAGTACTAGTGAATAGAGATGTGAGGAAATTTGCAAATTTCATTATGCAAAATATTTTGCAAAATTTGCCCATTTCGTGAAATTTTTCACAGAAGCCAAATTTGGAATTTTGCTTACGGAATGCAAAATTTTGTCAATAGAAGGTGACATTTCACCTACAAAATAGTGAAATTTAACTTTCGTCGCCGAAATTTCACCACTTTTCTGGTGAAATTTTGCGTTTTGCACCCCGCAAAATATTTCTCATAATGGGCAAATTTCATGAAATATTTCATGCAACGAAATTGCTGATTTCGCAGGAATTTCACTGCCAAAATATAATTTTGCAACATCTCTACTAGTGAATTCCATCTGCAAAGGTATTACATTAACATGTCACCATCTGAAGAACCCAGTGACACACAATGAAACGCAGGAGAGCAAGTTATGTGTGTATTCCTAAAAAATAAGGTCTTTATAGAAACTGAACTGAACTCCTAAAGGAACATTTGATTTGTCAACACATTTTAGGCCTGGCAATTTTTGTTATTTATTTCTTTAAAATGTACCACAGCAGTGTAGCCTACATCCAATCTCTGGCTAAAAGATTGGGTATTCTCAGATCTCCCCCAGCTGAGAGGGGGTTTGATAAGAGTGATATGTGTCCCTAGCCAACAGATAAAAAAGGTAGGGTACCTCAGGGGGAGTGTGGATCTGAGAAGATGGAGGTTTAGGAAGTTACTGCTTGGCTCAATTGGGTACCATGTTAAAATGTCACATGAAAAAGAGTGCGGTTGAAAATCATGGTGTCATAATGTCGAAAACAAAAATAGCTACAGGAGAAAAACAGCTACAATGCATAATAGCGTATAGCACTATCCTTGTAGCTGTTTGGGGACCGGGAGATGGACACTGCTGTGTGGTGTGCTGCCAACTAGCCGCTGTGGTATGAAATGTAGGGCACAGGCAGTGGAGGTCAGTGGAATGAGGTTGCACTGGGGTTCGAGTCCTGCAACAGGTAATTTATTTTTCTGTTGCCGGCACTTAGTTTTATTTTGTCTCTTCCCCTCCCGACTCAGGATCCCCCCTCCCCACGATACCTTCTCATTCCTGATTTGCCTCCCCTCCAGAGGTGATTATATTTAGATGGGGGGGTTCTGGGGGCAAAACCCCTCCATAATGTGGGTTGCAGGGGGAGGAGCCCCCCCACGAGCACATAGTCTGGCCAGTAGTTTTCTGTGGAGCTGTTGTAGTGCTCGCTGTTTTTTGCGGGCACTATTTTTGTTTTCGATGTTTTTCTTTTATGGTTTTTGACCCAAGCTGTTGTTTAGTCAAGATTTTGACCCCATACCCTGTATTGGATGGGGGGGGGTCACCAGCTGTGATGGAATGTCTCCAGGGGGCCAAGTGGCAGGCTTATGCCAAGGAGCAGGTGAGGGCATGGAGACTCACCAACTGAATGATGTTCATCTGAGGAGGATCCATGTGCCAGATGGGCCACAAAATGCACTGGGCTATTTTGAGTGCCCCTCCAGGTGTGGAAAATATATTTATGTGTTTATTTATTTGTTTGTTTATTAACCAGGTATGTACACTAATCCCAGGGAACAGTTTTTTTTTTTTTTTCCATTTTCTTTTTCTCTCCTTCCTGCCCGTCGTCAAGGTATCCGCCGGTCACGGGCAGAGCCTACCCCCCAGAACGGTACCTGAGCCTCCCGAATGCCCTGTGGCTTACCCCCACGGCGGGCTACGGGATGCAAGGGGCCAACACCCCGCAGGACATGTATTAGGTTGGAGGGCCGGCCTGGGAGGCTAATTGAAGCCGCGGCCGGCTTCATAGAGGACGACTGGCAGCCTTTTTCCATTTTTCCGGGAGGCGGGACGTGCAATGATGCCTGACATCCTGTCCTGCCTCCAAAGTCTTTCGTGTGCTGGTAGCTGTGCGATTCCCAGCCTCCGCCGGGGATCGCTCGTGCTCCGAGCATCAAGCCCCCCCTCCCTCCTGGAGAAGGAGAGCAGCCCATAGGACGCTCGATCCTTCTCCCCCCAGCCGACCCTTCCAGCGACCCGAGTCCGTTCCCGAACCCGGGTCTCCGGCGTCGCAAGCGGAAATCCCACCGCTGCGCCGACGGGCCGGCCAACCCAGGGAACAGTTTTAGGCATGAGCCTGGCCATCAAGATGACACATAACAGCATGGATACACAAACATTACAAGGAGCAGAAATAAAATATACAAAACCATGACAAGTTATTCTGAGTGCTGTAAGGTTACACAGATACATTATAAATACCCAGATAAATGAAGCCATGATGAGGCATAGCTTGGTTTTGAGGATACTGGATTAAGAAGGTAAAACATGGGAAATGAACGTCCGTTCTTGAAACAGAGGACATGTATGGGAGAGTCTGCTGATGTTTGGTGGAGTGAGGTTACTTCTGACCCCGGGACTCCTCTAAGTCAGCCTGATACTTGTTGCAGCACCCTACAGTAGGGATGGGACCCACCATACTACCATCACACCCAGAAAAGACAGAGAGCTTAAGGTAAGGAAAGGAAAGGGAGACTAGGGTTATGGAGGGCTTTTAACCAGACCATCAACAGGAATTTTAATGGCGGGGGGTTAACTTTTATATGCTGAGTCCCATACGGAATTGAAACTTGGGATTCTGACTCTGATAGCTTAGTCAGTATTGGTTGAAATCGGATGTTCCAATTATCTGACACATACTTGACAGAGCAGAATCAGCAGATTCCAAGGACCCCTTGGGGTGGGTCCTGCTGGTAGTGTATGTGTAAAGGGGGAGCACTTGAGAGAAAGTGGTGATGAGTTGCAGCACCTAATTCTGGAACTTTTGGTGTTTGTGTGAAGGGGGGGGGCACAGGAGGCAAAGTGCTCCTGAGTGGCTTCTGTTATTTCTGGTCCTTCAGGTGTGTTTATGGGGGGGTGGGGGCGGCAGGACATCGGGGAGGCTTGTAGTCTTAGCCTGACAGGGCTGTTTGTTCCTGGCCCACACTGCTGCCACAACACATAGCCAGGCCCAAAACACTGCCATAATTTGGGGTTCAATGCAAAGAAACTTAGAAACATAGAATGTAATGGCAGAAGGAGACCAAAGATCCATCGATTCTGGACTGGTCCAGACTTTGACATCACTCTGCAGGGTATCCCTTGATAACAGCGAAATAATATGAGCAAAGTAATTATAATGAGGACAAAAGAGCAACTGTGTTTTTGGCGAGATGGGTTTAACAGCACATAGTGTATTCATCAAAGTAGTGAGGTAGTGTAAAGTAAGCTGGCTGAAATTGAATTTGGCTGTTTTGTGGCAGAAACTTGTGATGCTGTGTAGCCTAGTAGAGTCACTGGCTGTGTGTCTGCTGTATAACTACAGTAAACCTATGTTTGATGCTCATGATTGGTAGTGTTTTTAATTTTTTTATTTGTGTACTTCTATTTTTTTTACATGTTGCACCACAGTTCGTGCCCCCCCCCAGTTCTATTCTGTTCTGTACCCCCTCCCAACATTGTCCCGCTCCCCAAGTTGCATCCACCCCGGAGTAGGAATATATCATCTGCCACTGAGTTTCTCCCCCTTCCTGAATTGTGCCCCCATGGAGTTTATTATTTTAACTTGAGGGGTGCGGGGTGCTCAGAAAAAAGTCAGTACACATCACCACCCACTCAAAATGTTAGCACACATAGCTGTTTGTGGTGCATGCTGTAGTGTTCATCGCTGTTATTCAGTCTCTGTTATTTTTGTGCCATTTTGTAGGTGCTCTTTTCAAATGGAAGCAAATGGAAGCCTCTGCAGGACTTCCCTGCCATTAAGACAAAAATCCAGAAATGCAGTTCACAAGGATTACCTTATTGCAGGTACTATAGGAGCATAAAGAGCAAGTGGGTGAATTTGGAGATGTTGTGAATATAATTTTAGGTTTTGAAGGTAAATATAAATTGTCTTTGAAGACCACATTGAACCTGATGCCCGCCTTTAGACCCCCACTTCACTCGTGATGACAGTAACCATCATGCATCTTACCCTTTTGTAACTGAGATGAGAGATGCACACGCCTAAAATGAGGAACAATGAGAGACACTGACCCTCATAATGAGGGACAAATCCTCAAACATGGACATACAAGCTGCGAGCACTGTGGAAACCATTTTGTGTACTTGTTCAAAGTCTGTTTTTGATTTAGCATCTCAGAATACTATGAATTTCTGCTTTAAAGTCTGAATTTACCACACATTCTCTTTGTGGGCAGCACCTTTTCCATGAGAAACGGGTGATGGACAGAGCAAACTTGAAGGGTAAAAGTAGGGCTCTCCCTTGTCATCAGGGCTAGTTGAGTGGTATGGTTATCATGCCCCTAACACACAGTAAAAATAATAGCCCAACACAAAATGTCTGCATCAAGAAGTACCTGCACAGTGTTGCATTAAACTGGGCCACAACCAAAAGGACTATGCACTCAGGAGATTGCAGTGTTCAAAATTTAGTAAACAATTTTATTTATTTATTTCAAACATTTTGCCAGGAAAGACATACTGAGCTAAACAAAAGATCATTTCCAGATGCATCCTGGAGGGATAGTGAAAGAGGAGTACAAGAAAACAAAAACAAAAAAAACATGTGATGAAGCCCCTGAAGAAGATCTATTGTGACATTGTTACGTAGAGGTGTGTAAGTCATCTCTGGTCTGTGAGCACAGTTTTCATGGTGAGACAGTGAGCATTGAAAAGAGTAACTTGTTTAACAATGTTTTAGCACAGCAATCTCCTAAGCACACATTTCCTTTTGTTGTGGCTATGAGATTCTAAATTTGGTCTGTGGCACACCTGAGTGTGAGTGCTAGGGCTCTCCTAGTTGTGTGCACTTATTTGTGAGCTGCAAAGAAGTTGTTAGCTTAAATTCTGATAGCTAGGTGTTTTGAGCACTCGTGGTGTATTCTGACAATAACTGTGGCACTAAAGCACTGAGAGAGTGTTCCCTTGGTGGGCAGGCATGTGAAAAAGTCAGTTAAGGGCACATGATCGTAATAGACAAATGCATGCATGCAAAGGGACATAATGAGCCCTCTTCACAGTGTACAGTTATGTTGGTATCATTATAGATCAAGGGAGCGCTCCCAGCCAATCAGAGTGCTCCTTTCCCCTGCACGTGAGACTCTCTTATTCTGTGAACAGAATCTCAGGTGTAGATGCCCTGGAAATGGGCATGTACTGGGAACAGTTTTAAAAAAATATATATATTATTGATTGCTCTCGATCAATAATATATTAGTATATCCCCTGTCGACACTGTTCCTGTATTAGGAGTGTTTCACTTGCCTTCTCGGCTAGAGCTGTAGCCAGCCCAGCTTCACTTCGCTGTTCTCACCCAGCCGAAGGCACGTGAAACCACTCTTATACAGCAACGAGTGGCTCTGGGGGACTTATTGACATATAACCGATGAAATAGGAGCAGGCAATTGCATTTAAAACTGGGGACACATAGAAATTAAAAATTGGTTGTATCAATAGTAATATATTGAAAATAAAGATATAAGACATTCTTCAGTTGGCTAACAAATCTTCAAGGCATCTAAAATTAATGTTTGTGACAGGGTGTATAAGTCCTACACCGATCCCTAACTGAACAAAGGTGCAAGAAGTAGCCTTTGCTAACTTTCGTTCAGCTTCGAGTTGGGGCCCATAAATTCAGTTTACCTTCAAGAATTCAGCCAAACCACTTCAGCACCCAGAGCAGTATTTGTCACCGGGTTAAGCAAACTGCGACTACTGTAGGGAGGACATGAGCCTTGAGGTCAGCAATGAGTATTTATTACTGTAGTTTAATTGTGGTAGGTTTTGTTGGCAAGAATGCCACAAGTGCTTAGGGCTAGTCCATTGGCCACTTCCTCCTCATCTGAGTCATTTCCTGCCACCCTCCCCTTCCCCATTTCCCAGTCCTACACAAAAATTAAAATAAAACAACAATGAAGAGTGTCAGCTTCTGCTGGTGCACTGCCAGAAGCCAACCATGTCTTTTTCTACAACTCCCTTGCCCAAACCTTAGTCTTCACAGTAGCTGAATTTAATAGATGCCCCCCCCCGACACCCAATCCATGATTCAGGGGAGGAGTGCAATATTTTAAAATCCAGCTGCCATCTCTTGTCCCTCCTCTCTGCAGTATGCCCAATCCATTCAGTACACCCATTAATGTGACTATAAGAGCAGTTGGGCACATAACCACTAAGGAGGGGTGGCAGGGTGCTTTGTGTGAGTGATGATGCTAGGTAGATTGATCCTGCCCCTGGTCACACAACTGCTCACTCTTACAGTCACGTGGCTGGCTCAACTGAATAGAGCGGGCATGTGACAGAAAGAGTGGACAATTGAGTTAGCCTGCCTACTGAAATATTTGCTCCCCCTAATCAGTAATGGTGGGTTGAGTGGAGCCAGTCTATTAAAATCAACTGTGGGGACTGGGGAGGGAGGCTATGGAGGGAGTGGCTTCAGAAAAAGACATAGTTGGCTCCAGACAGACTGCCAGCAGCTTGCATTTTTTTGTTTAGCTTGTCTTGTTTGGGGGGAAGGGAAAGGAAGGGAAGGAGGCTACATGATATGATGGTTCTTCAAGCGCCACATTGACTGGTTTGCAGCAATCAAAGCAAAAGTTTATGTTTGGGGCCAAAAGTTCATGAGCATGAAAATCAAACAACCAAAGCTGGAGGTGTTCAATTCTCCAGTAAAATAAAAAAAATAGGCAATTTGGCACAATTTTGTTAATGTCATTAAAATGTGGCCAAGCACTACTTTTGAACTCAGAGACATTTTAGCTCCCATTTAATGTAACATACTTGGACTTTAGACTCGAATCTTCTGTTTAGGGGTTGTTTTAATCAAAACATAATTATGGAATTAAATGTGTGTCTTAATGGTACTATCAGTACCTCACCTTTCAACAGCATGAAATTTGTCCATGTGGAAAGCTTGCTCTGTACCTGCCAGCGCTGTACCTGACCTATGTCAGATGGCTTTAGTCTCCAACCCCTTACCTCTTACTAGCACTGTATCACAGGGTGGGGGTGTCTGCACTATGCCTGCCCCAAACTGAACCTGATCATGTGGATAAACAGAGGGCTTCAGATGCCAGCAAGCTGTCCCTCACCTTTCTCCAGCACTAAATGCATCACAGTGATAGGGAAGCCTGCACTATAGGATTCCCATACTGTACCTAACCCTAGGAATAAACAAAGGGCTTCAGCCTCCAGTGTTAGTCCTTCATCTTTCACCATCATGGAATACATCACACTGCGAGAAAACTTGCAGTGTACCTGATCCATACGGTACCTGAAACTGTGTACGGATGGCTTCAGTCTCCAGTGATGTCAGTCCCTCACCTTTCACCAACACTTAATACATCACAGCATTTGCTCCAAATATTTTTCTGTTCTTCATGATACAGGTCTCTGGTTCACTTCCAGTCCCACCTGGTTTTAATTGGTACCCTCTGCAGCTGTTAGCCCTGATGACATCAACCATGGTGAGGCCAAGCTACTATTTTTGTATGTTATTACCTTTCCCCTTTCCCCTTGGTGTCCTAACACAAACCTTGCAGGTTATGTGATACTTCTAAGAAGTTTCATTCATCCCAGTCACGCAGTGCTCTGGTTTACATTCCCCCCTTCCAGAGTGCTTGATGTTTCTGTGATGTCGTCAGCTCCAATTAATAAAAGGTTTTCACTTAATCTAGTGAATGTTGCTTAACCGCAGGAGACTGAGTTGTTCGCTGTTGGGTATGGGTTTTATGTTAGGTTGGAACACATGTGCTGCTTTATCTCCTACTGGTGTGAGTAATGCTGGGTATATAACTTAAATAATAGGGTAGCAACTAAACAACATCAGATTAATATCAAAGCCTTAACATAGATGCATTTATAGCAAATCACTGTAAATGTGCTGCTAGGGTGGGTGAATCATCTTCCATATAGCACCAATACTTAAATAACACCCCCACACACACACAAAGGTACCCCCTAAGAAACTGCACAGCTCATGCTTGCAGTGTAAATGGGGCTCCATTTTCACTAATGTGGAAGAGAGACTCCAATGCAACTTCCTTACTATGTGACCCTGAGCAAGTCACCCATATCTCTGTGCTTAACCTCTTTATAATTGTTCTCAAACTTATCTCAGTGCTGTTTCAAGCTTCCTGTGTACCAGAAACAGCAGCAGCAGTATCCCCTTCTCCCTGGGGCGCGTTGAAATACTGTTTGTATAAAAGGAGCTATATGAAAATAAATTCCATTTCAAGTGTTCTTTACTGATGTGTGCCATCATATACAATATTTACACTTATAACATTGTGGCCTGGATATTCAAACTGCGCCAGGCTGTGGCGCAAGCCTGGGCGCAGCTCAACTTTGTTGCGCAGGGGTGTGGCCTGGGCAATATTCAACGTGTGGCACAGCAGCTTTGAATATCGCACCATGGCCACCCCCACTGTGCATGGCACAGTGGCACTGAGCCAGCGCAAGTGGCCAGAGCGGAGCATGGAGATGCGCTAGCGGAAGTGCCATTGCGCCATGCACAGCACCTGCGATGTTCAAAAGGGGACCTGCAAATGGGGCCATAATTTATGCAAGGCACACATGGGGCCATTTGCATGTCATTATGGCCCCATTTGCATCTCATTAGCATGCAGGTGTGCCGATCCTCGACGACTTACCTGGCGCCCCTGCCAGGCAGCAGCCATCGGGATCGACATTTCTGCAGTTTAATTGGTATTCTCGTTTAATGAAATTTTATTAGTCTGTTTAGTGATTTATGTGTTTTGAGTCAACGGGCATCGGGTATATTGTAAATCACTTCGTTCAATATCCTCGATGGTGTGTGATCCGCACTCTGCCCATCTAAGGCATCTGTAACTCATAAATAGTTCTGTCGCCTGGTGATTCAGTGTACCCTTGCTCGCTTTCATTGACTGCCTCACTCGCCGCTTCCTCGCCAGCTGGCGGTGGTGCGACTACCGCCTGTCACTTCATCAAGCCGCCGACCGAAGCAGAAGCCAGCACGCCATTGGTTCAGGTGACATCGGGCGCAGTAGCCCATATTGCGCCATAGCACATTCCAGATAATGTGTGAACATATCTGGAATGTGTGTAGTATGGCTGCACTTCCATTGGCTCACGCCAGAACCAGTGGCATGCAGCCCTACCAAGCTGTCAGTCGGTGGGCAGCGGGCAGCAGGCGGGTGTGCCGCCACCGGCCGGCTGGACTGGGGCGCGCGTGGGCCCAGTGGTTGGGTGGATGGGGAGGGGGTACACTAGACCACCAGGGTAATAGGACTATTGGATTTCATAGATGCCTACGATCGGGCAGAGGCGGTCCACTGGACCACCAGGGATATTGGGGTTATATACTGATGCCCACGATCAGTACATAGCGTCCACTGGACCACCAGGGATATTAGAGGGAGGTTTCTATTTAGACAAATGCCCGCCATCGGGCTGCAGGGGACCAGTGTGGATTAAACAGATGCCCGCGATCGGGCACATAGCGGTCCACTGGACCACCAGGGATATTGGAGGGGGTTTAGTTACATGGATGCCCGTGATGGGGCATGGGGGCCTCCAGGTGCGGTCAGGAACTCGGTGGCACCCACTGGTGGCAGCTGCCGTGGTTGCACCCTGCACACGCAGCCTACCTGAGGGGTGGCCATCATTTGTTCCTTTTTTGGTTAACCTTGTGCAGGCGGTGTAGGCTGTGCATGCGCCGACTCTGCACATCCTGGGCTGAATATTGGGCTGTGCAGGTTATGCATGGGCACCCCCCCACACACCTGTGCCTGTATACATTACTGATGCACTTCAACGCTTCGGGATTTGTGCAGCGCACTTTTCCCTTTTGAATATCACGCCAGGGCGCATCAGTGGGTTGTGCATGGTGCAACACTGTTGCGCTGTGCGTAACCCTTTTAAATATCTGGGCCTGTGAGTCTAAATCCATTTCACTTTCAGTAACCAGTTTGAGAAGAATAACCCTCTGCCCCATCCCAGATAAGCTGATCTGATTTTTAGCCCTCTTACTATAGTCCCTTTCAGCTCTGTGTATCACTTTGAATGACATATTATCATATTCTTATGCTGCTAGCTGGAATGTTTTGCTAAACTAAGCTATTTATTTAATTTAATTATTTTTAATTATTTATGGACATTTGCAAGTGTCGGTGTTTTTTTATTAGATTATGTATTGATTTTTTTTGCAGTGAAAGGGCATCTTAACATAAATATGTCTGCCTTACATAGTCCTGTGTTTCAAGGTGCTCCATAAGGAACAATAATCATTACCTTTGCGATGAAAAATATCATAACATTGTATTCATTATTAAAAATCACCCTGACACTGGCTGATTGATATCCTAATAGTAAACAAACATGATTATTAAGCCAGGGGCCAGGGTTCAACTACAGTGACCTGGGAAACAAATTAAGAGGCAGATAGCATAGTCTGCACAGACATGCTTTGCTCTGTCTGCCAATGTGCCACTGCTCCCAATGGCAGGAAGAGGGAACCAGTGACCCTTGAGCAGGGTACTGCTACTAAAGTCATGGTCCCCGCTTTATGTTATCTCATCTACAATGGCAGGATGGAGGAGGAGACCCTCAAAACCACATGCTTAAGCCTGTTCGAAGATTCATGGATGGGCAAAGACTGGGGAGGCATCTAGTGGCCCATATTCTGTAGTAACAGAACACTGTGATTACAGCAGGGACATGAGGACCATCTTATCTTCTCCTCATGAGATATACAGGTACCAGTGATTGAAGGGTGGGAGGTGACACTAAACACCAGGGAGAACACAAGCTATACATTGATGGGTGATCAGAGGGTGAGGGGTGCCACTAGACACCAGGGAGAACATGGGCAATGCAGGGAGGGGTTATTGGAATGGTGCCACTAGACACCACTGAGTACATTTGAATTGAGGGATGGGTGTTCGAGGTGTGAGGGGATGGGCGCCACCATGACTGATGTGGCAGGCAACCATGGGATGAGTGCAAACCTGCTGCCATTTCCCATGCAATTGAGCCCTTAATGGGCATGCATATGACCCCATAGCACCTTGCATGCCCAGTGGACCCATCTGCATATTGCAGCTGAATATTGTTCTGCAGGCTTCCAGCTCTATCTGGTTTGTGGGTGCAGTTCCCTTAGGTCCAAATCCAAGCAGCACAACTGGACTTTTTGCTGAGCTGACATGGCCTGATATTCAGTTAGACAGCACCAGTGCTCTATCCAACTGAATGTAGCAATCCCTGGATCAGGCACAAGCCCAGCACAAACCTTTGTGTTTCACCTTTGCACCTTTTTCAATATCTCATTTTTTGTGTCATAATAATGTAATGTCCATATTCTCTTTGATGTTCCTATAATTGTTGTAACTTGTATTTCTCAATTATTTGTTGACTGTTGTCTTTATCTGCCATGTACTCCCTTGGGTTGAACCTGAAAATAGGCATTCGGTTGTCTAGTGTTCTTACCCGGTTACCAAAAACCAAATAAACAAAATGTTGACAGAGCTTGGATGAGTGTATGGGGCAGTGTACTGCTGGCATGTAATGACTCTGTCCATGTAGCTTGTTTTGCTTTTGTTGATTAGAGTGGTTCTTTTGAAGTAGTGCCAGTACCTGGAGATGCATCAGTTGATTGCTGTGGCTGCTATGATGGCTGCATTACAAGCTTTCTAATCCCATCACTGGCTGCCCATTCTTGACTGTCCCTGCTGCTGCTGATAGCCTGTCTGACCAGAGTGGGGATTAAGAATAGATGTGGCTGTTAGGAAGATGTCAAGTTGTTTTAAATGATCAGACAGAATACTGGTTTTCAATGTTCGGGTAGACTGGGCCCGAATGATCTTTCTTTCTTTTTTCTTTCCACATACCAATTTGGCCCCTTGCCACCACCATGTGCCTGCTTCAGGCATTCCTTTCAGCTCCCCCAATGCTGAGTGCCACCCCCTCCCCCACTGTCGAGCTAGTGGGGGTTTGCATTAGGCAGATTCTGAGGGTGTTGATGCCATGCATCATTACTGGATTTTTCTGGTTTCTCCCTGTCCCTCTAAGCCCCACCCCCAGCATCAGGCCATGTCCTTGCAGATTATGCATGCATTCAGCATTCCCCTATAGGTGAGCAAGCTCCCCAGACCACCGTAGGGGTCACTGGTGAGACAGAACCTGGACACCTTTCTGTCCTGGCTGGGAGTGCTGCTGCATAGCAGGGCTTCCACAGCCCCACAGCCCCCTTTGGGCCACCTGTCTGGCTCCTGAGTCTGCTCCTGAACTTTGATCTCTGACATTGAAGCATGTAGGGCTACCTGCAGGACCATCAGACTTCCAAACTAACTGATCTCTCTACCACACTGATTGCAACATGCTTTCTCTGGATTTGTTGTGTCCTCTGTAAAGTATTCCTATGCTGTAGAAGAGCTATTTGTTTTTCACTACATGAGTGTACTCTTGGGAGGGCTTTAAGAAGATTTGGCCATTGGCTATAAGATGATGATTTTTTTTTCACGCCACTGTGGTATGATGTGGCTGGGTATGGCATGGCTGAGGATGGCAGGGCAAGAAACAGCAAACAACAGCATGTGGTAAAGTACTATGCCGCTAATCATGTTGGAGGGGCTGGTTGTAGGTCTCATTAGATTTCCCGACGTGAGAGACATGCTTTCTTACTTTTCTCTTTTTTCATTATCTTCATTAATTTTGCCATCTCTTCCCATGATGGCCTCCAGTGTCACACTCATCATCACCACTTTTCGGTGATGTAAGTAACAAAAGACTTTCAAGCATCTCTTGTTCTTCATCCTTCGCTTCCACATCTTCTTTCTCAAGCCCTTCCTCCTCACCTACTTTTTTCCCTTGTTCCTTTTCTTCATGTGCTTCTTCATCTTCCTTCTTCTCCTTCTTCTTGCAAGAATCATGTGCTTTTCCCAGCACTTTCTCACCCTCCTCATGTGCTTCCCCCTCTGCTACCTCCTCACTCCCATGTCTCTGCTCTTATAGCTCCACTTCCATAGCCTTCAAACTGGCACTATCTATAGGCTGCTTTTGTGATGGTGGTGCTACCGGTATACTTTTGGAGACCTACTGGGTTGGTATACCTTGCTCTGCCCTAGCCCTACCCTGTACTTCCATAAACAACTGTGTTTTTTCCAGTGGTGACAAGATAACTGTAGTGTCTATTCCAGACCCAGACTCACTGAAACTTTCTTAGTGTGAGGATGACTAAACAGCAGCACTAGGTTGAGTGACACTGTTGTTAATGCACAATTTGGAATCAGGGGCATCATGAAGTGCTGAAGATGGACAGACAATTGTCCACACCTACACACACACATACACACACACACACACACACACACACACACACACACACACACACACACACATATTGCTGTGGTGATGACTGTTTTTGTGTCATTTGTGTAATGGAGAAGGTCATAGCCTCTGACCCCTTTCCCTCCCCTCCCCTTCCCTTCCTGGGGCCCTGGTTTGCAGTGTGGGGAAGCTCCATAACGGCCCTTTGCAGGCTTCTCCAAGGAGGCCTCCTGGTGATTCTCCTTTCTTTTGCAGCAGCACCCTCCAGCTCAGTAAGGGTTTGCTGCAGGGACTGCCTGTGTCACACTTGATGTGGACATGTTCTAGCCAGCGGGGACCTATCCTAGCCATCTTATTCTTGGTGTTGGTGGGATATACTTAGTTGTAGGGCCCAAGACTAGATAGTGCTGGCTTGTACATGCCAAGCCCAACAGTGAGTTATGCAGTGAGAGGTCATATTGGCCTGCAGTTAGGGACTGCTTTAGCCATACAGTTTGCAGGGAAGGCCCACCAAATGACAAGGAGTAGTGGAGTGACCAAAGGGCTAGGAGTGGCCTGATGACCAGGTGCAGTGGCATGACCAAATGACAGAGAATGGATGTATGATCTGATGACCAGGGGAGGCAACACTATGGCACAGTGGAGAGCCAAAGGGCCAGGTGACTACAAGATGGTAGGAGGAGCACCAATGCAGCTAGTTCGGCCTATCTATGCTGGGCACCGCGTACCACACCTCACTGGAGTGCTAGAGGTCATTTTGCTATAGTAGTCTAGAGAGTTTCAGCCTCCTTTTGCTAGACATTGTGGTTACTGCTTTGCCCTAGGTACTTCTGGGGCATAGGGAGAATATGTGTGCAGGAATTTGGACTTTTTATGATCCCCCAGCCTCCACTGGAGATTTCACTGTCTTAGCGGGAATTGTTCTGTGAGTACTAGGACTAATCTTTTGGAGCTTGAAATAAATTGTCATATCTTGTTTGCATATTGCCCACCACATCCACCCTCTTCCCCCCGACTTCTTCCCCACCCCTTAACTCTCTAGCCATTCATATGCGGCTCCTTGCAAATCACTTCTTATACTACTGCCTGATCGTATAACATTATATATTCTCTTTGTACTCCTCTCCATTGTATATACTGTATACATGGTATACATTTGCAAAACTTCTTGTACTTCACTGTATGTATTTGAAAAGCATCCTGTATTTTATTGTACCTATTGCTATGCAGTCACCTCTGTATTCTTGTTATATTTTCTCCACTTCCCCCTCCTGGGTCGCACCTGGAAATGAGCTCTGGCTCAGTGTGCCTTTCCTGGTTACCAAAAAAGAAGAAAGGAAAGGAAAGGAAGGAAGGAAGGAAGGAAGGAAGGAAGGAAGGAAGGAAAGGAAAGGAAAGGAAGGAGGGAGGGAAGGTGGGAGTGAGGGAAGGAGGGAGGGAGAGAGGGTTACCATGCCTGTTAGGTGCATATCCCCCACAAGATTCTAACCAACCATTTTCCTTCCCTATTTAAAAATAAATTTGTGTTTATTTCTGTATGTACCACGTTATTCTGTGAAGTTAGAGTTATTATCTTGCTCTGTATTGGGCAGGAGAAATGTTATGTGGCCATGACTACAAGGTGCTGTTACAGGTCCCCTTTTGCCCACTTACAATACAAGATGGAAAGGGGCGGCTTGCTTTTATAAATCTGGATGGACTATCCTATTCCAGGTTGGGGAACTGTAAGCACTGGAAGGAAGAAGAGTGGGAGACTGCTGTGCTTTTGGATTGCTCAGCATTGTGTCATCACCAGCTGCCCTGGATGATCAGCCGGGAAAGCTGCTTTCAGTGGGAGTAAACCCAGTGAACTTCTGGGGACTAATGAATCATGGTTTCTTTGGCCATACTTGCCCTAGTCCTCCTCTCAGGTGTAGCCCCTGCCCCACCACTGAGACTCTCAGTCTCTCTCCTGATTCCTTCTCCCTCACCACCACTTACAGAAATGGTACTTGGTGGAACTGGCACAGTGGAACCTTACCCTGTTTTTTTCCTTCCCCCGAAACCCTTTCTTTTGCAATTATTTTCCTTATGTTTTCTGCACAACATAATAGCAGACACCCATGCACACATCCTCCCCCTCCAATCTGCTAGTTTGACACACACCCCCTCTTACTCAACCTCACTGAGAGACCTGGGACCAGATATTTAAATGTATGCCTGTGCGCTAAGAGGTGCTTGCCTACACTAATTGGGTTTTGAACCTAATTCATGGGTGGGTTCTATATTCAGAGCCTCATGGCATGGCAAAACCCGTGAACACCCAAACGCTAACTTACTGTACCACTTTGCCCTTGAAAATGAGGGAGGCCACCTCTGCATATGGGCTCAGCAGCAAAGTCAAAGGTTTACATGGGTGGTAACTGCCACCCAAACATGTACAAGTTACCACCTTTGCAAACCCCAAGTTAGAGAGGCGCAAGGCCCTGCTGGCTGGGAGCAGTATTGCAGCCATCTATTCCTCACCACCTCTCAACCCCAACTGCTGAATCAATGGAAGTCCTGGTGTTCAGTGGCACCCCCCACCCTCCAATTGCCTGCCACCATATTTGTACTGATATCCCTGCTGTCCAGTGGCAGCCCCACCCTCCGATCACCCATCACCATAATAATTTTGGGTTCCCTGGTGGGTTGTGGCACCCCCACCCACCAATCCCTGTCCTTTTAATAATGATGCTTTACCTGGTGTTTAGTGGCATCCCCTGCCCTCTGATCCCTGTCCCCATAACAATGATGTTTTCCCTGGTGTCTAGTGGCACCCCTCCACCCTCTGATACCTGTCCTAATAATAATGATGTTTTCTCTTGTGTCCAGTGGTACCCCCCACCCTTTGATCCCCATCCCCATAATAATGAAGTTTCTTCTGGTGTCTAGTGGCACCCCCCCAACCATCCGATCCCCTGCTCAACATGTTGAGTGACTCTCTGGTGTCTAATGGTACCCTCCACCCCATCCGACAAGCACCCATCCCAGTGCCACCCTGAGACCCCCGTGGCTAGCAGCCCCCACTGCATTGCCCACATTGAGAATGCCACTCAGCCACCCCCCCCACCTATGTACTGTACATGGTGTTATAATGAAAAATAGTTTTTCAGCAAGTGTTTTATTTGTTGATCTCTCCAAGGCCTTCGATACAATAGACTACAGTCTTTTGCAACAGAAATTGTGCAATTCTGGGTCTGACACAAGACTAACTAAATGAGTGAGCAGCTATTTATTTATTTATTTACAATTTTGTTAACCGGGATAGTACATTGGCAACAGTGAAGTATACAGTAACCTTATAGTTAAACTAGATAGACGGCAAACAACTACATGAGAATGGCTGCAGAGAAAATGTGTCTTGAGGCTGTTTGAAAGCATTCAGTGATGGGCACCGCCGGATTGAATAAGGTATTTTGGTCCAGAGCATTGCTGCATGTAAACAGTAGGATTTTGGTCAAATAAGAGTCAGCTGGCATCAATATATTGGGTTAGTTCTAATACAGTCCAAATGCGGAGTAGGGTGCACCAGGGCTCTGTCCTCGGTACCTTGATCATTTCCCTCTCTATCATTGACTTAATGACCAGCTAGGATAATGTGGCAATTCATTTACATATAGATGACAACATCATCTATGGCTGGGATCAGGATCCTTTTCTTAATGCAAGAGAAACTCCAGTTGGCCTTTGACAATGTGCAATCTTATTTTGGTAATAATAGGTTGTGTTTAAATGCGAATAAAACTCAAATGATGCAGTTTATACCATGCAGTATTTTGAAATCAAAATTCCAAGAAATCGTTACTAGTAATACATTTTGATTTGAAAATGTTTCACAATACAAATGCCCCAGACATGGGTTGAATGAAAATTTAAACTGGATTACCAGTTTTCAACAACTGCCAAAAAAGTAGATGTGAGACTATGTTTCTTATATTGAAATGAATTGCACGTTTAGTTAGAGGTTAGGATAAAGACTGTCAAACCATGGTTTGTCCCTACTAGACTATAGGGATGTAATATTCTTTAGTGCAGCAAAAACGCATTTGAACAAACTTGATGTTATATATAAAAAATTATAAAGATTTATTCTCCAAGCTCCTGTTCATACACGTCATGATCTTTTTCGAAAGCTAGAATGGCTGCCTCTCATTCAAAGATGCCAGCTATTGATGCTGGTCCTGATGTGGAAATGTACAAAACAGAAACTGCCATCCTATATTTTTGATATATTCATGTCCCATCCAATCAAAACTGCCCCAGATCTGCTAACTGCCGCAAATATATTACCCTCAGATTCATATTTCACTTAGTTCCTAGGTTTTTCTTCTAAATTCTTGGGATACTCTTCCACCTTGTTTATGTCCTTTATGGGGGCCTTTTCCATTATTATTTACTATATAAATCTGGTTTTGTAATAACTCTTCGGATTCTTTTGGAACTAGTCAGGTCTTTTAGGACAACTTTTTATGACTAAATAACTTATTTGTTAACTAATTGTTGCATTTTTGTGTATTTGTATTTGGAATTTTTTCAACTATTCCTTATATCAGGAGTCCAGTACAAATGAGCTAATATTCAGTTGTATGACATTGTTTCCTGTTTTAAAATAAAAATCTAATTAAATCAAAATTCTGAACTCTACTTTTGTATTCCTTTTTTGATGGTTCTTTTTCTTCTAACTTGTAAGATGCCATTTTTAACAGTTTGAATCTTTAGTACTATTTTTTACATGAGAAATACTAAGTGGAGCACTCATTTTAACATGGCTGTCCCCAGATGTTCATTAGCATTCTCAGCTGTTTTTAACAGTCCTAGTCCCATAAGGTCAGGAGGCAGTGCCTGCTTCATATTAGTTCAACTTAGTGACAAGAAAAGTGACCCTAAAGAATGGATCTTCAAAAACAGCAGAGAATAATGATGAAAACCACTATAGTGGTAATTGTGCAAAAGTTGACCTTTGGCATGATGGTGCAATACATGTTATTCAATGTCTACTGCAATAATCCACTGCATGGTATACCACACTAATGGCAAACTTTTGCATGATTACTACTGTAGATAGTCCTATAATAAAATGTGTGTTCCTTTTGTTATTGTGAGTGAAACAAATTACTAAAGCAGACTAAAACTGGAGGAAATTTGCAAACAGAAGAAAAGGGGCAATCTGAAAAGTAATTTCAATGTTTGGTGAATAGAGCAGTGCTTGTGTATACTGTTAAACTTTGGCCTTTCTCTAGTCCTACACATGGTAGATAAGCCAGGTAGCATGTAGGGAATAGAAGGCCCAGCACCAAAGGTGAGCAGAGTGGTGGAAGAGGAGGGAGAAGGAGAGGATGGTGGGTGTTTTACAACATGCTAATTGAGAGCTGCTGGGAGAGGTTGGCTTTTATTTGGAAAGTGGGAGGAGCTATTCTCCGACATTGAACCTCGGACTTCATCCCTTCCATTCAATGTTTGGTGAATAGAATAGAGCTTGAGTATACTCTTAAACTTTGGCCTTTCTCTATTCCTACCTTTGGTAGATAAGCAGGTAGTGTGTAGGGAATAGAAGGCCCCAAAAGATTACCTCCTTCAACTCACGGAGAGTGTGACAAGTAGCATGCAGGAGAGGAAAACCCTCCTATGGAGAAGACCTCTGAGGGCCCATGGCTACTGACCTGCCTGTCCTCAGGGCAACCTAAGAGGTGATGATCCTAAATGCTTGTACTGATTTTTATGTTTCTTTGTGCACATGCGTAAGAAACATTATGTGATAGCTTAAGAGAGAAGTGGGTTAGGGAGGCGCAGCAGTATAGCAGCCAAGGGAGGCACAACATTTTGGGGATTGGCCATGGTGCACCAATGGAGGCACAGTGTGCTGATGACACTGGCTTCCAGAAGTTGCACCAAGTTGTAACATTTTCACCGCAGCAATAAGGGGCCGCCTCGTCATTGCAGTGTCAGTGATTTGCTGCAATGAGGGAGCGACCTGTCATTGCTGGGCGGAATGTTGCTACTGTAATATTGTTTGTGAACATGGTGGCACACTGTCACTCTGTTCACAAACAATATTAATGTGGCCCCAGTGCTGAGGGGGTGCCCAATCCTCCTTGGCAGCATGTGCCCCACACAGCATGTTTTTGCCGACGGGGGCCCCAATCCCCATCGAGTTGCATCCCTCGGGTGCAATTTGAGTTGCCGATGGGGGAGCCCACTCCCCGTTGGCATTGTCTCCCCCCTCCCAGGTTGATGTGCCAATGGGGGAGCCTGCTATCCATCGGCATAAGTACCCCCCCAAAGAGTAGCGACAGTACTGCCGAGGGCATGCCCAATCCCCCTCGGCTGTTGCACCCCTCATGCTTTTGTACCGACGGGGTGCCCAATCCCCCATCAGCTACAACTGCCCCCCCAACAGTCAGTTGGCACACTGGGAGCCCACATCAGCATGCCAAATTTCCCTGTTAAAAAAAAAAATCCCACAATGTCTTTTCTTTTTTTTTCACCTGTAAACAAAGGAAATGGTCCCTTGCAGTGTCCCTGCCCACTCCCACAACCACACCCACCCACTGTGCACCCTGCCTCCCACACCCCCACCCCATACTTAGCTCCAGAGTCTGGCGTGATGATCTTGGTGGACTAGGAACACGCTGCACTCTTCAAAGCCAACTGCGAGCTGAGAAAATGCCGGTAAGCTGTATAATGGAATAAATAGGGTTTTTTTCAACTTTGATGCATATCTCGGGCATTTTTTGGAATTTTGGCACCAAATTTTCAACATGGTATTTTTGGGACCCCTCCTCATGAATTTTGTCACTGTCATGGCATTAATCGGCCTCGAAAGGTGATTTTGTGGTCACTGCGCGGAATCACCTTTCAGGACTGATTAATGAAATGACAGTTTCAGTGTTTATGAGGTGGGCTCTCAAAAAGCCTATGTTGCAAATTTGGTGGAAAAAATCAAAAAAATGACTGTTTCACGAGCATGCATTGTGCTGCTGCTACGCACGCTCGTAACTTCGCGGTTTTGCAATATTTTCACACCAGATTTTCATCATTGGCATTTTTTCACACCTCCTTGTGAACAGTACAGCTGACATTTTTCACACCCTGGCCGAAATGTGTTTTTGCACTACTGGCGCAGAATAATGCGGTCGCTATGGGAAATCCGTATTCAGGACACATTATGAAAATGACAGTGACACTGTTCATTAGCAGAGGTTGTAAAATGCCTATGTTGAAAATTTGGTGTCAAAAGTCCATAAAATCACTGTGTTATGAGGGTGCGTTGCGCCATTTTCACGCACGCTCGTAACTTCGCACATTTGCAATATTCTCACTCCAGATTTTCAACATTGCCATTTTATCGCACCTCCTTATGAATAGAACAGCTGTCATTTTTTCACATCCTGGCTGAAATGTGTTTTCGTGCTTCCAGCGCATAATAGAGTGGTCGCAGTGGGAAATCCATGTTCAGGACACATTACAACAATCACAGTGACACTGTTCATTAGCAGAGGTCTTAAAATGCCTATGTTGCAAATCTGGTGCGAAAAGTCCATGAAATGACAGTGTTATGAGCATGCATTGCGCAGTTTCCACGTACGCTCGTAACTTCGCACATTTGCAATATTTTCACTCCAGATTGTCAACATTGCCATTTTTCTGCACATCCTTATGAACAGTACAGCTGTCATTTTTCACATCCTGGCCGAAATGTGTTTTTGCACTTCTGGCGCAAAACAGCCCGATCGCTGTGGGAAATCCATGTTCAGGACACATTACGACAATCACAGTGACTCTGTTCATTAGCAGAGGTGCTAAAATGCCTATGTTGACAATTTGGTGAGTAAAGTCCATAAAATTACTGTGTTCCGATCTTGAGTTGCGCAGTTTCCATGCATGCTCGTAACTTCACACATTTGCAATATTTTCACTCCAGATTTTCAACACTGCCATTGTTACAAACCTCTTTATGAACAGTACAGCTGTCATTTCTCACATCCTGGACGAAATGTGTTTGTGCACTTCCGCTGCAGATTAATGTGGTCACGGCAGGAAATCCATGTTCGGGACACATTACGAAAATGACAGTGACACTGTTCATTAACAGATGTGCTAAAAGGCCTATCTTGAAAATTTGGTCACAAAAGTCCATAAAATGACTATGTTACGAGCGTGTGTTACGCAGTTTCCATGCACACTCGTAACTTTGCACAGTTGCATATTTTCACTCCACATTTTCAACATTGCCATTTTTCACACCTCCTTATGAACAGAACAGTTGTCATTTTTCACATCCTGGCTGAAATGTGTTTTCGTACTTCTGGCGCAGAATAGCGTGGTCACTGTGGGAAATCCATGTTTGGGACACATTACAACAATCACAGTGACACTGTTCATTAGCAGAGATCCTAAAATGCCTATGTTGAAAATTTGGTGATGGAACTCCATAAAATGACTGTGTTACAAGCGTGCATTGCACAGTTTGCATGCACGCTCATAACTTCACACATTTGTAATATTTTCACTCCAGATTTTCAACATTGCTATTTTCCACACCTCCTTATGAACAGTACAGCTGTCATTTATCACATCCTGGCAGAAACGTGTTTTTGCACTTCTGGCTCAGAATACCATGGTTGCTGTGGGAAATTAGTATTCAGGACACATTAACACAATCACAGTGACACTCTTCATGAGCACAGGTCGTAAAATGCCTATGTTGAAAATCTGGTGATGACAGTCCATAAAATGATTGTGTTACGTGCATGCATTGCGCACTTTCCATGTATGCTCGGAAGTGTGCGCATCTTTAATATTCCCACTACAGATTTTCAACATTGCCATCCCTTCACACCTCCCTATGGATGGCACAGCTGCCATTCTTCACATTCTGCCCAATCTGTGTTTTCGTACATGTGGTGCAGAATGCCATTGTCACTGTTGGAAGTCAATGTTTGTGACACATTTACAAAATCACACTGCCACTCTTCATGAGAAGAGGTCCCAAATGCTTTCATGAGGTGGGGTGACAAAAAGGCCATGTTGAACATTTGTACTGCAAATAACAACAAACGCCCGAGACGTTAGGGTTTCTAACCATCAGGTCCTACCCTGTATAGATGGACAGGCACCAGGCTGTGCCTTTGGATTGCCAACTCTACTACGCATGCCATCCCACCCCCAACCCCAGCCACTGACAGCCATCAAGGTGTACCTTGGACTCTTCGGCCCCACACTTCACCCCATTCTCCTATGCTGAGCCCATTTCAGCATATATCCGTGTGGAATGGGGTCACTGTACAGCCAAACACCCTAAGGCACACCTCAACACATGTCACTGTCTGCAGAATAAGGTGAGGTGACATGGCATGACCATCATGGGTGACGAGCCACACACTTACCCCAATGCCTCTCCATCTCTACAAGATGGAGGTGGGGTTGGCATGAACTTCCATACTTCACTGCCATTCCTATTCTGCATCGGTCTAACTCCTGCATTTCAAATGCTAATACCAGCAAGCAAACATTCGGCATTGACAAATGCTTGTTATGTCTGCTGCGCTCGCGCACCAAATGTCTTGGAACAATAACGGGAAATGAGAGGTGTGTCACTGCCAAGCCAATTACAGCTGAAACTACAATGGGTTTGGCAGTGTATACCAATGACCAATGACCAGAAACTCTGGTCATGACAGCAGTTCAGCATTGCTGACATGGCGCGTTCTCTACATTTAAGAAATGAACCGCTCCAATGGGAGCGATTCATTTCTTTCTGTAGCCCGGACCCCGGCCATGCATATTAAAATGCATACTAATGTGCATGGCCGCAGTTATAGCCCGTCTTCACTCCCCTAAACCCGCACCCCAAAAGCTGAAATGTTAGCCATGGTGCAGCTTTCTCTCCCAGTGCTTGCTTCTCAGACCCCCCCCCCAATAGTAGCCGTGGTGCGGTATTCTCTTCCCTCTCCTCCCGGTGCTCGCTTCTCTTTGCTCCCCCAACATTAGCCGTGGTGCAGCTCTCTGCTAAAGCCAGCATCATGGTGCCCAATCCCCATGTCGGCATGTATCCCCCCATTGATGTGGCACACTGGGAGCCCACCCCAGTGTGCCAAAATAATTATTTTCACGTGTGTTTTTTTCATGTTTCCAACATCGGGAAGCCAACTCCCAGTGTCAAAGGTGCCCCCCAACCCATCTATATCCTTTGCCGACATTAGGGTGCCCAATACCCCTGTCAACATGTCTCCCCCCCACTATTGTGGCACACTGGGAGCCCACCCCAGTGTGCCTAAATGTATTTTTTTGGTTTTAGCCTGTAAAAGAAAATGGTCCACCATCATCTCCCCAGTCCTCCCTCTCTCCCCATCCCCACCCTCCCACTGAGCACCAACCTCCCCACCCCCTTACCCCATACTTATCTCCAGAGGTCGGCACTCATCTTCTCCTGACCGGAACACATCTGCACTCTTCAAAGTCGACCAGCTAACTGAAGAATCAAAGGTACAGTAAGCGTAGATAATGGCAGTCAATGGGGTTTTCAATTTATGTTGATAACTCAGCCATTTTTAGGAATGTTGGCCCCAAATTTTCAACATTGGGTTCTTGGGAACCCACCTCATGAGCACAATTACTGTCATTTTGTTACTTGGTCCCAAAAGGTTATTTTGTTGTCGCTGCATGGAATCACCTTTTAGGGCTGATTAATGACATGACAGTGCCACTGTTCATGAGGTGGGGTCCCAGAAAGCCCATATTGCAAATTTGGTGAAAAAATTCCCCAAAATGACTGCATTATGAGCGTGCATTGCGCAGTTTCTATGTACACTCGTAACTTTGCCAATTTTTAGTATTTTCACTCCAGAATTTCAACACTGCCATTTTTTCATACTTCCTTATGAATAGTTCAGCTGTCATTTTTCACATTCTGCCTGAAACATGTTTTCACACCTGTGGCTCAGAATGGCAGAGTCACTGTGAGAAATCAACTTTTGGGATGAATTAACAAAATCACAGTGCCACTGTTCATGAGGGAAGGTCCCAAGAAGCCCATGTTAAAAATTTGGTGAAAAAATTCCCCAAAATTGAATGTGTTATGGGCATACATTGTACAGTTTCATTGCACATTCGTAACTTCACCAATTTTTCATATTTTCACTCCAGATTTTCAACATTGCCATTTTTTCGCACTTCCTCATGAACAGTACAGCTGCCATTTTTCACATCCTGCCTGAATTGAGTTTTTGCACCAGTGGCACTGAATGGCACAGTCACTACGTGAAATCACCTTTCAGGATTGAGTAACAAAATGATAGTGCCACCGTTCATGAGGTGGGGCTCCAAAAAGCCCATGATGAAAATTTGGAGTGAGAATACCAACAAACTCCTGAGGGTTAGGGTTTTCAACCACAGTGCCCCACCCCCCACCCTGTAGAGAATGACAGGCATCGGGGGTGACTTGGGGTCATCAGCCATAATGCTCATGCCATTCCACCCACACCCTGCAGCCAGTGACAGGCATTGAGGTGTGTCTTGGGGTATTTGGCCCTAATATTCACCCCATTCTTCTATACTGCACCCATCTCAGCTTATTTCCTTAAGGAATGGGGTGAGTATAAGGGCCCAAGACCCCAAGGCACACCACAACATCTGTTGGCATCTGTAGGGTGGGGTTAGGTGGAATGGTGTAAGTGTTATGGCCAATGACACAAAGGCACACCCCCAATGCCTGTCAGTCTTTGCAGGGTGGGGGTTGGCAGTATGGTTGGAAACCCTAATGCCTCAGTAAGGAAGTAAATCAGGGAGGGATGGTGGATGTCACCTGCCTTGATTTCATGAAAGCCTTTGACACTGACCAACATAAAAGGCTGATTAACAAGATGGATATTCTGGCCACAGGGCACAAGCTGATAAACTGGGTTAGAAACTGGCTTATGGACAGGAGGCAAAGGGTGGTGGTAATGTGATCCAATCCGGGGAGAGGGTGGTGACCAGTGGGGTACCTCAGGGATCAGTCCTAGGCCAGTCCTGTTCAATGTCTTCATTACAGACATTGCAGAAGGGCTAGAAAAAAAGGTCTGCCTGCCTGTTTCCAGATGATACCAACATCTGTAACAGAGTGAATACTCCAGAAGGGGTAGAGAAAATGAGCAGGGACATGGAGAGGCTTGAAAAATGGTCTGAGGAGTGGCAACTGAGGTTCAATGCAAAGAAGCACAAATAATGCACCTCGAAAGAGGGAAACCTGGGGAGACTCACATAATGGTGGAGGTGCTGACAATCACCAAGGAAGAAAGGGACCTAGGAGTTATCAGTTCTGATAACCTAAAGGTGTCAAAACAGAGCACAAATGTTGCAAGGAGGGCCAGTGGCATGCTGGGGTGCTTAGGCAAAGGTATCACTAGCAGAGGGTGTGAGGTGGTGATGCAATTGTATAATGCACTAGTGAGGCCTCACCTGCAGTACTGTGTGCAGTTCTGGAGGCCACAACTGCATAAGGACATTGACAGGGTGGAGGGGGTTCACAGAAAGGCAACCAAGATGGTACATGTCTTGCAACACAGAACATATCAAGAGAAATTAAAGGACCTCAATATGCACTCATTGGAAGAAAGGAGGGAGTGGGAGAACATGATAGACACATTCAAGTACCTCAAGGTCATAAACAAGATGCAGGGGTGGACATCTTCCAGTGCATCAAATGTTTGGCATTGACAAATGCTTGTTTTATTCTGTTTTAGAATGTATTGTTCTGAGTTTCTTGATGTGTGTAGGAAAGTCAATTATTTTTTTCAATATTTATTATTTATGCCCCCTTCTTACCACATTGGTCTCCACTGTTTGGGGAGCCTGAAGCTGGGTATCCCTCTTTCTCAGTCCCAGGTAACTCCTCTGGCTCACCAGTGGACCTGCCCCCATCATGCCTCAGATCGTCCCCCGGGCGGTGAAGGAGGGGACCCTGGCTGAGGAAAGTTAATTCTTGAGATTGAAGAAGCAAATATGATCTAGATGAATGCCCAGATGATGAATATGGATTAAGTCCAGCTGTTGAAGGAAGGTTCAAACATGATCCAGGAAATATTTTGTGGTTATAGGAGATTATTTATCAGAGATAAACAGAGGACATGATGGATCTGAGCATGAGGAAGAGTATGAGTCTGTCTAGCTGAGCTGCTAGAGTCCAATAAATAGATAATAGGTTATGTGGACTCCTTAATGTAATCTGTCAGTTTTCAAAAAAGGTAATGGCAGGATAAAAATGATCAGTCCCATTTTGTAAATTGGCGATTTTAAGGAAGTTGGCAAGGAAGGATGATGAGACAGTGAATTCTCTAGAATGCAGGAATCCAAAGAAGGTTAGACAAAATAGCGGAAGAAACCATGATATCCAAGGTAGAGTCGAATATATCCAAGTTCAGTAAATCCACTATGTTTCATTATTGAGGCATCTATAGGGAGATGACAAGGAATTTAAGTGATTGGAGATCTTCAGATACCTAGCTGAAGAGTGTAACTGAAGGATTGAATGACAGTGAAGGCAGGGATGGAGTAGGCCGTAAGAGCAATAACTGAATATCTCATAGGTGCTGTATAGCTTAATTGTCCCATAAGATTGTTTCAAGGCTTGATTGCAAGTTAGAAATGCTAGTACATCTTTTATGTAAGTAAAAGATTCAAGAAGGACTACAATGTACAAAAATGAGGGATACATTTCACTCTGTAGTATTAGTAACTCAGGTGGCAGGAGCTGGGGTGGCCCACATGGTGATAACTTGCTGGTGATTAAATTCTAACACATTATGGGGTCACTAAATAAGAGGAGGAGTCTTATATGAGTCTTCTAATTGATCGGGCAATGAAAGGTCTGATGTCAGAAACAGGATAACACATTGACTGCTTCATTTGCATAGTCTGATATGGAACTGTTGCACTGTGAAATTGTGATAAAGAGATAACCAAGTCATCTGCGCATGAACGGCATGATGGAATGGAACGAAGACTTGCCTTTGGTGATGGTATTCACTGTGGACTGAGTATAAGGAAGATAGATACTGAAAGTGACTGGCATGATTGGGTAAATCTTGAAGAGGAGATGTAGATGACTTCGTTAAGTATTGTAATGTCCGGAGGCCAAGGAGCAGTGATCCAGGATTGCTCAAAGATAGCAGGATAACAATTCGTTTGAGATACATTAGTGTATATTCTGAGATGCAAGATGGAAGAATGATCTTTGAAGAACATCAGAGAGCTTTTCCAGGAAGGTACAAGTGGGACTACAAGGCTAAATCTGATTTACCACTGCTGAGAATTTGATATGATGGTGCAATTCAGAAACCGATGGTGGCAGTGTGAATAGGTAGGACATGAAGGACCTGTCTTGATGAATTATCATCATTGCAAAGTTAAGTGATCCCAGGAGTGAAGTAACTTCACATTTCCATGCAAGGAGGATTGGTTCAAAGAAACTCCTGTAAAGCTGGGATCATGTGGAGTTAATTGAGATATAATGGCTTCTGTACAATCTAAATCCAATAAGATGCCAAGGAATGATCCTGTGGAGATTATTGGGAGGTAATGAGGCTTCCATATGGTCCATATCCAATAGAATGATGAGCAATTCAAGGGATATCACTAGATCAGGGTTTTTCTCTTCAGTCAGAGGAACTAATAGTCCTTGGACCAGCTAGACAGGAGCAGCAACACCAGCTGTGGGACAAGACTCAGGCAGATGAATCAGGAGAAGTAATCCAAATGACAATTGAGTGCTGGACAGTGACAAACATTGAGTAATGCCCAAAAGAAAAGACATGGAAGTAAACTGATCCTACCTCACGGACAGAGTGAAAAGGGTGGTGATGAGGTTATCCTCATCCAGCCCCAAGACCCCTGTGCTGTGGAGTTCTGCAAGGTTTGGTCCTGTCCCCTCTTTTGTACATGGTGTATATGTTGCCCTTGGGGAGACATTATTAGATGGTATGGCTTGAGTTTTCATTGCTATGCCAATGACACCCAGCTGTATCTGTCCTATGCACCTGGGACCACCTGGCGGTCTTTGTGTTTAACACCTGCCTGGCCAAGATCCAGAACTGGATGACTCAAAACTGGCTATGGCTCAATCCAGACAAGATGGAGGTATTGGTGGTGGAGCAGGGTCATCGGTGAGGTGGAGGGGTGCTGGAGAGTGATCTGAGTCTTAGACTAGGTGGTTCATCCCTGACCCCCTCCACATGGGTTAGTGATCTGGGTGTGGTGCTTGACGATGGCCTGACACTTGATGCTCAGGTGTTGTCCTTCATCCAAAGTGGTTTCTACCATCTAAGAAACATTACCCGGATCCATTCCCCGGTACTGCCTGATGGCCTTGCCACCCTGATACATGCCTTCATCACACTGAGGTTGGACTACTTTGATGCCTTGTACCTGGGGCTTTCAGGAGGCAATCTCCGCTGTCTGTAGCTGGTGCAGAATACAGCAGCTAGGCTACTGATGGGCGTATGTAGGTTTGAACATATTATGCCAGTTCTCTGTGGGCTGCACTGTCTGCTGATAAGGTGGAGGATTGCCTTCAGGGTCGGATTACTGACACTGTCGAGGACCTGACTATCTGTAAGACCTCCTGGTTCTGCGCTGCCCAGCTTGCCCTCTTTGTTCCTATGAGGGTGGCCTCTCAGTGATTCCTAGGGCCAGGCTGCAGCATTTGGGAGAGTGTGCTTTCTCCTTGGCCATGCCTGCCCTGTGGAACTCACTCTAGGGGTATCTTAGTGAGGTCCCCTCAGTAGAAGCCTTTAAAAGTGGGCTCAAGATGTTTCTATTTAAAAAAGCATTTAACCTGCTAGTGCATGAAATATTCTTGCATTATATACTGTCATTTTATTTTGTGATCCGAATTTGATTTATATTTATGCTCTGTAATGTGGTGATTTTATGTATTTTATGATGTATGTTTTTATTTGTATTAGGTTTTATGTATTGTACAGTGCCCAGAGTCCCTGGGAAGGGGTGCTTTATAAATAAAGTTTATGTGTCTATCTATCTATCTGTCTATCTATCTAGCTGTCTGCCTGTCTGTCTATCTGTCTAACATGCCAAAGCCCTGGGCTGTTTTAGCAGTGGAACGGAAAACATACCACAACATAATAGTGGTCTTTCCAAGATATTTCATAGAGACACCAGAGAGATGGATAAATGGGAATCAGCCGAAAGACATCCATGAATTTTGTCATTGAGAGCACGAAGCCAGAGCCACAGTGTGCAAATATTGATATGGCATCATGGAGACAAGCACTGGGAGCAGAACAGTCATTGGAGGGAAGCAATAAAGCAATACCAGGGGTGGAGGATGATCAGGGAGTCAACATGCTGACAAGGAGGTACTGCACAACCTCCAAGCCCTTACTTACCCACTGGGAGATCAAACGCTGTAATCCTCTCTGGACCACAGACATGTCTTTACTTTCAAAGCCGGGCTGCGAACTGAGGAAATCAGACATGTGGTTCAATGTATTTCAGTGGGGTTTTGCCCTTAGTGGCATTACTTGGCCATTGTTGAATATTTTCACCCCACATTTTCAACATGTCTTTTTTGGGATCCTACCTCATTAAAAATTGCAGTGAAATTAGGCAAATATGTCCCAAAAGGTGATTTTGTTGTCACTGTGTGAAATCACCTTTCAGGCAGGAGTTCAAATATGTCTCTGTTCTTGTTCAAGAGGTGGGGTCATAGAAAGGCTATGTTGAAAATGTGGGGCAAAAATATTAAAAAACAAGAAAGTTATGAGCCTACGTTGAAATGTGTGAATACAGGCTAGTAACTTTGGTAATTTTCAATATTCTATCCCCAAAATTTTCAACATAGGCATTTTTTCACGGTACCTCATGAATGTGACAGTTTTCATTTTTCAAATCCTGGTCAAAATGTGTTTTTGCACTTGTGTTGCGAAATCACCTTTTGGCCAGGATTTGAAAATGTTCTCTGCCCTTGTTCATGAGCTGGTCTCATAAGGAGGGTATGTGGGCTCATAAAAAAGCAATGCTAAAAATTTGGGATTAAAATATGAGAAAACAAAAAAGTTACGAGTCTTCATTGCAATTTCTTCAATGCGTTCTCGTAACTGTTGTAATTTTCAGTATTTTAACCCCAACTTTTCAACATAGTGATTTTTGCACATCACCTCATGAATGTGACAGCTGTCATTTCTGAAATCCTACCCAAAGTGTATTTTTACACTTGTGGCACAAAATGACGTTTCGGCCATTGTTGCATAAATGACACTTGTCATTCTCAGACGGAGTTGTCATAAAAAGATTATGTTGAAAATTTGGGATAAAAATGTGAAAAAACAACTAACTTATGAGTGAACAAATTCTTCTAGCATTTACACATAACTTTATTTTTTGCAGATTTTGGCCCCTAATGTTCAACATATCCCTTGTGTTACCCCACGTCCTGAACATGGCAGGTGTCATTTTTCAGATCCCCTCCGAAACTTATTTCCACAGTCACAGAGAAAAATCACCTTTTGGATGAGACTTTAAAAATTCCACCTGTCTTGATCATAACATTAGGTCATAAAAAGACTGTCAGACATCCGGGGTCAAAATGAAGGATTGGGAGTCCACTTCAAAGTAGATACTGCCTCTCAGCTGCCCTATCCTGGGTAATTACAAGCTAACAATGTGTCAAAACAGGACACCACTGTAAATAAAATATTGCATCTCATCTGCTCTAACCTGGGTAAATATAAAGTAAAAATGAGTACAAGCGAGACCCAGTACAAAAGCAATACCAGCGGTGAACACTCAGCATTGACAAATGCTTATTATGAAAGTATGGCAGTTGTTTTAACTTAGTAAGAGACGGGGACCCAGCTATTGGAGTTGATGTTGATATGCTTGCTGAGCCTAACCCATGAATTCTGTCTGAATGCATTGGAAAGACACACTCCTAAGAACTGATTGTTGAGCCCTGTTTTTATGAGGTACCTATGGAATAATGTAAGGGTGACTGCATGATTTGAGTTTTTTTTTAACACATCCAAGGTGAGGTTTGCCCCATAGAGTGAAGAGTGAAGCTTGCGTGATTTATAAAAGAAAAACATACCAAGGGTGTAAAAAAAAAAATAGTCACCCATATTTCATTTTTTTTATATTATATGTTAAGTCAAGTCAACAGTTACTCTCATAGCTGTTTTCACTTAGTGGGACAGTGTAACAGTTTACCAGTTTACTGTATCAGTGTCAGTGGCTCAGCATGTAGCACACTTGCCTCTGAGGCTAGGAGATCAGCAGGCTGTGGGTTCTTTCCTCACACCAGGCACTTGGATTAAATCCCAATACTGACACTGTAGTGCAGCATGACAAGGGTGCTGCACTCCTGAGGTGCTGTCTTTCAGATGAGATGTTAAACAGAGGTCTCATCTGCCTGTTCTGGTGGTAGTTCAGGTGGATGTTAAAGATCCCAAGGCACTTCTCGAAAAGAGTAGGGTTTTTTTTATTGAGGAAAAAGTCAATACATGGTATACAGAGAAAAAAATTAACAACACAAAGGAACATGGAAATCAGAAAAAAAAAACAATAACTACATATAAGTCCAAAGGGTAAAATCAAATAAAGCAACATTCCTTCGTATTCAGCGAGAAAACAGAAAACATGAAAAAAATCAGTGTCCAAAAATAGAAAACCCAAACATTTTTTATTATTTCAAAGCACTAGAGCCCACCGAAACTGCATGAGAGATGCCATCCATCCCTCTCCCTAATAGTGTTAAAGCAGACACATTAAGTAGTGTAGGACAGTACATATTACTAAAATGTCAATATGAGGAAGGAAATTAATCAAACTCAATGAAATCTGCTCCTACAGTTAGGTAATGCCCAAAACATCTGTTAGGCCCTTCCACATTATCAGTGCTTTTTGATATGAAAAAGTATCAACATCCTTCCTTTTTAACTTTGTTCTTTTTATTAGAAAATTTTTATACAATGCAGCAGTACAACAGTACAGCTAAAAATCCAAGAAAAAGAACAACCAAAAAAAAACCCCAAAAAAGAAGAAAACTACATACATCCCTTTCCATGTCATACAACCCTACTGGCAGTCCTAAAATAAATCAGCATTAACAGTAATGCGTCTGCCTATTACTTAATTAAAAATCTCTGTGCAGGCTGCTTCACATAGCTTCCCCACTGTTAAATAAGGCATTCTCTGTTACTTAAACACATATTTACTCCTAGCTTGCCATAAATAAAATTTAAGTATTGCAAAAAGGACCTCTAAAGTATGTCTGTGATATTGCACTAGTATCCCAGAAAAATCACCCAGAACCAATTGATTATAGGTTAAATGTGGAAGCCAGGGCAGTGTCCACTTAAGTTCTAAGAATTCCCTCAAATGAACAGTGTAAATACATTCAAATAAGAAATTATGCATAGTCTCAACTGGATTACTGCATTCTAGGTAAGGGCAAGTCTTCTCTTCTGGAGGTTTATGTTTCCAATTCCCTCTATAATTAAGCCTACCATAGGTACAGAGCCATAGATTGTCCCACATACGTAATGGAATCTGAGCATTATTTAGCTGATGGAGGTCAAGGTAAAGTTCATCCAGAGAACATTTTTTAATGTCTGGATCAGCTGGTCCTATGAATCCCACACTTCTGTTATACAATAATTTCTGAGGCATGGTAGCAATGTGTGATCTTTTAACATGCCAATTCCCTATTTTAGTAATGGTTGGTTTAAGGTATGTAGGAAGACATACTGACTACTATTTTAGGACTTCCTGTTGCCACCTACTCAAGAAAGGCTGTAAGGAGCTTAAAATCCATTCTTTACATAAAGTAACCTTATCCTGAACCAGGATAGTGAATGTACCTGACCAAAAAAGTATGTGAAAAAAAAGTGGGTGAATCATCCCCACTCCACCTTGCTGTATCTCCAAGTAAGTAAAGTCTCTCTTGATAGGGTTAAGGCAGCTGCCCCATAACATCTGAAAACAAACACTGCAAACTCAAGTCTCCAGCTTGTGTGGAATTGGAAAAACCCAGGCAATACTTTGCATGATCAGTATCAAAAATTGTTTGATCATAAAGACCCTTTTAAATTTTAAATAACTGCCACCCCTTCCATTTAGCAACAAGAGCTTCACATTTAGTCAAAAAATTACTCCAGTTAAGGGAAGCCATGTCTCCTTCTCTTATAAGTATGCCCAAGATTTTCAATGGTCCATTAGAAATACGGATTTGTGCAATGATATCATCAGGTTTGGGCCATCTAAATAGAGTCCCCTGCTTTTCTCCACATTAATCATAGAACCTGCTAATCTGGAAAAGGTATTTAATTCATTTACCGCCTGCACCACACTCTCTTTATTTTTGCAAAACAAAATTAGATCATCAGCATAAGCTATGGATTTGAGTGGGTCGTTCCCCAGGGGACCCTGTATACCTTCTATGTAAGTGTTTTTCCATACATGCCTTATGCAGGGATCTGAGTACAAGATACATAATGAAGGGTTAAGTGGGCACCCTTGTCGGACTCCACAATGCACTGTAATATTGTTACCTAAAGTGACCCCCAGAATTGGCACCATTGAAGCTCCTCTATATAAAGTTTCCACCCATGTTACAAATTGAGTGGGGATACCATATGCCACCATCAATTGAAATAAAAAGGCATGGCACACCCTATCGAATGCTTTATTCTGGTCAAGTGATAGCAAATATCTAGAATAAAAATTCTGTTGGCAATACTTGTAACAGTCTCTTACTATGAATAAATTCTCTTACATTTTTTTTTCCAGGAACTGCACAGGTTTGAGATGGGTGGATTAATTTAGGTAGCACTTTTTGTAACCTTTTGTTAAAGATAATAGTTAAAATTTTCCAATCCATATTAAGCAAACAAATTGATCACCAGTTATGTAACTTGGCTTTATTCCCTCCTTTAAATAAAAATTGCATCAGTCCCTGAGCAAATTCTGAAGGAACAGTACCTTTGACAGTAAACTCCTCAAAAACTGCCAACAACATAGGGGAAAGTTCCTTCATCACAAGTTGATAAAACTCAATAGGTAGTCCATCCCATCTTGGAGAAATGTTTTTTTTTTTTTCGCATTTCCTATTGTGGTCTCTATTTCTTCATGAGAAATACGTGTCACTAACGCCTCCTGGTCCTGTTTAGCCAGTGTTACTCCCCCATCATTCAAATAATTACTAAGGTGTTGCTGCTCTTGATCTGTAGAAAAGATTAGCTCCTCAAAATGTTGTTTAATAATATTTTCCAAACCTTCAGGATCAGAACATAATTTTCTTGAATCATCTTCTAGTTCTATTAATGTAACAGAGTCTAATTTAGCTTTGCATGCAGCACACAGATCACTCTGGGGCGTTTTTTATTTTGAGTCCCAAAATTCAGTTCTGTTAACAATGTAGCTGCTCTATTATATTGGAAGCTTTTCATTTGTTGTTTGAGTTGAAGTAGTTGTGAAGAATAATAAGATCCAGTAAGGTTAGATAATGAAAAAAAGCTTATGTAGCTGCTGTTTGAGTGCTAAATACTTCAAATGTTTACTGTTTTGTTTGTATGCCCCTTAGATTTGTAGCCATTTCCAAATGGCTTGTTTTTGAATCCTCCCACCATTCTCCCACCAAGTTGTACAAACAAAAAACAGATTTCCTAGCCTGTAGTTTGTATGTAAGGCCTTCTGTAATAGAAGCATCCTGTAGCAGTGCAGTGTTAGTCCTCCATCTACTCTTCTGCTGGGTCTTAAGGGTGATAAAGCCTATTTTCACCTGTAATAAAAAGTGATCAGAAAACTCAAAGAGTAGGGTTCCTAGGTTCAGAATAGATCTACGAGGATGTAAAAAAAATAAATCAGTTCTCATAGACAGGGTCCCTCTATAATAGGTTTTCTCGGGCATCAAACCCTTAATCCTATAAGCATTGTGCAATCCAGCTTGGGATAAAAATTGAAGCAAAGCATTTGTATCACAATATACCTTTTTACCCATCAATTCTCTGTCCTTGACATTAATTGAACAATTAAAATCTCCCCCAAAATTACCATTCTATTCGTTGCAAGAAAGGGTTGAATTGTTTTGTACAGTTCCACCCTATCAGCTTTTACTTCTGGGGCATGCACATTAATAAACCTGCAGGGATAATCATGCAACAGACCACCTAGAATTAGAACCCACCCTGGGCAAAGATCAATTAATTCATGTAATTTAAATGCCTCTCCACGAAAAAGAATTCCCACCCAGCTGGCCCTGTCAAGCCCAAAGGACCAAAATGAAGGTCCCTATATCCATGCATTTTTTGTCTGTTTCAGATGATATTAGTCAGACATCCAGGTTTCTGGAAGATAAATAACATCCTGCTGTAATTGTTCCAGGGTGGAAAAAACTGCCATCCATTTCAAGAAATTCTTAATGCTGCAGGCATTTATAGATGCTACCTTAATGGTATTCATGTTTCAATAGATGGGGGCATAAGATGACAACTAACACCCATCATCATTGTTTCTCCATAGGTCCTACTTGTTTTTACTTCTTTTTCTTTTTCTTCCCATATTGTTCTTCAGGCAGTGGTAGCGACTTTATGGAAGAATCAGACTCCATGTCATCCGGATCTGAGGAGCCCCAGTTTTTGGTTTTGGAGAGAAACAAATTAATTTTCAAGATGAATTGAGAAAACTTGTGTAGCTTGTAGTCTGGCACTCTTCTGTGTTGCAGGTTTAGACCAATCTGTAGAAAGGGGGCATATCAGTATTTATTGGAGCCTGATCCATGGGCTCAGTTGACTCAGTTGGTCAGACCGTAGGCTGTGCAACAGGGTCTACAGTCTCATGTGTTTGATCCGGTCGAGTGGCTGGACCTTCTAAACCCACAGTGCCACTTTCTCCCAACTCAGTATGGTCCTTGGAGTGATTCTCAGAACAGTCCTCAGGGTTAGTGGGCCTAGTATGCTGACCCATAGTGAAGCTTTATGTGAAGGTGTAGCTTTTTGTTGAGCAATTCTGATTAAAGAATTTTGATCAAGTCCTTCAGTGTGATTGTATGCAGCATATGAATATTTTGGGAAGACAAGTCCCATGGTATCACAAAGATTGAATTTGGCAACATTCTTGCAGGCTGTACTAATGTGATTATACTGCTCACATAAAATACATTTTAGTTTATCGTATGTGCTGGCCATATGGGCGCGGTCACCACACTTATGGCAGGCCTTAGTCTGGCCTGCATAAAAGCATACTGCTCTGTCCTTGCCAGTAAAAGAAGCTGTTAGGTATATGTTGAATACCCACATCATTTTGACAAAGTTTAACATGAAAATGCCACCCCTGTAAAGAATTGTTCAGAGTCAATAATATGCTCAGACGCGCTTAAAACATCACATTTACTTTGCAACCAATGGTGGATATCTCCGATACTGACACTTTCATTCCAAAACATAACAGCGATTCATTTTATTATTGGCGAGATTAATGGGATTACCATGAATGGAGTCCAGAGCGGGGAAAATTTTACCTGATTGTATTTGTACCAGAATCTTTCCAGTCCTTGGGGGAATTAAAGCTAATATCGAAATCTTCTTCTCCTAAAATATGAATCAAGGCATGTACTTCTCTCCAGGCGTGAAGTGTAATGACTCCTTTATCAAAGTTTTACCAACATATTTCCTGTTGGGAGGCACATCCAATCCATTCCTGTTTCTAAGCCATACTGCTTTTCTATGAGGTTTAGGCAGAATTTTGTCAAATAAATGAGAGAATCTTGGAGCTTGTGGGGGGAAGGGTTTGAGGCCTACTGTAAGTTTTCTCATCGCTAGTGTTGCTCACACTATGAAACTGTTTTTCCCCTCCTTGTGGTTCACTATCAGTATCAATATTTTGATTTGGAACATCTGTTATTGTGTGAACAGTCTCAGAAGGTACAGGCCCCTCAACATTTTGGGCTATTACAGGCTGGGCATCACCAGCCCATTCCTGGTGCAGATTATCCACTAAAATGTTATTCCCAGCTACAGGTGTCCCTACGAAAATATCCTGTGTCCCAGCTTCAACTGGGGTACTGCTGGCATCACCATCAGTGAGCTTAATACTACCTGGTGGTTCCGCTGTAGTTGTACCATCACCAGTGAACACAAAGTGTCGATTAGGGAATAAAGCATCACAGACATTGGGCATATTGTGGTCAATTCTATCATTGATATTTGTAGGGCAGTCACTTACCCTACTCGTCTCCCACTGCTCCAGTATGACCCATGGTGTAGTGGCTCTCATAACCAGGGTGTGTCCGTTCTCCAGTCCAGGCAAAACACTGCTTGCAAAATCTGGATCTGGATCTGGAGTTCAGCCACCGGTGTCCATCTATTTATTTCCATCCTGCAATAGATAGCGCAGCCTCAGGGGACCAGTCTGCCGTAGTATCTGTTAGAGTGCTTGTATAGAAAGCTTCTTTAATCCATTCTCTGATGGACAGTCCTCTCAATGTGGCAGCAGCCCCACATGACAATGTCTTTTGTTTTATCTTCCATCATTTTCTCCAGCTTATGGCATTAAAACTCTTTTTTGTTTAAGTCCTGCTTCTTTTCTAAGTATAATTCTTCCTTCTTAGCCATTTCTATCACTAGCTGTTGTCACCATTCTTGAATATTTTTTTCTAGCAATTCTTCCTCCATCCTTGTATCCAAACCAGTACAATCCATATCAGACAAAGTTTCTTCGATACCATCCATGTCCATACAGGCAATATTCTCTCAAACATTAGCTGTCTCCTTTGTATTTAAAAATATATGAGTAGCTCTTACAACCATAGCTGAAGGGGAGACCACAACTCCCACAAACTGCTTCTCCCTTGCATCCTCTGCAGCATCTGCATCCTCCTTGTTTGGGATAGAGCCAACAGCGCCCCCTTCCCCCAGAGTAGGGGAAGCATGTCTAACAATAATCACAAATATAATACATCATTTTGGGACCCATATTTAAATTTTACACAAAACTAAGAGCTTAAGTAATCGAGAAATCCGAGTCTATAATCCATGGTAACGTTTTCCATCGATCACTTAAAGTTTGTCTTTGTATAAGTTAAGCTTCAGCAAAATATACCTTTCTTATATCATACATAATTTTGTCCAAAAGTTATTGATGTGTTATTTGTATTTGTTGTAATGTGAATAAACAGTGTGCCATCCAAATATGCCATTTACAGGCTGTAAATATTACATTTAGAGTAACCATGTCCCATTTCCTCCAAGTATTTCCAAACTTTCCATACATCATGTTTACATAAGATACTGTGGAAACAAATAGATTCTCCTCATGTTTTGGCAATCAAATCCCAAACTCCCTGAATAAGGGTACAGAACAAAATAGATGCTCAATCGTTTCTGGTTGCTGTATGCATTTTATCCTACTGCACTGTCGTTCAGTCATCTGTTTATATTTTTCATTATTTTTCACATTGATTTTTTTCAAGGCATCTAAGCCAATGAAAGTCCCACATATGAGGGGGAATTCTAGAATTCTGTAATAATTCTAAATTCTATATTGTTCATGGCATTTCAGAAACACTATAGGTACTGCACAGATACATTCTATAAGATGTTTACATAACGTTTTTCCCTGATAAGTCATCATCATAGTACTACTAATCTGCCACTGTTTTAGCCTACTAAAAGTTTCCTTAACATAACTGGGCCTACAGAGGACCACTTTGACCACTTCTAGAGTATTTGTTTCCCATTGTCTAAGCCATATTTGTCATGAAGAATATGTAGTTAAAGAATAATAACGGACAGACTCTATTTAAGCCCCCTTTTGAGATTGGAAGATATGTGATATCCCTTTTAATGGGGTTCAACCAGCTTCCTCACAGGGCTTGAAAAAAGATGCTAAAGATTCTAGTTTCCATATTATTCGGAGGGGGAAAATGTAGCTGATACATAGAAATAGGGGAATTAAATACATATTTATTAGATACACTCTTTACTTTTTTCCCAGTGTCCATTTATTACAATTTGTTACCAAACTTTGTCCTTATTTAACCTTTAGATTCCAATTCAACTGATCTAGTTTATCTTCTCCCAACTGTATACCTAAAACTGTAATTGATTCTATACTAATATTTATACCCTTAATATTACTTATTTGACATTGGGGGATATATCCTAGTTTCTTTCCAATGCATCTAGATAAGTTTAAGGCTGCTTCTGAGATTTATCCAGAGGTTTGACATGTTTTTACTGCTTCTATTACAGATGCTTCATTTGCTACTATTAGGCTCATATCATCTGCATATGCCAGTGTTTTTTATGGGATAGCATTACCATTATTAATTATTGGGCTATCAGCATTTAAGGACTTTATGTGTCACAGCAGTGGATCTAGGAAGAAAATGTATAACACAGGGCTAAGGGGGAAGCCTTGTCTTACCCCTTTCTTTATACCCACCATTGGGCCTTTCCATCCATTAACAATGGGGACTTCTGTAGCTGTTCTGTACATCCCCTTAATCCAGTTTATCACTTTAATAGGAATGTGATATCTAGCTTGGGCTAACCATAAAAAAACATGATTTACTGAATCCAGGGCTTGTTTCTGGTCTAGTGAAATAAGAAAGCCTGATAACTTTCCATTATTACCCCTTCCTATTAGTTCCCATGAATAAACTAGATGGTCAATAATACTCCATCCATGTATGGAGCATGATTGTGCATCAGATACAATCAATTTTGCTGTAGAAGTTAGTCATTTTGCAATGATTTTTGCTAAAATTATAAAGTCTGTATTTAGCAGACTTATGGGCCTCTAATTTTGTAATCTCTTTGTATCCTCTTTTTTTTGTAACTATAAATCAAACCACCCATATTCATAAATAGAGGTATAGAAGAGTGGTCTATCATGTCATTGTATACCTGTGTAAATTCTGAACATAACTCTGGTACTAATAAATTGTAAATGTCATTTGGTAGATCATCTAAGTCTGGGGCTATTCCATTTTTTGGGGATGTAATTACATCACTTAATTCTTGTTGTTGTATACTTTGTCATACCCTATCTATTGTAGCTTCAGAGATGTCTGGTACTTCTATTTGGAACAAAAAATCTGGGGCTAAAACTAGATTTGACTGTAATGGACCGTACTTTTTGTTTATATAGTCTGCTACACATTTTTGTATGCCTTTATTTGTTGCCTTTAGGGTATGTTGGTCATCATATAAAGCTTCCATTTCTTTCTTCTCAGTATGTTTCTGACAACTGTTTCTGACAACTGTTGTTGATGTTGAAGTAAAACTGCTTTTTGTGAATAATATTTAATTATTTTTTTAATTAAATGTATTTGTTTTGAGAAGTCTTGTCTTGTAGTATCTGTTAAGGTAATTAATTTCTGTAATTGTTGTCTTTACTCCAAATAATCTATGTATTGTATATTACAATTTGTTTTACAAAGAGATTGTAATAGTTTCTGTAAATCCAATTTTGCATCTGTCCACCAGATCTGTGGATTATCATATAAAATAAATAATGATTTCCTGGCTGCTATAAATTGTTTGATATTGGAAAGTACTAGTTCCTTTTGCAAAAGTGATATGCTAAATTTCCAAACTCCTGGTCCTTTACTAAAGGGTTATCTTGGCCAGTAACAATCGATAGAATATTATGGTCAGAAAAATCCTGTACTGCTACTTCAGCTGTAGTAATTGGTAAATGTTGAGATGTGAAAAAAATATATTCTTGTCACTAGAGGTCCTTTATGGAAAATAAGGGTATGTGTAGTAGTTATTTCCAGAAATGTGTCTCTCAGTCTGGCTGTTTTTATTAAAGATTTCAGGAAATTTTAATCACAAAACATATTTGTGGTTTTTGAGTGTCTTGACCTGTCTCTGACAGATAGGCCACAATTAAAATCTCCACCAAGAACCACATACTGAGCTGTGTGCAAAAATGGTTGAATCATCTTTAATAATTCTATTCTAAGGGCTTTAGTTTGTGAGGAATAGATGTTTATCAGTCTGTAACTAATATGATGGATTTTTACATCTATTATGAGGACTATACCTGAGACCAGGTCAATTAATTTCACTAATTCAGTATTTGGTAGTGAAAAAAGAATGCCTACACCTGAGCAGGCCTCCTGCCCAAAAGACTAACATGAAGGTCCTAAATACCATGCATTTTTTGCTTGAAATACTTCTGTTAAAGTATGATATCTTATATCTTGGAGGAATATTATACCCATAGTTACATATGACAAAAAAGAAAACACCATAGCCCTCTTAGCTGATTTCTTTATACTGTTTACATTTACAGTATGAAAAGCAAAACCAGAAGACATTTTTGGCATAAACAATTAAGGCATGTAACACATTCTTCTTTTTTCTCTTCTTCACCATGGTCTACCTCTCCTTGGTAACTGTTCCCTGTGTTTAATGTTGGACTTAGCACTCCTTTTTTGAGAGCCTGAATTTTCCTGTGGGACCTCTGTGTCTGTGGTATGTTCAGACTGTGAGAAAAGAGCTGATTAAGTATCAGAGTCATCACGTGACTCATCTGAAATTCCTTGGAGTATTTCATACTTCTTCTCCAGGGAAATTTTTGAGACCTTTGAAAAGGGGGAGCTGTGGGTCTCTCTGCATCTAGTTGCTCTCAGCATATTTGACACATTTTGGGGGGGAAGGGGTCTTATTTCTTCCCCAATTGGGGTTTCAGATAGGGTGCTACTACCTTCATCCTCCTGCACTTCTGTAGGGGAGCTTACTTCCATGTCTTGGGGGGATCTGGTTGTGGACAGGGTTGTTCCCCAGTTCCCTGGGACTCAGTATTGTAGGGGAATTTTGTGGGGAAAAGGAAATAAGAATTCAGAAGCAAGACAAACAGTTCAATCTTTAAACAGGTCCAGTACGGGCTCTATCACTGAAGTAAAAACAATGAAAAACAAAGAAAACAGTTCACAAGGCAAAAACATCAGAAATCAGATTAAAAAGAGTAGAATTTAAAACAAAAAATCACAGTTGTTCCAGAGATGATGTAGCTGACTGTGAGAACAGAGCCATAAATCAGATTCATATATTTTCCTCTTCTCAACCTGTATCATAAGCAATAAGTGATCATAAGGCACACAGTGTTGTTGCAATACCTATTTACATCTTGTCTGCCAAAGAAAATATTTCAAAACAGCAAATAAAACTTGCAGAGTATTGATTGAGAACTGCTGCTAATACGGGGTCCTAATCACATAAATTAATTCTGAATAAGAGAGAGTGAGATAGAAACTGAGGAATATTCCATGTCTGAACAATGATTTTCCAGAAGTGAATGGCATAGTTGCACTCCAGAAACAAATTTTCCTGAGTAGTCTCTAAAATTTGATTACAAGACTGCCGTAAACAATACCATTCATTCAAGGCTTTATGCTTATTATTATTATTAACATTTAACTTTCCATGAATTGATAACCATAGAACATCCCAAACAAAGGCAGAAAGCCTTCTATTGAGCACCTCTTGAAACATTTCCAAACTATCATGAGGAGTGCAATAAGGCAAAATAATGTGTTCTAAGCACTGGGGCTGCACAAGTAAATTATAAACCTCTTTTCTGGATTTCAGCTGTGTTGAAGGAAAATCTACCTTCCAAGATATAACCAATGGAAACAATTCCTTAACTTCCTTCAAAATCACCTGGATCCGACTCAACAATCTAACTTTTTTTAATTCTCATGCCCTAAGGCAAGGGCGTATCCATTCCAACAACAAGTCAAACCATATCTTATTTTGTTTCACCCCCGGATCAATAACATTGTAATAAAGAAACATACTATAGCAAAAAGCAATGGGATGAATCATACCAATACCCCCCTCTTGTAGACCATGATATGTTATGTGTTTCTTAACAAGATTTAACCTGCTTCCCCACAAAGCTCAAAAAAACAAACTGAACAATCTAGTGTGAAGAGGTTTTGGAATGGGATGAACATAACTAACATATAACAAAATTGGAAGTAACAAAGATTTTATCAAAAAAATTATTTTCAGTTTAGAAAGAGAAGTCTGAACCCACCTAACCAAAGTAAGCTCTGCTTTATGCAATTTAGTATCTCAGTTAACCAGAGCATCATTGTCAGACCCAAACTGTAACCCCAAGATAGTAATAGGATTTTTTGACAGAGACATCCCCAAATATTGGCCGGGAAACAGATCCTCACCACCCAATTGATACCCTTTAGACTTACCCATATTGATGCAAGACCCTGAGGCATCTGAAAAAATTTGAATACATTTCTGTACCACAAGTTCAGCGGTGCTAGTATGAACTATCAACACCACATCATCCACATAAGCTAAAACTTTCAACATTAGAAAAGTAGCAGAAAGACTCACTCCCTTCAGTTCTGAAGTCATCTTAATCTGATGTAAAAAAGGATCAATTCCAAATACATAAGGTAAGGGACTCATATGACATCCCTGTCTAACTCTTCTACAAACTGGCACTCTAGAACCCCTTCATCCATTCACTTTGGGTATTATAGAAGCAGCTTTATACAAGGATTTAAGCCAACAAATATTCCACCAAGAAATACCATATTTTTGCAAAACCAAAAATAAAAATTCCTGGGAAAGAGAATCAAAACCTTTCTTCTGATCAAGACTCAACACAAAACAAGGATCCCCCCTACCTCATTCCTATGAAACAATTCACACAATATAATTAAATTATCTTGTATACTCCTCTGCGGAATAGCACAACCTTGTTCTTGACAAATTAAATACTCTGCACTTTTAGCTAATCGATTGGATAAAATTTTGCTTAAGAATTTAGCATCAGAATTTAATAAACAAATCGGTCTCCAATTGGATACATTTGATGTGTCACCCTTTTTAAACAAAAAAATAAATTCCACCGCTACAAAAGTAGGAGAAATATCGGCTGAAACAATAATGCATTAAACAATTTAGCTAATTCTGCACTCATAAGATCATTAAAGTATTTATACAACTCCACTGGGACCCCATCCATACCTGGAGTAGTAGTACATTTAGATCATTTTAAGACAGCTCAAACCTCTTCCTCAGTAATGAGCTCTACCATCTGTGCCTCTAAATCCTTGGAAATATTCTTTGTTTCCAAGGAAATGAGAAAACTATCAGTGCCATGTATAAGAGGTGCAGTTCCAAAAGTAGCAATTAAATATTGGTGAATCAGATTCAGGATGGAAGTCTTATCTATACACAAGTTACCCTCATTATCTCATAATTCTGTAATATGTTTCATTTCAAAAAGTTTTTGACTATCCTGAAAAGGGTCAAAAGTATGTTTCTTGCTAACAGTACCAAATCTCACTTCCTGCTGCAAGGTCTTAGCCCTATCATATTGAAACCGGTATGTATCCTGTTTCACCTGATGAATTTGGGAGCTGAAATACTGACCTGTAGTTTCAGTTAAAGAAATAAGCCTACGTAAATGTTTTCTATGTTGTAAATAGAGAAAATAGGCATCTCTATTCCTTTTCCCTGCTAGACACTGAAAATAATGTTTTATATCAGTTTTGGTATCCAACCACCAGTCTTGAAGGGTATCATATAGACTTTGAACAGAAAGTCTAGCTTCCCACAATTTCTTAAAACCAAAAACCACAACTTCATCATCTAATAAGGAAACATTCAATTTCCAAGCAGGTTTCCCATTTAACGTTTCTGTATTCCAACAACAATCAATAATTACTGCAGAATGATCAGAGCATGCCAAATCATTTACTGCGGAGTGAGAAACCTCTACACAATGAGAAACCCAGAGGTAGTCAATCCTCATTTGCTGAGAACCTTTTCGAAAAGTAAAACCCCCAACTTTATGTATAGAGCGGTACGCATCTTTCTATTTAGCAGTTGCAGTAATGTCTCTCAGGGCACTGGAATCACAGAACAATTTATTAGTCTTCAATCCTCCATTGTCCTGTTGTATACTGCAATTGAAATCACCACCCCATATAATCGTTCTAACTGTACATAAGAAAGGTTGAATTGTTTTCAAAAGAGCAACACGCAAAGCCTTCTCCTGAGGTGCATACAAATTGATCAAATGAAATCTGTGAGCTTTATATGACACATCCAAGAGAAGAACTCTACCAGGGTCCAAATTAATCAATCTAGTAACTTTCAAGACATTATTAGAAAACAAAATCCCCAACCCATCACAGCAGTCCTGACCCTGAGACCAAAAGGAGGCCTGTCTCCACTTGGCCGAACATTTTGCAATGTCATGAAAGGATTTAATCCTGGTGACCTGTAAAAAAATAACATCAGAGTGAAACTGTTGTAATTCATGAAAAATCACATCTCTCCATATTTCTGATTTAATGCTATTAACATTTAATGTCATTATACGGAGAACTGCCATGTGGGAAGAAAGAAAAATGAGGAAAGCAAATCAACACTGCGATCTAGTAACCCATCTCTTTCTCCTGGAGCAGCTGTCATCTATATCAGAAGACGTCCCTCAAGAAGACACAATCACGGAGGCATCAGACTCAGAACCATCATCCTCAGACAGATAAGACAGAGCAAGACAGAGGGAGACAGTATAGCGCAGTGGTTTAAGGCTCTGAGCTGCAAATCTGGTGACATCCAGCAGACCAGACCAGACCTGGGTTTGAATCCCACAGCTTCCACTTGCATACTGTGTGACCCCGAGCAAGTCACTTAACTTCCCTGTACTCCCAGGTCACTCCTGTAAAAAAAGTTTTCAGCTTAGTGTGCTTCTCCTGGTTAAACAAAAAAAAAAAAAAAGGTGCTATATTATGAAATAGAGGGGCATACTTATTGGATTGAGGGATAGCTTCCTTTTTTGACATTTTTTTCCTCTTCTTTCCCTTAGGTACAGGAGGAGGTCCTAGCTTCTCTCTTGAATGTTTTTTATGAGAGACAGTTGTAAAGGCCGGGTCCAATGTTGTCACCGGTGGTGGTGGGGGAGGGGCATTGAAGCCTGTCCCTGCAGAATCTGTCCATCGCTTAAGTCTTGAGCAGAATCCAACAACATTGGCTCTGAATCTTGGGAGGTAGAAGGCATAACAACACCAGGGTCCACTGTTGCAATGCTGACCTCAACCCCTGGGCTTCCAAATTCAATGGGGCAGCAACCCCCACAGGAGGGAGGCCTCCTTGGCTGGGAATAGGATCAGTGGCCTGGGCAGTCTCTGTAAAGAAAGTATCACCAGAGGCATTGAACTAGGAGGAGTAGGAGAGTCTTTAGTACCAGTAGGTTTATGCTGTAAAATATTCTGCATTCACTTCTCTGAAGCCACAGCACAACCCTTTTTCTGGGTCTGGGTGATCAAGGCTTCCTGGGACAGCCCCTCTCCCAAATTATGAGAGGCCCAAGGACATTTTATATAACAGTGCCCTCTTTCTTCTCAGAGGTTACAGCGAAAAAGGTTATTACAAGCAAAAGAAAAATGACCAGTCTCTAAGCAGTGAGTACATTTCCGGGTATCACAGGCATTACCCAAATGATGATGAGAACCACTTTTGTGGCAGGATTTGGGCTGACCAGGATAAAATAAAGAAGCTCTGTCTTTCCCACAAAAAGAGCAACCTGGTAAATGAGCAATACCATTATTGCTGGTAAATAGTTTACACTTAATTTTCCACTCACCAGTCTAGAACTGCTCTGGAATTAATAACAGGAACAGGGTGTTCAAGCACTTCACACCATTGTTTAAGACAGTAAAGAATGTCAGAAATATCCACCACTTCATTCTTGAAAAGAACCGTAATAGTTCTGACAGCCAGTTTAGTGATGGGAATTGCCAAAAATGGGGCCCATAAAGCAGAATCTTTCAGCACATTATACTTTAGCAAGAATCTGTCCAATGCTTCAACTGTCTTAAAACTGACATCATAATTATTTTCGGTTGTCTGGATTAAAGCAAAAACTTTGGATGCATAGAACTTGAGAGAGTCCTTTAATAATTTCCTGCCAATATGCACTCTATCCAGTGGGTCCTCCAAACCCCCTTTATACATTAATTGTATTGCATTCCTCCTTGGAGCAGGCTATCTAGTAGAGGTTTTGAACAGGTCAGCCATACAAAGAAGAGGTTTAAACAGTTTATGTTTATTAGGGTCCTGCAAAGTTTGAGGCCATAAACCCACTGATAATAAGTCACCCTGAGGTCCAGCAGAAAGCACAGGAGCCAAAGGTGGATGTTCATAATTATCCTGGCCTGCATGCCTAGAAAGCAAGTCCTGTCCCCTAGAACCCATACCAGAAGCATCCATTACCACCACTGTCGGTAAAGCAGCAGGGTGTGTTTGCACAGCAGTGCCCCCCATATCAACAATAGTTTCTAGACCACAATCTTGTGGTGAGAAAAGTTCAGAATTCTCAAGTAACAATTCCCCAATCTCAGAAAAAGACATTGTGTTATACTCACACATCTTCGGGTCCAAGGGATCTGGGGACCAACCACTCGAGGTTTGAATCCAACCAGTGGCCTGTAACAGTCCTCTGGTGACCCACTCCACTCCTGCCAAGCTGAACCAACATCAAGGGCATGTAATTTTTGTCAAGCTACCCCCAGAGTTTTACCAGGGTGTCCCAGTCGTACTGGTAAGTCATCCTGCTGGAAAAAAGCCCGATTGGTTGATGTGGAAGGAGCCACCGCATCACCGGGGTCCTTCCGAGCAGTACATCTGGGTTGTGTGGTCACCACGGTTTCGACGACAACACAGGTATGGTCACCAGTCTCAATACATGCTGCAGAAATAACAGGGAAGAGATAGTTGAAGCAGGTAATTCTCCCGAATCTGGACATAGAGAAACAGGGACAGCAGTAACTTGAATGTCAGGCATGTCCAAAAGCACACCATCAGAATCATCCACAACTGGCACAGAACAAGCAGAAACTCCTAGTCCAGACAATAACGGTGAGAAATTTGCATCTATAGGTTGGGTCTCTAAGGAAACCGAGGATGGGGAGGAGACCCCCTCCCCTACCTCACGGACATCCTCACTCCTCGACATCTGGGATGAAAGTGGCTATCCACTCAAGGACAGCAAACTCCCCCTACAGTCCAGTAGGGGAATTTCCCCAGTGCCCTGGCCAAATTTCCCTCATTCACTAACAATAACACCAACAGCTTAATTGGGTTCAAGGTCAATTAGCATTCATCTATATCCCCCTCTCCAGGGTCATGCCTGAAAATGGGCAGAATTTGTCTAGCGCATGTACCCGGTCAACAAAAACCAAATAAATAAAAATACTACTTTGAGTGCTTTATCAGCTGTGACCATCTCTATGTCATCCTAGTGAGAGGTCACACCTAGTTGACATAGAAACTATGAGGTCTGATTTTTTTATTTATATTAGACCCTATTAGTTATTATACAGTTTTGAAGGTGTGATTGTGCAATGTAACAAACCTCATTCACTCTGAGGTGTCATTTGAGCAAGAAGGTATGACCAGGGGATATGTTTATATACTATTAATCACCCCATGAGGGCATAATGTGGCACAAGGTGCAGTCTCATGCCACATGCCCCCAGAGGAGATTAACCAAACATTAACATGACCACCTGGGAGTACCTTATTGCTACTAAAAAAATCTTAAAAAAAGATGTTCAAAATGCAGTTTTTAAAATAGTCTATTCACCAAGATGTGCTGAAGGTTCCTAAGATGTTTCACTGTAAATTCATTGATGAGTTCTAACAGAGCTCTTGAAGCTGTGTCCATGGTAACCAGCATCAGAGTTACTTAACATGCTTTCTCAAAGCCACTAGAAAAGGCTGAACTGACTGTTCCATATATAAAAGAGTTTGAAACAAAAACGCAATAGATTGTATTCTTAAATCTGACCCCCTTCTCAGGGGAAGGCAATGGACAAGGAAATGATAGAAGAAAACTTTAGAATGGCAGAAAAAGAAGAGATATTGTTGATGGGGGACCTGAATATGCCAGATGTTAACTGGAGCTCCTTTACTGCAGCCACATCCAAGAGCAGGGACATTCTCGATGCCCTACAGGGGGCATGCCTCAGACAGCTAATGTTGGAACCCACTCAGAAGTGAGCAGTCTTAGACCTTGTACTTTCAAATGGGGATGGAGAGAGGATCTCAGATTTAGAAGTGGGTAGCCATCTGGGAACAAAGCGACCACCAAACAGTGTGGTTCACAATAAACAAAGCTGTAGAGTCAAGCCATACAAAAGCAAGGGTGTTGGACTTTAGGAGGGCTGACTCTGGCAAAATGGGAGAGTGCCTCAGAAAAGCACTAGCAAACAGGCAAGAAGGAGGGGTGAAAGAACAATGGGGGAAAATCAAAACTGCCATCACAGAGCCAACAAGCCTTTGTGTAAAGCAATTCAACAAAGCAAAATGAAGGAAAATGCCACTATGGTTCTTAAAAGAGGTGGCAGGGAAGGTTAAGGAGAAAAGGATAGTATTCAGGAAATATAAGGAAACACAGAAGGAGCAGGACAGAGAACTATATCAGTTAAAGCAAACGGAGGCAGGGAAGGCAGTCAGAATAGCAAAGGCCCAAACTGAGGAAAAGATAGCCAACTCTGTTAAGAAGGGGGATAAAACCTTTTATAGGTACACTAGGTAGTGAAGAAAGACCAAGGGAGGGATACTGAGGCTTAATAAAGGGGAGGGAATGTGGGCAGATGGTGACAGTGAAATAGCAGGGCTACTGAATGAATACTTCTGCTCAGTATTCACAAAAGAAGAGGAGAGGGAGGTACCTAAACCAAACAATAGAAACACTCTGGATAGGGGGTTGTTACCAGTCCATTCACAGAAAAAAGGGTTCTGAAAGAACCCCTAAACCTGAAGATGGACAATGCAATGGGGCCTGATGGGATTCATGCAAGAATTCTAAGAGAACTAAGTGTAGAACTAGTGACACCCTTGACTATCCACTTTAACAACTTATGGGAAGATGGGGTTGTACATGAGGACTGGAGGAGGGCAGATGTGATTCCACTTCACAAAAGTGGGAGCAAGGCAGAGGCAGGTAAACTACAGACCTGTTAGTATGACCTCAGTGGTAGGGAAAATGATGGAATCACTTCTGAAGGAAAGAATTGTTGAGTACCTAGAGGCCAGAGGGGTACAGGACCCAATGCAGCATGGATTTTTTGTATGTATTTTTTTATTTCAAATTTGGATTAATACCTTTGAGCTGGGGGCTCATTTACAAAGGCTCCAAGTCAACAAGAAATACAAGACATTTACAGGTGATGAAACATTGCAGAACACAAAGACATCAACTAACAAGTAGTATTAGAGTGCAGTTACAACATTAAGCAGGGTACAACAAGTAAGGAGAAACAGGACCACACTTGCGGAGAAACATATTAATGCAGCACTAATTAAGTGCGGTACTGTGTTTAACAATCATGTTATAGTTCAGATGGGGCACTCCCAGTCTGCAGAAATGCAGTTTTAGCAGCCAAGGTGAGGCTTTGTCAATGGGAGGTAGTAGGTGGTGGAAGGTGGGGGGATGTGGGTACTTGTGGAACAGGAGGGTGGGAGTGAGATAGGGTAGTGTTTGACGGGTGCGAGAATGGCCGTCAGAGGCCATGGGTTAACAGAAACATTGGCAGTCAGATTTGCTGGCAAGAAGAGATCAAATCCCAATTTTAAAGTGGCCAAGTCTGGGGCAGTTGGCAAGGTCTGCAAGCAGATCATTGAACCATTTAGGCCCACAGTAGGAGAGGGATCTTTGGCTAAGGGTGGTTCATTTGAAGGGAACAGTTAGGACAGCCCTGAAGGCACTCCTTGAGCATTTAGATGATTGTGCAAGCTCAAAGAGGGTTGAAGTAGCACTAGGCATAGACCCTATCAGGGACTTTTTTGCAAGGAGGCAGACCTAGGAGATAGACTGGGTAAAAAATTGTCTGGATAACAGGATGCAGAGGGTAATAGTAAACAGAGTCCACTCTGAAGAAAGGGGGGTTACTAGCAGAATACCGCATGGTTCAGTACTGGTACCAATCCTCTTTAATGTCTTTATAAGTGACATTGCAGCGGGACTGGAAGGAAAAGTATGTCTCTTTGCAGATGACACAAAGATCTGCAACAGGGTTGATACAGAAGGTGGGGTGGAAAAGATGAGAAGGGACTTGACAAGATTGGAAGAATGGTCAAATATATGGCAGCTTAGATTCAATGCAAAGAAGTGCAAAGTAAAGCACCTGGGAAACAAAAACCCAGAGGAAGAGTACACAATGGTGGGTAAGATACTATCAACAGCAAAAATGGAAAGGGACCTGGTAGTAGTCATATCAGATGACCTATAGGTAGGTAAGCAATGTGAGAAGGCAGCAAGGAGGGTTGGCGGGATACTGGGATGCAAAGGGAGAGGATTCACCAGTAGAAAACAGGAAGTTGTTATCCCTCTGTACAGACAGTTGATGAGACCCCATCTGGAGTACTGCATGCAGTTCTGGAGACCCTATCTTTGCAAGGACATAGATAGGATGAGGGCTGTCCAGAGGAGGGCAACTAAAATGGTGCAGGCTCTGCACCAGAAGACATATGAAGAGAGATTAAAGGAGCTTAATATGTATACCCTCAAGGAAAGGAGGGAGGGGGGGAGCATGATAGAAACTTTCAAGTACCTCAAGGGAATCAACAAAGTCCAAGAGGGTAGTATCTTTCAGAAAAAGAGATGAGTAAGAACTAGGGGGTACAATTTGAAGATAGAGGGGTAGGGCTCAGAGGTAATGTAAGAAAGTATTTTTTTTCATGGAGAGGGTTGTGGACACGTGGAACAGCCTTCCTGAGGAGGTAGCGGAGTCAAAAACAGTGGGGGAATTCAAGAATGCATGGGACAGACATAAGGCAATTCTAGAAGGGAGTAGGAGGAAGTAGGCTGTTGGTTAACTAGGATCTGCAGCTTATCCATTAGGTAGGGAAATGGGCAGACTAGGTGTGCCAAGTGGTTCTTCTCTGCCATCAAATTCTGTGTTTCTATGTAAATCTAAGATATTGCCCATTACATTTCTGAGCCCTCCCATGTCTCCTCCTCACACTGAACACCTGATGAGCTACTACCTATAGAACGGGGGACAGACTTTTTATTGGAGCTCACAGTCTGAGCCCTCACCACGTCTCCTCCTCACACCGAATACTTGATGAGCTACTACCTACGTGGGGGGGGGGGCAGATTTCTGGGTGGAGCTTACAGTGTTCAGTTTAAATCATGTTCCACAGCTGAGCAAACAAGAGGTGTTGGAGAACTGCTCTCTGTACCTGGCAATTGGTTATCTGGACAGCAAAATTATTGGTAAAACTGAAGTGCCAGCATTTAAAAATACCTGTTTGGCACAGCATGACCATCTGATGTGCAGACACATAACAGACAGCTTCAGTTTGTTTCTCCCCTGGAAACATCAGAGAAAACACGGTCTACGGCAGAACAAAAAGGTAAGCTATTTGGCCGGGCATGCAGACTATCATTGGGCGGGCTATTTATGGACAATCAGATCAGCTTTATCTTGACTGTAGCTCACAGACAGTGCTACGATTTAAATCATGCTCAATAGTGTAGCAAACAAGAGGCATGGGAGAACTACTGATTGTATTTGTACCTGGCAGTTTCCTGTTTTGGCTCAATTTGCTCCTCCTGTGTGAAAACAGAGGTAAAGCCCTGTGTCTGTTAAAATGACCATGCCTGTGAATATGAATGTGGACTCTTGGGCAAGCAGACAGACTAGCAAGTTGACATGCAGAATAATGGGCGTTCATGCAGAGTATATCGGGTGAACATGTGGACTATCGATTGTGCGTGCCATGCAGACTATTTATGAATAGGGCAGCCATGATGTCAGCTCTGTTGGGGATTTAACTCGCTGGTACCAGTGAAGCAGTAACGATAATGGCAGATAAAGATCCTGAGAAAAGAATTTTGTAAAGATAGGTACTTTTTATTTGAAATCACTACTCATGTGAAGGGGGATCCCCTAAGGAACACCATGGTTGAACCGCAGGGGTGTTTGTGTGGCTTCTTAGCTGACGCCATTGTCTTTGATTTGAATTCAGCACTAAATAAAAGTTTGAGAAACTTGAAGTATTGGAGTAGCTTTCCATTAATTCCAGGATATTGCTGAATTACATCTGGAGAGTGCTGTGCCGCACTGATTTGTCTGTATGTTGTTTGGGGGTCAGCAACCCCAGCAGAGCACCAGGTCTCACTGCTGCTGTGCACACCACCTTTCTGGACTTTCACTATTTTTACAACCTTGCTATGTCACTGATGATTAGGTTGTGCTTCACTGCTTGTGGTTAGCCACAGCATGATCGTCAGTAACATCACAAGGGTCTAGAAATGGTGGCAATGTAATAGTAATATGGGGCATAATTATTGCTATCACTGGACTACTGCCAGTTAAATGTAAGCCCAATGCCTCATTTAAAAGAGCTTTTCGTGGACTTCAACCTGTGACAGACACATTTCATGAATGCTCCTCTTCAATCTAACAAAGATGTTAATTTTTTATTTTTGTTATAAATCACCAATGTCAGTTCAGCCAATCAGCACTGAGGATGTGAATGCTTGTGACGAGCCCTAATAATAGTCAAATGGCCTCATGTACAACCTTTTGATAAAGTGGAGTGTTTCTCTGCAGAAATCGGGGTTGTTTGATTGTTGCTTATTTTTTTAAAAAGGGCAGTCATCCAGCCCCTTTCCTCAGTAACACGCCTCCCTCCTGATCTGGTAGGAACATGACATGCAGCATTTCCTTGCCTCAGTTACTGTCCTCCTGATAGGGCAGGAGCAGAACAAACCGTCCCCTTTCCACATGTGCAAATTCTTAAAAAAATGGAATGTCCCACTATTAAAGTAAGGATTGTCTGCTTCTTGTAATTTTTTTAAAAGTGTCTTTTTAAAACTTTGTTCTTAGAATTAGTCACTAAACATAGATTATTTATAATATATTTATATGGGGACTGGAGCCAGCATCTCTTATGGCATTGACAGTGTCATCTCTTGCTTCCTTCTTACACCAGAACTGTTCACCTTCATATCGGAGTCATCTTGCCCTACAAATTAGCAAACAGAAACTCCTACAGCCATAAGAGATGACCCAGTCTCCATATGAACATATCATAATGCTCAGAAAGTTCAGGACTGAGAAATTCTAATTTACAAGAACTTCTGGAGAATTTGCAGAAATGTGATTAGAGCTTGTGCTTCTCCAGGTTCTCCATCCCCTTTTCATTTTTTATTAATATTCCTTTTTCTCGGTTCATTTGTCCTTCCTCATTGAAGAGAGAAGAGGATCTAGCACATGGCAGACAACCAGATTAGTAACTTAGGGTCAAGAGCTACTGTATGAAGAGAGCTTGGACATAATATATAGAATAATACATGGGGTGGTATGTTTAATGAGAATATAATAACTGGGTTTCACTTTCTACCATAGAGAAACCCAACGTGTAATTTGCCGTTATAAAGGAGTGTTTATAATGGCAAACATGCACCGGGCTTCAATCGCTCTGCACATGCCGCAATTCTTCCATGATCTTCACTCTAATCACACTGAATCACCACTCTGCCTTCTCAACACTGCACTGCCACTCTGATGGGACGGTAAGTTATTTATTTTTTTTTTAATACCAGAGCAGCTGCTGCCTTCTCAAAAAAACAACCTCACACACAAAAAAAGAAATAAAACTAAGCGAGCAACCAACCAGACCGTGGACCACACTAACAGCCAGGCGGACCCACATCTGCACCCTGCTGACTTTTATTTTCTATAATTGCTGTGGCCAGAAAGCAAAACATAGCAATTATATAAAATAAAATATGGGGTAGTGTGTAAAACTTGAATTTTACACACACCCTTAGGTTTGGATGCCTAAATAAACCCCTCAAGCTTCGCTCTCAGGGTTTAAGTGGCATCCAACCCCTTGGGTGTGTGTAAAATTCTCATTACACACACCACCCCATACTTTATTCTGTATTTTATACATACCCTCAGTGATGGATGCTACATAAACCAAAAGAGTGAAGCTTGAGGGGTTTATTTAAGCATCCAACACTGAGGGTGTGTCTCAAATTTGAGTTTTACACACCACCCCATGTTTTATTTTATATAATTGCTGGGGAGCATTTTTGCCACAGCAATTATATAAAATGGAAACACATCACTGTGCAGTCGTGGTCGGGTTCAGGCATGGTTCATGGTCAGGGTCAAATGACTTTTGTAAGGCTTTCTTTCTCTTTTTTTTTGGTAAAGTGGTTCCTCCCAAGAGGGGTACTTTAAAGAGCTAAGTTGATTTTTTAAATATTTACTTATGGCAGAATCCGATTGTCTGATACAATGAAGGGAAGGCAGTGGTTGGTGCATGCATGTAGTGAGTGAAACCCAGCATGTGTTTGCTGTTAAAACCAGTTAATTATAACAGTGAATTATAACTGGGTTTCCCTATGGGAAGAAATGCTCACCATTTATTATAAAACTATTACAACTGGAGAATTTGGAGAAAAGAAGGCTGACAGGGGACATGAACACAGTGTTCCAAATAATAAAAGAGATAGACTGAGTGGAGCGTAAACAGGTATTTGTGCTGGAGAGAGCACACAAAACCAGGGGATAAACACACAAACTGGGGGGGGGGCAGGAAAGGGGGGAAATTAGAAAGCATTGCTTCTCATGAAGGGTGGTTAACATGGAATAACCTAACCAGTGAGGCTGTGGAAGCTAGACAGGCATTCAAAACAGATTTCTTAAGAGAATGGTATTGAGGGTTACAAAACATCAGTAAAGATTCCATTCCATTCTGGCAGATAACATTGGAGGTTTGTCCTTCCTCAGATTTGGTAGGATCCACAAAATAGGTGATTTGATACATTTTGTTGGACCAGCAGATATTTGGTAAGGTCACTGCTGTGGGATAGGAAGGACTTCCTTTAATATCTTTGACATAAAACTATGAAAAAGTTCAGACCCAACTACACAGAACTCTGCAACTCTGACATAAAAATCCTTGGAGCTTCATCATTTTACAAAGTAGTTTCCAGTTTCCATAAATCTCTGTGAAAGAAAAAGGGGCAAGTACACTGTGGAAATTCTAAAGGGGGACTCTCCATGGAAGTTTTATGAAGAATCTCATCTAGTATGTCCTCTTCCCATTCACAAGGAGCAACCCTTAAACGTTACCCCCTTAGCTTATGAGACCTGATGGAAATCATTGCTCTCTTTATTAGAATTTTGTAAATAACTGACTGCATCAAAAAGTAGACCACAGTCCATTATTTCTGTGTCAGCAGTAATCTCTTTAACTAGCAGTCTAGGCTACTGAATTGCCATTGCAGTAACTGTATCATTTTTGTTTAAGCAGCCTACATTTTTGGTTTGTTCTGAGATACCTGCAAAAAATAGCATTTGTATATTAGCTTCAGTATATCAAGCTCTCCTAGTAAATACACAACAGATGAGGAACAATAGATGTGTCTTGGGTGGTTAGAAACCTCTGACCAAGAAATGGCGAGCAAAAAAAAGAGTTCTCCAGAGGGGCACTGGGTCAAAACCCCACATACAATAATAACGCAGCACACAGTGCTGCAAGCAAAATTCTGAAAGCCGAAAAAAGCTCAAGCAATACATCGACTGGCACAAAATGTCACCCACACAATAGAAACTTACAGGGTGACAGTGAAGATTCTTTGTTTTGAAGGGGGGCACCACCCCCACACCCCTCGATCTGGGGGGTGCCTCCACACCCCCACAATTAATATATAATCAACTATGAGGGTGTGACTTGGAATAGGCAGAAACTTGGGAGTGGGGAACATTTCTTCATTAAAAAAAATTGCAAGACCAGGAGGCGGGGAACCAAACTGGTATCCCCAGGTCTCCTACACTGCCATGTGCTGGTGCCTTAGCCACTCCACCAAGGGAGCGGCTCGACCAGGCACCACACCAATGGCAAATTGATCCCTTCCTCCTTGGAGTGGACAGTGACAGGGGTGGTAGCAGTAATTCCCTAATGCTATTCTACCCCTGTCACTGTCAATGTTTTCCGCATTCTCACAGAACAGTTAATACCGAGCTGTTATTGCAGTGCTCATGTGACCTAGTTCCCCTCCTATGGGTACCAGTGAGAGTGGAACAACTTGGTAAGGATTCTGTGAAAAGTGGAACTGTGGGTAATGTAACTGTGCTTGTTTCTGTTACATTACCCTAAGGTTATTCCTAGTTTATATGTTACTGGGAACTTATCTACTTGCTGCACCACATTGATGAACCTCAGCATCTGTCCTAAGATGCCATTATGTTAGCAAGTTCCTGGAACAAGACACCAGCAACCCTCTTTCCTCAGTTGCAGGCCTTCCTGCTTATAAGGCTGCAGCATGGGGAAAACACGCCAAGTACAAAGCACATATGGACTAGTATCTTAGTCTGATGATTACTATGTATGTGCAAATTAATTTTTACCTCTTCTGCAATTTCTGCCATTTCCGCTGTGCATCTGTGTGTTTGTGGACTTTGGGCTGTTGTCACCAAGGCTGCCTGCACATATACACAAGTATGCACCCCACATACCAAAATGATCATAGTTAGAGCATTGGTTTTAAGTAGGCACTATCCTGTGGACAATGCTTGGTGATGTGCCACCTATGTTTAAAAGTTTGCATATAATTTTTATAGGTCTGAGGGCAACCCTGATTGTCACATAGGTGCATCTGGCACTGGCGAGCATTCTGGTTATTGCACAGCTTGTATATGTGTTGTTGGAGCAAACACCCCCCTTTCCATAGTTTCCACTCTTCTGATAGGGTAAAAGCTTAGTAAAAACCAGCCCATTTCCACAGTTACCTCCCTCCAGATAGGGCAGAAACTAGGTATAAACCAATCTCTTCCATAGTTACCTTCTTCCCTCCTGATAAGGTATGGGCATGGTACAAACCACTTGCTTTGCTTAGATGCTTACCTCCTGATAGGGCGGGAATATGGTATAAACCAACCTTTCCTTGTTACAGTCCCCCTGCTGGGGTAAGAATGTTGCACAAACCACCCCTTTCCTCAGTTACCACTGTCTGGATAGTTATAGACGGAATTGTCACACTTGGACAGCTGGTTCTGATCCCTGTATCATTTTTTTTGTAAATATAAAAAAACTGTGTGATGGACTGTCTGGCAGGAGGAAATGCTGGCTTGCTGAAATTGACACATCAACCCCCCCCCCGGGACAAGTTCACAGGACAGGAGGTAGCTTAAACTTCAGATATCTGAGGTGCAATTATCTTGTTAGTTTGCTTTGGAGGCAGGAACCAAGATATCAATTTTATAATGCCCTCAGGGAAATCCTTTGATGTGCACTAGGTGTCCTGAGAAAAGGGACACAGGCCAGTTTTCTGGGTATCCTCCTAGAAAGCCAGCTCATTTCATCAAAGAGACCTTTGATGTCTGGGTATACCAGGTCCCAGACTAAATTAAGGAGTCCAGTAAGCATTTGCTTGGACTATACAGGGAGTTACATCAAAGAGGCTTTGATGTCTTGTGAAGCAGATCAGACTGGTTTCAGGGAAATCACATGAAGAGAGGAGATTCATCAATGTCAGATATTGTGTTAAAATATCTTATTAGGACTTCCTGTGTTATAAAATATAAATTTTAATACACTGAGGCGGAGTTAGGTGATCTCAGAGAGACGGCCGGCTCAAGACTGCTTTAAAATATACTGAGCAGACCTTACACAGAGGCATTAATTTTCCTGACTGAGAAGGAGGAACATCAAAGCACTGAAAGATTAAGAAGTAGTGAGAACTTAGATAAAACCACTCTGAGTGTTATTATTTGTAAGAATCTGCACTTTTAAACCTGTTTGTTTTAAGGCTGTATGTGTTGGGATATTTTGTTCTGTAATTTTACTGTTTTCTTATTTTACTTATTTTAAAGTAAATATATATATTTTAAAAACAGAAACTGCCTGGTGTGCCTTGAAATTTCTTTTTATATAAGTGAAGCTTTGAAGGTTATAGTTGACACTCTGTATGATCTTATTGTGATACCAAACTGGGAAATAGATAGAGTTCTCTAGGTCTTGCATAGAGTTCTAAGGGTTCATTTTGTTATACCTAGTTAGGTGCCCGTAGGCAAAGATATCTGGCCCCCCGAAGACAGAATTATCTGAGCCTGACAATTGGGTACACTAATAAGAGGTTATCAGTTCGAATCCCTCCAGCACTTGGGACTAAGGTGACTCGAACCCATAAAACAGACAAGAGGGTTACCTTATTCTGCTAAACTTTTCACAATTCTACACTCAGAAGTTTGCACTTTGGGAGTAGAGGGCTGACCTGCTGAGTGGGTTTGTGACAGGGTGTACCGGCCTAATCTTTCAATTTATGATGGCCCCTTGGGGGCCTTATTTCTTATTTTGGATGTTGTGGACCCTCCGGGCCCCATAGCGTGGCCTAGGAATGACCAATTTACAATTTCAAGGTGTCATTTTCTACATTTATTGCCATGCCAAACTGGATGGAACAACTTAGAAAATCCAAAATGGCTGCCAAAATCCAATATGGCCACCATAAATACTTGACTCGCTGATAATGTCCAAATCCCTAGCTTCCAAGATACCAATTATCAATGATTCATGAACATCAATATATTGAACATTTATTCATGAACATTTATGACATCTATATATTGCTTTGAGGCTCCCTGTTAGACACAGGACCAAATGCACACATTACTACTACATAAAACAATTGCATTCATGAGGCAATTTACTGATAAAATAGTTTTATGTATGTACAGTAATGCTTAAAATCTAAATGTTGTATGTGCTGATTTGTTGTTTAGAATTAAGTCATTTTATCAATGATTTGACCCACCACTATGAATATTTTGGGTCAACAGTACACCTTGGTTGTAATGCTCAGTTTTGAAGTCATTATAGTGGAGTCCACTCTGGATCTGAACTGTCACATTCACTCCCAAAGCTTGAAGATTCATCTGCAGAAGTTTGTTCATTGGCTGCTGATGTGCTGTTTTCAGTGTCATCATATCCTGTACAATCAGTCATTGGTGCTGTGGTCATAGGTTTTTGTTTTGTCTTCTGTGTGTGTCTTTGAGGTGTTGACTCACCTTCGTTCTCTGCCTCATCTCCGTCAGCTGCACATTGTTGGCAGGCTAACCTTCCGCCTTTTCTTCTATGACGTAGGATGTCAGGTAACTGAAACCCAGTGAACCACACAGGTTTCAGGGTGTCATCCTATCATTTCCATCCTGACAAACAAGGATCAACTTTTGGGGTTTCCGGCTCTGTGCAGTGGTGCCAATAGTAGGCTATGAGATTTGCTCTTTATGTTCTGACATAGGCTCACTGGGTCTGGTAGAATTGTATGCATAGGCTTCACTTTCAGGTTATTGCATTGCCTTTCTCATGTGCCTACCAGATTGTTTCATCCTGTACCATTGTACATGTAGTGTTGAATGAAGGTCTTGATGTTTTGTTCATAGTCTTGTGAAGCATTTGTGCTTTCTCCAAGCCCTGAAAGGAGATTTATTCTTTCTTCAACCCTGTGCAAACATCGAACAACTAATTTCTTTGATACCTTGTAGAAGTAACTCGCTGCATCGCATCCAGAGACAGCATGGTATGCTGGCAAATTGAGACTTGCAGTGTGTACAATGTGATTGTATATAGATCCTATGTTTACAAATATGTTGGGGTTGATTTGGAACATCCATGGTGAATCTGGAAGGGTCTTTGCGAAAGCATAAACCATCAGGATGAGGATGTCTGTATCTTTGGCTTGGACGACAACTGGGCCTTTTGCAAGAGCACAATACAGCACTATCTTCATATCTGCCTCCTCATGGTTGCAGAAAAACTGGAATTCCTCTGAATCTGGGTATATAGTATACGTGCTTCTGCCATTGCTGATAGTAAGCGGGTATCATACGTTTCTTCTGACATCCTCTTGTCTAACATATTCATTGAAACGCTGTATGAGATCTGTTTTGTTGTCGTTGTTGTGAAGGTACTGCTGATACACCTTTCCTTGCGGCATCTCTTGCACATCTGATCCCATGTGTCATCGCATTCCTTCTGTTCCTACTGCTTACTCAGCTTGTTCTTGCTGTTTCACCGAGAACTCCTGATTATCCTTATGATTATCAAAAACGACAATGACTTCCACTGGGTCTGCTGTAGATGGAGGTGTGAATGTGACAAGAAGTGCTTTCCAATGGCTGTCCCATGTACACTGTACAGGAACTGCTCTGACCATCGCCAAGTCATCGTATATGCACACTGAGTGTATCAGATGAGGGGAAGAACTTCGAGCTTCTGCTTCATCGACGAGATAATTTCTTAAGACATGTTTTGCATTTGGTTTGTAGAGGCTTCTGTCGGGAGTTGCTATTGCAAGAGGATATGTTGTGAGCAGATGGGAAAATGCATCTTTCTTGTCGGAGCACTTTGCAACAATGATACTGAGAGCCTGACGATCTTTCAAGACTGATTCCGCTTTGGGTTTCTTTTTCTTCTTGTCCATTCCCATGGTAATTCGACTGCATTTAATGGGCTCAAAAAAACCAACTTTCCTTGAAAAGAGGCGGTCATTTATAAATGCACTCAACATAACTTCCCCTGTAGCCCTTGCCTTCAAAAGGCCCTATTGCTGGTGTTATTTTAATGCCCATTGTGATGTGTCATGCTACACCCTGACATGGACTGAATATGCATGAAGTTTCTTAACTAGCTCTTTCATTTGACCATCATGTTTCTTCATGGCACCATATGTCAACTCATTACGTGTGGCCAATGTTTTCAGAAGCATCTTCTCCATCAGCGACAAACGAATTTTAGCGAGCTTGTGTGAATTCAAAGTGAAGTTGCCAGCAGCTCCCTCAGATGTACTGTAACCACCTCTCATGGGTCCACCCCTCACCTTGACCTCTCGGTTGATTGAGACCTCAGTCACTTGGTCACCAGGTATCATGGAGAATGCCTCACTCGACAGAGTGGTTCCAATGCCATATTCCTGCAGTTCATTGTATGCATTCTCATTGATGGTTTTCAGATTGATGAGGTCTACATGACGCCACATCAAATACCAAGAGTAGTTTTGATGGTTGAATATAAACAGTAAAGGTAGACTATCTTGTTGAGCCTGCAGATGCAAGTTCAGATTCTTGTCTCTGTATGCAGTGACCTGGGTGAGAAGAGAGCTAGTGTCACCAATGTAGCCTGTCACCTACTGTCCCATGGTGCCGGAGGTTTCCAGCATTCATGACTGCACTTCAGGGAAAGATTCATCCAAGAGGACAAGATTCAGGGATTCTGCCAATACAGATCTTCTCTTGTTGATGAGCTTTTCTTGTAGTCCGTAGGTTAGTGTGCCGTGAATCTTGGATCCCATGAAACGCAGGAGAGCCTCGAGGGACTGTTTATGTAACCTCATCAATCTAGAATAGTCGTGTCCTTCCAAGGCCTGGTCAACAGATCCATCAACTATCATCCCTGCCTCAACCCACCAGTCAAGAAGTCCCATAGCACCGTATCACTTGTAGAGGATCTTCTGCCTTACCATCAGTTCATGAAATTCTCCCATCAAATTAACCACTTTTGTATATTTTTCTTCTTTCCACATTATTTCTGTAACCTTGTAGAAAACCGCAAGATCACTATGGCTGAAGATGTGGTTAATTTGTAGGTCATCCATTAGATCCATGAGAAAGTCAAGGTAACATTTGCAAACTGCATCATCTGGTTCACGTGGTATAATGGGCAGGAAATCAGTTTCGGATTTGAAGGTAGTGGTCAATGTTGCTTTTTTATTGAAAGCTGTCCATGATCCTAGGACTGGAAGAGATTCATCTTCTCTGGAAGATTCTATGCTTTCTGCCAGAGCCCAAATACAATCTTTGCTCAAACAAAGATCAAACTGGGTCCTTCTTTCATCCTTATCACAGGATGGGACGATCGGTGGTGGTTTTCTCTTTCTTATTTTATAATTCCCGTAGTCAATAGGTTCTGAGCTCTCAAAGGTTTCCTGGACTTCTCTTGTTGAGCTGCTTGGAATGTTCTGTTCTTGTACTGGCAAATCGCAGATGACAGCAGGACATGAAAATCGGGGTACGTAAATTGTTAAGTTAGTGTCATGTGTTGTTGAGACTCCTGTTAATGTCTGTTGCTTACCATCTGAGTTATCAATTGTGACACGAGTTGGCTGTCCAGGTGGAATCATGAGTGGTGCTTTTTTTTTTTCCTCAGATTTACTATCATGGGACAATTTCTTGTTTTGTCTTCTGACATCTGTGTAAGAAATACCAGCTTTTTCCTTTTCTTATCACAGACAAAGCAGGGCTCATCCTTCTTAAATTCCAGCAATTTCCTTTTACATCAAGTTCCATGGACTGCTTCACTGCTACTGGATGTCTCTGTGTCGAGTATGCCAGAGAATTCAGCTTCAGAAGATTGATGCGAAGAAAGTTTTTTCATTGAGCTGGTGTTTAATTTCCTTTCACTGGTGACATTTTGGTGATACTTTGTATGAACAGGTAGGCCTGTTTCTCCAGGGCCGAAGGGAAGCTGGTAACGGATTTTATTCCATAGCAGGTTGAAGTTTCTGGCATACTCTGAACTTGGTTTTGTGACTGACCATTTCTCTACAAAAGCCTTGATAGTATTCAGCCCATTCTCTCCTAATATTTGTTACAGTTCTGTATCTCTAATTTGGTTCTCACAAAGAACACAGGTAGGCAAATCAGATGGATTGACCAATCCAACAAGTACAGATAGAGGGCTAGCCATGTTTCTGAAACAGAAACAGAAACTAAAATTAAAAACTAGAAACTAGAAATGCAAACTAAACAGGCATACTGTACAACGTACATGAACACACCACACAATCCTTTGAACAAAGTGGCAAATTCTCACAGAGTGGACACAATTTTGGGTCAACAGCACAAACAAGTAGATTGATACATTATGCATCATTTATTTATATTTGTGTTCTATTATATTAACTTAATATGTGTTTATATTATAGAGAATAAAGTATAGGTCAAGATGTGTAAACTTCGAGTTTACACACACTGACCCATGTTTTATTTTATATAATTGCTGGGTTTGCCTTTTTTGCCTCAGCAATTATATAAAATCAATGCAGGTTGCTCTGTGGCCAGCCTGGTTCTGAAGGGAGAAGCAGCAGTGGGGGCATCTGCAGAGTGAGGGAAACCGTGCTCGTGTTTGCCATTATAAATGCTCCTTTATAATGGCAAATTACGCCACGGTTTCCCTGTGGGGAAAAAGGCTAAGCCAGTTATTATAAATGTAATAATAATAAGCTACTCATTTATGAATCATTGATAATCAGTAACTTGGAAGCTAGGGATTTGGAAATTATTAGCGAATCAAGTATTTACTGGCGATATGATGGCCATGTTCGATTTTGGTAGCCATTTTGGATTTTGTAAGTTATTCCATCAAACTTGGCATGGCAATAAATGTAGAAAATGACACCTTGGAACTGTAAATTGGGCATTCCTAGGCCGAGCTATGAGGCCCGTAGTGCCCACAATGTCCATAATCAGAAATAGGCCCCCGAGAGGCCATCCACCAATTTTCTCAGGGGTAACAAGCAAATTTTCAAAAGTGAGCTCTATCTACACAGGAATCTGCAAAGATACCAACCTCTGCATCATAAATCAAAAGACACCTGTCTATAAGAGTATGGTACAAGCACCTCCATTCCACAGTTACATTCCTTGTTATAGCAACATGGTACAAACCACCCATTTCCATCATTACCTCCTTCCGGTTGGGTAATAATGAGGTACAAATGATCTTATTTCCATGGCTATAGCCCTCCTCATAGAGCAAGAGGATGGTGCAAATAATTCCTTTCTACAATTACTTCCCTTCTGATAGGGTAGGAAGAAACCAGAACCTTATCTCCACTCATTAGGGTAAGAAGTAAGCAATAATGCACAACCGGTTGTGTGGTCTTGCTGTGATAAACACGCGTCCAGGTGCAGGGGCACAACAAAAATGGCTCAGTGTCTTTAGCCCTTAGAAATGTGATTAGCACAGCACAACCACAGGCCTGGGAGTGTCCTTTTGCACGTATACAATTGTTACTGAAAGTTAAAAAGAGAAAAACAGAAGTAAAAAAAAGGAGACAGACTAGTGTTAAAACTGTTTTTGTACTACTCATATGGTTTGGGTTCCTTGAAACACTAATACGCTGTGACACAAGCAAAGTGCTTTGATGGACTTCATTGAAACTGTCAAAACAGTTTGTGCCTGAAAACCGTCATCTTTCTTTATGCCTACTGCACTTACCTGGTGAACACAATAAATACATAAATAAAAACTATGAAGTTGTGCCTTGATAATCCCACACTTTTTGGACTGTAAACCAATTAAAAGGTCAGATTTCCAGAAGCCATTGTATATCATGATTTATACAAGCATTTGTCAATGCCGAACGTTCGCATGCAGGTATTTGCAGTGGTGTTTGGCACGTATGGTGCTTTACTCTAATGCCCTGTGCGATTGCTGGTATTTGCACAATAAATTTTCAGCATGACCTTTTTGTTACCCCCATTGTGCGCTACATCGGCGGAAACACGTTTTGGGCAGGATGTGAAAAATGACAGCTGTACTGCTCATAAGGAAGTGTGGTAAAATGGCAATGTTGAAAATCTGAGGGAAATATTGAAAATTGCAAACCTACGAAAGGCGGTGGAACTGTGCAAGGCACGCCAGAAACAGTCATTGTTAGGAATTTTTCAGCAAATTTTCAACATTGGCATTTTAAACCTCTGCTAATGAACAGTGTCACTGTGATTTTCTTAATGTGTCCATACATTGATTTCACACACGACTGCGCCATTGTGCACTACATGGTAGGAAACATGTTTTGGGCAGGATGTGAAAAATGACAGCTGTACTGCTCATAAGGAGGTGTGGTAAAATGGCAATGTTGAAAATCTGGAGTGAAAATATTGAAAATTCGGAAACTTCACGGCGTGCGTAGAACTGCACACAACGCACGCCTCAGAAAATGCTATTTTTAGGAATTTGTTCACCAAATTTTCAACATAGCCATTTTAAGATCTCTGCTCATGAACAGTGACACTGTGATTTCATTAATGTGTCCCATACACTGAATTCACACACTGATTGTGCCATTGTGCGCTACATGGGCGGAAACACGTTTTGGGCAAGATGTGAAAAATGACAGCTGTACTGCTCATGAGGAGGTGTGGTAAAATGGCAATGTTGAAAATCTGGAGTGAAAATATTGAAAATTTGTGAACGTATGAGCCTGCGTAGGAACTGCGCAATGCACACTCATAAAACAGTCATTTTTAGGAATGTTTTCACCAAATTTTCAACACAGCTATTTTAAGACCTCTGCTCATGATCAGTGTCACTGTGATTTTCTTAATGTGTCTCATACATTGATTTTGCACACCGACTGTGCCATTGTGCGCTACATGGGCAGAAACACGTTTTGGGCAGGATGTGAAAAATGACAGCTGTACTGCTCATGAGGAGGTGTGGTAAAATGGCAATGTTGAAAATCTGGAGTGAAAATATTGAAAATTTGTGAACTTACGAGCCTGCGTAGGAACTGCGCAATGCACACTCGTAAAACAGTCATTTTTAGGAATTTTTTCACCAAATTTTCAACATTGCCATTTTAAAACCTCTGCTAATGAACAGTGTCACTGTGATGTTCTTACTGTGTCCCATACATTGATTTCACACACCGACTGCGCCATTGTACTTTCCTTGAGCAGAAACACATTTAAGGCAGGATGTGAAATGACAGCTATACTGCTCATAAGGAGGTGTGGTAAAATGGCAATGTTGAAAATCTGGAGTGAAAACATTGAAAATTAAGTAAACTTCAAGAGCGCGATAGGAGCTGCGAATGAACACCCGTAAAACAGTCATTTTTAGGAATTTTTTCACCAAATTTTCAACACAGCCATTTTAAGACCTCTGCTCATCAACAGTGTCACTGTGATTTTCTTAATGTGTCCCATACATTGAGTTCACACACTGACTGCGCCATTGTTCGCTACATGGGCGGAAACATGTTTCGGGTAGGATGTGAAAAATGACAGCTGTACTGCTCATGAGGAGGTGTGGTAAAATGGCAATGTTGAAAATCTGGAGTGAAAATTCGCAAACTTACGAGCGTGCGTAAGAACTGCGCAATGCAGGCTCGAAAAACAGTCATTTTCAGGAATTTGTTCACCAAGTTTTCAACACAGCCATTTTAAGACCTCTGCTCATGACCAGTGTCACTGTGATATTCTTAATGTGTCCCATACATTGAGTTCACACACCGACTGCGCCATTGTGTGCTACATGGCGAAAACATGTTTTAGGTGAGATGTGAAAAATGACAGCTGTACTACTCATAAGAAGGTGTGGTAAAATGGCAATGTTGAAAATCTGGAGTAGAAATATTGAAAATTATGAAACCTCTGATTGATAGTAGGAACTACTAGCATGCGTAAATAAAACAGTCATTTTAGGAATTTTTTCACCAAATTTTCAACATAGCCATTTTAAGACCTCTGCTAATGAACAGTGTCACCATGATTTTCTTAATGTGTCCCATACATTGATTTCACACTGACTGCGCCATTTGCGCTACATGGGCAGAAACACGTTTGGGCAGGATGTGAAAAATGACAGCTATACTGCTCATAAGGAGGTGTGGTAAAATGGCAATGTTGAAAATCTGGAGTGAAATATTGAAAATTGTGAACTTACTAGCCTGCTTAGGAACTGCACTGCTTGCTTTCGTAAAACAGTCATGTTTTGGAATTTTTGCACAAATTTTCAACATGGAGTTTTGGGACCCTTCTCATGAATGATGTCACTGTCATGGTGTTATTCAGGCCCGAAGGGTGATTTTGCACAGTGACTGTGCAGTGACTGCCAAATCACCCTTCGGGACCCAATAACGCCATGACAGTGACATCATTCATGAGATGGGGTCCCAAAAACCCCATGTTGAAAATTTGGTGCCAAAATTCCAAAAAAATGCCTGAGATATGCAATAAAGTTGAAACCCCCTCTAGCCCATTATACAGCTTACTGGCATTTCCTCAGTTCGCGGTCGGCTTTGAAGAGTGCAGGCGTGTTCCCGGTCCACGAAGATCATCGCTGAGCTCCGAGGTAAGTATGGGGTGAGGGGGGTGGAAGCTTGGTGGGTGGGTGCGGGTTGTGGGAGGGAACTGGGAGAACGCCATGGGACCGTTTTGGTTTACAGGTCAAAAAAAAAGACGATGAGACGTTGCCATGCTGGGGTTGTCCCCAGCATGGCAGAAGAAGTGGGCTGAGGAGCCGACGGGGATTGGGCACCCCGCTGGCAAACAATGCGGGACGTTGCCATGCTGGGGTGGGCTCCCAGTGTGGCACCAAAGATTTCAGAGGCGGCATGACACGGGGTGGCGTGGCGCGGGGGGCAGCGTGAGCGGTGCTCTTTATGACAACCGTGGTTTTTTTGGGCGAAGACCACCTGTTATACACAGCTCCGCACCCATTGGTGCAGGACCGCCACGCCTGCTCAACAGAGCACTGGATTGAAGGAGAGGCACACCTCCAAAGTGTTTCCAAAACGCTGCGCGACAAGCGTAAAATGGGTACTGAAATCCCATAAATTTCACTGGTTAAAAGTAGTCACTTGACTGTTCATTAATGCCTAGTAAACCCACAGCTAGTGACCAAAGTCCCCAATTCTACATAGTAACAGCCTCACTTCAATCAACAAAATCAATCCACCACCTCACTCACAAAAAGTCATAACAGCCATGTTGCTTGCGGCCCCAGTTTACAGCACTTCTGTGATTCCTAATTGTAATAAAATTATAGTCTACCTGGTCTTGTCTTTCCAACAAACTCAGTAATGCAGCTGCTATTACACAGCCTCCTGACTAGGATCGTAAAAAAATGTATCAGGTATGGTACTATGCACACTCATTGTCAGCCTGTCAAAGAGTCTCTCCTAGCTCTGATCCCATCCATGCATCTCTGTTCTGTGGCTTTACTGACATATGGCTGTAATTTAGACAGCGCGTGCTGGCCATTGTACAGCAAGGATCAAATCACTGACTGCACTTTCCATCAGAGTCCAATGGCTCTTACTTAACTGCACAGGAACTATATTTCTGTCAGAGCCTGAGAAAGAGCAAAAGAGTGGTGGCTGTCTGACAGCAGGGGTTACCGCCGGCCAGTAAGGAGAGAGCAAGAGAGAGAGAGCTGTGGTCATCGCATAGCTGGGATTACTGACTGCTGGAAAGCAATGTTTTTTCCATGGGATAAAATATAATCCTTCCATGTCGCCAAAGTCAACATGCACAGTAGGAAATCAAAATTCTCTGCTTTGCAGTTTCTGCTGTTTGCTCCACTTTGCACTTTGCAGTTAAATGGCGCTTGATGTCAACAAATGTAAAGATTGAAAAAAAAAGTGTTTGAAATGATTTTGGTTAAAACAAACTTAACAGGTCACTTTGCTACATTAATGCTGCAATACTTTTTATCATAAAACTAATTAAATTGTAATATACTGTTGCAAACTACTTTTCAAAGAGGCAGGATACACATAAATTTCTCCTATTTAAACGAAGAAAACCCTTCTCTTTCTAAATTGAATAACCCAGTTTATTAGTCCAATAACCTATTCCAGGCCATGGGTGTAGGGAGGCATCAATGCATTTCCCAGGTCATTGGAGGGCACTCGGCCTTTGGCCTTTTGCCTCACAACATACACAGGGTGTGCATTAATGCCACCATACATGCATGGCCTGTTGTGGGTTATGGCTTACAAAATGTACCCACTGTCCATAGTTACCTCCCTCCTGATGGGGTAGAAAAATAGTACAAACTTCTCCCTTCCCACATTTTGCTGTCTCCAGCCCCTTCTGATAAGGTAAGAACATTGTAGTAAATAACAGGAGAAATGAGGGAACACTTCTTTACACAGAGAGTGCTGGGCATCTAGATAATCGTTCTAGTACAGTGGATGAGAGCAAGGCTTAACTCATTTAAGAATAATCTAGATAAATAGCTCAGAATACTTAGTAGAATAATTCACTAAAATTACCACTAACAGCTTAATCTGGTTCAGTGTCAGCTGGTTTCCATCTGTATCCCTCCCTCCCAAGGATGAGGCTGAAAACAGGCAGAACTGCCTAGTCCTCCTTTCCGGGTCAATAAAAAATAAATACAGTACATAAATAGATGAGAGAAGCAAATCTGTTTACTAAAAATTAAGGGTGGTCACGTTGGGCTAACAGACCAGCTTTGATCTTTGATTGTACATGAACTCCTAAATAAACTGAAGCTTGTCAAACTCTGCAAGACCTTGTCTGGCTACTATGTGTCCCTTCACAGCTCATATCTAACAGCCTGCTCTTGAGTTTGCAGCCTGGAAAAATTAGTTCTTGTTTTTGCTTTTTACATCTTTAGTCTCTGCCAACTGCTATGCCAATGGCTGTCAGTGAAACCCAAGGGCAGTTAACTGTTGTCCTTCAGCTTAAGTAGCAGCACTGCAGTCCATGTATAACAGTCAAACAGCTCAGTCATACAACTAGCCATCTGACTATCAACAATGTGGCACAAGTATAACTCCACACTTCAGCTGTGTATGCCAACTAAACTTATGCATATAATCATATCACACACATCTCCATGTTATCCTCAGTCTCCTACATCTGCTTTGTATGTGCCTTGAAGAATAGACTAGACTAAAATAGAATCTGGTTTTATATAGCACCTTTAATGCACACTGTATCACAGAGCCCATTACAAAGCAGTGAATTTGATACTGGTGGTACAGGAACTATAACCACTTACATGGAGTAATCATGAGGTTTTGGTTGTGGAACTGGGTCATAGGGCAGAGGGGCTGAGGACTGGGCTCCCTTCCGGTTTGGTCCTGGGTTAGGCCCAGATTCTCACCTCTGAACAGGTGCATAATCTGGGAGTGGTGCTTGACGATGACCTGACTCTTCGTCATCAGGTGCCGGCAGTCATCAAGCTGGCCTTTTACCATCTTAGGAACATTGCTAGGATTAGGCACCTTTTTCCATCCAGTGGCCTACCTGTCTTGGTCCATGCCTTTGTGACATCGCGCCTTGATTATTGCAACTCCCTTTACCTAGGGATTTCTGGGGCTGATATCCACCTCTTGCAGCTAGGGCAGAATGCAGCAGCACGTTTGTTGACTGGGGCATCTAGAACATCTCATATCACCCCTGTGCTGCATGATCTGCACTGGCTGCCTATACAGTGGCGTATCACCTTAAAGGTAAGCCTTTTGACTTACAAAGCCCTACATGGATTGGGCCCAGATTACCTGAAAGAGCTCCTGGTTCCTTACACCCCTATGCAACAGCTCCGCTCGGCTGATGAGGGGTTGCTAGAGATTCTGAGGGTTAATTTAAAGTCATCTGGTGCGCGTGCCTTTGGGTCTGTGGCACCTACCCTCTGGAATTCTCTGCCCCATCAGCTTCAGGAGTGCAGGACAGAGGGGAATTTTAAGCAGGCACTCAAGACTTTTTTATGGGGTAAAGCATTTTCGGTATTTTCTTGATTTTATGTTGTATGCACTGTGTTTTGTTTTTATGTGAATTGTACAGCGCCTTGAAATGTGAAAGGTGCTTATACAAATAAATATTATTATTATTATTAAGTGAACTTATACAACACCAACACAGCCACACTGCATTAGAACATGTGATAGTAAGAGAAGGAATGTTTTCTAGGACACCATGACCTGGGGTAACTTCCATATGCTATCAAAAAGAATGAAAATGCCCACCTGGAGCTGGTTTGGTGGTGCAGAGGGCTGAGGTGCTGTCAAATGCCTTACCTCGTGCCATGCCAGTGACTCATCTTTGATCCTGAGCTTGGGTTGCCAGGGGTCTGTCAGGAGAGGAGGGCAGGAGCAGAATTGAGCTAGCTACTGGGAAACTCTGCTATCCTGAGTAAGATTGGCAGGACATCCTCATCTCTGCTGACATGTGGTGGAGACTGGGTGCTAGAGAAAGGACATCGGGAGGCAGACGTTAACATCAGGTGAGTGGATATGAAGTGCACTAGGATTGCATGTGCGCCTCAACATGCTTGCATTCACTGCATTCCACAACCTCAGGCAAAGGGAGAAAATGGACGAAAAATGGTCAGCACAGTGGGGAGAATGGCACCTGTGACCAGACCTCCACCCACCACATCACTGGAGCCTGCAACTACTCTACTGGATGTGGACTTTGGGGGGGGGATGGCCTTCCCCTCTTGACCCTGCCACAATGGGCAATCTTTGGTGGTACCTAGCCGCCAGGTAAGTCAGGTGACAGTGGACAGTGGAGTGATGGTGGCTGACTAAAGGGAGCCATCCCCACCATGGCTGAGGAGCATAAACAGTTGATTGAAAAAAAAATAAATGCCCACATAGCCATCCACCAGATACAGGCAAAAGAAACCTCAGTTTTACATTACTGTGTTTCTTATGGTTATAAGAGTGCATTCTTGAGCTCTTTGGGTGAGAGACCTGCAAAGTGAAGCTAAGGAGTTCTGGCACACTAAGGACTTGAGAAGAAACTCTTATAACAATAAGAGCGACAATAACTGTACATCTATACATATTATAAATCATGTTAAAAGCATTTGTTTAAAAATGGAATTTCAATTTAAAATCAAAAATATTTTTCTTTGCAGAATATTATAGATCAAGAGAGCACTCCCAAACAATTCGGAGTGCTTCTTTCCTCTATGAATGACACAGAAGAAATAGCTTCATACTTACCGTAATTTCCTTTTCTGTTAGATCCAACATTGTCAATGGGTATTCATAACAGATGGGTATAGTGCACCCCTACCAGGAGAATGACACAGCCCAAGCTTTAGAATGTTGGGCATATAAGGATTCCAAGCAGCAGCAAGCCCCCAGTTACTACTGATCTCGCAGTACCTCAATAAACTACCATATTTGTCTATTTTATAAGGGAAATCAATTAACAAATTACTTGTATGTAATGTTCCTTCTACACTGTAAATAGAAAACTGTCTTACCTTATGGCAGACGTAGGAAACAAAGCATCCTCCATACTGGACCCAAGGATTGGTTGAGTCGGTCCTTTTGTGGTAAAATTTCAACAGACAATAAGGAACGTCCTGCTCCAGCAATCTTCTACTGTCTGACATTGTCAAACACAACGATGAACTTTGGCAGACAAAACAGTGCACAGTGAGGCTACCTGCAACAAGGAAAACACCTTTAGTGATAGACAACTAAACCTGTTAACATGCGTGGTCGCAGTCTGAATAAAAAACATCTTTTTTTTTTTTACAGGAATACAGCACATCAGAATAATAGAGGGATGCCCCAATAAGGTTATAATAGGGGTTCTAATACAACAAAGAACATCCTCCACTGGAATATTTTCCCACAGGAGCAAGGCTCCTGGGTGGGTCTCGTTGACAATGTTGGAGCTAACAGAAAAGGAAGAAATGTCTTCTTTTTTTTTGCAGTTTGCTTCTTCACTGCACCTCCACCCGGTCATGGACCCTCAGCTCTTATGTCCCACATTAGCCGTGGCTCCCCAGATACCCCCTGGCTTGCCCCCCCCAGGGTGAGGTCACAGCACCAGCCCTTATAGTGCTGAGAATGTCGTAATAGGTCCAGGAGTTGGCCTGGGAGTGAGCAGAGCAGAGAGTGGGCGTTATGGAGGCAATGGCTGCTGTGATTTTTCCCCTATACTGGGGAAGGGATGTGCATTGACAACCAGTGTCCACCCCAACCCCAAATGCTGATGCCAGTGACTGCAGTACACCCAGCCTCCGCTGGGTGTCTGCAGTGCACCGGACACTCTAGTCCTCCCTCCTGGGAGAAGGAGAGCAGTCACAGGATGCTTGATCCTTCCTTGGCCAGCCCTCCAATATCTCGGTTCCATTCCTGAACTCGGGTCATCGGTGCCACTGGTCAGCACTCTGCCCCTGCGCCAGTGGGCCAGCTGTCAAGAAGAAATGTCTTCTTTTTGTAGCACTCCATATTGTCAGTGGGCATTCATAACAACTGGGTTCTAAGAAGCAGTACCCAGAACAACTGGGAGGGGAGAGAATATTATCCCATAAGCCAGAAACAAGTACTGAAATGATTACTTATGAACTGCTGCCTGCAACACTCTGCAACCAAAAGCAGCATCAGCAGACTCTGAGCATGCACATTATAGTGTTTTGCAAAGGTGTGGATGGAAGACCATGTAGCTGCCTTGCATAACTCTAAAACCAGTGCTTCACCTCTCTCTGCCCAGGACGTGGCCATGTCCATGGTGGAATGGGCCTTGATGAGGGCTGGAGGCCTCTTCTTTTCTGTGATATATGCCTTAGCAATGCAGGTCTTCACCTACCTAGCCAGGGTGGCCTTGGAGGTTTCCTGACCCTGCTTGGCTGCTCCTAAGAGAACAAACTGGCTATCTGATTTCCAGAACTTACAGTAGGTGTCCTAATGGTCCGCCACAAATCCAACTTGTGCAACTCCTTCTCTCTTGGATGAGATGGTTGCAGACAGAAAGTTAGAAGGCATATTTTCTGGAGCACATGGAAAGCCATGGGCACTTTTGGGATGTATGATGAGACCATTCTGGGTACCACCTTGTCTTTATGCATGACAATGTATAGCTCCTTGTGGAATAAGGCCTGGAGCTCACCAAACCTCTTAGCTGAGCACGTAGCAACTAAAAAACACACCTTGTAAGGCAGCACATCCAGCAAAATGGATGACAATGGTTTGAAAAAATCATTACAAAGAGCATTCAGAACCAGATTTAGATCCCATGGAGGAGCCGTGGATCGGAACACAGGACAACACCTGCTAACTGCATGCAGAAGATGAATAACCTCTCCATTAGTCCCTAGAGAAAAGCCAAAGGGAGCTCCAAAAGGGGAAAATGACCCCTTGGAGTGCTCAGTGCCAACCCTTTCTGCATGCCTTCCTGCAGGCAATCCAAAAACTGTGGAAGTCAGGCTATGGGAAGCTTAAGACTCTCTCCACTGGCCTCATATGAAATGGTGGTCTATACATGAGCATAAGCTTCAGAAGGAGAAGTTTTCCTGTTAGCCATCAAAGTACCCACTACTTTCTTAGAAAAACCTAAATTTAGAAGCCTCCTCCTTCTAAGAGCCAGGCTGTGAACCACATCGCTTCTGGATTTGATGTGCTGAAAGGAACCTGAGACAGAAGATCTTCTTGTCCTGGAAGGTGGAAGGGTGCTTGCTGAGCTAGGTTTACTAAGTTAAAGAACCACAGTCCTCTTGGCCACTCCAGAGCTACTAGAAGGAAGTTTCCTCTTGAATGTCTTATTTTGTTTATAATCATACGGAGAAGAAGCAGTGGAGGAAAAGCATATGCTCTCATGAAGCTCCACTCCTGAGCCAGTGCATCCACTGCTTTCACTTGTGGAAACCACGAATGGCTGAAGAACCTTGGAGCCTGAACATTGAAGCTGAGTGTGAACAGATCAGTCTGTGACTGACTGAATCTGTTGCACAGAAAGTCAAACTCCTCCGGGTTCAACCTTCACACCCTGGGGTGAACATTTTCACGGCTTAGCCAGTTTGCTTGAATGTTCAACTCCACTACCAAGAATGCTACTGACAGAGAAGGAAGATTCTCCTCTGCCCACCTGAGAAGATAGGAGGCCTCTTTTAGCATTTTCCTATTCTTTGTGCCACCTTGATTGTTTATGTACAGCAGTGGGATGGCATTGACCAACCTAATGTTTTTCGCTTTGGTCTGCAGCAGACTTTGAAATCAAAGAAGAGCCAGATGAACCACCCTCATTATCAGAACATTTATGTGGAGAGGCTGCTCATGCACTGACCAAGTTTCCTGCATGGGTAGTTGGTTCAGGGCTGCCCCCCCCAACCGTGCACACTGGCATCATTTTTAGAACAAATTCTGGGAGGAGTTTCAATGGAACCTCTTTGCTCAGATTCTGCACACTCACCCACCAACTCAGGGAGTGTCAAAGCTGAGGGGAGAGGGAGAGGGAGAGGGAGAGGGAGATTCTGGCTTGATAATGTTCTGTATCAGATCCCAGGCAGTCAGCAATCCCACTGGAAGGGGCCATATATGAAGCAAGCTCATGGGACTAGATCTATCGCTGCCGCCAAGAGACCCAAGATACATAGCAGGCTGAGGGCAGAGACTGATGACTGAGTCCAGAGCCCCTGAACCTCTGTCAGTAAAGTCTCCTTTCTGGAAGACCTTTTATTTTGTGTTGAAAACTGCCCCCAGGTGTTTTAAGGTCAGATGGTTCGAGAGAAGATTTTTCCAGGATCACAATCCAGCCTTGTGACCTGAGCATCTCCAGAGTCCTAAGCACCGACTTCCTAGCCAAGAGCAACATCACTGCACAAAAAAATGGGTTGTCTAGATAATGATAGACATGTTGCCCCTCTTGTCAAAGTTGAGCCACAAGGACTATTGGCACCTTCAAGAAGACCCTGGGGGCTGTTGAAAGTTGGAAGGGAAGTGCCCAGTACTGGGAATGTTGGCCTAGTATCAAGAACCTTAGACACTTCTGGTGAGACTGATGAATGGGAATGTGAAAGGAGACATCCATCAGATCTATGGAAGCTAGAAAGTCCCACAGCTGAACAGGTCGGGTGATTGACCTCAGGGACTCCACCTGAAGGTCATGTGGCACACAAACTTGTTCAGATGCTTCCAATCCAAAAGGGGCCTGAAATCCCTTGATTTTTTGGGAACTGTGAAACAGATCAAGTGGAAACCCTGACCTTGTTCACTAGGTGAGACCAGCACAATGGCCCCAATTTGAATGAGATGGTTCAGGGTCTCTGACACCACCTGTCTCTTTGCAGTGTCCTGGGAGACTGGGGACAACAGAAAATGTCCTCTTGAGAAGATTGTTGAAAATTCTGTAGCATAGTCCAGATCTAGAATTTCCAAAAACCCAGGCATCTAACATTGTTTGGGCCTATCTAGAGGAAAATTCCTGAAGTCTTCCACCAAGGGAAGGGGGCAGGGATGGGTCCATGTACCCACATAGCGAGGTACCAGGCTTTTGGGGTTGGGCCTTCTGCACTGCATTTGGCCAGGGCCCCTCTATTACTATAACCCTTGTTACCTGAGGGGTTCCTCTATTCTCTGGTTACCAAAGTTACTTAAATAGCATCCATACTGGAGCCAAACCACCAGCTTCCCTCAAATGGGAGGTTAAACAGCTTAGATTTTAAAGCTTGATCAGTGGCCAAATGCCTAAGCCATGTGCCCTGCATGGCTGATACAATGTGGTAGGCCGAACAGGCCCACCTATGCAAACTCTCCACTGTAGGATCACCTAGAAACATGTAGGCCATGGCAACCAACTGCAAAATGCTTGTTCCTTCTGAAGCAGGAGGAATGAAACTACCCAGAGTAGTGACCCACAAGTTCAAGGCTCTGGCAACAATAAGGGAGGCATAAGATGTATGTTGGTTTATGCCATTAGAGAGGAAAACCCTCCTACATGTAGCATCCACCAATTTATCTTGGCAATCTGTTAAGGACAGATCACCTTCGATAGGCAGAGCAGTGTGTTTGATCAAATTATAGACAGCCTTGTCTGCCAGCGGAGTGGCTGCTCACCTGTGAAATTTCTCCTCTAAAAATGGAAAAGGCCGCACCTTTACTTTTGGAAGAAATTTTCTCTAACCGACACCGGCCCATTCTTGCTCAATAATTTGGTTACAGTGAAGAAAACTTGGAAAACACTTTGGAGCAGAGGAGGATGCAGACAGAATCGGATTGTCATCCATAGGATCTATACGCCTCAGCTATCAAAAAGATTAGTTCTTGTTGTCAAACAGGAGGAATCGAAATCCTTCACCTAGGCTCTGTCCATTCCTCCTCCTGTTGCGCCTCCTCAGAGGGGACATCCTCTTCTTAAGAGAGTTTTTCTCTTTTGTGTATGTATATATATATATATATATATATATATAAATGTCAGGAGCTTCCCCAAGATCCCAAAATTCTCATCCTGTCCTACAAAGTAGTTAGGGTCGGGATCTGCCTGCACATCTGTCTCCACAGCCTGTCGTGCTGCGATGCACCTGGACATGCCTGCATGGGTCCCCCTGACCTGAGGGGCCCAGTTTGAGGGCGGGTGTGTCTGCTGGGATGTCCTGCAGAACATTGAGGCCCAAAAGCTCACCCAGGAGCAATGAATGTGATTTTTGCAATTTTACTTGCCACTGCCAGCTGAAGAACCAGGTGCGCCCTCCCCAGCTCAGAGGACCGGCTGTTGGGAATCTTAGGAATATTATGCTGAGCAGCACAATGAGGGCAATAGGAACTGATGGGTTAGGGCCTCATCATCCTTTGCAGGTTTTCCATCATTTCATAAGTAATGGATCTCCAATAAGCCACTGTGCCAAGCATATGTTTATAATTGTGAATGCCAAAAGTACTAAGGTACAATGGCTACCAGAGAAAAAATAAATAGCCCCATTAGATTGCCTGCACTGAGTGCTCTCAAACTGAAGCTGCAGCATTGGATCAGCACAGCCAGAAGGTGCTGACTAGGTGCGCATGCTCTCAGCTGACCTAGGTGACGTTAGTGTGCTAGGCACAGGTGTGTACGTACTTGTGGACACGCAAGCACGTTAGTGAAATGCAAAAGATAGGTGATTGTGCATGCTATTGTGCCGCGCTATGCACAACCCATGTGCACCCTCAGGCACGTGAAAACAAAGGGTGGGAAAGCTGACTAAGGAAGATTAGCACACCCAACTGTCACCACGGCTTAATGGCAGCTGCACAAAAGCATTCAGAGGGCTGAGGTAGAGAAAACTTCCTGAAATCATCTGAACACAACACAAGTCAGGTAAAATCAGTAAAAGATAACTCAAGCACTTAGCCGGGTAACTAAATCCTCAACAACTAAGCAATGAAATGCTGCCCAAGGAACATGTCTGTAGACTGCCAGGGGAGAAGCCCGGCAAAACACCCAAAGACTCAAGTTTCTTAGGGCTATAATTTATTTTCTTCTTTTTTTTAAAACAAAAATTAGCCTCACAGAAACCTGAAGCGGGGGGCTGATACAAGTGCCAGTGGAAAACCCCAGGAGCTCTACGCTACCCCAAAAATAAGTAAGATGTACCTACTTGTGGCACCCTTTCTTTTTTTTTTTAAACAGAGACCATTGGAACACCCTAGCATGGCAGAAAGGGCTCCCAGTCCATGAATGGAAATGGGTAAAGCAGGTTAGTAAATCTGAAAGCTGCATCTTAACAGGCATGATTTAATTCAGGGGTGCTCCCTGGAACCAGACAGCCCCAATCTGCTATGCAGAATTGCAGCCCCATCAGAAATCTTGAAAATCCTGAAAATCTTGAGGGAAGATAAATATAGCTGTTTTCCCTTTCAATGGCACAGCTGAACTGGACAGTTGCTGCTGCTTGGAATCCTCATATGCCCAACATTCTAAAGCTTGGGCTGTGCCATTTCCCTGGTAGGTGTGCACTATACCCAGTTGTTATGAATACCCACTGACAGTGTGGATCACTACAGAAATTCTTATTCTGTCATGAGCATCTCAGGCAAAGTTGCCCTGGAAACAGGCATGTTAATGTAAGGTTTCTTTGAATATTTAATATATTATTGATCGAGCGTGAGCAGTAATTTATTAAATGGGGCATTGAGACCACTCTTACAATTGTAAAAGTGGTCTCACTTACATTCTTAGGGTATCAGAACTGTTCACCTTTGGTTCGTAGTTCTTATACCCTAAGAATGCACATGAGACCATTCTGTCAACCATAAGAGTGGTCTCATCATCCTTGGAAAATGGGGCTACCCTATGCTCATCTGTGGTTGGCTGGGGACGTAACGTGCTGGTCTGGTATGAGGCAATAGACACCGGAAAATAATAAGTGCCAGTCTCTGTTGCCTCATACCCTGCACAGCATCATTGAGCAAATAGAATGTTCACCTAACTAGCCATGCCATATTTGTTTTCTTGGCTAGTGGCAGAGTAAGGGCCTCCTCTCCCCCCTGCACACCACCATCACAATATCACAATCCTGTAAATTACCAACAAATGAAAATAACACTGCCTGTGAAGAATTAAAACTGTAGTCCCTTCAGATGTCATTGTAAAAAAAAAAAAAGAAAAGAAAAGAGTCGGCAAATCACTGCGATGTAGCACACGCGGCATTCCCTAATTCATTGATGCCTCCATTTAAAAAAGCGACCGTCTTTCACAATCCATGTAGTGAGCTCCACCGTTGGTCTTTTTGTCAAGAATTCAGACCCCCTTCATGATACAGTGCCTCAAACAATACAATTCGTGCAAAAAAAAATGTTTAGTAGCGAAGGGGCTCTGCTGGCTCCATATGTGTTTAGATGTGACTGTTCTTTGTCCTTTCTACTGTGTGTGAAAAGTGACCATCAGATAAAAACATGGATGTAAGAACCCAATGGCATTAGTCAAAAGCAGTCGCTTTTTGAAACGGAGGTGTCAACGAACTAGGGAACACTGTGTGTGCTACATTGCAGTGACTTGCCGATTATTTCATTTTTTTTACAGTGTCGTCTGAGTGGTAGGGACTTCCCTTGAAATAATGCCAGTTACCAAGCATATTCTCAATTGAGTGTGGTGCCCAATATATTCAGCAGTACCATAGTCTCTGCGAGACTGCTACCACTTGTGGCAGAATCATCCGAGACAGCAGTGGTATTTTCCTGGTTTTCCATACCCAGATGGATGTCCATCTGTGGTAGGGAGAACAAAGAAAATACCGGTAGTCTCATACACAGCAGCAGTCCCTGAGATAGTGTGCCCTGTCACCACCAGCATCAGCCAATCAATGGTACAAAATAGCTCCCCCTACTGATGACTAGTGGACAAACTGCTGCAAGCATAAGAGGGACTACTTTACCAAAAAGGACTTAAAATTAAATTGTAGTATTGTTTTATAGCATTACTTACATTTTTTTTTGTAATCCTATAAAAAATTATACATTTAGCCCATTTTCTAAGCACAATAATATCCTCCAGGGTGGGCGGTACTGAGCAATACCAGACCTTCCAGGGGCTATAAGGCCCTCAGCCTGCGGCGTCAGGCCTCATTAAGTCCCTGGGTAGTCCGGTCTTACCCAATATCGCACACCCTGTTGGGTATTATTGCTTGCATATTAACCTGCATTAGAGAATCCCCTTTGTGAGCAATAGACTGTGCTAACTGAACTTAGAACCTCAGAATTTTAGAACCATGTGTATGAGACACCCTCTTATGATTATAAGAGTACCTGGAATGTTTAGAAACAAGCAATCCTTATTTGATAAGAAAGATGTCATGGTTTATAAACCAAAGTATAAACAGCATAGCATCCCCTAGAATAGCACTGCAGCATCACTAACGGGTATTAGCCCAATTTTCCAGTGCGGGATGTGAACTTACGACCATCTGACCTTTATGGGCCAGAAGCGAGGGTGCTACTATCTGAGACACTGACACTGAATATTTACTAACTGAACAAAAGGAAAAATATTAGAAATCCAGTACTCCCTTCCATTTGTATATACAAATTAATGGTAGTCAGTGCATCAGAAACAAGGTGTGGATTCTCAAAGCCCATTCAAATTCCACAGCTGTGGGAAAAACTCTGCACTTGTGGGTTGCCACTTGCAGAACTACAGTTTTTCCTACAGATACGGTATTCTCAAAACTGGAGCCAGTTTACTACTGGCTCCATGATTTCAGCTTGCGAGTGTTTTTCCGGCAGCTGCGGAAAAAGGTTTCAGCCATTGGGACCAGGTGTAACATCTCCCACAGCTGTGGTGGCTAAGGATACCAATTTCCTCAGCTGTGGAGATTTCAGTCCACAACTGGAGTAACAGAGTAGGATTTATTCCTATGGCATTTTGAGAATCTGGCCTAAGCTGTTCCAGCAGCACAGAATGAGGAACAGTTATCAGTTAATTGCCTTCCTCCTTCTTTTGGCTGGAGCACTTGAAAGGTACTAGCAAGACTCTGTGACTGCACATGTAGGCAAACTGTCAAGCTGGAGTATTTTGGCAGCTTTCCATAACTGCTGGGCACACCTTGAGTACAGAAGATTTTTATCGAGGCATATGCCCTATCTAGCCAAGGAACCACCATTGCATACGACATATGGGCAGGTACAGAGGTCCCTAGACAGCATCTCTTAATTTAAAATAGCTGCTTTGTTTTGATGCACCTCTGGTGCTAGTTGCTTATTTTCCCAGCTCTCATGAAAACAGGATGCAGGGAGCCTTGTGTAGGCACTGACTTGAAAAAGGTCTCCTTATGTGAGACACACACAGAGAACAGAAGGCTAATAAAGTTTATAAAATACTGTTTTGGAACTGGGTACAGAGTTTAGATATACCTGTTCAACCTTAGGAAGGGAATGTTAAACTACCCAAAGCATTCTTGGCATGTATGGGTTATCTATCCTCTGTAAATAAATGAAATATTGATATTAAACACAATGCATGAGTAGTATATTTTGTCCTGTGTCTGGCAGACAGTTGTTTATATTCATCAAACTCTAATTCTAGTTCCGACCCCCATAAATTGTAATTACAATATAAATGGTTGTGAGCACTTCTGAGCTTTGAAGTAAAATGTTGGAACCTTTTCAAGGACTGGATATTTGATTGTTCCCGAGTTGCATATGTTCTCACATGCTTGGTGAGTGTGGTGTGGTCTCTTATTGAGGATTACAGCCATTATTGTGAGTGGGTGTGCTTGTGCGCACATGTTTTGTTTTAGATCTGCAGATTTTTAAGGAGTTTTATCCTATTCTTAGTTTTGGATTTCTGACTCAGTACTGTACTTCAGAAATCTGTGTAAGTTGTACCCCTGCTACACCTGTCTGGCTACCTGATCCATACTCAGCTACAGTAACATGGTGAATAAAAAGGGTTTCAGTACAGTACCATCTACACTGTGCTCAGTGCTCCTCTCTCAGCATCTGGTGTGCTCTGGGAAAACTCTGGAGGGACAGCGGATGAGCACATGCTCACTGACTGACTGGTGCAATAACCTCTCTGCTCCTTAATAAAAATAATTTCATCAATAATTAACTCAGCATTGTGGGTATCATTTCAAGTTTTCCAGTGAAAGAAGAACTCTGTTCTGTCCCTCCCATGTGGGCCAATTTGTGCTAAACTTAAAAGGCAAGAAAGTCTACTATGTTAAAAAATTAATATTTATGTATGCGAATCTGTAAAGGGCATACAGTATATAAAACAAAACACTCAATACACACATTTGCACAGAGGAGGAAAGAAAGCAAGAGAGAGATCATAGGGGTAGACTAAGTGAACACATGTATCTATTATAATCGTTATAAAAACAAGCATTTGTCAATGCCGAATGTTTGCTTGCATGGTATATGTGTCAGGGGTGTATTAAGGTTATGAGCCTGTGTTAACAAAATCCAACACAGACTGACAACTTTATTGATTTTTTTGCCACATGTTCAACATAGCCTTCTTCTGACCCTGCCTCATGAGTAATGGTGGAGATAATATATTTAGTTTATTATTATTTTGGAAGACACCTTTGAGCCAAGGCTCTTTTAGAAAAGTTCCACATCGGGGAAACAATACAGAACTTAGTGAGAACAATAACAAGTACAGTAGTTTCAAGCAGCCATAGGCTTTGTTGGGTACATTAAAGCTTTCATATGGAATTACTGTAATATGTGCAATGATTCACAGTATGTATGTTAAGCTACAGTAATTTGTGTATATTATTCAAGAACATATGTACAATAAAAAAAGAGTTGTAATATGGTTCACTAGAAAAAATTAGAAACTGCTAGAAGATATGGTAGATACATGTAGAGGAAGCTATGGTGAGAGAATGTAGATAATAGTGGGGAAATAAAAAGGGAGGAGATAGGAGATAGTGGGGGGGTAAAAGTGGGAGGGACTTGGGGGGGAATTAGAGGGAAAGAGAGTAAGTTTAGTTAGGAGAAACATTCACAGGAGGCCATTGTGACAAGGTGCTGATGCAGGTACCACTTGAAAGTGCCCAGGGTAGTGTTATTGGTAACAACAGGTGGAAGCGAGTTGTACCAGGATGAGGCTCTGTATGTAAAGGAGCATTGTCCTTGGGTAGTGTGGCAGCATGGAACAGAAAAAGTAAGATATTCTGAGCTCCTGGTTAGGTAGGGACCACAGCTGGGGGCCAGTAAGGACTGAACCGCTGAGGGTAGGAGATTTAAGGTAATCTATTTTGCTAGCATACAAAATGTTCAACTCCTGCCCAAAAGGTAGTTTAGTGCAGTGACTGTGAAATCACCTTCCAGGATGTTGCAAGAACACATCTGAAAATGACAGCTTTCATATTCATGAGGTGCTGTGAAGAAATGGCTATGCTGAAAATTTGGGGTCATAACACATGCAATTTGTGTTTATGTTTCTACGGACATCTACCTGAGCAGAACACCTGAATGTAAGTACGGAATGTATGTGGGCATGGCAGTATTGCCCTGTTAACTTCGCATGTCTCAAACAATTACAGAACTAGAAGGGTAAGTGAACTTACTGCTCTGCCAAGCTTTCCTGAAGTCCTCACCGGCCACAAGCAGAAAGCGGTTACCAGAACAGAGAAAAGCAACAGAGGTGGCTGTAATAGTCACAGACACCCGCTGCAGTCAACCCACCCAAAGTAAGATTAAATAAAGGGATTTACCTGCCGCAGGGTGCCTGGGTAGATGTCCAAAGTGGTGACGCCAAGGTACCTGTAAAATAAAACATAAAAAGGGTCACAAAGGATCCACAGCTCTTAGGGGGACCAGCAGGGCAGAAGGGATAGGATAGGAATAAAAGTAATACTTATCTGATTAAGGTAGAAGCCCTCATTTGGTCAGACCTTCAAAAATAGAAGAGAAATAGGCTAGTTAGTTAGGTAGATGAAAAAGCAGTAAGAAAGCAGAAGGAGAGAAAAGGGAGTGAGGTTAGGGAAAGGGGGATTCAGCTGGGACCCTTTGCCCCTAGTGGTGGCCGAGTGGCCAGTAATTTATTTAGTAGCCCAAGTGGACTAGTGGAGGCTAGTAGAAATAAAAGTAGTATTGGTGGTCAATGGGGCTTGGAAATGCCCTGTGAAGGGGGGGTACGACATAAAGATAGCCCTGTTGGCCTAGTGGAGTAGCCCTGATGTTCTGAGGTCAGCATTTATGTTAAAATAAATTCTGAACCCTTCCTGGTTCTAAAAGGGGTTCCCTGAGCCCTAGGTATGCTGTGGGCAGTGATGGGGGGTTTATTTGTGGTGGCAGCAGAGGAGCAAGATGGACTGCTGGGCAGCCTGCTGATAGCGCAACCTCACTACAGTGAGAGTGCCTGCTGGTGCTGTAGAACTCCCAACCTGTACGAAGCTTAGGCTGCGGACGACTTTGCATGGGTGGGAGACAGGAAAAGGTGTGAGCCAGTGGGAGGTGGAGGAAGCATGTAATGAAAGCACATCCTCCCCACCTTATTGACTGCCGCTTAGGCAGCATTTTTTTTTTAATTAATTTATGCCCTATGGGGCTTAAGAGGAGGCAGACAGGGCACAAATGAAGCCAGCGAAATATGGAGGAGGCATGTCAGAAAGCACCTCATTTCTGATCGCCGCTCTGGCAGCAGTTTATTTTTAATTAGTTTATGCCCTACAGGGCTTAAGAGGAGGTAGATGGGGCACAAATGAAGCCAGCGGAAGGTGGAGGAGGCATGTTAGAAAGCACCTTCTCCATTCCTTTCTGATCGCTGGTCCAGCAGCAGTTTTGTTTTATTAATTTATGCCCTACAGCTACAGGACTTAAGAGAAGGCAGACAGGGCACATATGAAGCTGGTGGAAGGTTGTGGAGGCATGTTAGAAAATGCCTCTTCCCCTCCTTTCTGATCGCCACTCCGGTGGCAATTTGTGTTGTTTAAATGGTGTCCTATGAGGCTTAAAAAGGGCAGCCAGGGGGCCGGAGAGCAGCAAGATGGTGCCGTAAAGTAAAGGCACTCTGGTGGCACTGGTGACAGCCCCAAAGCACTGTACAAGGAGGCAATGGGGCTGAGGAGGAATGTGCAGGGCTGCAGCAGCCACGGCATTAGTGAGAGCTGGGGGGGGGGTCCTGTACAGTGCAAGGTGGGAAAGCCACCAGGTGGAAGCCACATGGTGGCTGAACAATGTAAAGTGGGGGGTGGGGTGGGGGGTTAAGAAAGAGAGAGAGGAGAGAGAGTGAGGAGACAGCATGAGTGGCGCAGAATGAGAGCTGTACAGCTTATTGAAATAGCCAGATGGGGGGGGTAAAAGTAAGAGGTGCATCACAGTGGGTAGCAAGCCCTGATGGCATGTAACAGAATGGGGGAGAGGAGCTAAGGAAAAGAGTCATAGCCACACAGGAAGCTGAGGGGAAGCCAGTGCTGGTAAAATGATGTCATGTCCTAGGATGCTGATGGGGTGAGGAGGTGGCAGAACCAAAACAAAGGAAGGGCAAAAGATATACAAATGGGACCAACGGTGAAAGCCAGAGGGACAGAAAGGAAAGAGATAGGGAATGGAAGGGAAAAACAAAGCACAATGTAGGAATGGGAAGGAGTAAGTGTTAGTGGCTAGTGGTGGGTGAAGTGTGCAAAATTTGCTTTGAGGAGTAATCCGCGAAATTCCACACATTTCACAGAGGTAAATGTGCAATTTTGTCCAGCAGAGCTGCGAAATGGCAAAATTTCACCTTACGCAGTGAAATTCCACTCGAAGAAGGTGATATTTCACCCACGGAATGTGTAATTTCATCACGGAAGGCGGAATTTCGCCTAATGAGGAAAATTTAATGAATTACTTCACATGGCAAAATTGGCCACTTTGCAGACACTTCACAGGCAGAATTTAAATTCGCTGCATCTCTATTAGTGGCTGGTGCTTTCCTTGAGTTGGCAATCACTTTGTTTTTTTCTTGGGGGTGTTGCTTATGCAAATGAAAGGAATGAAGAACACTCTCTCATTGGTGTGGTTCATTTCTCTCAAGTGAAGGCCAGCTCCCACTGTGAAATTCCAATGGCTGTCACACCAGGCTTCACTGTTCATTGGTGTGTCAGGGTCATGCCCACAGTGCAATGCTCTGGATTGGACTCATCCCTGACACACCTCTGAAATACGGTAGTGTCCCAAGGTGTTTCTTGCTCAAGCAAATATGAAAACAAAAATATGTCAGGAAACACTTAAAAATCTTTCCATGAATTTAATAACTGCACTACAAAGACATTATATTTACTGTTATTCTTTCCATTTCTAATACTGAAAACTTTGATTGCTTTACTGGTGGCTCACAAAAACTAGTACTGAGACATGGCACTGGTCCCTTCTTTAAGCATCTCCTGCAAAATCAAGTAAAAAATATCAACTTATTGTGCAACACCAGATGATCATGACCAACCCACAGTACTGTAAGAAGTGCACATATGGATAAGTAATCTATGCATCTAGATTAGCAGTAGGAACAGAAGGCAGAAGAAAGAATATGGGCGTCCATACACAGCAGGCCTGTGTTTGCATCGAGAGTTTTCAATGACAACCAGTAAACTCGAAAGTGAACCTCAATGGGTTCAGTTATTGTCAGACAAAGCTTTTGTAGCAGACACTTGCTTCTCTGCATGTGGATGCACATAGTTTATCTTTTAAAGTATGTGGGCAACCATTACCATCCTACACATGTTTTGTTGTAGTTAATGAGTCCAAAGAAAAAAAAAACATGCTTATTTTAGGAATATACCATGACCGGGTGTGGGTGATGGCAGGGTTTACCCATGCCTGGTGTGGTCTGCTCACGAGGTGCAGTCGAGTGAGGAAACCATGCCAGAAATCTGTAAATTGTGCCCTTACCCATACCAGATCATGTCATATTGCTATTATACAATGTAAAAAAGGCTAGAGAAGTTTTTTTTTTTTTTTTTTTTTTAAAAGTATCACTCGCTCTATTTACCAGGGGAAAACAATATGATATCCGGCAGTTTTGAAGTTTGCTGCCCTGTTTGGCTGGCACTTCTACTGTGGGGTGATTGCACGATTTAGATGTTGTAAATCATGCAAGCCAGTGAATCAGGAGCCAGTATTTCTAGAGCCATTGTATAAACTATATTAACCTGTACTCATGTTTTACATGTAGGTGTTTGTACTCTCCAGCGATCAGATATCAGCCTTCCATCCCCCCAAAGAGCCACCCCCAGTGGCACATACTCATTGCCAAACAAGGGTCATCGCCATGGCAAGAGGTAAAGCGCACAGCACCTCAGTCCTCAGCACCACCAGGCCTGCTCACTCGTACTCATTTAACAGTATTAATATTAGACAACTTTGAGGGCTGGTAAATGCAAGTGATAGAGCTAATCACACACAAAAGGGTAGGTATTGCGCTTGGTTGCACCACAAGACAATGTACATCCAAAAGGGGGTATGAAATAAAACAGATGCATAACCACGGTTGCTTTTATTGCTTAACTGTTGACACACATGGTTGTAGACAAACATTCAGTTCCTACACAGTATGAGAACAATGTGCTTTTCCCATACACTCCTGAACACCATGTCTACATTCATCTAAGCCATCACAACTGGACAGCTGTTACATGAATCCTCCAATGGAAGCCTTCTTCGTGTTGCAACACCGCTACAATGACTTTCACCCGCTCACCTGTTTAGCCACATCTTCCTGTGTTCCTAACCAACCCTCTGTGTTGTCCAGCACCATACTGATATGCATGTCATCTACAAATATGCAAATCTTATTCTAATTCCCATCTGCAACGTTAATAATAAAGAATTCAGAAAACAATGGGCCCATCACTAAGCCTTGTGAAACCTCGCTTCTTACTACCTTCGATGCTGACTGTTCTCCACCAGTCATAACGATGTGTTTCCTGTCCTGCAGTGAGTGTCTGACACACTCTACCTCCTTCTCCCCTGCCCCCCTGTCACCCAGTTTGCAAATCTACCTCCCATGAGGCACCAAATCAAATTTTTTATTTTTTTTATTTTAGTCTTTGGTAACCAGGTAAGGCCCACTAGGCACAAGTGCCTGTTTTCAGGGGCGACCTGGGAGCACTGGGCGGTTAAGTAACTTGCTCAGAGTCACACAGTATGCAAGTGGAGGTTGTGAGACTCAAACTTAGATCTGGTCTGCTGGATGTATCAAGCTTGTTCACACCTCATTCCTCTAACCTCTAGGCTATACTGCCAGCCCAAATGCCAGACAGGATAAGAAATACAGGACTTCTACCATCTGGCCACTCTCGATTGCCCTACTTACCCAATCATAGAAGTCAGCCATGTTTGTCTGGCAGTATGTACCAGTGACAAACCCTTTTTGTTTGATGTTCTAGAATCTGCTCTCCTCTACAAAGTCTACCAGAGGATCCTTAATTATACATTTCATAATTGTCCTCGCAGGGGAGGTGAGACTGACTGATCTATAGTTCCCAGGCTCAAACTTGTGTAGAATGTTGTGAATCACCACCACTTGTGCCATCCTCCAGTCCTGGGGTATGTCCCCAGATGACAGGGAGGTGCAAAACAAATCTGCCAGTGGTCTTGCCAGGACATCTGTCATGTCACTCAGCACCCTAGATTGAATGCCACCTTAACCTGGTGCCTTATCCATCTTAAAGGCCTTAAGGCCTTAAAGTACTCTGCTCAGTATGAATACCCCCTCCGTTAACTATGCGCCCCCCTCCCAACCATAGCCTTACAGCATTGCATCCTTCTTCTGCCTGGTAAACACAGAACAGAAGTAGTAATTCAGCACTTCTGCCTCCACCCCCCTTTTTCCACCCAATCCCAATCCACCTAGGTCTTAACAATCTGATCTGCAGACCTTCTTGTTTTCCTTACATACTTGAAGACATATTTCCCTCCGTCTCTGGTTCCCTACTCCAGCTTTATCTTATTTGCTGCTATGGTCACACTAACCTATCTGCTCACCTCCCTTGATTAACTCATGAACTCCTCACTACACCATCTGGCAATATGTTTGAGATTGTCACACAGTACTAAACATTTCCAGGGAGACTTATTGCACTGACAGAATAGCCAGAGTAAAGAAATGAGACAACACAACAGTGTATCAAGTGAAAAAATAAACTTTATTTAAAAGGTCGCCCATGAAAACGGGTCTTTGGCCCAAGGTCTTACCAGTATAAACAAATAAAACAAACAAACAAACAAAACAATCCATAACATTTTCAGCGGGGTTGACCAAAACAATACTGACACAAATACAACTACATGTTGCCCTCAAAAAAATAAAATCACCTTCCAGTAACTGCATTGATAATATGTTGATGTCATGGATTACAGTGCTTATTTATCTTTATACTCTGTTAACAATCCTGCTTCCGAAACAATCTTACATGATCATGGTATGCCTGGCTCACAACACAGGTGTATCAGTACTCTGGAACAGGCTGCAAACTAAAAAAAGTGTAACAGCAGGTCAGGATCCCAACACTTTACATGGTACACACCACAGGAGTTTTAGAGGATGCACAGAGGCAACTCAGACCAGAATGGGGTAAAATGGGGTGTATAGATAAAAAAGGACAGGCAATCATAACTGGGATTACAGAGAAAATGTTCATACTGCACCTGTTAAATATGTTAGTACAGGGAAGAGAAACAAAAGTCAAATGTGGATTTTAAAGAAGTAATAAAATCACGTTACATAGAAAGAAACAGTATGTATGAAATACTACAAGTCTCAAAAGGAAAATGACTGAGAGTGGTACAACAAACAAAAAATAAAGGTGTGCTGTGCAAACACAGGACCATTCCTCAAATGCAGTGGAAAAGGAAGACAAGACATTCCACAGGCACAACACAAACCAAACAGTTAGACAGCATTGTGACAAGGCAGCAGGGAAGGCTATTTGGAAAGGTGGGATGCATAGGCATGGGAATTACAGTTATAGAAAAATATGTGATAATTCAAAATTGCATGCAATGGGTAGGACCCCACCTTGAGTAATATGTCCAGATCTGGAGGTCTTCCCCATATGTGGTGATTGATGAGGTATAGGCCACTCAGAGGAGAGCAACCAAAGAAAGGCAGGGACTTCATCAAATGCATTAAAAAGGTAAGCTACTGTAGACGACTATGAAGACCCTGTGGGAAACAATGGAGAAAGGGAATATGACTGGAACATTTCAGCACTTCACAGTCGCATGTAAAATAAATGAGAGCACAATTTCTCACAGACACACCAAGTTCCAGAAAAGAGACCACCATATACAAGTGTCACGGGGTGGGGTGGGGGGAAATTTTAGAGGAGACGTGGAAGTAGTTCTTTATGAAACAGAAGGTGTACCAGTCAAACTACATGACACTAAAAGTGGCAATGACAGAAACAAATAGCCGGGTGACACAATGTTTGGGGAAGGCACAGAAGATTACTGAAAATGAGATGTGTGTTAGTATTACTAGCATGAATAGAAACACATAGCTTGGAGTATTTTTCCTGGCACCTGACATATACGACACATTAAACAACACTGATTTTGAAGCTATTGGGTTAGACCAGATGTGCCAAGGGCCATTATATACAAACACATTTCTATGTCTATGCCACTCTGTTCCATATATGTGAATGTAGTTCTTCACATCTCTCAAGAACCTACCAAGGACTCCGAGATCTACAGGGATGCCTTTCTTTTACAGAGAAAAACATTAAACCATATTCTGGGAATTTTTTCCCAAGTATTTGCCAAGATTATACAGAGTCACAAAGCAGCTTGGATACAAAAGGAAATCATGTAATATACAGGAAAACACAGGCGGATTTATATGGATTTACTGGGAATATACAAAATCTGTCTGGAAGAACTGCTACCCCCATCTGGCCTCATGTCTTTTGAACATTTATTTAGTGGAGAAAAAGAGGCTTTTATATTTTTTTTATGTATGTAATACTTCTTACCAGACTCTATCATGTTTCTCCTGTCAATCCCTCTACCAGAATGTACCAAATTCGGGTAAGATGTCACACCTCAAAGTCTCTTTGAAAAAAGAACTGTTATTCTTTTAACAACCCTCATCCATATCGCCACAAGCCTGTCTCTGTCATTTTCTGTAGAACAAATTACAAGAGCTACACCATAGAGTAGATAGACTATAAACAGACAACTATAACAAGCATTTGTCAATGCTGAATGTTGCTTGCTTCTATGTGCTGTTTAGGTATTTGGAAGTCATTGGAGTGCAAATATTGAAAACTTGCGAACTTACCAGCGTGCGTAGGAACTGTGCAACGCACGCTCGTAAAACAGTCATTTTTAGGAATTTTTTCACCAAATTTTCAACATAGCCATTTTAAGACCTCTGCTCATGAACAGTGTCACTGTGATTTTGTTAATGTGTCCCATACATTGAGTCTGCACACCGACTGCGCCATTGTGCGCTACATGGGCGGAAACATGTTTTGGGCAGGATGTGAAAAATGACAGCTGTACTACTCTTAAGGAGGTGTGGTAAAATGGCAATGTCGAAAATCTGGAGTGGAAATATTGAAAATTCGCAAACCTATGAGCGTGCATGGGAACTGTGCAACGCACACTCATAAAACAGTCATTTTTAGGAATTCTTTCACAAAATTTTCAAAATTGCCATTTTAAGACCTCTGCTAATGAACAGTGTCATGGTGATTTTCTTAATGTGTCCCATACGTGATTTACGCATACCGACTGCGCCATTTGTATGTGTGCTCGTGGCGGAGAACACGTTTTGGGCAGGATGTGAAAAATGACAGCTGTACTGCTCATAAGGAGGTCTGGTAAAATAGCAATGTTGAAAATCTGCAGTGAAAATATTGAAAATTTGCGAACTTACGAGCCTGCGTAGGAACTGCGCAACGCACGCTCGTAAAATAGTCATTTTTAGGAATATGTTCACCACATTTTCAACATAGCCATTTTAAGACCTCTGCTCATGAACAGTGTCACTGTGATTTTCTTAATTTGTCCTGTACATTGATATCGCACAATCGACTGCCCATTCTAGCTACATGGTGAAACACATTTGGGTGAGATGTGAAAATGACAGCTATACTACTCATAAGAAGGTGTGGTAAAATGGCAATGTTGAAAATCTGGAGTGAAAATATTGAAATTTCGTGAACTTACGAGCCTGCGTAGGAACTGCGCAACGCACGCTTGTAAAACAGTCATTTTTTGGAATTTTGGCACCAAATTTTCAACATGGGGTTTTTGGGACCCCTTCTCATGAATGATGTCACTGTCATGGTGGTATTCAGGCCCAGAGGGTGATTTCACAGTCACTGCGCAAAATCACCCTTCGGGCCCTAATAACGCCATGACAGTGACATCATTCATGAGAAGGGGTCCCAAAAACCCCATGTTGAAAATTTGGTGCAAAAATTCCCAAAAATGCCTGAGATATGCAACAAAGTTGAAACCCCTATCTAGCCCATTATACAGCTTACCGGCATTTCCTCAGTTCGCGGTCGGCTTTGAAGAGTGCAGACGTGTTCCCGGTCCACCGAAGATCGCCATGCCGAGTCCGGAGGTAAGTATGGGGTGAGGGGGTGTGGGGAGGCTGGGTCCGCAGTGGGTGGGTGCAGGTTGTGGGAGGGTCGGGAGGCGTGCCAGCGGGACAGTTTTTGTTTTCAGGTAAAAAAAAAAAAGGCGTCGTGGGACCATTTGCCATCTGGGGTGGGCTCCCAGCGTGATAACTGGGGCGTTCGGAGGGCATTCAGCCAACGGGGATTGGGCACCCGTTTCACATAGTGATGACACACGCTGGGGTGAGCTCCCAGCGAGGCACAAGGACTGGGGCGTCCAACCGACGGGGATTGGGCACCCCATCGCCAAAGCATACTACTGGGGAGGGGGATGCAGCTCAGCTGATGGGGATTGGGCACCCTGTCGGCTATTCAGTGCATGCGGGAGGCGACGGCTGCTTGTGTTGGGGAGCTGCGTGAGCAGCCAATATCTTATCGGTGCTCACTCAGCATAGCTCCCCTTTCAACTGTATGCCACTACATTTTGGAGCGTGTCATACACAGCTCCAAAATGCATTATTCGGGGCCGCCTGCCAGCACACTGAAGCTGAATTGGAGGAGGTGACACACCTCCGAAATCTCTGATGATGGCACTATGTTTCTTGCACATGCGTGCAAGCAACATAAAAACGAGGCAATACATCACTTATTATGTTGCTCTTATCCTGCATTAAAATGAAACTGCAATTCATCCACCTTTTGCTAAAAAAAGAATACTTAGCAAAATGTAAGAAAAACAATTCCTTTAGCAAAAACTCACAGCACTTCAAGCACACATAGCTAATAAAATAACAAGTCACAACTGGCCCAAAAAAACGAAAAAAAAAATGAAAATTGCAGGAGGCTGACAGTTTAAAAAGACTAGTGTCCTGCTTGTGTCAAGAAACATTTTCAGACTAACCAAATTGTTTCTTCCACACAGTGATACAGGGATAGTTTTTCAGGATGTCGACTACTGCAAAGTTATGCAAATAATAATGCTCTCCAGCACACAGCACTAAAAGACCATGAGTATAGACAATACAAAAGTAAAAAAAAAAACAGTGAATTGAACATAGATCAGAAAAATAAAAAGACACTACAGCAATATAAGGCTGCCCATTACTGAACAATGACTAGAATGACCAGGGTTCGGTTCCCAGATTGTCCCAATGTGAATGCATCACCACAACCACTGTTTCTTTACTTCCTTATGTCTTACTCATTTAAAACACATTTTAGTGAAAATTTAGCATCACTCATGCAAAGAAACCAGTCAGACTTGGTTTGCTGGCTAAGGCACCTAGCTTCACCTGAGCTCTTTCCTTCTAAGACTGCTTGAAAGGCAGAGTAGAGAAACTTACCAGAGCAAGGGAGAAGGATTAAGACTTAGTTTGGCTAAGCAGATTTACTGTGTGGTGGTGTTTTTATTTTTTACTCACAGGGATTGCTACTGTTTGTTGCTAACATTTCATTGCTTTATTTTTTCTCTGATTCAAATTGTTGTTGCTGGTATACCTTCTTCTGCATTATTACAAGGTGTGCCTACAGGTGTGTGCTAACAGATTACTGCTGTAATCTTCTGATTCAAATTGTCTTTTGCAAGGTATATCTTCTGTTACTGCTTTATTTTTCTCTGGAGCAAAGTGTTTCTTACAGGGTATATCTTCTCTGAAATTACTACAGGTGGTGCTTTACAGGTTTTTACAGTTTTATCTAACATTAGGATAAGCTTTCAGGGTTACTGCATTTGTTGTTGACTGATTGTTTCTGCTCTTACCTCCTTGTTCTTTCGTCCGTGGTTCTTCTTTTTAGGCAGGGAAGGCCCAGCCACCCACCCCATCCTAACCACCCATGCTACACTCCTTTTATAGGGTACCACAGTTGTGACATTTCCTGTGGCAGAGCAGGAAAGGGGATCAGTGGGGCCCCCAAAATGATCTCATTTACAGGGCACTAGTAATTTAACTTGTTATAACAAGTTAAACAAAGCACAATTAAACCATTACTTGCATTTTTTCCTTCTAATTACTCTGACTAGGTTACAAACCCAGCAACTTATTTTGGAATGGATTTCATTAACTGCAGGTACTGTGGAACAATTTTCAGAAGGACATTCTTACAGGATTTAGGACACTGTCCTACATGCTGGGCCTTTGAGATCTTAGGTCTCAGCTCCGGGCAGCATGGGCAGAGATTGCACGCCTCAAATTTCATATTGAAGAGGAAATACATTATAAGAACCACCCGCCATTTCCCCAGCATCCAACAGAAAAACCTCAACCGCAGAGGGTAGTTGGTCCAGGAGGTTGGCAGGTGGTTAGGAGGAGCAAATCAGGTGCCCCATCACTCTCTGCTCTCCAACACATTACCTCCAAAAACCATATAAACACTACAAACAGGTATCTGCCTCTATCTCTGAAATCAAATAAAGAGGCAGAAGACACTGCAGAGCAGGACACTCAGCGCACAGGAGCTAGCACAACAATACTCACCCAAATCAGGAACCAAAACTAAACAAGCACAAAGGAAATCAAAAACTTCTGATCATAGGAGACTCCATGATTCGGGAGTTGATACCCATCTCCAGCCAGGGTGATGGTCAGATGTCTCCCAGGTACATCAGCATGGAGAGACACTGACCGCATTGCTAAAATTGTTCACAAAGCAGGAGAAAACATTGATGTCCTAGTACACATAGGGACTAATGATCTCGCCAGCCGGTCAGTTGTGGAGACCAAGGAACACCTGACTAGGCTGGGTGACAAACTATCATCTATTTCGTCCGGCATCTCCTTCTCTGAGATCCTGCCAGTCTGGGAGAAGGGAGCAGATGGACGGAAGGTCAGAGAAGGGGAGATAGGGGAGCTAAACACGTGGCTCAAGGACTGGTGCCAGGAAAAAGGACACAGATTTGTAGGAACTGGCAACAGTTCTGGGAGCGAAAGTTCTTTAAATTTGATGGACTGCATCTGACTAAAGAGGAGTCAGTGCATTGGGGCAGAAGTTTGACGCCTTTGCAGAATATTTAAACTAGCAAATGGGGAGAGGGGGCAGCACCCCATCACGTTGAATGGGAAGAACACCCCTCCCCCTCAGCTAGTGGTCAAACTGGAATTCAGTGTGTTTGCCTGCTCATTTGCATCACCAGGGTAAGAAAAAGGTTTGTCTCCCCACACGATGGCCAGGGTAATGCCAAACCTCACCCAACAACTAACACACCAAAATCTGGCCAATGGAAAATCATGTACAAATGCTCACAGCCTGGGAAATAAGATCCCAGACCTGCAGGCAATAATGTCAGAGGCTAAACTGGACATAGTAGCAATTAGTGAGACGTGGTTTCACAGTAACCACACTTGGGAGACTTCAGTACCTGGCTATGTATTGTTCAGAAGAGACCGAGGTGCAAAAGGGGGAGGAGGGCCCTGTATGTTAATGAAAATATCAAAGCTACAGAAATTCAGAATACACATAAGGAGCCAGAAGAACTGTGGGTCACCCTGGAAACAGGAAATGGGACAGCCATAAGAACTGGGGTTGTCTACAGGCCCCAGACCAGAGGGAGGACATAGACACATTACTGTTAGAAGATATACAAAACATGACAGCTAAAGGGGAGGTTCTGATAATGGGAGACTTCAACATGCCAGATACAGATTGGTCAATACCAGCAGGAACATCTGCCAGAACTAGACTCATAGTAGATTCCCTGCAGGGGGAGGGCCTCAAACAACTGGTACAGCAACCCACAAGAGACAGGGCTATCCTAGATCTAGTACTGACTAACAAAGAAGGGATCACAGATCTCAGGTAGAAGGTCACCTGGGGCCAGTGACCATCACATGGTATGGTTCAATTTGGCTACTACATCTAAATCATCCCATTCCAAGGCAAAAATATGGGACTTCAGAGGAGCTGACTTTGATAAGATGGCCAACAGAGTTAAGCTAGCCCTGGCAAAAGAAACACAGGTGAGGAGGTACAGGCAAAGTGGGCAAGCATTAAGGATACAATACTTGAAGCAACATCCCATTGTGTTAGACAGAAAAGGAAGTGCAAAGAAGAAGGAAACCACTTTGGTTCTCAAATACAGTAGCAGAAAAGGTCAGAGCCAAAAGGCTGGCCTTCAGAAAATACAAGGGAACACAGCGGATGAAGATAGGGGCATACCAAACTGCCCTAAGGGAAGCAGGTAAGGCAGTAAGGCAGGCAAAAGTCCCAAACTGAGAAACACTAGCACAAACAGTAAAAGAAGGTGACAAGACTTTCTATAGATACATTAGTGAAAGGAGAAAGTCCAGAGGGGGTATGCTAAGCTTAATGGAGAAAAGGGAGCATGTGAGGAGGAGGACCTGTAAAAGCATCTATCCTAAATAGATACTTTGCTCAGTATTCACTGAAGAGAAGGTAGGGCAGGGCCCACAGCTCAGCATCATGGACACAGAGGGGAGGGAGGTGAGCACTACTCCTTCACAAAAGAAAGGGTCCTACAAGAGCTTGCTAAGCTCAGGGTGGATAAGGCAATGGGACCTGATGGCATACATCCCAGGGTACTTAAGGAGCTAAAGGAGGAACTAGCAGAGCCATTAGCAGAATTGTTTAGTGAGTCTCTGAGCACAGGAGAGGTCCCAGAAGACTGGAGAAGGGCTCATGTGATCCCACTCCACAAGAGTGGTAGCAGGGAGGAGGCGGGGAACTACAGACCGGTCAGTCTTACCTCAGTAGTGGGCAAGATTATGGAAGCACTCCTTAAGGAAAGGATAGTGCAACACCTGGAATCATAGGGGCACAGGATCCAAGACAGCATGGGTTTACAAAGGAAGGTCCTGTCAAACTAATCTCATAGATTTCTTTGACTGGGTAACCAGAGTGTGTGGACCAAGGGGAGCAGTTGATGTCGCCTACCTTGACTTCAGCAAAGCTTTTGACACTGTTCCACATAGAAGATTGATAAATAAGCTAGGTAGGCTCGGGTGGGTCAGAAGTTGGTCAACTGGGTGGCAAACTGGTTGACTGGCAGAAAACAGAGAGTGGTGGTAAATGGTATACAGTCAGAAGAGATGCAAGTCACAAGTGGGTACCTCAGGGATCAGTCCTGGGGCCAGTCCTATTCAACATCTTCATTAGTGACCTAGCAGATGGACTAGAGGGTAAGGCTTGTCTGTTTGCAGATGACACCAAGATCTGCAACAGAGTAGATGATCCAGATGGGGTGGGCAGAATGAGAAGAGATCTGGATAAACTAGCAGAATGGTCAGAAGAGTGGCAACTGGGATTTAATGCAAAGAAGTGCAAAATCATGCACATAGGGAAGAGAAACCCTGAAGCCACTTATAGGCTGGGAGGAGTTGCTAGCAGTCACAAAGGAAGAAAGAGACTTGGGCATCATCATCACTGATGACCTGAAATCATCCAAGCAGACCTCAAAGCAGTAGGTAAGGCTAGGGGGTGTTAGGGTGTATTAGTAGGGGTATCACAAGTCGTAAGAGGGAGGTAATAATCCCTCTGTACAAGACATTGGTTAGGCCCCATCTGGAGTACTCGTGGCAGTATTGAGGCCACACCTTCACAAGGACATTAACCAAATTGAGGCAGTCCAGAGAAGGCAACCAAATGGTGCAGGGACTGCATCAGAAGACATATGAGGACAGATTAACGGAGCTCAATATGTATACCCTTGAGCAAAGGAGGGAGAGAGGTGATATGATCGAGACATTTAAACACCTTAAGGGCATAAACAAGGTGAAAGAGTCTAACATGTTTAAATATAAGAAAAATAGCAGGACAAGAGGACACAGCATGAGATTAGAGGGAGGCCGATTAAGGGGGAATGTGAGGAAATTCTTTTTTCACAGAAAGGGTGGTAGATGCATGGAATGGCTTACCACAAGAAGTAGTGGCTATGAATACAGTGCAGGGCTTCAAACAGGCATGGGATAGGCATAAGGGAGCAATACAAATGACTATGAATAGATAGGTCACTGACATAGCAAAGGCCGATGGCACATTTATAAGGTAGAAAAAGAAATGGGCAGACTGGATGGGCCTTGAGGTCCTTATCTGCCGTCAACTTCTATGTTTCTATGTTTCTAGACATAACATGTGTGTCAACTTCCATACCCATATAAATGTCACAGAACGAATGTGTGCAACCCATTTTATTTCCTATGGCTTTATACATTATATTTCTGAATGACTATTTTTTCTTTTTCGGGGGTTTACTCCTAACTCTCCCGGGACCACCTTTCAGCCGGAAAGCTACTTTGAGTTCAGATGACCCCTCGAAATCTTCTGGTTTGAAATGTGCACTGCAGGTGACAGAGTGCCTCAACCACTTAAAATTGGAACGGGTTGCATTAACAAAGGCAACCCACTTCTGCTTTAAAAAGAAATTGTAGAGGCTCTTGAATTCATGGCTCTTAAAGTGGTATGTATACACCACAGATTACCGAGAGGCAGGTTTTGGTGTTCCCTGCATGATTTTTGGCATGCAGGGAACACCAAATAATGGGGAATTTCAAGCCCTGCAAAATAATAAATCCTGCTAACAATTTTACATTAACTGTGATGTATATAAATTGTGATGCAAACGGTATGGTGTGCTGTTGTGCCTTTTGAGATGTATGACTTCAGACTGTTGGCAGAAGTGAACTGGAGATAAGTTTGGCAAAGAAACTGTAGGTGACCATTGGAGGTGCTTTTAAGCCAGAAAAGAGGTGGGCAGAAAAGTGAATTTTGGCTACTAGTAATTAGGTGTGGAGATGGTTAAGCACTTTTAAGGTGGTGGTCTGAAAGAAGAAATCCAAGGATCAGATTTCAGTGTTTGAGGGTTGATTGCGGTGAGTCACTGATGGACTGAGAGCAGCCTTTCTGAAGCTGGCTAACTTTTTCAGAAGTGCACACATGAACAGCTAAACTTTTTACTCGGCTCTTTGTTTTTATTAGCAAGCTAGTAAAATGCCCCCTCGGTAAGTGTTGGAATTAATTTACCTGTTTCTTTCCGAGGTGCATGTAGTATTTTATTTTTTAAAGCTCTGAGCTCAGCTAATGTATGACTGTGGGTTTTAATGCCCTCCAGGGGTTGTCAACAGATGTGTTTGCTGCTGCTGCTGCTGCTGTTGCTGTGCTGGTTCTGCTGTCTGTGCACCACAGCTGCCCATATCATAGAAGGTAAGGCTCGCCCCACCACAGAGATACTAGGAGCTGCATACTGCTCACCTGCCAGCCCTACGCTGTCCATACTACTCTGCCAGCAAAGAAAAATGTGTAGTTCTGTGTGGTTGTGCATCTGCCCTTTTCTTTTTTGCTTTGTATTGGGGGGTGGGAGGTTATGGGCATCGATGTGCATAGACTGTGCACTGAACTACATGAAGCTATAATGTAAAATATTACTAGATTAAACTTAACTGTAGTGGCAGTTGAGGGTGCTTGCAGGTTCATGCTTCCAGCAGATGGAAACTCGCCTGCAACTTGGAAAGCGAGCGGGTGGGCTAAGCAAGAAGGTACAGTTACAATACTGAACTACTGCTGAGATTCAAGGCAGCGAAGGTGATGTGGAGTGTGAGAGGAGGCTGGCTGACTGTTGTTGGCTCAGGACCCAGGGAGCGGAACACCTAAGAAGGGTGGGGGAGGATGAAATTTAGGTTGGAGGTGGATCTCGGTGCTGGCCCGGAGTATCTTGGTACAGTACCAGGTGAGTTTGCAGCATCCTTGTCAGCTGGTATGCACACAGACCAGAATGGAAAAATGTTGCCAAGAAGAAAAATTAATAAACTATTTAGGCTGGACCACGCGTGTCAACAACTCTATATGATCCCTCTGAAACTTAGGAGGGGGTTGAAAATGTCGCCAAGGCAAAGCATGAACATGATTGACATATCTGTAAGCTGTATATCATGCATCTGAAGTGACCCATGATGTTTATCTGATTATTTAAGAAATGATCATGGAAAGAAATTAGCAGAAGGACTATATCTCATAAGCTGTGCTCGAGTGCTGACATCCATATAGCAAACTCCTCTAGCCAGTAGCAGCATCGGCAATCTTCAAAGCACAGTAGGCAAAACATGAATCTAGTATTTATGCTGGACCACGGCTGTCAACAACTCTACATGATCCCTCTGAAACTTGGTGGGGGGGTGGGTAATGGTGGTATAAATGTCGCCAAGGCAAAACATGATTAGTTTAGTTTAGTTTAGTTTATTGTTCTAGGAATTACTACCTTTGAGCCAGAGGCTCTTTTACAAAGGTTCCACGTCAATTAGGTACAGTACAAAAAAGGTTACATAGATAACATAACAATTTGTGCTGTGTCAAGAGCAAGAAAACATATACAAATACATATCAAATCATTTGTGCAAAAGGACATGAGATATCAATAATCACATTATTATTACAAGAAAGAGGTCATGCCAGATTAGGAGAAACAAATAAGGAAAAAGTCCAGAACAGAGAGGGTAAGTGAAAGGTGTGGGGAGCAGACAATAGCAGGAGAAAAGGTTTCCCAAACATGTCTCTGTCAAATAACGGAACAGGGTGGGTAGTGATTAAATGATTTGTAGCAGAGTGCATGCGTGAAAATATGTATGTGATGCCTCTGAAGCTACGCATGATGTTTGTCTGATTAGAAGATGGACAGCAAGGCATGTTTTGTCTGATCACAACAGCGGCTATGCAAGAGATGTGGAGGAAGACCAGAGAGAAGTGCGAACTACATATGGGAACAACAGAATGGGAGGACAGGCGGAGAACACCGTGACGTGAATATGCTAAGTAGACACACGTTACTGCTGCTAATTGCAGTGGACATTTTCTTTGAGGTGAATGCCACTGCAGCCAAACTGCTGCCATTGACAGCTCTCCCATCCATTGGTGCATCAGGAACATGCCTGCTACAGCAAGTACTACATTGGCTAGGACAGGCAGGGCAGGCACACACCTCCACTAAGTCGTATTCTCCCAAGATGTTTCTTGTGCATGCGCACAAGCAAACATAAAAATGACTCACACAATTTGTATCATTATTTAGTTTTCATGCACCTGGAAAGGAGGGTTTGACAGTACTACATATTTTCAGTCTCATCCTGGGGGGGGGGAGGCTATGGATGCAAACCCACTGAACTTGAACCAGATTAAGTTGTTGGTATTTTAGCGAATCAGGAAATTTGGTCAGGACACCAGGGAAACTCCTCTGCTCGCTGTATGCCAAGATGGCTGACTGGACAGGAGTGGGTGCAGATGCCTTAGGTGAGGGGGAGCCAACATCCTGCCCCATCACCTATTCTTCAGAGGTCTTAGCTACTGAAACTGCTGTTTTGGAAAAGTAGTATAGGGCCCAGGCCTGAAATTTTGGGTGATGTAGCACCCTCCCCAAAAGAAAGCAACAACTATGTTATTTTGATAGAAGTGTCCCTTAGGTTTTTATCTAGGGTGGATGTGGTCTTGTAAAGTGGTAGCAAAGTATGCCAATGCAAGATTTGTGTACCCATGTCAAAACAACATTTTGCGCAAGTGAAAAGACTACAAAAATGTATTAAAGTTCTCAAGACAAGTTTGAAAGTAAAAATGACTAATAAAATGGAATTTAAACAATTCATTCAAAAAGAAAAATACTAATTTTAGTCATGAAAAAGGTTTCTTTGACAAAAATTATTACTAATTTATTTTAAAAGACAACAACAAAGTTTAGTCATGCAAAAGGTTTGACACAAATTATTAATAAGGTTCATTACTTGAAGAATGTTGGCCTTGTGTTTTGTATTGATAAATGCAAGGATTGGTCATTGACGCAAACGTTTTGAATACCATATTCATTATAATGAGACATTAAACTGAGGTCCCATCTGCCTGGATTGGTGGTAGTTCAGGTGGATGTTAAAGATCCCATGGCACTTATCGAAAAGAGTAGGGGAAGGTTTTTATTAATAAACAGAACAATAAATCAGAAAAACAGTAATACAATTCATGGAAAATAAGAAAAAAAAATAACAAAGAGAATATCAGCAATACTCAATTCTATGACAGCAAATGATGCAACCTATTTTGTCTTTCAAAAAAGGAACCTCTTTCCACCTCATAAGCCATACGTTTTTGGACAAACATTTGCATTCAGAATCACATTGTAACAACAAATCATGTTCAACACGTTGAAGAACTTCAAGTGGTGAGTGGTATAACTGTTGTAGAGTAAGGTGACATCTGGCATGCCATAAATGAAACTTGAACATAGCGAACAGCAGCCGTACCACACCTGCATCCAACAAAGTAGAATGTAGCAAAAAAAAACTCCCACAACTTCCAGATATGTAACAGCCAGCCAGAAAGGCAGGCTCCAATGGGCAGAAAGGGTCATCCAGAATTCTTGCACAAAGGGGCAGGAAACAAAAAAATGGGACATTGTTTCCTCCTGATTAATGCAAGTATCCCTCAGACAAGTACGTTCAGTAACCATTTTATGCTTTAAATTCCCCTACACTGAGTCATGACAACTAGGTTACAAAACATCCTATAATCTAGGTGGAATCGTTTATCTACCAAACTTTTAAGGAGGTTATCAACACGACCATCTGGCATATCCTTAAAAATGGGGACTATGGAACGTGCTTTAGATTGTAGGACATCATAAATATATTTGCGCGATTTGCAATACACATGGGCCGGAAGTAACTTCCATCTATTAAGTTTCGATATCACAGGTCTGACAAAAATCGGGTAACTCGAAGTGTGTAAATTTTTCTGTCTCAAATCTGGCCACTCTGAGGACAATTTAGGTAACCAACCATACGCATAAATCACCCATAACACAGAGTGTGGACAACTAAAGTCTAGTAAATTCCAATGAAAAAAATACTATAGTAACAAGTAATCGGATTCACATAATTCAAACCACCCTGTGCAATAGGAAGATACAACACATCTCTTTTAATGGGATTTAGGTGACTCCCCCAAATAATTTGAAAAAAAAAGACCCAATTAAGTGGCTTCCAAACCAGAAGCAATGGGGTATACCGCACTAAGGTATTAAAATTGAGGGAGAAGTAAAGATTTAGTAATGATAACCTTTTTCTGTTTAGTTTGTTGCCAAGACTTCCATAATCTGATTCTGGACTGAACTGCCTCAATTTTAGCTGACCAATTAAGTAACGCATTATCACCTTTACCAAAATCAATACCTAAACTTCAGACTGGGCCCAGTACAACAGGAACGCCTTGCAACTCCGTAACCTCAGGAATGGCAGTATGCAGAGGATAAAAAAAAACTCTTAGATTTATTAAGGGAGGAACCTGCAACATCCGAAAAATTAGAAAAATGATGTAACACCTTATCTCCAGAGGTCAAATCAGCAACAAAGACACAGACATCATCAGCATAAGCCAAAATTTTGGCCTCAAGGATACTATGAGGGGAAGCAATAACAAGAATCCGCACATCTTGGGCAATTGTACGTAAAAGCGGATCCAAACTAAAAACATAAAGCAATGGACTCAGAGGGCAGCCTTGTCTCACCCCCTCCCCCCGACGAATAGGGATCTAGGAACCCAAATAACCATTTGCCAATGGCATAGCATAAGCATGACTATAAAGCAAAGCAATCCAGATTATAAAGTGATCAGGAACTCCATAGGTTCATAAAACCTGAAACAAATAACTATGCGGGACCTGATCAAAGGCCCTTTGTTGATCCATGGACATAAGAAAACCCTTTATAACATCAACTTTACCAAGCTCTATTAGTTCCTGAAGCAAAAGGAGATTATTATAGATAGATCTGCCCAGTACTGAACAGGATTGGTGTAGGGAAATCAAGTGTGGCGCTATGGACAACAATCTGGTATTCAATATTTTCATTAAAATTTTAAAATCCATATTGAGGAGACTTAAAGGCCTCCAATTGGAAAGTAAAGTTCTATCACCTTTGTTATATAACAAAATCTGAATTGAAGTACAAACATGGAAATGGAGAGTGTGATGTTGCAAACCCAATTAAACACTACTGTGAGCACATCACAAACCAAAGGACTACAGGTTTTATAAAATTCTGCAGGCAAGCCATCAATACCAGGTGCCGTGTTATTCTGTAAATGGGAAATTTCCCTTTTAACCTCATCAACACTAATCGGAGCAACTAAAGCCTGTAATAGTATATCAGAACAAGGGGCAATTTGGAGAGAGGAAAGGAATTGTTCTACACCAGCGCTAGTCACTGGAGATGCAGCATATAAGTCTGAAAAATGTGAGGAGACTGCGCGCAAGATATCCGGAAATGCAGTGTAACTAGTACCAGCAGTATCCACAACTTCAGTCAAAAGGTGATCCACAGAACACCTATGACTACAATCCAAAACATCCCCCAAAGCAGATTTATTAGCAGAACAAACCTTATGTTCATGTAACAGGGAAGTAGCTCTAGTATACTGTAGTGCAGCCATTTCTTTTTTTACATTCTGTACCTGTGCTGTCAAAGATAAGCCTTGTGAGTGTATAGCTGAATATAAAGTTTTCTACTGCATACATAAAGACAAATATCTCTTATATGTAGTTACTGCAGCAGATTTAGACGTCCTCCTGGCCAAAGTAGAGATTTCAGATTTAGTGCGTAGCCACCAATCTAACAAATCTTCAGAAAGTCCGGATAGTGACATACGAGCTTTCAACAAATCATGAACTGGGGCCAACAACCTGTCATCAAGTAGCAGTAAAGAATTCAGTTTCCAATATCCCTGTCCCAGTTTAGCATGAGGGCCTACCCCTAACGTGGCAGTTACCATATTATGGTCTGAAATCTCCACTGGAATGGTTTGAGCTTTAATCACCCTTAAAGCTGCACAGACAAAAAGAAAATCAATCCTAGTGGATAAGGAGCCCTTAAAAAAAGTACGTCCACCAGTAGGATGACAAACCCTATAAACATCCTGTAAATGACCCTGGACAATAATGTGATTGAGACAATGTGTATCACAGAAATCCTTATCAGTCCATGCCCCCAATCTGATTTATGCACTACACAATTAAAGTCACCACCCCATATGAGAAAGCGTGCTGTGAACAAAAAAGGCTGCACCTCACGAAAGAGATCCACTCGACCTTTCTTCGTAACTGGTGCATAAATCACAATTAATCTCCAACTGTAATGTAAATAAGTAAAATCCAATATTAAGGCCCATCCCATAAGCAGTTCAACCAACTTGGTAACATGAAATCCATCACCCCTAAACAACACCCCAACACCACTACATGTGTCTAATCCTAAAGAAAAAAAAGAAGGACCCCATCGCCAAAGCTTTTTGGCCATATTAACTAAAGGAAGGGTATTGAGACGGGTATCCTGAATAAGGCAAATATCACACGCCAAATCACTCAAAAGTTGAAAAGTAATCAGGTGCCTACGAGTATTTTTCACACTGTTCACATTGAGGGTGGCTACAGTGAGATGAAATGCCATGGCCATGAAGGAGAATCAGATAAAGGGTCGAAATAAAAATAAGTCAATATCAAGTAACCCTTCCCTTTCTAGTACTTCTCCGGGGTCTCACCCCTGACTGCGAGGGTTGAGTATCCATAGGCAACTCCTTTGATTTATCATTCTCAGAATTGGAGGATACCATAGGTTGTGAGGAGGTGTCAGAATCAGCTTCCATATCGGAAGACTGAGTGTGATGGGACAGGACCTCAAATTTATTACTTAAGGAAACAAAGCCACCAGGAGAAGACACTTTAGCCAATTTGGCCCTACCTGTAGTCTGTTTTTGAGCCCGTTTCTTTGTCTGAACACTAGGCTCAGGAGGGGGCATAATAATATTATCCAGAGGTTTGTCAGGGACAGGCACAGGTTCAGCAGGAACCGGAGAAACAACAAAAAGAGGGGGGAGGGGGGGCGTCGAGGAAGGGTCCTGTACAACCGGTCGTGGAACTTCCTGTAAAGGAGGCTCAGAAGAAGGTTCAGATATTGAAACCACTGACTGGGGAGCAGGCACCACAGTATCAGGGCATAAAGGGGGACCAGTGACTACCTTAACATGCGAAGAAAGGGACTTCGCCATAGCAATATCTTTTTTCTGGGCATTAAGAAGGATCAAATCCTGATCCGGGCTATCTTCCCTGTTATGGGAAGCCCAGGGACAGGATCTAAAACCATGACCTAGTTCTTCGCACAGTTTACACTTTAGTTCAGAATTACAATCTGCACTAGCATGGCCAAAAGATAAACAAAGGGAACATTGTAGTCTATCACAGGCTGCACTGAGATGGGAAGGGAAGCCACATTTAAAACAGGTACGAGGCTGCCCCACATAGAAGCAATGCCCCCGTTCCCTACCTAAAAACAAACTATTAGGTAAGTGTATGGGACCCACATTCGTATTTCTAAGTCGCACCCTATAACACCAACCACCAGTCCACAAGTGTTCAGAGTCAAATATAGGCTGTGGCAACCCCAAGACATCACAGCATTTAGCTAACCAATGCGTAATATCACTAGCTGCTACATTCTCATTTCTAAACAAAATGGTGACAGTTTTAATAGAAGGTCTATAAGTGTGATAGCCCGATATGGTAGCCACAACTCAGTGTATTTAAGAGTATCATACTTTGTCCAGAATCAATCTAATCCTCTAGGACTTTGAAAACTAATGTCATATAAAGAAGAACCTGATACATGAATCAATGCAAATATTTAGTCTGTAAAAACACCCAAAGATCTTTTCAAAAGTGACTTTCCCATATAGAGATGGTCTGGAGCTACATCAAGACCCCCAATATACTGAAGGTGGACCATATTCCATCGTTGAAGAGGAGGGGGGGAGTTTCTAGATGTATCCCTTCTACGAAATTCTTCCCAAGTAGATTTAGCCTTGTCCCCAGGGTCAGAAGAAGGTCCAGGAGGAGGGTCACAGAGCAGGACATCCATGTCCATTCTATCACCCCACGCTGGTCCCCTAGAGCTAGGGCCTTCATCACCCGAAGAGGAGGGAGGCAAAGAAGGAACTTTAGCCAGCAGAGTAGTATCCAATGCAGGATGCTGAACATCCTCAGCATGCAAATCCAAATCCAGGTTACCAGGCAAAGGTGGAGGTATATCTATCAAGGGGGGACTGTTGCCCTCCACAACCAGGTATCGGGCTATGGGCAGGGTCAGGTATCCAATGCCCCGAAATGCCTGGTTTCCAACCCGCACTTCGCAGGGAGGCCTGTAAAGAGATAGGTAGTGGGATAGAACAAGGCAACAGAGTGGGAGGAGGTAAAACAGGTGAGACAGTCTGTGCATTAGGAGGTGAAACACATGGTCTAGGATGTATAGTACTCACAAGTTCACCAGGCAAAGTCACCGCTGAGTTCAAAGGCGGAGAAGACACTGCTCAATCCAGATTTGTAGGAACTGAAAATTCCAACGGAGCCATGGTGCAACACTGGTAGGACCAGTGCTACAGAAGATTGTTGCCGACTCTGCACCTCCAAGGAACCTGAAGGTACCACATCCATAATGAAAGCAGGAAGAGCCTTCACAGCCCCTAGTTCTGGCGACAGAGTCCGTGTCCCAGGAGAGGCTGACTCAAAAGGGCTAATGGCATCAACAACAGCAAGTACCTGGTCCTGATGTGCAGCAAGGAGGGACTTCAACCAAAGTTCATCCACAGGCAAAAAATCTGACAATGCAGAGGCAGACTGAGCAGGTAAAGATTCATCTGGTACAGCAAGATCCATAAGCATATCAACAAAATGGTCAGACGTCCTCAGTACTTCGGGTTCCAAAGCTGGACCTGCAGGAGCAGAGCTCTGCTCTCCTGCAGGTACACCAACAGAATGACTGGGTCCCATGAACAAATCCACAGTCCAACAGTGCCCCCACACAGAGTAGGGGAATTTCCCCAGTGTCCTGGCCAAATTTCCCTCATTCACTAAAAAAATACCACCAACGGCTTAATCTGGTTCAAGGTCAGTTGGCATTCATCTGTATCCCCCTCCCCCGGGTCATGCCTGAAAATAGGCAGGATTTGTCTAGTGCACTTACCCAGTCAACAAAAACTAAATAAATAATAGAAACCAGGTATACTATTGCACACCATGGTGCTAGCAAAACATTAATGTCCAATGGACTCCCTCTCAGAGATGGGCAATATGGCAGTATATATGTGTGTCTAGCCTTTTTGAATATATTTGTCATATGCTACATGTCTAAGTCTGAATCATTTTTTTTTTTATTTTAAATTTGTTAACCGGGTAAGGACACTGGGCAAAGCCCTTCTTCCAGACCAACCCAGACAAAAAACAATACAAGTGTAAAAAACATTCACGTACAAAATCACATATAACAATTGCATGCATCTAATGACAATAAATGAGTTTTGAATTGGGCTTTAAACTCAGGCAGAGAAGTAACTGAACGTAAGGAAAGGGGCAAATCATTCCATACAACAGTGCAACAGATTTGAAAGAGCGGGTGCCATACTTGTTCTTAACTGTATTGTCTTTTAGAACAATTCCCCTAATAGATTTCGAAGTAACAGATGATTCTCTGATCACAACTAAATCTGATAAGGACAATGAATTTTTAGGATATATTGCTTGGTGAACCAGACAACCCAAAGAATAAATAACATAGAAACAGACACATAGAAGTTGACAGCAGATAAGGACCGCAAGGCCCATCCAGTCTGCCCATTTCTTTTTCTACCTTATAAATGTGCCATCAGCCTTTGCTCTATCAATGGCTTATCTATTCATACTCATCTGTATTGTTCCCTTATGCCTATCCCATGCCTGTTTTAAGCCCTGCACTGTATTCATATCCACCACTTCCTGAGTTAGGTCATTCCATGTATCCACCACCCTTTCTGTGAAAAAGAACTTCCTCACATTGTCCCTTAAATGGCCTCCCTCTAATCTCATGCTGTGTTCTCTTATCCTGCTATTTTTCTAATATTGAAACATGTTAGACTCTTTCACCTTGTTAATACCCTTAAGGTGTTTGAATGTTTCGATCATATCACCTCTCTCCCTCCTTTGCTCTATGGTATACATATTGAGCTCTGTTAATCTGCTCTCATATGTTTTCTGATGCAGTCCCTGCACCATTTTGGTTGCCCTTCTCTGGACTGCATCAATTTGGTTAATGTCCTTGTGAAGGTGTGGTCTCCAGTACTGTATGCAGTACTCCAGATGGGGCCTAACCAGTGTCTTGTAAAGATGGATTATTACCTCCCTCTTCCAACTTGTGATACCACTACTAATACACCCTAACATCCCCCTAGCCTTACCTACTGCTTTAGTGGTCTGCTTGGATGATTTCAGGTCATCAGTGATGATGATGCCCAAGTCTCTTTCTTCTCTTGTGACTGCCAGCAACTCCTCTCCCAGCCTAAAGGTGGCTTCAGGGTTTCTCTTCCCTATGTGCATGATCTTGCACTTCTTTGCATTAAACCCCAGTTGCCACTCTTCTGACCATTTAGCTAGTTTATCCAGATTTCTTCTCATTCTGTCCACCCCATCTGAATCATCTACTCTGTTGCAGATCTTGGTGTCATCTGCAAACAGACAAACCTTACCCTCCAGTCCATCTGCAATGTCATTGATGAAGATATTGAGGAGGACTGGCCCCAGGACTGATCCCTGAGGTACCCCACTCATGACATGCATCTCTTCTGACTGTATACCATTTACCACCACTCTCTGTTTTCTACCCATCAACCAGTTTGCCACCGAGTTGACCAACTGGGTTTTGACTTCGGGGATAACCAATCTAAGGAAGAATGCAAGGTACAATGGTGAGTCATTGGTAGAACTGCAAGTATAAAATGACAAATGTTGTTATATGCCACACCCAGCACATGACTCTCCCTCACACCTAGATTATAGTACAGGGAAGAGACATAGTCCAGATGTGGCAACAAAGTACCCAATGCAATAGATCCTCATGAATCACAGGACAAAAATTGTTTAAATTTGTACAGCAAACCCAACTTCTGGTTTATAGTTCTACTAACCTTCTTAACTTGAGTGTGGAACACTAAGTCTGGGTCAAGAAGGACCCCTAAATATTTAAATTCTTTGACTTGCTCCAGTAATATGCATGAACAGTCATGAATCTGCAAACAGAGGTTCTCCCTCAATCTAACTGTACTTCCAAATACCATTGTTTTTGTCTTTTTCACATTCATAACCATTAAGTTAGTGGACAACCAGGAGCATAATAATTGAAAATCTTTCTGTAAAACATTAACTTGATCAATGGCTTGACCCTGTGAAAAAAGTGTCAGATCATCTGCATAAAGAAGACATCTGCTTAAAGTAAGAATAGAAGGAATTTGATTAATGAATAGTGAAAACAACAGGGTTCCAAGTACTGTATGAACCCTTGTGGTACACTGCATATGACGGAACTTGAATTAGAGGACACCGACCCTATTGAAATACTCTGGGTCCTACCAATCATCTATAGTATCAGACTCATTTCGATCCACTCTGGCAGCTTATGAGGATTATAACAGTCCTCACCACCAGTACACAAGCAAGCCTGGGTGCACACCATGCTATTCCTGGAACAACTGCATTTGCGCTCACACTTGGCTTTTTTACACCCACATGTAATGAGTTCCATTAGTGCTTTAGAGGCAAGTGTCTGTGTCATCACTGTTGGAGAAATGTGTCCATCCTTGTCACGATGCCAGCCATTTCCAGTTGGGGATGGGATGTCAGGCTGAGCCTCCAGGGCATGGTTCTAGATAAGGGTCTGGTAATTTGTGGGCTTAGTATGTTGCAGAAGTTGGGGGGGAGGGCTTCGTTCTGGGCCTGTTTGCGACAGAAAAGCTTATATCGCACACCATTTACATCCGCTGAGTTAGCTGTTGGGTCATACAGAAGGCTTATCAGATGTTCTACTGATTTCAACTGTGCATGAAATATATCCACCATAGTGCAAATGCAAATGAGCTTCTGCTCAACGATGAACGCCTGGTTAAATAAAGACTTGACTGATTGATTGATTGATTGATAGTGCCTCTTTGTGTTTCCCTTGTGAAACGTCTGAGTCTAACATATCATACATTACCTTCATGAAAGTTGTGATAGCTGAGCGCTCATGAGTGTGATGAACGATCTAGCCAAGGCTCCTGGTTTCATAGTGAAACCCATTATATCCCCTTTTACTTTACTATCACAGTTTACTGTTTGTTCAAGTGCCATGTCTGTCCAGACTTTGCTGAATTTATTTCTAGACTGAGCTACAGCATGATTTCCTTGCACAAACTGCTCATGAAGTTCAGGGGGCACATCTGGCAGAAGCTTCATATCACTGATGTACACAAATCATACCTCTCAATTGTCCCGGATTTTCAGGGATGTCCCTGATTTTGCCTCAGAAATTTCTTCTGTCCCTCCCAAATTTGGCATGTCTGGCACTGACGAGCAGGGATTTGAATCACAAAATAATGCCAGCCATTGGTGTTACAGTCAAGTTCTCATTAAGAAAATGCTAGTCACACTAAGAAGCATGTTTTGAAACAGCTTCTGGAACTAATATTACTATTTTTTCAGATGTGTCCCTGATTTTGGTCATTTGTCCCTGATCATTTTAAGCCTTGTCCCTGATTTGTGATGAGGGAGGTTGAGAGGTATGACACAAATACCCAGCCGGCATAGTTTATGCAGTCAAAGGCAAAAAATAGTGGTAGCATCCCTACAACTGCCACAAGATGCAGGTCTCAGTTGCTTTCACGTTCTGCTCTAGTGAACCACATTAGGATGTTAACCATTTCAATGTAATCATCCCAGAATGCAAATGTTTGGAAAGTTGCTTTTCCGAAATTGTGGAATCCATGCAAAGCATCCTGTACATTCTTGAGGGCATCACTGGACAGGGGTTGCAGTCCTCAGGTGTTCCTGTGTTGTTATTTGGCAGATGACACACTTGGATCAGTCACTAGTCAGATGTTTTTTTTGATGAGGAGGGTCAAAGTCTCAGCAGGGTGTTCAGGCCATCTTTTTGCCTCTCAGTTGTTATTACCTGAAAAAAAAGAGAAATGCTATTAGAAATATTTTCATTAGTACATTATTCATCTTGTAAAATTATAAAAAGAAGGCTGGCCCTGTGGCACTGAGGGCTGAGGTGCTGGATGCCTTACCTGGCACTATGCTGGTGACACATGTTCAGGAATGAGCTTGGGTCACTGAGGGTTGGCAGGATTGGAGAAGGATTGAGCATACAAAGGACTACTCTCCTTCTCTGAGGAGGGGGACTACAGTGGTCTGTGTGCAATTGGCTCCTGGTGGAGACTGGAGGGCAGTACAACAATGCTGCAGAAGAAGGGCAGAGTTGGGGCAGATGCCTGGAGGAGCACGTGTGGACGCAAGCACTCCCTCTGCTGACCTAATTGCACGCCCCTCCCCGCAGGGGAGAAAATCAAAATACTCTTCAGCAGCATGAAGGCTGCCCCAACAGTGTTGCCACAATCGTGTCCAAGTCAGCTCTCTCACAGGCCCACCCTCCAGGTCTCCGCGATGGTGGGGTACATACCCGCTGTGATGTGACGTGGGGTGGCTGTGGCAGGGAGGTATGAGCTGTGGCCACGATCGGAGCGGCAGCCGTGAAGGCAAGCTGGATAAGTGGAGGAACCAAAAGGACAAGCCTCCCAGCTGAAGGACACAAATAAATAAAGTACAAAAAAAAATTAAAAAATTATAAAAAGAGATCATTTGTCCATGTTTTATAGCCGTAAAACATGATGTTGAAATAAACTATTTTTACTATAAATTAAATAGTGTAAGTGGTTCATAAATTACACATATAGACAAAACAACAAGCAGAGAAAATATTTAAGTAAATTTGCCATAATGAATTCAATATAGGTTGAAAACATTGTACAATTACACACATGTTAAAGGGGAGAAATTATTTTGGCTTTTTCAAGAAATTTGTGAAGGCAATTAGACATGATTTAGAAAAGCATCCATATTTCTCAAAGTTACCATTGCATAATACCACATCCCCCCTAAAATCACTCTTGGGGATTCATCCCTTCATAAAAAGGTGTTAAACCTTTTCTGTGTGGGGGGGGGGGGTGCTACCAATTTCAAATTTAGGTGAGGTTTTCCATTTGGGCCCCAGACTAAAGGAGGAAGACAGTATGGAAGTGGAAGCTGGAAAGGTGGTTGTAAACAGCATAAATGACCCAAACAAACTCTCAGCTGAAGAATGTAGACTGCTAGAGGAGGAGGAAGATAAGTTTAAAAAAGCCATGGAAGAAAGGAAAAGTACCTGTTAAAGTTGCTGGGGGAGCTCATTCTTGGGAGGGAGAGAAGTTGTTATCTGTTATATTGCAACCCACAGAATCCAGCATTATCCTCAAGGATTCATCTGCAAAGACAGCATGTTAGGCATTAGTGTATACTGCTGATGCACTAACATCAAAGGCATCGCCTGACAGCAGGGCTGTCAAAATGTTTGACACTGAAAAAACAAATACTGATAATATGGCTGTTCCGATCTCTTCTTCAGACAGCCATGTCAGTCTCCATAGCCTGAAAAAAATAACTTCACAGAAGACGCCAGGAACTCAGCAAAGGTTTATTGGCCCTTTCAGAGTCTTTCACAGGGCTCTGTGGATGCTACACTGAGTACCAACTGGGGTATGAGAGTGGAGCAGTGTTCTAATGAAGTCCCTGGTTTCAGGGATGTGAAGCAATGCATTTCTGGAACTCTGCTGCGTGATGTTCTGAATAACAATGACAATAAACATAAAGCCTCTACTGTAGGAGAAAAGGGTTAAAAGACAAAGCACCTTGGGCTACGGTGTGGGCTTTCAGCTCAGAAGAACTAGTCTGTGCAGAAAGAGCAACATAACTCTGAATGAACTGTGGAGTCATCTCTTGAAGCTGCAGGCTGGGCGAAAGCTTCAGAGCGGCACTCATTGTTCCCAGGGATACTGGAAATTTGGCTGCTGGGCCTTTACAAATGGAAACTATGAGTACTTAGGCTAGGTGTTGTGGTACTGCATCACAGAGAGAGGAGGCTTCTGCTGTGAGTATGGGTGATACTGGAACTGGCATAAGGAACATGAGGGAAAATGAGACTATTGTGTCTACCCCAACAACATCTGTTCATGACAAAAGGAAGGCTGGTCCCTTTATTGTTGTTTAAGAAAACATTCAACCTAAGTCTGCCTCTCTCTATCATGGAGTCCTTAGCACTCCTAAGGACACTGTTCATCCTGGTTTGGTTGCAGAAACAGATGTTGGATAGAGCCCTTGAAGTACAGAGGGATTTATGAACCTCAACAGAATTCCAAAGACTCGGAATTATCAGACGCAGAATCTGTATAGACTTTTAGGCAGAAGACCAAGGAATCACCAACAACATTTAGGATGCCTGATTTGCTGCTCACGGGGAGCCTGCTTAGTGCAGAAATACGGTCTGGCTAACATGCAGCAGGAATCTGGAACTTCCTCCAAACAGAATTTTTGCAAGAATTTGCTTAAAGATTCAAAGGCTGTTTGTGCTGCAGAACTGAATGCATTGATACATGTATCATGAAAAAGAATGTTTGATATCAATTTAAAACTTTGAAATTTCTAGAGCACCGGTAGATTAAGTATGACAAACTTAAGGACTCAGACTTATGGTCCCCATTGACTGTCATCCCTTTGTCTAAACCTGCTACAAAAAACATTATAATTTTATTTAGAAACAAAGAGGTGAACGTGTGTGATATTATTTATTATCTGAAACAGATGCCTAGAAATAGAGCGGGCACATCAGACATTGGCACCTTCACCAAAATACGGCAGCAGACCACAGCCCATCATTGCCAGATTTCTTTGGTTCACTGAAAAAGAAAGAATGCTTAACCTGGCCAGAGAAAGAGGTTCCTTAATGTAGCAGGGGCACAGGATATACATATTTAATGATTACTCAGCAGAGTTGGCAGCTAAATGGAAAAAGTTCATGGAGGCCAGAAAGATTTTTCAAAGCTTGCAAATACAGTTCCAACTTCTATACCCAGCCAAACTTCACATTGTCTGAAATGGGGTTTCAAACACCATTGAATCACCTGATGAAGCCTTGGACTATATCACCCGTAGCCTGCCTGGGAAGGTGCACCCAATTCCACACAGAGAGTCATAGCAGCACCTCTAGCAGCACCAAGGCCAGTGTTGAGGGAAAAATCTACATAGACCGGGCCAGGAGAAACAGATATGCTCCCCTTTCAGAGGTACTGGGATAAGACAAAATGGATTGGCAAATGGCTAAATCAAAAAGGAAACAACTAACCAAGGACAAACATGGCAAACAGAGGATCTCTAAAAGACCAGGCTACCACAGCAGAAGCAGAAAATCTTCCAATGCCAGCTTCAATTCCAGGGTGGAACCTGCACCTAAACGACTAGATCAGGACTTGAACACAGATTTACCAGAGACCACAGATGATCAGCAGTTGATTAAGAACACTGTCGCTTTACAAGATAAAATCCTCAATTCATGGACTGATGCTGCAGGAGCCACCCTGGCAGATGCAGGGCAGAACTGATACCAACACGCATCCTCCCCGACCTGGGCCAGACCTGGGCCCTCCCTTCGCAGCAACAGACATTCACGGCCAGAAGCTTGCCTACCTAAGGATCTAGGCCTATTACTGAACTGCAAGTATTTTAAACTTAAGGGACTCTCTCCCTCTTCAGGGCAGTTCTCTTCAGAATATTTTACTGTAACAGTGGTATAAATTTTTGTGTGTGCTCTCCTGTCTGAATTTCTTCTGATCCTTTTCCTTTTCCCACCTTCCCCCCAACCCCCTACCTTCCACTCTCCCTGCCCTGACCCGCCACAGGTAGATCCATCGAAGATTTGGGCAAGATCTATAGAAATATGGCTTTCTGAGCAAACTTAAATAACACAGTGGTCTCTTCATGTGTTTTTATTACATTATCATTGCAAGCCCAGTTTTATTGTACAAACAGCGTAGCACCTGGCGTCTGAGGGTAGACTTCCATGTGGGTCAGTGGATTTAGGGGATTGGGAGATTTAGTCTTGCATCTTAGGACATTTTTTCAACCACTGGTTGGTTATCCTTTACAAGAACAGCCTAAGATGACAATTTTGGGAAAGGTCCAAACTCTGGGTACCCTCATGTCTAAATGACTCTCCGGTACACCACTTGCCCAGGGCACAAAGCCACTGACCCACCCCCCAACCAGCAAGACTGTTACCCTCCCTCCAAATGCGCTAGACAGAGGCACCGCTGTTTGTACAATGTTTTCCTCCTTTTAGAGGAGTTGACGATAGGCTGGATGGGATGAGACTGGGGTTGCAGGTGGGGAAAAAGCAGAAAAGGGGCTAACACTCCTGTCATTAAGGCAAATGTACTGATCTACTTTAATTTCTTAATGTTTATCATGGGGTTAGGCAGGGATGGGTAATTGAGAGGGGTAGAGCAGCCCCTCAAGATTGCGAGATGTCTCCCATTACAAGCTTTCTCTGTATAGTGTCCCATGAGAGCTTGTGCTCCAGAAATAGGTTTTGCCCACACTGCCACACTGTTGCAGTTTCTGAGCACACAGCTGACCTGCACAGTTTAACACCCAAATGGACTTTGCAGCATTGGCTGGAGCTCTGCACAACGTACACAGCATGAAAAGCCTTGTCTTATTTATTCTGACAAAGTTATTTTTATTTATTTATTTATTTGTTCTAGGATTACAAATACCTTTGAGCTGAGGCTCTTTTATAAAGGTTCCATGTCATTGGTACAATTGAGACAATCATAAGCAAAGATAATAGTTTATAAAATTAAAAAAAAAAACACATAGTCTTGTAGATGAAAAAAGAACAATAAGGTGAAACTTTGGGAAAGGAAAGGGAAAGGAGGAGGGTGAAACTGAGGAGACTAAGTGGATGGGAGAAAAGGGGAGATAGGTTGGGGGGACAGAGAGAGGAGAGGTGGAAGGCGAATAAGAATAGCGGTAGTGCAGCCGAGTGGCATTTGTCATGGGCCAGCAGGGGAGGTGAAGATGGGGAGGGGGGGTGCTGGCAAAGTGCAGGAGTAGATGTGGATCCAAAAGGGCATCTTCAGCTATGGAACCAAAAGACATGTTTAGCCACAACAGTCACAGAGGTTGGAGGCAGTCAGTGTTAGATGGAGATGAGTCTTAAAAGTGCTGAGCGATAGTGAAGATGAGATGTCACTGGGAAGACCGTTGTACTAACTAATGGCCCGGTAAGCAAAGGATCTTTGGCCTTGTGTTGTGCGGCAATGCGGGACTTGCAGAAGCTGAGGTTTCGATCCCCTGGTATGTCGGGTGTGGATTCTTGGTTGTATGAGGGCACAGACTGGGGGCAAGGCCCAGCAAGATTTTCTTAGTAGTAATACAAGTTTGGTGTTTTATTCGATTGGCAAGATTCAACCATCCAGTTTGAGAATAGAGGTCACAGGTGTGAGTTAGGCATTGGGAGCCAGTGACAAGTTGACAGGCCTTGTTGAGGGCGGTGGATACACGTTTGAGTGCGGTGGTTGTAGCAGAGCCGTAAATGATAATGCCATAATCAATGATGGATATGATGGAGCTCTGGACAGCGTCAACGAGGGCTTCAGGTGTCAGGTGTTTCATATGACGGAATAGCAGGCCTAGCCGGGAGTTAGCGGCTTTGGCGACATGATCGATGTGGGCAGTGTAGGAGAGGTGAGGATCAAGGGTGATCCCAAGGTATTTAATGTTTTTGACCTGTTCCAGTGCAGCACTTTGTCTGGTGATAACAGAGAGTTGGAAGTGCTTATGTTTACTATGGAAGCTGCTGAAGATCATGGCCTTTGTTTTTTTTTTATTAAGGATCAGTTTGTGCTTTGTGAGCCAATTCTCAACTGAGGAGAAGCCGAGTTGGAGATTTTCTTGCAATTTCTTTGGGTCCTGGTGTGTGGCAAGGATTACTGCATCATCGGCATACAGGGTGATATGTTCAGTGCAGCAGTCCGGTAGGGTGTTAAGGAACAGGCTGAAGAGTAGGGGGGCCCAGTATTGAACCCTGGGGGACACCAGAGAGGACAGGTCTGGAATCAGAGTGCACATCTCCAATTTTTACACACTGGGTGCGGTTGGTTTTCAAGACAGCTTTTGAACCAAGAGATTGAATCATTGGAGAGACCAGCATTTTTTAGTTGGCTTAGCAGGAGGGAGTGGTGGACAGTATCAAAGACTTTGGTTAGATAGATGAAAATAGCACCAGTTAGTTGTCCATTGTCAAGGGAGCTATGAATGGAGCTGGTGAATTCGAGTAAGGCAGAGGATGTACTATGACCTTTTCTAAAGCCATGTTGCTGTTTACAGAGAATATTATAATTGTCCAGATGCTCGGTAAGTTGGTCCGCTACTATACATTCCAGTGCCTTCGATAGGGGGGAGGCAGAATGGAGATAGGGCGGAAGTTTGCATGGTCAGCCTTATCACCACTTTTGTGAATCAGGGTAACAGTGGCCATTTTCCATTTGTCTGGGAATTGACTAGAGGAAAGAGAAAGATTAAAGATCTTGGTGAGGGGCCCAAGTACCTCGTCAAACGTTAGGACCAGTAGCTTGAGGTCAAGTGTATCACTGCTTTTTCTAGATTTGTTGATGGCTTTGGCAATGTAGTTTCGGAACTGATGTTTCTTTAGTGCTTTAAAGTAGAAAGGTGGGTGATAGACGTGGGTGGAGGAGTTGGGGGGGATGGGAGTTGACACATCTTGGAAGAAGTCGGAGGGGAGAACACTGCTAAGGTCAGTGAAAGCAATGTTAAAAGTGTTTGCAATAGTTTTAGAATCGAGTGTAGTGTGCCCATTTATGTTGAGTATGTTCGGCTAAGATTTTGACTGCTTCCCAGTGACTTCTTTAATGTTTTTCCAGAAACCCCTCCCATTTCCGCAGGAGTTAGTGAGGACATTTTTATAGTAGTCAGATTTCTGTTGCCGAATGGATTTGGTGCAGTCGTTCCATGCCCGTTTATAATTCTGGATGTCGAGTTGCTTACCGGAGTTTCTAGCCAGTTCCCAGAGGTGGTCCCTGATTTAAGTTTTTTTAGGAGGTCTCCTTACAGCCAAGGGTTACTGAGAGATTTAACTTTATGCTTTTTGAGGGGGGCAAATTTATTACAGGCTTAATTGAAAATGTGAATAAATTGCTCCAGTGCAGAATTAGTATCTGTTGCCTTAAAGATGGGGGACCAGTCCTGCAGACTGAGGTGCGATTTGAGGTGGGGTAGCTGACCACGGGGTAGGACTCTGCTGGTGATGAATTTTGGAGGGGGCTTACATAATTTGTTTGACCAGGTACAGCTGATGGGAGAGTGGTCACTGAGTGAGTCAGGGAGGACTGAGGTTTTCGTGATCTGAGAGGGGTGGTTGATTAGGATCCAGTCAAGTAGGGTGCATGTCCCAGTTCTGTAGTTCTTTCTAGTTGCATAGTCAACCATTTGAGTCAGGTTAGCTGATATGATGGAGTCCTTAAATGACCCACCTTCAGCTGAGAGCCAATTAATGTTAAAGTCACCAAGAAGGATGATTTCGGAGTCCGATGGGTGGGATTTGACAAAGTCAAGGACAGCGGTTAGACGAGGTCCCTGTTCTTTAGGAGGTATGTAAACAGTGACAACTGTGAGGGCCTTATTGTGGGCACCTAATAGGAGTCTGATGGGAAGAATCTGAGCAGGTGTTGCTGGAAGATTGGAATCAATGGGGTGTCCTCGGAAAGTGTCTTTCGCAGATAAGGCACACCTTCCACCTCTTTTGGACTTATGATCAATCCCGAAGACATTGTAGCCAGGAACGGTGATTGCCTGGTCAGGAATCTTTGGGGTGAGCCAAGTTTCAACTACTGACAGAATATCCGGGTTGTGTTGGGTGGTAAAGGCTTGCAGTGCATCAAGCTTCGGAAGTAAACTGCAGATGTTCATGCACATGATTGAGAGAGTGCCTGCTGGTTTGTTTTGGTTGGAGGTGTTTGGTCCGGGGTTAGGGTGAACAGTCCCTCATAGCAGCAGGAGGAGGAGCACAAGTTTCAGGGTGCATAGGCGGAGTTCAGTCAGAGAGAGGTCGCGTTTCTTTTTTGAACAGTAGTATGCCAGGTGGTAATGTCGAAAATGCAACTTTGGAATAGTTGTATACAATGTGGCTAGATGTGCCCAAGGCTCACACATGAGCAGGGACAGATCAATTTTGGTGGTGTGCCTCCAGGGGGAGGATTTGCCCCACTGCCAAATGATGTAAAATAATCAGATCCAAAGGAAAATGAACAGTAAACTGTTTGATCTATGGTAACAAGACAAAGGATGTGTTAAATTCCTGGAACACTGGCCTGTGGCATATGCAGAAAGTTAAAACCCTTTGATTTCCTGTTCCTAGTATCATGTACAGCAGCAAAAGCTCATAGATAATTTCAATGTATACTGTCACGGGTGCTGAGGAAGCCTCCCTGACACTGTGTACAGTGACTTGCCCAAAAATGAAGAGTTCTACTGGCACATTGCATTTGCATATGATAGTATTACCACCTCCCTGGTTTGCTGGCCAATGCACCTAGCTTCACCTGAGCTCTTTTCTTCTGGTTGCTTGAAAGGACAGAGCAAAGGACCTTACCAGAGCAACAATAAGGATTAAGGCTTCTTTTGGCTAGGCAGGTTTACTGTGTGTTGTTATTTTGATTTTGTACTCACAGGGATTGTTACTCTTTGTTGCTAACATTTTATTGCTTTATTTTTCTCTGATTCAAATTGTTGTTGCTGGGTATACATTCTGCTGCATTATTACAGGGTGTGCCTACAGGTGTGTGCTTACAGATTACTGCTACAATCTTCTGATTCAAATTGTCTTTTGCAAGGTATATCTTCTGTTACTGTTTAATTTTTCTCTGTAGCAAAGTGTTTCTTACAGGGTACATCTTCTGTGAAATTATTGCAGGTGGTGCCTTACAGGTTTCACAGTTTTATCTGTCATTAGGATAAGCTTTCAGTGCTACTGCATTTGTTGCTGGCTGATTGTTTCTGCTCTTACCTCCTTGTTTCTTTCATCCGTGGTTCTTCTTTTTCAGCAGGGGAAGGGCCCAGCCACCCATCCCATCCCATCCCCAACCACCCCACATTACATCCCTTTTATAGGGTAGCACAGTCGTGACATTTCCTGTAGCAAAACAGGAAGGGGTGGATCAGAGGGGTATCCACACAGTGACCTCATTTACAGGGGCACTTGTAATTTAACTTGTTATAACAAGTTATACAAAAACAAACAAACAAAATACAAAATCAAACTTCTGCTTTCATTTTCTTCCTTCTAATTACTCTGACCAGGTTATAAACCCAGCAGTTTACCTGGAATGGATATCATTAACTGCAGGCACTGTGGAACACTTTTCAGAAGGGCAGTTTTACAGGATTTAGGACACTGTTGTACATGCTGGGCCATTGGAGATCTAAGGGCTCAGCTCCAGGCCACATGGGCAGAGTTTGCATGCCTCAACTTGCATATTCAAGAGGAAATATATTATAAGAACCACCCGCCATTTCCCCAACATCCAAGAGAAGCACCTTGAATGCAGAGGGTACTTGGTCCGGGAGTTTGGCAGGTGGTTAGGAGGGGCAAATTGGGTGCCCCATCACTCTCTGCTCTCCAGCATATCCCTTCTAAAAACCATATAAAAACTACAAACAGGTATCTGCCTCTATCTCTGAAATCAAACAAAGGGGTAGAGGACACTGTAGAGCAGGACACTGCAGCACAGAAGCTAGCACAACAAAACGTGCCCAAAACAGGAACCAAAACAAAAAAAGCAAAACAGAAATCCAAAAAAGTTCTGATCATAGGAGACGCCATGATTCGGGGAGTTGATACGTATCTCCAGCCAGGGGTACTGGTCAGATGTCTCCCAGATACATCAGCGTGGAGAGACACTGACCGCATTGCTAAAACTGTTCAGGAAGCAGGAGTAAACATTGATGTCCTGGTACACATAGGGACTAACGATCTCGACAGTCGGTCAGTTGTGGAGACCAAGGAACACCTAACCAGGCTGGGTGACAAACTATTATCCATTTCATCTGGCATCTCCTTCTCTGACATCCTGCCAGTCTGGGAGAGGGGGACAGATGGACAGAAGGCCAGAGAAGGGGAGATAGGGGAGCTAAACATGTGGCTCAAGGGCTGGTGCCAGGAAAAAGGACACAAATTTGAAGGAACCTGGCAATAGTTTTGGGAGCGAAAGTTCTTTAAATTTGATGAACTGCATCTGACTAAGGAGGGAGTCAGTGCATTAGGGCAGAAGTTTGATGTCTTTGCAGAATATTTAAACTAGTAAATGGGGAGAGGGGTGCAGCACCCAAAACGTTGAATGGGAAGAACACCCCTCCCCCCTCAGCTAGTGGTCAAACAGGAGTTTAGCATGTTTGTAGTTCATTTGCATCACCAGGTAAAGAAAAAGGTCCAGCTCCCCATACGATGCACAGGAGAAACGACGGACCTTGCCCAACAACTAACCCACAGAAATATGACCAATGGAAAATCATGTACACAAATGCTTGCAGTCTGGGAAACAAGATTCCAGACTTACAGGCAATAATGACAGAGGCTAAACTGGACATAGTAGCAATTAGCGAGACATGGTTTACCAGTAACCACACTTGGGAGACTTCAGTACCTGGCTATGTACTGTTCAGAAGAGACCGAGGTGCAAAAAGTGGGGGTGGAGTGGCCCTTTATGTCAATGAAAATATCAAAACTACAGAAATTCAGAATACTCATAAGGAGCCAGAAGAACTGTGGGTCACCCTGGAAACAGGAAATGGGACAGCCATAAGAACTGGGGTTGTGTACAGGCCTCCAGACCAGGGGGAGGACATGGACACATTACTGTTAGAAGATATATAAAACATGACAGCTAAAGGGGAGGTTCTGACAATGGGAGACTTCAGCATGCCAGATACAGATTGGTCAATACCAGCAGGAACATCTGCCAGAACTAGACACATGGTGGATTCTCTGCAGGGGAAGGGCCTCAAACAACTGGTACAACAACACACAAGAGACAGGGCTATCCTAGATCTAGTACTGACAAACAGGGAAAGGATCACAGATCTCCAGGTAGAAGGTCACCTGGGGGCCTGTGACCATCACCTGGTATGGTTCAATTTGGCCACTAGAACAAAATCATCCCATTCCAAGGCAAAAATATGGGACTTCAGAGTAGCTGACTTTGATAAGATGGCCAACAGAGTTAAGCTAGCCCTGGCAAAATGAAATACAGGTGAGGGGGTACAGGCAAAGTGGGCAAGCATTAAAGATGCAATACTTGAAGCAACATCCCATTGTGTTAGTGAGAAAAGGAAGTGCAAAAGAAGAAGGAAACCACTTTGGTTCTCAAACACAGTAGTAGAAAAGGTCAGAGCCAAAAGGCTGGCCTTCAGGAAATACAAGGGAATGCAGCAGGATGAAGATAGGGAGGCATACCAAACTTCCCTAAGGGAAGCAGAGAAGGTAGTAAGGCAGGCAAAAGCCCAAACAGAGGAAGCACTAGCACGAACAGTAAAAGTAGGTGACAAGACTTTCTATAGATACATTAGTGAAAGGAGAAAGTCCAGAGGGGGTATTGCTAAAATCAAAGGGGATAAGGGGGCATGTGAGGAGGAGGAGAACCATGTAAAAGCATCTATCCTAAATAGATACTTCTGCTCAGCATTTACTGAAGAGAAGGAAGGGCAGGGCCCACAACTCTGCACCGCGGACAAAGGGGGGAAGGAGGTGTGAACTAGTCCCTTCACAAAAGAAAGGGTACTACAAGAGATTGATGAGCTCAGGGTGAACAAGGCAATGGGACCTGATGGCATACATCCCAGGGTACTATAGGAGCTAAGGGTGGAACTAGCAGAGCCATTATCAGAACTGTTTAGTGAGTCTCTGAGCACAAAAGAGGTTCCTGAAGACTGGAGAAGGGCTCATGTGATCCCACTCCACAAGAGTGGTAGCAGGGAGGAGGCAGGAAACTACAGACCAGTCAGTCTTACCTCAGTAGTGGGCAAGATTATGGAGACACTCCTTAAGGAAAAGATAGTGCAACACCTGGAATCCATAGGAGCACAGGATCCAAGACAGCATGGGTTTACAAATGGAAGGTCCTGTCAAACTAATCTCATAGATTTCTTTGACTGGGTAACCAGAGTGGTGGACCAAGGGGAGCAGTTGATGTTGCCTGCCTTGACTTCAGCCAAGTTTTCTATACTGTTCCACATAGAAGATTGATTAATAGGCTGGGTAGGCTTGGGGTGGGTCAGACATTGGTCAATTGGGTGGCAGACTGGTTGATGGGCAGAAAACAGAGAGCGATGATAAATGGTATACAGTCAGAAGAGATGCAAGTCACAAGTGGGGTACCTCAGGGATTAGTCCTTGGGCCAGTCCTCTTCAATATCTTCATCAGTGACATTGCAGATGGACTGGAAAGTAAGGTTTGTCTGTTTGCAGATGACACCAAGATCTGCAACAGAGTAGATGATCCAGATGGGGTGGGCAGAATGAGAAGAGATCTGGATAAACTAGTAAAATGGTTGGAAGAGTGGCAACTGGGGTTTAATGCAAAGAAGTGCAAGATCATGCACATATGGAAGAGAAACTCTGAAGCCACTTGTAGGCTGGGAGGGGAGTTGCTGGCAGTCACAAGGGAAGAAAGAGTCTTGGGCGTCATCATTACCAATGACTTGAAATCATCCAAGCAGATCTCTAAAGCAGTAGGTAAGGCTAGAGGGATGTTTGGGTGTATTAGTAGGGGTATCACAAGTCGGAAGAGGGAGGCAATAATCCCTCTTTACAAGACACTGGTTAGGCCCCATCTGGAGTACTGTATGTAGTAATGGAGGCCACACCTTCAGGACATTAACCAAACTGAGTCAGTCCACAGAAGGGCAACCAAAATGGTGCAGGGACTGCATCAGAAAACATATGAGGACAGATTAACTGAACTCAATATGTATACCCTAGAGCAAAGGATGGAGAGAGGTGATATGATTGAAACATTCAAACACCTTAAGGGCATTAACAAGGTGAAAGGGTCTAACATGTTTCAATATAAGAAAAACAGCAGGACAAGAGGACACAGCATGAGATTAGAGGGAGGCTGATTAAGGGGTAATGTGAGGAAGTTCTTTTTCACAGAAAGGGTGGTGGATGCATGGAACAGCCTACCTCAGGAAGTGGTGGATATGAATACAGTGCAGGGCTTCAAACAGGCATGGGATAGGCATAAGGGAGCAATACAGATGATTATGAATAGATAGGCCATTAACAGTGCAAAGGCCTATGGCACATTCATAAGGTAGAAAAAGAAATGGGCAGACTGGATGGGCCTTGCGGTCCTTATCTGCCATCAGCTTCTATGTTTCTATGTTTCTATCTTCTCACTCATCCCCTTCCCCACGACAGCAAGAAGAACCAGCAAGACAAAGGGGGGCTAGTAACAGAAAAGTTGCTTACAATCCTAGTAAAGGGAAGGGAGTCAAGTACATCCGATAAATCACCTTCCAGATTCTACACATGGTACACCCCCCCCTTGCATCTAACCTCACTCTGTGCCTTTCCTCTGGCCAGCACGTGCATAAGTTGTCCATCTCACACCTCCCCAAACAGTATGACTTAACTGCCACAGTTATTCCATACAGACACTCACACCCAGGAACAGCCCAAGTCCGAGACCTGTCTCACCTCGAGGATGGCCATCGCTGTATGGGCCATCTGAGGCAGGCTCTACTCTGTTTGGCAGTCAGTGGTGTTTAGAATGACATAATGAGGCCCCAGGTATGGAGGGGACACATAAGCCTTGCCCTCCTACAGTGAATAGGTTTCATTATTTGGCAGCCGAAACGAGAAACAGAAACACAAGGTACGAGGTAGCTGCTAAAGTCAAACTCATTGGGGACTGATTAGGAGGTAGCATCCCGAAACTTCCCCCCTTCCCCTCCCCCTCCTCCATTTGTCCCAAATATAGGTTCCCTTAGGGTCTTAACCCACAACTGTCTCTCACTCATACCTCTGACCGGATCCGTAGGGAGACTTGACCAAATAGGGATGGGGGTTGTGGCTGTCACCCTCTCCCTCTCTACCCTTGGCTGGATTAAAAGAGCAGGGGAATAACACAGAAAGTGTATTCTTTGAATGGTCCGTGTGTGTTCAAGGATGTGAAGTTCTGACAAGGGACCCTTTGTCTCTAAGTGGCTTAACCTCTGCAACCTCACAATGTTCTTTTTTGGGCACAAAGTTCACTTAGCCCACATGTTGTCTTACTTGTTGCTCATATTACACGTCTAATGCTAGTAGTACTCAGTTCATTAATTGTAAGAAACAAAATTGTAAAATTCTAAAATGCTTAATTCTTCTTACGACAGTTCCTAAGTCAATAACACAGATATGCTACAAGGAGGGAAAATTAGTTAAGAGAAGTTATCTATCTCCCTTAGACTGCAGAGGCATGACAGTCAAAAGGCTGAGTAGACTTCAATGCATGCAACATAAAATGTCATATACCAGAGGTGACTTAGGTTCTGGCAACAAGGGGTTGCTTGCCCCTCACCTCAGCCTTTCATTTGCACCCTTAAAGCTAAATTTGCAGAGGCAGGGTGCAGAAGAATTGTTCTATTTTCATAGGCACACATACTCTGCTTCTGGTTACCCATATGCATACAAATGGCAGGACAAACTATACAAGCATTTGTCAATGCTGAATGTTTGCTTGCTGGCATTGGCAGTGGTAGTGTAGAAGTTACAGAGCTGCGTAATAGGAATGGGAGTGAAGTATTGAACTGAAGCCAGCCCCACCACCACCCTGCAGAGAGTGACAGGCATTGGGGTATGCCTTTGGGTCATCAGGCATAACAGCCACGCCATTTCACCATACCCCACCCTGCAGACACTGACAAGTGTCACGGTATGCCTTGGGGTCTTTGGCCCTTATGCGCACCCCATTCCATCAGGAAGTATGGTGAGATGGGTGCGGTATAGGAGAATGGGGTGAACTTTGGGGCCGAAGAATCCAAGGCATACCTCGATGCCTCTCACTGGCTGCAGGGTGTGGAATGGTATGAGCATTACAGGCAAGAATCCCAAGTCACATCCCTGATGCCTGTCATTCTCTACAGGGTTGGGCGTTATGGTTGGAGATCCTAATACCTCAGGCATTCGTTGGTATTTTCATTCCAAATTTTCAACATGGTTTTTTTGTGACCCCACCTCATGAACAGTGGTAATATCAGTTTGTTAGCCAAAAGCTGCTTATGCACAGAGACTACGGCATTTAGCACCACAGGTGCAAAAACATTCTGAACAGGATGTAAAAAATGACAGCTGTACTGTTCATGGGGAGGTGTAAAAAATAGCAATGTTGCAAATCTGCAGTAAAAATGTTAAAAACTGGTGAAGTCACGAGTGTGCATAGAAACTGTGCAATGCACACCCGTAATGTAATTAGTTTGGGGATTTTTTACAGCAGATTGTCAACACAGGCATTTTGGGACCTCCGATCATGAACAGTGTCACTGTGATTTTCTTTATCTGTCCCAACAATGATTTCCCACAGCGACCACGCATCTCTGCGCTGAAAGTGTGAAAACACATTTCGCCATGTTCTGGAAATGACAGCTGTACTGTTCATAGGAAGTGTGGAAAATGCCACTGATGAAAATCTGGACTGAAAATATTACAAAGTCATGAACTTACGAGGGTGCGTGGAAACTGCACAATGCTCACTCGTAACACAGTCATTTTATGGACTTTTGTCACCAAATTTTCAACATAGCCATTTTAAGACCTCTGCTCATGAACAGTGTAACTATGATTTTCTTAATCTGTCCCAAACATTGCTTTCACACACCGACTGCACCATTGTGCGCTACATGTGTGAAAACACATTTTGGGTGACATGTGAAAAATGGCAGCTGTACTGTTCATAAGGAAGTGTAATAAAATGGCAATGTTGAAATCTGGAGTGAAAATATTGAAAATTCGCAAACTTACAAGCGTGTGAAGGAACTGTGCAACACACGCTCGTAAAACAGTCATTTTTAAGGATTTTTTCACCAAATTTTCAACATAGCCATTTTAAGACCTCTGCTCATGAACAGTGTCACTGTGATTTTCTTAATGTGTTTCATACATTGATTTTGCACACCGACTGCGCCATTGTGCCCTACATGGGCCGAAACACATTTTAGGCAAGATGTGAAAAATGACAGCTGTACTGCTCATAAGGAGGTGTGGTAAAATGGCAATGTTGAAAATCTGGAGTGAAAATATTGAACATTCATGAACTTCTGGCGTGCATAGGAACTGCTGGCGCTCGCTCGTAAAGTCATTTTGAATTTTTCCACCAAATTTTCAAAATAGGCTTTTGAGAGCCCACCCTATGAACACTGGCAGTGTTGTTTTGTTAATCGTCTCGAAGGTGATTTCGCGTAACTGGGCGAAATCACCCTTCGGGTCCGAACAACGCCTTGACAGTGACATCATTTATGAGAAGGGGTCCCAAAGACCCCATGTTGAAAATTTGGTGCACAAATTCCAAAAACTGCCTGAGATATGCAGCAAAGTTGAAAAAACCCTATCTATCCCATTATTCAGCTTACAGGCATTTCCTCAGTTCGCGGTCGGCTTTGAAGACTGCAGACGTGTTCCCGGTCCACCGAAGATCATCGCGCCAAGGTCCGGAGGTACGCATGGGGCGAGGGGGGTGGGGAGGCAGGGTGCACAGTGGTGGGTGCAGGTTGTGGGAGGGGGCAGGGAGAGCGCCTGAGGGACAGTTTTTATTTCCAGGGTTTTTTAAATGTGTGTGTGGGGCGTTGCCCACTGAGGTGGGCTCCATGATGTGGCACAAGGATGGCTGGTTGGGGGTTTCGACGATGGGGGATTGGGCACTTCGCCAGCTATAGTATCAGTTGCCATGCTGGGGTGGGCTCCCAGCATAGCACCCTGTACTCTGGGGGGAGGACAGTGGAGCCGACAGAAGTTGGGCACCCGTCGGCTGCTCGATCGAAGTTGCCACGCTGGGGTGGGCACCCAGGCGTGGCATGTGAAAAGAGCTTTGGAGACAGCACAGCGACGGGGATTGGGCGCCCTGGCTGTCGCAGTGTGTGCGGGGGCAGCACGCAGTATGCATGCGTGGTGTGTAGGGGAAGCTGCATGAGCAGGCGATATCTTTATCGCTGCTCAGTGAAGCGTAGTCCCTTTCTACTGTACTCCACTGCATTTTGGAGCTGTCATAGACAGCTCCAGCAGGCACTGGAGAACCGCAGCAGCGCCTGCCAACACACTGACTGAATTGGAAGAGGGGGTGACACACCTCCGAAAACTCGGATGATGGCACTATGTTTCTTGCACATGTGTGCAAGCAAACATAAAAAATTGGTCTCCTAGAGTGTGAAAGAATTGCACACTCCAGTCAAAAGAGAAAATCCTAGATTTTATCAAGAAGGAAAAAACAGAGATAGCCTTCATCCAAGAAACACATTTAAGTTACAAAGAGACAGAGAAACTGAAATGGGGTTGGGTCTCACAAGTATTTTGTTCCTACAACACCGAAAGCAGAGAAGTGGCCATATTGGTACATAGCAATATTTCCTTCCAGGTCTACAAAGAAATCTCTGACCCAGAAGGCAGATTTATTATAGTGCAAGGGGAAACAGCCAGACTTGAAGTGACACTGTGTAATGTATATGGCCCTAATTCCACAAACGCCTCCTTTCTCCAAACACTCTCCCAATGCCTTCTTGAAACTCAGAAGGGTCAGTTGGTTGCAGGTGGGGATATGAATGTGGTCTGGGATGATTTCCTGAACAGAAGTAAGTCCCCAGATGGACCCCCCCCCGCACTTCAAAGTTACTGCAGGACTTGGGCCTAATAGACATACAGTGGCAGTTATCTAAATGTTTCCTACCTCGAGGTACCTCGAGGTACCACTGAGGTGCCACTGAGGCACTTTGCATTGACTGTAATGTGCTCCTGCCTAATTCTGCCTCAATATACCTAGGTATACCTCAGTACTGCAAAACTTTTCTATGGCTACCACAGTATGGCAGATGGTTCGCCCCAAGGGTAGGGATTACTCCTTCTTCTTGGCCCCCCCCACCAGACATTCTCATGAACAGTCTTGTGGCTCCCCCATGCAGCTTGTACACCCCATGTCCTGAAGGCATGCAGAGGAGACATTGTGATATCAGATCACACCCCAGTATCCTTCATTTGGCAATCCCAAACTGGGATGGGCACTATTAGGGGCAGAATGAGATTAAACACGTCCATATTGATGGACAAAAATTTCTGCACAAGTCTCAGGAAAGATATCAAAGGTTTTCTTCCAGACAACAAACCTGAGGCTACCTCAGCTGCCACAAGGCACTAAAGGCCTACATCAGGGGACGTTGAATCAGTTACTCCTCTCACCTCCAGAATGTCCGGGAACAGGACTTGATGGAGTCCCAAAGCAAGCTTAAGCAGTTAAAATGGAAATACCAAGAAAACCCAGAGTCACAGGGGAATCTACTCCCCAATATCATAGGTCTCAGGTATCAGGTCAGTACCCACCTGCACAGGAAAGCCAAATATCATCTATTCAGGCTGAAGCAGGCCTTCTGAGAGTCCGGTGAGAAACTCGGCCACCTCCTGTCCTATCAACTTAAAAAGAGGCAGGAGCGCTCTAAAATTCTCAACATAAAACTGCAGGATGGATGCTTTACAAGGGGTGAAAAAGATATTAACGAAGCCTTTAGAGCCTTCTATAGGAACCTCTACACTAGAGAAGCCCATCCTCCAGAGGAGGGCTTGACACATTTCTTGGGGAATTTGGAGCTTTCGAGCCTCTCGCCCAAACAACTAAAGTGGTTGGACAGACCCATAGAGCAGGGTGAGCTGGAAACAGCACTGAAATCTACAGTATGCCTGCAGGAAAAGCACCTGGGGGAGATAGAATCCCAGCTGAATTCTTAAATGCATTTAAGGATGTCCTTTTGTACCCCCTACAGATGTCATTGCATGAAGCCAAAGCCTCCAGAATACTGCCAGCCTGCATGCAGCAAGCCCAAATCCTATATACGATAAAGGCACTCCAGGCAAATTCCAAATCCTTATGAAAATAGTCTTTTAATTTTTATTATTTTTTCTACATCTTAAAGAATTTGTCCATTATAAAAGCAGACTTTTACAAATTCATATAAGCATATATGATAAATATTTATAAAACAAGCCCAAATCCCCCTGATACCCAAACCAGGAAAGAATCTGACCCTTTGTAACAGCTACAGGCCAATCTCCCTTATCACAGCAGACTGCAAAATGTTCACAAAAGCCCTGGACAATTGGGTGAAATCCATCATTCTGGATCTCATGAAAGGCAATCAAGTGGAGTTTGTCCCAGGTTGCAGAGGCACAGAAAATACCAGGAGGCTTCTAAATCTCCTCTGGAATAACAAGTCCAACCCATCCCCAACAGTCCTCCTCTCTCTAGATTCTGAAAAGGCATTCGACAGAGTAGAGTGGTGATACCTCTCTGCAACACTCTCAGAATTCAACATAGGCCCTGATTTCAGGTCCTGGATTCAAGTGCTATACAAGAAGGTCTCGGCTGAGGTCATCACTAGTGGGAAGGCTTCTCACCCCATCAGGCTACATTAGGGTACAAGGCAAGAATGCCCACTGTCACCTCTTCTATTTATATTAGCACTGGAGCCCCACCTGCAAGCAGTCAGGCGAGCACCAAGCACATCACGAGTGAGTATGGGAGCAGAACACAAGTCTCTGGTGTACGCAGATGACATTCTGCTTTTCCTGATAAACCCATCCAAATTCATCCCAAATCTGTTTGCCTTAATTGACCAATATAGCCAGCTTTCAGGATACAAATTCAGTGTGGTTAAATCCCAATTCAAGGCCTATTCTCCAAAGGTATTGGACTCCCTGGGTTACCCTTGGGGCCTGCAACATGCCCAGCGTGATACTGAATACTTGGGTATTAGGTTCCATTGGAACCTGGCACAATTGGGACAAGAGAACCTCTCTCCAGTTCTATCAGACCTGGACAAGAACTTCCAGCATTGGAGTCTTCTCCACATCTCTCACTGGGGGAGAGCACAGGTCTTCAAAATGATAACTGCCACCAAAACACAGTATATTCTTGATAACCTCTCATTCCAAATCAACCCAAAGCTAATAAAACAAGTCCACTCCAAGGTTAGATCCTTCCTTAGAACTCAGGGCCTAAGCAAGTAGGCTGGGCAAAGATTACTCGACCACTAAGGTCAGGCGGACTTAATCTCCTGGATTTCCACTGAAGACTTTTGGCAGAAGGTCTATTACAGTTGATGCAATCCATGTCACTGGGCAACAAGCCCTATACCCCTAAATGGGCTGAATATGAGGCTTATGTACTAGGGTGACCTTTAGTATATTCAGTGCAATTTAACCTCCCAAGAGGCCCTCCAGCACCCCCATGGTGTACCACACTCTACGAATCTTAAAGACAAAACATAAATGGTCCAACTGGACCCCAAAATGGCCAAAATGTTTCTCCCTATGGGACAATGCAGGTCTCAAGATTGAGGGAGCCCCAATAAGATATAAAGATTGGAGGAAATCAGTCATCTCCCATCTCTCAGATGTCATACAACCCTCCTTGCAAACCCTGAAATCATTCTCCCAACTACAACAGGAATTTGGCATTCCCAAACAACACCACTGGAGATATCTCCAATTTAGACATGCCCTACAATCTATATTAGGCCCCAAACTTCTGAGCAACGATGTGAGCCAACTGGGCAACATACTCTGGCCAGATTAAGGGAAAAGAGCATACAGCAAAACCATATAGAACTACCTGCTCGTGCTTCACCCAGACCCCTGTAAAAGGATCAGACAGAAATGATCAGAGGAGTAGGGGTTAGAGATCACTCCAGAATTGTGGACTTAAAGCTGGAATGCAGTAAAGGCTGCTGTAAAGAATACTAAAAGTAGTATTACTCAATTCAAGATCCTACACAGGTGGCACTGTACTCTGCACCAGCTTCATCTCTGGGGGATTTCTCCTACAGAGCAATGCTGGAGATGGTCCTCCACAGGGTCAAATATCTCACATTCTGCAGAGTTGCCCCTCCATGACACTTTATTGACAAGAGATACAAAAGATATGCAGTGACATACCTGATACCAAAATAACACCCTCCCTGATAATGTTGGGTCTATACAAAGACACAGAACAAGTGGCCCATCTCCTCAAAGAACAGAAAAGGTGGTTATTGGGGGCATTAATAACAGCCAAATGTATTCTCCTCCACCATTGGAAAGGCCAGTTCTCCCCAGGGGTAAAGGAATGGACAGAATAAATAGGGAAAGCTGCTAGCTTCAAAAGGGTGCTGCATGTATCTCAAAATACATATCAGTCCTACCTAAATATTTGGGGCTCATACTTGTCCTCTAGGTATTGAAGGTTACCCTCAAACAGCCTTTGCCCCTCCTCAAAAGCACCAGCCAGCAATCCCAGATAGGACAACTACCACAGTACAAGCATAATTAGAGCCTAAACCAAAGCCCAAGAACACTAACTCCCTCCAATCATAAGGACACAAGTGGATCATTTTCCTAATCGCTCCTACCACCCCTCCCACCCACATATGGCCTAAGCCCCATCCTGGGCACAAGAAACAGGACTTTTCAATGTTCCTGCCCTTGGCTCAGACAAGGCAGGCCAATCAAGAACTGTGATGAGAGCACCTCCTCATCACCACCATCAGTTAGAGAGTTAATTTTAAGACACATGATTTTGCATGCAAGAGTACAGATACACAATTAGTTTCTAGTTATATTATGAATTCAGTTGGATTTAATCTTTCAATGTTAATATTGCAATTAGTCTGTTCATACATGGGAGCAAGCCTGGTTAGGTATTATCTGAACTCGGTGCATAATTTGTTGTCATGTCTATTTATTCTTTGTAAAAGCAGAAAACTCAATAAACTTTTAATTATAAAGAAAATCTTATCCAAAATTCTGCCATATCAGTAGTCAGAGGGTGCATCAATAGTTCTTGCCAATACTCAAGCTTGTGCCATTAAGCGGAGGGACATTTCTGACAATCTAATTATATTGAGAGAATTATAGAAGATAGGTCAGAAAGGTTTTATACAGGATTTCTTGCTCTCTGTTGACCAGGAAAAAACATTTGTCTGGGTTTCTTATTCTTTTCTGGCTAGAGTATTCTTACATTATGATATCCCTTGAAGTTTCATAGAGTGTGTAATGACTTTGTATACAGGCACAGTTGAAGCCCCTTACACTAATTATAGTCTGGACCCTGTTGTGTAAATTAAGAGAGGGGTTAGGCAAGAGTACCCATTGAGTCCTCTTTTATATGTCTTCACATTGGATCCTTTAATTCGGCTATTACAGGAGAATACCGAAATAAGAGCGCTCAAGCTGATTTTGCATCTGCCAGAAAATGAAGCCTTTGTGTATGCAGATGACCTCTGTATTGTGCTAAAAGATAAAGCCCCTGGGGAACGGGCACAAGAAACTTTAGAAAAATTCTCTGCTCTTGCTGTAGCTAAAATTAATTACAACAAGAGTTTAGGCATAGTAATTGAACATCTTAGAAATTATAAGGCTGTGGAGGAGATTGTGGGGATTAATATCTGAGATGAACCTCTGAAAATTTCAGATATTAAATTTGGGCTGTAAGACATGATCTTTGAGAATTTGAATGACAGTTTACTGAAAGCAGAAAGGAAACAGGCCACGTGGAGGAATAAGTACTTATCAAAAAGGAAGAGTTTTTTTTTAACCAGAACATTGCCGCTTCCTTGTTTTCTTAATATTAGTGTCATCTTTCCACCTCCTGCATTCTTCAAGACCAGACTATACACTATCACTTTCTAGTGCTTATGGGGGAGTCACCTTAACCCAGTTAAGAGAGACATTACTTATAGGGACAATAAGTAAAGTGGAATAAGAATGTTAAATCTCCTGGTATTTTTTATAACTATATTTTTGCATTAACATTTTGAGCCTGCTGTAAAAGAACAAGACAAACCCTGCATCCTGACTGTTTGACTGGATGGTTCTTTGGTATTCTGAGTGACAGTCTGGGGCCTGGGTGAGCTGACCGTGAGATTTTGAACTCATTATCCTGCAGCATATTTGTTTATGCTTTGCTGAAGCTTAAACTGTGGAAATTCACTCAGGATGACCATGTTTCCCTGAGTAGGAAACAGTTGCACTCACAAATTTAGTCTGTTTTATTTTTACCACTGGAACTCAAGTACTGTCTAGATGGACAGAAAAACATAAGCAAATGAACAATCACAGAATCAGAGAATCCCTTAGAAAATGTGGGCTAACATTATATATTCACTGATGACTGGCAATCTGTGACTCATTTAAGCATAACAAAACTGAGGAAACGAACTGCCCTAGGGAGAGTTGCCTGGATATAACCAGAGACCCAGTCCCATCTTTTGCTGGAGTGTCCGTATGTGAGGTCTATTTGGTTGCAGCTAAGCAAAGCATGGGCTGAAACTTTAATGGCAGTGGTGGATTATCAAGTAGTTGTTCTGGGACTATGCTATGGTCCATCGATTAAGTTTCACAAATCCACTCTACAGGTCTGTTTTCCTTGTTGAAAGTTTTATATATGGCAGACAAGAAGCTCACTACAATTGTAGCAGAAGTGTTGGTCCCAAAAAGCCATAATCAGAATGATAATCAGAGGGTTAAAAAATTGTATGTGTCTGGGAAATACAGGTTTTTGGCACCAATATTGTCTAAATTATGGAAAGCTGTCAATTGTGTAAAATATTAACACTAGTCTAGATTTGTAACCACTTAATTGCTGCAGATTTGTGATAATCCAGCCAATAAGATGATGATTTAATAATGATTATTTCAATTATGTTCAAAGATCATGTTCAAACTTCAGAAACCGTCATTGTGATCATGACTAACAATGATTAAACATGAATGTTAAATGGCCACCAGTCAAAAAATTACAATGTTATGGAAATAATGATTGTGCTTAACGATGTTCTCATATTATCATGATTTTTCATGATTGGCCATGGTCAAGATTAATACAATACATTGAAAGAAATATAATGTATCTTTCTTCTTCTCATGGAATGCGGATTGACTTTTAATTAAACATGTTCATTGTAGTCATGAGCTATGACACATCTGCACAAACACACTGCTTTCAATTATACTTACTCTGACTCTTCACTTTTTACTAGTATTGTAAAGGCTCAGATTTGTTTATATAGCTATATTCAGTGGTTCCCTTTAGAGCTGTGGTGAGTTCCTACAAGTGCCTGGTTTGTGCTCTGAACGTTTCCAAACAATCTGCAAACTAATACTGTCATGGCAAAAAATATTTTAGCAATAGAAATTACCACTGTATTAGTCCATAAACTGTGCTTTTGAAATTGGCAGAAATATGTAAATTAGTTATACAAATGTAAAATTATATCTAATATCTCATGTACCCTTCCTAAAGGGATAACACATTAACTTCAAGTGATTTACATTATAATGTGCTTCTGCTTATAATTGACATTCATATTTTCGTATTAGTAACACAACTTTAAGTATTACTAATGTGACTTACAATTGTATAATATACAGCAAATATAGTGATCAATGATCATAAATGATAATCTCTTGATCATCCACAGACCATCAAAAACCATCATATTGATTTAAGCTTACAAAACTGATCAATAATCATCAATTGGTGATTTAAAGGTTACATGTTTGATGATTACATCATGATCTAGATGATAATCCTTGATCACGATCTGCCTTGATGATCATAGGGTAACATTTAATGATTAACAATGATCAGCCAAGACCAGCCTTCAAAAAACATGGTTGATGATTTACCAATTTGTCTGGGACAGCATTTAATGAATGATTTTCATTCACCTTATTCATCTGATATATAGTGCTACCCTTATATGTATAAATACTGTTTCATCTTAGCTTTTGCATGTATTAATGCTATTTAATTAATGCTCATCATTTTTTATCCATGGATAACCATGGTTTTATTCTCCATTACAACCTCCCAGTTGATATGTTCTGTTACAACATGGGAGGTTGCAATCAGTTCCTGTCACTCAAAAAAAGGGCTATGCAGCTCATTGGCTGCAACTCTTTGTCTGGGTGGGCCGATCATATTTTCCAACATGGCAGCTTTGTTCCTCGCTAACAGAATTTCATCCAACTCTGAACCTATCTTTCTAATTTAATTCATGCCAGGTAATTGTTTTACAAATGTTTCAACATCTATCTGGTTGATCCTGCCTTCAAAGTGCAAAACATTTATCTGGTTGATCCTGCCATTCTAACTGACCACAACTGACGATAACGAGTGAGTGGGAAACGGGGGGTGTGTGTGTGTGTGTGTGTGTGTATGTGTGTGTCTGACTGAGTGAGACAGAATTTGTGTGTGTGTGTGTGTGTGTGTGTGTGTGTGTGTGTGTCTGCCAGACCTAACTCAAGTGTGGCAAAAAGAAAAAAAATTATGAGCATTAATTAAATAAAATAATGTATGGGTGGTTGAGTAACCAGAATTTTGCACACACCCTCAGTGTGGGATGCTTTTATAAACCCCGAAGGCATTTGTGTAGCATTCCATACTTTGAGTGTGTGCAAAATTCTGGTTACACACACCCACCCATACATTATTCTATATATCATTGGCTTATGGTGGTTTGTGTTCTTGCATATTATGCTGATATGTTATTTGATAATGTGGTATGGGTAATTGTCATGTAAGTGTATGATTCTATTATAATTTTAATAAAATTCTTGTACTCTTCCTACAGAGAGAGATGTTGTCCATCACTCTGTAATGGTGGCTCATGGCAAGGAGGAGGGTGGAAGTACGGTGCTGGCAGAATAGCTGACCTCCTTACCCACAACACTTTCTGAGGAGGTTACTGTTTTGATGGGAAATGAAGAAATGGATGTAGAACTGCAAGCAGAAGTGGCGGTACCAAACAATACTGTTTAGTCGAGCAAGTAGACCAAGCCCCATTTAGTTATGATTTTTAGTAAGAAGAAAAAAAAACTAATGGAAGCAATGACTGAAAGACAGCAACAACCAGTTAGCATTAATGGCAAAGTAAAGAGGAGTCCTGCTACCTGAAAGGGAAATAACTTTTGGATACAAAAAGAAGATCTGCTGGGAGAACAGACAGAGCCTGTCAAGCAGAAATCAGCTGGGAATAATGATGCAGGGACATCAAAGGCCCTGTCTAACAGCATTCAACAAAATAATGCAGCTGTCAAATAAGAAATAAGTCAGAGAAGTTACCTGAAAATGCTACAACAATGAGCAGGAGTGGGGAGTCTGTAGTGGATCACCCCAGACACAGAATCCCCAGTGCAACAGCAAATGCCTGAATCTCAACTGCCTGAATAGAAACATAGAATTTGATGGCAGATAAGGACCGCTTGGCCCACCTAGTCTGCCCATTTCCCTACCTAATGGATAAGCTGCAGATCCTAGTTAACCAACAGCCTATTTCCTCCTACCCCCCACTAGAATTGCCTTATGTCTGTCCCTTGCATTCTTGAATTCCCCCACTGTTTTTGACTCTACAACCTCCTCAGGAAGACTGTTCCATGTATCCACAACCCTCTCTGTGAAGAAATACTTCCTCACATTACCTCTGAGCCATCCCCCCTCTATCTTCAAATTGTGCCCCCTTATTTTTGCCCATCTCTTTTTCTGAAAGATGCTACCCTCTTGGACTTTGTTGATTCCCTTGAGGTATTTGAAAGTTTCTATCATGTCCCCCCTCTCCTTCCTTTCCTTGAGGCTATACATCTTTAGTTTCTTTAGTCTTTCTTCATATGTCTTCTGATGCAGACCCTGCATCATTTTGTTGCCTCCTCTGGACAGCCTCCACCCTGTCTATGTCTTTATGGAGATGGGGACTCCAGAACTGTACACAGTACTCCAGATGTGGTCTTGCCAACTGTCTGTACAGAGGGCCAACAACTTCCTGTTTTCTGCTGGTGATGCCTCTTCCTATGCATCCAAGTATCCCCCCAGCCCTCCTGACTGCCTTCTCACATTGCTGGCCCACCTTTAGGTCATCTGATATCACTACCCCCAGGTCTCTTTCCATTTTTGTTGTTGTCAGTATCTCACCCCCCATTGTGTACTCTTCCCCTGGGTTTTTGTTTCCCAGGTGCATTGCTTTGCACTTCTTTGCATTGAATCTAAACTGCCATACATTTGACCATTCCTCCAACCTTGCCAAGTCCCTTTATATCCTTTTCACCCCACCTTGTGTATCAACCCTGTTGTAGATCTTTGTGTCATCTGCAAAGACATACTTTCCCTTCCAGTCCCTCTGCAATGTCCCTTATAAAGACATTAAAAAGGACCAGCCCCAGTACTGAACCCTGCAGTACCCCACTAGTAACCCTCCTTTCTTCACTGTGGACTCAATTTACTATTACCTGCTGTGTCCTGTTGTCCAACCAGTGTTTTACCCAGGCTACCACCCTAGGACCCACACCCAGGCTGGCTAATTTGTTCATTAATCTTTTGTGCAGCACTTTGTCAAATGCCTTGCTAAAGTCTAGGTAGGCCATGTCCACAGCCCCTCCCTGGTTTACTGCTTTGGTCACCCAGTCAAAGAAATCAATTAGATTTGTTTGACATGACCTTCCCACTGTGAATCCATGCTGCCTTGGGTCCTGTGCCCCACTGGCCTCTAGGTACTCAACAATTCTTTCCTTCAGAAGTGATTCTATCATGTTCCCTACCACTGAGGTCAAACTGACAGGTCTGTAGTTTCCTGCCTCTGTCTTGCTCCCACTTTTGTGAAGGGGAATCACATCTGCCCTCCTCCAGACCTCAGGTACCACCCCATCCTACTATGATTTATTAAAAATGGTAGTCAGTGGTGTTACTAGTTCTTCCCTAGTTCTTTTAAAATTCTGGGGTGAATCCCATCATGCCCCATTGCTTTGTCCACCTTCAGTTTTAAGAGTTCATTCAGAACCCTTTCTTCTGTGAAAGGACTAATATCAACCCCCCATCCAGAGTGCAGAGCGCTGAATAAGTGCAGATAATGAACTGAGATCAACAAGAGTCACACCAAGCAGTAAAGGAATGGTAATTGGAAGCTCGCAAATGTTTTGATGGTAAATGAGTCTGATGCATGGATGACACTCCAACTCCCAGGTTGTAGGCCACTCTCAAAGAGCAGACTCCGATCCCAAATGGTCACCTGAAAAGGCCCATACCACCGCCAGATGGTACCAGTGGAAGGATGGAGTTTGGAGGGGAAATATGATTGAGACATAAACTGATCTTTCTGAAGGAGAAGAAAATAACCCCTAAATACCCCAAATAATTGTTTTTCCTGTACAAAATGCTGAGCTGTTGGATTCTGTAAATCCAGTATTAGCTGATCTCCAAAACACCAATACCTGTCACCGTCCCCAGTGCTTCTCGAGATGGTGACCCTGCCACTAGACCATCCAAGACTGATCCAGGGAATGAGATTGAACATTCGACTGTGGTTATTTGCTCAGATTGACATAGTATGGAGGATGAATCAGAAGACCATATTACAGATGGTTTTTCGATGTTAGAAGATTCAGAGGAAAGGCCAAGAGAAGATGGGAATATTCATATTAGACTTCATGAGACCTAGAGGCCATACTACCTAGTTCAGAAGAGCCTAGACTGCAACCAGCGGTCCAACATTAAGGAATACTAGTTTTGAGTGTCTGAAAACATCTAAAACACAACAAAATCAGCCAGTCCTTCCTCAACCTGGGCCCAGACTAGGAACTTGCAAATAACCTGAACTGTTTACCATCTGGGGGTAACCAGCCCCCAACACAAAGCTGTTCAAGTGAGATATAAAGGGGGACTGGACTTGCCTCCTGACAAAGTGTATATTTTCAGAAATCTTTTGATGGACTCAGTGAAGTTTTTTTCTTTGAATCAAATGCCTTGATTCATGTTTCTGGAGACCGTGCTTTTGATGTCTCTTTCAAAACAGTGAAAGCATTAGATAGATTCTGTTCCCAGTATAAGCTACTACAAAACTTTCCATTATGGACCCCTTTTGTAACCTTTCCACTCACAAAACCAGCAATAAAAGTAGGGACCATTTTACTGAGAAATGAAGGGGTAAATGTTCTTGGTTAAAATAAAAGTGTGAGGGCTGGATCAGTGGAATGGAGGCTGATGCATTGGTGTCTTACCTTTAGCCACATCAGCAGCCCATGTTAGGTGGCAAGCGCAGGTTGCTGGGGGTTGGCTGGGGAGGGAGAGGATTGAGTGTTCAGAGTACTGCTGTCCTCTCCTGGGAAGGGTGATTTGACATTCCTACTGAATGACTGCCACTGGGTGGAGGCCTGAGGGTAGTACGGATCTGAGGTCACTAAAGATGGGAGGGTGCTGCAGGACTCCGCAGCATACACATGCCTCTACTTGTGCAAGTTCACATGTGTGCCCCAGCAATGGGGATGGGAAAGAATAGAAAAGGGGTTGCTGGCAGGCTCCATGAAGCCATGGCCATGCATCCGACTCATAGTTCCACCCGAGAATCTGGATTATTCATAGGAAGGGAGGATGGCCCTATCCTCCCTGGCCCCGCCACAGGGGGAAATCAATGGGGGGGGAGATTTGCCTGGGTCGGAGTGGGAGTCGAGTGAGTCATGCTTAAGGGTGGAACTGAGCCTCTCACTGAGAGCTGAACCCCTGCCTGCCAGCTGTCCCATGGGAGAAAAATCAATATGGATAAAAAATAAATAAAATAAATGTATGACATTCTTGAACCCCACACACCCTTCCTAGACTCAGAAGGAGTCTGGACAGGAGGGTGGAAATTCAGAGTATGGCTTCACAATTCCAGTAGTGGCCTCATGCATCTCCCTGGTAGTTATTTTTCCCCCTAGGTAACAACAGAGGTCCATGTTTCCATCTGGGACACTCTAATACCTGCCACAGGTATGGGTCTCAAACATACTTAAGTAATGCTTGTGACCTGCAGCAGTGTGGACTTTATTTAAATTATGGTCACAGTAGCTCACAGTGCCAGAATCCATTCTGCTGCAGCCTGCATGAAGAGTGGGGACATTCATTTTATAATTTCCCCTAGTCTCTCATAATAAAACAGGTAGAACTGCTGATAAGTAGGGCCCTGGTGGCAAACGGGAGCTCCAGACCCACTCACCCAACAACCCCAGCTCCACCAACTCCTGTTCAGATTCAGGAAGAGATAGTAAAATGTGACTCTGCAAAACCTGAAGTAGTGCACCCAGTGGTAGAAAAGACTTTCCTGAACAATTAGAACACATCCCTCCATAGGAGATCAGCCCCTAGGAGAACCCCACTCTATACCACTGGCTCCTCGGTAGCCTCTACTTTTACTTACACTTTTGAGATAATCGATAACAGGGATAATGAGCCTGTCATGGAAACATAGAAACATAGAAGTTGTTGGCAGATAAGGACCTCTTGGCCCACCTAATCTGTCCAGTTTTCCCTGTCGACTGTACCAACACATACCCTACTCGATCTCTGGTCGTCTCCTCCCCTTGCCTTACTACCTAGGTCCCATTGTATTTGTCCCAGGCATGTTTGAATCCCATCACCATTTTGGCACCTACCACCTCTGCTGGAAGGCTATTCCAGGTGTCCACCACCTTCTTCGTGAAGAAGTATTTAATCACATTTCCTCTGAGCCTCTCACCCCCCCAACTTCATAGCTTGACCCCTTGTCCTCGATCTTCTTTTTCTATGGAAAATGCTACTTTCCTGTACCTTATTGATATCTGTTAGGTATTTGAATGCTTCTATCATATCCACCCCCCCCTTTCCCTCATCTCCTCCGGAGAGTATATATTCAGTTCCTTGAGTCTCTCCTCATAGGGCTTTTGATGCAGACCCTGCACCATTTTGGTAGCCCTCTTTTGTGCTGCCTCAACCTTATCAATGTCCTTCCAAAAGTGGGGCCTCCAGAACTGGACACAATGCTCAAGGTGGGGTCTTACCAGTAATCTGTACAGGGATAATATTACCTCCTTCATCCTTCTAATGATACCCCTACCTATGCACCCAAGCATACTGCTAGCCTTCCCTACTGCCTTGTCAGACTGCTTGGCTACCATCAGGTCATCAGAAATGGTTACCCCAGCTCCCTTTCCTGTTTGGCGGTTACCAGTACTTCCCCTCCTAATTGGTACATAACCTCCAGGTTTCTGTGCCCCAAGTGCATGATTTTGCACTTTTTGCAATGAAATCCAGCTGCCAAACCCTTGACCATTCTTCCAACTTTTTCAAATCATCCCTCATTTTTTTCCACCCCCTCTGCTGCAGATTTTTGTGTCATCCATAAACAGGCATACTTTCCCTTCTAGGCCTTCCACAATGTTGCTAATAAAGACATTGAAGAGGACCAGGCCTAGTACTGAGCTCTGAGGCACCCCAATGGTCACCTTGCCTTCTCCAGAGTGGACACCATTTACCACCACCCTTTGACTCCTATTGCTTAATCAACGTCTTACAAGGTTTATTACTTTTTGACCCACTCCCAGACAGGTCAGGTTGTTCACCAGTCTTCTATGTGGAATGGTGTTGAAGGCCTTACTGAAAGACAAGACAGAATGTATCTAGGAAATAAGGAACTGGAAAGTTAAGTAAAAGAACAGGTAAAGCCACCTCCCCTACCACTCCTCCACATCAGACTGAAAGATGAATGACTCATAAGCAGAAAAAGGGGAAGACAAGATTACGAAACCCAGAACTAAGAAACATTCCTCAGAACCCCTTGTCATAGGGAATAGAAACACTGCCCTAAGATCAAAGACAAAGAGGTTGGGGGATAACAAAGCTGAAGATGGTGACTCAGAGGTCTCCTTAAGAGCCTCCTCTCAGAGAGATTTGTCGTCTGATCCTGCAGATTTCTTATTGAAGTCCTCAACCTCAGAAAAGGATCAGGAGAAGCATGAGGCCCAAGCTAAACTAGATAAAAGTTAAAACGCACTTTTACTAACTATTGTTGGATTTTGAGCACAGTTGCAATAACCGCTCTAAATAAAAACAATCTCAGATCATGCAGAAAAGAATCCCAACATGTTCTATTCTGGTCACCTTGCCCAATGAGATATTCCTATTACAGGATACTAGGTTAAAACAACTTTTGATATTTCACAAACTCAAAAGTTATGGGTTAAAGGGCAGACATCCTTTTTATCAGCAGGCACTGACACATGTGATAGGATTGGGATTATGTTCAATGGGTTTTATCAGAAAAATCTCCAGATTAGTGGATATTTATCCAGGAATGGCATTAATGATAGCAGTATCGAAAGGAGAGTAAGATTTATACATTTTTGCATATATGCCCCTCAAACCAAATCCAGCCAAATTGATCTACCTAAGGACATAAACCCATAATTTATTTACCTCCAGAATTGTTCATTTAGGAATTGATGTTAACTGCCTTATGGAGGTTTTTAGGCAAGGTGGACAAGATAGTCATATTGCGATATAAACTTTCTGAAAGACTTGATATCTTCAGCAAACCTAGTAGATGCTTATAGGAAACTACAGTACATCATGGGGGGGGGGGGGGAGACATACACTTGTGTAACACTTCCACTTTAATTGACTTTTTAATTTTTCTAAATGACTCTCTCCAACAATTGTTAAGCATTAAGCAACTGAAATATCAGATCATGCTTTACTGTGCTGTTCAAATGCTAGACACTTCCTTAAGCAAAGGTAAAGGGGTGTGGAAACTGAATAATACACTATTAGAAAATGATGAGGTAAAACATAAAGGGGAGAAATTGTTCCAAGCTAGAATGTTTATAGATTGTGCCTACAATGACATTATCCAATGGTGGGAAGACCTGAGATTGGATTTCAGAATTTTTGTTCAAGGTTGGTGGTCCTCATGCATGACTAAGGAATATAAAAAATACTTAGGCAAGCAATTATCCACAACAGGGTAGGGATTGCTGTGGGACTTATCCATGCCTGGTGTGGTGTGTCATGAGGCCATGATCTGAGTGACGAAAACAACACCAGAAGATGGGTAAATCACACTGCAACCCACAGGCTGGAGTGGATTATTGTAATTGGGTAATGATCTAGGAGGAAAAAGAATGAGCAGAAATACAAAATACGTTTAACATTTTAAATTTTATGCTGGACTAGCCAATTGTTATTACGCTGAGAAAAGTAGTCCTTGTACTACAACAGAGAATGTAATGTGCAGTTGCTTCAGCTGGGAGGGAGCAGTCATTAATTAAACAGGCAGAAGTGACTGTTCACTAGTTTTATGTTGATTGCGTGCATGTACAAGAAACATGTTGTGGCAGCTTTCCCCACAAGCAGGTTGTGAAAGCGTGGCACTGTTGTGCTCAATTCCCCCACAGCCTGCAAATGCTTGTCCCCCATACCCCAATGCTGTGGCATGCTGCTGCTGCTGACAGTAGTTCAGCCAGCATGCCACAGCCTTCTAAAAAATCAGCTGCTGCAATCAGAGGCCGCCTCATCATTGCAGCGTCAGCCATCCGCTGCAATGAGGGAGCAACCCGTCATTGCAGGGTGGGATGTAGGATTCCTGATATTGTTTGTGAACATGGTGGCAGCTTGCTGCCATGTTCTAAGCAATATTACCCCACCATGTTTATTGCCCGGCGGAGGCCACTCCTGTCAGCATAATGTAACCCCCATCCCTGGTTTTATTGTGTGCCAATGGTGCCCAGTCCCCATCGGCAGAAAGAATTCCCACCCTTTTGTTGTTTGCCGATGGGGTGCCCTGCACCATTGGCTACAGCTGCCCCCAGCAAGACTGTGGCACACTGAGCCCACCCCAGCATACCACATGCCCCTGTAAAGTTAAAAACAGTCCCACAATGATTTTTTGTTGTTTTTTTACCTGAAAAAAAGGAAATGGTCCCTCGTAGTCTCCCTGCCCCCCTCCCACAACCTGCACCCACCCACTGCGCACCATGCCTCCCCACACTTCCCCCTCACCCCATACTTACCTCCGGAGCTCGGCGCGATGATCTTTGGTGGACCGGGAACACGTCTGCACTCTTCAAAGCCGACCACGAACTGAGGAAATGCCGGTAAGCTGTATAATGTAATAAAGAGGGTTTTTTTAACTTGCATATCTCGGGCATTTTTGGGAATTTTTTCACCAAATTTTCAACATGGGGTTTTTGGTACCCCTCCTCATGAATTCTTGAACTGTCATGGGGTTAATTGGCTCCGAAAGATGGTTTCGTGGTCACGGCACAGAATCACCCTTCGGTGCCAATTAATGAAATGACAGTGCCAGTGTTCATGAGATGGGCTCTCAAAAAGCCTATGTTGCAAATTTGGTGGAAAAAATCAAAAAAATGACTGTTTTACAAGCGTGCATTGCGCAGTTGCTATGCACACTCGTAACTTTGTGAATTTGCAATATTTTCATGCCAGAGTTTCAACATTGGCATTTTGTCACACCTCCTTGTGAGCAGTCCAGCTGTTATTGTTCACATCCTGACCGAAATGTGTTTTTGCAGTTCCTGCACAGAATAGCGCGGTCGCTGTGGTAAATCAGTGTCCAGGACAGAGTAAGAAAATGACAGTGACACTGTTCATGAGTAGAGGTCCTAAAATGGCTATTTTGAAAATTTGGTAACTATACTCCATAAATGACTGTGTTACGAGCGCATGTTGCGCAGTTGGCACACACGCTCGTAACTTCGTGAATTTATAATATTTTCACTCCAGATATTCAACATTGCCATTTTCCCAGACCTATTAGTAATGAACAGTACAGCTGTCATTTTTCCCATCCTGGCTGAAATGTGTTTTCACACTTCAGGCGCAGAATAGAGCGGTCGCTGTGGGAAATCACTGTTCGGGACAGGTTAAGAAAATGACAGTGATACTCTTCATGAGCAGACGTCCTAAAATGCCTATGTTGAAAATTTGGTGATGATAGCCCATCAATTGACTGTGTTACAAGTGTGCGTTGAGCACTTTCCACGCACTCCTGTAACTTCGCAAATTTGTAATATTGTCACGCCACATTTTCAATAGTGGCATTTTTTCACACCTCCTTATGAACACTACTGCTGTCATTTTTCACATGCTGGCTAAAATATGTTTTTGCACTCCTGCCAGAGAATAGCACGGTCACTCTGGGAAATTAGTGTTTGGGACAGATTAAGATTGACCAAGTGAGAGGGGGGAGTGACCGAGCTCAACTGAGCTCTGTTGAGACTGCTGTGGATTTGTTTGTGGGAAGGCAAAGGCCCCAACACAAGAGCCCAGTACAAAAGAGCAGCCTGCAGCACTGGGAGAAACAGAACAAGAGAACGAGTGAGGGAGGGGGAGTGAGCAAACTCACCGAAGTGCTGTCAGGACTGCTGCGGATTTCATTGTGGGCAGAAAAAGGTGTCAATGCAGGCAGGGGCCCAGTACAAAAGGCTAGCCTGCAGCAGTGGGAGAAACAGTATGAGCAAGTGAGACTGGGGGACTTAGTGATCTCAACGGAGCTCTATCAGGACTGCTGCGGATTTCTTTGTGGGCAGAAAAAGGCGCCAATGCAGGCAGGAGCTCGTACAAAAGGGCAGCTTGCAGCGCCAGGACAAACAGAATGAGCACATGAGAGAGGAAGACTGGGTGACTTCAATGGAGCTCTGTTGGGACAGCTGTGGATTTCTTTGTGGACAGACAAAGGTGCCAATGCAGCCAGGAGCCCCATACAAAAGCATAGTCTGCAGCGCCAAGAGAAACAGAACTAGCGAATGACAGAGCGGTAGTGAGCGAGCTCAATGGAGCTTTATTGTGACTGCTGCAGATTTCTTTGTGGGCAGAAAATGCGGCAGTGCAGGCAGGAGCCCAGTATAACAGGCCAGCTTGCAGCGCCAGCAGAAACGGAATGCGTGAGTGACAGGATGGAGTGAGCGAGCTCAATGGAGCTGTGTCAGGACTGCTTCAGATTTCTTTCTGGTCAGAAAAAGGCATCAATTCACACAGGGGCCCAGTACAAAACGGCAGCCTGCAGTGGCAAGAAAACCAGAAGGAGTGAGTGAGTGAGCTCAATGGAGCTATATTGTAACTGCTGCAAATTTCTTAGTGGGCATAAGAAGGCAGCAACGCAGGCTGGGGCCCAGTAGAAAAGGGCAGCCTGCAGCACTGGCAGAAACAGAATGAGCGAGTGAGATAAGGGGAGTGAGCGAGCTCAATGGAGCTTTGTCAGGACTGCTGCAGATTTCTTTGTGGGCAGAAAATGGTGCCAACAGAGGCAGGAGCCCAGTACAAAAGGGCAGCCCGCAGCACCAGGAGAACCAGAATGAGTGAGTGAGATGGGGGAGTGAGCGGCCTCAACGGAGCTCTGTCGGGACAGCTGTGGATTTTTTTGTGGGCAGAACAAGCCATCAACATAGGCAGCAGCTCCATACAAAAGAGCAGCCTGCAGCACTGGGACAAACAGACTGAGCCACTGACAGAGGGCCACTGAGCGAGCTCAACAGATCAACGCAATCAACATTCGGCATTGACAAATGCTTGTTTTGTGTGAAGTTGCAGTCAGCTTTAGTGAGGGAAAACATCTTAGTGGGTTTGTTTTAAAATTTTTTGGGCATGGGTGTGTGGATCCTACTATATTTCTTATGCTGCTGCCACTCTGACTGACTGCCACTTTTTGTGTGGGTTGTTGTAAGACTTACCCACTCTCAAAAGTGCCAGTCAGGTAATCAGAATGCTCCATTCTCAGACCCCATTGTATAATCTGTTTTATAAAATGGGCAAAAAGAACAAAGCCACTGATTGGCTGTTTCACCCTTGTAGCCGTGTCCTTAATCCCTGGTATTCTACCCAACCGGCACTAACGCTTGCCAGTCTGCCCTTTGACAAGTGCGAATCATTGAGCTGTGCCATGCGAAAACAACAAAACAGCTCTGGCACAGCTGAGCGAAAGGCACAATTAATAGTCCGAAGTGGCAAGAAACACAGACGGCAACAATACAGTACCCAGTGTCTACTGACTCCCCACAGACACACAAAAAGACTTAATTTCCTCCACAACATGACACCTCGTACTACTAAACCCCGACTTTTCTCCTCAACTTCCACTCGAGTCAAACCAAGCGTGTCCCTTACAGACCGCCATACCGCACATTCCTTCTTTGGCGTTTAAATATGAGTGCTAACATTGCATGTGCTCTCTGGTAGCTTCACAGATTCTGTTTTTTTTTTTTTTTAACGTTTACTTACAACAGTACGGTGCTGGTAGGAGTAACCTGTACATTACAAACTTCAAGCAGCTGATACAGAACCATGTCACAGTTTGAAAGAATGGGCGCAAGAGCTGTACATCTGCTACGGACAAAAAACGGTTACCGAGAAAATAATTACAAAAATCATTTACTTTTGTTGTTTGCCATGCGGGGGGGAGGGGGGTGGTGGCAGCATGAATTTAAAAATCATTTACTTTTGTTCTTGTCCCAGTGGGAGTGGGCAGCATGAATTTACTAAGTACTGTGGATCCATTGGACTACATTACATGGAGGGACTACTTTATCACTCTTACTAAAAAAAAACATTCCTTACATTTTTTCAATTTCCAGCTTTTTTCTTTTCTTTTGAATTTCAGCCTGTGGTTGGGAGCCCGTTTTATAAGTGCAATAACACACGATGAGGTGTGGTTTATCTCCTGATTAGAGCATGCCCAGTGGCATAAGGCACTCGGCTCAAGCACCTTGTGCCTTAGTACACCCCTTGGCGTGCTCTTATCAGGCGATAAACCACACCTCGTCGTGTGTTATTGCTTGCATAAGCAAGCAGATTAACATTGTCACCATTAACAATGGTTTTTGCAAACGTTTTGCCTGGAGAAAGTGAGTGTCCAGTTTAAGTGTGTCTGTAATAAGTTGGCTGCACTGTAATGGATAGAGGGAGGAATGCAAAACTGTTTGGTACAGTGATTTCTATTGACCAACAGAAAGCTTATAACAAAATATTACATCAATTTTTACTCCACATATTGAAAAAATATGAATTTCTGGTAACATTTTTGAACTAGATACAAATCTTATATGATTCAGCTACAGAAAGCGTTCAACAAAGTATCACAGCACTTTTTACTCTGGATATTGTAAAAATAAGGAATTCTCATAACATTTTTGAAATGGATAAAAATCTTGCATGATTCAGCTATGGTCAAAGCAGTAATGAATGAATGAATGGGTGAGAACAGAGATAAATGTACAAAAAGGTGTCAGACAAGGCTGTCCCAAGCCCTTTTCTCTACATAATGTATATAGACCCTTTATTGAGATGCAAAGGATCTCATCCACAAATAGAAGGTTTACTTTGCATCAAAGGACACTATGAGGTTAAAATCATGGCATATGCTGATGGTATTAGTTTTTTTTGTCCCCAGAGATGCAAGAGGAAGTGGTGCAACAAGAATTTAGTAAATTTGAAATAGCCTTAGGGTCAACAATGAATTATGGTAAGAGTGAGGGAGGTATTGGAATTGGCATTGTTTCAGATTGTACATTTTCTTCTGTGGGCAACTGCGTAAAAGGAATGGCATGTAAAAATACTTGGGGTGTGGGTTAGGGTAGAAGTAAAGAACTGGTATATGCAAACACAAATTTTCACTGGAAGGGTGCCACATTGGAAATCATAGAAGATTTCCAATAGAAAAAATATTTCTTTAGTTAAATCTCTGGTGTTGTCTTTTTTTATACATTACTTATGTGTGTCAGCTACCAATCAGTCTAAAGTCAAAAATATTCATTTTTGGGGGGGGGGTAGGATGAACCCTGTAAAAAGGGAAATAACAGCTTAGAAAATGGGGAGCAAATATACTGCATCCTGATTTGTCATTAGCCATGCATTAGAAGTGCATAATGTATGGCTAAGAACAAGCGCTGCTAACCTGGATGCAAGACGTCAGAGAAATCCTTGCGCCCCTCCGTGAAATGTTTAAAAAAGCAAGAGCTGCCATTGTTGCCTCCTACTTAGTGAATAATAGTTTACCACAGCCTAATTGTGTTATGTACCACAATTGCATGTACTCTTGTTTGTCTTGTACATTTTATTTTCCTGATTTATACTCTCAGGACCTCCTTGTGAATGATCCTGCTCAATGGAGTTATTCCTGTAATAAACTTTGACTTGACTTGACTAATGAACTACCATACAATAACTTCTTCATTGCCCTACTGCCAAATCACAGTACTCAAACAACTGACATTCAAACACAAGGTCTGAATAATGTTTTTCTTTCATCCCCACCATACTGCGATCTGTCCACCGCCCATCACTTGCTGTCACCCACCGTTCATTCCCTCGCTTACACGGTCAGACACCAATGTGAAATACAGATGCAAAAAAGACTTTTAAACATTTATTTGTGTTTTTTCTTCATTTTTAGTCTTCTGCAATCTTTCCCAGCACCCCGCCTGCCAACCGCTTATGCCCATACATTGCTATTTCTCCTCCAATCGTTTCTCTTTGCTTTCTCTGAATGCCACTCAGTGCCTCACACTTTCCCAATACCTACTAATGCATGCTGTTTCCCTTCCTCACTTCATTTTTTAAAACAATTTCAGACTAAAGACTGTAACAAACTTACAAATTAAGCAAAACTATTTATTGCACACATATTTAAACATTTTACTTTTAGATTTCTTCCATATAAAAAGCCAATTTAATCAGCACAATAAGACTCTTTGTGGGTGTGAATTAGACAGTTCTAACTCATGGCCAGAGGCTAAAGGCACTCTGCCTGCAGCCTCATGCCTTACTACGCCCCTGAGCATGTGTTAAAACTGTTTATAGCACACTCTGTCATGTCTTATTGCTTACAAACAGTACAAGAAGGGAGTGGTGATTATTCATCCAATGATGTTTTTTTCTCTACATTTATTTTGGCCAGTCTTCAGCTTGTGTGCAAAAACGTTGACACATTTTGTCTTCCATGGATAACACAATGGACAGTACCTGTTATGGAAACATGGAAAAGTGATAAGTTAAGAACAATAAAAAAGTTAGGCTGTCATTTCTTCCTCACTATGTTGACAGCCCTTTAAAGAAGTTAAAATAATGGAAGATGTCCTTTCTAACACTAGAAGAAAACTCTAGACCTAATGTTTACAATAGTATTATACAAGAGAACTTTCACATTCTTTTTTCTTTTAAGTTTTGTACTTTAGGTAAGGAGAATAAAGTAGTGGAACAACTAGTGAACAAAAGACTCCCCCCAACCCACATGGAATTTAGTCTGCTTAAGTTGCCATGGGAGACTGGGAATGAAGGACACCGTGAAGCATAAAATATTGAAGAACGAGCTTGTCCAAGACCTGAGTGTATTTCCATCACAGATACTCAATCTCATTTATTCTTTTAATGCCCTTTGTCCAGGGATCTGGGGATTTTCTAGCAGATAAATGGAAAGTGCCTCGGTGTAAATCATTAAGTAACCAAATTCTTGTACTTGGAATTCATGCAAAACCATGGAAGCAATATAACAAGGGGACCCTGACAGTAATGTCTGCTATATTGAAATATTATGTATGGCAAGCTTGGTGTTTCTACTCATTACAGAAAAAGGTAGTGTCTATTGTACAAAAACAATGTAAAAACTGTTATAACACTATATTGATTAAGGAAAACTACGCAGGTTTAAGAGTACGGGGAAGAATGATTATATTTTATTGTTTGGAAATATTGTCTCGTGTTCTTTTTTTACTGATTTTGCCTTTTCATATGAATTAGACATAGCAGCCATATAAATAGTTTGGGTGGGTTATATTTTTTCGTTTGCTTAAAATGTATATTATTAAATATATGTTCTTTACTTTGAAATAAAAAGATTCCCCTGCTCTTTTCAAGTACTGCCATGGAATCTATAATATCCACCTGAACAAACACCAAAAAAGGCAAGCAGGACCTTGGTTTAAATTTTTATCCTGACTGTCCAACACCCTTTAGTACTTCACTTGGGTGTCAGCATTTATGGTACAAGCCCAATCTCAGTGTGGGACAAAAAGCCACAACCTTCTGGTCCAGAGGCAGATGTGCTACCAAGTAAGCCATGCTGATACTATTTATACTGATCTGGGGAGACACGTAACACAGGTGGGAAGCTATTGAGTACAATTTAGTGTCAGAGGCTCATTGGATTGCATGCTTACATCTGTTGCTGGAAGATTAGAAGGATGTGAGTTCTAGTTTCATGTCAGGTACTTGCGGCAATACTCAAAACTGACATTGTGGTGCAGTATAGGTGGGGGGGCCTACTTGCCTGATCTCTGGTCACAGTGCAGGTAGAATTTAATGATCAGAACAAAAAAGTGTCTATACTTCAGTCACAAAATACAGGCACACATCTCAGATATACTGCAAAACTATATAAATGGATTATTCCATACAACACATACCATGACCAATGTATAAAGCACAAAGGGGAGACACCCAGCAAACACCCCAGCACGTTGGTTTGCACTACACCTTTATCAGGGAACCCCTGTGGGTGTTTCCTCTTCTTGCACATCATACATTGGTCATGGTATGAATTGTATGGCCTAATACCCCCAGCAATGTAAAAATGGCAGGAACCTTGGCCGATGCCTTGAGCGACCACTCGCCAGTATTTGCCATCTGGAAGAACCGTGCGAACAAAGTCCCGCCCAGGATTATCACCACCAGGAACTATTCTAACTTCCTCCCTGACCAATTCATTGGGTACTTAAATGGCATCGACTAGAGCAATATAAGACACCTTCCTAACCTGGAGGATGCCGTTAAATTTTTCCAGGCATCCCTCACCAGAATTACGGACCTCTTAGCTCCTATGAAAACCCACAGAGTAAAGGGTAGCTGCTACAAGTGGATCTTGCCTCCTCTAAAAGGCCTGATGTCCACCCGGGACAAGGCCTGGAAAAAGTACAGGAAATCAAAGCTACCGGGGGACTTAGCCGGCTACAGGGCCCTTAGAAACCAATGTAAAAAGGCCATAAAGCTAGCTAAAAAAGTCTATATCACCAACCTTCAAAAAACTAACCTAGGCAATCCTAGGCTCTTCTGGTCGCACATTAATGAACTCCTGAAAGGGAGCAAAAAAACTACACCCAGCCCAATCTTGGCTAATGGGCAACTAATCGATGAGGGATCTCTCATTGCTGAGACCCTTAACAGTTACTTCACGAACCTGGATGCATACAAGCAGGGATCCCTGACAGGGAGGAGTGAGGCAGAATGCACAACAGCCCTGGACCTTGACCGCCTTTGTTTCACCTGAGGTTGGTCAGGGAAAAGGAGGTTTTGATCACCCTTAAATCTTACACTGAGAGAGATCTGGGGCCCCAACGGATCCAAACCAGAATCCTCAAGGAGGGAGCTCCAGCTTTAGCTAAGCCCCTAACCTGGCTGATCAACCGTCCATTATGGAGGGTCTGTACCCAAGATTTGGAAACAGGCTCTAGTGATTCCCATACACAAGGGAGGGTCAACAGAGCCCATTGAGAACTACAGGCCTATCTCTTTGCTGTGTGTCATAGCAAAAGTACAGGAGAAGCTAGTCTACTCCCAACTCCGAGATTACCTAGAAATCCACGGGCAATCTCACCGTCACAGCACGGCTTCAGGGCCAAGCATGGGACGGACACTGTGCTAACTAAATTCTCAGCAGAAGTACTGAGCAATAATGACGGAGGGGTCAGCACAGGGGCAGTCTTCATTGACCTATCTAAAGCATTCGACTTGGTAAACCACAACCTCCTACTACAAAAAATGTGCTCACTTGGCCTTGACACCCACTCACTGGGATGGTTCAAGAGTTATCTCTCTGGACGCACCCAGAGGGTCAAGTGGGAGCATAAAGTCTCCAAGCTAGCTCCACTCAAAGAAGGGGTACCTCAAGGGTCAATCCTCGGCCCCCTTCTCTTTACACTGTTCATAAATGATCTGCATAAACACTGCAGGAATAGCAGCGCTATCCAGTATGCGGATGATGCGGTCATTTACAGAGCTTCCCCTAATTTACTAGAGTTGGAGACAGCTCTAAGAAGACATCCATCAGATGGAGGACTGGCTCACTCTGAACAAAATGGTTTTAAACACCAACAAAATGAAGGTAATGCTCTTTGGACCTAGATCCCTGGGAACTGAGAGGTCACATCTCCTACAACTCCAGTCCGGGGGGGGTGTAAAACTTGAGGTGGTCACCTCCACCAAATACCTTGGCCTTACCCTGGACCAAGGCTTCACACTAAAAAATCACGTAGACCAAATCACCAAAGCCATCCATGGGAAACTTGGAATCCTCTATAGACTAAAGGACCAGATTATCCTGGAAGCTAGGGTAGCCATTGCCACTAGCGTACTCCTCCCAAAGCTCACATACGCAGCCCCGATTCTCCAGGGCGTGGCCATGACGGAGTTAGGAAGGCTGCAGACCTGGTACAACAAGATAGTCCGCTTTGCCACCATGTCACACCCGAGGACTCACCACTGCGAGGCCCAATCTAGGCTCAGGTGGCTGTCTCTGGAAGCTCACCTCTCCTACCCAACCCTCTGCCTTACATTCAAGCTACTGGGTCCCACACCTCCCCCCAGCCTGAATGGTCTCATCAGGGTGAAACCCAACCGACGGTGCCTGCGCTCATCAGGCCAAACTCTCCTCATGGTTCCCAAGACTAGGACTAAAGCCGGGTCCAGGTGCTTTGCATACGCCACCTCTTCCATCTGGAACAACCTCCCCTTGGAGGTACGGGAGGCCGAGTCCGTCACCAGCTTCCGGACAAAGCTTAAGGGACACCTGCTCAACAGGAGCACATGTCTTTGCCACAGGACCTGACCACGTACAGCCACCCTGGTAGCTCAATAGACCCTGCCACACTTCGCCATCCTGGCAGCATAACTTACCTCCCCCTAAAGATGGGGTGCACTTATGTCCCAACTTATCCCCCTTCCAATTTTCCCACAAAGAAGCTAACCCTAGGTCTTTGGCTACTGCTCGCCTTACCAGAGCACTTTTAATATAATCACTAACTTGTGATGTATAATGGTCTCATTATGTGTAACCTCTTTGTCCTTACAGCCTGCATGTCTTCCACTACCTGCCACCCGTAAACCTATGTATTCTTACTGTTAAAAACTTTACAATCACCTGACTGTACTGATCTGTTACCTGTAAGTTGTTGTTTCACCCGGGTCGCCCCTGAAAAAGGGACCTCCGGGGCCCAGCGGGCCTACCCGGTCATCAAAATTCAATAAATAAATAAATAATAAATTTATAAGGTTTTGCAATACTGTATATCTGTGCTGTGTGTCTGTGTCATCTATTTAAAGTGTAAGTGCAGCCACTTTTTGTGCCTGTCAGGATTGCTGGGTACTCCATGTGGCATGCATAGACCATAGCACCAAGTGCCGCTCCTATCGTGGATCATAGAAGTTAAAGATCACATGGCACTTATCGATGTCGAGTAGTGGAATGTTAATTAAAAGGAAAGAAAATCTCCAAACAAAAGTACTTATATTAAAAGCAGCTCATATCTTGTGTCAGTATAGCAAAATGGAAATAGAAACAAAACAAGAAATGTGACTATGATTATGGAATGAGAAACAAAATGACAAAAAGTACAAAAGAAAGTATATACACACATAAAAAGGTCAGGTTCACCTTCCTGCTCCATATCTTTTTAAAGAACTAATATCTTCTGTCAATATTTCCATAAGGAGCATAATTTTGCATAAGAATATATGACCACATAAGGCCATTTCCTTCTGGTGCACATTATATACAGAGTCCATGATGAGGATTTAAAGTTCTTGGTATGTTACTGACTTCTTCTGTAAAGTAAAAGCACATTGTGCTTGCCCTATACAGTGCTCCCCCCTTTATCCACCCCATCCCCCTTTTTATCCATCACCCTCGCTTACCGCTAGTGTGTGCTCTCCTGTCCCATTTTCCAGAAACATTATCTTCCTCTTTAACAGCCACCCTCTATTATCCACCACCCTCTCTAATACACCAACATTTAAGATGTATAGAGGTTGGTGGATAAAAGAGGGAGCACTGTATAAAATTTCAAAACCAAAAATATTATTGTTAATGTTACTGTTTGTTCTTCCAGGTGTTGGGATTATTAACTTTTTTCACTAGGTATTCTGTTATAGTATTTTAAGGTGTGTTGGGATGCTTTCTTGTAAGCATAGAAGAACAGAACATGCTGCTCTAAGTTAACAGAGTTTAGGATTTCTTGCTAGACTTGCCTTGCTTTTTTTAGTGCTTTCTTTTATTGCAGGTACGCGGCATAGTTGTAGAGTCAGATATTAGTTAAAAACAGCAGCATTAGTATCTGACTTCAGGGCAGCTCAGGGATCTTTGGGAGGTTGTTGAGCAAACATGCTCCATCTCCCCAGGAGCAGTTAGCAACTGGTGCTCGACTGAAGGAAAGTGATTTGTCCTAGGCTGGTAGAGTCAGGATATTAGTTGATAGCAGCAGAGACTTGGCTATATGGAAGGGAGGAAGCCTTGGGCAGCCGAGGACTTCAGTTGAAAAGGAAAGTACCTTGTTACTGCTGTTATTTTATTTTTAAATATATATATCTATATCTATATAGCTATAGATATAGATATAGATATAGATATAGATATAGATATATAGATACACACAAACACACACACACACACATTTTTTTTTTGTGTTCTTCCAGGTATTGGGATTATTAGCTTTTTTTCTCCTAGATATTCTGTTATAGTATTTTAAGGTGTGTTGGGATACTTTTTTGGATGCACTAAGTAACAGAACATGCTGCTCTCAGTTAACAGAGTTTAGGATTTCTTGCTAGACTTGCCTTAATTTCTTTATTGTTTTCTTTTATTGCAGGTAACAGCATAGTTTTAGAGTCAAATATTAGTTAAAAACAGCAGCATTGCATGACTTCAGGGCAGCTCATGAGAGCTTTGGAAGGATGTTGAGCAAACTTGCTCCCCTCCTCCCAGAAGCAGTTAGCAACTGAGGCACAACTGAGGTACAAATATCTAGATACTGCTGCTTTCTGAGGGAACCATACAGAGCTCTAGTGCTCTGAGTACTGTTAGCCTGAGTGTTTCTTGAGGAGGCTGGTGTCTAATTCCACCCCCAACCCCAAGGCTCACTTCCCATTTATTCCCATTTACACCCGCATCATATCCTTTTACATTACAGGATATGAGTCATAGCATGTCAGGTAACTAGGAAGAATATAGAGGACAAGACTGATACGCCAGGTAGAAAATAATGTTATAGAACAGCTCCAGGCAGCATGGGTAGAGATTGCGCACCTCAAATAGCATATTCAGGAGGAAATATATTATAAGAACTGCCTACCATTTCCCCAACATCCAACTGAAGCACCTTGACCGCAGAGGGCAGTTGGTCTGGGAGGTTGGCAGGTGGTTAGGAGGGGCAAATCGGGTGCCCCATCACTCAGTGCTCACCAATACATCACCTTCACAAACCATATAAAAACTACAAACAGGTATTTGCCTCTATCTCTGAAATCAAACAAAGGGGTAGAGGACACTGCAGAGCAGGACACTGCAGCACAGGGGCTAGCACTGCAAAACTCACCCAAAACAGGGACCAAAACAAAAAAGGCAAAAAGGAAATCCAGAACACTTCTCATCATAGGAGACTCCATTATTCGAGAAATTGATACCTAACTCTAGCCAGGGGTAATGGTAAGGGATGTCTCCCAAGTACATCAGCTTGGAGAGACACTGAACACATTGCTAAAATCATGCAGGAAGCAGGAGAAAACATCGATGTCCTGGTACTCATAGGGACTAATGATCTCGCCAGCCGGTCAGTTGTGGAGACCAAGGAACACCTGACCAGGTTGGGAAACAAACTGTTATCCATTTCATCTGGCATCACCTTCTCGGAGATCATGCCAGTCTGAGACAGGGGGGCAGACAAACGGAAGGTCAGAGAAGGGGAGATAGGGGAGCTAAACATGTGGCTCAATGGCTGGTGCCAGGAAAAAGGACACAGATTTGTAGGTAATTGGCAACAGTTTTGGGAGCAAAAGTTCTTTAAATGCAATGAGCTGTACCTGACTAAGGAGGGAATCAGTGCATTGGGGCAGAAGTTTGATGTCTTTGCAGAATATTTAAATTAGCAAATGGGGAGAGGGATGCAGCACCCGATACATTGAATGGGAAGAACACCCCTCCCCCCTCAGCTAGTGCTCAAACAGGAGTTCAGCATGTTTGTAGTTCATTTGCATCACCAGGTAAGGAAAAAGGTCTGACTCCCCATATGACACACAGGGGAAAAGCCGTACCTCACCCCACAACTAACAACCTGAAATCTGGCCAATGGAAAGTCATGTACACAAATGCCCGCGGTCTGAGAAACAAGATCCCAGACCTGAAGGCAACAATGACAAAGGCTAAGCTGGACCTAGTAGCCATTAGCGAGACATGATTCACTAGTAATCACACTTGGGAGACTTCAGTACCCTGCTATGTACTGTTCAGAAGAGACAAAGGTGCAAAAAGGGTGGGGGGGCCTTTATGTCAATGGAAATATCAATGCTACAGAAATTCAGAGTACACATAAGGAGCCAGAAGAACTATGGGTCACCCTGGAAATGGGACAGCCATACAAACTGGGGTTGTCTACAGGCCTCCAGACCAGAGGGAGGAAATAGACACATTACTGTTAAAAGATATACAAAACATGACAGCTAAAGGGGAGGTTCTGATAATGAGAGATTTCAACATGCCAGATACAGATTGGTCAATACCAGCAGGAATATCTGCCAGAACTAGACAAATAGTGGATTACCTGCAGGGGGAGTGCCTCAAACAATTGGTACAACAACCGACAAGAGACAGGGCTATACTGGATCTAGTACTGACTAACAGGGAAAGGATCACAGATCTCCAGGTAGAAGGTGAACTGGGGGCCAGTGACCATCACATGGTATGGTTCAGTTTAGCCACTAGAACTAAATCATCCCATTCCAAGGCAAACATATGGAACTTCAGAGGAGCTGACTTTGATAAGATGGCCAACAGAGGTAAGCTAGCCCTGGAAAGAAGAAATACAGGTGAGGCAGTACAGGCAAAGTGGACAAACATTAAGGATGCAATACTTGAAGCAACATACCATTGTGTTATGGAGAAAAGCAAGAGCAAAAGAAGGAGGAAACCACTTTGGTTCTCAAAAACTGCAGCAAAAAAGGTCAGAGGCAAAAGGTTGGCCATCAGAAAATATAAGGGAATGCAGTGGGACAAAGACAGGGATGCATACCAAACTTCCCTAATGGAAGCAGGGCAGGCAGTAAGGTAGGCAAAGGCCTAAACCAAGGAAACACTAGCACAAACAGTAAAAAGAAGTGGACAAGACTTTCTATAGATACATTGGTGAAAGGAGAAAGTTGAGAGGGGGTATTGCTAAGATCATAGGGGATAAGGGAGAGTGTGTGGAGGAGGATCAAGGAAAAGCATCTATCCTAAATAGATGCTTCTGCTCAGTATTTACTGAGAAGAAGGCAGGGCAGGGCCCGCAGCTCAGCACCATGGACACAAGGGGGAGGGAGAAGTGCACAAGTCCCTTCACAAAAGAAAGGGTCCTACAAGAGCTCGCTAAGCTCAGGGTGGACAAGACAATAGGACCTGATGGCATACATCCCAGGGTACCAAAGGAGCTAAGAGTGGAACTAGCAGAGCCATTAGCAGAACTGTTTAGTGAGTCTCTGAGCACAGGAGAGATCCCAGAAGTCTGGAGAAGGGCTCATGTTATCCTGCTCCACAAGAGTGGCAGCAGGGAGGAGGCAGGGAACTACAGACCAGTCAGTCTTACCACAGCAGTGGGCAAGATTTTATTTTATTTTTATTTTATTTAGTTTTTGTTAACTGGGTAAGTGCGCTAGCCATAGCAATGACTATTTTCAGGCACGACCCTGGAGGATACAAAACAACAATACAAGGAAGGCATTCCAAGTACAGGTACAACAAAAGTCATTTACAACATTTTACAAGCAGGTTGCAAAAAGTTAGCTAACATGGAGTTGTACACAAATACAGGTACAACAAAAGTCATTTACAACAGTTTGCAATCAGGTTGCAAAACATTAGCTAACATGGAGCTGTACAATAACTAAATTGCACCACAGTTTTCTTTGAGGAAGAAAAGACACTACAGAATAACCATTTTCAGTACTAATAAGGGAATTGAGAAGTTAACTTGGGGGGGATAATAGAAGAAGAGAAGTGCATTGCGTATAAGGAGGCAGATCAGAAGGGCGGGATAAGGCTGGGATGAAAAGAACTAGGGAGGTTTGAAACATGAGCATTTGTGGGAAGTGTCAAGATAAGTATGTAACTCTTTTTTAAAATATGCATGACATGTTGATTGGAGCAAGGTTAGTGGAAGGGAGTTCCAGTATTTGGGGGCATGGCAGCCGAAAGCACTAGCACCTTTTGTGGTGCAGTGTCTGGGGATGAACACAGGGGCCTGTTCAGTGGAACACAATCCATAGCAAGGAGTAAGGATTTGAAAAAGGCCTGCCATGGATTTAGGTGTTTGCAGACGGACCATATTGTCAATGATAGAGCCATAAGCATGTAGCCTTAGTTCAGTGGGAGGAAGCCATCCCAGGTCAGAGTAGAGGAGACAGTGGTGTTTCAGCCGATGTGAGGAGGAAGCATAACAACAGATGTTGTTATAAGTAACATCCTATTTCCTAAGGGTCGATTTGCATGCAGAGGCATATGTTGCAGCACTATAGGTAAGTGATGGTAGGAGTATGCCATGGGCAATGGCAAGCCTTGCTGACGGAGTGAGCACATAGTTGGTTCAGTAGGCTATTCCAAGTTTGGCATGTACCAATTTGCAAGTCAGATTGATGTGTGAGTCGAAATTTAAAGATGGATCAAGGGTAACACCCAGATATTTAAATGCAGTTACTACCCCAACTACTGAGCCATTTAAGGAGGTGACTTTAAATTTTGGATGAGCATGCTTGAGCTTCGCATTTGATCCAAAGAGCATAGCTTGGGTTTTAGACTCATTTAGTACAAGTCTGTGGTTTAAAAGCCACTTTTATATTAGTTGGAAGTCAAGATAGACTCATTTGTTTATGTCATCAATGCTTTTTGCACTAGTAAACAGCACAATGTCATCTGCATATAGAAGGGAGGCTGTCCTGTGGAGGTCAACAGTGAAGTTATTTATGAAAAGAGAGAAAAGTAAGGGCCCAAGGATGGAGCCTTGTGGCACCCTGATATTAAAAGTGGTTTTGTCCGAGAGGGTAGAGTTGTATTTCATGATTTGAGACCTATCAGTTAGGTAGTTTCTGAACCATCTAACAATGTTAGTTGAGAAACCTAGTGATCCTAGGGTGGCCAGAAGGATGGAGTGATCAACTAGGTCAAATGCCATAGTCATGTCAATGAAAACTGCACCGGTGAGGAGACCAGAGTCCATAGCCATTTGAGTGACGTGAATATGAGGAGGGCAGTAGTGGTGCTATGGCCTTTGCGAAACCCATTCTAGGCATTGGTGAGTAGATCATGCTTCTGTAAGAAGTCAATTGTCTGGGCAGCTACAAGCTTCTCAAGAATCTTATTTAGGACAGACAGGATGACAATGGACCTATAGTTTGAGGGATCTTTACGATCTCCTTTTTTAAATACTGGAGTAATCCTAGCTGTTTTCCATATGTCAGGGATGTACCCCTGGCACAGGGAGAGGGTGAAAATCCTGGCTAGGGGGGCAGCGATGAAAGGGGCTGCAATCTTTAGAAGCTGGGGCTCTAGATTGTCTGAGCCAGCTGCTGTGCAGTCCAAGATACTGTTTGTCAATCTAAGCACTTCACTTTTTGTGACTGATTTGTAAAAGAACTGAGGACCGTTTGCAATAGGTCAGGTGGATACACTTGGTTGAGCAGGGAAAGAGGAGGTGTAGTTGGTTAAGTCTAAGAATTTATTGTTGAAAAAGTTTGCAATGGTTCTAGGGTTATTACAATGTACCCCATCAAGTGACATGTCGTTAGGGGTGGATGCCAGATTAGAACCAAGAAAGAATTTAACATGTGAACAAAACTTTTTGGGGTCACCATAGGAATTGGTCAGTAGGTCTTTGCAGTACGAGCTCTTGGCTTTTTTGATGTCCTTTTTGCAGGCATTTCATAGAGCCCTGTAATTATTAAGGTTGGAGGCTAGCCCTAAGTTTTTATAACAAATCCAGCTTTTGTCCTTAAGCTTAAGCTTAGCTAATAGGTCAGCTTTCAACCATCGGGTTTGTCTATTTTTTACCCGACGGGTTATGGGTTTGCATTGCTTATCCTGGAGCACTAGGAAGTGTTTCAAGAGCAGGTCCAGGGCAATCTGTGCATCATTGGATAAGAGAATGGGGGACCAATCAGTCGAGGCAGTGTTGTGCAGGAAAAAACGAGAGTCACAATTTGCATAGTTGCGGAAAGTAATGAAGTGAGGTCCCTTCTGGGTAGGCCTGCCTTTGCCCCAGATACAGTACGTTGGGGAGTGATCAGTGATGGCATCTGGTAGTACTCCAGAGGCTATTACATTTTCAGGGTGATTGGTCATTATCCAGTCTAGTGGCATGTTGGAGCGAAGGGCATTTCTGGTCGGTTCACCTATAAGCTGGTGCAGGTTAACACTCTGCAACTTGGTCATTATTGTGATTTGGTTTCTGCCCAGCCAATTTATGTTTAGGTCCCCAAGTATAATGACCTCATTTCTTCTGGCAAGGCATGTGATTTGTTCCAGTAACTCATCCAGCCCTACTTGCCCATTTGTAGGGGGATTGTAGACACATATGACGTGAAGTTTTTTGGAACCAAGAGTGAGCAGATCATGAAGTGCCTCACAGTGGGATAGGGCAGGTGTGTGTACTGCAGAGACATCAAGGTGATCTTTAAAGTAGACAGCTGTTCCACCCCTCTTTTGTGCGCAGCTCTGTCAAGTCTCAGAAAGTTATAATGGGGAAGTGGGCACAGAGAATCAGGTATGGAAGGTTTTAGCCACGTCTCAAGTTAGGCATATAATATCAGGCTTGCATGGGGTGGTCCAAGATTCAAGCTCAGTAAGATTGTGAGCAAGGCTCCTGATATTGTGATGTGCTATGATAAGACCTTTGGCATTGGTAATAGTGTCAGGTAGAACATTGGTTGGTCCTGGATTTAATTGAACATCGCCAGAGAGCAGGCTAGAATGCAAGATAAAGTACCAGAGCTTGAGGTGCAAGAAAGAACCACAGGCATATAGGTGTAGGTGGCATTTCTTATGTACATGGGCAACCCAGTGGATCCAGATCCTGTTTAGTAGTACTGGGGAAGGGTCATAGCAGGGAGTAGGAAGTACCAGAAGATTAGAGTAGTAGTAATCCTGGTATGCGAAGTGGGGGGATGCTTTATTTTGGAGTGCTGCAGGCAAGGACAAGAGGAGTAGTGGTAGTGTGATCATAAGATACAGTAGCATCAGTGGGGTCATTTTTAGTTGTATTATAGTGGGGCTGTGACTAACAGTTCACGGTCCAAAGAGGTTGAGAGTCAGCCAAAAAAAGGTATACTTAGATTATGGAGACATTCCTTAATGAGAGTATAGTGTAACACCTACAATCCATAGGAACATAGGATCCAAGACAACATGGGTTTACAACAGGAAGGTCCTATCAAGCTAATCTCATAGATGTCTTTGACTGGATAACCAGAGTGGTGGACCAAGGAGGTGCAATTGATGTCGCCTACCTTGACTTCAGCAAAGATTTCGATACTGTTCCACACTGAAGATTGACTAATAAGCTAGGTAGCCTCAGGGTGAGAAGTTGGTCAACTGGGTGGCAAAATGGTTGGCAGGCAGAAAACAGAGAGTGGTGGGTGTACAGTATACAGTTAGAAGAGATACAAGTCACAAGTGGGGTACCTCAGGGATCAGTCCTGGGGCCAGTCCTCTTCAATATCTTCATCAGTGACATTGCAGATGGACTGGAGGGTAAAGTTTGTCTGTTTGCAGATGACGCCAAGATCTGCAACACAGTAGATGATCCAGATGGGGTGGGCAGAATGAGAAGAGGTCTGGAAAAATTGGCAAAATGGTCTGAAGAGTGGCAAATGGGATTTAACGCAGATAAGTGCAAGATCATGCACATATGAAAGAGAAACCCTGAAGCTACCTATAGGTTACATAGAAACACAGAAATATAGACTTTGATGGCAGATAAGGACTGCTTGGCCCACCTACTCTGCCCACTACCCTACCTATTGGATAAGCTGCAGATCCTAGTTAACCAATAGCATACCTCTTACTACCCCCCACCAGAATTGCCTTATGTCTGTCCCATGCATTCTTGAATTCTCCCACTTTTTTTGACCCCATGACTTCCTCAGGAAGGCCGTTCCATGCATACACCACCCTCTATGTGAAAAAATATTTCCTTACATTGCCTCTGAGCAGTCCTCCCTCTATCTTCAAATTGTGTCTCCTTGTTCTTGCACATCTCTTTTTCTGAAAGATGCTAACCTCTTGGACTTTGTTGATTCCCTTGAGGTACTTGAAAGTTTCTATCATGTCCCCCCCACCATCCTGTGCTGGCAATCACAAGAGAAGAAAGAGACTTGGGCATCATCAACACAGATGACCTGAAATCATCCAAGCAGACCACTGAAGCAGTAGGTAAGGCTAGAGGGATGTTGGGGTGTATTAGTAGGGGTATCACAAGTCATAAGAGGAAGGTAATAATCCCTCTTTACAAGAGACTGGTTAGGCCCCATCTGGAGTACTGCATGCTATACTGAAAGCTGCACCTGCACATGGACATTAACAAAATGGAGGCAGTCCAGAGAAGGGCAACCAAAATAGTACAGCGACTGTATCAGAAAACATATGAGGACATATTAATGGAGCTTAATATGTATACCCTAGAGCAAAGGAGGGACAGGGGGTGATATGATCGAAACATTCAAACATCTTAAGGGCAGTAACAAGATGAAAGAGTCTAACATGTTTCAATATAAGAAAAATAGCAGGACAAGAGGACACAGCATGAGATTAGAGGGAGGCCGAATAAGGGGTAATGTGAGACAGTTCTTTTTCACAGAAAGGGTGGTGGATGTATGGAACAGCCTACCTCAGGAAGTGGTGAATATGAATATAGTGCAGGGCTTCAAACAGGCATGGGATAGGCATAAGGGAGCAATACAGATGAGTATGAATAAATAGGCCATTGACAGAATAAAGGCCTATGGCACATTCATAAGGTAGAAAAAATGGACAGACTGGATGGGCCTTGCGTTCCCTTATCTGCCGTCAACTTCTATGTTTCTATGTAACAGCAATAGATGCTATACAGTTATTGCATTGTATCTTACTAGTTGAGGTAAGCACAAATTTTGAAATGTTTGGCACAGTGATTATTGCTTACAAATACTGTATATCCTATACTGTTCGTGTTAGCAGGGCATTTCTGGAAACCTCAGTATTGATATGTTCGGCACAGTGATTATAGGTTAGGATTTTCTGTTCTACTGAAGTGTAAGCAAGATTTAAAGGGCAGACTGCTTCTGATTGTGTTTAGGGAACAGACTGCACTTATTTGTGGGGTAAGCTTTGTTGGTTGGATAACTTTTACATGAGGGTGAGGTATCGGAGAGCTGGGGGAGCCACGAGCAGAACTGGACAAAAGTGAATGGGAGGTGTCACGGGTGTGGTATGGGCATCCTTCTACTGAAAATGAGTGGGGACACTGGTGGGTAAAAAGTGAGACAGGAAGGGTGGTAGGCAGCAACAACTGTGGGGCATCAATCTTTCTGAAAATTGCATAGAGAGAGGGAGGGTGTTTGGTGTGCAGGCAAATAAGGCAGCTTAGGAATGAGATCAGCTGTTTATAAATGGAGCTTAGGTGAGGAATGCGGGCTACAATGGAGAACGACTCAGTGGCTGGGGAGGGAAGGAGGGTAACTGAGAGGGGAGGACAGATCAAAAAGAGAGAGAGGGGAGGAGCGGAATAAGGTGGCAGATGGGGGAAGGAGACAGAGGATCCCGGTTCAGAGGACAAATGAGGGTGGGAAAGGGGAGGAATGGAGGACAGGAGGGAAGGAAGAATCTAACAGTCGCAGAGTCAGCAGCGGTGGGGTGGTGAGCAGAAAGAAGAAGGAAATAGGTGGTGATTAAGGGATATCAAAAAATTGGTTTGCAGTACTGTCAGGATCGGGGGATGTGTTAGGGGGAGTGCGGGTGGAGGAACTGATGACAGACCAGGCAAGAAGGGAGCGGGAGGGGGGTCAAGGGGTTGAAGGGACATGATATGGGGACAGGTCGAGTAAGAGGGGGTTGTGGGGAAGGGGGGAATGGGAGGTATGAGAAGAAAGGGGTAGGAATTCATCGGGGGAGGAGGCAGGTGGAGCCCAGTGAAGAGGGGAGGTAAAATCAGAGGAGAGAGGGGAGAAGGAGGGGAGGGCAGAGCAGAGACATGGGACATTACAACAGGAGTGGAAAGGGGAACAACTGCACTGGAGGAGGAGTGGAGAGGAAGTGGATGGGATAAAGGAAGGACAAGGTGAGTAGAACATGAAAACGGGGGTGGGATCCTAGTGCTGGGAGCCTCAGTTCTGAAGGACATCAGATGGGGAAGCAAGAGGAAGAGGCATAGTCACATAAGGGTGGAGACCATGCCAGGTATGGTAGCGGAAAGGGTGGGTCAATCTGTTCTGAAGTATGTTAGGAGTGGTAGGGAGAAACCTCACATAGTTCTGCATGTGGAAACAAATGACCTGGCGGGAAATATGGTAGATGTAGTCCAGAGGAGGTTTGTGGAACTGGGGCTCATTTGTGAGGAGTCAGGAAGATCAGTAAGTTTCTCGGAGGTGCTTCCAGTACCCAGGATGAGCACGGCAAGGAAACTGAGGATAGAGGGATTTAACACGTGGCTAAGAGAACTGTGTCAGTCCTAAGGGTATGGCTTGGAGGGGGGAGTGGGGAAGGACCTCAGAATAGAGATGCAGCGAAATTTTATTTCGCCTGCGAAATACCGCCAAAATTGCCAATTTCACCCCGTGAAACATTTCGCGAAATTAGGTAGCAGCAGCAGGAGGCAGCAGTGAGGCTCGGGAGCACCATACCAGGGCGAGGAGGAGGAGGTCTACCAGCAGGACGCATCCTCCCGTGCAGCCAGATGAATCCCCCACCCGTGACTGTGATGCAGCACCATGGAGGACCCATCTGAGACGCCACCACCCTGATCATCCTGCAGCTCCCCCAAGTCAAGTGGTGGTCACCAGGGCAGACCTGGAGGCTGTGCGCACTGAGGTTCAAGGTGTGCATCATGACCTCGACCAGCTTAGCCAGGAGGTCATGGGGTACTTCCAAAAAATAATGGATGACCAGAAGAAGGTCTTGGACCTCCTGGTGGAGCTTCATGTTGGTGGTGGTGGCAGTGCACAGCCACAGTGAATGGCCAGTGGCTGTGGTGCTGGGCCAGTGTTGTTTTTTTTTCTTCTCCTTTATTTGTTTTTTTCACTGTTCTTGTTCTACACCCCCTCCCTTATAAAAGACCCCACCAAAAAAATCCAAAAAACAACAAAATCTTTTCTGTCCACTTTGTCTTCTGTTATGTTACTCCATTTTTTATGTTGATTGCGCGCATGCGCAAGAAACATATTAGTGTCAGTTTTCCACAAGCAGATTGTGAAGGCATGCACCGTTGGTGCCTAATGCCCCACAGCCTGCAAAGGCTTGTCCCCCGTCCCCCAATGCCGTGGCATGCTGCTGCTGACACTAGTTCAGCCAGCATGCCACAACCTTCTAAAAAAGTAGCCACTGAAATCAGGGGCCGCCTCGTCATTGCAGCGTCTGCCATCCACTGCAATGAGGGAGCAATTCGTCATTGCAGAGTGGGATGTGAAACCCCTGATATTGTTTGTGAACATGGCAGTGGGTTGCCGCCGTGTTCACAAACAATATAACCCCCTCCCCCCCACCGTGTTTACTTGCCGACAGGGGCCCTAATCCCTATCGGCAGCGTTCTGCGGTTTCTGCAGTTGTTGACGGGAGCCTCCACTCCCCATCGGCATTCCTGTAACCCCCGGTTTTGTTCCTGCCGATGGGGTACCAAACTCGCCGGCATAATGATATCGCTCGTTTGTTCCTGCCGACGGGGTGCCCAATCCCCGTTGGCTACTGCTGGCCTCAAAACAAAAGCCTCTGCTGGCATACTGAGCCCACCCCAGCATGCCAGATGCCCCGTGAAAGGAAAACAGTCCCGCAATGTCTTTTGTTTTTTTCTCCTGACAAAAGGAACTGTCCTCGGCTCGCCCTGCCTCCCACCGCAACCCGCACCACCCACTGTGCACCCTGCCTCCCCACACACCCCTCACCCCATACTTACCTCCGGAGCTTGGCGCGACAATCTTCTGTGGGCCAGGAACACATCTGCACTCTTCAAAGCCGACCGCGAACTGAGAAAATGCCGGTAAGCTGTATAATGTAATAAATAGGGTTTTTTCAACTTTAGTGCATATCTCTGGCATTTTTGGGAATTTTTTCACCAAATTTTCAACATGGGGTTTTTGGGACCCCTCCTCATGAATTCTTGAACTGTCATGGCATTAATCGGCCCCGAAAGGTGGTTTCGTGGTCACTATGCAGAATCACCCTTTGGGGCCGATTAATGAAATGACAGTGCCAGTGTTCACGAGATGGGCACTCAAAAAGCCTATGTTGCAAATTTGGTGGAAAAAAATCCAAAAAATTACTGTTTTACGGGCGTGTGTTGTGCAGTTGCTAAATCGCTCGTAACTTCACAAATTTACAATATTTTCATGCCAGATTTTCAACATTGGCATTTTGTCACACCTCCTTGTGAGCAGTACAGCTGTCATTGTTCACATCCTGGCCAAAATGTGTTTTTGCACTTCTGGCGCAGAATAGTGCGGGCGCTGTGGGAAATCACTGTTCAGGACAGATTAAGAAAATGACAGTGACACTGTTCATGAGTAGAGGTCCTAAACTGCCTATGTTGAAAATTTGGTAATGATACTCCATAAAATGACTGTTACAAGCGTGCGTTGCGCAGTTGGCACGCACGCTTGTAACTTCGCGAATTTATAATATTTTCACTCCAGATTTTCAACATTACCATTTTCCAAGACCTACTTATGAACAGTGCAGCTGCCATTTTCCCATCCTGGATGAAATGTGTTTTCACACTTTCGGCGCAGAATAGAGTGGTCGCTGTGGGAAGTCAGTGTTAGGGACAGATTAAGAAAATGACAGTGGCGCTGTTCATGAGCAGAGGTCCTAAAATGCCTATGTTGAAAATTTGGTGATGATAGCCCATCAATTGACTGTGTTACAAGTGTGCATTGTGCACTTTCCATGCACCCTTGTAACTTTGCAGATCTTTAATATTGTCACACCAGATTTTCAACAGTGCCATTTTTTCACACCTCCTTATAAGCAGTACAGCTGTCATTTTTCACATCCTGACTGAAATTCATTTTCACAGTTCCAGTGCAGAATAACGTGGTCACTCTGGTAAGTCAGTGATCGGGATAGAATAAGAAAATGAGAGTGGCACTGTTCATGAGCAGAGGTCCTAAAATCCCTATGTTGAAAAATTGGTGACAAAACTCCATAACATGACTGTGTTACAAGCGTGCGTTGAACTGTTTCCACGCACCCTTGTAACTTCACAAATTTGTAATACTGTCACGTCACATTTTCAACAGTGGCATTTTTTCACAACTCCTTATGAACACTACTGCTGTCATTTTTCACATCCTGGCTAAAATATATTTTTGCACTTCTACTAGCTGCTAGCACGGTCACTGTGGGAAATCAGTGTTTGGGACAGATAAAGATCGACCGAGTGAGGGGGGGTGACCAACCTCAACTGAGCTCTGTCGGGACTGCTGCGGATTTGTTTATGGGCAGACAAAGGCCCCAACACAAGAGCCCAGTACAAAAGGGCAGCCTGCGGCACTGGAAGAAACAGAACGAGAGAGCGAGTGAGGGAGGGGGAGTGAGCAAACTCACCGAAGCGCTGTCAGAACTGCTGCGGATTTCTTTGTGGGCAGAAAAAGGCGTCAATACAGGCAGCAGCCCAATGCAAAAGGCCATCCTGCAGCGGTGGGAGAAACAGTACTAGCGAGTGAGACAAGGGGACTTAGTGAGCTCAACGGAGCTCTATCAGGACTGCTGGGATTTCTCTGTGGGCAGAAAAAGGTGCCAATGCAGGCAGGAGCCCCGTACAAAAGGGTAGCTTGCAGCGCCACAACAAACAAAATGAGCGATGACAGAGGGAGACTGAGCGACCTCAACGGAGCTCTGTTGTGACAGCTGCGGATTTCATTGTGGACAGACAAAGGTACCAATGCAGCCAGGAGCCCCATACAGAAACGCAGTCTGCGGTGCCAAGAGAAACAGAATGAGCGAGTGACAGAGCGGTAGTGAGCGAGCTCAACGGAGCTCTAGTGTGACTGCTGCAGATTTCTTTGTAGGCAGAAAATGCGGCAATGCAGGCAGGAGCCCAGTACAAAAGGCCAGCTTGCAGCGCCGGCAGAAACAGAATGAGAGAGTGACAGAGGGGGAGTGAGCGAGCTCAATGGAGCTGTGTCGGGACTGCTTCAGATTTCTTTCTGGCCAGAAAAAGCCACCAATGCAGGCAGGAGCCCAGTATAAAGGGCAGTCTGCAGCACCAGGAGACACAGAGCAGTGAGTGGAAGTCAGTGAGCTCAAGGGGGGCTCTGTTGGGACTGCTGCAGATTTGTTTGTGGGCAGAAAAAAGCAGCAATGCATGCAGGGGCCCAGTACAAAAGGGCAGCCTACACTGGCAGAAAACCAGAATGAGCGAGTGAGTGAGCTCAACAGAGCTGTATTGTAACTGCTGCAAACTTCTTTGTGGGCATACGAAGGCAGCAACGGAGGCAGGAGCCCAGTAGAAAAGGGCAGCCTGCAGCATTGGCAGAACAGAATGAGCGAGTGAGAGAAGAGGAGTGAGTGAGCTCAACGCAGCTTTGTCGGGACTGCTGCAAATTTCTTTGTGGGCAGAAAAAGGTGACAACAGAGGTAGGAGCCCAGTACAAAAGGGCAGCCTGCAGTGCCAGGAGAACCAGACTGAGTGAGTGAGAGAGGAGGAGTGAGCCACCTCAATGGAGCTCTGCCGGGACAGCTGCAGATTTCTTCCTCAGCAGAACAAGGTGCCAATGCAGGCAGCAGCCCAGTACAAAAGAGCAGCCTGCAGCACCAGGACAAACAGACTGAGCCAGTGACAGAGGGCCACTGAGCGAGCTCAACAGATCAACTCAATCAACATTCAGCATTGACAAATGCTTGTCTTTAAATGTTTCCACCTTGCTCCTTCTATCCTAACCACAAATGTCAAGTATAAGCACTTTACTCTGAACAAACATATTTTCCAAAGCTAAGTGAGAGTGAATCTTGGCTCTGCTCATGTAAAACAGGGCCCTCGGGTAATGAAATGCTTCCCAAAAAAATGTGACATCAAATTGAGACTGAAATGCACTGTCAGTCCTGATGTTTAGTGGTGCCCCACCAGCAACATTATAATGTTGTTTTAGACACCGTTTAAAAGTGTCTTTAGGTCCTATCTTTTTTCTGCCACTGTAGCACAGGCAGGAAATGTCCAGAAATGTTTCCAAAAAAGTTGCACAGTACATTGAGAGTGAAATTAGGTGTGAGACACGCAGTTACAGGCTCATGCCCACCCTGCGGACCCAAATGTGCTGTTTTCTGCACGTTTTAAATGCTTTTTGGACCTACGTGTGTGGCTGCCCATTCAAATCATGTCCCACATGTCCAGAAATGTTGCCCAAAAAATTGCACAGTACACTGAAAGTGAAATCAGGTCTCAACCATGATGTTTTATGTTGCCCCACCACCACCAGGACCAAACAATGGTCTTTGGTCCACTTTTACAATTATCTTTAGGCCCTATCTTGTTTCTGCCACAGCAAATGTCCAGAAATATTGCAGAAAAAATGGTACATTAAATTGGAAGTGGAATCTGGTCTCAGCCATTATGTTTTAGGGTGTCTCCCACCACCCAGACATTAAGTATCTGAAATAGGGCCTATTTACCCAATATTTCTTCCTGAAACTCACTGCTGCTGGTGCCAAACAAGGCCTACAAGTCCAGAAATGTTTACCCAAAAATGTGACATCAAATTGAGACTGAAATATGCTGTCAGTCCTGATGTTTTATGGTGCTCCACCACCCTAGGGACCTGAAAAGGGGTGCCAACATTCAGAGAAAATGAATTCTTTCTGCAAAATGCTGCTGCTGTGTTTCAATTGATTGACATAGAAATGCAGAAGTATCATTTTCCTATCACTGTGCTGCCGTACTAATTGTCTAGTTGTGTTGACTGACTGACTCTGTGGTAGTAGCTTGCCTGGTGGTGGGGAGTGAATGACATTTTGGGGCACTGTAGCTTGCTGCCTGCTGCTGTCTGACTACTACTTGCCAAGTTGCCACAAGAACTACTGTTCTGGATGGTTGATGTCTGGTGGATTATCCTCACACAGTCCATACTGCTGCTGATGAACACGTAAGTATCTGTCTTCATTGTTTGTCCTGTTCAAGGTAATGGTGTTGGTGGGTTGGTATTATGGCATCTTAAGTTCTAATATGCTTGTACTGCTGTTATATTATTTTTCAGTATGCTGTGGATGACATCATCACGCCGGGCCTTGAGGGAGGGAGTTGTATGGATCTTCCCAATTTCCCAACACAGACAGTAAGTATTGGAATGTTCATACAAGTGTGATATGTCTGTTACTGCCATATGGTTGTCTGAGCTTGATAGTAATTGTGTTATTTTTTGCCTTTTTCAACATCAGGAATTCAGGTGAAGTTAAGTATTTTTCCATCCTGCTGCAGGACCAGGTCTGGGGGATTTATTTAATTGTGCCCTTGCGCGATGTTTCCACTTTCACAGTCCTTGAGGTAAGTATGTCTTCATTTTTTATGGTTCTCTGGGGCGGGAGAGGGGGTGGATGGTCAGACTCACATGTGATGGGGAAAATTTTCAACAATCACCAAAATTTGTTCTTAATTTTTTTCTTATGTCAAGGTACGCAGTGCTGATAGGGGAAGGGGAATGCCTGCTAGTGCTACTATGGTGCATCGGACCTTGTCAGGATTGGAATCATGTGCACCACAGCATGTTCCTGTGGGGAATATCCTCAGTTGAATGACATCACATTACAGGGTATGGTAAGTATACATTTTTATGTTGCTTGTACGCATGTGCAAGAAACATTAGTACCATCATCCGAGTTTTCGGAGGTGTGGCACCTGTCTTCCAATTCAGTCAGTGTGTTTGCAGGCGCAGCCCCAGTTACCCAATCACTGCTGCAGCTGTCTATGACAGCAGTTGAAAATGCAGTGGCATACAGCTGAAAGGGAGAGCTCCGCTTCAGTGACCAGAGTTCTCCCCACCACACACACACATGCACGTAAGCACGCATACTGCGTGCTGATGGCGCTCCCTACCCCACCACGCACACAATGTATGGCGGCCAGGGGTGCCCAATCCCCTGTCTCTGCTCCGCACCCCCAAAAGCTGTCCAGGTGCTATGCTGGGAGCCTACCCCAGCATGGCAAAAACTTCCTATAACAGGGGTGCAATCCCCTAACCCAGCTCACGGCACACACCCAAAAGCTTTCCAGGTACCGCGCTGAGGCCCACCCCAGCGTGTAAGCTTGTTATGGCCGACAGGGGTGCCCAATCCCCATCAGCTCCAGCCCACCCAAACAGCCTTTTCCAGCTGCCACGCTGGGAGCCCACCCCAGCGTTGCAAATGTCCAACGTCAGTTCTTAATAAAAAACAACCTGTAAAAAGGTCCTCGTAGTCTCCCTGCCCCACAACCTGCACCCACCCACTGTGCACCCTGCCTCCCCACACCCTGCCCACCCCATACTTACCTCCGGAGCTCAGCGTGACGATCTTCGGTGGACCGGGAACACGTCTGCACTCTTCAAAGCCAACTGCGAACTGAGGAAATGCCGGTAAGCTGTATAATGGAATAAATAGGGTTTTTTTCAACTTTGTTGAATATCTCAGGCATTTTTGGGAATTTTGGGCCCAAATCTTCAACATGGGGTTTTTAGGACCCCTCCTCATGAATTCTTGCACTGTCATCGCGTTAATCGGGCCTGAAGGATGATTTCACGGTCACTGCGTGAAATCACCTTTTGGGACCAATTAACAAAATAGAAATATAGAAACATAGAAACATAGACTTTGACGGCAGATAAGGACTGCTAGGCCCATCTAGTCTGCCCATTTCCCTACCTACAGGATAGGCCGCAGATCCTAGTTAACCAACAGCCTATTTCTTCCTACCCCCCACAAGAATTGCCTTATGTCTGTCCCATGCATTCTTGAATTCTCCCTAGTTTAGACCCCACAACCTCCTCAGGAAGGTTGTTCCATGCATCCACTACCCTCTCTGTGAAATAATACTTCCTCACATTGCCCTGAATCACCCTCCTTCTATCTTTAAATTGTGTCCCCTTGTTCTTGCAAGTCTCTTTTCTGAAAGATGCTACCCTCTTGGACTTTGTTGATTCCACTGAGGTACTTAAAAGTTTCTATCATGTCCCCTCTCCTTCTTTCCTCAAGGGTATACATGTTAAGCTCCTTTAGTCTCTCATCATCTGGCTTCTCTTGCAGACCCTGCACCATTTTAGTTGCCCTCCTCTGGACTGCCTCTATCCTGTCTATGTCCTTGCGGAGTTGGGGTCTCGAACTGGAAACAGTACTTCAGATGGGGTCTCACCAACTGTCTGTACAGAGGATAACAACTTCCTGTTTTCTGCTGATGATGCCTCCCTATACATCCCAGTATACCCCCAGCCCTCCCTACTGCCTTCTCACATTGCTTGCTAACCTTAAGGTCGTCTGATATGATTACCCCCAGGTCCCTTTCCTTTTTTGTTGTTGTTACTACCTCCCCACCCATTGTGTATTCTTCCCCTGGGTTCTTGTTTCCCAGGTGCATTATTTTGCACTTCTTTGCATTGAATCCTAGCTGCCATACTTCTGACCATTCCTCCAACCTTGCCAAGTCCCTTTTCATCCTTTCCACGCCTCCTTGTGTATCAACCCTGTTGCAGATCTTTCTGTCATCTGCAAAAGGCATACTTTCCTTCAGTCCCTCTGCAATGTCACTGATGAAGACATTAAAAGGACTGGACCAATACTGAACCCTCAGGTACCCACTAGTAACCCCCTTTCTTCAGAGTGGACTCCATTTACAATTATCTTCTGTGTCCTGTTGTCCAGCCAATGTTTACCCAGGCTACCACCCTGGGTCCCTCCCAGGTTGGTTAATTTGACTATTAATCTCTTGTGTGGGACTGTGTCAAATACCTTGCTAAAGTCTAGGTAGGCCATGTCCACAGCCCCTCCCTGGTCTACTACTTTGGTCACCCAGTCAAAGAAATCTATTAGATCGTCTGACATGACCTTCCCACTGTGAACCCATGCTGCCTTGGGTCCTGTGCCCCACTGGCCTCTAGGTACTCAACTATTCTTTCCTTCAGAAGTGACTCCATCACTTTCCCTACCACAGAGGTCAGACTGACAGGTCTGTAGTTTCCTGCCTCTGTCTTGGTACCACTTTGTGAAGGGGAATCACATCCGCCTTCCTCCAGTCCTCGGGTACCACACCATCCTCCCATGATTTATTAAAAAGAGTAGCCAGTGGTTTCACTAGTTCCTCCCTTAATTCTTTTAGAATTCTGGGGTGAATTCTATCAGGACCCATTGCTTTGTCCACCTTCAGTTTTAGGAGTTCTTGCAGAACCCTTTCTTCTGTGAAAGGACTGGGATCAACCCCCTATCAAGAGTGCTTCTGTTTATTGGATGAGGCACTTCCCCCTCCTCTTTTGTGAATACTGAGCAGAAATATTCGTTCAGTATTCCTGCTTTTTCACTGTCCCCCTCTGCCCACCCACCGTTCATTCTATTCAGCCTCACTATCCCTCCCTTTGTCTTTCTACGCTCGCTGATGTACCTATAAAAGGTTTTATCCCCCTTCTTAACTGAGTTGGCGATCTTTTCCTCAGTTTGGGCCTTTGCTATTCTGACTTCCCTCCCTGCTTCCTTCTGCCTTAACTGGTACAGCTCTCTGTCCTGCTCCTTCTGAGTTTCCTTATACTTCCGGAATGCTATCTTTTTCTTCCTGACTTTCACAGCCACCTCTTTTGAGAACCATAGTGGCTTTTTCTTTCATTTTGATTTGTTTATTTGCTTCACACAAAGGCTTGTTGCCTCTGTGATGGCGGTTTTGATAATTCCCCATTGTTGCTCCACACCTCCTTCTAGCCTGTCTGCTAGTGCTTTTCTGAGGCACTCTCCCATCTTGCCAAAGTCAGCCCTTCTAAAGTCCATTACCCTCACTTTTGTATGGCTTGACTCTGTAGCTGAGTTTAATGTGAACCACACTGTTTGATGGTCATTTGTCCCCAGATGGCAACCCATTTCTAGATCTGAGATCCTCTCACTGCCCCCATTTGAGAGTATGAGGTCTAAGATTGCTCCCTCACGAGTGGGTTCCGAAACTAGCTGTCTAATGCCTGCCACCTGTAGGGCATCAAGAATGGCCCTGCTCTTGGATGTGGCTGCAGCAAATGTGCTCCAGTTAACATCTGGAATATTCAGGTCTCCCATCAACAGTATCTCCCCTTTCTCTGCCATTCTAAGAATGCCTTCTATCATATCCTTGTCCATTTCTTACCCCTGACATGGGGGTCTGCACACAACCCCTGTGCGGATTGTGGTGCCCTTTCCAGTCTCCAAGGTGACCCACAGTGCCTCCTCTCCTCCCTGTTTACTCTTTTGTTCAGTTGCTTTTATCCCTTCCTTTACATAGAGAGCTACTCCTCCACTCTTCTCTCCTGCCTGTCTCTCCTGTAGGTTATGTACCTGGTATGTTAATCCAGTCATGGTTCTCTGTGTACCATGTTTCTGTGACTGCTACGATATCCAGGCATCCTCTTCCATTAGGCCATCAGCTCAGGAGCTTGTTGCCCAGACTACGGGCATTGGTACTCATACCCTCCATTTCCTGATGGCCTTACTCCCTTTTGCCCCATCCTGTCCTTTTGCCTTTGTCACTTTCTCCATTTACCCCTGCCCTTCTCCTATCGACACCTCTATGTTGGTGTTTGCTGCACTACTACCATGATTATTTGGGGGCTAGGATTTTCCTGCTCCTTTCCAGTGCCTCCTCCCTTGACTAGTTTAAAGCCTATCACCTAGGATCCTGGTTCCCCTCCCTGACAGATGCAGCCCATCATGCCAGTTTAGGCTTGCATCACTCCAGGTGGACTCCCAGTCCCCAATGAAGCCAAATCCCTGAGCTCTACATCAGTTTTTCAACCACTGATTGAATCCCATGGTGCGGAACACCCTAATCTCTCCTATGACATAGATGGGTAGCACCTCCGAGAAGGTTACCTTGCGTGATACTTGTCTAAGGCCCCTCCCCAATTCCACAAACTCTTCCTGCACTTCTCTAATCCCTTTCTTGGCCAGGTCATTTGTCCCTAGGTGGACAATGACATCCAGCTCCCTCCCCTGTGCAGCTGCTCCGGCAATCCTGAGGATTCGCTCCCTGTCCCTCCAAGCCATGGCGCCAGGCAGGCACCTTACCTCCCTCTCCCCTTCCTCCCCCAGTTCTACCTTCCTAACAATGGAGTCCCCCACCAGGAGTTGTTTCCTTCCCCTGCAGGGTCCCTGCCACCCTCCTGTGGGTCTCCTTTGTGGAGGTTCCCAGCATCCTCCTTGGTCTCCACTGTGGGTGCCTCCATAGAGGAACCACACTTTGCCAGAATGGCATAGGAATTGTGGAGAGGTACAACTGGAGGGATGCACCTCTGTTCCACCACCCTCACCCTCCCTGAGCCCACTGTGGTCCAACCGCTCCTCTTTCTTGGCAACCTCTGAGGCAACGGCAGTGGCACTGGTGGTCCCTGGATGGAAGAGGAGGTCTCACAAATTCCGGCCAACTCAGCCTGGAGATGAGCAACCTCCTCCCTCAGCCCAGAGAGGTGCCTACAGATGGGACAACACCGCATCCTCCAGAACATTTCCTGGAAGACTGCTGCTCCACAGCCACTGCACTGCACCACTCCAATCATGTCTTATTTCTGGCCCCTTAACTGTTTGCAATCCTTACTCTTTCCTCTGTTTTTTTTCTCTCTCTCCTTACTTTCTGCCTGTGTGCCCTTTAAGCTCCTGATTGTCCTGTTCTGAGACAAGAATGTCCTATATTTCTCAGTAGACCACTTACTTGCTCAGAGGCAGACCTCCAGCAGCTAGAGGGGGCCAGAGAGCTACTCTTGCCCTTCTAGGATGGTGGGTCCTTGGTGGTTCTGTGATCACTCACTTCCTGCCCCTAAACAGGAATGACACTGCCAGTGTTCATAAGGTGCGCTCTCAAAAAGTCTATGTTGAAAATTTGGTGAAAAAATTCCTAAAAATGACTTTTACGAGCGTGCGTTGCGCAGTTCCTACTGCAGCTCTTAAGTTTCTTGAATTTTCAATATTTTCCTCCAGATTTTTCAAAATTGCCATTTACCACACCTCCTTATGAGCAGTACAGCTGTCATTTTTCACATCTCACCCAAAACGTGTTTCCACCCACGTAGCACACAATGGCGCAGTCGGTGTGCGAAATCAATGTATGGGACACATTAAGAAAATCACAGTGACACTGTTCATGAGCAGAGGTCCTAAAATGGCTATGTTGAAAATTTGGTGAAAAAATTCCTAAAAATGACTGTTTTACGAGCGTGCGTTGCGCAGTTCTTACCCAGGCTCGTAAATTCGCAAATTTTTAATATTTGCACTCCAGATTTTCAACATTGTCATTTTACCACACCTCCTTATGAGCAGTACAGCTGTCATTTTTCACATGTCTCCCAAAATGTGTTTCTGTGGATGTAGCGCACAATGGCGCAGTCAGTGTGCGCAATCAATGTTTGGAACAGATTAAGAAAATCACAGTGACATTGTTCATGAGCAGAGGTCTTAAAATGGCTATGTTGAAAATTTGGTGAAAAAAATTCCTTCAGCCATTCTGCAGTGTTACAAAAGATGACCCTGCAGCACCCCACTGGTCACCCCCTCTCCCTAGACTGCACCCCATTTACCACCACTCTCTGCCTCCTGTCTGTTAGCCAGTTTCTAACCCAGTTTACCACCCTTTCCCCCATGCCCAGCCTACCCAGCTAGTTTATTAGCCTCCTATGTGGGATGGTGTCAAAGGCTTTACTGAAATCAAGGTAAGCGTTGTCCACTGCCCCACCATGATTCACTTCCTTTGTCACCCAGTCAAAGAAATCAACCAGATGTGTCTGACATGATGTCCCCACTGTGAATCCATGTTGTCTATGGTCCTGGGCTCCAATGGCTTCTAGATGCCCCACTATCCTTTCTTTAAGCAATGCCTCCATGATCTTCCTCACTACTGAGGTGAGGCTGAACGGCCTATTTTTCTCTGCCTCCTCCCTGCTGCTGCATTTGTGTAGAGGAACCACATGTGCCCTCCTCCAATTCACTCACGTTGAATGACTCAGTGAACATGGCTGCCAGAGGTACTGCTATCCCCCTTCGCAGTTCTCTTAATATCCTTGGGCATATGTCATCTGGTTCCATCGCTTTGTCCACCTTCAATTTAGTGAGCTCCTGCAGGACTCTTTTGCCTTTGAATGGACTATTGTCCACCTCTTCATCCCCTTGGCAACTGCTGTGGCCCTTGCCGCTCCCACTCTTCTGTGAATACTGAGCGGAAAGACACAGTGGATGACTTAGGAGGAAGGCATGGAACTATCACTTCCAAATACCTAACCAGCACATACAAGCAAGCAACATTTGGCATTGACAAATGCTTGTTTTCTCTGCTTCTTCTTCCCACTTGTTAGGTAAATGCAGGTATGCAGATTGATTAGTGTCCAACATTTTGTCTTATCTTTGCTCTTGCTTAGGTCATTTTCCCTCTGTTGATATTTCAGTATGTCGTATCTTGATGACTACATGATCAATCCAGGCCATGCAGGAGCTGTGTTGTGTCATTGGAAGACAGGGGTGTTGCTTGAACTGCGATGCTGGCCACTGGACTGGTGTCCATAACATTACCATTAATGAGTAATCACCACTGCCACCCACATACAGGGAGGAACTATATGCGAACACAGATGGTTGATATGGTGTTTAGTAAATAATTAGGTGGAGGGGGTTAATGTCTTATCTACTCAATGGGGATTACATACCTGCATTAATCATGAACATTTTGAATCCATTGAAAAGTGAGGACAGCAGGACACTCACTCTGCCCTGACCACCCCAGGAACCATTGCGATTTTGGTGTACCATAACCTGGTACTGTAGAAGTAACCTTTTGGGCTGGATTTGATGTTGTAAGTTGTTAAGCCTCTTCATGATTACTTTTGTAATTAATGACTCGCATCTTAAAGATGGCCACCATTCACCATTTTTCAAAATGTGTTCAACTTGGTGTTAACTGTTGAATTAGCATGTTACATTCATATGCTACTTATACACTTGCCTAGGAGCCAGGGTTCTTGTACATGTCGCCAATACTAAGTGGCAGAAACATTTTTTTTTCAGTTGCATGGAGTGCATGTGTGTGTCAGGTCAGATCAGGTGATGAGAGGGGACGGTGGGGCAGTGTGGAATTTATTTATTTATCTTGCCATCCTGGGCACTTTTATGGACATCAAGACAACATATCTTGCTGTAAGATGATGAAGTATTGATACAGTCAACATGAAAATTAATATATTTTTTGAAGAAAAACATTAATCATGCAATTGCAAAATATTTACGGTTATGGTAATTACATTGCTGCTGCATTATATAGGCTTGTGGCCTTGGGGGACTGGTGGAGGTGGTGAGATGACCAATCAATGGGTTATGGCAAAGGGTGATGAAATTAAACTTATACACACTGCAAGTTGCAGCACATAACAACATATTTCCATAACCAATCCAGTGGTACATAGCTAGAAATAAGCTGTAACATACACACCCCAGCAACCATACTGAGTTGAAAGTTATTGTTTGGGGGGGGGGCCTTGGAGTAAACTCAGCCTTTTTCAACTTCCAATTCTACATCATCCAAGAAGCACCCATCACAGTCTTCAAGACCGAAGTTCTCATCAGGTGGGAATTCTCTCAACATTGCTGTCTCATCCACCTCGCTGCTGCTGGCTGCCTTGCTCAAGGGATTGTCATCATCCTCATCACCAAGACACAGTTCCAGTGGCAACACAACTGACATCAGTGTGTTGTGTGGAGTGTACCTTTCATTCATTTTGATGAATGTTAGCATGGACACATTCTTGGGTGACAAATTGGTCCTATGGTCACTCACAATTGCCCCAGTCTCACTAAACACTTGTTCCACAGTGACACTGGATGGTGGGCAGCTCAGATATTTCACAGCAACCAATGTTAGTGCTGGCCATTCAGTCATTTTACTGCTCCAGTACAGCAGTGGCTCATCAAAAATGGCAAGGTGCTTTGGGTCCCCCATGTAGACCTCCACCATTTGTCCAGCTGTCTCATCTGTCTCCTCCTCCTTTTCCTCAATATCTTCCACTCCCACCTGAAAGAGAACATCCCAAATGGGATTGCTTGCTGTTTTCTGCTCTGCCTTGCTCATTTTCTCTGATTGGGTTCCCTGTGACCCGCTGGTGGTGGTAGCAACACCCGGTTTGATGCAGTGCGTGCATTTTTCATTTGTGCAGTGTGTACCAATCTAATGAGGTTATCTGTCAACTGCTGTACTCGCTGACAACCTCCTTCAATTATAGAGAGCAGGCCACGTTTGTACCATAGATCCAGCATGGTGGCGATTGCAAACTCAACTGACTGTAAAATATCAGATACATGAGTATTTTTGTCCAGCACATGGAGTATATATTTTCACTCCAGATTGTCAACATTACCATTTTTTAACACCTCCTCAAGAACAGTGCAGCTGTCATTTTTCACATCCTGTTTGAAATGGGTTTTCACACCTGCGCTGCCAAATGGCGCAGTCGCTGTGCAAAATCCCCTTTCGGCTACCAAACTGATAGTGTCACTGTTCATGCAGTGGGGTCACAAAAAGTCCATGTTGAAAACTTGGAGTGAAAATACCAAAAAAATGCCCAGGGCATTAGGGTTTCTGACCATAATGCACTACCCTGTAGGGACTGACAGGCATCAGGGGTGTGACTTGGAATTGTCGACAGTAATGCTCACGCCATTCCACCCTCACCCTCACCCTGCAGCCAGTGACAGGTGTCCAGGTGTGCCTTGGATTCTTCAGCCCCAAAGTTCACCCCATTCTCCTATACTGCACCCATTTCAGTGTATTTCCTTATGGAAAGGGGTGAGTATAAAGCCTGAACACCCCAAGGCACACCTTGACACTTTTCGGTGTCTGCAGGGTAGGGTGCAGTGAAATGGCACGAGCGTTATGGGCAACAACCCAAAGGCACACCCAAATGCCTGTCATTCTCTGCAGGGTGGGGGTGGGGTTGGCGTCGCTTCAACAGAAGCCATGCAAAGAGAGACTAAAAGTGCTTGATATGTGTACCCTTGAGGAAAAGAGGGAGAGAGGGGATATGATAGAAACTTTCAAGTACCTCGAGGGAATCAACAAAGTCCAAGATGGGAGCATCTTTAAGAAAAAGTGATGTACAAGAACAAAGGGGCACAATTTGAAGCTAGAGGGGGGACGGCTCAGGGGCAATGTGAGGAAGTACTTTTTCACAGAGATGGTGGTGGACACATGGAACTGCCTTCCTGAGGAGGTTGTGGGGTCAAAAACAGTGGGGGAATTCAAGAATGCATGGGACAAACATAATGCAATCTTAGTGAGGGGTAGGAGGAAGTAGGGTGTTGGGTAACTGGAATCTGCAGCTTATCCAATAGGTAGGAAATGGGCAGAATAGGTGGGCCAAGAGGTCCTTATCTGCCATCAAAGTCTATGTTTTTATGTTTCAATGCCATTCCTTTCTGTATCTGTCTAACTCCTGCACTTCCAATGCTAATGCCAGCAAGCAAACATTCGGCATTGACAAATGCTTGTTGTTTATCCAATCAGAGTGGGGGTGTCATGGTGTTCTGTATGTCTTAAACAGGAACCATAGACCCTCTAGAAAAACACAAAGAGATGTCTCCACATTTTCTATAAAATGTTGTTGTAGTCAAGAGATGAACTTTCATTGGCAAAAGCAGCAAATAAAGATGTGTGTCAGTGGGTGTTCCACCTCCCTGTCTCCATATGAAATGGTGTATATCCTCTTACAAGCTAAACAGGATTGTTACAGTTTAGCAGATGGCCATGGTAACCATTCAGCCAAATCATTCATGGTTAACAATACTCTGTAGTTTGGTCACATGCATGCAATAGGTTTGCTCTATCTGATCATCTGACTACAGGTAGAATGATGACGACTTACACAACTTGATGCTCAGTTGAGCAGAGAGTGAGTTTTCATACTAGTAATTGGATTTCATATCCTGAGCTGATCTTATTACACATGGAAGGGTATTTTTACACATGACAGGATTTTAACATGGTCGTTCATGACATTGGATAACTGCAGAAAAGAAGAAATGTACTACATCCATAGCTGAAGTAGTTGTCTTAGTGTAATCCACCCCACTGTTACAAGAAATGGAATTTATAACTTTTCCTTGGAGGCTTACCTGAGGAATTGCTAGTTGGTGGATCACTATGAGGGACTGTTCGTTAGTGGTATGATGAGGGAACTTTTTTGACAGGTTGAAATAGTATCTGCGGTCCACAGGTGGTATTAGGCAAGTAAATAAAATAGCAAACATATATATGAAGATGTAGGATTTCATTACTAGCACAAACATAGCAGTTCTATTATTTTGGCTATAACAATCTTCCTACAATGTACAATAGAACCAGTACACTGTGGGGTCCAATTCTTTGTTGCTTGCAGATGTCACTATACGTGATCTCAAGAACCACTTAAGACTGATGACTGAATGCCCTGTAGTGCTATTGACAATGGAGGAGGGGGTCTCAAACCTTACGCTCTTGCAAACCCCATTGTAATTGTGCAGAGAAGGTAGAAGAGGTTGCCACACTAGTGGCCTGCAGGGTCATTCACAAAGCATATTGACTGTTGTTAAGTCAGTCTCAGAGTTTAGCTACAGCCTGCCTTCAGAACCATAAAGAGCAAATGCTAGTGGTGTCACAGCTCTGCAATAATTCAACAACACAGCAGTTGGATGGGGTGGAGATTGTCATGTGACTGGAAGATGTACAGCTGCATGCGGTGGAAAAGAGTGGTGACATGGGGTTTCACTGCAGCCAGGAAGTGCAGACAAACCGGGCACTAGTGGTGATGGTGGGCCACAGGATTGCTAGGGAGCAGATCAGGAGAACAACAAAATCACAAATAACAATGGGCAGAAGTAGACATAAAGGCAAGGGAATGGTGGGTGTGGCTGGTGGCACTGCAAGGTCACCAAAACCTCTTGGCCTGGCACAGTACCATGTGACCAGCACTATGCCACATTGAAAGGCTGTGCAAATCACACACCAATGATAGCAGGTACAAACTCCATTTGTACCAACGTCTTGCTTCTCCATTTGCACTGTGCCTGTAATTCTCCCTGTGACTATGCAGATTGTGTATAGTGAGGAGTGATGGCATGATGTTGTAACTTTTTCCACCCCACCACCACCCCTTTGGCTGAGTATTTGGCATGAGTTCTTGAAAGCAGCAGTATTTTTAGCAGAAAAAAAAGTCATCATACAGTTTTTATTAATAATGTAGTTCTGGTAAAATACATCACTATATCTAATTACTTTATATTTCACTCATGATCTAATGGCATCTTAAAAGTTACTAAAAGTCCTTGCTCACTAGTGGACACATCCAATATGAATAAATAATACATTTTGGTGAGGTGAGGTGCTGTGCTATTTACCAGTAGAAATGTGTGCTAGCAGCCTCCTACTACATCCACAGTATTACTCCAGCATGTAAAGTCAAAAAGTAACCTCATGGGAAAGGATATTTAAAGATTTGCTAGTGGTGACCATCTTTAATGACTTACTGTAGGTCATTAATGTTAAAATTAGTCATTACTGCTTTTTTTAAAAACGTATTAGAGAAGGAAATTATACTGATGATGAATCTAATTGTCAGAAATATATTAATGCAAAAAAATCTATATGATGAAATTGTTTTCCTGTTAATTCACTCTGCTGCTTTAAAAGTTCCAAGAAAGTATTGCAAGTTGAGCAATTTTAGCAGTACATACTATTTCATAGCTTATTACAAGCCCAGGAAGACTCCATTCATCAATATAATTTAATAATGGCCAGATTTAGCTCTTATAAAAAGTTCTTTTATCAAACCACAATCACACACCCCCCACCTCCCCCAATAAACTGAGCCCTGTTTCTTCCAAGGTCACTTTTTTCCCAGCTTAGTATAAAGAACATGTTTTTTTCCACTAGGAATTTCTAATACTCCTATTAAATTGTGTTTTTGATTTTATGTAGTCTTACTGAGCACAAAATATATCATTAGATATCCCAAGAGGAGACAGAAATACAAATATCTAACAAAAGCAAGACTTGTTCCTCAATTTCAAGAAGCTGGGAAAAAATGAGCTATTTTTTATTTTATTGATAATAGGGAGAAAGGGATAGAAACATAGAATTTGATGGCAGATAAGGGCCTCTTGGCCCATCCAGTCTGCCAATTTCTCCTTACCTACACTATAACTGCAGACCGTCCCCGATCTACAGTTTTTTCTCCCTCCCCACCTCCTTTCCACTATGATTCCCTTGTCCTTTTACCATGCATTCTTAAACCCTAGTACTGTTTTCACCCTCCCTCACCTCTGCTGGAAGGCTGTTCCAGGAATCCACCACGCTTTCTGCAAAGAAGTACTTCCTCATATCTCTCCTGAATTTGCCCCCTCCAGCATCATAGCATGTCCCTTTGCTCCTGAGCACCTTTTCTTCTGAGAAATTGAATGTATTTATTTATTGACATCTTTGGTGACTGGGTAGGTGCTCTGATCCATAGAAACATATAAACATAGAATCTGATGGCTGATGAAGACTGCTTGGCCCACCTAGTCTGCCAATTTCCCTACCTAATGGATAAGCTGCAGATCCTAGTTAACCAACAGCCTACTTCCTCCTACCCCCAAATGAATTACTTTATCTCCATCCCATGCATTCTTCAATTCCCCCACTGTTTTTGACTCCATGACCTCCTCAGGAAGGCTGTTCCATGCATCCATAACCCTCTATATGAAAAAATACTTCCTCACATTACTTCTGAGCCATCCCCTCTATCTTCAAATTGTGCCCTCTTGTTCTTGCACATCTCTTTTTCTGAAAGATGCTACCCTCTTAGACTTTGTTGATTCCCTTGAGGTACTTGAACATTTCTATCATGCCCCCCCTCCTTTCCTCTAGTGTATACATATTAAGTTCCTTTAGTCTCTCTTCATATGTCTTCTGGTGCAGACCCTGCACCATTTTGGTTGCCCTCCTCTGGACAGCCTCCACCTTGTCTATGTCTTTGCAGATATGGGGTCTCCAGAACTGCACGCAGTACTCCAGATGGGATCTCACCAACTGTCTGTACAGAGGGATAACAACTTCCTGTTTTCTACTGGTGACACCTCTCCCTATGCATCCCAGTATCCCCCTAGCCCTCCTTACTGCCTTCTCACATTGCTTGCCCATCTTTAGGTCATCTGATATGACTACCTCCAGGTCCCTTTCCATTTTTGTTGTTGTCAGTATCTCACCCCCCATCGTGTACTCTTCTCCTGGGATTTTGTTTCCCAGGTGCATTGCTTTGCACTTCTTTGCATTAAATCTAAGCTGCCATGCATTTGACCATTCCTCCAACCTTGCCAAGTTCCTTCTCATCCTTTCCACCCCACTTTATGTATCAGCCCTGTTGTATAGCTTTGCATCATCTGCAAAGAGACATACTTTTCCTTCCAGTCCCTCTGCAATGTCACTTATAAAGACATTAAAAAGGACCGGACCCAGTAATGAACCCCACTAGTAACCCCCCTTTCTTCACTGTGGACTCCGTTTACTATTTCTTTCTGCTTCCTGTTGTCCAGCTGATGTTTTACCCAGGCTACCACCCTGGGACACACTCCCAGGCTGGCTAAATTTGTTTATTAATCTTTTGTGTGGGACTGTGTCAAATGCCTTGCTAAAGTCTAGGTAGGCCATGTCCACAGCCCCTTCTTGGTCTACTGCTTTGGTCACCCACTCAAAGAAATCAATTAGATTCATCTGACATGACCTTCCTGCTGTGAATCCATGCTGCCTTGGGTCCTGTGCCCTGCTGGCCTCTAGGTACTCAACAATTCTTTCCTTCAAAAGTGATTCCATCATTTTCCCTACCACTGAGGTCAAACTGACAGATCTGTAGTTTTCTGCCTCTGTCTTGCTCCCACTTTTGTCAAGAAGAATCACATCTGCCCCCCTCCAGTCCTCAGGTACCACACCATCCTCCCATGATTTGTTAAAAAGGTTAGTCAGTGGTGTTACTAGTTCTCCCCTTAGTTCTTTTATTATTCTGGGATGAGTCTCATCAGGCCTCATTGCTTTGTCCACCTTCAGTTTTAGGATTTCTTTCTGAACCCTTTCTTCTGTGAAAGGACCAATATCAACTCTATCCAGAGTGCTTCTGTTGACTGGATTAAGTACCTCCCCCTCCTTTGCTTTTGTGACTACTGAGCCAGAGTGCTTCTATTGGGACGTATTCAGGCACGACCCAGGCCATAAACAATAGCACATTTATCAAAACAGCATACAGGAGGAGTAACATGGCCACAATGCATGCCATTAATGATGAGGTGCAGGGAGTTACAGTACAGAGGGTATTAACAACAAGCATTTGTCAATGCCGAATGTTTGCTTACTGGTATTGGCATTGGTAGTGCAGGAGTTAGAGAGATGCATAGTAGGAATGGCAGTGAAGTAGTGAATTAACACCAACCCCCACCCCTACCCTGCAGAGATTGATAGGCATTGGGGTGTGCCTTTGGGTTGGCTATAACACTCATGCCATTCCACCTCATCCCACCCTGCAGACAGTGACAGGTGCCTTGAGGTCTTCGGGTCTTACGCTCACCCCATTTCTTAAAGAAATAAGGTGAGATGGGCATAGTACAGGAGAATGGGATGAATGTTAGGCCAAAGACCTCAAGGAACACCTCAATGCCAGTCAGTGACTGCAGGGTGGGGGTGGAATAGTGTGAACATTACAGCCAAGAACCCCAAGCCACACCCTCAATGCCTGTCAGTCTGTACAGGGTGGGGCGGTAACAGTTGGAAACCTTAATGCTTTGGGTGTTTGTTGGTGTTTTCATTCAAAATTTTCAACATAGGCATTTTGGGACCTCCCCTCATGAACAGTGGCACTGAGATTTCATTAATCTGTTCCAAAGCCTGAATTCGCACAGCGACTGCACCATTCTGCGACATAGGTGCAAAAACACTTTTTGAGCAGGACACAAAAAATAACAGCTGTGCTGTTCATAAGGAGTTGTGCAAAGTGGACAATGCTGAAAATTTTGAGTGGGAATATTACAAATTTGTAAAGTTACGAGTGGTGGTGGAAACTGCAATGCACGCTCATAACATAGTCATTTTATGGACTTTTGTCACCAAATTTTCAACAAAGGCATTTCAGGACCTCTGCTCATGAACAGTGACACTGTGATTTTCTTAATCCATCCCAAACACTGATTTCCCACAGTGACTGCGCTATTCTGCAATGGAAGTGGGAAAACACATTTCGGCCAGGATGTGAAAAATGACAGCTGTACTGTTCATAAGGAGGTGTGGAAAAATGCCAATGTTGAAAGTCTGGAGTGAAAATATTATAAATTCGTGAAGTTATGAGTGTGCGTGGAAACTGCGCAATGCATGCTCGTAACATAGTAATTTTATTGACTTTTGTCCCCAAATTTTCAACATAGGCATTTTATGACCTCTGCTCATGAACAGTATCACTATGATTTTCTTAATCAGTCCCGAAAACTGATTTCCCGCAGCGACTACGATATTGTGCGCTGGAAGTGTGTATCACATTTCGGCCAGGATGTGAAAAATGACAGCTGTACTGTTCATAAGGAGGTGTCAAAAAATGCCAATGTTGAAAATCTGGAGTGAAAATATTACAATTTCGCAAAGTTACAAGTGTGCATGAAAACTGCGCAATGCACGCTTGTAACTAATTATTTTTTTGGAATTTTTTCAACAAATTTGCAACATAGGCTTTTTGAGAGCCCACCTTATGAACAGTGACACTGTCATTTCATTAATCAGTCCCAAAAGGTGATTCCGTGCAGTGACCACGAAATCACCTTTCGGGACTGAATAACACCATGACAGTGACTGAATTCATGAGGAGGGGTCCAAAGAACCCCATGTTGAAAATTTGGTGCCAAAAGTTGAAAAAAGGGTTGAGATAGCTGCATAAGTCAAAAAAAACCATTATGCCATTATACAGCTTACCAGCATTTCTTCAATTCACGGTCAGCACTGAAGACTGCAGACATGTTCCCAGCCCACCAAAGATCGTCGCGCTGAGCTCCAGAGGTAAGTATGGAGTGAGGGGGGGTATGGGGATTTGGGGTGCGCAGAGGGTGCATGTGGTTTGGGGAGGGGCAGGGACTCAACGGGGACCTTTTTCTTTTTAACAGGAATAAAAAACAAGACACCGAAGGATAATTTTGGCATGCTAGGGTGGGCTCCCAGCATGCCACCTGGATGTTTGTTGGGGGAGAGGAGCTGATGGAGATTGGGCACCCCCGTCAGCCATACAGTGTGCTGGGGGGAGTGCATAAGCATGCTGGGGTGGGCTCCCAGCATGCTACTTGGATGTTTTTGGGGGGAGTGGAGCTGATGGGGATTATGCACCCCCGTCGGTCATACAGTGTGCTGGGGGGAGTGTGTGCATGAGCTGAGAGGGATTGGGCACCCCCCATCAGCACAAAACAAATGGGGGGTGCATCATGCCGGTGGGGATTGGGCTACCCTGTCAGCAAATGAACTGGGGAGGAGGGGGGCATGCTTACAGGGGGATTGGGCACCCCTGTCAGCTTTAACATAAACTGGGAGAGGCGGCAGCTGTCCATCAGCTTCATGGGGACTGTGAGAGGCCAATGGAGAAGCCACTGCCATGTTTCTCTAAACTGGGATACCAGACAATGCAGCTGTAATTGGCTGCTGCAATCAGGGACCACCCCACAAAACAGCTGATTGTTGATGCCAGGGTGCTCCCTGATTGCAGCAGCCAGTTTCTTTCAAGGTTGTGGCAAGCTACAGTACTGCTGTCATGGACAGCATGGTTTTCTATTGATGCCACACAGACCAGCCCCAAAATGGGCTGCTGGCATTGGCAACAACACTGCTGTGCCTCCACAACTTGCTACTGAAGCAAGCTGCCATAATATGTTTCTTGTGCATGTGTGCAAGCAAACATAACAATGAGACTACAATAAGGTACAAGGTGACGTTGTAGGCTAATGACAAGTCCATATGCATCATCACAGAAACATGGAAAACAATACAATAAAATTACAAATTACCAGGTAAACCATATAATGTGCAACTTCAAAAAGGCACGCCAATAACAAAATCAAGTAACCAGGTGGATATTCAACATTCAGTGCGAAGTCCACAGTAAGCAAAGTGCAGTGGAGTAGACTATAGGGAAGGGAGAGAGGGCCAGGTCGGGGTAGGAAAGAAGTTGGAGAGAAAGGGGTGTCACAATGGAAGGGGCACCCCACAAATGGTCGGGGGAAGGGGGAATCATCTCACCTTACACAGATGGACAGCGGCATTTGGCTTCCAGTAGTAAGTTTATTGCTTGACAAAACAAAATTGTCTTGACAAAAAAGATAATCAAATCTTATTTAACAACATAAACAATACATAAATAATTCACAGTGACAAATTACAGATTTTCAAGTCATATTTAAAAATTGATATAAAAATCCCTTCTCACTCATTATACATACTTTTCAGTACAATATTAACACATCATCCCTTTCTCTGTTTCCTAATTCTCTTTTATATGCAATTTCTTAATCTCGATATTTCTACAAAATTTAGCCAGATTGTTCAGCACTTCTCTATTTCTAGTCGTTAAAAGGAATGTTACCTGGAATTTTGGTTCCATTTGTAATTGTGCTATAATATTGCCAAGATAAAATTTCCTTTCAGACTCATACAGTGTAACGGGCATAAAATCAGCAAGTGTGTCAAATAATCTTCTCCTAGTTCACATTTACAATTTTTTTCCTTTGTTTTGTAGATGATATTCTTTAACCTTTGACTATCTTGGTATTCAAATCTAAATCTAGAAATGGCTTTCCAGTATCTTTGATCTTTAACGATGTTCAAATAAGGCTCTATCCTCAATTCACCTCTATTCCTATGTCCCAGCCATGAGCTAATTTTACAGTTTTTCCTAATTCCAAATCTCTCATATGAAAATGGTCCCTTATTCTTTCCTTTATATCCAGATCTAGATGTTCTTTGGGCATTATTCTATATTTATAAAGACAATTCAGTAATCCTCGAGGCCTCACAATATTTTTTAATATAGAGATGCTAGGAAAAGATGATCCCATTTGTCTGTAATTTATTGCCTCATCAAGCCACATCCTTGGTATTCTTATTTCCTTCATATTATATACTGTCATCCAATATATGATCATTCTTTGTTCAATATTACATCTACTGTAAGTAGTAGCCAATCTTTAAAGTGCCTTTTGAAGGGGGTCTAGTACAATCCCCTGACTCCTATTTCTCCGACGTCTAATTGCCCGTCCCCAATTGTCTGATTAATATTTCGCCGACGATGATAACTTACTGACGCTGCCATTGCCCGACTCAATGTGGTTGAAACAATCAGTCAATTAAGCAAATAGCCTTATTTTCCCTTATGTTAATAATCCCACTACCTGTAATTACCTTCATGGTATATGTATACCCAATCTGTATTGTGCTCTGCTTGTATTTAGTAATGGCGACTGCAACAGCTCCAACTGCTACTGCTTCTGCTTCTCAAGTGCTAGATGTAGTTCATGTGTACGAGCTTGTGCTGTTGCAGCGTGGGCACAGCAAGCTCAGTGTTGGCGGCTATCTGTATGTGAAGGAGCGAAACCAGGGAGATTTGCATTATTGGTGCTGTCAGCACTGTAAGTCTGAAGGCTGCCATGGTAGAGCATCTACCATTCTTGTTGGTGGACAACATCATCTTCATGGTACCACAGAGCACCAGCATGCACCAAACGCTAGTGATGCCCCTTTAGCGACAGCGACAGCATCACTAAAGCACTGCACCCAGACAACACATGATACCCCAGTCCAATTAATTCAAAATGAGCTGTCAAAGGTTCCTCAAGAAGTTAGACACAACATGTCTGGAAAGCATTCATTACGTCAGATTGTTAAACATGCCAGGCTTCAAAATCGCATACCAGAGCCTAAAACACTAGAAACTGTCAGGATACCACCAGAATTCTGTACAATTAATGGACAATTTTTTCTTGCCAGTGAATCAACATGTGGATCTGAAAAAATATTCCTATTCGCTACCAGGTCAAATGTTGAAAAGCTCAGTAGTGCCCTGTATTGGGTAATGGATGGCACATGTAGAACTGTGCCAAACCTATTTCGCCAACTATATTCAATACATGCGCCTGTAGGTGCACAACATAACTGTCGGATACTGCCATTAGCATACTGTCTGATGTCCTCAAACTCACAGGACTGTTATTTACTTATGTTCCAAGACCTGCAAGACGTGGCAGATGAGCATAGTTTCACACTTTCCCCCAAATATGTAATTACTGATTTTGAGCAGGCTGCAATTAATGCCTGCAAGACAGAGTTCCCTGACACAGAAAGCAAAGGCTGTCTATTCCACTTGGGCCAAATTGTGTGGCAAAAGTTACGAGGCTGGGGTCTGGCAGATAAGTATGGAAGTGAGCCAGAGTTTAGCCTTTTAATGTGCCAGCTTGTGGCGCTTGCCTTTCTTCCTCCAAACAAAATCCCAGATGTTTTTGAAGAACTAAAGAGTGACATGCCTTCAGGAACAGAGGACATCTTAGAGTGGTTTGAGGAGACTTATGTTCTGGGCAGGATAAGGTGCAGAATGAGGCATAACACAGTGGTTAGAGCACCACCGCTATACCCCCCTGAATTCTGGTCTGTCCATAACCAGATGCTTGATGGTGTACCGCGGACACAAAATAAAGTTGAGGCGTAGCACAGATGCTTAGGCACATTGGTGGGTGCCTCTCATGTTGGTGTGTACAGGTTTGTAGAGGAGCTGTACAGTGAACAACTAGTGACTGAGAGCACTACAGAGAAAATCAACCGTGGTATGCCTAAGTCACCAATAAAAAGAAAATACCTGAAAAGGGAGGAGCAGATCAGCAGTATCATTGCATACATTGATCGGTGGTCTGTTAAGGACTATGTCACTCTGTCTCGGACAATTCCCCTCTGCCTGGAAGATTGTCACAGTTACCCCTGTCCATAAAGGTGGTGACAGGACTCTTCCGGGTAACTACCGACCCATCTCAATCCTCTCCCCCCTCTCTAAGGCGTTAGAGAAAATTGTGGCGTCCCAAGTCTCTGACTACCTCTGTAAGTACAATGTTCTCTTCCCTGAACAACACGGGTTCAGAGCAGGTCATAGTACCAATACAGCACTCCTGGAATTTTCCAACTTCCTCCATGCCTCCTTGGACTCTGGTGCCCTGGCTGGTGCTATATTCATTGACCTGTCTAAAGCATTCGATACCGTTTCGCATCCTCTTTTGCTCTCCACCCTCGACCTAATAGGCTTTGCCTCAGGACCTGTTTCCTGGTGCACCAGCTATCTCTCTGCCTGCTCCAATGTGTGAAAGTCAACGTACTCTCTCTGAAACATGACCCATTCGCTTGGGGTGCCGAGGGCTCAATTTTGGACCCCTACTATTCTCACTCTTTCTTAACTCCCTACCCAGCAGTTGTACGTGTAAGATGCTTCTCTATGCTAATGATGCTGTTCTCGTTGCCTCCCTCAATGACCCCATGCTGCTACAGAACTCCCTCCAACTAGTGTTTGACTCTGCAGCTACCTGGTTCACTGAGCACCGACTTGTTATCAACCTTAAGAAAACAAAAATGATGCTCTTCTCCCACCCCCAAAATAAGTACAGCAAGTTTCCCTTAGCTGTCCACTCCACACCCAATCTCGTCATTGACCAGGTGCAGTCCTATAAATATCTTGGTATAACCTTTGACCCTGCACTTTCATTCCATGGACATATATCTGCCCTAAATTCTGTCGCCAGCTCACGGCTAGGCATTCTTTACCGGCACAAGAAATGCCTCCATCCTGATGCCCTCCACCTGGCTGTTACCTCCTCTGTCATGTCTCTCATTGACTATGGCCTTCCGGTCTATGGCTCAGCCGATCAGACTGCCCTCAATAAGGTTCACCTCACAGTTAATAAGGCCTGCAGACTTATCACTGGTGCTCCCAGACTCACTCGCACATGTGAGCTGTACACCCTGGCTACCCTACTCAGCCTGGAGAGGCGACTCATGTATCAGACATGCCAGCTCACCTTTAAAGCCCTGCGTGGCCTATCCCTCATAGGCCTATCCAACTCCATTCGCCATACTGCACCGACCCTGATCACGCGCAGCTCATCAAGAGCTACCCTAGTTATTCCGAGAGCCAAGACCTCTCAAGGTCAGAGGGCATTCCCCTACCGTGCCCACTGGTATAACTCCTCCTGCCAGTGTCTCAAACTCACTAACCTTAGCTTGCTTTAAGCCCAGGCTCAGAAACTTCCTGTTAGCTCTCGCAAATGCAACTGCCGCTAGCCTAGTGTAAAAAAAATATATATATATATATATATATACTCTGTTTGACAATGCTCACTGGTGGCTCCCCTTCCTTTCCTACTAATTCCTCCTCCCTTTCTCCTCCCTTCTACCCCACCAGCTGTCCCCGACCATAAGTTTTTGCACCTTTTGTTATCTTTTGCTTCATTGGAGATTGTATTCTATTATAACAAAATTGTAATTGAACTGTAACTTTTTTGTTTGTAAGTACTGTGTCCCTTGTACTACTGTTCTGATGTCCTCTTTGTGACGAGGTACCTTTGTAAATGAGCATCTGGCTCAAAGGTTTCTAAACTGATGTTTAACTAAATAAATGTCTGTGAAATAGCTCACAATTTGGTAATATGATGTTGTTTCTTTAATGCTGCAGGAACTTTATAACCTTTGACCCTTTTCCACGGAGCATGGATTGCCGTAGTGTAACGTAGATTATGGGTGAACAATGCTACATGCATTTTAACAATTATAACAATTCCCTTAATAAAGTTTGTTTTAAAAATCGTTCAGTTTGACTATGTACTCAACTGAAGTGGTGGAACTGTCAGGTAAGCTCTACTAACAATAATGTTAATAGCGCAGGCCTGCTATATGCAGACGATCTTGTTCTTTACTCATCCTTCTCAAACCTCTCAGATATCAACCTGAATCTCAATAGTAACTGCAATACCTTTCAGAGCTGGCTATTGCAAAACAAGCTTGTCTTAAATAAAAATAAAACGGTGACTATGCTCTTCGGTTGAGGTTCAAAAATTCGGTCCTGCACCCAACCATTAAGTATCAGAGCACTAGATGGCTCTCCCCTTAACACAGTTACCTCTTTTAAATGCCTAGGAGTAACCCTTAATCCCGCCTTGGATTTTGACCTGCACCTAGCCTCAGTCATTAAATCTGTCAATATTCAACTTGTACTGACATACAAGGTGAGACATAGCCTAACATCCATGGCAAGGATGGCCATTGCACAGGAGATCCTGAGACCCAAATTGGCGTATGGGTTAATAGCCTTTCCAGCAGCTACTGGAGGGCTCCTCCGAAAGTGGGATCTCTGCTACAACAGCATTTGCCATTTTGCTTTGTCTTTGCCCAAACTTACTCACCGATGCACACTATACTCCAGTCTGGGTTGGTTTACCCCCTCAGCTTTCCAACACTTTACTTCCTACTGTTTTATAAAGAATATAATCTCCTCCCAGATACCTGAGAAACTGGCTCTACTGCTCAAACATGTGACCTCTGCCTACACACTGAGGTCAGCTGACAAATCCCTTCTTGTCCAACTGAACCAAAATGGGGGAGAATGCTTTCTTTAGCTGGGACCCTAAACTATCGAACTCCCTTCCACTAAGTCTAAGAATCTCCTCTTCTCCACACAGCTTCAAACAGCAGCTTCATATGGCTCTTCTAAGCTCTGAACCTTGCTCCTGTCCTCTATCCACCCACTCCTGAACTGGTTCCTCCTAGTTGCCTACCGGCTCCAACCTCTACTACTCTCAAACCTACCTGGAAATCTTGTTCTTTCCTCTCTTCTAGCACTTACTCACTAGTTGTATGACTTATGACTGTTAGTTATTTGCACTTATATTTCTGTTTTGTTACTACATATAGATTCCTGCAAATGTACTGTCATTGCTAAAAATGTTGTATAAGTGTACTATGTCTGACTTCTACTTGTTCCCATGATGTTTTCTTGTATCTACTATTGTGTGCATACCCTTTGTTGTAATCTCCCGGGTCATACTTGAAAATAGGCAACTATGCTGTCTAGTGTACCTCCCCTTTTAACAAAAACTAAATAAATAAATAAATAAAGGCTGCAAAATCCGTTTTCTCTCATTGGGGGTGCTGTCTTTCAGTTACCTGCTATCTGGCTATCAGTTTGTCAGTCAGTTTGAAAACAGGCAGTTGTAAGGTGGGATAGTATGTCTGTCGGGGAAATGTAGTCGGGTAATGATGTGCTGGGCAATGATGTGTCGGAGAATCGACCGGATCCCTTTGAAGGATAAGTGGGAGGCAGATGAGTGGAGAGATATAGGGAGCTTGTTCCATAAAAAAGGGGCAGAGGCAGAAAAGGCTTTGCTACCCATGATAATGGAGATTCTGGGAACTACCAGGGGGAGGATGGATGATTCATAGAGGCACTTAGTAGCCACTTTGCCTGTGTGTAGGGATGAATAAGGGGACAGGGGACCATCTCTGAGTGTAGTGTCTGTTAGGCAGCCCAAGGCATAACTGAAGTATCCTTGAAGTGGGAGCCAACCAAGTAATTTGTATAAGTCATAATGATGAGTAGAAAAGAGTGTAAGGAGGACAAAGTGTCAGATGCTGTTGTAAACTGATATCAGCCTGGAACACAGGGCTGATGACATGGGGGAATATATGGGGGAGCAGTAATCAATAAGGGGTAGAAGATTGTCTTGCACAATTGCTAGGCATGCCTCATGGGACAGGAATTGTCTTAGATGGTAGGCGGCTCCTAATCTCTGGTTAACTCTGCACACAGAAATATTAGCATGATCAGTGAATGTAAGGGAGGGGTCCAGGGTGATTCCCAAGTATTTGAAACTAGAGATGTTTTCGAAGGGGAGGGCAACAGGTGTGAGTACAAGTAAAGAGGACTCCACTTTGGAGACCTTGGTGAGGAATGGTTTTGAGCCAAATATCATCAATTTTGTCTTTTTTTCATTTACCAGGAGCTTTTTGAAAGTAAACCAAATGTAGGCAGCACCATAATTAATGGTAAGGACGGAGGAGATGTTTGCAAGTGACTTGTCACTATGGTGTAGAACAAGGTAATCGGTATAGAGAAGTGCCTCACAGGAGAGCCTCTTTGCTGGGAGTGCATTGATAAATATGGAAAACAGTAAAGGGCCAAGGATGGAGCCTTGGGGGAACCCCAGTAGAGACAGACAGGGCAGGGAAAGAGGCAGCCACAATGGTAACTGACTGGGACCTGCCCTCGAGATAGCTCCAAAACCATGAGGAAGTCTCTGAGGAGCAGCCAAGGCAGTGGAGAGTAGAGTGTAGGAGAGAGTGGTCGACTAGGTCAAATGCCTTAATCAGATCCATGAATTCAGCTCTTGTGGCCTTATCTGAATCCAGGTTTCTGAGGACATGGTCAGTGAAATGGACTAAGACCACTGTGGCGCTGTGGAGTTTGTGGAAACCATGCTGCTGGGGGCACAGCAGTGAATATTTTCCAAGGTGCTCAGAAAGCTGGGAGTGCACAATTCTCTCTAGTAGCTTGCTCAGGTGGGGGAAGAGGGATATGGGCCTGTAGTTATTGGTAGAAAGCGGAGTGCCTGCATTAAAGATAGGAACAACATTAGCATGCTTACAGGAATCAGGCATGGTGGACCTGGAGAGGGCAATGTTGAAAAGGAAGATGAGGGGTTTAATGATTGCAGGAGAGATGAGCTTAAGGAAGGAGTAGAACAACCCATCACTGCCAGGACTACCCCAGATAGGGAGGGACTTATAGAGCCTGGAGGTATTTTCTGGGTCTATGGCTCTAAAGAAGAAGTGGAGCAGGCAGGGCTGTGGCTGGCAGGGAGGCAGTCTGCCTGACTACTAAGGCTAGATTGTTACTGGAGAGGAAGTCTACTGAGGTGGACAGAGAGGTCGGTAAATTTTTTGTTAAAGCTCTGTGCAATCTCAGTGGGGGTCAGTCAGGAGGCCTGATGGGAAGGTGAATTGAGTGACTTGGATGTGAGTCTTCAGATTGAGTAAGGACCCTATTGAGGCACAAAAACGCCATGGAGCACCAAGATTGTTCATATGTAGGTTGATGTAGAAGTTGCTCTTTAGTGTTTTGGCCGTTTGCTTGCAGGTGTTGCACAGGCACATGTAAGCATTCCTGAGTTGGGTGGAAGGGGATGCTTTGTAAGCTTATCAATGGCTGTCCCTCTCTTTCATTAGGGCCAGTAGATCCTTGGATATACAACATGTGTAGCTCCCCCTCAGACTACAAGTGGTGAGTGGGAAGTGGAGGTCTTATACCTGAAGGAGGGCATTGGTGAAGAAGCTAACAGCCGATGACACATTGTCAGTGAGGCAAAGGGCAGATTAGTTTAATGCTCTTACATCATCAAGAAGCCTGGTGGGGGGCTGTGGCCAAGCCGGCATCCAGAATGGCTGCTTAGTTCTGGATCTCTGAGCCTAAACTGTCAGGAATCTTCCTTTTCCCCGTTACCCCGGGACGTACTGAGATAAAAAAAGTGAGATTTTATAGGGTAAACAGTTATGCCACTGAAGATGTCAAAAAAACAGGGGAAACTTCCATTTAAAAGTGCAACAACAGGCTTAAGGACCTGGGCCTGGAGGCTCTGCCACCATGAGAGGAAAATGCTGGTAACGAGGCTGCAACAATTTCAACAGGGACTGTGGAAGACAACGTGTATAGCCCTCAGTTCTTGGTACTGGAAAAGTTATTTAATGATTTAAAATATGACCTGATGAGTAAAATGAACGATGGGTTTGAAAATGTATCTGCTCAACTGGCCCTCTTGCAGACAACAACAAATAATTTGGGGGAGACAGTGGAACAACATTCGGCTCGATTAACAGAGGTGGAAGAAAGGGTTAGTATGCAAGAAGACCGATATAATCAGTGGAGCCCCCAACTGCAGGCAGCAATGACTGAAATAGTGAAGTTAAAAACAATATTAGACAACCATGAAAATAGGGAGAGGGGAACAAACGTAAGAATAGTGGGCATGGCTGAAGGAGTGGAAGGCAGAGACTGTGTAACTTTTTGCCCGATATGGTTAAGGGCAAAGCTAGATCTGCCAGCGGAGTGCTCTTTGGAGATACAGCTGGCACATAGAACTCCCGGTCATCAACCACCCCCAAATGAAAGGCCTTGTCATATAATTGTAAAATTTTTGAGATACCAGGACAGAATGACGGTGTTGAATGTAGCACGAAAGGCGGGCGCCATTAGAGAAGGCTCTCAAACGGTCAGTATATTCCAAGACTTTTCACGGTCGGTACAAACAGACCAGAATGCGTTTATTCCTGTGAAGAGGAGGTTACATCAACTCGAGTGGCCTTTTGCACTTGTCTACCTTGCTCGACTGATTATAAGGAGAAAAGGCGATACTCCGAAGGTGTTTACAAACCCTGATGTGGCAATGCAGTATATCGAACACAAATCGAAGCAGCAAGAAAACACAGATGAATGAACTCTATTTTGGACTTGGGCTGAATAAATAAGTACTTTTATACTTTCAGACCAGCATTACAAAGGATGAGGATAGAGGGAGTGGGGTTGGGGGGGGGGAAGTGGAGCTTGTCTCGGTCTGCTCCGAAACTCTTAGGAGGCCTATTAGGGCTGGAGCAGGCTGCCTTCCCCGCTTTCCCCCTTGCTCTAGCTCTGGGCAGAACTGTTTGATCTTCCTTTTTTGATCTTCTTTTAAGAGGTGATTCCAGAGTGACATTACAGAGATCTAGCTGATGCCTATTGACTTTATATTACATGCTGTGACCAATCCTTAGTTTATTTATTTGTATAGCACTGTGCTACATCAGTGGCCTAACAAGCAAAAAGTGATCAACTGGGAGCTGGAAAACTGTTTTGTGTTTTCTGCACATAAATTGTGCAGTGGGTGGGCCTATGTACTGGCAGGGCAGCATTAACGAGGGACAAGGGTGGGGAGGTGTTGGGGGGGGAGAGGAGCATTGCTCGGTCTGTTCCGAAACTCTTATGAAGCCTATAATGGCTGGAGTGGGCGGCTTTCCCCACTTCCCCTGGCACTAGCCCCTGGGTCTAGAGTGGCTATACAGTGCTCCACCTGCAGCTGCTGAATTATGCTCTGGTTTTTATATTTGGGTTCCAGAGGCTGTTTTATTTTTCTTTACCTTAGAATGCAGAATCAAAGACATGCTTAATCAAACTAATAGGGAGGTGTAGATTTATCCTCTTGTTTCTCCGTTGTTTGCAGGGTAAGGATGAGGACAGTAATTGTGTGCTTGATTTTAACTAGTGAAATGTTTCACTTGAATATATGGATACAACGTATGTCCCGGGGGGAAGGGGGATTCAGTTGCTTTTATTTTTTTTGTTCCAGGTGGGGTGGACGCGGGCCCGCGCAGGAGACCAGTAGTATGCTGGTCACTCTCACCTATTGAGCCAGGGTGTCATTTTCGCATGACCCAGGGATGAAAAGGGGAGGGGAACACTTGGAGAATGAAAGGACGTTTGAGCAATAAAAGACTGTATGTTAAATTATGAGTAGGGGCCTGCCCACCCCTGTTGGGCTCCTCACTCCGGATGTTCCCTGGGGGGGGGGATGGACCCCTAAGTGTTCTTGATTAGCCCAGTTTTATACTCACTCACTCTATTTCGACAGTTGGGTTGTGGGAAATTATTTTTTATGTTTGACAGTTTGGGGGGGTGTCCTGGGCGAGGTCCTCTTGTACCGCCGCACCTGACTTTATGGAGAGATAATGACGGTTTGGCCAGCAGGCTACTCCACTATAGTAAAGGGGGCTGTAACTAGAGGTATACCTGGGGGGAAGGGGGAAGCTAGGTGGTGAGAAAAAGTCGGATACCACCTTGCTAGATTCCTGACACAAGGGGCTTAATTTTCTATTAGATTAGATAAGTGCCGTTGCGCAGGTCTTTACCTTTCTCATTTTCTATTCTTTTCTTTTTTTTCTCTTTTCTGGGTCTTTATTGTTTGAGATTTTTTCGAAATGTTACAGGCGAGAGGGGGAGGGAGAAGGGGCTGTTTGTTAATTGGGAGAAAAATTAAAAAAGGTCAAGAGTCGGGTGATGTGAGGGGGCTTGAGGTAGATGTATTGCAACATGCTTGGGAGATCCTAGATCTAGGAATACATATGATGTCACCAGATGGCTAGTTTAAAAATGTTATCCTGGAATGTAAATGGCTTAAAAACTACAGTGAAACAAAAACGTGTATGGGCATATATTAAGAAAAAGAAAGCAGACGTTGTGATGTTACAAGAGTTACATTTAACATGTGAAGAGATTCAGCGAGTAGAAAAAAAATGGGGGGGTACGATGGTAGCATCTCACTTCACGTCCAAGGCCAGAGGAACATGTGTGTGGTTTAGACCGGGGATCAGGGTACAGATCCATACAACCCAAAGAGACAGGCAGGGGAGATATGTTATAGTGAAGGCTATGGTGGAGGAGGAATTGCTAGTCCTGGGGTCCTTGTATGGGCCTACATTTGATTGCCCAGAGTTTTTTGAGCATCTAGCTATCATGCTAGCAGTGTTCCCAGACAAAATGATTATAGGGGGTGATTATAATACCTATTGGGACCTCCTTTTTGACCATTCTAAACCCAGATTCAGACGTTCCTCCAAAAGTGTGGGGACCCTCCAGAAACTGGCGGAGGAAAGGGCCTTGCAGGAACTGTGGAGATTTAAACACCCAGCTACAGAGGAATTTTCTTTTTACTCCTGTGCCCATAAGGTCTATACAAGATTAGATTATTTTCTGGCTTCTCCTGCTTTTCTGGAGCAAATAAGGGAGATAGAATATGGCCCTATTATAGTAACAAATCATGCTCCATTACATTTAGAGATGGAGAAAGAGACAGACGAGGGAGGTGCGACAATGGAGAACGGATCCTACATTATTGTTAGATCCCCAATACATACAACAAATGTCCAGGAAACTACAGGAATTCCTTGAAAATAATAAAGTGGAAGACACCTCAGCAAGAACTACATGGGAGGCTCTGAAAGCTTTTGTAAGGGGGGAGACTATTTCATATGCAGCCTTTAAAGGCAAAAAAGAAAAACGTAGGTAGAATGAACTAGAAGCTAATATATTGAGGCTAGAAAGGCAGATAATGGGCAGTCAGTCACCTGGGGATCTGGTGAAATTGAAGAGTATAAAGAGAGAATACAACCAACTGTGTTGTAAGTGCATTGAGAGAGATATCCTAATGTCAAAAGCGGGACAGTATTTCGAGGGGGACAAGTCGGGGAGATGGATGGCCTGACTAATGAAGAAACAAAGAGCAGAGAGAACAATCCTAACAATAGAAAATGAAAACGGGGAGTGCACCTCCTCTGCCCGAGAGATAAATATAATTTTCAAATCCTTCTATGAAAATCTATATACATCAGAATTCCCACAAGGAACAAACCTGGATAGTTTCCTAGAAAATATACCCCTTCCTGTGATACCTGCTCGGATAAATGAGATGCTGGGACAGGAACTCACTGTGCAGGAAATTAAGGAGGCAATCTGGGGCGTCTAGATCGGGGAGAGCTCTGGGGCCAGATGGCCTGCCCATGGAATTTTACAAAAAGTTTTGGGGTGATTTGGGCCAGCTTTTCCTGTATATGGTGAGAGAGGTACTGGGGGAAGGGGGGCTGACACCATCTCAACAGATAGCTATTATAACAATTTTACCCAAACTAGACAAGGACCCAAAAAAATGTGGCTGTTATCGTTCAATCTCTTTGCTAAACGCTGACTATAAGATAATAATGAAAATATTGGCAAGGAGGCTGGAGGGGGTCCTACCACAGGTCATTCATCATGATCAAGGAGGCTTTGTTAAGGGGAGGCAAGCAAGGCATAATCTAAGACAGGTAATGAATATTATCTGGCAAGGGACAAGAGGAAGAAAAGCTTATGGGGGCCTTCTCGCATTAGATGCAGAAAAGGCCGTTGACAGGGTCAAATGGCCGTTTATGTTTGCAGTACTAAAAAAGTTGGGTCTGCACCCGGGCTTTAGGCAGTGGATGGAGTGGTTATATCAATCCCCATGGGCCCAAATTCTTGCAAACAATATGTTGTCACCCCTCCTTCCGGCTCCATAGAGGGACCAGACAGGGGTGCCCCCTCTCGCCATTGATATAAGTGCTGACCATTGAGGTTTTGGCTACAGCCATTAGACATCATCGGGAAATAGAAGGCTATAGGGTGAATGGAGAGGAGCACGTTATCTCTCTTTTTGGGGATCATGTGCTTCTATTCCTGGCTGACCACTGAGGGCAATGCCTGCCCTGACCTCCCTTTTCAAGGAATATGGTCCTATCTCAGGGCATAAGATCAACTGGAACAAGAGGGAGTGGCTCCCTCTGGCGGATGGTGGAGAGTCCATACATATAAGTGGTATAGATATTCCTCCTAGAACAGTAATCCAATACCTGGGAATACTGCTCCTAAGTAGAATAGCGGATGTGGGGCATATAAATTACAGCCCATTAGCAATGAAAATTAAAGAGCAATGTAGTAGATGGAAGTTGCTCCCCTTGTCTTTGCTGGGAAGAGTAACTTAGTAAAAATGCAAATCCTACCTCATTGCCTATACCTTTTACAGACCCTTCCTGCCATGCCTCCACCGGGTTGCCTTAAGTCCCTTGAGGGCTCTATTACTGCTCTAATTTGGGCCAACCGGAGACCTAGGATCAGGAAGGAGGTGTTGTGGCAACCACTTCAAAGAGGGGGCTTGGCACTCTCAATTTGAAGTTATATGCTTTAGTGGCCCAACTAAAATATATCATGGATTGCCAGGAAACAGGAGGAAGAATGAGAGCCCAGGTCTCTATGGAGTCACAGTCTAGGTCGTGTTCCCCCTAAGCCTTATGTCTACTTCCATCAAGTTTGAGGGAGGGAGATGGTGAGAAACCTGAGAACCCATTCACCAAATGTATGCTTAAAGCCTGGGAGAGGGCTTCACTGTTGATGGGGGATAAGGGGGGTATGTCACCAGAGGGGTCCATTTTGTTTAGCTTGTGGAAGGATGGAAGGGCTCCCCCCGCGGTCAAACATGCTCTGGGACAGTGGGAGGGGAAAGGGGTCTTTCTCCTGTCTCACTTATTCAACAATGGGACCTTTTCTAGCTTTTCTGAGTTGAGACAACTATTCGACATTTACCCCTCACACTACCTTACCTATGTGGTAATAAGATCCAGGATACTTAAATTAACTGGGATAAAGGGCGGGAACCTTCTTTGAGTAGAACATCTCTGGAGGAGATTTTTCAACACTGTAAAAAACATGTGGGTGTGAAACCACTGCCCGTACTATACAAAGCCTTATTGGGAGCACAGCCAGATAAGCTGCAAAAGTTAAAAGACAGCTGGGAAAAGGACCTAGGTGTAAATATGTTAACAGGAGGGGATTGGAACTTGGCCCTGCGGAGTAGCAAGACTGTCTCGGTAAATAACAGATTATGAATAATTAACTATAACATTGTGCATAGAATTTATCATACCCCTGTTTTGGCACACAAGATTAATCCTCAAATTTCAGACCAATGTCCTAAATGCTATGCTCATGGATGTACATTTTACCCACATGGTTTGGGCGTGTCCAAAAGTGGAAATATACTAGAATGAGATAAACCAAATTTTAAATAAGGTTTTAGAAAGTGAGATTCAGTTAGACCCTGTGGATATTTTACTTGGAGTACCAAGAAATGGAGGGGGCCAGCCAGTAGCCTCACATCCTTTGAGAAGACTGGCAGTAGTAGTGGGTAAGCAGATTTTAGCTCTAAATTGGATGGCCCAGTCCATGCCTACCATCGCCCAGTGGGCAAAAGCCCTCCTAAACAATATGAAGCTAGAACATATCCAATATAAAGTCCTGGAACAATTAGATAAATATGATAAGATCTGGTCCCCCCTGGAGAGGGCATTGGGGAAAGAATGGTTTCCGCTCTTTTAGGTAACCACAAGCATGGAGGGCATTGATTTCGGTATTAAGAAAAGAATTCCTCTGGTGCTGGATTGGGCAGGGGTTTATAATAAAGTGAAGGGATGCATTAGTACCCAAATGAAAAAATTGGGGAACTCCAGGTATAGAATGTACTGGTAAGACCACAATGAGGTACAGTTGATAAGTTTCACTGTATAAAATAGTGTTATTAGCTGGATCATGGATTGTACCCAAGCTGATGTGTACATGTATTATGATGTAACTGAACAAGATGTAATTGATTATCTGATCATGTAGAGCTCTTCTCGACCCGATGGCTCTTCTGGAAATAAAGTTTTAAAAAAAAAGAAGCCTGGTGGGGTCTGGGCAGTTAAAATTTCTGAAAGAGAGGTATTTGGGAGGAGAGCATTTAATTTTGGTGGCCAGAATGATGTAAGTAGGGGAGTGGTCACTTATAGAATCCAACAGGATACCCACCTGAAGGACCATGTCCACCCAATTTGTGGCCACCCATTCGAGAAGGGAGTGGTTTAGCATAAGGCATTATGTCTGTTGAGAGCAGAGATGACTTGCTCAAGGTTGTGGAATTTTAGGTGATTAGCATAGTTGGGCTCCTGGGCGCCTAGCCAGTTGAGGTTGAAATCTCCAACTAATATAGTGTCCCTGGTTGGAATTGTTAGCCCTAGACCATCCAGTAGGTTAGATAAGCCTAGGATGCCTCTGGTAGAAGGTTTGTAACAGCACCCCAAGTAGATTATTTTAGAGGAGCCCAGGGTTAGCTCAACAAGAAGCCATTCACTGGGAGTGAGGAGATCAGAGTAGCTAATAATGGTGGTTGATATATGTTCCTTCACATACAGCGCAACACTGCCACCCTTCTTTTTTCCAGGTCGGTCAAGGCGAATGAGGGCATAGCCAGGAAGATGGTAGGAGGTGTCAGAGTTATGTGGTTTCAGCCAGGTTTCAGTGAGTCCTAGTACATGGGACTTATAAAGGGACATCCAGGCCTCTAGGTTGGGGAACTTTGATGGGAGGCTGCAAATGTTTAGATGTGCCACTTTCAAACCACTTTTCATTGTCCAGATGACATTGATGAGGTAAATGGGTGTGTTCAACAGGCCAGGGTTACATTTGGTGTCCCAAGCAATGAGTAGAAGGAAGAGAAGAGGGCAGTAGGGAGGGTGCCAGGATGGGGATGAGAAAGTGAGGGAATACAGAAAAAGTCCAAACAGGCAACGTTCAGTGTTAGAGAGGAGGGCAAAGAGAGCTGGTCCCAAGGGACCCAATTCATATCTAACCATAGAACGGAGAGGCACAGTAGGCCTGCAGAGGAGATGAGTAAAGGAGGACAGCTGCTGCTGATTGACAGCTAGTACAGAGGCACAAAAGTCCGATGCAAGCAGCAGGCCAGTCATGGAGGCAGCCAGTAGGGGGAACAGGAACAGCTTCATCTTAATGTGTTATAAGAGTTTCTGGCCAGCATGTTGGACAAGTGGCGAGGGTTACAGACTGCAGTAGTGAGGGAGAAAAAGTACTGCAGGTTCAAAGCCCATGTCCTCACTGTTAGTGAAATAATAAGAATTTTTAATACAGCCAAGGGCAGGGTATGGTAATTCCTCTGTGTGGTGTCACCAAAAGCTTGTGTAAACTTACTACAGCAAGGATTAGTGTATCATTCACTGCAAAGGAGCCCTGTATCTGGTTTCTCTTTTTCAGTGTGCTAGGATTGCCTATAGCCAATCAGCAAGAAATCAGACGCCTTCTATTAGTATCAGCGGTCCTATAATAGAAGTGGCCAGTAGGGGGAATAGGAACAGCTTTATTTGTTCGTGCCATATTAGCTAAAGTAGCTACTCACCAGTAGCATGTATTGGCAGAGCTGGCCTAGTGGTTAAGGGCTCCTGACTGCAGTAGCGAAATGGATGCAGTGCAGGTTTGAGACCCATGGTCCCACTGCTGAGGAGAAAGTACCACAATGAGTGCCTGGGGGGAGAGGAGAAGGAGGATTGCAAAGGTGGGGGGAGTTTAAGCAGGGAAGGAAGGAAGGGTGCAGTAGTTGTATAAGAGGAGTTACAAATACTCCTCTCCTCTATCTTATTTACCCTGTGAGGTATTTAAAGGTCTCTATTATATCCCCCTCTCCTTTCTCTATTCCTTGGTGTACATATTGAGGTCTTTATATCTCTCCTCATAGGGCTTTTGATGCAGACCTGCACCATTTTAGTTGCACTTCTCTAGACTGCCTCCACTCTATGTCTTCCCAGAGATGTGATCTCCAGAACTGGACACAGTACTCCAGGTGGGGTCTTAGCAGTGATCTGTATAGAGATAGCATCACCTCCATTTCTGCTGGTGATACCTCTCCCTATGCACCCCAGCATCCCACTCACCCTCTCTACTGCCTTTCTCATTGCCTGGCCACCTTTAAGTAATCTGACCTGCTTACCCCCGGGTCTCTTTGCTGCATGATGATCATCAAAACCACTCCAAACATTTTGTACTCTGCCCCTGGGTTTCTGTGCCCTAAGTGCATTATTTTTCACTTTCTTGCACTGAAATCCAGGTGCCATACCCTTGACCACTTCTCTAGTTTTCTCAGATCTGTGCTCATCCTTTCCACCCCCCCCCAAGAGTTTCCACCCTACTGCAGATTTTCAAGTAGGCAGGCCTTCCCATCCAGCTCCTCTGCAATGTTACTTATAAAGAAATTAAAGAGGACTGGTCCCAGCAATGATCCCTGAGGCACCTGCTGGTCACCCTCCCTTCCTTGGAGTGATCTCTGTTTACCACCACCCTCTGTCACCTATCTCCTGACCAATTTCCTATCCAATTTACCACCTTTGGACCCACTCCTGAGCTACCCAACTTGCTACTAGTCTCCTGTGTGGAATGTTGTTGAATGCCTTACTGAAATCTAGGTAGGCCACATCCACCACTCCACTCTGATCTAGTTGCTTGGTCACACAGTCAAAGAAATCTATCAGATTTGTTTGACATGACCTCCCTCCTGTGAAACCATGTAGCCTTGGGTCTTGTAATCCACTGGATTCAATATATTCCACAATCCTTTCCTTCAGCAGTGATTCCAATAACTTTCCCACCACCGATGTCAGGTTGACTGGCCTATAATTGCCAGCCTCCTCCCTTCTATGACTTTTGTGTAGTGGGACTACATCCACCCTCATCCAGTCCTCCAGAACCACTCCTATTTCCAGTGAACTGTTAAATAGAACTGTCAGTGGTGCAGACAGTTTTTCCCTGAGCTTCTTCAATACCCTTGGATGCACCCCATCTGGCCCCATTGCTTTGTCCACCTTCAGATTAGCAAGTTCCTTCAGGAATCTCACCTCCAAAAAAGAACTAGTATCTACCTCCCTCACTGCAAAGGTTTTCTTACTTTTTTGTGGCCCCTCCCCTTCTCCCTTGCTCTGTGAACACTGAACAAAGTATTTGTTTAGGATGTCTGTCTTTTCCTAGCCCCACTCTGCATAGTCCACCCACCCCCCTCAGTTCCCTTTTTAACCTTACAATCCCACTCTGGTCTTTCTCTTTTCACTTACATATCTAAAAAATGTCTTGTACCCTTTCGTTACCTCCTGGGCTATTGTCTCTTTAGTTTGTGTCTTTGTGCTCCTTACTGTTTTCCCTGCTTCCCTCTGTTTCCCTGATACACCTCCTTATCCTCCTCCTCCTTCTGTGTTTCCTTATATCTTGGAGAGACTTTTGGGGAATTTTCAAAGCCTATGTACAGATACAATTTCCTACTGTACAACTTTGGATGTAGCTAACGTTGCTCCTATGTCCAGTATTGAAAGCTAGGACATAGCAAGGTCCAATTTTCAAAACTCTGACTTAGTTATGTCCAGATTGTAAACAGTGGCATCATTTAGGGGTCACATTTGCAACCCCTATGAATTTTTTGTGAACCCTACTATCTGTTTGCAACCCCTGGTTCCTGCTGTCTTTTTTTTTTATCAACAATCCCTGTCAGTCTCTCTGCCTGCCCATCCCACTCACGTAGTGCATCCATAGAACCATGCTTGTGACATCAACCAGATGTAATGAGCCAGTGAGGAGGGAGGCCCATCGAGAGGCATACGTGGCATGATCCACGCAGTGTTTCTTTGTTCAGCTTGATGGTCAGGTCAGTGACTCATGGTAAGAGAAAGGCATTAAAATGTACTGGCAGCCTAGAGTTCTGCCTGGCTCACATCCCAAGTGACTGCCACCAGTACATAGAGAATACTGGATGGGTAACCAGGCAGAACCAGTGTGTTCTGCCACAGAGGGGTTTGATTCCCTGTGACCTCGAGAGCGAAGCTCGAGAGGTCCAAGGAATCAAACCCCGAGGTGGCAGAACACACTGGTTCTGCATTGGGTTGCCCATCCTGTATTTTGTATAGTGTATGGTGCCCCTTGTATCCTATTTTAGGTTTTCTGACCAAATGTATTCATTGAAAAATAAGCTGTAGTCTCCTATTTCATATTTCGGAAGCTACTGCTTGTTCTTGCCAAGTTGTGTGGTTCCCTATGTTAGCAATGTACACTCCAATTGGTTGCTGCTGTAGTGTGGGCGGGTTTTCAAAGAAAAAAAAACATGACAGGCAGATGTCTCACTTAGCGAGATTATCCATGAACTGGAGGCAGAAATTTCTTTTCTTATGCTGGTTCCCATCATGTAGAATAAACTTCTTCTGAGCGGTGAGTGTTTTTAAAAAAAACACCGCGCACAGCTTCCATGTTTGAAGCAGATTACACTGCTGTCAATGCACAGCATTTTTATTATGGTGGCTTTCACACAGGGCTTGAACTTTTCACTCTGAATGAGTGGAATGCTGTTCTGCACATACTGTTAGTACAGCATTCCATTCATTGTTGAGCATGTGGCTGAACAGCATTTCAGTATGGTGGAATTTCCAGTTAGAACAGTATGCCACCATACACTATACTATGATTACTTCATTACACCATGTTGCCTAACTGGCTACTGGCTAAATGTGATGGAGTGGCTACCTCTCTGCTGATTGGCTGCTTTTTTGTGGAGCAAACCAGTCGGCAGGAGGTTTAAATTCTGTCCATTAATTTAATGAAGCACCACTGTTAAATGAAGAGACAGAAATCTTCAGAAGCTGAGTTGTAGTGAGCAAGACTTACAAATCTGGATGAAACAGCCAGAGGAAGATCACAGTGAGAAATCTCGATTACCCAGGGAGCAAGTGAGTAAGTGGAGGCAGGCAGCAAGCATACAGTAGCGACAGCACAGGCAGCAGCAGTGGGGTAGGCTGATAGGCAGGGCGAACGAAAGCGTAGCATTGACAGAGCAGACAGAGCATTAAACAATTGTAAGTGCTGCTACAAAGTGATAAGAAGACACTGTTGTTGGGGAAGGATCTGTCCCAGTTTTGGTATGCACAAAGAGCACTTTATTAAGGCTTTATATGCATCTGCTATCTAAATACATGCTTTTTCCCCCTTGTTTGTGTTTTTTAAGTTAAGAGTAGCAACACAGGGACACATACCTCTCAAGTGTCCCTGATTTTCAGGGACGTCCCTGATTTTGCTTCAAAATTTTACTTTGTCCATCCTAAAATTTTTGTTTTTGTGGCTAAACAGTGGGGACTGTAAGCACAAAATAATGCCAGTCATTAAAGTTACAGACTTGTTCTTCTTTAGAAAATGCATTTTGCACTAAGCCTCATATTCTTCCAGCTTTCTGGGTGGATATCTCTAATTTTGAAGATGTGTCCCTGATTTTGGTCCTTTGTCCCTGATTATTTTAAGCCTTGTCCCTGATTTATAAGGCAGGAGGTTGAGAGGTATGCAGGGACATCAGTTCCCAGATTTCTCTGTTTTCAATTTCATATCAGCTTGCATGTCCCTTGCCAGAGAAGAGTCCCTGAAGGCTCTGCTGCCTGCATGTCATCAGAGGTTGCAGCTGCGTGTTGAGCCCTAGATCACATTTCTGACGGGGGCCCAGTTGAAGAATTCACTGTCCCATACCCAAACAGTAGCTGTGACACTTTCTTTGCCAGTCTGGGTATGCCCTTCACCCTAAACAATTGACTTCAGCTAATAAAAGAAAAAAGCACTTGATTAAACACCCATTTTAAAAAAGAATTCTGACTACCAGTGAGGGAGCTGAGCTACCTTGCATCCACCATGGTCATCAGTTCAGCAGCACCCCTCAAGGTAGTTTTGAACCATAAAAGTACAAGGTCTGAAATGCCCAGTTATTTTACTTTTATTAGCAATAAATGATGGTCAAACAAGTTAAAGGTCTTATCAGGTCAATAAAAATGGAATTAATAAAGTTGTTCTTGATCAAAACAGTCATACAGGATGGAAGCTAATTAGGCCAAGGCCACTAACATGCTACAACCTTTGCAGAAACCATGCTGTTTGTTAGTCAAAAGATAAAAGTTTGGCAAGGGCTGGGAGAACTGAGATTTGTCTGTAGTAAGAGAATGTGTTTTTTTATCTGACATAAAGATTAGGATTACTGTCTCCACCCTTTCTTTGCCTTGGTGGGATTATCTGTCCACCCTTCTCTGGCGGTGTGTGTGTGTGGGGGGGGGGGTAACAAAAGATGCGAGAGCATTTGATTTTTTCTACCTATCGCTTACTTACGGCAGTGGATAATCAAACATTACAGAGCATCTGATTTTTTCCACCCATCTCTAGTTTATGGGTGGGGAGGGGATAATCTGTTCACCCATCTCTGGCTTGTGGGAGGATAATACAAGATGAGAAAGCATTTGAGTTTTCCACCCATCTCTGTCAAATATGGAGGGATAATCAAAGATAAGAAAGTGTTTGATTTTGTCCACGCATCTCTGGCTTATGGGGGGGGAGTAATCAAAGACAAGACAGCATTTGATTTTTTTTTCACCCATCTCTGATTAATTAATTTATTTTGAGGGGGAGAATAATCGAAGATAAGAGAGAATTAGATTTTTTTTCCACGCATTTCTAGTATATGGCTAAATTGTTGTGGGGCTTTTTACGACAGTCCTACCCCCATTTAGCTGACACTGTAATCACATCCTTTGACTTTGTGTCAGAAGTATTGTGTGGTGGCATATGGAGGTATTTTTGAAAGTGCAAGAAGTATATAGGCAAGAAAGGACTTAAAACAGAAAGTCAGAAAGGAAGTTATGCAAAAAGTTTATTTTTGTTATTGCTGATTTTTTTTGTTTGTTTTTGTATTCAGCCTGAGGGCAGGTTCATGCAACGTGACTGAACTCCCTTTCACCAACATTTTGAGGTTACTGGGTTTTTTTTCCCAGTAGGATGTAGATAAGTGCAATTTATGTGTTCCTTTAATATCTCTACTCTTATGTATCTGTAATTTAAGACTATCACAAGCATCTATTGATACAAGATAACTGGACTTTCCAAGAGAGAGAAACTCAACTGCCCTATTCATTAGCCATAAAGGAAAAATATGAGTAGCACCCCCACCATGTCGACATTGAAGAAGCATCAGTGAGACATTAAACATTGACACGGTGAGGGTGCTACTCACATTTTTACCTTATGGGTAATGAATAAAAGCCTTTAACTCATTCACAGTTTTATTTATATTTTTTCAGTCCTTTTGGGCAACCAAGTTTCTCTCTCTCTCTCTCTCTCTTGTTGTTGTATCCATTACATGGCTTGGCCACAAGTTTTTGTTTGCATAATTGGACTTTGTAACTGTTTGCAGTCGGTTTGATTAGGTAACACGATCAAGCAATCAATGCAATGTTCATGAAATCATTTTAAAACTCTTTAAGTCTGATTCTCTACTTTTGAAACTCCATAATAGGAAGACAATAAGGTGTGGAATCCTGTGTGCCAGGGTGGGGTAAATCAGTCTGCAAGCTGGTGGTCAGTATGGTCACTAGCTTTCAAAATCTGGTAGCCAAATCAACATTTTTAGCCTGCTGTTTTTGACAGAAAGCTTTGCTATCACAGCAAATAACAGCAGTCTAGAACTTTACATCTTTTTTACTGATAAATCAATTCTATCTCAGCAGGAGTTAGTACCTGTTTGGATTAAGCAAACGGACACTCTTTTGGAAGAAGGGGGTCTCATTTAAGTTAAAAAAAAGAAAGCCACTGTGTGTTTCTCTGAGGAAGGGAGCTGTATCAGCTTAATTTACATACAGCAGAGGGTGACTCTAATTGGGGGTGTGGCTTAGCAGCTTAGCAGTACAAAAGCAGCTGTCTCCAGTTACAGCTTCCTGCTGTTTTTGACAGAGAGCTTTGCTTTCACAGCAAATAACAGCAGTCTAGAACTTTACAGCTTTTTTTTCTAATTGCCCTCCTTCCCACCCAAAGCCAGTTCTAGTTTTATAGCCACTGAATTTGACTGACAACAGGAACTCCCTATTTGGCAGTAGGAAGGGAAGGATCACTGAGACACATTAGTTTCAGCAACCTTGAAGGAACATAAAAAAATAACTCTCCCCTTCCCCAGCTGCTGGAGGTCTGAATTCAAGCATAGAAGAAGGAGACTACTGAAGACTACAGGAAGTTCCTGTCCCAGAACAGAAAGGGGCGAGAGTTGTAAGGGCACATAGACAGTAGGAAAGTAAGTGTAAAAATACATAGAGGGAGGAGACAGTAAGCATACAAAACAACAGGAGAGGGGACACAAAATAAGTCAAGATGGAAGTGGTGCAGTACAATGACTATGGGGCAGCAGTGTTCCAGGAGACATTCTCGAGGCTGCAATGCTGCCCTGTTTGCAGGCACCTCTCTGGTCTGAAAAAGGAGGAGGTTGCTTGTCTCCAGGCTGACCTGGCTAGGATTAGTGAAACCTCTTCCCCCACCCAGGGACCACCAGGGCCACCACCGTTACCTCAGAGGTTGCCAAGAAAGAGGAGTGGTTGGACCAAGGTGGGCTCAGGGAAGGAGATGGTGGTGGAATAGAGGTGCATTCCTCCAGCTGTACCTCTCCACAATTCATATGCTGTTCTGGCAAAGAGTGGTTCCTCTATGGAGGCACCTGCAGTGGAGACCAAGGGGGATGCTGGGAACCTCCACAAAGGAGACCCACAGGAGGGTGGCATGAGACCCCACAGGGGAAGAAAACAACTCCTGGTGGGGGAACTCAATCATTGGGGGAGAAGTGGGGGAGGAAGGGGATAGGGAGGTAAGGTGCCTGCCTGGTGCCACTGCTCAGAGGGACAGGAAGCGAATCTTCAGGATTGCAGGAGCAGCTGCACGAGGGAGGGAACTGGATGTCATTGTCCACCTAGGGACAAATGACCTAGCTGTGAATGGGATCAGAGCAGTGCAAGAGGAGTTTGTGGAGTTGTGGAGGGGCCTTAGACAAGTACCATGTATGGTAACCTTCTCGGAGGTGCTGCCTATCTATGGTAAGAATGATGCTAGGGTATTCCGTACCATGGGATTCAATGAATGGTTGAAAAACTGGTGTGGAGCTCAGAGTTTTGTCTTCAATGGGGACTGGGGAGCCACCTGGAGGGATTCAGGCTTATACAGGTGTGATGGTCTGCATCTGTCCAGGGGTGGAACCAGGATCCTAGGTGACAGGTTTAAATGCTTCATTGGCAAGTATTTAAACTAGCCAAGGGGGAGGCACTGAAAAGGATCAGGGAAATCCCAGCCTTCCCCCACAAAACTCAGTAGTTAGAGAGGTAAACACCAAGGTAGAGAAGTAAGTAAGGAGCAGGACAGGGATAAATACAGAAAAAGGCATTAAGGACATGGATGGGGCTAAAAGGGGTAAGACCAATTAAAAATAAATGGAAGGTGATGAGTACCAATGCCCACAGTCTGTGCAACAAGCTCCCTGACCTAGTGGCCTTGATGAAAGAGCGATGCCTGGTTATTGTGGCAGTCACTAAAACATGGTACACAGAGAACCATGAGTGGGATGTCAACATACCAGGATACACAGTCTACAGGAGGGACAGGGTGGGTAAAAGAGGAGGAGGGGTAGCTCTCTATATAAGGGAAGGGATTAAAGCAACAGAAGCAAAGAGTAAACAGGAAGTTGATGAGTCACTATGTGTCACCCTGGAGACAGGAAATGGTACCACAATCCGCATTGGGGTTGTGTACAAACCCCCATCTCAGGGGGAGGAAATAGACAAGGAAATAATAGAAGACATCCTTAAAATGGCAGAAAAAGGGGATATATTGTTGATGGGGGACCTGAATATGCCAGATGTTAACTGGAGTATCTTTGCTGCAGGCACATCAAAGAGCAGGGTAATTCTTGATGCCCTACAGGGGGCATGTCTCAGACAGCTAGTGTTGGAACCCACTTGGGAGAGAGCAGTCCTAGGCCTGGTACTTTCAAATGGGGAAGGAGAAAGGATCTCAGATTTAGAAGTGGGTAGCCATCTGGGAACAAGTGACCACCAAACAGTTGGTTCACAATAAACACAGCCATAGAGTCAAGCCAAACAAAAACAAGAGTATTGGACTTTAGGAAGGCTGACTTTGGGAAATTGAGAGAGTGCCTCAGAAAAGCACTACTGAATGGGCAAGAAAGAGGGGTGGAGGAACAATGGGGAATAATCAAAACAGCCATCACAGAGGCAACAAGCCTTTGTGTGAAGCAAATCAATAAAACAAAATGAAGGAAAAACCACTATGGTTCTCAAAAGAGATGGCTGGGATGGTTAAGGAGAAAAGGATAGCATTCAGGAAATATACGGAAAGACAGAAGGAGCAGGACAGAGAACTTTATCAGTTAAAGCAGAAGGAGGCAGGGAAGGCAGTCAGAATAGCAAAGGCACAAACTGAGGGAAAGATAGCCAACTCTGTTAAGAAGGGGGATAAAACCTTTTATAGGCACAATAGGGAGTGAAGAAAGACTGAGGGAGGGATACAGAGACTTAATAAAGGGGAAGGAATGTGGGCAGAGGGTGACAGTGAAAAGGCAGGGATACTGAACAAATATTTCTGTTCAGTATTCACAATGGATGAGGAGGGGGCGGTACCTAAACCAAACAAGGGAGAAACTCTGAATAGGGGGGTTGATACCAGTCCATTCACAGAAGAAAGGATTTTGAAAGAACTCTTGAAACTGAGAGTGGAAAAAGCAATGGGGCCTGATGGGATTCACCCAAGAATACTAAAAGAACTAAGGGTAGAACTAGTGATGCCACTGACTACTATCTTTAACAAATCATGGGAGGATGGAGTAGTACCTGAGAACTGGAGGAGGGCAAATGTGATTCCACTTCACAAAAGTGGGAGCAGGGCAGAGGCAGGAAACTACAGACCTGTTAGTTTGACTTCAGTGGTAGGGAAAATGATGGAATCACTTCTGAAGGAAAGAATTGTTGAGTACCTAGAGGCCAGTGAGGCACAGGGCCCAAGGCAGCATGGTTTCACAGCAAGAAGGTCATGTCAGATGAACCTAATAGATTTCTTTGACTGGGTGACCAAAGTAGTAGACCAGAGAGGGGCTGTGGATATGGCCTACCTAGATTTTAGCAAGGCATTTGACACAGTCTCACACAAAAGTTTAATATACAAGTTAGCCAGCCTTGGAGTGGGTCCCAAGGTGGTAGCCTGGATAAAAAACTGGCTGGACAACAGGACGCGAAGGGTAATATTGAATGGAGTCCACAGTGAAGAAAGGAGGGTAACTAGCAGGGTACCACAGGGTTCGTACTGGGACCAGTCCTCTTTAGTATCTTTATAAGTGACATTGGAGAGCACCTGGAAGGAAAGGTATGTCTCTTTGCAGATTACACAAAGATCTACAACAGGGTTGATACACAAGGTGGGGTGGAAAGAATGAAAAGGGACTTGGCAAGGTTGGAGGAATGGTCAAATATGTGGCAGCTCAGATTCAATGCAAAGAAGGGCAAGGTAAGGCATCTGGGAAAGAAAAACCCAAGGGAAGAGTACACAACGGGGGGTGAGTTAATAACAACAACAACAACAATCGAAAGAGACCTAGGAGCAATTATATCAGATGACCTAAAGGTGGGCATACAATGTGAGAAGTCAGTAAGGAGGGCTGGAAGGATACTGGGATGCACAGGGAGAGGCATCAACAGTAGAAAACAGGAAGTTATCACTCTGTACAGACAGTGAGACTGCATCTGGAGTACAGCGTGCAATTCTGGAGACCCCATCTCCACAAAGACATACAGAGAGAGAGTGGAGGCTGTTCAGAGGAGGACAACCAAAATGGTGCAAGGTCTGCACCAGAAGACACACAAGGAGACACTAAAGCAGCTTAATATGTATACCCTTGAGGAAAGTGGGGGGGGACATGATAGAAACTTTCAAGTATCTCAAGGGAATTAACAACGTACAAGAGGGTAGTATCTTTCTGAAAAAGAGATGTGCAAGAACAAGGGGGCACAATTTGAAGATGGAGGGAGGACGGCTCAGAGGTAATGTTAGAAAGTATTTTTTCACAGAGAGGGTTGTGGATGCATGGAACAGCCTTCCTGAGGAGGTTGTGGAGTCAGAAAGAGTGGGAGAGTTCAAGAATGCATGGGACAGGCATAAAGCAATTCTAGTGGGGCGTAGGAGGAAGTAAGCTGTTGATAAACTAGAATCTGCAGCTTATCCATCAGATAGGGAAATGGGCAGACTGGGCGGGTCAAGCGGTCCTTATCTGCCATCAAATTCTATGTTTCTATCATTTTTAAAGGCTCAAAAATTACTCTGTGGGCAAGTAGCCAGTTTGCCGGTAACCAAAATCTGGCAGCCAAACCAATTTTTTTAGTGGCCATTGGCCACTTGGCTACATGATTTGCCCCACCCTGGTGTGCACACTGATTTGTTTAACTGCAGTGTCAAACAGATGATGGCATGGTATCATTTATGTAAAATGATGTTTACCTCAATAGCCTCATGAAAGGGCAAGAAAAATGAAGATGTTCTTTAGGGAGGAGTATTCAAATGGCTTGTGATTAAATTTGATTTTTAACCCACTTAGTCCTCCTTTATTTTCTTTAAAATTAAAAGCTCAGGACCAGAAGAGAGTTTGATTTGTGCTGATGTGTTTTACCTGCAGTTATTACACGTGACTTATCATAGATATTTAGTCCAACAATACATCATTTAGAATTACCAGTTGCTGCACATTTTAGGATGAAGCTGAAGTTTGCAAACATTATAAACCTTGCATCCCCTTCAAGATGTTGGATCTCTGGCTTTACTGGGGGAAGGGTCTTCATATCTAATCTCAGATTTATTCTAGTTTTTGATGAAAAATATCTTGAGCCTGGGGATTAAATGTGTTTCCCTGCATAAAATATTTCAGGGGCTGATGTGGATATTGACAGTTCCAGAACAGATTCAGATTGGTTGTGGATTGCTTTGGCAGCTTTAGACATACAGGAAAAAGTAACATCCGTTTCTTCATGAACAGCATAAGCAGAATTTGGTTGACTGAGTGGCCCATGGAAGCATCTGTGAAAATAGAGTTATCAAGTACAGTAAATCAGCTCGACTGACACATAATCAATGCGTAAACAGACGTGGTAATATTAAGTGCAGTTGGATATGTGAGGGCTCCTCTATTTCCCTCTTCCCTATCCAAGTATGTTCCACATCACAGACTCCAGCCATTGTCATCTTTTCTTTTGTGTAACCAATTCTAGAAATAAATCCAATTTAAATGTTTGCATATAGCACTGGATTCTGACCATTTGGGGAAGTGAGGGTGCAAGTGGATTTTTGTTTAGACTGGGGTCCCTCATCTATCCAAACCTCACTACCCATTACCTTACATTTTCATGTTTGCTTGGGTGCATGCACAAGAAACATATCGCGGCAGCTTGCTGTGGTAGTGAGTTGTGGAGGTGTGGCAGTATTGTAGTCAATGCCAGCATTCTTTTTTGAGGCTGGTATCTGTGGTGCCAATAGAGGAGCAAGCTGTCCATGGCAGCAGAATTGTAGTGTGCCTGCCATACCTCTCAACTGTTCTTGATTTTCAGGGATGTCCCTGATTTTGCCTCAGAATTTTCCTGTGTCCCTCGTAAAAAGTGTATTTTTGTGACAGAACAGAGGGGACTGTAAACACAAAATAATGTCAAACATTAGAATTACAAGCTTGTTCTTCTTCAGAAAATGCATCTTACACTAATCCCCTTATTCTGTCAGCTTTCTGAATGAATAGTACAAATTTTTAACATGTGTCCCTGATTTTGGATCTTTGTCCCTGATTTTTTTAAGCATTGTCCCTAATTTATGAGGAAAGAGGTTGAGAAGTATGGTGTGCCACCAACTTGAAAGAAACTCGCTGCTGCAATCAGGGAGTGCCCTGTCATTAATAATGAGCTGTTTTTGCTGCTGGGGCAGTCCCTGATTGCAGCAGCGAATTGCAGCTTGTTTAAATGAGTGTTTGTGCTATGGTTTCCACGTTCACCATATACTAAGATTCTGAGGTTCTTGTTTCCCTTTGTCCTATAAGAGGTAGATGTTTAAATGTGCTTTTTCATGTAGCTATTTAAGTACCACATGTACCAAACCTGGCTAGTGCGTCGGTAATTTGTTTAGTAGCAAAGGCACAAGAAGCTGATATACTAAAAGTCAGCAATCATTGGTTCATGCAGTTTATAGCAAATATTGACTATTACCCCATTGACAGGTTAACAATCTCCAGATGCATGGGAAAACAAATTCGAGAACACAGGCAGTAAACCTCACTATATAATCAAACCTAATCACAAGCAGCTAGCAGTTCATTCTCTGTAAATGAAAGTTACTGAATAATAAGGGTTTTTTGGAGTTGCATTTTCTTGTTTGTTCAGCGCAATGATTTACTAAGGCCACCCCATCCCTTTTATGCTGTGTTTATTATAGACATTCTTTTTAGAGGATATTCAAACATCCAGCTGTCCCTGTTACAAGACAAACAGGTACTAAAAATATGGACAGCAAACCCTGAATATTAATAAAGAGGATGATGTAACTGCACAATTTGGTGCACAGCAAGTTATTTCAGGGTCCTTCCTTGCCTTAGTTTACAAATTCCACTAGTATTTCTACATGGTATACACTACCTCTTATGTTTAAGTGACAGCAGTAATGATGCCACTCAGTATTTGTGGATATATACAGTGCATACATTATATGTATATTTATTAGTGAGATCTGATTGCACTGCAGAGGCTGCTGGATCAGAGGACAACTTGCATGTAGACAATGCAGGCGATCCCAATTCTCTTGGTGTAATATTTTGATCCTAAACATTTTGATGGGAACACATCTTGCAAATACTATTTAAAGTATCACATTGTTGGGATCTGAACGTTAATCGTGGAGACACAATGTTAATGGGCTCAGGGCTACTGTATTTCATGACCAATTCCCATAGGCACCTGACCGAATCCAAATCAGAGCCATCACTTCCCAAAGCCGGACCCTCTCCCCCTAAGGGCAATAGGCTGAATTCCAATGAATTATTTAGCATAGTGTGGTGAAAAAAAGACACTCTAAAATGTTCTGTGCATAAAAATAAGCATTTTACAACATTCCCTGTGTTTTGTAAAGTTGAACTCAATGGCCGAATCAGGGAGTTAGCTGCAGTGCTTGCATTTTCTTTAATAGGAATTGTTCAACTTTGCTAAAAAAGTAGTTTCAATCTGCTGTCACCATTTTTTTCCCTGTTCTTATGATTGACCTTGATGGCCTACCTGGAATTGCGGGCTTGGCAAAAAGAATGAGTTAACTACTTAGAAGTAAGTGAAGTGCCAAGACATCCAGCTGTTGTAGATTGGTTACCTTCAAGCCAATCAGAGTGCATATCAGTATCTGACAAGCCGGTGGGCGGGGCCTCAGAGTTAACTATTGTAGGGGACCTGGCAGGAAAAGAGGTATACAGGGAAGGTCTTTGGGCCATGAGGTAAATCTCTATTCCTTTATATAAAACAAGGTATAACATTCCTGTTAAGTGCTAGTCAGATTACATCTATATTTACTGTAAACCATAACAATGTGTCATAGTATGCTGGAATTAACATGCAACCTATTAATTAAAGGGAACATAAAAAATATTCTTTACATTTTTTTAATAGAATTGTAAGTTTGGGTATGTGTGAAGTCTGTCTTACTACCCCAGTGTATTGATTTGTTGTTTTTAAATAGTCCTATTATTTCCTTATATAGTCCCCCATATTAATGCACTCCCCCATAGTCATTTTCTTAATTACTTAGCAGTTCCAGAATTCAGTGAGATCAGTTGATCTGAAGGCAACAATGAAGCTGAACACAGTGACATCAGCTGAGCTGATGTCCTTGTATTCCCATTCACTATAGTGGTCAGCTCAACTGATGCCACTGGATTCTGAAATCACTAAATAATTAAAAAAATGAATTTTGGACAAGAAAAAGACTGCATTAATATGGGGCCCAATATAAGGAAAAATAGGATTTTTAAAAGTAAACACAAAATAATACACAGGGATGATAAAGAAGACTTCGCACATGCTCCAGTTTGCAATTATATTGAAAGATGTAAACAGCACTGTTTATTTCACCTTTAAAGCATTTTCAGTATCTAGAAACACTTGTTAAAATATTCAGTCACAATTTAATGTCTGTTTAATCAGTCTTCAGTATTTTTATCCAACCTTCTTTAATATGTGGGGCATTTGCAGAAAATAAATAGGTGATGCATTGCATATTGATATTGTATTTCTAAAATTCTTCATGGATACTGGAAAATACTCTAACATACACTGATGTTACAGGAAACTTTGGAACAACTATTTAGATTCATGACATATAGTTCATGTGTTGTTCTATATTCAGCTTCCCTTTTTGAATATTAAAGGGTGTGCATGTTTATTTAACTTCACAACTGAAGGAGCTGGTCTGCTGCAGTTTGAAAATAAAATTAGAAGTCTGCCACCTATGCATTTAAAAATAATGTCCTGAGTCACCTGGCTATCTTATGACCTTTCTCTCTGCCATTATGAAAACAATAGATAATCATGTGGCACCATAAGCCTTGTTCCCTATAATGGTCAACATCGTTGGTGGAGTCAGCTGTGGGAAATTCAGTTGCAGGATAGAAGCCAAGCTTTGTACTGCTCTGACATGCCATTTGCTGTTTTCTATCTATTTCTGAGGTTAAGTACTAGTTGCTTGTACTGTACCTAGCCAGCGATTAGTCGCCAAAGAATAGTGAACTAGAAAATGGCATGTTAGAGCAATGCAATGTTTCAAAATACTGGTAACATCAGCCATGGGGGTCCAGGGATGTCACATGAGTGATTGTTGTACAAACTGCAATGGGAAGGGAGGGCTCTAAGACTGCCAGAGGAGGTCACTTAAATATCTAAACAAATTGCAATGGAAAGAGGGTTCTGGGATTGCCAAAGAAGGATTTATATATATACTAAATATATATATATATATATATATATATATATATATATATATATATATATATATCAAAAAACTTCATTAAATCTTCATTGATATACCAGTTAGGGTAAAAGTGATTAAAGTTGGAAAATGTGGCATTAGGGTTTACAACCCTGACACCACCCCCCAAGGCAGCACATCAGGTGTGGGGTGTGCCTTGGGGTACTCAGTCCTAACACTCACCCCATTCTACTACACTCTATATATCTGACCTTATTTAAGGATGGAATTGGGTGAGGCCTTAGGTTTGAGTACCCCAAGGCACGCCCCACACCTGATGTGCTGTCTGGGGGGGGTGTTAGGGTTGTAAACCATAATGCCACATTCCCAGCTTTTATCACTTTGATCTTAACTGGAGCATTAACAAAGTTTTTTTGCAATTTATTTCCTTATGTTCTGAGATAGTATAATCATATCCCTATTTTGCTGTGGGAGCGCAGGGTACAAAGGTCGCATACATAATTTTGTCAGATTTTATTTTTCTGACTGAGATTTGTCTGTTCCCTGGTATTCACTGGACCCCCCTTCCCACACATTTGTGCCTGGTCCCCTTTAATTTTAAGTTAATAGCCCTGGTGTCTAGTGGCATCCTCCACACTCCAATTTCACTATATATTTTATATTAGTTTTTCATTGGTGTTCAGTAGTACCCTCCACCCCCCAACTGTGCCCAGTCTCCATTAATTTATACTTAATAGCGTTGGTGTCTAGTGACACCCCCACCCTCCCAGTTTTATATATATATATATATATATATATATATATATATATATAAATTGGTGTCCAGTGATACCCCCACCCTCCAGTTTTCCTAATTCAGTGTCATGCCACAGTATATATCCCTGGTGTGTAGTGGCATCCCCCCACCCTCCAATCCTTGTATTAGCATAATTTCACTTCCCCATTGGTGGCCAGTGGTGCCCCCTCCCTTCTATATCAGTGTGAATCTGAAAATAAAAAAACAGTTCCTCGATGTCTTTATTTTATTTTTCAAACTTCTCCACCATTGCTTTGACCCACACCACCCATCCAACCTCCCACTGGGCTTCACCTCCCACCTCCCACACTCCCTTGACCCCCCCATACATCCTCACTCACCGAAACTGTCCCCACAGTGAAGATCCACTCTCCAATCAAAGATTGGTTTTGCTGTTGAACCTGTGACTGCTGTAAGACAAGTAAGGCAACTGCGGTGGGAAAATACATTGAACCACAGTTATCTTAATTCTCATACAGCAGTCGCTGGTTCCAGCAGCAAGGTGTGTCTTCAATCAGAGAGTGAATATTCACCGTGAGGCCAGTTCAGTTGAGTGAGGGTGTTTTTGGGGGGTCAAGGGAGGGTGCGGGGTGGTGGGTGCACAGTGAGAGGCTGTTTTTTTATTTTCAGTTTCACACTGATATAGTTTGGTGGGGGTGCCACTGGCTACCAGTGGGGATATGAAATTAAACTAATACTGGGATCAGAAGGTGAGGGTGGGGTGTCACTGGATACCATGGATATAGGGAGTGGGAGAGTTTAATTAAACACCAGGTGCTGGGATGGAAAATGGAGGGTGGGGGCAGACAGTACACAGAAGGAGGGAATGGGAGGGTATAATTAAACATTGGGTGCTGGGATAGGAAATGAAGGGAAGGGCAGACAGAACACAGAAGGAGGTAGCTGGAGGGTTTAATTAAACATCAGGTGCTGGGATAGGAAACGGAGGGGTGGGGATGGACAGCACACAGAGGGAGTGAGTGAGAGGGTTTAATTGAACACTGGCTGCCTGGACAGGAAATGGAGGGTAGGGGTAGACAGCACACAGAGGGAAGGAGTGGGAAGGTGCAATTAAACACTGGGTGCTGGGATGGGAAATGGAGGGTGGGAGTGGACAACACACAGAGGGAGGGAGTGGGAGGGTACAATTAAATACTGGGTGCCGGAATGGGAAATGGAGGGTGGGGGTGGACAACACACAGAGGGAGGCAGTGGGAGAGTTTCTTTAAAGAACATCAGTCCTGGGACAGGGAACGGAGGGTAGGTGGATGGCACACAAATGGAGAGATTGAGGGGGGAGCGCTAGACATCAGGGAGATTTTTCAAGCCAACATCTGTTGTACTAATTGATGGCTGTTTCACCCCATTCTGAAGCTATTTTTTTGAAAAATGAGTTGTGTGTGTGTTTTACACAAAAAAAAAGCTATGTAAAAAAATGTTTCCACAAACTGGGAAAAAAGGGGCATCTTCCATGTATTCTTATTCACAATTTGAGAAAAAAGAAAAATCCTTTTTCACAAATTGCAAATAAGGATCCTACTTTACGATTCATTTTTCACAATTTGTGAAAAAGGATTTTGGCATGTTAAAAAACATGTTTCCAGGACATTCATCAAAAAACTAAGCCAAGAATGAGATAGAATGGGTCCCAATTAGGTAAAGATAACTGTTGCTTTGTACTAAACCCATGTTTTTTTTTACTTATTTAAATTTGTTTTCCTTGCTAAAACTAGATGGCAGCAGCATAAAAATGGATTTCCTGTTTGCAACAAAGGAGTCCCCATTTGTGACAAAGGATTCCCTATTTGTGACATAGAATCCTTTATCAAAGTGAACATCTAACTTTTCCCATTGAAAATAATGGAAAATGCTAAAATGTAATAACTTTTAAAAAGATTAATATTTTTTCACCAAATCTTCAAAAGGCACATCTGTGACCCAAGACCGTTCTACCCTAAACCTTTCCAAACAAAATTCCGCAACATTTTCACACAGTGGTATGACAAAGAATTTGACCAAAAATGGTAATTTTCACATTTGTTGACACTGTATCTTGGCACCCACACATCCAACTGGATACCTAGAAGGGTATCCTCATCTGGCTTCTCCGGGACAAACCTTCATGCAGATGTCCGGCTTCTGGACTGTGGTGAGGTGGCTGGTCACCAGTGCATGTCCTGTGAAGGATTAGACTTCATCCTGTGGCCAAGGGGGGTTTCCACCTTGGTTGAAGGTTTCCCCTAGGGCCTGGACAGTGCAATGCTTGGGTGGGCAAGCTCCACCTCCCTGGAGATGTCCTAACATGTCTAGCCATAGTCCTACATACAGACACACCCAGACCTGTACTGCCACCCAGACAGCTCCAGTTGGCAATATTGCAGTGGTTCATGGTAAGCCCCCCTTCCCTGAGGGAAGAGAACTGTCCCTGGGATGCTCAATCTCCCTCTCCCAGCTGACCCCTGAGTGATACACAACCACTCCCAAACCCAAGTCAATAGCATGACAGGAAGTGAGGCACCAGTGCCGTAGTCCTCCATGCTTGTGGGTCAGCCAGAGGAGGTAATATTTAAAGATGAAGGGGCACTGCTTTAGTATTTATTGAAGCTTACACTGGATCCAATACCACACATGGTTGGTTTATCAATTAGGAGCTTCCAGGAGGTACAGTTTAGACCTTTATGACTTCTTTCCTACCACCATGATGTCCTTGCAACCCCTAAACAAGGTTCCTTGGGGATTGGTTCATATTAAAATTTGGTTGGTGGGAGAGTTTTGTGACTCCTTTGAGACTGCCGAAATGGAGATTTGCAACCCCCATAATTCTGCTGAAACAATGCCACTGGCAGCTTATAGAAGTGTTGCTGAAGATGAGCGTCCCCCTTTAACTTGGAAACAGAATTATCAGCTTGCCCTGACTCACTGTGTACACCTAACATCACAATCCTCTGAGTCTGGTAACTCAGCAAGAGGGTCATGATGACAGGCGTAACCAAGCAGCCACTGTGGATGAAACAGAGGACTGTGGCCGTGTCTTCATACTGACATGTATAGTTGAAAGGGAAATAAATACAGACAATTGATATAATTGTTAAACTGAATGGCATCTCGCATAAGGTTTATTTCAGTTTCCCTGTAACTGAAATACACTAACAAATTGAAATACACTAATGTAAATTATTTATTTAGTATTTGTTGACTGGGAAAAGTGGGCTAGGAAATTCTTCATATTTTTAGCTGGGGGAGGGGGGTTACAGATTGAAACCAACTGAAATTGAACCAGATTAAAAAGCTAGGGAAACAGAAAAAAGCAGACAGGAAAATGTTACAATATTACAACTTTTAAGAAGTAGTCAGTTGTAACTTTTTATTTCTTTGGCTCATTAGAACGTTTTCTATGTGATAGTATTGTGCTGGATGTGTGTAATAGCACTCTGCTTGGCAGCAGACATATCTAGTTAAATTCTTCCCACTACATTATCTGCACTGTGACCTCACAGACAGTGAAAAAGATGACTGACCTGCCAGCAGCTGAATGACTCTTCCTGAGCAACTGTGATGTCACAATCAGTGAGGTCACAGTGCTGATGATGTGATGGGAGGAACACAGCTAGATATATCAGCTGCCAGGCAGAGTGCTGTTCCAAACGTGACACCTCTACAAACAATGAGGGACCACTGAGGGTACCGGTGGAAACCATCAGTAACTTCATATCATAAAACAAAAAAAAAAAGAGCTACACAGCCACATCAAAATAAGTGGTGTATGCTGACCCAAGCAAAATGATCCTCCTTCTTGCATTATCTAGACCCTGTTTTTTTGTGGTCAATAATAAGGGTGAATTTTGCATTTTTCACTTGTATCAGCATAAGACACGTATTTTAGTGTGGCTGTGTAGCACATTTTTTTTTATTTCTGTGCTATAAATCACACCCCTAGCATCAGATTGAAAAATTATCTAATTAACCAAAGAGAAAACAAAAATACCTCTGATATAAAAGGCAATAGTTGACTACTTTTAAAAACTAATATTAGTTTTAGGCAGTACACTAGTTCTTTAAGCCATTGAAGGCATTCTTAGTGAAGGGCAGAAATTTGGCCAGTACTCTGGGGAAATTCCCCTACTCTTTTTGAGAATTGCCACAGAATCTTTAATGTCCACCTGTACAAGCACCAAAACAGGCAGACATGACCTTGGTTTACCGTCTCATCCAAAAGACAGCACCTCAGGAGTGCAGCACTCCCTCATGCTGTACTACAGTGTCAGTGCTGGGATTTTACTCCAAGTTCCCGCTGTAGAGCTAGAAATCATAACCTTAGTGCATGGTATTTTCAACTGTATGATCCTTTAAAGGAGAACTGCATTTAACATCTAAGCTTGTGCTTTCTGTAGAAGGTGCTTTACAAATAGTGATTCACACTTTTTTATTTATTTATTTTTTTATTTGGCTGGTTTTGTTGTAAATTCATTTGATGTTTATCATTATACAATGGCAAGAAAAAATCCTGGACTCTAATTGGTCAGTCTTGGGCTGGACCTGTGATGTTATCCCAGTACAACATCACGGGTCTAGTCTCAGCCTCACTGTGAACCTGGAGATGATTGTTTGCTTGATTTGTTTCTGCTTGATTGTTTCATCTTCTGTTAAAAAACAAAATTATTTTTCCACACAAAAACATCTTTAAAATTATTTCTTTTATTCTGTATAACAATGAGCCATTGTATAATAGCAATAATGCCCTCCAAGGCGTGTGTCATTTGGGATAACGTCACGCCTCTGTCATTGGACTCACTCGGCCTGTGGCCTCGTGCCCAACCACCTGAGGCATGACATTATCCCAGCATGACACACACCCTATCAGGCATTATTGCTTAATTTACACACTGCTCACAAAAACAAGTTTTGAACTGTGTGATGTAGTTTGTGTCCTTACTCAGCTATTTCTTGCTATCACAATGATTCCACATTTTACCATTGATCTCTGGGACTGAAAGGCACATGAATTACATTATACAGTTTTAAAATTATTCCAGCAACTTGTAAATCTGAAACACTACTTAAAGGACAGTAAAGATGGAACAATAACAGAATTCTAAAATCAATTCTCAAAACAGCTTCAACAGGAAAAATGTGCTTAGGTTCAAGTTCTCCATTAAAAATATTTCATAGTTTCCCAAAAAAAGCTCACAGCTAAACCTCGGCTACATAACATTTCCAGAAAACAAAAGAGAATTTTAGCACAGTCCAGGTTTTATTTACAAGGCATTTTCATAAAAACACATTTTTTTAAATCTTCATTTATTCCAGTTGCTTATGCTAGCCTTAAATTCATATTATTCATGTGACATCACAATCTGTTGCTATGGAAATGTTTCTGATGTCATAAGTGGAGGAGTATTACTTCAGAACAGGTATAAGCAATAGGAACAGATTAAATCTATGGGCCAAGGTCATGTTTCCATGCAGCTGTCTTTAGTAATAAACAACTGAATGTACTGAATTTTTTTTTTAATGTTATGTCATTGAGTCTTGCTAATGTTAACTGTAATTATTTTGCAGAAAATGTGAAAATCGCTTACACATTAAGGCCTGCACATTTTAAAGATCAGTACTGCACATTGATAACACAGGCTGTCACCCTACGGAGATGAATATCAAAATTCATCAATGTAGAGTCTCTCCCATCTGAATTCAGATTAGTTGAATCTTGGGCTTCCATGCTTTAAGACCTTCAGGTGTGCATATGTGGATGTAATGGAGTGTGATCAATATCGCAATAGACAAGTATGGATGAAGATATGATTATGTTGTGACTGTTCCATAAATGCATTATATGAAATATGATTAGAACTATTATGGATAAATTACTATTAAGGGGAATATACACCTTTCTGTAATATTATTGGAAAAATGGACATGTGTTTATCCTCCTTAATCTCCCTACTGTGATTTTATTTCATTACTTAAATAATTTGTCTTTTATCATTTTTAGGGCTCAATGTTCATGATGTGACTAATATTATAATTTTTCTTTTATTTCTGATTTGTTCCAGAACCCAGTGACATTAGTTAATATCAGTTGAGTGGAAGTTCACAGTATACGTGTGACTGCAGGGCTTCTTCTCAACTGATGTCATCAGGCACTGGAGCAAATTAGTAATTTCTAAAAATGAATATCAGTTGGGGGATAAAACCTTAAAAACAAAAACAAGAAAAACTACTATGTAACTTCCTGACTCCTCATCATACCCACCACACTCTCCGCTCCTCTGAGGTGGGCCTCCTAGTGATTGACAGGGAATGGCTAAAATCATTTGGTGACAGAGCCTTCAAGTGATTTGGCCCAGCCCTATGATATTCACTTCCAAGATCCTTGTGGGAGACTCCCTCTCACTGGAAGCCTTTAAGAGGGGTCTGAAATCACACCTGTTCCAAGGAGGCCTTTGGACTATAGGCAATGTCACCTGGTTAACTGATTTTCTTTTAGAATGTATTTTATTAATATTTATGATTAGTTATTTTATCTGTATTATTTCAATTTGTATATTAGTTGGATTTAGAATTTATTGTGAGTTGTATTCTAGTTTTGAACTGATTGTGATATGAACTGACCTAAACTTTGTACAGCACCCTGAGCCCCAAGGAAAGGTTGCTTTATAAGTAAAGCTTACTTACTTACTAATTAGAAGGACACTGGCAACCTCTGTTGCATCATATTGTTTCTAGTTGTAAACCCACATTTTGTGATTGCTTACCTTCTCCCAGATTCATTGATGTTGCTGGTGGTTGCATCTGCTTCCTTTCTTAGTAGAACTGAAATGCACGCTAATGGCGTAATTATACCCATCCTTGTTTTGCTTACAATCCTTGATCTACTTATGTTGCATACTTCCTGAATATTAGGAATATCCCCCAGACAGAGCAATCACTCATGATGCAATAGTCTCCTCTCCTCCCACTGAATCATGAGTTGTTAGAATGTGTTGAAGGTGTTCCTAAGTCCAGGAAAGAGGCAGTGGGAGTTGGTCAAGCGCTGTACACAAACATGCTTTTGTGTGGTAACACCAGTATGGTGGGTAGTCTGTTTTTCACTATCAGAAAGAAAAAAGGAATTAGAATCAAACTACCAGATACATCAGCAATCTCTACAGAACATGAGTTATCATATTTTTTTTAAAACTAGAGACACATTGAGGCCCAAGGGGACTGACAGTGCCCCTTTAAGTACACATTTCCAATTACATTAAAAAAATGGTAAAGCTAGGTTTCTATTCTCTTTAAAGCTCACAAAAGTTTAGTTAATTTTTTAACAAACACACACAACAGCCATTATTACAAAGCAAGTAGAATACACAGACTGAATATCATGTCATTATGTGGGTCACACATAAAACAAAGGGATTAAAATAAATGCACAGTGAAAATAGAAAATATTTTAAATTAAAAATTTTAACCACAGATCTTCAGGAACTATCTTTAATGAAGAAAGTCAATAGCCAGCTAGAAAATAAAGGCTATTTTGGTATTTCATAGAGAATTGAATATTGTGAACAATTACAATATGACAGACTACATCTAATCATGAAAGAAGAAGTCCACAAGAATATGGAAATCCTTGATTTGATGCCAACAGTTTGATGTATGCAGAGTCATGTGAATTCCTGCTATGAAATAAGGCAGGGAGGTCTGGGCGGTTCCGGGCTTCCCAGGAAATGTTAGGCTGAGACAATACAGGAAACACTGTATCTAGAAAACTCATGATAGGAAAATCAAATGCAAACTTGAGAAAATAAAGCTGAGGTACTCTTTCCAAAATGTATTTAGAATTCATGCCTGAAGTTGGGATCAGTAGATACCAAAGAGACCTGCTGATGAAGCCCCTTATGAAGGTCGCTGTGTAGGGAACAGCTGCTGTTTATTTTGTTGCAATGCAAATTAAAAGTTGAATCATTCTTGTGAGTGCATCATCTTTTTGTTTATTCTTCTTCCATGTGTAAAAGTATAAGATGAAGGTATGGACGGTTGAAAATGGTACAGACCCTCATAAAAACTGATTTCAGTTTTATTTCAAAGGAGTCAGAATTATTAGGTAAAAACATTTTCAAAGATATCCTGGGCATCAAAGTTAGAAAACAGTAAACATACACATAATTTAAAAAGTTAATAAATATTTCAACTAAATTACACAATATCCCATTTAAGAAGAGACAGTTAGGAAGTACTACACTAAATATAGTACTAACATAACAAGCCACAGACAGTTCAAATGTATAACAAGCATTTGTCAATACCGAATGTTTGCTTGCTGGTATTGACATTGGTAGTGCATAAGTTAGAGAGATGCATAAGAGGAACGGCAGTGAAGTATTGAAGTAACACCCCCAGCTGCCTTGTCACATTGGCTGGCCACCTTTAGGTCATCCAATATGATTACCCCCAGGTCTCTTTCCTGCTTGGTGGTGGTAGTGGTGGTGGTGGTAGATGCTGTACCTAAGTAATGTTATAGAGGTGTTGACAATTTTAAATTAATATTTAATAATAATTTACTAGCCATCAGTCTGGGGTGTCAAAAGTAAAGGATTATAACTTCAAGAATAGAAAGCAGCAGGAGCAGAGTATAAGGGACACACATATTTTATTCATGAAAATACCTAGTAATAGGGACTGAAGAGAAATGTAGAGTTTTTCCTCAGAATGTTTTTATCTATTACAGCACAACTGAGATGCGACATCTTGTTTACAGTGGGGCCCTGCTTCGACCCAATTTATTAGCTGGCAGAACTGATACATAAGGAAGGGTAAGTGGATTGCTCAAAGCCACACAGTGAGCAAGTAACCCTGCTGGGATTTGAACCTGTGTCTCCTGGTCTATATGCCTGTACTTTAACCACTAGATAGCACCACCATCCAATTGTGTCTAAATATTATGTTTTAATGTTTCTCTTAGGGTATCAGTAACAATTGTTTATAAAGTGGGTCAAATCCAAGATCACCTATTCACTCCTCTCTAAGGTCGGTGCTATTTTTAGATAATTTGTGTAAACATTACTCCTGTTCAATTTTTGCTGCATCTAAACGTGGCATTTGAGTCAGCAGTGGTCTACTAGTCTACTCTAGTTTAAGATTCTTCACCACAAAATTCCACAACTGCTACTCTGCTTTGGCCAATGTTCCATGTGGGTTCTATTAAAACTTTTCTTCAGCTGGATCCATGGTGCTGAGTGATGGGGCATTGCTCTGGCATGCTGTCCTTCAGGAGTGGAGACCAGCAGGAAGGGAATCAGAGTATTCTTTGGATTTTTCCCTGCTGGGGGGGCTGTGTTGGACCACTCGGTAGCAGCTCCTGGAGGTGGCCCACTGGAGGCATTCTTGGTGGCATGGGTAACCACACACTGTTGAAAGCCCCTGTCTCCAGGATGCCACCATGGCCATACAATTGTGGGAGGTGTGAGGGGCCCAAGACAATGGAAATATACCTGTCCAGCTGACTGGATGATGGCCGCCGAGTTCTCCCATGCCACAAAACCCCTCAAGTACACCATTTCAATTCCCTCAGCCCCCTGCATTTCCAGGTCAAAGCAGTAAAATGTTTCTCCCCTCCCTTGCTCCCCCAGAGGCCAGTTGGGGGGGGAGGAGGCAGGGTAGGGGAAAAAAAAAACACTTTTCTTTAACTAAAGCATCACCCAAAAATCAGATAAGTGCATCTGAGTGGCATACTTCACTAAATACTTATAATAAACATGACCATTTGTAGTTAAATTAAAAAACTGACAAAATACCATGCTATTTTGTATATCTTGGGATTATGCTGTAAAATGCTCAAGCCAAAGGCAGGTATTTTCTTTTATAACAGATATACAGGTTTTTTTTTTTTTTTTTTCACAATTTAGCCTTCTGGGATAGCACAACTGAGATGTATTATTTTATTTCCAGTTGGGTCCTACTTCTACCCATTTCTGCAGTTGGGCGGATAAGTGAAGCAAAAGGAGCTCTATTTTCAAAAGACTCTCTCATACTGTGCCTGTGGTGAACATTGTTTGAGAGTGGGACTCACAGATAATAGCCATAGCCAGAAGGTTTTGAAGTAATGGTACAAAACTTGCTTTCCTTTCATAACAAGGAACCCAACTGACTTGGGGCAGGGGGCTTCATAATTAGCAATAAAATGTTTGGAAATGCAAATAAAGGTATTCTGCATGATGGTGGTGTCCCAGCTTTTTGCTTTTTGTATAAGAAACATTCTTAAGCAAGCCTTCCAGAGGTGATTCAGACAAGGATATATGTTCATTCTCATCTCTAACTTCTGCAAGGCTCCCAGATATCTTGGTATATATATTTCTGCCATCTCTCATTTGGAGCATTGTACTTTGTACCATCCATGGTTACCTGTGTCTCACAAAGAGGTAGTGCACCTTAAAATGGTGGGAGATTTTACAGCAGGAATGACTTTTATCCCATAAAAGCTGTAGCAACAACAAACATGGCTACAAAAATTAATTTTTATGGCTTTCTGAGTTTCAGCTTTTGTGATGTGTTGGTCTTTCTCATGTTTTTGAACACGGGAAGGCAGTGTGGAGGGTGGGTTAATGTGTTGAGTGTCACACTGTAAAACAGGAGACCCAGATTCAAATAGCAGGCCCCAGCTCAACATGTGAAATGTGCCTCAGTCCTCCTCTATGTACTGAAGTGGATGGAGAAAGGTGAACCCCATAGTGAATGAGATGTTTAATTTCAGTTGTAATACTATGGATAAATAAATAGTAAACAAATAAAGATTTATTTCTAACACTGGAGTGGAGAAAATATAGGAACCATGCCTGCAAGAATGTCCACATCTTCTGGAAATGGAGGCTATCAGAAGCAAATAAAGCAAAGGGCTTTCACGCTGTAAGAAGAGCAAACCCTTCATGGTTTTTCAGTAGCAATACTGTATATAAGAACCTTTTAAATGGAATTGCATAAAATGTCAAGAAGATATAGGAGATCTGATTTTGGTTAAAAATACAATGAAGAAAAACAAAAAGAAGATATGTTATAATAATATTATATTTCTTTAAAAAAAAAGTGCATAATGTAACAATGCCTGGCTAATGCAGTCTGAGGTGCCTTTATGCTTTTCGTCCTTTTCACTTGCTTTTGACAAACATGTCCAAAAATATTGTGCTTTAATTTTTAATGCCTTTTCTGCAAGTGCCCACCACTGGGATATGAAAAGGGATACTGCATTCTTCACTCTACAAAGACATATACTGTACAACATGGAGACAAACATAAACATTGTAAACCAGCAGTGATGGCAAACATATTAGACTGATACATAATTGGTCTAGAGACACATATTTATGCTCAAAATACTGTAGCTATTACAGAAATGTGGGAATTCTGTTAAATCCACTTTGCTACCTAGAGTTTGCTCAAAGTGCATACTTTTTCATTCCCTGACAAAAGGATTTCTGATGGGATGACTCATTGGTTTACCTTAGAATGTTAGGAGTGTATGGAAAATTTACTGACATTGGTTAGGAAGAGGGACAACAATCACTGCCAAGAGAAGCACTGAAAAATCCCAACAATTGTTCCAGATATTGACTTATAGATGTGCTTGGTTATGACCAGTCATGGAAACTAATTTTACGTTTACAGTGTCATAATGGTATATTCTCCCACCTAACCACCCCCACCCTCACAAAGCCTGGAACATTTGGTACTTTAACGCATCACAATATTTACCTCAATCATATGATGGTATTACTGTCATTGTACCAGGTGCATCATGTGTTTCAATATGTTTCTTTTTACCAATATCAGTAAATTTAACTTAACATTTAAGCCAGAGTGTTATTACAGAACAATAATGCATAGCAAAAAAAAAAAAAGCAAAAGTTTTTAAGAGACAACTGAAACTTAAAAAAAAACAATTTGCTTCACACAACCATATTTAATACCGCCAAGTAAACTTTTGTATAGACAGATTAATATTTTGTCTTCAGCCTAAAACAGAAATGTACAAGGGAAAAGGTTACTTCACTTCGATTATTAGTGCGAATAATATATATGTGCTGAACAAATCCACTATATTGCAGTTTTCCACTAGATTACAGCATACAGAGTCAAAGGACTGCATTTTAATGGAATGTATCCAAGTTAACAGCACCACAGAAATACAGTTTGTAACCAACACACCCTGATTTTAATTTTTTTTTTTTTGTCAAGGTAAGTTTTTTATTATTTTTAAAAAAAAGTACTGATGCTTGCAAAGCATTTCCAGAAACAATGCAACATGAGGTAATAGGCGTTATAAAAAAAATGAGTATTATTTCTAAAAAAATAAATTATAATTAAAATTGCAAACCAACTATAAAAATAATTAAATGAAAATCCATGATATCTACAGTTAGTAATACATTATGATTGTTAAATATAAGGCATTTCAACTCACAAAACCTTGTAAACTATAATTGTTCTATTGACTGAAATCATTCTATCTCATTCTATTCATACAATATATCAAAAACAAAGGAACCTGATACACCAATACAGTTTCAGATGCTATAGCTTACCACATTCATTCAAACTATAGTACTTATTTAGGATTTTGGTGCATTGCCTATAATTAAAAAAAAACTGTGCTTGTTCTTCAGGCAATTGTTTAATGCTTTAAAATAAACTATAAACACTACTGCTGTAAGTACTGAAAACTTTGAAGTCTATTTTGTATGAATGGCTTGTTCCAAATTATTGGTCTGCAACAGTATTTTTAATACCACCAGATGCAGTTTATCTTGGAGCAACTATTGTATTTGTCTTTTTTAAAAGAGTTAAAAAAAAAAACATTTATGCCATTATACAGCTTACCAGATTTTCTTCAGTTCACGGTCGGCTTTGAAGAGTGCAGATGTGTTCCCGGTCCACCGAAGATCATTGCAATGGGCTCCGGAGGTAAGTATGGGGGGGGGTGTGGGGAGGTGGGTGCACACAGAGTGGGTGCAGGTTGGGGGAGGGGCAAGACAGGAGATGAGGGGCCGTTTTTGTTTTCAGGGTTTTTCCCTTAATTTAGGAAGATGACTCAGGACTTTTGCTGTGCTGAGGTGGGCTCCCAGTGTGGCAGCTGGAAGTGTTCTTTTTAAGGGGCCAGTGGAGCCAACGAGGGATTGGGCACCCCCGTCGGCAAAACAAACTTTTGCCACACTGGATGGGCTCCCAGCTTGGCACCTGAAAGTCTGATTTTAGGCGGGATACAGTGGAGCAAATGGGGGAATGGACAACCCCATCGGCAATACAAATTTTGCCATGCTGGGGTGGGCTCCCAGCATGGCACCTGGAAGTCTGGTTTTGGGGGGAGTACAGTGGAGCCAATGGGGGATTGGGCACCCCTGTCGGCAAAACGGTGTGGGGAAAGCAAATGAGCATGCTGGGGTGGGCTCCCAGCATGCTACATGGGTGTTTTTATGTGTGGGGGGGGATAGAAAAAAATGGAGATGTCTATGACAGCTGTTCTCATGCAATGCTGGGTGTAGGTACTTTGCATACTGCCGATGACGGCAGTATGCAAATTGCCTACATGTTACCACTGCTCATTGTAGCAGTGTTTTGCTTTCAACTGTATGCCACTGCATCTGAACTGCTGTCATAGACAGCTCGAACATTTATTGGTGTGGTAAGGTCACACCTGCAAAAAGGAGCAGGGCATTGGAAGTGATGTGGCACACCTAAGAATACTCATATGGTGGCACTATGTTTCTTGTACATGCGTGCAAGCAAACATAAAAACTATTAGGTAAAATCATTTTCAAGGATATCCTGGGCATCAAATTTAGGAAACAGTAAGCAGTAATAAATATTTCAACTAAATTACACAAGATCCCATTTAAGAAGAGACAGTTAGGAAGTACTACACTAAATATAGTACTAACATAACAAGTCATAGACAGTTTCAATGTATAAAAAATACAGCAAGTTTTAAATAGAACCAGACTTCAGAAAAACTTAAAAAATGTATTCCAAAAACTTTTTCAAATATTGTCTTTTTTCATATATGTGGGATACACAATAGCTCTATTGTTAGTGGGATAGACTTGTTTGCAGTGGGAGAAAGGGAGAGGAAGTTGAAGTGCTGCCATGTTTTTTCAGCTTGGAGTGATAGACCGTGCATATAGAGGATTGCTAGGGCAGCTGGAAAAGGAAGGGAGCTAGATATCATTGTCCATTTGGGGACAGATGACTTGGCAAGGGACAGGGTAGGGTTAGTGCTGGAAAATTTCAGGGAGCTGGGGAGGGGCCTCAGTCAGGTGGCACATATGGTGGCTTTTGCCAAAAAGTTACCTGTATATGCCAGGGAAGAGGCTAAGGCACTCCACACCAGAGCATTTAACCCTTGCTGTGCCCCTGGCATGTATACAAATCCTAAACACCTATACATTCTAAATAATCTGGCAGTCTAAGGGTTAATAATTGGATGCAAGAATGGTTCAAGAAGGAGGGTCTCTGCTACACTAAGGACTTGGGGCCAGCTTCAGAGGACATGGGCCTGTATGGGAAAGATGGCCTGCATCTTTCCAGGAGGGGGACTATAGTCCTTAATGGGAGGTTTAACTGCTGTTTGGATGAGCATTTAAATGAGCCAAGGGGGAAGGCTAGATAACCTAAGCAGGCAACAATTGCCCCTCATATAATGAAGCAACAGTGACAGACAGCCTGACAAGAGTACACTCCGCTAGGGCAGGCTCACAAGAAGATGGGTGTGGGAACAAGGCAGAGGATGGGGGTATAAATCAGGGAAGCAAGAAGAAACAAGTAAAGGAGAAAGACCACAGAGAAGGCAATGAAGGAAGTTAGGGGTTAGGAGGCACTTCAGGGAGGAGCACAAGCAAGGGGAGGAAGCAGGGAAAGCAGACAGGGAGGGAGTAAAGTATGGAGAGCCTTGTGCATCAATTTAAGGAGTCTGGGAAATAAAATTCCAGACTGGGAGGCCATCATGATGGAGGCTAACCTTGATTTGGTGCCCATAATGGAGTCATGGTGCACTGACAGCCCTGACTGGGACGTGGCCATACTGGGCTTCTCTCTGTTCAGGAAAGAGAGGGGAGGGAGGAGGGGTTGTGCTATATATAAGGGAGGGAATCAAGGCCATGGAGGTACAAGTGGACATTGAGGAAAAAGAAGGGCTAAAAGTGCTGTGGGTCATCCTTGAGACAAGTACTAGGGTCACTATCCATACAGAGGTGGTCTACAGACCTCCAGCACAGGGAGAAGAGTTGGATAAGGTACTTGGGGAAGCCATCATCATTATGACAAATTGGGTGAGATGCTGCTATTTGAGAACTTCAGTCTGCCAGATATGGATTGCAACCTTCTGACTGCAGCTTTGTCAGGGATCAGGACCATCCTTGACTCTCTACAAGGGACTTTTTTTCAGGCATCTCATTAAGGAACCCACAAAGGATGGTGCACCAGTGCTGGACCTGGTGTTTACAAACTGGAGCAGCATTGCAGGAGTCACAGTGGGTAGTCCACTAGGTAACAGTGATCACTGTGTAGTGTGGTTTAACACTAAGGTGGGAACAGAGGAAAAAAACATGAGCATGAGGGCCCTGGACTTAGATGGTCAGATTTTAAACAAATAGGAGACTGCCTCAGAAACTGCCTCATAGGGAGTGGATTGCCAGGGATGGGTAGAGGCACAGTTGTGAAAAATAAGGGAGGGTACAATTAAGGCAGCCAATCTCTTCATAAGGAATTGAGTAAAAGAAGGAAAAAGAGGACATTTTGGTTATCTAGGGATGAGGACAAGTTGGTGAACCAAAAAAGGCTGGCATTCAGGAAGTATAAGGATATGCAGAGGGAGGAAGACAGGGAGGTATATTAAGTAAAACAGAGGTAAGCAAAAAGGCAGTGAGGGGAGCAAAGGCACAGACAGAAGAAAGGATAGCCAAAGGGGTAAGAGAGATAAGATTTTCTTCAGGTACGTAAATTAAAAAAGGAAAGCAAGGGGAGGGGAAGGATAGTGAGGATAAGGAGGGCAGTAGGGGGATCCTGTACAAAAGAGGATCAAGAAAAAGCAGACATGCTGAACAGGTACTTCTGTTCAGTCTTCACAGTGGAGGGAAGGTTAATGAACCACCTGGGAGCAGCAGGAACAAAGAGATGGGGAAAGTGGACACAAGACCATTTTCAGAGAAAAGAGTGTTGAAGAGACTTGCATCTCTAAAAGTTCACATGGCTATGGGATAGGAAGTGATACCCCCAAGGGTACTAAAGGAACTCAGGAAGGTGCTAGCTGCCACATGCAATGGCCTTATTCAACAGCTCACTGGAAACATGAGTGGTTCTGGAAGACTGGTGGAAAGAAGACATGGTCCCTCTCCATAACAGCAGCAGCAGGGAGAAGGCTAGCAACTATGGGCTGGTCAGTTTCACACCAGTCATGGGGAAATTAATAGATACCCTGTTAAAGAAAAGGGTAGTAGAGTGTCTTGAATCCTATGGGCTGTAAGACCAAAGGCAATATGGATTCATGGGTTGGTGGGGAAAAAATACCAGACAAATCTGATTGACTTCTTCAATGACGTGACTAGGAAAATAGATGTTGAGAGAGCAGAGGACATGGCCTATCTGGACCTTAACAAAGCCTTCAACACTGTGCCGCACAGAAGAGTGATAAAAAAATTAAGACGCTTAGGGGTGGGAACCAAAGTGATGAATTGGGTAAGGAACTGTTTAATAGATAGGCAACACAGGGTTATTGCTAACGGCACTTATTCTGATGATAGAGAGTGACAAGTGCGGTGCCACATGGCTCAGTCCTCTTTAGTGTCTTACTAAGTGACACTGAGGAAGAACTGAAAAGGAAGGTAAAGTTGACACTTAGGAGGGTGGAGAGAATGCGTAGTGACTTTGGGAAGCTTGAAGAGGAGTCAAGAGCATGGCAGTTGGGTTTCAATGCTAACAAGTGCAAAATCATGCACCTAGGGCACAGGACCCCAGGAGCTGAGTAACACAGAACCATAGAATAGAGTAAATGATGGGGAAGGTACTGACAATCACTGGGCAGGAAAGAGACCTTGGGGTTATCATATCTGATTATTTCAAAGGGTCAGAGCAGTGTGATGAAGCAGTGGGTAGGGCCAATGTGATGTTGGGATGCATAGGAAAAGTTATCTCCAGCAAAAGAAGGGAGGTGGAGTTGCCACTGTATCACTTGCTTGTGACATCCCACCTGGAATATTGTGTCCAATTATGGAGCCTGCACCTCAGAAAGGACATAGACAAGGTGGAAGCAGTCTAGAGGAGGCCAAATAAAATGGTATTGTGGTTGCATCAAAAGCCCTATGAAGAGATACTGAGGGATCTCAACATGTACACTCTGGAAGAGAGGAGAGCGATAAGGGACATGATAGAGACCTACAAGTACCTCATGGGGATGATCAGGGTTCAGGAGAGGAGCCTCTTTAAAATGAGAAAGAGTTCTAGGACTAGACAGCATGCAATAAGGCTGGAGGGGGAGGGGTTAAGACAGATGTGAGGAAGTACTACTTCACTGAAAGAGTGGTGGATACCTGGAACAAACTGCCAGCAGAAGTGGTGAAGGCAAAAATGGTAGGGGCCTGATAGCATGCATGGGATAGATATAGGAAAATGTTAGTAAATAGGCAGGAAGGCAGGAGGGTCTCTGGAAACCAACAGGGTCTGTGAAGACAGACAAGGTATGGACCATCTGGGCAGACTGCATGAGTAAGTGGTCCTTTTCTGCCAACAAATTCTATGTTTCTATACAAAGTAACTTCATGAGTAAGGAGGCAGGACCATAACTAATGAGTGTTTTTTTTTCTGAGGTTGTACATATCATCAGCTAAAATAAGTAATTTATCTGTGCACTTTTCATTCCACTAGTGTTCCAAAAATTAAATTCTGAAAGACGTAATGACACCATATACTGTGTCAACAGTAAAACTGTATATCAGTATATGGTAACAGAGTATTTTTACTATATATTGATAATGAAAAGGATATACTGGAGGTAGTGTTGGCTAGTGGTTATAGTATTGGCTTTGGAACACAGAAGTGGTAGGTTCAAACTACACTGTGTAACCTTGGGCAAGTCACTTAAACTTCTAGTGGTCAAGCCCACTCAGCTGAGAAAATAGGTATTTTATTTATTTATTTATTTATTAAATTCTCAGATTACAACCTTTGAGCTGCAAGCTCATTTACAAAGGTTCCATGTTGGGACACAGAAAAACAGAGAGCAAATTCAGTTACATAGAATTACAGGCAGGTACAGGTGCTAGAAACTAATAACAGTACAGGTCCTAGATCTGGGTAGCAGAGGGGATAGGGTAACAATGGATTGACAAGTTAAATAGCTACTGAGCAGAGCTGGTGTAGAGGAACAGAGAGAGAGGGAGGTGGGTGAGTAGACCAGGATAGGTGGTGAGTAGTGGAGAGTAGAGGTATGAGGTAGCGGTTCCTTGGGCTCAGGAAACCTTGTCTGGTGATGGGGGAGGGGGGCATGACAAGTTAGGGGCATAGAGGTGGGGACCATCAGTGTGCCCAGATAGAATAAGAGAGGGGAAGGGGAAAAGTGTGGGGGCAGTAGGGGGAGAAGTAAATGGGTGGATAAGTGGCTTGTTGGGCTATATTGAAGAGCATAGTTGGGGTAACAGGAAGTATTCCAGGAGGCAGTGGTCAGGGGTAGCAGGAGCATTGCCTTCAGCTGGACAGGTGAATTTTAAGCTCAGATTTAAAAGGGCCTATTTTACTGATGGAGACTATCTCAGGTGGGAGAGAGTCAAGCTAGAGTGGTGCTCGGTATTCAAAGGAACGCTGACCTTGAGAGGTGCGATGGAAGGGAACCTTGATGGAGGGTTTGTTAGATGCCCTTGTAGTCCTGGCTGGTTCAACCTGTTGTAAGAGGGAACTGGTTGCAGGGGGTAGCAGTCCCAGGACCACTTTTTTGGCTACAAGGCAGACTTGGTAGCGGGCCCTATCGCTTAAATTTAGCCAACCCATTTGTAAATAAAGATTACAGGTGTGAGTGAGACATGATGCTCCTAGGGTTAGTCTGCAGACTTTATTAAGTGTAGTGGCGAGCTGCTTGAGGGTGTTGTCTGGAGCAGCGCAATAGATGGTGAGCCCATAGTCAATGGTTGAGAAGACTGAGCTGGAGATGGCGAGCCAAAGGGCTTGATCGGTGAGGCAGTTGTGGTGTTTGTACAGTAGACTAATCTTTCTGTTGGCTGATGTGGTGATGTGGTCCATGTGAGAAGAGAAGGAGAGAGAGCTGTCTAACGTGAACCCTAGGTACTTCAAACTATGGACCATTTCAATGGCTGTATTTTGTTTAGTATGAATATTTATAGTGGACATCTTGTGGCGGCTATGGGCTGTGGCAAAGAGCATGGATTTATTTTTTGCGGTTAACAAGTAGCTTGGCTTCGGCAAACCAGTCCTCCACTTTGTTAAAGTCCTGCTGTAGACATTGTTCTAGGGTGGTAGGGTTAGTGTGGCTAGAGTAAATAACTGCATCATCCACGTAGAGAAGTATTTTATGTTGACATACTTGTGGAAGATTGTTTAAAAGAAGACTAAATAGAAGGGGGCCCAGGATGGAACCTGGGAGGACTCCGGTGGATACTTGCTAGGGATCCGAGAGTGTGTTACTTATTTTTATTCTTGGAACACAGCCTGTGAGGTAGCTCCGTAACCAACCCAGGGAATTGGCTGATAGTCCTGTTGCGTTTAGTTGGGCTAGGAGGAGATTATGGTTGACTGCGTCCAAGGCCTTGGTGAGGCAATGAAGGTTGCACCCACCAAGTGCCCTTGATCAAAGGCATTGTGCGTGAATCCCGTGAACTCCAGCAGTGCTGAAGTAGTGCAGTGGAGTTTTCAGAAGCCATGCTATTGTTGGCATTGGAGTTGATATTTTTCAAGGTGGTTGACCAGTTGGTCGTAGACTATCCACTCAAGAGCTTTTGACAGTGGGAGGAGTATTGATATTGGATGATAGTTGGTATGGTCAGTCTTGCTACTTGATTTGTGGACAGGGGTTATAACTGTGGCTTTTCTAGAGTTTTGGGAATGTCCCAGATGTGAAGGACAGGTTAATAATTGTAGTTAGGGGAGTTAGCAGTTCTTCAAGAGTAAGGGAGATCAGTTTTAGATCTAGGCCCTCAGCACTGTGCCTAGACTTACCCAGGACTTTGGAAAGGTATTTTTTTGCTTCAGCTTTGGAAATTACCTTAAGGTAGAATGGGGGACATGATTTACTGGTAGTGTTTGTTGAGGTTTTTGTAGGTTGTTGCTTGCAGGGCTGTGGATATTGGGGGGGAGTACAGTACTGAGGTTGTTGAAGGCTTTATTAAAGATGTCAGTGATAGATCTGGGGTCTTGTGTAGTGGTCCCCTCTTAGCTCAGCAAGGCGGGTGTAGAGGTATCCCGCTTTCCAATGACCATATTGATGTTTGCCCAGAATCTTTGGCCATCACCCCAGGAGGAGTTTAGCTCAGATCTGCAGTGATTGGCTTTGGCTTGGTGGATGGTCTGGGTGCATTTATTCTGTGCAGCCTTGTAGTTTTGCTTATCACTGTCTGAGAGGGAACTTTTTTTACTTATGCCAGAGGAGGTCCCTGGAGTTCATATGGGCAAGTAGGTGGGGGGGGGGGGTGATCCAGGGTTTGTGAGTGCCACTGACTTTTCTTTTGGTTATGGGGGTGTAGGTGTCACAGGCAGTATTAAAGATTTCTATGAATTTGGCTAGCGCTGTATCAACGTCATTGGCAGTTAGGACTGGGGCCCAGTACTGTTGTTTCAGGTGCTGCTTAAAGCCTTAAAGCTTGCCTTTTTTAGTATGTGGGATATTATGACCTTAGCTGGTGGTTTAGGAGCCTTGTTTGACCAGTAGAAGATGATAGGTGAGTGATCACTTAGGGAGTCCGGGAGCACTTCTAGACTGGAGACCTGCTCTGGGTGGTTTGTTAATACCTAGTCTGGCAGAGTGCAGGTACACTTTCTAAAATTTGTTGGAGTGGGTTTGTTCACTAGCTGATGGAAGTTGATTGAGGAGACTGCATCCTTGAAGGTGGCAGCGTCTTGCAATAACCAATTTTTGTTGAAGTTGCCCAGAACTATGACTTCACTGTTGGAGCTAAGGTCGACTAGATGTTCATGCAGTACTCTAAAGCCTTCAGCTTGTTTTCTGAGGGGTATGTAGACTGAGACAAGTGTGAGGCCCTTGCCCTGGGTACCAAGGGTTAGCCACACAGGGAGTATCTGCACATTCTTTCCTATGTTTAGCTGTGGAAGAGCTATGCCTTGAAGGTGATTTTTTTATGTAGAGAATGCAGCTGCCACCTCTTTTGCTGAGCCTGTCAAGCCAGAAAGGAGTGTATCCTAGGAGTTTGACTTGCGAGTCCATAGTCCTGGGAGTAAGCCATGATTCAGTGACAGACAGGATATCTGGGCTATGCTGAGCCACCTACGCTTACAGCAGGTCCAGTTTTGGGAGGAGGCTACAGATGTTAATAGATGCTATGGAAAGTAGACACCTATTCCCAGAATTACTGTGTCTTGGGCCAGGGTTAGGATGTATATTGCCTTACACCAATAGTAGTAGCCATGCAGGACCCCAAACAGAAATGAGATGCTGCATCTCAGTGAGTAATCCTGGGTAAAAAGACTGCAAAAACAATATACTGCTATTAGCAGAGTAAGTTCAAACATGACTGTATCAGTAGGACTTATTTATGATGACTTGGTTCCAAGCTTTTATTAAAAAAATTGTTCCTAGCCCTAGTACCTCCGAAGTGAATAGTTTCTAAACATAATTTCAATTGTGCTTACACAACCGGATAAGATTATGCTTGTGTTGCTTAATTTACATTGTGGCTTTCTGCCTGTCTATCCATGGGCTATACCACCCTGTAGGGGTACAACGCAAGGAACCCTAGAGGAGAGTTCACCACCCTACAGGTGCTGCAGGAATGATTCCATCGGCTAAAGGTGGCTTAGGAAGAAACTCACAGGTAAGAGAGACGAGCCACTGGAGGAGGAGGGATGGATGGTTGGGCAAAGAGAAATAAGTCCTGGGGTGGTCCAGGATGAGTGACCTAATAAAGCCTGATGGGGAGTGATGTAGTTGCTATGCCCATTGAACCTCTGGCTTAAAGTCCTCCCATTCAATTATTCTTACGCAACCAGATAAGATGATGCTTGAGTGACTTGATTTACATTATGGCTTTCCACCTCTCTATCCATGGGATATACCACCCTGTAGGGGTACAACGCAAGGAACCCTAGAGGATAGTTCCCCCTACAGGTGCCGCGGGAATGATTCCATCAGCTAAAGGTAGCTTAGGAAGAAGCCCAAAAACAATACCTAATTGGGTGTCGAGCATCAAAGAGGCGAGGATGATGAATGAATGAATTCTGAGAAGATGATTAAGGGCGGACTTCCTAAGGAGAGAGGGGAAAGCTGGGTCTACCATCCACCTCCATTCAACAGCAGAACCTAACTAATTAACCTAAGAAAGCACTAACTCTAACTAATATTATGACCATTGGCACGGAAGAGAGGAAAAAAACCCTTTAAGGAGGAAACCTCTCGGGATCCAAGGCCTAGGTTGCCTTCCCTACAGGCTGACAATGTTTGATTTGAGGAGGTATGTCACTAAAGAGAAGGCTATGAGTAGGGAAGATGATGACAGGATAGGGAAAAACCCCAAAAAGAAAAGCACAGATCGAAGAAGGAACAGGAGGCAGCATAGACCTGAGAGGGGCATGGTCGAGTAGTCAATGGGAAGGAGTAGATCCATGTAGAAATCAGAGGAGCAAGGGGTATCCACATGTGCTTATGAGAAAACTGAGGATGATTAAGACTGATGATGATGATGATGAATGCCGCAGGAGTGCAGCAGTTCAATGAGGTAGCATAAGACCCAATGAGAGGCATGCTCAATAGAACTATGTGATTAAGTAGACTCCAAGGCCAACAAGGCAGGCCTGGAACCAGAGGGCATGCTAGGGTCAAAGCGATCGATGGGAGCAAAATAGACGATGGATGATGAGGAGGGAATCCATGATTAGAGTGAATCCTTGCTGGCTGGCATGAGAAAAGGCATGCCTGGAACCAGAGGGTATGCTTGGGTTGAGCAATATGGTGATGTAGTGAAGCCTTGAGTGGAGGCATTGCATAGGATTCAATGCTAGGAATGCTCAAGTAAGTGATGCACATAGAGGAACCATGAGGTAAGGAGGAGTGAATGATGACCGGAGTCATGAACCTGATACAGAGTCATAAACCTGAGACATGTGGCAGGAAGGCTGCGGGTCAATGAGGTGTCACATGATTCATGATAGGTATGCCCAAAATAAATATCAAGTCACAGGCCAGACTGAGTCAGCCAGGAACAGCCAAATGATGCTAAGCAGAAGCCTTGATTGGAGAGAATCCATGATGGCTGGTATGGGAGGAGAACTGCAGGAGAACAGCAGTTCGATGAGGAAGCATAGTATTCGATGAGAGGTATACTGATTGAGTGAAGGGCTTGAGACAGTGCTCGATTAAGTAATGGAAATAGATGAATCATGAGGTAAGGATAAGTGCATGATGACTGGAGTCAGGAACCTGAGACATGCAGCAGGAGGGCCACGGTTCGATGAGGGGAAGGAGATGGCAGAATAGGGAAAACCCCCAAAAGCAAGGAATGGAAGGTGGAGGTCAGAGAAGAAATGAAATGGATGATGAAGGGAATGGGGAGGTGAAGAAGAGAGGGTCGAACTGTGTGAATGGTAGAAAAGAGATGCTACGGAGGGTGAAAAAATCCAAGGCGCCTGCTTCTTAAGACAGAAAAGCGATATGACAGAAAGTGCAGCCAAAATTTTTGTGCATCTTGAGTTGCTCCAGAGCCTGCAGGAAATCAAGCCCACAATGCTAAAGGGCATTTGCAAGGGAACACACATGGCAACACAAGAAAAACCACCATAAATGGAAATAGCATACCAAGCTGCCTGACAAAGCACCATCATTTGGTTACAAGACACCAGACTGAAAACTAGGCATGAATTGGCTGAAGTTGATCATGTATGGTCATACGGTGCCACCTCCAGATCAGCAGGAGAACCTGCCTGCGATAGAGGAGGAATCCTTCTCATTTCAGTTAGATTGTATCGTACCAAACTGGTAGAGAGATTAGCCAGGTAGGGCTGTATAAGTAGGCATAGTATGGAAGTCCAGTAGACTATGCCAGAGAACTGTAGATGCCCCATGAACGAAGAGTTATACAGTAGATTCAGTTAATGGAAAACAGCCTCAAGTTCAGACATCTACAGTAGGAAATTAGGGAGGTAAATTTAAGCCAGGGTAAGCTGAACAGACAGGTGTAAAAAACAGAAGATTGCACGGTGACAGGAACGCTGTAAAGGAAACACTATCGAAAGCTAACCAAAAGGATGCCTACACAGCCATAAATATGATAGGATGAAAGACGTACTGTCAGGGGTGTAGCCAGGAATTTTAAACTTGTACTGAAAACTGATGCCCTGTTGCCCACCCCACCATTATGCAAACATAAGCCAAAATATGTGCTGACACGCCACACCATTGCCCCCCCCATTTGCCATGTCTGAGTTCAAGTAACCAGTTTTCTCCTGTAATCCTCCTTTCTTTGTTTTGCTGCATGCCTGGTAAGTTGCTCCTGTTTGTGTATTTGGCTGGTGGCATCAGTGTCCCATAGCAAACAACAAAAGCAAAAGGGCTCAGCGCGACACAGACACAATGTGACTCAAAATGTCCTTGCTTTTCTCTTTTTGTTGTCTCTGCCTGATTTGTTGCCCATGCCTGATTTTTTCACTATACTCTGCTGCATGCAGTGCGTATGCTTGCCGACACCCCTGCACACTGTAGGTTGTTTGCATAGCTAAAGCAGTACAAGTGAAAATAACATGGGGAATGGTGCCTATATGTAAAATGATAGATTGCGCATGAATAGCTCCTTACTGAACAATGCTGAGAAGGTCACAGGAAATGGTCAAATCAATGGAGCCACCGGGTGAAGAAGGTGGTATGTGGTGGGCCCCAAAACAGCTGAAAACCACGGATGCTGAGACCCAGCAGAGAGGAAGGGAGAGAGAAGGCCAGGAATACAGCCCAGATGGGATCCTGGGTGAAAACGCCAGAATGAACTGGCAGTGGACAGCTGCTGGAGCCCGGCTTAGCGAGAGCCAAAATGCAATCAGAACACAGCAAATCCCACTCCCGGCTGGGCCTGCTAGCAAACAGAGGAGCTGGGCGGGTTGATGGCATGGGCCATGGCATGGGATCCCAGGAGCAGCTGCATGACAGGACCACAGAGGACTTGGTGGATGAGCTGGGAAGGGAAGCCCAGGAGAGCATTGGCAAAGTGAGGAGAGAGGTAAGCGGAGGGCATCCAGAAGTTGTCCGAGGAGAAGGAAGACGGCAGTGAAGGAGGAGGGAGGGAGAGCTGATCAGGGCAGGAGATGGATGCACAATATGGCGGGGAGGAGTGACAGGGAGGGATAGAAAGAAAATGACAAGTGTCATGCGCATGGATCGAGTAGGGAAATGAGGAGCCCAGGAGTAGTGTTGTGCAAAATTGAAATATTTCGCATAATCCTGCAATTACGTTCAAGTTTCAAGTTCAAGTTTATTGCAGGAAAAAAAAAATTTGATTGAGCAAGCTCATTCACAAGGAGGTCCTGTAATACACATACTAGAAGACTCACAGAAGGATACAGTAATAGCACACAACAAGATTACAAGTGCTGATAAGGTACATGAGTAGCAGGCATTACACTATATATCACAGAGTAGGTCATCATACTCATATACAAAGTGCGGATACAGTCCATATGGACCTTGTGTATAACAATAGGCTAAACAGTCATAGGAAAAAAACAATTTTAATGACAACTACAAACATTTTTTATTTTTCCTGTAATTAAATTTTTGAAGAGACTAACAGAGACTAAGTTTGATAGTTTCAGTGAAGATTGTAGTCGATTCCAGATTACCGGTAGGGCTATGGAGAAGGTATGCTTCCTGAAGGAGGTGCGGGTCTTGGGGACATCCAGAAAGATGAAATCTGATTTCCTGAGTGCATATGTACTGCGCAGGTATGGAAGATGGAAGTTAGGTAGCTCGGAAGCTTGTTAAGGAGAAGTTTTAGAGTCCATGTACTGGCATGAAGAATGCGTCTAGTGGTAAGGGATGTCCAACCCACCGCTGAGTACAGGTTGCAATGATCTGTCCAGTAAGGGGAATTCATAATAAAGTGCAGCGCTCGGTGATAAAGAATGTCCAGTTTGTTAAGTTTTGAAGTTGCAGAAGAGTTATATATTATGTTCCCATAGTCTAATAACGGGAGGAATGTGGCGTGGACAAGCTTAGTTCTGACCTCGACTGGAAAGAGCGGCTTGTTGAGGTAAAAAAAGCCTAGCCTTATTTTCAGTCTTTTTATAAGGTCATCCAGATGTTCACAGAATGTAAGCTTGCTATCTAACCAAAACCCAAGGTATTTGAATTTGGAGGTGACTACCAAAGGCTCACCTAGGGAGGTTACTATGAAGTTGTTCTGTAAAGTGTTAAGTACGCGGGGAGATGAAGTGGGGGAGAAGATCATAGCTTTGGTTTTCTTAGCGTTTAGTAGGAGTTTAGCATTTATGAGATTGGATTCAAGCTGGGCAAAGTCAGCTTGGAGGACATCTCTGACGTTTAGTAATGAGGCATCAGAAGTATAGAGGGCTGTATCATCGGCGAAAGAATGCAATTTAGAGTTGGATATGTGGTGGCCGAGGTCATTAATGTATAGAGAGAATAAGATGGGACATAGGATGGAGCCTTGTGGGATTCCCCTAGTAATTGGTACGGGGGAGGAGAACAGGCCATCAGCTTTGATTTTTTTGCATCCTTCCCAAAAGGTAACTATTAAACCACTGAATGGTAGAAAATGTGGCACCTATTTTAGCAAGGCTGAATTCCATAAGGTTGTGCTCTACCGTGTTGAAAGCTTTACTAAGGTCTAAAAAGACAGCTCCTGTAAACTTCTTGGAATCCATAGCTGAGATCCAGTCATTGGTTACTTTGGCCAAGGCAGTGATGGTACTGTGGTTGGAGCGGAAACCAAATTGGGTTGGGTTTAGGAGTGAATAGGTTTCTAGGTGATGCTTTAATTGAGTGTAGATCAGCTTTTCGAAGACTTTAAAGAGGATAGGCAAGAATGAAATGGGTCTGTAATTATTTAAATCACATGGGTCCCCAGATTTAAATAGGGGGAGGATGTGGGCTGATTTCCAGCATGGCGGTACAATAGAAGAAGAGATAGAGAGGTTGGAAATATGTAAGATTGGGCCGTAGGGTAGGTGAACCAGAGCTTTAGGAAAAAAGGTTTGATTCCGTCATCCCCAGCACTTTTTTTGGTATCAAGGTTCTTGAGGGAGTCTTCGACATCTTTAAAGTTAATGGGGTGCAGCTGAAAGAGGTGGCTTATTTCTGAAGAGATATAATTTGTGCTGCCTTGGCTAATAGCAAGTGATGCATACAGGGACGTGTCAAACGCTAGGCCAGCAGTGGTAAAGTGAGAGTTAAATTCTTCAAGGATATGGAAACTATTATCCACAGTCGTATCATTTTTGATGATTTTAGTTGGTAGGGAGGGGGCCACCGGGCGCCTTTCTATAGACTTGAGGGTCCTCCAGATTCTTGGGGAACCCACCTTGGCCTGCTCGAGAGTGGAAACATAGCAGTTGGCTTTGGCAGCATGAATTTGTTTCACGTATCATTTCTGGCAGTTCTAAAGGCCTGCCAATCCTCTGGGCTTTTGGTGTATCTAGCCTTGGCCCATAATTTATCACGGGCAGAGAGAGCGTTCTTCAATTTGGCAGTGAATCAGGGGTGTGAGTTGTTTCATGTCCTGACCTTAATAAATGGTGCATGTTTATTTGCTAGGGTGTTGAGAGTATCATTTAAGACTGTGGCCACCTCATCGGGGGTTTTGGAGAGATAAAAGTTTTGCCATCTAACCTGGCTAAGGTCATGAAGGTAGTTCGGCACACTAAACTTCTGGAATGAGCATTTAATTATGATTTTAGGCTGATGGCAAATTTTGGTTTGTAATCTTGTACAGACTACAATACCATGATCACTCATATCATTATGAAATACCGCTGAGTGAGAGATTTTATGGGGATGGGAAGATAATATCATATCAAGAATCGAACTGTTATCGACATTTATCTTGTTGGGCCTTGTGGGTTCCGACACTAATTGGGTAAGACCAAGTTCATCACAGAGAGACTTCAGCCTGTGCAATTTGTTTATAGCCAGTCCATATTGAAATCCCCAAGGATTAGTACTTCAGTTTTGGCAGCAGCTGTTAGTGATTTGAGAATGTTGAGGAGGTCAGTTCTGCCACTAGGGGGCCTGTAGCATCCGATGATGGTAATGCATTCCGGGGAGGGGAGATGTAACTTTAAGGAGACAATTTCATATTCCTTTTATTTTGAGTCACGCTGAATGTCACTAACTGTGAACTTAGATTTGGTGTAAATAACTACTCCTCCGCCCCTAGTTCCCCCCTCAGCCCTAATCAACTTATAGCCCAGAAGGGTAACTTGTTGGTCCAAGTTGGATTTTTTTAGCCAAGATTCGGTAATAATAATAAGATCAGGCTCGGTATGTAGATCCCATGCTTGTAGCTGGTCAATTTTCTTAGGCAGGCTTTGGATATTAACCAACATTACCTTAAGACCTGAAGCTGTCGCAGATTTGGAAGGTGAGGTGAGCAAACTGGGTGGGCCTGGGTTAAATTCCACGTTTCCCAAACATAGAAGGAGCAGGAGTAACAGTTTCTTTAGGGAGCTCAAGAGGGACCTAAGAGCTTTATTCCTTTTACCCCACTTTTTGGAGGTGGTCAGAGGAGGCTTCAATCTACTGAAATGCGTGTAGGCAGAGAAGATTTTATGGTTATAAGAGAAAGCACACTGAGAGACAGAAGAGAGGGGAGCAGGAGGTATTGGTGGGAAAATAAATGGGTGTAAACTAATGGAGAGAAAACCACAGGGATGAATAAGGTACCCCGGTAGGGGGTGGGGCTAGCTGAAGCCGTAGGGATGAAGAACAGGCAGGGCCCATAAGCATCATTCATGCGGAGGACAAGGGGTGCACGACAAAAGAATAATACAATAATGAGAGCACTATATGCCATGGTGTCAAAGGGAGGTGCTATAAAAAGGCAGATAGAGAGAGTACTATAACCTGTTTGTGAGGGGGGAAGGGCACTGTGACTGACCCAGCAGGGGTCCAATAAGGAGATTGCAGGGACAGCTGAGGGAGGGACAGGAGCGTATTTAATGGGGGCCTGGGAGGGGGTGGGAAGAAAAATCAGGGACAGAGCTGAGTCTTTAGGGTGGAAAGAAGCCCCAGTTCAAAATTTGTGTCTCTGGACCAATCGGGGCTATTCCCTTGGAGGTGCCTGAGTTCTGATTGGTCAGCTGGTGACTGTACCTTTTGTGCTGGGGAATCCGGCTTTGTCTTAGGGGTCGGCGGCTTCAGAGGCGCTGTCTGCCCGGGGGAGAAATCAAGCCGTGGAAGCGAGGACTTGCCACTGTCACAGGGAGCCGCTGAAAGGAGAGAGAAAGGGAGAGAATATAAAGGCAGCTATGGCAAGGGACAGAAAAAGGATTCGTAGCACAGGGAGACAGCAAAATTAGCAAGACAAAAGGGATACTTAATTTCGATGCCAAGAAGCAGCTGGTAGTCACTTTACACTTTACAGATATAACTTCTTTAACAGGGCTGTAATCACTTAAAAAAAACCTGTATGTTCACTTCTAAAAATACAGATAAGTAACAAATTAGTGGAAAGGCTAAAGAACAGGAGAAAAATCAGGGACAGAGCTGAGTCTTTAGGGCGGAAAGAAGCCCCAGTTCAAAATTTGTGTCTCTGGACCAGTCGGGGCTATTCCCTTGGAGGCAACCGAGTTCCGATTGGTCAGCTGGTGACTGTACCTTTTGTGCTGGGGAATCCGGCTTTGGCTTAGGGGTCGGCGGGAGGTGCTGTCCGCCCGGGGGAGAAATTGAGCCATGGAAGTGAGGGCTTGCCCCTGTCACAGGGAGCCGCTTTTGTGCTGGGGAATCCAGCTTTGGCTTAGGGGTCGGCGGTTTCAGAGGCGCCGTCCGCCCGGGGGAGAAGTCAAGCCGTGGAAGCAAGGGCTTGCCCCGTCACGTGAAATTTTTTGCGTACTCGAAACAAAATTTCACCTGTTTTCTTGATTTCAGGTAATGGAGAAATTTTGCTTATCATGGCTTGGCGAAATTTTTCACCTATGCAAAATAAAATTTCGCTTGGTTTCATGATTTTGCATAAATGGCAAAATTTCGTCTAAATGTGTTGTTCTGCCAATTTCACCCCTTGATGTTCCAAATTTTGCCTTGTAGCATCATTTTTACAAGCATAAGTTTTGATTTTGCTGGTGAAATTTGGATCCAAAGGCAAAATTTGCAATGTATTGTGGGTAAACAGGTCAAAAGTCACGTGTAGGTTGTTTCCAGCTCATTCTGCTGTGTGTGGAGTTGGAGAGCAGACTGTTGTGGTGTATCAGAGCCAATAAAATCTTTGAAAACATAGCTAAAACTTGTTTTTGATGGCTAATTGCTGCAAAATATAAAGTTTTTTTCCTAGTACTACTGTGCTGCTAGGGAACCTTTTCTAATTTTGTAAAATTTTTGTATAATACATAGTTTAAATTAGGTTTTACTTTTCTCTGTCTTTGAAAGAGTTGTTTGGGGTAGGGTTTTTTTATTTATTTTTTAATTTTTATTTAGTAAACTCTAGGATTGCAAGTACCTTTGAGCAGGAACTGCTCATTTACAAGGTAACATCAATACAAAGGAAACAATAGATACATACATTACACTCAAGGTTGACTAAGCATGGTATATACAGTAATTTGCAGAAAGAGTCAGCAAAAGCCAGCATGAGTAAGTTTTGAAGGTGAACTGTATATGGAGTGGAGGAAGGCAGAGAGGAGTAAGCAGGCAATGGCCCTTGTCAGATGGTGGGGGGGATGGCATGAGATTGGTGAGGGTGGCTCAGGCCTAGTGTCAGCTGAGAGGGAGGGATGGGTGAAGGGTGGAGTGGGAGGGGCGAGTGATGAAAAGAGGGGCAAAGCAGCAGGAATACAGAACACCATTGTCTCCGATAGGAGGTGAAGACCATTGTTTAGGAAAGGCAGTCACGCTGTGTGGTTGAGGCAACAGAGAGTTGAAGTTCCCTTTTAAAGGGACCAAGGGTCACAGCTATAAGTGCTTCTTTGTTAAGGGTATTGTACCACTGATGAGCCCTGCGCGAGAATGATCTCTGCCCCATAGTGGTCCAGCATCTGGGGACCTGGAACATCTGTTGATGAGTTCTCTGCGTAGGTTGGGTGCTGCTGTAGGCAGTAAGGAGTTTTGCAACTCTAGGCGGCATATGCCCAAGGAGAATTTGTTTGGTGAGTAGAAAGGTCTGGTATTGAATTCTGCTCAGGAGTGGTAGCCATCCAGCCTGGGCATATATGTCACAGGTGTGAGTTAGGTGGGAGGCACCCATTAGGAGCCTACAGGCTTTGTTGAGTGTCACAGGTATCCTCCGCAGAGCAGTAGGGGAGACAGAGCCGTAGATGGCAAGACCGTAGTCAATAATGGAGGTGACAGAGCTATAGATAGCCAGCCTAAGGGCTTCGGGGGTCAGGCAATGCTTGTGCTTGTGGTGCAGGCCAATCTGTATATTGGCAGTTTTTGCTATATTACCAATATGGTGCGAGTACGAAAGTGCACTGTCCAGGGTGATACCAAGGTATTTAAACTCAGGAACATGCTCAAGTGAGGCCCCCGCATGGTTCTTGATGTTGAGAAACAGAGGTTTGTACTTGCTTCATGGGTTGTAGAATGTCATAACCTTAGTTTTGCTATAGTTCAAAACAAGTTTATGTGAGCAAAACCAATCTTCAACGCACCTGAAGTCGCCTTGAAGGTGACTCTCTAGAAGGCTAGTATCTCGGTTCCTTGTAAATAGTACTGCATCATCCTCATAAAGTAATATTCTCTGTTGGCAGATGCTTGGGAGACCATTAAGAAAAAGTGAAAAGAGTAATAGTCCCAATATTGACCCCTGGGGGACACTTGAGAGGACTGGTTTTTCATCTGAGGTTACTCCAGCAATCCTGACATGTTGGACCCTGTCCCCAAGGTAACTATCAAACCAGCTCACTGCATCTTTGGAGAGGTCAAGGGTGGACAGCTGATCGAGAAGTAGTGGGTGGTTAACAGTGTCAAAGGCCTTCGTTAGATCAATGAATACTGCCCCACCACATATGCCTTGGTCGAGGGTGTCATGGAGGAAACTGGTGAACTCCAACAGTGCCATGGTGGTACTATGCCCTTTTCAGAATCCATGTTGTTCTGGGCAATGGATTTCATACTTATCCAGGAACTCTACAAGTTGATCAGATACTATTCGTTCCAAAGCTTTCGATAAAGGGGGAGGATGGCGATGGGCCTGTAGTTGGTGTGCAGTGACTTGTCTCCATTTTTGTGCACCAGTGTGATAGTTGCCTGCTTCCAGAGTGATGGGAATTGACCCAATCTTAGGGAAAGGCTAAAGATCTTTGTCAGGGGCTCAAGGAGCTCATTTAGAACTAATGCAAGCAGCTTCAGATCAAGGGAGTCACCACTGTAACCAGTTTTGCTGAGGGGTAGGAGTGTAAAGCAGTGCAGGCTATTTCTAGCCAAGCAGATTGGTATTTACTCACAACTGTGACTTATTTATGTACTGTTATTTCTTATTAATTTTGTTATATCTTGCCATTTATTTTTCTCTGAAAAGTTTCTCCATCCTGTAATGTTTTAGAGAGTTCCTGCCGCTGTTAGAGGTGTGTTGTATATACCATTCTTCCACTTTTAGTTGTGAATTGATTTTGAATTTGAAAGTTTTATACACACAGAGCTGATCCTTTGTTTTATTTGTTTTGTGGCTAGTCCTGTTTGCTGGAGTGTTAACTTGTGTTACTAAAACTGAAAATCAACAGTTGTATTAAGCACTTCTACTTGATCACTTGAGCTTGTCCATTTACAGTCACACTGCATTGTTGAATTGTTCCCTTGTATGTTATTGCTGGAGCTTGACTCTGCACACTGCACTTGTTCCTGTTTTAGTTAACTTACGTTACCCTTTCTCTGTTATCGCATTGTTTGCATAACACCTGACGCATGCAATATAAAACAGTATATATTAAAATAGTCATTTTCAAGAGGTTTCTTGGTGATCTCTTCCATCCAGACCGCTACCATATTGTGTGGTACTACTTGCCTTTGTTGCAGTTTTATGGTTGTCTCCTCCCATATATAAAAAAAAAAAGTTGTGGTACTGAGTAATAACACATTACAGTACTTTATTTGTCCAGAGACACAGGTGATCTGTATTTAAAGTTGGCCACTTGTGCCCTTTTTCCTTGTGTGTGTTTCTTTAATTCCTTCCTGTTTGGTGAAAATAAAAGTTACCTGTTTGTTTTTCACTAGAGTAGGCTGCCTACCATATACAATATTAGCTGTACTCTAAGTGCTGGTATCTGTACTGATTGTGTTTGGACTCGTAAGGAAGCCAGTACTGTAGGTGTGTGACATCATCATTCACGTGTGAGGTGTCATTCACACAGTTAGTAGTAATACATCCTTTCTTCAAATACTCCCAGAGAAAGGCAAAGCTTTGAAACAGCAGTCAGCAAAAATGCCTTCTAAGAAGTGGTCAAGTACAGGCGGGGGAAGTGTGGCAGGGGGATGAGGGAGCTAAGAAGTCTGCTGAAAAAAGTACAGTTTCAGTTCCAGTTTCCCATAGCAGTGAAAGCACATGTATGTCTGCATCAGTGTCTTCTGATGTGGGCTCTGGTGGTGCGGCAGGAACCAGCAAAGGAGTTGGTGACCGAACTGGGTCAGGCATACCTGCATCTTACTTTTTTAAAGCTCAAAGTGTTGCAGCCCTGCTAGTGGGGAATGCTGACAGTGAGAAGAAGGGAGGCACTGACACCAGCACAGGAACAGTGGTCCAGGACTTGGAGGAGGGTGATAATAAGTCTGTCACTGTGACTGTCCATGTTCCTGCAGGAGTTGGTGATGGCAGTGTTCAACAAGAGTCTGATAGCCCTGGAGATAAGGATAGTCAGCCCCCTGAGATAGTTGTACAGAAAGAAAAAGGTGCCATATTCCAAGAAGACAGTGATAAGGGGAGGAGGAGGAAGACAAGGACATCATCGCTATTGGTGGTGATGATGATGATGACTGGGATGATCCCACATGGGAGCCTGAGTTGAAAAAGGTCTAGGGTGATGTAGACCATTTACATGTACAGCCCATGGTGGGTCAGTCTGCCACCAAGCCTATAAGCAAACCTCCAAGCAGTCAAGTAACCCTCCTCCTAAAAGTAGTATTTTGGAAGTCATGGTAGCAGCTCAAAAAATACACACTTCCACACCTGTTTCTGAATTGTCCCAGTCCCAGAATCTGAAGTCCAGAGGTCAAAAGTCCCTAGTTTGGGACTTTTATGTGCTAGATCCTGCTGATGAGACCACAGCAATATGCCAACTTTGTCAAGCCCGTGTTAGTTGGATGGAAAAAGGGAAGCCACATAGGCACTGGTGGCCAACACGCCCACCTGAAAAACAAGCACCCCGCTGAGCTGGCATCAACACCAGAAGGATGCCAGAGCTGTTGGTAGCAAGGTTCATGTAGTAGAGCAAGAACATGAGGAGGGAGGGCAGAGTGGACTGGTGGTGGAGGGAGAGAGTGAGCAATCCTTTGCTCTCTCTCTCTAGTAGTGGGCATAGCAGTGGTGGTGTGAGTCCCAGTCCCACGAGTCTTAAAAGTACACCATCCCCACACCCGCACACAATGAAAATAACTGGTTTCATGCAGTCTACACCACCCAGCCAAGAGTCAGTTGTTACTCCTAAATGAAAATCATTGCTGCCACAAGTACAGCGTTCTTGTCGGACAGCCTCAAAGATGCAGCCCACTCTGAAGACCATTCTTGAGCAGCAGACAGAGTACCCCCCAATCATGCTGCTGCATGAGAGTTAAATGCTGCCACTGCTGAAATACTGGCCATTGATCTGTTGCCATTCTCATTCGTAGAGAATGCTGGTTTCCACAGGTTGACGGCCAGTGCCAGTCCCAAATGCCAAGTCCCATTAGCAACCTATTTTAGTAAGTGTGCCATGCCAGAGCTAAACAGTAGAGTTGCTGATTACACTAGACATGCATTGAAGCATAGCGCATCACACTATATCCATCTTAGCATGGATATGTGGACCAGTGGACAAACAGCAGCAAGCTTGCATCTGTGCATAACAGCACACTGGGCACAGTTGCCTGGTACGGTACTTGATTTTGGGCCTGGCAAAACATTCATGAAGCAAAATTGTGGTGGTAGCAACACACCTGGTATTCTGCAGCATAGAACCCTGACTATGACAAGTGTCAGAGGTTCACGCATGGCTGCAAAAATTCTTAATGTTCTGCTGGACGAGATTGATGGGTGGCTACACACACAGTCACTCATAGTAAGATTCATCGCAAGTGATAATGGCTCCAATGTAGTGAAATGCATTAGCGATGGTGTTTTTTTTAGAGTGCTCTGCCTGGCACACTGCCTTAATCTTGTTGTTCAGCAGTTTCTCAACCATGCGGACATTAAGAAAACGGGTTACTGTTGCCCATCGCATCTGTATCCACTTTGCCCATTCTGCAAAGGTCTATGACCATCTACGTGAGCTACAGCGCAATAGCCATCTGCCTCAGCATCGGATGAAGCTTGATGTTGTCACCAGGTGGAACTCCACACTGTACATGCTTGACCAGCTGTTTGAACAGTATAAGGCTGTGTCAGAATACCTGCTGCTGGACACCACCCATGAAAGTGCTGAAGTGTCCATCACTCTAACAACAGAGCACTGGCACCAAATTGATGGGCTAACATGCATTCTCTGTCCATTCAAGCATGCTACACAGGCAGTGAGTGGGGACACTGCCTGCATAAGTCAGTCCATACCTCTCATACATGTGCTGAGGCAGCCAGTAGTGAATGTGCGACACCAGACAGAGGCAAGTGGGGATCATGGCACTTGTGATCTAATGGATCACATGCTCCATGTGCTGGACACAAATACCCATGTATCTGGCATTTTACAGTCAGCTGACTTTGCAGTCGCCACCATGCTGGATCTACACTACAAACGTGGCCTGCCCCCTATAATTGAAGGAGGTCGGTAGTGAGTACAACAGTTGACGGAGAACCTCATTAGATTGGTATATGCTGCACAAATGAAAAATGCATGCACTGCATCAAAAACCGGTGTTGCTACCACCACCAGTGGCTCACAGGGAACCCAATCAGAGAAAATGGGCAAGGCAGAGCAGAAAACAGTAAGCAATCTCATTTGGGATGTTCTCTTTCAGGTGGGAGTGGAAGATATGTAGGAAAAGGAGGAGGAGGAGGAGACAGATGAGGCAGCTGGAATCTAGACAGCAGAAAAAATGGTGGAGGCCTACATGGGGGAACCAAAGCACCTTACCATTAATGACAAGCCACTGCTGTACTGGAGCAGTAAAATGACTGAATGGCCAGCACTATTATCAGTTGCTGTGAAATACCTGAGCTGCCCACCATCCAGTGTCACTGTGGAATGAGTGTTTATTACAGCTGGGCAACTGTGAGTGACCATAGGACCAATTTGTCACCCAAGAATATGTCCATGCTAACATTCATCAAATTTAATCAAAGGCACATTCCACACAACACAGTGATGTCAGTGGTGTTGCCACAGGAACTGTGTCTCGGTGACGAGGATGATGACAATCCCTTGACTAAGGCAGCCACCGGCAACGAGGTGGAAGAGGCAGCAATGTTCAGAGAATTCCCACCTGATGAGAACTCCAGTCTTGAAGACTGTGAGGGGTGCTTCTTGGATGATGTGGAATTGGAAATTGAAAAAGGATGAGTTTACTCCCAGCCCCCCACAACAACCTTCAACTCAGTATGGTTGCTGGGGTGTGTATGTTACACCTTATTTTTAGCTATGTACCACTGGATTGCTTATGGAAATATGTTGTTATGTGTTGCAGCCTGCAGTGTGTATAAGTTTCATTTCATCACCCTTTGCCATAACCAATTGATTGGTCACCTCACCACCAGTACCCCAAGGCCACAAGCCTATATAAAGCAGCAGCAATGTAATTACCATAACCATAAATATTTTGCAATTGCATGATTACAGTTATAATGTTTTTCATCAAACGATATCTTTCTTTTCATGTTGACTATATCAACACACCATCTTACAGCAAGATATGTTGTCTTGATGTCCTTAAAAGTGTCCAGGATGGCAAATTCCACACTGCCCCACCACCCCCTCTCATCACCTGACCTGACCTGACACACACATGCACTCCATGCGACTGAAAAAAAGTTTGTGCCACTTAGTATCAGTGACATGTACAAGAACCCTGGCTCCTAAACAAGTGTACAAGTAGCATATGAATGTAACATGCTAATTCAACAGTCAACACCACAAGTTGAACTCATTTTGAAAAATGGTGAATTGTGGCTATCTTTAATGATGCGAGTCATTAATTACAAAAGTACTCTTGAAGAGGCTTAACAACTTGCAACATCAAATCCCCAAAAGGTTACTTAATGCTACAGTACTAGGTTAAGGTACACCAACCGCAATAGGTTCCTCAGGGGTGGGGGAGGGCAGGGTAAGTGTCCTGCTGTCCTTTGAATGGATTCAAAATGTTCATAATTACTGCAGCTATGCAATCTCCATTGATTGGACAAGACCTTAACCCCCTCCACTTAATTATTTACTAAACACCATGTCAACCATCTGTGTTCACATATAGTTCCTCCCTGCTTGTGGGTGGCAGTGGTGATTACTCATTAATGGTAAGGGTATGGACACCAGTCCATGGCCAGCATCACAATTCAAGCAACACCCCTGTCTTCCAATGACATGACACAGCTCCTGCATGGCCTGGATTGATCATGTAGTCATCAAGATATGACATACGATGAATCCTCAACAGAGGAAAATGACCTAAGCAACAGGAAAGATAAGAAAAATGTTGGATATTAATCAATCTGCATACCTGCTTTTACCTAAGAAGTTGGAAGAAGAAGTAGAGAAAAAAAATGTATACTTACCATATCCCGTGATCTGATGTCATTCAACTGAGGACATTCCCCACAGGAACATTGCTGTGTGGCGCACATGATTCCAATCCAGACAAGGTCTGACGAACCACAGTAGCACTAACAGACATTCCCCTTCCCCTATCAGCACTGTGTACCTTGACATAAGAAAAAAATTAAGAACAAATTTTGGTGATTGTTGAAAAGTGCCCCCCACCACCCATGACCATCCCCCCCAGAGAACCATAAAAAATGAAGACATACTTACCTCAAGGACTGTGAAAGTGGAACCATTGCGTAATTAAGTAAATCCCCCAGATCTGGTTCAGCAGCCAGCAGCAGCAGGATGGAAAAATACTTAACTTTGCCTGAATTCCCGATGTTGAAAAAGCAAAAAATAACACAATAAGTATCAAGCTCAGACACCCATGTGGCAGTAACAGACATACCGCACTTGTATGAAAATTCCAATGCTTACCGTCCATGTTGGGAATTTAGAAAGATCCATACATCTCCCTCCCTCACTGCCTGGCATGATGATGACATCCACAGCACACTGAAAAATAATACAAGAGCAGTACAAGCATATTAGAACTCAAGACGCCATAATACCAACCCACCAACACCCTTACCTTGCACAGAAAAAACAATGAAGACAGATACTTATGTGTTCAGCAGCAGCAGTATGGTCTGGGTGAAGATAATCCACCAGGCATCAACCATCCAGAACAGTAGTTCTCGTGGCAACTTGGAAAGTAGTAGTCATAGACAGCAGCAGGCAGCAAGCTACAGTGCCCCAAATTTTCATTCGCTACCCCACCACCAGGCAAGGTACTACCACAGAGACGGTCAGTCAACACAGCTAGATAATCAATACAGCAGCATAGGAATAGGGAAATGATAATTCTGCATTTCTATGTCAATCAGTTGAAACACAGCAACAGCAGGAAAGAATTGAAAGTAGCAGCAGCATTTTGCAGGAAGAATTCATTTTCTCTGCATGTTGGCACCCCTTTTCAGGTCCCGGAGGTGGTGGGGCACTATAAAACATCAGGACTGACAGTGCATTTCGGTCTCAGTTTGATGTCATATTTTTGGGTAAACATTTCTGGATTTGTAGGCCCTGTTTGGCACCGTCAGCAGTGAGTTTCAGGCAGAAATATTTGACAAACAGGCCCTAAAACAGCTATTTAATGTCTGGGGTGGTGGAGGGGCACCATAAAACATCATGGCTGAGACAAGATTATTGTGTCAATGTAATGTACCATTTTTCCTACAACATTTCTGGACATTTACTGCCTGTGCTGCAGTGGCACAAACAAGACAGGGCCTATAGACAATTGTAAAAGTGGACCAAAGACCATCATTTGGTCCAGGTGGTGGTGGGGCGCCATGCCATAGAACATCACGGATGGGACCTGATTTCACTCCAATGTACTGTGCAATTTTTTTGGAAACATTTCTGGACTTGTGGGACATGATTTGAACATGCAGCCACACACTTTGGCCCAAAAATCATTTAAACTGTGCAGAAAAGAAGCACATTTGGGTCTGCAGGGTGAGTGTGAGCCTGTAACTGCATGTCTCAAACCTGATTTCACTCTCAACGTATTGTGCAATTTTTTGGGAAACATTTCTGGACTTGTGGGACATGTTAGACAGTGGCAACACTCTGTCTCACTCTACATGCTCAATGTCATCCTAATTTTTTCCGGTCATACTATATTTCTTGTCTTATCATGCCTACTCTGCACAGCATGGCTTCAAGAGGCTGTGTTCAGCGGTAGCCCTACTACAGCGCATTTTGGACCAGGTGATGGTGGTGGCAGTGTGGTTGAGCACTGTAACACCAAGTTAACATTGTAATTTGTGGCAAGCACAAGCCATGGGGACTCACATGTCAGCACCAAAGAAATTTACATTATCTTTAACTTCGCAATAAAAGTGCTTATGTTCTATGATTATTGTGTACATATTCATTCACACTGATCCTGCACACAGCCAAAACAACTGCCGCAAACCCACAACATCACCCATAGCTTTGGGAAAAAACATTGTTCCTAGGAACAATTTACAAATTAAAGTACTTGACATTTGTGGATAGGAGGAGGAAATACACACACAAGTCAGAGGGACTAACATAAACTAAGTAGAAAGGTACAGTAATTATGGGTAAAAAAAGACTAAAAGTGACTGGCAGACAGTGACACATGACATGGGGCGCATTATAAGGGTCAGGTCAGGGACAGGGTATACATATGATATGAAAGAGGAAAGGGAGGGAGCATAAACATTGCATAGCACATAAAAAAATGAACAAATACAAATGAAAGGATATAGAAGAAGAGGACAGAATATATATATATATATATATATATATATATATATATATGTTTTTTTTTAGAGGGTGCAGATGAGGGATAGTGACAGTGACAAAACAAGGACAAGAGAAAGAAAAGAAAAAAAAAGGTTGTTGCCAGTGCAGCGCTAACTGGTCTGGAGGCTGACCATTACACTGCACCAGCGCCAGGTACACTTTCTGCCGTGCCAGCACCACCCCACCACACAGCTCCTTCAGAAGCTCAAGAGGCTCAACATTTTGTCATGCTCCTGAAGGAGTTTCTTGTAGTCCCCCCGACCTTCTCTCAGAAATCATTGAACTCACTGCGCAGAGCTCTCACATCTCTGCGCAGTGCTCTCAGGTCTTCATCTCTCATTCCTGCTGGTGCTGGCACTGGGGTGGCTGCAGGCTCTGCTGGGTCCCCACCATGAATCCGTCTGTGACGCCTCTGTCTCTGTGGTGAGGGTGATGGGGGCTCTGCACCTGTCTCCTGCTGCTGCTGCTGCTGCCACTGCCTTCTGTGGTACCTATGCCCACCACTGGCCCCTGCCTTCTACTGGCCCCCTTCACCTTCTACCAGCTCAGCAGCACCCCAGCCCCTCTACCTGCTGTAATCTCTTTTTGGTTTTGAAGCCAATCTGCAGTGTGGTGGTGCTGCAGATGGCTCCTTTGGCCACCAGTCCCAAAATGACCTCCGGTCTTGCCCCTTCTCACTGATCTGCCACACAAGGTGCAGATCACGATGGAGTTGTCATTTTGTTTTTTCCTAAAAAAAAGACACACAGCAGATGACCCTTTCTGTGGGGGACGGGACAACAGCTGATGTCCCAGGGCTGGTGGGCATATCATGCTTCTGCTCAGAGGAGGTGGGGGGCACATTCTCCAGCTGGGTGGTGATGGCATCTGGAGGTGCCTGCTGCTACTGGCTAGAGGTGGGGGCCACAGGAGGATCCTACTGCTGCTGGGAGGGGGCAAGGGGCTCATGCTGCTCCTGGGAAGTGGGGGCTACATTCTCCTGCTGGTGGGTGCGGGGAACATGCTCCTGCTGCTGTTTGGGGGGAGGCACAAACATAAATGCCCGCCTCTTAATACGGATACTGGGTGGGGGTGGTCCAGCTGCCTTCTTCCCATTCCCACTAGTCTCCATAATTTCTCCTTCTTATCCCCCCAAAAAAAATAAAAAAAGGAGAGTTTTACATACATACACACTACAAAAGATAGATAACTATAACAAACATTTATCAATGTCGAATGTTGATTGCGTTGGTCCGTTGAGCTCGCTCACTGCCCCTCTGTCACTCGCTCATTCTGTTTCTCCCAGAGCTGCAGACTGCTGTTTTGTACTGGGCTCCTGCCTGTGTTGACACTCTTTTCTGTCCACAAAGAAATCCACAGCTGTCCTGACAGAGCTCCATTGAGGTGGCTCACTCCCCCTCTCTCACTCTCTTATTCTGTTTCTCCTGGCACTGCAGGCTGCCCTTTTGTACTGGGCCCCCAGCCTCTGTTGGTGGCTTTCCTGCTCACAAAGAAATCTGCAGTAGCCCTGACACAGGTCCGTTGAGCTTGCTCACTACCCTTCTGTCACTCGCTTGTTCCATTTCTGCCAGCGCTGCACTCTGGCCTTTTGTACTGGGCTCCTGCTTGTGTTGGTGCCTTTTCCTGCCAACAAAGAAATCCACAGCAGTCATGATAGAGCTCCGTTGAGCTTGTTTACTCCCCCTCTCTCACTAGCTTATTCTGTTTCTCCCGCCGCTGCAAGCTGCCCTATTTTACTGGGCCCCTGGGTGCATTGCTGCCTTTTTCTGCCCACAAAGAAATCCATAGCAGTCCCAAAGGAGCTCCATTGAGCTCACCCACTCCCCAGCCCTCACTCGCTCGTTCTGTGTCTCCTGCTGCTGCAGGCTGCCCTTTTGTACTGGACTCCTGCCTGCGTTGGTGGCTATTTCTGCCCACAAAGAAATCAGCAGCAGTCACGATAGAGCTCCATAGAGGTCGCTCACTCCCCCTTTCTCACTTGCTTGTTCCATTTCTGCCGGTGCTGCAGGCTGCCCTTTTGTACTGGGCTCCTGCCTGCATTGCTGCCATCTTCTGCCACAAAGAAATCAGCAGCAGTCACAATAGAGCTCTGTTGAGCTCACTCACTCCCCCTCTCTCACTGGCTCATTCTGTTTCTCCCCCTGCTGCTGGCTACCCTTTTGTACTGGGTCCCTGCATTCATTGCTGCCTTTTTCTACCCACATAGAAATCCGCAGCAGTCCCAACAGAGCTCTGTTGACCTCACTCACTCCCCCTCCCTCACTCGCTCATTCTGTGTCTCCTGCTGCTGCAGACTGCCTTTTTGTACTTGGCTCCTGCCTGCATTGGCAGCTTTTTCTGCCCACAAAGAAATCTGCAGCAGTCCCGACACAGGTCCGTTGAGCTTGCTCACTCCCCCTCTCTCACTCGCTCATTCTGTTTCTGCCGGCGCTGCAGGCTGGCCTTTTGTACTGGGCTCCTGCCTGCGTTGCCGCCTTTTTCTGCCCACAAAGAAATCCGCAGCAGTCACAATAGAGCTCCGTTGAGCTCACTCACTCCCCCTCTCTCACTAACTCACTGAGTTTCTCCCAGTGCTGCAGGCTGCCCTTTTGTACTGGGCTCCTGCCTGTTGGCACCAATTTTCTGCCCACAGAGAAATCTGCAGCAGTCCCGACAGAGCTCTGTTGAGGTCGATCACTCCCCCTCTCTCACTCGCTCGTTCCATTTCTGCCAGCGCTGCAGGCTGACCATTTGTACTGGGCTCCTGCCTGTGTTGCAGCCTTCTTCTGCTCACAAAGAAATCTGCAGCAGTCACGATAGAGCTCCGCTGAGCTAGCTCGCTCCTCTCTCACTCGCTCATTCTGTTTCTCCTGCCGCTACAGGCTGCTGTTTTGTACTGGGCCCCAGCATTCATTGCTGCCTTTTTCTGCCCACAAAGAAATCTGCCACAGTCCCAGCAGAGCTCTGTTGAGCTCACTCACTCCCCCACCCTCACTCGCTCGTTCTGTGTCTCCTGCTGCTGCAGGCTGCCCTTTACTACTGGGCTTCTGCCTGCGTTGGCAACTTTTTCTGCCCACAAAGAAATCTGCGGCAGTCCCGATACAGGTCCATTGAGCTTGCTCACTCCCCCTCTCTCACTTGCTCATTCCGTTTCTGCCAGTGCTGCAGGCTGGCCTTTTGTACTGGGCTCCTGCCTGCGTTGCTGTCTTTTTCTGCCCATAAAGAAATCCGCAGCCGTCACGAAAGAGCTCCATTGAGCTCACTCCCCCCTCTCACTCACTGCTGTGCTTCTCCTGCCGCTGCAGGCTACCCATATGTACTAGGCTCCTGCCTGCGTTGGCACCTTTTTCTGCCCACAAAGAAATCTACAGCAGTCCCGACAGAGCTCCATTGAGGTCATTCACTCCCCCTCTCTCACTCGCTCATTCTGTTTCTCCTGGTTCTCCAGGTCGCCATTTTGTACTGGGATCCTGCCTCTGTTGGCACCTTTTTCTGCCCACAAAGAAATCTGCAGCAGTCCCAACAGCGCTCCGTTGAGCTTGCTCACTCCCCCTCTCTCACGCGCTCATTCTGTTTCTGCTGCCGCTCCAGGCTGCCCTTATGTACTGGGCTCCTGCCTGTGTTGCTGCCTTCTTCTGCCCACAAAGAAATCTGCAGGAGTCACGATAGCGCTCCGTTGAGCTCGCTCACTCCCCTTCTCTCACTCGGTCGTTCTGTTTCTCCCACTGCTGCAGGCTGCCATTTTGTACTGGGCCCCTGCATGCATTGCTGCCTTTTTTTGCCCATAAAGAAGTCTGCAGCAGTCCCAACACAGCTCCGTTGAGCTCGCTCACTCCCCCTCTCTCACTCGCTCATTCCATTTCTGCCGGCACTGCAGGCTGCCCTTTTGTATTGGGCTCCTGCCTATGTTACCACCTTCTTCTGCCCACAAAGAAATCTGCAGCAGTCACGATAGAGCTCCATTAAGCTCGCTCACTCCCCCTCTCTCACTCGCTCATTCTGTTTCTCCCACTGCTGCAGGCTGCCCTTTTGTACTGGGCCCCTGCGTTCATTGCTGCCTTTTTCTGCCCACAAAGAAATCCGCAGCAGTCCCAACAGAGCTCTGTTGACCTCACTCACTCCCCCTTCCTCACTCACTCGTTCTGTGTCTCCTGCTGCTGCAGGCTGCCCTTTTCTACTGGGTTTCTGCCTGCATTGGCAACTTTTTCTGCCCACAAAAAAATCTGCAGCAGTCCCGATACAGGTCTATTGAGCTTGCTCACTCCCCCTCTCTCACTTGCTCATTCCGTTTCTGCCAGCGCTGCAGGCTGGCCTTTTGTACTGGGCTCCTGCCTGCATTGCTGTCTTTTTCTGCCCATAAAGAAATCCGCAGCAGTCATGAAAGAGCTCCGTTGAGCTCGCTCACTCCCCTCTCTCACTCACTCGCTGTGTTTCTCCCAGCGCTGCAGGCTACCCATTTGTACTAGGCTCCTGCCTTCGTTGGCACCTTTTTCTGCCCACAAAGAAATCCGCAGCTGTCCCGACAGAGCTCCATTGAGGTTGCTCACTCCCCCTGTCTCACTAGCTCATTCTGTTTCTCCTGGTGCTGCAGGCTGCTCTTTTGTACTGGGCTCCTGCCTCTGTTGGCACCTTTTTCTGCCCACAAAGAAATCTGCAGCAGTCCTGACAGAGCTCAGTTGAGCTCGATCACTCCCCCTCTCTCACTCACTCGTTCCGTTTCTGTCAGTGCTGCAGGCTGCCTTTTTGTGCTGGGCTCCTGCCTGCATTGCAGCCTTGTTCTGCCCACAAAGAAATCTGCAGCAGTAACGATAGAGCTCCGTTGAGCTCGCTCACTCCTCCTCTCTCACTCGTTCATTCTGTTTCTCCCACCACTACAGGCTGCCCTTTTGTACTGGGCTCCTGCCTGCGTTCGCTGCTTTTTCTGCCCACAAAGAAATCTACAGCAGTCCTGACACAGCTCCGTTGATCTTGCTCACCTCCCTCTCTTACTCGCTCATTCCGTTTCTGCCGTGCTGCAGGCTGGCCTTTTGTACTGGGCTCCTGCCTGCATTGCTGCCTTTTTCTGCCCACAAAGAAATCCACAGCAGTCACGATAGCGCTCCGTTGAGGTCACTCACTCCCCCGTCTCACTCGCTCATACTGTTTCTCCCACTGCTGCAGGCTGCCCTTTTGTACTGGGCCCCTGCGTTCATTGCTGCCTTTTTAAGCCCACAAAGGAATCCGCAGCAGTCCCAACAGAGCTCCGTTGACCTCACTCACTCCCCCTCCCTCACTCACTCATTCTGTGTCTCCTGCTGCTGCAAGATTCCCTTTTCTACTGGGCTTCTGCCTGCGTTGGCAACTTTTTCTGCCCACAAAGAAATCTGCAGCAGTCCCAATACAGGTCCATTGAGCTTGCTCACTCCCCCTCTCTCACTTACTCATTCCGTATTTGCCAGCGCTGCAGTCTGGCCTTTTGTACTGGGCTCCTGCCTGCGTTGCTGTCTTTTTCTGCCCATAAAGAAATCTGCAGCAGTCATGAAAGAGCTCCGTTGAGCTCGCTCACTCTCCTTCTCTCACTCACTCGCTGTGTTTCTCCCGGCGCTGCAGGCTACCCATTTGTACTAGGCTCCTGCCTGCATTGGCACCTTTTTCTGCCCACAAAGAAATCCGCAGCTCTCCCGACAGAGCTCCATTGAGATTGCTCACTCCCCCTGTCTCACTCGCTCATTCTGTTTCTCCTGGTGCTGCAGGCTGTTCTTTTGTACTGGGCTCCTGCCTCTGTTGGCACCTTTTTCTGCCCACAAAGAAATCTGCAGCAGTCCCGACAGTGCTCAGTTGAGCTCGATCACTCCCCCTCTCTCACTCACTCGTTCCATTTCTGTCAGTGCTGCAGGCTGCCTTTTTGTGCTGGGCTCCTGCCTGCATTGCTGCCTTCTTCTGCCCACAAAGAAATCTGCAGCAGTCCTGACAGAGCTCCGTTGACCTCACTCTCTCCCCCTCTCTCACTCGCTCGTTCCGTTTCTGCCGGGGCTGCAGGCTGCCCTTTTGTACAGGGATCCTGCCTGCATTGTCTCCCTTTTCTGCCCACAAAGAAATCAGCAGCAGTCATGATAGAGCTCTGTTGAGCTCGCTCACTCCCCCTCTCTCAGTCGCCTGTTCTGTTTCTCCTACTGCTGCAGTCTTCCCTTTTGTACTGGGCCCCTGTGTGCATTGCTACCTTTTTCTGCCCACAAAGTAATCCGCAGCAGTCCCAATAGAGCTCCGTTGAGTTCACTCACTCCCCCTCCCACACTCACTCTCTTCTGTGTCTCCCGGCACTGCAGGCTGCCCTTTTGTACTGGGCTGCTGCCTACGTTGGCACTTTTTCCTGCCCACAAAGAAATCTGCAGCAGTCCCGACAGAGCTCAGTTGAGCTCAGTCACTCCCCCCTCCACTCGCTCAATCCTAATCTGTCCCAAAAACTGATTTCCTACGCGACTCTGGTATTCTGCACTGGAAGCCCAAAAACACATTTCAGCCAGAATGTGAAAAATGACAGCTGTACTGTTCATAAGAAGGTGTGGAAAATGCCAGTATTGAAAACGTGGCATGAAAATATTACTAATTTGCGAAGTTACAAGGGTGTGTGGAAACTGCACAATGCATACTTGTAACACAGTCATTTTATGGAGTTTCATCACAAACTTTTCAACATAGGCATTTTAGGACCTCTGCTCATGAACAGTGTCAGTGTGATTTTCTTAATGTGTCCCGAACACTGATTTCCCACAGCGACTGCACTATTGTGCACCAGAAGAGCAAAAACACATTTTGGCCAGGATGTGAAAAATGACAGCTGCACGGTTCATAAGGAGGTGTGTAAAAATGGCAATGTTGAAAATCTAGAGTGAAAATATTGCAAAGTTGCGATGGTACGATCAATGCACGCTCATAGCACACACATTTTATGGACTTTTGTCACCAAATTTTCAACATAGGCATTTTAGGACCTCTGCTAATGAACAGTGTCACTGTCATTTTCATAATGTGTCCCGAACATGGATTTCCCACAGCGGCCGAGCTATTCTGCGCCAGAACTGAGAGAACACATTTCAGCCAGGATGTGAAAAATGACAGCTGTACTGTTCATAAGGAGGTGCAGAACAATGGCAATATTGAAAATCTGTAGTGAAAATATTATAAATTTGCGAACTTACGAGTGTGCATGCAAACTGCACAACGCACGCTCATAAAACAGTCATTTTTTGGATGTTTTCCATCTAATTTGCAACATAGGCTTTTTGAGAGCCCACCGCATGAACATTGGCACAGTCGTTTCGTTAATCAGTCCCGAAAGGTGGTTCCATGCAGTGACAGAAAAATCACCTTTCTGGGCCAATTAACTCCATGACAGTGCCAGAATTCACAAGGAGGTGTCCCAAAAACCCCATGTTGAAAATTTGGTCCCAAAATTCCAAAAAATGACTGAGATATGCATCAATGTTGAAAAAATCCTATTTATTCCATTATACAGCTTACTGGCACTTCCTCTGTTTGCAGTCGGCTTTGAAGAGTGTAGACGTGTTCCTGGTCCACCGAACATCATCGCGCTGGACTCCGGAGGTAAGTTTGGGGTGAGGAGGGTGTGGGGAGGCAGGGTGCACATTGGGTGGGTGCAGGCTGTGGGAGGGGGCAGGGAGACCATGAGGGACCGCTTTTGACAGAGAAAAAAAAAAAGATGCAGGACCTTTTCTTTAACAGGGGCATGTGGCATGCTGGGTGGGTTCCAGAGTGCCAACGGACTCTTTTTTTGGGGGGCAGCTGTAGCCGATGAGGGATTGGGCACCACCATCAGCACACAACAAAAGTGGGGGGTGACATTATGCCGACAGGGATTGGGCATCCCCGTTGGCACACAACAAAAGCAGGGGCAGTGTTACATAATGCTGACAGGGAGTGGGCTCCCCCATTGGCAACATCACTCAGGCACTGAAGCCGATGGGGAATGGTGCCCCCGTCAGCAAACAAACACGGTGGGGGGGCACATGCTGCCGAGGGGGATTGGGCACCCCCTCAGCAGGGGGCGTGTGCTTAATATTGTTTGTGAACACGGCAGCAAGATGCCGCCATGTTCACAAACAATATTACTGTACCAAAGTTCCGCCCTGCAATGACGGGTCGCTCCCTCATTGCAGCGAATGGCTGGCGCTGCAATGACGAGGCAGCCCGTGATTGCAGTGGCTGAAACCTTACAAGGCTGTGGCACGCTGGCTGAACTAGCATCAGCAGCAGCATGCCATGGCATTGGGGAAAGCGGGCCAAGCCTTTAAAGGCTGTGGGGGCATTGGCCATAACAGTGCCGTGCCGTGCCTCCACAACCTGCTTCTGGTTACCTGCCACAATATGTTTCTTGTGCATTTGCTCAATCAACATAAAAATGAAGAAAAAACAGTAACTGAAAATATTAACTTTTTAAACTAATTGGGAACAGAGATCAGAAATTGAATAAGCTGCAATTTAATGCAAACACACACACACACACACACACACACACACACACACACACAGACATACACACACACACAATTCACTAATCTTTCACTCAAGTAAGTTAGAGCTCTCCTGCAGTCTGTCTCCTCTCCTACTTCCTAGCTGAAACAGCTCTAAAGGAAGTAGATTTAGTCTGGCTTCATGCCTAAGTGCAGTCACCCATTTGACCAGCAGTCTGCTAGAGAGAAAGTCATGAGATAAGCTTTTTTTTCCCAATTCCACCTGATACTTACATGCGTCAAAATGTGCAGGCAAAAGGCAAAATTGACAGTGAAATTTCACCAAAATTTAGATGTGAAATTTTGCCATAAGGGCACAATTATGCAAAATGTTTCATGTGATGAAATTGGTGATTTTGCCAGAATTTCACCGCATCTCTACCCAGGAGGTGCCATAGCAGCTGAAAGCCAAAACGGAAGGGGAAAGCAACGAGATGGGAAGGAGTGACCGGAGGTGCAAGGACAACAGACAAGTCAGAGCTAATGAAGGTGGCGCCTCCAGCCGCAGTGAGAAACGAAACCTGGGGAGGCCCAGGATGAGTGACCTAATAAAGCCTGTTGAGGGAGTGATGTAGTTGCTCCGCCCATTGAACCTCGGGCTTAAAGCCCTCCCATTCTTCAAAAATGTCTAATTTTAGATATATTAATGTATATATATATATATATATATATATATATATAAATGAAAGCTTGGAAGAAGGTCAACATAGCTGAAACTTGTCAATACAGTGTCCATGTATTGATACATATTAATCAACATCAATACACTTTTAATCATAATGTTGTAGTTACATCTATATTGATGTATATCAACATGCACTGACACATGGAAACTGCACCAATGGGAATTATCAATGTCAAAATGACTCCATAATGTCATTAAACAATAACATTCATAAATCTAATGGTTCCAAAGTTAACATTTGAAAAGAAATTAAATTGAAAAGGGCTAACACTGAAACAGTTAAGGCTGTCAGCTTAATGTTTAGTATATCCCATTACTTATACAGACATAACCTGTGAAAGCAAGTTAGATTAAGGGTTGCTTGAGGGGAGAGTTAAATGTTTGCTACTCAGATAAAGGTATGCAATGAAGACGGAATTTTGAAAATGCACATATAATTATGAAATAGGGTACAGCAGAACCAAAATTCAGAAAAGTTTAAAGTTGCATTTTTAAATGTTTTACTTGTGCATATTTTGATATATCAACAAGTTAATGACATATTTTAATAGAAAAAAATACTCAATATACAGATGAGAAAGAGTTTTGTTTATCTATCTATCTATTTTCATATATATATATATATATATATATATATATTTTAGAGCAAAAAACTCTGTTTAACGCATCAGTTAGGGTTGTTCCACAGTGACAAAAGTGAGAAATTCGATTGTTAGGGTTGAAAATCCCCTTGGACTCACTAGCACCCCAACCGGCATTGGGGTGCGCATTGGAGTCGTGTCTCAACTCTCACCCCATCACATGTATAAAGAAGCAGAGGTATAGGAGAATGGGGTGAGAGTTAGGACCGAAGACCCCAATGCGCACCCCAATGCTGGTTGGGGGGGTGCCTCTAATTTCCCTTCTTTTTGCGAATGATAACGAGAAATAGTGAATGTAATGCGGCGGCGGGAGCGTGGGGCCATCTTGTGACATAGTAACAGGAACAGCAACGCAAACAGAAGTGCTAACAGTAGCGCACATGGAACATCCTCAAAGAAGTTGAAGGTCAGTCCATGGCAGCACCCCTTCCAAACAAAATTGTATCTGATGGTACCACCTATACGGACAAAGCTGATATACTAGAGAAGTTTAATGATCACTTTGCCACTGCAAGGCTTACCTTTGACACCTCACCTATCAGCAAACTTAGCCCGGCAAGAGACTACGCTCTGGGCTTCACTGATAACCACAACCATAACCAACCACATCCCACCCCCTTCAGCTTTCTCACAATTACGTTCAAGCAAGTGGAGGACCTCTTCCTTTCTCTGGATACAACAAAGAGTGTGGGTGCAGATAATATTGAACCTTACTTCCTAAAACTTGACGATACCTATCTGACCGCCCCCATTACACACTTATTCAACACCTCTCTGATTCAAGGTGAGCTACCTGTCTCATGGAAAACTGCCCACATCCTACCATTATTCAAGACTGGGGATCTGAGTGATCTGACCAATTATCGGCCTATTTCTATACTATCCGTCCTCTCTAAATTACTTGAAAAAATTGTCAAGATCCAACTTAGAGAACATTTGGATTCACAAAAGTTGATAAACCCGGCTCAGTCTGTCTTCAGAGCCAAACACAGTACAGTATTAATCAACACCCCACCGGCCTAGTGTCCTCACAACACCCAGAGTGTTGATTAATTCCCAATAACCTCATACCCTGGAGTGGGTTATTGCACTTATAACATGGGTTCAATGTTTTTTGCCACTGAAATGTGCCAAACACAGCTTTTGCATGGGTTTGAAGGTCTAAAATACAGATGTATCCAGTTGCAGACAAAACAGTCCCTCCTCCTTCCACACAGATACTCACTGTATGTGAATAGTCCCGCCTCCCACACAGATGCTTTGTGTGTGTGATGAGGACTATACCGTTGCACAGACAGTTCTGAGATGATTTGTGAGGTTTACTACTCACAGAACAGTCCTGCACACCCATATTCCCACTGCTGCATAATTGCATTCTGCCCGCCCACCTCAGGAAACACTACAGATGCTCCTACCTATCTACCACACAGACACATGGTGCTCACTGCTCCAGAGCAACACATTCATACTGGATTGCCACATAAACTGGACCGGAGGCTGCATGACTGAGGATGACAGAGGTAGAGGACACTGTCTGTTGCTGCCACTCTATCTCTCTCCTGGTGAACTGCTGCATAACCCCTCTGTCTCTCTGCTGACTGACAGAGGACACTATAGGCAATCAACACCATGGCTCCTGCTCTCCCTCCCTCTCTCTCTCTCTCTGATGTAACATTGTCATGGGCTGCTTGGCATAGAAGGAGGGTAGAGAGAGGGACACACCACAGAAACCCGCCTATACACAATGAACAGTGCTGACCTACATGTCCCACTCTCAGTGAATGGAGGAAAGGCGGGACATCATTGGGGCGGGGTGTTCTCTCTCTCACTCTCGCTCTCTCTTTCTCTCTCTCTCTAGCACTCATGGGGACTGTAACTCTCTCTCTCTCCCATGCCCGCAGATGACCAGGGGAAATGTCACTACATGAGCATCTACTGTACCCCTGTCAGGAGTGTGAACAGTACACTAGTAGTTGTTCCATCAAGGAACAAACACACCTGTTTTTAGTTATCTATTATTATATGGGTAAGAGATTTCCTCACATCTGATTGCCTAAAAAACGTTCCAAGCTGTGGTGATATCTCCCAATAACACATACTCTTTTGATAACACCTCACCCTGCAAACGTTCCTGCTAATCATGTTTTAACTATCAGTAATCTAATTTATAATGGCAAGCCATGTAATCATTTGGGATAACACTTCTTCTTGGGTGGTTAAAGGCATTTATCTAGGCTTCGTGCCTTACAATGCTCCTGAGCTGTGGCGGTAACTCATGATAACACACATCCTGTCATTTATTATTGCTTAACTACAGGCTGGGTTTTGTATGCTTTGAATGAGAAGCAGGTAAACACACACATACACACACACGGTTATGATGTGCTTCTTACTGTTTTACTGGAAGTGTTGATTCTTGGAATGTAAGGTTGTTTGTTAAATAAAACTTATGTCATTTTCACAGTGAGGATTTCCTGTTATTTTTCAGGGAGAGACTGACCTGGGTGGCCATGTTCTTATTCAGTCCCTGAAATCTCATGCTGGAGCCAGCGTGGGTGTGGCATGTTGTAGAGGCATTTCACTTGGCTCCTGAGGAAGGCAGGAGTGGGGCACCAAGCATTCACACACCCCTGTTGGCCTACTTCAGAAGTCAAAATATACAAACAACAGTGCACGCAAGGTAAGGTATATCTCAAAGCGAGAAATGTTAATGGCAGAATGGAAGTGCTCCATGTGCAAAGTGCTGATGTACTTCTGTGTTCCCAGGCAGGTTTTTGCTTTCATTCTGCCAACACAATGTCTCTCTGTGAGTTATTCTTTGCCTCAAATGCACTGTACGTTGTGTCATTTGACTTTACTTGGAGTAACAGCTTGTGATGTAATGGTGACAACCGGCCCCCATTTCCAGGTGCATTTCTTGGGCAGGATTTCCAAAACACGGGTGTAAAGACTGTGGCTACAAATGTAGCCATAGACTTTGGCCCATGTGATTCACCCAAAGCATTTGACACACTTGTGTAATATTTTCAAACATTGGCTAATTTTACAGTACTTAGATGTGTTTTACGGTAGCTTGCATCAAACTGCAAGTACAAGTTTCCTGTAACATGCATGCAAGGGGCCTCAAATTTTGCGCACAGTAAACAACAGAAATGTTGTCTGGTAAGATGCCTCTAAGCTGCATTTATGGAAAATCCCAGTTCTTTGGCACAAGTCCTCAACACCAAAAGTCTGAGTAATAGGGACTTGCATCAAATAAACTGCTTTTAAAATCCTGCCCCAAATGGGGTTTTTTTTGGCCTATTTCATGGACGCATCAGATATGAAGACAGCTGACTGCATGCCCTACCTGCGGGAGGAAGGTTGCAGTCATAGTGGCCCCAATGTTAGGGATGGGGGAGGAGGAGGAAAATGAATGAAAAAAAAATGTTTAAAGAAAGTGAGAGACTGAATCTTGCAGTACCACAATTTCAGTGTCAGGTTCACACTGTTTAAATGAAAATCATTTATGCACAGAAAACAAGCATTTGTCAATGCCGAATGTTTGCTTGCTGGCATTGGCATTGGTAGTGTAGAAGTTACAGAGCTGCATAATAGGAATGGCAATGAAGTATTGAACTGAAGCCAATCCCACCACCACCCTGCAGAGAGTGACAGGCATTAGGGTGTGCCTTTGGGTTGTCAGGCATAACGACCACGCCATTTCACCACACCCTACCCTGCAGACACTGACAAGTGTCACGGTGTGCCTTGGGGTCTTTGGCTCTTATGCGCACCCCATTCCATCAGGAAATAAGGTGAGATGGGTGCGGTATAGGAGAATGAGGTGAAGTTTAGGCCCGAAGAGTCCGAGGCACACCTTGATGCCTCTCACTGGCTGCAGGGTGTGGGTGAGGGTGGAATGGTATGAGCATTACAGGCAAGAATCCCAAATCACACCCCGATGCCTGTCATACTCTACAGGGTGGGGCGTTATGGTCGGAAACCCTAACGCCTCAGGCATTCATTGGTATTTTCACTCCAAATTTTCAACATGGTTTTTTTTGTGACCCCCACCTCACGAACAGTGGCAATATCAGTTTGTTAGCCGAAAACTGCTTTTGCATAGCGACTATGGCATTTGGCACCACAGGTGCAAAAACACATTCCAAACAGGATGTGAAAAATGACAGCGGTACTGTTTATGGGGAGGTGTAAAAAATGGCAATGTTGAAAATCTGCTGTGAAAATCTTAAAAAAACTGGTGAAGTCATGAGCGTGCATAGAAACTGTGCAACGCACACCTGTAATGTAACTAGTTTGGGGATTTTTTTATAGCAGATTGTTAACACAGGCATTTTGGGACCTCCGATCATGAACAGTGTCAGTGTGATTTTCTTTAGATGTCCCAAACAATGATTTCCCACAGCGACCACGCATTTCTGTGCTGAAAGTGGAAAACACATTTTGGCCATGTTGGAAAAATGACAGCTGTACTGTTCATAAGGAGTGTGGAAAAATGCCACTGGTGAAAATCTGGACTGAAAATATTACAAATTCATGAACTTACGAGGTGCGTGGAAACTGCACAATGCTCACTCGTAACACAGTCATTTATGGAGTTTTGTCACCAAATTTTCAACATAGCCATTTTAAGACCTCTGCTCATGACCAGTGTCACTGTGATTTTCTTAATCTGTCCCAAACAGTGTTTTCGCACACCGACTGTACCATTGTTTGCTACATGTGTGGAAACACATTTTGGGCGAGATGTGAAAAATGGTAGCTGCACTGCTCATAAGGACGTGCGGTAAAATGGCACTGTTGAAAATCTGGTGTGCAAATATTACAAATTCGCAAACTTGCCAGCGTGTGTAGGAACTGCTCAGCGTGCGCTCCTAAAACAGTCATTTTTGGGAATTTTTTCACCAAATTTTCAACATAGCCATTTTAACACCTCTGCTCATGACCAGTGTCACTGTGATTTTCTTAACATGTCCCATACATTGATTTTGCACATCGACTGCACCATTGTGCGCTACATGGGCAGAAACACGTTGTGGGCAAGATGTGAAAAATGACAACTGAACTACTCATAAAGAGGTGTGGTAAAATGGCAGTGTTGAAAATCTGGAGTGAAAATATTGAAAATCTGCGAACTTACGAGCGCGCATAGGAACTCTGCAACGCACGCTCGTAAAACAGTCATTTTTAGGAATTTTTTCACCAAATTTTCAACATAGCCATTTTAAGACCTCTGCTCATGAACAGTGTCACTGTGATTTTCTTAATCTGCACCGACATTGATTTCAAGACACTGACTGGCGCATTGTGCACTACATTTGGCAGAAACACGTTTTGGATGAGATGTGAAAATGACAGCTGTACTGCTCATAAGGAGGTGTGGTAAATGGCAATGTTGAAAATCTGGAATGAAAATATTGAAATTCGAAATTTATGAGCGCATGAACGCGCAACCACGCCTAAAACAGTCATTTTAGGAATTTTTCACCAAATTTTCAACATAGCCATTTTCAGACCTCTGCTCATGAACAGTGTCACTGTGATTTTCTTAATGTGTCCTGTACATTGATTTCGTGACACCAACTTCGCGCATTGTGCGGTACATGGGCAGAAACACATTTTGGGTGAGATGGAAAAATGACAGCTATACTGCTCATAAGAAGGTGTGGTAAAATGGCAATGATGAAAATCTGGAGTAAAATATTGAAAATTCGTGAACTTATGAACACGAGAACCGCGCAATGCATGTCAGAACAAACAGTTTTAGAGTTTCCACCACTTCGAAAAGCAGGCTTTTGAGAGCTCACCTTATGAACACTGGCAGTGTCATTTCATTAATCTTTCTGGAAAGGTGATTTCGCACAGTGGCTGTGAAATCACCCTTCGGGCCCGAGTAATGCCATGACAGTGACAGCATTCATGGGAAGGGGTCCCAAAAACCCCATGTTGAAAATTTGGTGCAAAAATTCCAAAAAATGCCTGAGATATGCAATAAAGTTGAAAAAACCCTATCTATTCCATTATACAGCTTACCGGCATTTCCTCAGTCAGCTTTGAAAAGTGGAGACGTGTTCAAGGTCCACCGAAGATCTTCGCGACGAGCTCCGGAGGTAAGTATGGGGTGAGGGAGGGTGTGGGGAGGCAGGGTGCACAGTGGGTGGGTGCGGGTTGTGGGGGGGTAGGGAGAAGCGCAGAGGGACAGTTTTTGTATTTACAGGTTTTTCTTTCCTAAGACGACAAGGGATGTTTGCCATGCTGGGGTGGGCTCCTAGCAAGGCAGCTGGAAGGATGTTGGCGGGGGGCAGGAGCCGACGGGGGATTGGGCACCCCCATCGGTCATAACATCATTTTGCCACGCTGGGGTGGGCTCCCAGCATGGCACCTGGATGCTTGAGGGGCGGAGCCGACGGGATTGGGCACCCCATCGGCCATACAGTGGGGGAAGGGGAAGGCGCATAGCACGCAGTGCGGCATGCGTCGCGCACATGTGTGTGTGTGTGGGGAGAGCCTCTGCTTACCCGCCGGAGTTCTCTTTCAATTGTATGCCACTGCATTTTCAGCTGTCATAGACAGCTGGAGCAGTGATTGGCGCCCTGTGACCATGCCTGCAAACACCCTGACTGAATTGGAAGAGGCTGACACACCTCTGGAAAACTCGGATGATGACACTATGTTTCTTGCACATGCATGCAAGCAAACATAAAAATGAGCATTTAAGCGGGCTGCGCACTTATCCAGACCTACGTGTTTTCAATAGGAAAGACTGAGCCTGTGATACAGTCTAAGCCGGTGATACAGTTCTTTGTATTCTTTAATTCTGTACTTAGAAAAACATAAAAACAAGTATAATATCAAATAAAATACACAAATGTGATTAGAAATCATTTTGTCAGTATATTTATTTACTTTAATTCACTGTGTTAAGAAGGCATTACAGGCCAGTTGCTTATTAAAATTTATTTCACATCAGGTGCAAACAGACTGTGCACTTAACAGGTGTGAATTGTACATTAACATATTATTCAGTGAACTGTAAAAATATGCACGTATCAGGAATGTGCACTTAACCAGAAAATGTAAGATGTTAATAAGCTGTAATTAATGTACAGAGATAGGGGGAAAAGGGAAATAGAAAACGTGTGCACTTATCCATAGAAAAAGTGTGCAGTTATCCAGAAAGTGTGCTTATGCACTGTATTAGCTTGTCAGAACTCCGAATCAGAGTGCTATTAATCTATTGGTTGATGGAGGTTCAAGTGGCACCAGATCAGGTGCCCCAGTGCCTTTTATTTTATATAAGAAAAAAATGCTGATCAGGAAAGGCACACTGAGCTGGTTTCATTTTCAGGTGTGACCTGTGGAAGTGGTTACAAATGGGGACATTGAACAGGCAAGCAAAAGGAGGCAGTATAGCGCTGTGGTTTAAGACTCTGAACTACAAATTTGGAGACCTGGGTTTGAATCCCACAGCCCCCACTTGCATACTGTGTGACCCTGAGCAAGTCACTTAACCTCCCTGTGCTCCCAGGTTGCACCTGTAAACAAGCTTTCAGTTAAGTGTGCCACTCCTGGTTAAACAATTGAAAACAAAATACAAAACAGAGTTGTACGGAATGTTCCAGCTAACAGAGAAATTCAACTAAAGAGTTATGAACAAAATGAATAGTTAGCACAGTCAATAATTAGCAATTCAAACAAAATAAAGAATGCAGGAGGTAATAACTAAATAGGTTGTGAGGCAGAGGGAGGGGGAAATATACAAGAGGCATGGACATGATGCAAATTTTTCAAAACTGAGTCAGTAGATATGGGTCAGGAGAAAAGGGCTGTGGGGAAGAAAAAGAAGGGTGTTGGGCAAGATGCAAGAGGGAAAAATAGTCCTAGAGGAGAGTTTTGAAACAGAAGCAGAAAGAGTACCATTTTGCCCCTAGATGCCCCAGTCCCACACCCCATCATTGGTGAAGCATTGCAGCCCCTGACCACTAGGTGTGCAGTTGGTGGCACTGGTCTCCTCTTTGACCCCACCATGTCCCAGTCACAATGTGGCCCTACAGCAACAGGTTTTAGCCCTCCCCTAACAGAGAACAAGTGCAGCACCTCTGTGACAAGCCAAATCTCCCAGCTCAGTTTGAAATTTTGAAATTTTCCCTAACACTGGAATGATATTCCAGCAAATTAGATTATTCCCTATGGAACCTGAATTACTCTTTTTCTGTATAGCAAATGCATGTCTGTGGTTAAATGTTCCAGTAAATTACCTAATTTTCTTGTAGACTACTGGAATCCCTGTAGACTGGGGAGCCCTGACATTTATTTATCTAAAAATTGGTATTCAGGGAAAAACCCTGAGCCAAGGATCATTTTCAGGTGTGATCGGGGGTTACATGGGGTAGAGCAAGTAACTAATGTAACAGCATTTGTCAATGCCGAATGTTGTCTCACTGACATTGGCATTGGTAGTGCAGGAGTTAGAGATGCATAATAGGAATGGCAATGAAGTATTGAAGTGACGCCAACCACCCCACCCCACCCTGCAGAGACTGACAGGCATTGGGGTGTGCCTTTGGGTCATCAGCTATAACACCCATGGCATTTTACCTCACCCTACCCTGTAGACACTGACAAGTGTCGCGGTGTGCTTTGGGGTCTTTGGGCATTATACTTACCCCATTCCATAAGAAAATACACTGAGGTGGGTGTAGTATAGGAGAATGGGGTGAACTTTGAGGCCAAACACTCGAAGGCACACCACAATGTCTGCCACTGGCTGCAGGGTGGGGGTTGGGGTGGAATAAGGAGCATTACAGCAAATGATCCTAAGTCACACCCCTGATGCCTGTCAGTCTGCACAGGATGGGGTGTTACAGTTGGAAACCCTAATGCCATAAGTGTGTGTTGGTATTTTCACTCCAAATTTTCAACATGGGCTTTTTGTGACCCCACCTCATGAAGAGCGGCACTTTCAGTTTGTTAGCTGAAAGGTGGTTTTGCACAGCGGCTATGCCATTTGGTGACACAGGTCCGAAAACACATGTTGGGCAGTATGTAAAAAATGACAACTGTATTGTTCATGAAGAGGTGTAAAAAAATGGCAACGTTGAAAATCTGGAGTGAAAATATGAAAAATTGTGGAAAGTCATGAGCATGCATAGAAACTGTGCAACACACGTCCGTAACGCAATTATTTTTGGGATTTTTTTAACCACATTTTCAACATAGGCATTTTGGGACCCTCCCCTCATGAACAGTGGCAGTGTGATTTTGTTAATTTGCCCCAAAAGTTGATTTCCCACAGTGATCATGCAATTGTGTGCCACAGGCACGAAAACACATTTTGGGCAGGATGTGAAAAATGACAGCTGTACTGTTCATAAGGAGGTGTGAAAAAATGGCAGTGCTGAAAATGTGGCATGAAAATATTGCAAATTTGTGAAGTTACAAGGGTGCGTGGGAACTGCGCAATGCACGCTTGTAACACAGTCATTTTATAAACTTTCATCAACAAATTTTCAACATAGGCATTTTAGGACCTCTGCTCATGAACAGTGTCACTGTCATTTCCTCAAACTGTCCTGAAAACTGATTTCACGCAGCGACCGCGCTATTCTGTGCTGGATGTGCGAAAACACATTTTGGCCAGGATATGTAAAATGACAGCTGTACTGTTCATAAGGAGGTGTGGAAAAATGCCAATTTTGAAAATCTGGAGTGAAATATTACCAAATTCACGAAGTTACAAGCGTGCATGGAAACTACGCAACACACACTGTAACAGCCATTTTTGTATTTTCACCAAATTTGCAACATAGGCTTTTGAGAGCCCCCCACCCCATGAACAGTGGCACTGTCTTTTCATTAATTGGTCCCGAAAGGTGATTCGATGCAGTGACTGCGAAATCACCTTTCCGGACTGAATAATGCCATGAAAGTGACATAATACATGAGGAGGGGTCCCGATAACCCCATGTTGAAAAAGTTGGTGTCATAATTCCCAAAAATGCCCAAGATATGCACCAAAGTTGAAAAAACCCTATTTATGCCATTATACAGCTTACCGGCATTTCTTCAGTTCGTAGTCGGCTTTGAAGAGTGCAGACGTGTTCCCGGTCCACCAAAGATCGCCACGATGGACTCTGGAGGTAAGTATGGGGTGGGGGGTGTGGGGAGGCAGGGTGTGCAGAGGGTGGGCGCGGTTGGGGAGGGAGCAGGAAGACCACGATGGACTGTTTTATGTTTTACAGGTAAAAAAAAAAGGAAACATTGCGGGACTTTTTTTTTTTCAGGGACATTTGGCACACTGGGGTGGGATCCCAGTATGCCACCTGATTGTTTTTGGGGCGGCTGTAGCCAATGGGGGATTGGGCACCCTTGTCTGCACACAACAGATGGGGGGGGAGATATTATGCAGATGGGGAGTGGGCTCCCCTGTAGGCAAAATAAACAGGGAAGGGGGGACTGTAGCTGATGGAATTGGGCCCCTGTCAGCAAAGAAAGACTGTTGGGGGAGCACATGATGCTGAGGGGGATTGGGCACCCCCTAGGCACACACTTGGGGGGGTCAGTATGCCGACGGGAGTGGGCTCCCCCATCGGCAAATTAAGTGGGTTGGGGCATGCAACAGGGTGATTGGGCACCCCTGAACTCGCGCGGTGGCAGTCAGTGCTGCCATGTTTACGTCTGGAGGTGTATTATTGTGCCTCTGCAATGAGAAGCTTGTTTCTCATTGCAGCGGACCTTTTCTTAGATCTGGTGGCCACATTCCATATTGCTGGTATGGTGACTGCACGCTGCCTTATTGGGGAATGAGGGATGCACCTACTGATGCATGCCCTGCATTCGCTCACAGTGACCGCACCTCCAAATCTACTACTACTGCAATATGTTGACTCATGCACAAGCACGAGCCAACATAAAAATTAGGAAAAAGGAAGACAACTGCAACCCAACTCCCTGTAGTGTCAACAATGTAAGCTTTTTATTTTCATTGTAAACAACATGCCAGGGCTGACATTTCATGACCCACCCCATTTCCCTCCGGGCATGGTGGGGTGCCTGTTCTCTGGCAGCATTATAAATATGCTCTCATCTCGCTTTAAAAGTGCATTTGCCAAACTGGCCTCTTCACTGCCTCCTGTTTTTATGTTTGCTTGCACTTGCAGTGCACAAGAAACATATTGAGATAGAGCATTGCAGAGGTGTGGCAGTGTTGTGGCCAATGCAGCGGACGCTTTAATGGGCACATCCCTCGGCCACCAATTAATGCTGAAGCTGTCGATGATGGCAGTTTTAGAGTGAGTGCCACACTTGAAAGAAATATGCTGCTGCGGTCAGGAGCAATATTGTCATTGCAGCGGCAGTCCCACCTCCCTCCAAATCAGAAACACAGCAGGACAGCAAATCTAAATGTTAGCTCCCTTCCACTGCTGCTACCCGCCCTGCACCCTCTGTTCTCTCTCTCTCTCTCCTGCCAACATTGGGGTGCTCAGTCTCTGTGTCAGCATGTATTCCCCCTTCCCCCATTAATGTGGCATACTGGGAGCCCACCCCAGTGTGCCAAAAAATACTTCTTTGATGTTTCTGACACCAGGAAGCCCACTCCTGGTGTCAGATGTGCTGCCCCCCCATGCCCCTATGTTCTCAGCTGACCTTGGGGTGCCCAATCCCTTGGTTGGCATTGATCCCCCACTCCAGTACTCTGGCACACTGAGAGCCCACCCCAGTTTGCCAAAATCTGTTTTGGTAATATTTCACCTGTAGAAAAGAAAACAGCCCCACAATGTCTTTTTTATTTAAACCTGAAAAAAAAAAAAGAAAACAGTCCCTCATCATTTCCACTGGCACCCCTCCCCCAAAACACACCCCCTCCCTCTGTGCTAATCACAGTGCCACTGTTCATGGGGGGAGGTCCCAAAAAGGCTATGTTGAAAATTTGATGAAAACATTCCAAACAAGCATTTGCCAGTGCTGAATGCTTGCTTGCTGATATCGACAGTGGAAGTGCAGGAGTTAAGAGAGATGCATAATAGGAATGGCAGTGAAGTATTGAAGTAACGTCAACTCCAACCCCAAGTCACATCCCTGGTGCCTGTCAGTCTGTACAGGGTGGACATTATGGCTGGAAACCCTAACACCCTTGGTGTTTGTTGGTATTTTTACTCCAAATTTTCAACATGGGCTTTTTGGGACCCCACCTCATGAACAGTGGCAGTATCATTTTGTTACTCAATCCTAAAAGGTAATTTTGCACAGCGAGTGTGCCATTCGGCGCCCGGTGCAAAAACACATTTCGGGCAGGGTGTGAAAAATGAAAGCTGTACTGTTCATGAGGAAGTGTGAAGAAATGGCAATGCTGAAAATCTGGAGTGAAAATATGAAAAAGTGGCAAAGTTACGAGTGTGCATAGAAACTGTGCAATGCACACTCATAACACAACATTTTTGGAATATTTTCACCAAATTTTCAACATACCCTTTTTGGGACCTCCCCTCATGAACAGTGACACTATGATTTCATTAACCTGTGCCGAAAGTTGATTTCCCACAGTGACTGAGACATTCTGTACCGCAGGTGCAAAAACACATTTTGGGAAGGATACAAAAAATGACATAGGGGGTGTGAAAAAATGGCAATGAAAATTTGGAGTGAAAATATTAAAAATTAATGATGTTATGAGCACACGTAGAAAATGCACAACTGACACTAGTAACCCAGTAATTTTTTGGAGTTTTTTCCCAAAATTTGCAACAAGGGCTTTTTGGGACCCCTCCTCATGAACAGTGGCACTGTCGTTTCGTTACTTGGTCCAGAAGGGTGATTCCACGAAGAGACTGCAAAATCACCTTTTGGGACTGAGAAACAAAATAACAGTGCCAGTGTTCATGAGGTGGGGTCCCAAGAACCCCATGTTGAACACTAGGGACCAAAACTCCAAAAACTGGCTGAGACATCAACCTAAGTTGAAAACCCCACATTGACTGCCATTATAGGGCTTACTGTCATTTCTTCAGTTCCCGGTTGGTCTTTGAAGAGTGCAGACGTGTTCCCAGTCCACAGAAGATCACTGCTCCTGACCTCTGGAGGTATGAATGGGTGAGGGGTGCAGGAAGGTAGGGTGCACAGAGGAGGGGTACGGGTTGGGGGAGGGGGGCCAGAGGAACGATGAGGGCCCATTTTCTTTTTCAGGTTTAAAAAAAATGTTGTGGAACTGTTTTCTTTTTTACAGGTGAAATATTAACAAAATGGATTTTGGCACACTGGAGTGGGCTCCCATTGTGCTAGAGTACTGGGGGGGGGTCAATGCCGGGATTGGACACCACGAGGTTGACTGAGAACATAAGGGCATGGGGGGGTGCTGCATCTGACACTGAGAGTGGGCATCCCAGTGGTGGAAACAAAGAAGTATTTTTTGGCACACTGGGGTGGGCTCCCAGTGTACCACATTATTGGGGGGAGGTGGATACATGCTGACATGGGGATTGAGCTCCCCGATGTCATCAAGGGATGGAGAATAGAGGGTGCTTTGTGGGCAGCACCAGTGGGAGGGAGCTAACATTTTAATTTGTTGTCCTGCTGTGTGCCTGGTTGGGGGGGGGGGGACTGCCAATGCAATGATAAAACTGCCCCTGATTGCAGTGGCAGATTTCTTTCAAGTGCAGCACTTGCTCTGAAACTGCCATCATCGACAGCTTCAGTTTTAATTGGTGGCAAGGGACGCACCCATTAAAGCATCTACAGCATTGGCCACAACACTGCCACACCTCTGCAGTGCTCTACTATCTCAGTATGTTTCTTGTGTACTGTGTGCACAAGCAAACATAAAAATGACTGTGTTACGAGCATGTGTTGCAGTTTCTATGCACATTTGTAACTTTGCCAGTTTTTCATATTTTCACTCCAGATTTTCAACATTGCCATTTCTTTACACCTCCTCATGAACAGTACAGCTGTCATTTTTCACATAGTGCCCAAAATGTATTTTCACACCTGTGGGTGGCACCAAATGACACACTTGCTTTGCCAAATCACATTTTGGGATTGAGTAATGAAATGATACTGCCACTGTTCATGAGGTGGGGTGCCAGAAAGACCATGTTGAAAATTTGGAGCAAAAATACCAACAAACACCCGGGGTGTTAGGGTTTCCAACCATAACACCCACCCTGTACAGACTGACAGGCATTGAGGATGTGACTTGGGGTCGTCGACTGTAATACTCATGCCATTCCATCCCCACCCTGCAGCCATGATAGGCATCAAGGTGTGCCTTAGGGTTTTTGTCCCTAATGTTCACCCCATTCTCCTATACTGCACCCATCTCAGCTTATTTCCTTATGGAATGGGGTGAGAGTAATAGTTGAAGACCTCAAGGCACACTGCAACACCTGTCGGTGTCTGCAGGGTGGAGTGAGGTGGAATGGTGTGAGTGTTATGGTCGAAGACCCAAAGGCACACCCCCAACACCTGTCAGTCTTTACTGGGTGGAGGTGGGGGTTGGCATTACTTCAATACTTCACTGCCATTCCTATTATGCATCTCTCTAACTCCTGCACTACCAATGCCAATACCAGCAAGCACATATTCGGCATTGACAAATGCTTGTTCTATCCTGTGTGTGTCTGCTTAACACACCATAAGTCACACAATTACCATTTACTTTGGGGGGTGGACAGTTGAAACCAGTAGGCTTGGAGTAAACAACTTACAGTGAAGATTCTACAAATGTCTTTTGCTTTGAGATCTTTGAGGTGATGTCCATGCTGACACAAATGTTTACCCCCAACAGGGACCAAGGATCTTTCACCCTCAGGTCCCCAACTTCCAAGCCAATTTCCTGTCACCAGCATTTTAAATACCTCATTCTTCATCCATTTGGTAGAAGGGCTCCCTTCCTGTAGCCTGCCTACCTTGGTGATAATACATGAAATAAAGTACACCCACCATGAGGCAGTAGTGGCATGGGGGGATGCTGATGCAATTTATAAACCACAAGTGCAAAGCACAAATAGTTTATATTTGTGACCAGAATCCTGAAGTTGGCAATAACCCATGACAGGGTATGGGGTTATAGGCATTTAATCCATGCCTCAGGTGGGATGTGAGGCATGAGGCCGCAGGCCAAGTGTCCTCACAGCACCTGAGGCATGGATTAAATGCCTATGACCCCATATCCTGGAGTGGGTTATTGCACTTATAATATGGGTTATGTTTACAGCAAAAAAAATGAATCATAAAGGTGTTTTTTCCCCCTGTTTAAATAGGGAAATGTTCATGTATCCTGCCTACTTGAAAAGTAATCCCCACCGCTGATGCATATGTTATTTGCTTTATGAACAGACAAATGTGAGAAATACACTTGTGGCATGATTTCTGACATTTGTGTGTTCATAAAATTAATTACAAATGCATGTCTCAGTTTCTCTGATGATGGTAATAAAGATGAAAGAATCTGCAGGAAGTCACTGAAATTAGAGCAACTTGCAGAGCAGCTTAACAATGTTAATACAGAACTAAAAGCTTTTAGGGAAGAATGGATAGCAGTTAATATCAATCAAGCTACACAAAATAGTGCTTCAGTGAAGGGACTACAGCCTAGACCGGATATGATTGACTTACAGTATCATGTTGTGGCATCCTTAGCTTATGTGGGAAAAAAATATTAGAGCAAACTATTTCTGCAACCAGTAGGGAAAAGATTGTGAATCTTTTAAGGGCAGCAACTAGTGCTGATTTGAAAGTGACAGATGTAGCCCAAATGTGGAGGGATAAAGACATCCGTGGTGTTGAATGTATTTTCATTGTCTGTTCAGAACCAAGAGTAACAAATCAAGTTTGGATTAATAATGAAGCACTTAAAAAATATTATGGTTGTTCGGATGAATTTGTAAACAGGGAAGCTGTAAACAATTTATTTACACACAGTATACAAGAAAGGCAGATTAGCATTTTTGGCCTTAAAGCCATTTCAAATGAGACTAGTGGGAAGATTAACAAGCATTTGTCAATGCTGAATGTTGTTTTGCTGGCACTGGAATTGGTAGTGCAAGAGTTAGAGAGATTCATAATAGGTACGGCAGCGAAGTATTGAACTGATGCCAACCCCACCCCCACCCCCACTCTGCAGAGACTGACAAGCATCTGAGTGTGCCTTTGGGTCATCAGCCATAATGTGCACACCATTTCACCTCACTCTACCCTGCAAACACCGACAAGTGTCTTGGTGTGCCTTGGGATCTTCGGGCCTTATGCTCACCCCATTCCATAAGGAAATACGTTGAGATGGGTGCAGTATAGGAAAACGGGGTGAACTTTGGGGCCAAAGAGTCCAAGGTACACCTCGATGCCTGTCACTGGCTGCAGGGTGGGTAGGGTTGAAAGGCATGAGCATTACAGCTAACAATCCCAAGTCACACCCCTGACGCCTGTCAGTCAACAGAGGCATTTAAGGACCTCCGCTCGTGAACAGTGGTACTGTGATTTTGTTAATCTTTCCCAAAAGTTGGTTTCGCACAGCGACCACACCATTGTGCGCCAGATGTACGAAAACACATTTTGGGCAGGACGTGAAAAATGACAGCTATACTGTTCATAAGTAGGTGTGAAAAAATGGCAATGTTGAAAATCTGGAGTGAAAATATTAAAAATTGTAGAAGTTACAAGCGTGCATGGAAACTGTGCAACACACACTTGTAACACAGTCATTTTTTTATTTATTTTGTCTCCAAATTTGCAACATAGGCTGTTTGAGACCCCACCTCATGAACAGTGGCACTATCATTTCATTAATCAGTCCTGAAAGGTGATTCATCATAGTGACTGCAAAATCACCTTTTGGGACCAAATAATGAGATGACAGTGCCTGTGTTCATGAGGTGGGGTCCCAAGAACCCATGTTGAACATTTTCAGCCAAAATTCAAACAAATGGCTGAGATATCTCTGTTGACCCCCCATTTATGCCATTATACAGCTTACTAGCATTTCTTCATTTTGCAGTTTGGCTTTGAAGAGTCCAGATGTGTTCGCTCCACTGAAGATCACAGTGCTGGATCTCAAGAGGTAAGTATTGGGTGAGGGTGTGTGTGGGGAGATGGGGTGTGCAGAAGGTGGGTGTGGGTTGGGGGAAGGGAGCGCCAAGGACAATGAGGTATCATTTTCTTTTTTTCAGGTAAACAAAAAAAAAACAGACATCGCGTGACACTTTGTTGGGCGCACTGGTGTGTGCTCCCAGTGTGCCACACAATGGGGGTAGGGGGAGGAACATGCCGACATGGTGGGCTTTGTGTGATTGGTGGCACACTGGAGTGAGCTCCCAGTGTGCCACACAATGTGGGGAGGGGTGGGGGACATACAGACAATGGGGATTGCACCCCTGATATCGGCTTTGTTTGGGGATTATGTGGCAGTGGCAGGAAAGGCACATATGGCAGGTGTGTCATCTCTGCCGCTGCATGACGAGCTTGCCTCTGATTGCAGCGGCACATTTCTTTCAAGTTGGTGGCACTTTACATAAGTTTTGCGTGAGCAGTAACATGCTGGCTAACTGGGGAATGAGGGATGCACCTACTAAAGTGTTCCCTGCATTCGCCAACACTGACACACCTCTCACTTTGCTACTACTACCACAAGATGTTGCTTGCGTGAGCGCAAGGCAGCATAAAAATGTGTTAAATAATTTGTTTATGCATGTGTTAAAGATGCCAACATTGAATTCAAAAATTAAGAATGTTTTTAGGAATAAAATGACACCAACACCGGGCAAGTGGATGCCATCATCCTGGGAAATGACATGGCTGAACTAATTTTGCCAAAAGTTCCTTTATTGGATAAAGCAGGAGTGCATATTATTGATAGAGCTCTAATTGGCAACATTGGAGAGCGCAATAAAAAAGGAGAGAACGAAGTAAGTCAGGATAGAGAATTAAATTTTTTTTTATTTATTGCTTAAAGAGATCTATAAGAGAAGACCATCTAAATTAAAAAAATACTGTAAAAGATCTGCTGGAACAGCTGCTTGACATTGCCATTCAATTAGGAAATGATCAAGAATGTAACAAAGTTCAGGTGACTACAACCTATTTAAGTTTATACAATACAATTATGGAACATACAGGATTACTTACTTAATACTTGCCAGCAGAAACAGGTCACACGGTCTATCAGGTCTGCTCGAGTGTGCAGCTAGCACCCCACTTGCAGCTGCCCCTCCTCCCCCCTTGACCCCCTTCCCCCTACAGATGAGTGCCAACTGACCTTGAACCAGATTAAGCTGTCTGTGGTATTTCCAGTGAATGGAGGAAATTTAGCCAGGACACGGGGGAAATTCCACTACTCACCACTGTTGTATAGAGACTACCCAAGCACCTGGGTTAAATGGGAACAGAGTACTTTACATGTATTATTTGCTGTTATAAAATGGTTTATCTGGGAATTCCAGATGTTTATTTTCCCTGCAACAGAAAGACATATCTCATGCAGAACTTTCTGGGAAAATCTTTAAGGAATTACAGGAGATTTATTTTTATGAAGCTAAAACCATATCTTGACAAAAGCTAAAACAATATTAGAGAAACTTAATTTGGGTCACTGATAGTGATGTACCTATTACATGAATAGGATAAACACAACAGCAAAGAGGTAATTTTCTTGTTTTAGGTAACCATACCTGTAGTTTTAGACTTATGTTAAAGATTGGTGTATAACAGTGATTTATTTTGTTCTTTTTTCTTTTTTGTGTTTTGTTGTTCTCCTTTGTTTGTTGGCTTTTTTATTTGGGTTATATGATTTAATTGAATAAAAATTTCCCCTACTCACCACTGGGGGAACCTCTGGCTGGTTGAACAGCCACTATGGTGGAGGCTTTGGAGAGGATGGATGTGTCTGGTGTACCTGAGGAGGATCTGATCTCCACTCCTGCAGATCCAGCAATGGAGACTGGACAGCCGAGTAGATGTGCTCCCCAGCGGGAGATTTTGATACCGAGTGGCCACTTGGAACCTAAAGATATGGATGAGTCAGAGGATTTTAGCTCTGAAATTGTGTTTTTGGAACACTTATTTCAACAGCAGTGACAAAGGCTGCTACAAGCTTTAACAAGCCCACTACAGCGAAGCAAGATTCCGGTGAGGATGTGGCACCCGATGCAAGCGGTATTTCAGCTCAGAATTGACAGTGCCTGTCAAGCCACAGGCCACAGATGATGCAGTAGTATCAAAGTAGTTGGAAGTGCAGCTGGAACCTAATCTGGCAACTGATGAAATTTCCACTGTCAGGGCTACGGAGCTACATGATCAACTGCAGGATGCAGTAAGTGAACTTGATTTGGATACTGCAATTTCTGAGCTTACTGATACCATATTGGTCCTCTCCCCGGCTCCAGTCTGGTAGAGGAGCTGATACAGGCCCTACCAGGACAAGTAATGAACATACCCTATGGACTGTGCCCAAAGCTTTGTCCGGTGCAGGTTGGACAAGAAATAAAGAGTCTGCACAGCAGATGGGGTTGGTACTGCAATTCCAGGAACTCCACCCAGTCCAAGTTTGGGCCTACCACCCCGGGCACCTGCTCCTAAAATGACTGGTCATGAAAATATTGATTTAAATCTCAGAGCAGAGGATGTAACATTTGATTCCCCCTCATGACCAGCCTGGGCTCAGGAGGCAGCTACTCCTACTTGGGGAGAGAGGGTGAAATTGGAACAAGTCCAGGGGGAGAATGTTGGACGATGACCTTCATGGGTCTGGGCTGGATTTAGACAACAGGAAAGGACAGCCCGTCCTGTTCTACCGGCACAAAGGAAAAACATGGTTAGGCTCCATTATCAGGGGGGCTTGGATATACTGCCAGATCACATTTATGTGAGGAAGAAACTGATTAAAGAATCAATGAGATTCTTCACGGATGAGATATATGCTCTTATACATGCTGAGGGTGACCATAACTTTGATGTCAGTTTCCAACCCCGATGGGCCTTGACAGATTACTTATAAAAAAAAATATATATATATATATTCTGCATTATGGTTACCATTTAAAGCTATACCATTGACAAAACCAGCAATTAAAAATACTACTTTTCTGTTCCATAATGAGGGAATTAATGTTCACGATATTGTTCACTGGTTGGGCCAAAAATGTGATGTGCTGGGGCAACCCCACCTTATTCTGGATGAGGAACATTTTTGGAATGGGGGTTGGAAATATTGTGTAAAACTGAGAATGACCTCTTATGGTGTGCAACATCTGCCTAGTTCATTGTTTTTGGGGAGGGATAGAGGGCATTGCTTCTATCCTGGACAGCCACGGACTTGCTTTTAATGTGGTTCTCGCATGCATTTTAGCTCTGCATGTGACCGCATTAAGTGTAATTAGTGCCTAGAATATGGTCGCCACAGCTCACAATGCACGAATGAGGTTAAATGCAACCTCTGTGAGGAAACAAGTCATGCTTATGTTTCTTGCCCATGGGGCACTTTCAATAGACAGGATAGACCAGACCAGGACATTATTCTTGTGAAGGCTCAAAAAACAAGCATTGCAGCAAAAAAACAGGTTCAGGACCTGTCCACTGCTCCTCCTGCCTTGGACCCCCCTGAGCAGAACCTAGACAATGCTGCTAACCCTCCCCAACCTTCTGATGTGGCTGTGGTTATGCATGTCGACGACGTTCCACCCCCTCCATCCCCAACAGCCTCAGAATCCACCCTTGGGTGAAGACATCCATAGTCCAGACCTGCCACAGGAACCTGAGTAGGAGTTGGATGAAGAAGGAGTCATGCCATCCCCTACGGCCTTTAAAACAGTGGCAAGAAAATGGCCTCTGAATAGGAAACCATTACCTGCAGCTAAACTTCCTAAATCCATGGTTACCCATAATAAATTTGGTCCATTGCAATAATCTGAGCTGGAACAGGACTCTGAGTCTGAACATTCTACTACTATATCCTCACAGCGGGGGGCTACAACAGACTCAGAGGATGAGCCTCCACCACTCCAGGTTAAGGAAGCGAGACAACAACTGAAAAAACTGGGATGTAAAATGTGGAGGAGTCTCCACTCAAATAAAATTGATGATTGTGTATGAGGTTCTTTTTATGTGTTTTGGGGCAGTACCTATTTGATATCCATTTATACATCCCCCATTTATACTAAAAGTATCCACACTTAATATTAACAGTATCTGCAATAATAGAAAACTAACTGTACTTTTTTCATTACTTAAAGATCTTAAGTTAGACATTTGTCTTTTGCAGGATACAAGGCTGCATACTTCCTCTGCAGTAGTGGCAGCAACTAGGGCATGGGTATGGGGCCAATCATGTTATTCTATTGGGTCTGACCATTGTGGGGGGGTTGGGATTCTTTTTACAGGTTATGGATACAGTTACTAAACTGATGGATATAGTACCAGGATGAGCTTTGCTTCTGGATGTGACGTATAACTCTATGGTGTGGAGACTCATCACTACATATGCTCCACAGACTAAAAAATAAGGGTTGACTTGTTTAACCTGATAAAGCAATATTTAATGACTAGCAGACAAGTAATATAGGCTGATGATTTTAACTGTGTGGTAACATCTGATGATAAAAAAGGGGAAAACATATTGTGATTATCATGCCCTCCTGAAAGTATTATTGGACAGTGACATGGTGGATGCCTATAGAGCAATTCACAACATGGGGGGATATACTTTTTATAGACCACAAATTGTCACACAGATTGCCTATTTGTTTATTTCTAAATCACTGACCATACACTCTGTGCATGTGATACCCATTGAGACTTCAGACCATCTAATGGTATGTATTACTATTAGTAAGAACAAGGCTCGTAGAGTTGGAAGTGGTTTTTGGAAACTAAATCAGACCCAACTTACAGATCAGGAGTCTGTTTTGCTCCTAAAAGGGCTCATACAGGCACAAGAATCTTTGATGTTCCTAGAGGATAATCACAGTAGGTGGTGGGTTGAGATGAAGCATGCCATTAGGAAATTATTTCAGCATGCTGAAAAGTCCCAGTCTACAGTAACTTATAAGAAATATTTAGCATTTCGGGCCCAGTACTACAGGGTACTTAGAAGGAGCCATAAAGGGTATAAAGGGTTAGAATCCCAGATCCATGCCCTAAAAACTGAAATTGAATTATTATGTTGTGATAGAGCAACTTCACTACTCTCTGAACACAGTATAGCCATGCCTGGGAAGATGGGGGTAGGTAACAAATTTGAGAGCTGCAAAGTCAGGCGAGAACAAAGGTGTATGGATGTACTCTTTACACCCCACAATACAATTGTAACCAATAGGGAAGAAGTTATGCAAACGGTGGTAATGCACCTTACTGATATGTATCAAGACCTGGGTTTGGATATAGAAGCTCTTGATCAACTCCTGGGAGATTTGGACACCCCAAAGGTAATACATGATGAGGCCACCTCTATAATGGCCCCCATCACAGTTCAAGAAATTGAGGAAGTTATTTGCTCCCTCAATAACAATATGACCCCAGGGCCGGATGGCCTACCCACAGAACTGTATAACTTTCTAAGGGTATAAATTGCACCTATTCTGGAGCAGGTCTTTAATACCATGCTACAGACAGGTGACATAGTACCACAGTTGGGTCTCTCATTCACATATTACTTTACAAAAAACATGATAGGTATGCGCTTAAGAATTGGAGATCACTCAGCATGATGAACATGGACATGAAAATTCTAATGAAAATTCTGACCAATAGGCTAGCGAACATGGCACCCAGGCTGATTGACCTGGGTCAAACCTGTTCCATTTGGGGTAGAAACAGCCAGGATAATTTACTCCTTATTAGAGAAATAGTAGCATTGGGGGATCAGGACAGAATGGATGGGGTGATCTTGAGTCTGGATCAGGAGCAGGCATTTGATAAAATAGCTCATATTTACCTGCAAAACATTTTGCTCAAATATGGCCTACCAGAGTTGTATGTCAGATGGATTATGTCATTATACCACACTGTGGCCACTAAGCCACTGATTAATGGATTTGTAGACCCAACTATTCACATAAATAGAGGTATCAGACAGGGTTGTCCTATGAGCCCTATACTGTATGTTTCTTGTATAGACCCACTTTTACATCTGCTCCAACAGAATTATGAGATTCAGAGCATGTACCCGTATCGGGGGAATCCTGTGCAAAAGGTAAAAGCCTATGCAGATGATATCTGCTTACTCTTACCAGCTGTGACAATGGAGACTAAAGCCTTGTACCATATTGATAGCATTTCTACCACCATATGGGTTATTATTAATAATTCAAAGAGTTGGGGTTATGAGATTAGTGACAATACTACTTTCCCAGAGAGTATTGCAGGAATCCAGATATCGAGAGATGACATCTCTATATTAGGAGTGCTTTTTGGGCAAAAGGAAATTATTCACTGGAATTGGGAGCTACTGATACAATGCTGTGATGAGAAAGTTCAGAATTGAAATTGTGGCAGCAGACTAAGAAGAAGAAGTAGGTCCTGTTAGTCAAAACCTTCTTACTTCCTTTGTTGGCCTTTCTTAGTGCTATCTACCCCCCTTCCCCACTCAGTGTGAAGTTTGTTTGAATAGTTTAGTGTTTCAAATGATATGGGGAAGTCGACTGAACCCCATCAAAAGGGAGGTTCTATATAGCCCACTCAAGGATGGGGGACTGAACCTGACAAATCCTATTAGTTTTATATATATATATATATATATATATATATATAAATATATAGCATATTCCTACATCGTAATATTATGTCTTTCACTATGCCAGGCGTACAGCCCTGGAAACAGATGGCGAGTGTATGGTTTGATCCCCTGTTACAGTCATGGACTTCCTCTACTGGAGTTCTTAAAAAATCTCCTAGGTTACATCTTTAGGCTAACTTAGTGATTGGGAAGATTCGGTTGTGGCTGCTTGAGAAATCTCAAATCTTGATTATGCATAGGAAAATGGTGTATGCCGCCATATAGGCCCAGGCTTATGATTTCCCTATTATGTATAAAGATATTGGCCAAGGAGCCTGTGGCCAGATTGAACAGTATTTACTGGATAAAAGAACCCCGCATATGTGGGATGCCATTTGGTTGTGCTTGCATGGGAAATTGGGAGTTAAGGGGAACCATAAGCATAAAAAGATGAAAGAAAGGAAGTGCCTAAGATTGGAATGCCACAATATGGAGGAGTCATTACACCATTTTTTTTAATAGATTGTTCATATGAGTCATTATTTTGCTCTTTAGTGGCCACCAGATGGCAGAACCCGGTATGGAGTTCTCTCACATATGAACAAGTGATAGTGGGATATGTTAATCTGCTTCCAGACATTGAAGAAGGCACCATGAGATTGATTTTAACATATTTTAATTTTTTCTTTGGCCGATGAGATGTAAGTTTATGCTGCAGCAAGTTTATACACCTCCATTAGTGATTCTAGCTAACATAGAGAAAGAACTCTGGAAAGTTTGCATGACAAATTGTTATTACCTGCTCCTACCTGGACAAAAAGGTGGAAGTATTGTTTAGGTATGCTACCGTTTGCATAACTATTTGACAGTATACTAGTTGTACTTGTATTCATATTCAGTGATAATGTATGTAATCTAGGACTTCTTTCTGTCCCTTTTTATCCCAAGTATGAAAACAGAGTGTATAGCTCTTTGAAGCATACTGTTTATATCAATTTGTCTGAAGTAGATCTTATTTACTTATTTTTTTTTTCTTTTTAGTATCCTTTTCAGTTTTCAGTATAATGATTTATGAAGGTCCCTTTTTTGTATGATGTTTCTCTAGGTTTCTGTAGTAGTTGGTTTATTATTTCTTCTTTGTTTCTTTACTGTTATGTATGTTTTGTTTATTGCTCAATAAATATTCCCCTACTCTTTTTGATAAGTGCCATGGGATCGCTAACATCCACCTGAACTACCACCAATCCAGGCAGATGGGACCTTGGTTTAACATCTCGTCCAAAAGACGGCACCTCGGAAGTGCAGCACCCCCCTCATGCTGCACTACAGTGTCAGTATTGGGATAGTAACCCAAGTGCCAGGTGTGGGAATTGAACCCACAGCCCTCTGAAACCCCTCTACCAGATATTAGATGCACTAGGATTATATGTAGTTACAGAAATACCAAGACAAGCAGGGATATCGAATGATGTTTATTCTACTTATAATCTGAATAGAGAAGGAAATCTGGACAGATTTGTTGTATTTGAGGAAGTTTAACAGTGCCCCTATTTCAAACAAGTACGAAGCACTAATGATAAATGATAACAGACTAATTAATTCACCTACAACATATATAGACCAGGGAGAGGTGTTATTTGTGTCATGGAATATAGCAGGCTTACAGTCAAAATTTGTAGATAAAGAATGGATAGATTACATAAAGAAATTCTCTGTTATAGCACTACAAGAAACATGGCAAATTGGGGAATCAAATGTGTCACTAAATGATTATGCATGTTATCATATTCCTGGTAGAAGAATGGCTAGAATGTGCAAGTATATGGGGGCCTTCTAGTCTGGGTAAAAATAGATAAAAATATTAAAGCTGAATTGTTATCTGTAAATACCAATTTCATCTCCTTAATACTAAAAATAGACAAACCTGAACTATGTTTAATTAATGCATATATACCTCCTGTTAATACAAAATATTATACAGAGGAACTGTGGGAGAACTTGGAACATCAAATACATAAGGGATGGGCAGTAGCGGCATGTGAAAATGTATTTCTCTGTGTTGATTTCAATGCCAGACTTGGTGAACTCGATGAATATCTGGATAGCTCATTCCATAATTGGTGCCATCCAAATGTATACAATTACAAGAGATTGGCAAAGGATAAATGAGTAAATAAAGTGGGCGCTAAATTAAAACATATGCTTAAGTCACATTATCTTGCTCCTTTAAATGGTAGAATCAAGATGAACTTGGTGATTTTACACACTTTGAATCATATGGACCTACTGTATTGGATTTCTTATTCTGGAATGGGAATATGGATGTATGGGACACATGTTTTATAGAAAAAATGGCTGATGGTGATCATTTTCTACTTCAAGTTAGTATAAAGATAGATAGACATAGAGCCTTGATGCAACGGAAACCTCAAACAGAAATTAAGAGTTGCAATATAGTTAATAGAAAACTATTGAACTATATTGCTGTTCAGCAAGCAATATAAATTATGACTACTTCATTATTGCACTCAGTCTCTAGGTAAGTACAGCTCAATAATGAAATAAATGAGGTTATAAATGAAACCAGAAAAATATTAATAACTACAGGTGATAGGATTTTCAAAAAGAACATCGAAACTTGGTTTGATAAGGGCTGTCGAAATGCAAAGAAAGAATTAAACAAGGTAATCAGGTCCTGTAGACATTGCATGAAATATTAAACATATAAAGAACTTAACCAGAAAGGACTTCAGTATAAAATGTTATTGAAAAACAAGCAGAAAGAAAATCAAAGGAAACAATGGAGTGAAATGCTAGCAATAATAGAGAATAATGACTTACAATCATATTGGCTAATGGCTGCCAAAGGAACTAATAATCTTAAATACGAAATAGACAACTATATTTCTAGTGAAGTCGGGATTATATACTATACTAATATATTTTATGATCTGAATATCACTGTGCCTAACAATAAGGAAAAAGTAAATATTAGACTTTTTGATCCCAAAAGTCTCAATAAAGTATATTTTTTTATTTGTACTTTAAAAACAAAGAAAGCTGCTAGACAAGACCAGATACCAGCTGAAGTCTATTTGAGTTCACCTTCCCAATGGGCACTTATACTAACATAATATTATAACCAATATTGTCAAGAACACAACTTTCCATATTCATGGAAAGGAGCAATAACTGTCTAAATATTTAAGAAGGGTGACAAGAATGACCCTAAAATACATAGGCCAATTTCCCTATTAGACACCATGGGAAAAATCTTCACAAAAGTTATTCTGGATAGATTACTGAAACAACTAATTATCTTGGAGGGGGTTGTTGGAACTGCAAGCAGGTTTTCTTACTGGGTACAGTACAGTTGACAATTGTTATATATTAAGACTTTTGTATGAAAAATACATTGGATTTTGCAAGCAAAAACTTTATTATGGTATACGTGGATTTCAGCTCAGCCTTTGATACTGTTTCATATCATTCCCTGTGGGAAATAATAAAAGAAAAGGGTATATAACAGAAGACTTAATAGCTATAACAAGGTTGCTATACACGAATATGTGGGCTCAGATTAGGCAGGGAAATCAAAGACATTATTCAGATAAATTCTTAACAAAAAGAGGAGTAAGGCAGGGCTGTGTCCTTGCCTCTCTGTTATTTTGTATATTGACAATCTGTTAAAACAGCTAAATAATTCATGTACTGATTCTCCTAAGATACTAACAAAAAGTTGTGGGACACTGGCCTATGCTGACAATTTGGTACTTTTGTCATTGACACAATCAGGTCTAACAGTTAAGTTGAAAATATTGCAAACATATGTTAATAATTACAGTTTAACAATAAATGAAACAAAAACAGGAGCAATGATATTCAGACAACTTCATAACAACAAGGTATGGAAAGTTGGAGGAATTAAATTAAATACAGTCTCAAACTACACATATTTGGGCTTACAAATATCCAGTAATGGCAGCTGGAGTCAGCACCAGAAAAGAACCAAAATCAAGGCTAGGCAGACTGCAACTTCACTCCAGGTGTTCAATAGGAAATTTGGTGGTAATATCATCAAATCACTTTTTAATGTTGTGAGGGCTAAATTTTATGTACAAGTGTTATATGGTGCAGAGATTTGGGATGTCAAGGAATTTAATTCAGTAGAAATTCCACTTAAACTTTATAAGTCATGTTTGGGAGTAAGCAATTCTACCCCTTCGGCAGTTATTACATCTGAATTAGGATTACCAAGTTTAAAAGCACTTTTTCTGGGTAGGAAAATTAAATATTGGATTAAACTTCTACATCTAAAAAATGATTGGCTACCCCTTATGTGCTTAAAGGAAAAGTACAGTTAGTATAATAGTGATCTGGCTAAGTCACAATGACTTAAAATAGTCCAAAGTATTTTAAAAAGAGCCAAATTTGTTATTTTTAGAACATTTGCACAATAAAGGAATAATTATTAGCTTAAAATATCAAAAATGTGTAATTCAAAGAGTATTAGAGTATTGTGCCCAACAAGATTTACAAGCCATAACGTGGCTGCGTCCTGGTCATGGTTGCGCCTAAATGATATGGCATACTATTATAGACCATATTTAGATGTACTAACAGATCTTGATCTTAGGAAGCTCTACACTAAATATCAACTGGAAATGTTCCCTAGCACAGTTTTAAATGCCAGATACAATGGGGATTATACTGTCCAAGCAAAATGTTGTACCTGTAACAATCCGGGTGAGGAAAACAAAGAACATGTCATTTTTAATTGTAGCTGGTATCAACTGCCGAGGAAAAAGTGGTTAGATCTTTTATGGAAAACTATTCAGACAACAAACCAGCAAAGTCTTTTGAATATTGCATTCACCATACAGGATGAATTGATTATTAAAAAAGTGGCTGGGTATTTATCTACTATAAATAAGGGCTAAAACTGTAAAGAGCAACACTGAATGACTTATTTGTATGAATTCAAACCAACTATAACTAGAACTGTATTTATGGAATTTTATTATAACTATTTATGAACTTTTATATTGTATTTTAACTTTGTGTTATATGTACTCGATTTTGTAAAGGCCATTTTGACTGATCAATAAAGCAATTCATCATTAATTACCATTTACTTTGGGGGGGGGGGCAGTTGAAGCCAGTAGGCTTGGTGTAAACAACTTACAGTGAAGATTCTACAAATGTCTTTTGCCTTGAGAGCTGTGGGGTGATGTCCATGCTGACACAAATGTTTACCCTCAACAGGGACCAGGGATCTTTCACCCTCAACCCCCCAGCTTCCAAGCCAATTTCCTGTCACCAGCATTTTAAATACCTCATTCTTCATCCATTTGGTGGAAGGGTTCCCTTCCTGTAGCATGCCTACCTTGGTGATAATATAATAAGTACACCCATCATAAGGCTGTAATGGCATGGCGAGATGCTGGTGCCATTTATAAACCACAAGTGCGAGGCACAAATAGTTTATATTTGTGACCAGAATCCTGAAGTTAGCAATAACCCATGACAGGGTATGGGATCATAGGCATTTAATCCATGCCTCGGGTACAATGCGAGGCACGAGGCCAGAGGCCAAGAGTCCTCACAGCACCTGAGGCATGGATTAAATGCCTATAACTCCATACTCTGGAGTGGGTTATTGCACTTATAACATGGATTATGTTTACAGCAAAAAAAAAAATGAATCATAAAGGTGTTTTTCCCATTTAAATAGGGAACATGTTCATGTATCCTGCTGACCTGAAATGTTATTCCCACCACTGATGCATATGTGATTTGCATTATGAACAGACAAATGAGAGAAAAACAAATGATTTCTGACATTTGTATGTTCATAAAATTAATTACAAATGCATGTCTCAGTTTCTCTGTCACCCTGTATCTCCCCCCTCCCCCCCCTGCTGTTCTGTGTGTGTGGCTCTCTCTCTTTGTATCGAGGACAGTGTGCATGAAGTGAAATAGAGAAAAGGGAAATGTCCCATCTTGCACTCCCAGTGTCACTGTCTCTTACTCTCCCTCTCTCTCTAGCTGTGGTCAGTAACGTTACTCACACCGGTACAACTGGAGGCTTGGCAACACAACTGGAGCTCCAGGAATGTCACTCTGTGACTCTCTCACTCTGTCTCTTGGTCACTGTACATGGTGCGTTGACCTGCTCACTCAGTATCTCTATCTCTCTCACTGTCTACACCTCTCTCTCTATCTGTCCAGTGCAATGCATTGCTTGCTTTGTCTCTCTCTCTCTCTCTCTCTCTCTTTCTCCACAATGTCAAGCATTATCAACCAGTGACACTGAATTTCCCCCACCAGAGTTCACCTGTCATTATGAAGTCAAAGTTAGTGAAACATACTTTAACACATGCTGATGGGGGGAGGCTGTCGGTGCCTGAAAACTGGAGACAGACAGAGAGAGAGATAGAGAGGACAGTGCAGCTATTATGAATTAGGTGTCTCGCTGTCAGTGTCTCTCTCTCTCTCTCTCACACTAGCAGTGTCTCTCTGTCTTGATGCCAGTGTGCTCGGACTGCACGGATTCCCCTCCCCCCCCCGCTTCTAGGACAGGATCGTGGAACTTACTGACAGTGGTGACTTCAGAGACAGAAGAGTACAGTGCAGGACTGCTGAATTAAGAGGAGTGGGGCATACAATCTTGGGTCTCTCTCTCACTCACTGTCGGATTTTCATGTTTTACGGGTTTGGTGTGCCACAGGGTTACAGCTGCAAGTAGTGCCTCATGGACATTGGAGAAGAACAGAGCAATTGGCTACAGCAGTGACAGGTGGCCACCAAGTTACTGGCATGTCTCTGTCTCACTTTGGTACATTTTTAATGGCTGTCTTTCATGCTGAATGTTCCCCCACATAACAAGTGTGGCTTTGCCCAGGCATATTGCTGGCCGGGCATCTCACACCAATTGTGGATTAAATAGTGAATTTAATCCACAGTCAGGTGATGCTGTTTGGCCAATTACCTTTCCCCTTTTGTCAACCCATGTTATAAATGCCAGTATAGCCTTGTTTATAGCGTAAATGTATGGTGTTTTATTTGTTATATTTCTTTTCTACTTATCTACCTGTACCACCTGTATTGCAAGTTTATTATCACTTCTGGTGCTGAGGCTGCAGTGATATAGGAACTCGCAATCTCCAACCTGATTTATTAACAGTGTGTTCCTACATCAGAACTCACCAAGAATAAGCAATGGCCCCATAAAAATGCTGAAGCATGGGTTACCTTGGAATGGCATTGGCAAGAAAAAGGAAAGAAGACTGTGAAGCTTCAGCTGATGTGGTGGGAGAGGGGTGAGTATTCTAGTGAGGGGAGCTAGGGTGCAGCTTTCTGTGTTTGGGGAGGACTGGGGGCCATGCACTGGAGCAGGTGGCTAGGCTATGTGGAAGATGGTTCAGACAACATGCTGGATTGTGGGGACTCTGGAGAGGGGGCTAGGTTGCAACTTACTAGGCATGGGGAGGGAGTAACAGGGTAGCAAATTCTGTTTCAAATGAGCCTCCAAATGCACCAGAATGCACCAAATTTAAAACATTTTCTGGGGGCCTAGGCGGACCCCAGACCTCCGGCCTACACTTTACATTTTTGATCCCTTTATGGATGATCTTGCAACCCCTATAGTTTGGGTGAAATGTGGCCCTTACTTGCAAAGTTCAGGTATAAATGTGCCCGGACTCAGTTTTCAGATTGAGTGTAATTTGGTCTATCATTTATATCTATGGCCAACAATGTTATCTAAAACTAAAGGTAAAGTACTATAAAACAGTCACTAATTCAGCAGAACAGTCCAACTTTTAACAAACATTTGTGAATGCTGAATGTTTGCTTGCAGTGTAACAGGGCTTTAATGAACTCCAGATGTTGTTGAGATATCTCTGAAAAACATAATGTCTAGACTCCATTTTGCTTACATTTCACCCTTTTTTGTAATTGTCACTGTTGTTTACTACTAAGGAAATTTGCATGGAAACATGATCTCTGCCCCATTTGCTCTCTCTCTGCTTTTCTCCTTCTGCAGTCACAATTCTGTTTATGAAATCCCAATGTGCTGCTGTGGAGAAATTATGTTATAAACAGAGCATTACGATATCTTGTGTAGAGAAGCACTCAAAGCTAATAATAAAGTCTGAGGGATAGCAATCTTGTTGTCATGTAATTTCCCTTAGTAATAAAGAAAAAGGGAAAGTAATTACACAAAATACTTCTGACTAAATGGTACACAGGGTTAATGCACTGAACTGTAAAACAATGGGTTGCAGATTCAGCTCCCCTCAGGGTCACAAACAATATTGTTTAAGAAAATCTGAGCTACAGTAAACTTGTAGTCGGGCCAGTAAAATGGATGGCTGAAGAGTAGGATGCCTCTTCTCCTGCCACACCGGCTACCTGGGTTCCGGAATGGACCGTGGTTGCTCCAGGACTGGCAGGGGAAGGAGAATTTAGTATCTGTGGACGGATCTCCTCCTTTGAGGTGGGGAGACAATGTGTACTGCTGCTTGGCTGCCACCCAGTGGAGGGTAGGTGGCACAGCAGTGGTCAGCAGAATTGAAAATAGGAGGTGGGTGTTGAAAGTGTGCACCATCTTCATGGTCTAAGTGTGTGCCACTGCATGTCGCTGGCTCTGACTCAAAAGGAGTAATGGGTGGAAAAGAACCCCTGTCTGCAGGGTGATGCTGCAACCCTTAATGCCCCACACCACACACCCACTCGCACAACAAGGTAAGAAGTAGATGGGGTAAGTCCAGGATGTGGAATGAAGGGGCTGGAGTTTGACAGCAGAATGGGCCGATAGGGATGGGCAAGAGGATAGGGGCTCTTTAAAGGGAACATAAATAATATGTAATTTAAATCTACTAGAGATGTTGCAAAATTTAAATTTGCTGACGAAGGTCCATCAGAGTCGTCCACTCTGCCTCCATGGAGCAATTCGCAAATTTTCGCTATTAGCTTCAAAATGTGTGACTTCACTGGGAATTTCATATGGGAATGGCAGTATTCTACCATTTACAGGGGAGATTCCACCATTCATGCGCAAAATTCTGCACTTAGCGAATGGAAATTTGCACTCCATGGATCGATCTGCACTCTTCAAATTGTGCTAAAATTTGTAGATTAATTTGTGGAGCCAATTTTTCCAGCCACGTTCAGATATGTTTTTTTGTTCATTATTGACATGCCATTAACATATTTGAAGCCCTTATATTGGCATTATGCATGCTGGGCCAGATATTCAAAAGGGTTGTGCCATGCGCAACAGAGATGCGCCAGCGCAAGTCCGAAAATGCGCCATTGTGCGATATTCAGCGGGAGGCAACTGCACCGCTCAAGTTGCAATGCACAAGAGCACAATAGTAATGAATGCGTGAGCAACCATAGGGGGAGGAACCATGAATAAATGGCGCAGTGCGATATTCAATGACATGCGCCATGCACAATAGGGGAGGTAGTGGAAGTTGCATGATAGCGGAAGTGAGCCAAAATAAAAAGGAGCAAGAGAGAGGTGCAAGAACGCTACAGGAAGGCCTGCAGTGGGGGTGAGCTGGCCGCAACAGGAGAGAGACTATCAGAGAGAGGGACAGAGAATGAGCAGGACAGGGCACACCTGTGCCACGCAGGACAGGTGTGGGGAGACATTGAAAGTGAGCAGAACTGACAGGGCAGTGCTGCAGAGTGGTCAGGGCAGTGGTAGGAGGCAGGGCAGCAGAAGGATGGAGGTGTACCCAGTGTAGGGGGAGCAGCACAGAGGACAGTGGGGGGAACGGGACAACATCTGCTGGGGGGGAACAACAGCCAGGAACATGGCCAGTGCCACCATACAGATGGAGGCAGTAATGAGGGGTGTGAGAAGGCAGGCAGCGGGGGGGCACGGTCATGGAAGGGCTCGTTGGCGGTACACCCCCAACAGGTGGTACCAAGCCCACATCACCTTCGGGCAGTATAGTGATACAGAGATTGTGGGCCAGTACCACCTGAACCGGGCGATCCTGAGGTGGCTCTGTGAGCTGTGCAGTGATGAGATGCAGGCACCCACACGATGGAGCCATGCTCTGTCAGTGGAGACTAAGGTGACAGCTGTCATGTGCCTGCTCACCACGGGCACCTTCCAAAACCAACAGGGGACACAACAGGCATAACCCAATTGGCTGCGTCACGTCTACTCACACAATTCCTCAGCGCACTGCTGCCACATGCTGCAGAGTACATCCATTTCCCCAGCAAACAGGCGGAGTACACAGCACAGATGCAACAGTTCCACAGGGTAGCATGTATGCCTGGCGTGCTCGGGGCCATTGACTGCACCCATATGGCCAGCCGCACACCACCTGGCCCGGATGACGTTGCCTATAGGAACCGCAAGGGATACTCCAGCATCAACTGCCAGGTGGTGTGCGATGCCAGGGGGCGCATAACCAATGTCTGTGCCATGCACCCTGGGGGAGCACATGACACCTTCATCTGGCACCAGTCTGCACTGTGCCAGAGGTTCGAGAGTGGGGATATCCCCACTGGCCACCTAGTGGGTGAGTATACACAACACGCAGGATGACATGGGCAGCTATGGGGGGAGGCATAGTCAGAGGTGCCATGGGTACCGGCCTTGACGGCCCATGGCAGAGCAATGCAGACCACCATACTAATGCACACCCTCTATACACAGGTGACACTGGATACCCACTCCGTCCCTGGCTTCTCACACTGTACCGGTGCCTCTCGACCCCATCGCAGCAACGATACAATGATGCACATTCCACCACACGTAATATCATCGAGCGTGAGTTTGGGATGCTGAAGTCACAGTTCTGGTGCCTGGACACATCTGACGGTGCCCTACAATACAGCCCCTTGAAGGTCTGTGGGCTATTCCTGGACTGTTGCATCCTGCACAACATGGCCAACGACTGTGGGATAGTCATAGAGGTTGAAGAGGGGGACAGCGATGGGGACAATGAGGACACCGGTCCAGACGGTGATGTGCAGCCACCCCCTGGGCAAAGGGACCCCCGCCTGTTCAGGATGGCTCAGCTGCACCAGGACACCATCACAGAGGATCATTTTGGCCAACAAAAGTAGGTCACGGGGCCATGTGCAACCACCAATGGCAAGGGCACAACCCACACACAGGCATGGACGAACCCCAGGGGTGGATGGTGGCAAGTGAATGGGACTGAGCATGGATCCACACACGCTGTCAGGGATGGGCATGGCCAAACACGACATGCACACTCACACACACACACACACACACACACACACACACACTCACACACCCCCACCCCCACACCACAAGACATGCACAAGGGTTAGAAGGCACGCTGACCACGACTGCAACACCTAGCCACACACAGGCCCACACACGGGAATGCCCAGTGGCCATCACTGTGCATGTGTCAGATGCTGGGCACCATTGCACACTGGCAGACAGCGCAACACAGGCATCATCATGCACACGCCACAGTGGCCAGCAGCTGGGAGGGTGTGCACATGGACTGTGTGTGTGCAGGGCCGTGTACCCCACCCATGCATATTATGGTGCACAACACACTGCACACAGGGCAGCGGCAGACAGTGGCCATGGTGGGAGACAGGTCAGTCACGTGGCACAGTGCCACAGCTGCCATGGATGTGTGGGTGGCCCCACCGAGACCTGCCAGCCATGCCAGGCTGACCATTGGCCTCATGAGGTGGCACAGATGTACCACCAGGGGTGACACTGCAGGAACACGACCATGTTCACTCAGGGGTCTGCAGCTCACCGAACATGCCTTCACCTGACGTGCTCGTTATGCCCACAGCCAAACCTGGTGTTGACATGGGAGGTGTCGCACGATGCCGGGGATGAGGGGTGGACATGGCACTACGCGGTGTCTGCGGCGCATGGGTAAATAACTGGGTACCCATTGTGGCCATGACAGTTGTAAATGCATGTGTCTGCCTGTCAATGACAGTGGTCACATCCTCCCACAGCCGGTCCATCCCTGCCAGGATCAGACCGGTGTCCCTGCTGAGCCGCTCCTCTGCCTGGTGCAGGACCGCACTGAGTGTATCCACCACCTTCACAAGCCACAACTGCTGATCCACTGAATCCTGGAGTATGTGGGTGTGCTCATCTAAGAGGTCATCTGCCTGATCGGCATGCTGCCCCTCATGGTGTTCGTAGCCGTGCTGGGCAGCACCCCTTGAAATCAGGCACTGCACACCATAGCCATGCCTGGGCACGTCCACACGTGGTGCACTGACACTGCCCCCCGACACTGTTCCCCCATCCCCATTTTCCAACTGCTGACACTGCCCCTCTGGCTGCTGATCGCCAGGGCTCGCCGGTGCCAACGCATCAGCCGCAACAGCCCCACAGACCTGGATGCACACTAGTGCTGCCCCACTGGGGCAAACAGGCACAGGCTGGGACTGTGATGTCACACAGGCTTCAACGGCGGCACCACCCACGGCTACGCCCATGCCGTTCCCTGCTGTGGGACCATCCTGCGTCCCACACGTATCACTGTCTGGGATGTGTGATCCATCATCATCGGTGCCTGATCCAGCACCAGTCCATGCCCAAGCATACTGGAGTCCATGGCCACTGTCACGCTAGGACACAGGCAGGGCCTCGTCTGCACCAGCACCACCATCTTCAGTCCGGACAGACAGGTAGGTATGCGGTGGTACTGACCCTTGGACACCTGTGGAGGTGGATGGGCGCTCCTCCATGTCCAGGGCCTCACCCACGGTGGACACACCCACCACCACTGACCCATGTAGATGCTCAGGAGCTGTAAGGGAACACAGTAGCATTAATGTCTCTGCCCTACCCTGTAGCACTCCCCCCGCCTCCCAAGCAGTGATAGCACAGGACCTACCATGCAGTGACGGGCTGCCACCTGTCTGGAAGCCACCACCTGGAACGTCCTCTATCGCACAATGCCGCAAGCTGCCGGCCATCCACTCCTCCTGTGGCATCAGGTGTGGCACATCTGGCTGCCCACCACCGGTTGCAGCACATGCTGCCCTGATGGCAGCCACCTTGTCCTTAATCCTCCTCCTCCTGTCCATGCTGACCTTCTTTTTACATTCTTGCATGGACCGCTGGTGGCTGCCATGCTGGTTTATGGCATGTGCAACCTCACCCCATGCCGCAGCATGGGCCTGTAGTGTTCCCCGCTGTCTGCTAAGCAGCGGTTCCCTGTCAAGGTATGCCTCGAACAGGGCGTCTGTTTCCACCCATGTGAAGTTGGGCCTCTTCTTCCTCCAACACTCCAACATCCCTGTTCCTCCTCTTCCTCACGTTCGGTCATAATAGAGCCTGTGGGAATGACAGGTGTTACCTTTCACTGTGCAGTCCCATGCATCTCCCACACACAACAGTCCACATTTCCAAACAGCATGCAACCCACCACAATAGACTGCAATACCAGACTGTGGCGTCTGCAGCCCCATGTCACATTTATATAGCGCAAGGCATGCAAATGAGGCGAGGCTCAAATTTAAGTGGATGCTAATGCAGTAGCTGCGCCATGGAATTGCTGATGAGCTGATTCACATATGCCAGCTGAATGTCACACTGTTGCACCTTTGCGCAATTGTGTTGAGCATGCTCAGGCACAGGCGCAGCTCTGTGACGAGCGCAGTAGGCACCGCACGGCGTATGCCTGGGCTGCTGACACTGACGTCTGCCGCGCTGCTGACGTGATGAGCATGGGAGGTAGTGCAGAGCATGGCCACCACTGTACCAGTGGTACTAGTGTGTGGTTTACATGTATGGCGCTCTTGCCCTGGAGTGCCATAGGCACCATGGTGCCACAGCGCGGTAGGCCACTACAGGGCATCCCCACACAGCCACCCAACCGTGCTACATGGAGGGAGTACCAATCGAGCTGTGGTGGTCTTTGCACGAGAGACCCTTGACCCTGTGTCCGACCTTTGCCCCCTAGGCACCATGCGTCCACATGGGTGCACTCCTATCATGCTGTTTGGTGACAGCGCGATGGGGAATGGCTGCGCTGTACCGCGCAGCATCTGCACGTGGCAAACGTGCACTACGGAGTGCTGTTTTGACTCCAACCAGAACCAGAGATGGCGAAATGGAGGGCTGCTGTGTGGAGCCAGGTGGAGCTGGCCAATTTGGTTGCCATAGTGGAGCCCCATGCTGGGGCCCTGTTTGGCAATGCACCCCTGGACAGGGCCAGGAGTGCTGTATGGGAGGAGGAGGTGGCGGTGTCACTGGAGGAGACCACAGGACTCGCCTGTACCATGGAGCAGTGTCGCCATAGATACGGGGACCTCCAGCGGAGGGACCCAGACAGGCTTGCCTGCCTGCGGGCATGCACCAGGCAAGGCACAGTGCCACGACCAGGTAGGTTCCCCATCCATACACTGGTTGCATCCATATGGGTATTGTGGTAGGCATGTGTCCACCACATGGGAGGGTGGGCCGTCCAGTGTGGGCAGTGGTGGTGGTGGTGTTGGGGGGTGGTTGCAGCATGGCTGGGCTGTGCGGGATCTCACACACCTGGGGCTGGGGGAGCCTTTGCTACTGGATTGTACTGATGTTCCCTTCTCCATGTTTGCACCCTAGGCCCTGATGAGTGGCACCGAGCATGGGAAGACCGCCACTGACGTGAGCAGAGGGGAGCTGAGCAACAGCCATGGGCCACCGGTCCAAATGTAGAACAGTGCCAGGACCAGGGCGATGAGGGTGAGTGCCTTTCTTCCATGATATTCTGTGCATGCTGTGTTGCAGAGCAGGCAGCGGGGCATGGCCACCATTCAGTGACACCATTGCCATGCATGCAACATGGTACAGTCAGCACTGTCCAGTGGCACTGCATGTGTGGGTGTGGGTATGCATCGCTGGTGGTCCATGCGTGCACCGGGTACATGGCTGTGCCACTGCCTTTGCACCGCATAGCCATGTCACTGTACAGCCACGGTGGTGCTGTGTGGGGCTTGGGCAGTGGGTGTGTGCAGCGTTCCACATGGCTGTGTGCGCCTGGGTGGGTAGGTCATGTGGACACGATCACTGTGGGTGGTCTCACACCATCACAGGGGCCTGTCCCACGGCTGTATGCCATGCACAATGGGTGGACTGCAGGGGGATAGGCATTCACACCTATTGACTCTGCTCCCTTGTCCTAGGTGGATGGAGGATGATGCAGATGGAGAGAGCCATGCAGGAGCTGCTACAGGTGGCACGTGCCTCACTTGAGATCCTGCAACGCTTGGACCAGCATGGCGTCTGGAGGAGACGTAATGGGAGGTGCCACAGGAGCAGGGAGTGGGGCTCCCACTGAAGATTCTATGCCCCGGGTTCAACCCTACCCCCCGGACCCACCCTCACACCTCTCCTCCCCTTTCCTATTTGTTCACCCCTGCCCTTACCCACCTGGTTTGTGGCCCTCACTCCCTACTGTTATGTATATATTTGTAAATAGTTATATTTCACCTTTTAATATACCTTTGTTTTGTTTTGCCTACTGTAGTGGTCTCTGATTTGCAGCAGGCTACAGGTGCTCAACTGCAGTGGTGTTCATGGCATCAGGGGTGGTGCTGTCATGGGCGTGTGTGTGTGTCCGTAGGGGAAGCACCTGTGGTGTGGGCATAGCTATCAGTCACTGTCTGTGGTTTGTGTGCTGTTCCCTGTGCACTGGATGACTGTGTGCAGTGGTCCACGGTGCATGCACTGTGTCCATGATGCACCTGTCAGACCGTCCATGGCCTGTGCAGCTGACACCCTTGCATGTCTGTGACCTGCAAGGTCAGCTGGCATGTCAGTGGTGGCTGTCCATGCTGGACAGCCACTGTACCCAGCACAATGCCGGGTTGCCTCCTGTCACCGGTGTGGTGCACGTCTGCCTCGGGTGGCACTGTGGCCTCCACTGTTGTTGTCCCACCTCCATGCTGTCGCTTGTGTCTGTTGCAGGGGATGTGCTTCACTGTCTGTCACTTGTGCTCCAGCCGCATGCTAGTGATGTACAGCTTTGTGGTGCCTGCGCAGGGTGGCTGGCACACCTGTGCCATGGAGGGGTGCTGGCCATGTGTACACGGCTGCCGTGGCCACACGCCAGTGGCTTGGTTGACCCGCTACTGTGTCCCTGTGTTGGTGTGCCCTTGGGTATGGGTGGGTGTTTGTCCATGCACTGTGTTGCATCCTGTGTGGTGCATGCTTCCATGCAACACTGTGGGTGTCTGCGCTGGCTGTTGTGGCCAGTGCTGGGATGGGGTGTGTCTTTGGGAGGGCATGCAGGGTGCTGTACTGCTGGTGGTGGGGTCTGGGGCATGTCCTGTCACATGTGGGGTACCTCGTTTGCCGACACATGGTCGGTCTCTCACTCTCAGCTGTACCTCGGGGGGGGACATGCAGGGCGGTACTGTGTATGCAGTTGTTGCATCGCTGTCTGCTGCCACCTGCTGCAGGGTGCTTGTGGTGGGGTTGCCTTGCATGGATCTGTGGTGCACAGGGTTGCATTGTCACAGTGGGAGTGTGGTGGCATGCATGGGGTGTCCTGCACTGCTGGGCACTACTCCTGGGCAGGGTGTATGGGAATCGTGGTGCAGGGTATGCTCTGCATTGGTGGGATGGTGTGGCATTGGGTGGCTGGACATCCTTGTGTGCCGGTCACAGCTTACCAGGGGGTGTGCTGGGGCACCATGCCCTGGCTGTGGGTTTGTTGCTGGTGTCCATGGGCCGGTGGTTCTTCCAGCTCTCCTCAGGTTGTGCAGTGCATGGGGTGTGGGGGGGCAACGTCTGTTCTGCTGTGTGCTCCTCTGCCCATCTCTACCATGGGTGGTGGGCCCTTGCATCCTGTCCCTGCGCATTCCTGGTTGTGCTGTTGTGCTGCTACCCTGCTCCACTGAGCATCCCTGGTTGTGCTGTTGCACATCAGACCTGTGCCACTACGCATCCCTGGTTGCGCAATGGTGCAGTTGGCACGATATTCAGTCATGTGCCACAGGCGCATCTTGACCTGCACAGTGTTTGAATATCGCATGTGTTGCGCATGGGAGCAATGGACTTGTGCCTGCTCCTGCTATTGCGCTACTTTGTGGCGCAGTTTGAATATCTGGGCCACTGTGTTTGAAGCTATTATATTTGCATTTTGCCTAGTGTGCTTTCAAATACATGCTTCCTGTCTGTAACTAGGGGGAAACACAGATACAGACACACACACACACGCACACACACAGTGTGAGGCTTGATGTTTATCTTCAAAGGCTGATGATGTCTGCTAGCTGACTAATGGGCAGAAAATCATTGTGATTAGTGGAGCTTTTCTCCTTTGACCATAGAAACATAGAAACTGACAGCAGATAAGGACGGCTAGGTCCACCCAGTCGGAACATTTTCCCTACCTGCTGCAAAAACCACAGACCTTACTTGATCTCCAACTTTATTCTCTTTCCTATTGCTAGGGTTTCCCTATGCCTATCCCATGCATTTTTGAATTCCACTATGAAGTTAGCGCCCTCCACCTCCATTGGGAGGCTGTTCCATGCATCCTCCACCCTTTCCATTAAGAAATACTTCCTCATGTTACCCCTTAGTCTATCTCTTTCCAGCCTCATGCCATGTCCCCGTGTTCTAGAATATCTCTTTTTCTGAAAGATGCTACCCCCTGCACCTTATTTATGCCCTAGAGATATTTGAAGGTCTCTATCATATCCCCCTCTCTCTCCTCTCCTTCAGGGTATACATATTGAGGTCCTCCAGTATCTCTTCATATGACTTTGGTGCAGACCCTGCACCATTTTTGTTGCCCTTCTTTGAACTGCCTCTACCCTGTCTATGTCCTTATAGAGATGTGGCCTCCAGAACTGGGCACGGTACTCCAGATGGGGTCTCACCAATGATTTGTACAGTGGCATCACCACCGCCTTTCTTCTGCTGACGTTACCTTTCCGTATGCACTCCACTACCCCACTGGCTCTCTCCACAGCTTTGGCACATTGTTTGACCACCTTTAGATCATTATAATCTGATATTACCCCCAGATCCCTTTCCTGTTTGGTGGCTGTCAGTACCCCCCCCCCATCATGTAAGCCTTTCCTGGGTTCCTATGCCACAAATGCATGAACTACAAGAAGTTTGTGCCCATCAGCCAGCTAAAGTCTGCCATCATCAGCCTTCTCAGAATTGTCTTGAGGTATACCTCCTGCATTTCTTCATCCATTGGCTTATGCAGGGCAGACCTACACAGCCCTGTACACTACTGTAACAATATGTTCACTTTGTGCATACGTGCAAGCTAACATAAAAATAGCTCCTCGTTATGACTTTTGAAAATCTCACCCAACATCACTTAACTAGGGGTTGCATCTATTTTACGACTCAAAGTAATTAACAGTGTTGCCCTTCTTATGACTTTTGAAAAACCTGTCCCATAAGTCTAGTTCTCAAGAAAGTCCTAGGTAGAGAAGTACAGTAATACAACTAACACTACAAAACAATTACAGTATCTCGTTTGCTTATTTTACAAAGTGAAAAAATATTCTGTAGTAGTCTTTATCTAGAATTTTTCACACCAGGATAGCCTCATTTAAAGGAAACACCTATTGCTCAAAAGGGACTCCTATGTGATCTATAGAGCAGCAAAGTCAATATGTGCTAGTTTTACAGGTGCTAAGAACTTCATTTACAACATTGAATATTACCAGGGGTTAAACTGGGCAGGAGCCACATAAACTGTTCCACCACCTCTTAGAAAACTGTATGACAGTTTCTTCACCTCTATCATCTTTCTCCATTGACTACTAGAGGAGAGTTCTGCCACCTAGAAATAAGTGTCCCGCACCTAAACATTTCCAATTTAACCACTGAATATTACATATTTACCAAGTGCCTGGTGATACATGAGAACATATGAGACTAAAAAACTGTCTAGCAGTCACACAGTCATTTCAGGTGATAAAATAGGGTCCTTTTAAAGGCCAGGTTTCTAACTTTTATTTTTTCTGGTAGAGAATTCTATGTGGTCAAGACTGCAAGGTGAAGGTCTTTTTGTTAAAGGATTTGTAAGATCTTGGCAGGTGTAGGAGGTCTCTCACCTGGGAGAGCAGCAGGTAGGTTTGTCACAATAGTTTAGCAAGCTCTGTGATATGCCAGATAGATACCATGCACACCCTTGTAAACTCGAGTCATCTGTATTTAAGATTTCTCCTTTTCCCTAGGGATAGGAGTCCTAGACTTCTGTGCATAAGGAAGTGTTGAATTATTTTGCCACAGCCAGGAGTAACTTGGCATATGCTGTTGAAAGCCACAATGATCACTAAAGAAGCACCAATGAGTTGCAGGACTCCTTCTGTCTCTGCTCCAGTTCCCAGCACAGTCTCCAAGATCTCAGGGGTCGAGGGAACATAAATCACCAATCTGGCTGTATAGCCAAGAGGTTAGAATAAGAAGCTGTGAATGAGCAGCATCCAACAGACAAGAGTTTGATTCCCACAGCCTCTACTTGCATACTGTATGACTCTGAGCAAGTCACTTAACCACTCCAGTGCTCCCAGATTGCCCCTTGAAAATAGGCACTTGTGGCCTAGTGGGCCTTACCCAGTTACCAAAGAATAAAATAAATAAATATGTGTGCTATGACTCAGTGGAGCCAAAGTATGCCCTACTATTGTGAATATATTGTTTGTACAGTACCCTTTACCCTTTGCTGCAAGCTACTTACATTATAATGCTTTACATTATGACAGACCTACTGGGTTGATATGAATTTGTTTTGCAGGGCGATGATGGCAGCATCACTATCACACTCACAGATATGTTCCTGGAGGATGGGTCTCACCATCTGCCAGGGGCTCTGATCCCTGTGCTCCCAGATGGGACTCTGGTTCCATAGATGCTATAGGACCAGAAGAGTATTCAGGGTAGGGGAGCCGTGGAAGCCATGGTATATCAAGGTTAGCATGCATCCATGCACAAGTAGTGGGAGTCCAGTGGTGAAGCCTGACAGCCACTGACTAGTGGTAGAAAAGAAGACAGACAAGGCTGAACAACTGACTGGAGGTATTGTGCTGAATGAGTTGGAGACTGAATGGCATGACTGACTACATGAGAGGAAAAATGAACAATTCTAGATGCATGCCAAGTTTATGGCATAAGGTGAGTAACTAAAAAAGGAGCAACTGAAAAATTGTATGTAATACTAGTTGGAAAGGCCGAGACTGAGAGGTAGGCTGGAGCAGTAAGCAGTGCTTGGATGAATGAGAAGTAATCTGCCAAGGGAACTGAATGATAGCAGGTTGTCTTTAGGACCCAGCAATCCATCATCCTCCCAGAAAAAACAGCAAGGGAAAACTGTGCCAGCTGCAGCACCACCTGGAGCAGCCCACAAGGCTCACTCATGTAAGCAACCAGAAAGCTTCAGAGCTGAGCAACCAAGCACCAGCGGAGAGAAGCGAATCTGGAGCAAGCAGCTGTGGTACAGTGATGTACTGATGCCCAGAGGACAAAAGGAGAATGTGACCAGAAGGCCACACACATCCCGGGAGGGGGTGCAGGAGCCAAAGTGGGAGAGAGAAGAGATGATGCCAGCAGGCAAGCCATGCAGCTGCAAGGGACATGGGGAGATGGAAGAAGTAGTCGCTGGGCATACCAACATAATTTTGAGTGTCCAAGGGATGCTTGGACATGCGTGGTTTTAACCATGTTGATGGGTGATGTGGCTTGGTCACCCACTGTCCCTCTGAAGTACAGGCAGTCTTACAGTTAAATAGGAACAGTGTGGGGTCCACAAGACTACCATGGACTTTCTATGATCATTACAGTGGGGACTGGCTTGGGGGACACAAGTGCTTATTTAAGGTTTTGATACACATGGTGCCACAGATACAGAGGTGGGGGGGGGGGGGTCATGCACCACTGTGCATGTTTGTACAGTTATGGTTTTGTAAGCATTAAAAAGCACTGCACAAACTATTAGCACTTCCAATACCCACTGAATATACCATTCTGCACTCGGCCCAGAGGGAAGTGGAGTGCACACTGCAGTCTTTACACTCATTTCAGTTTTATTACAGTCCAGACTGACATACCACTGCTTTTATTCGCTGCACTGTAAATGCACCCCATTGACTGTGTTCCACTCCTTTACCACTGCATTATCTTTCTTATTCTTAGATGCACACTGTAATAGCACTGCAAATAATTGACAAGTTTTGTTCCACACTTCTTTACCACTGCACCATCTTAGAAATTATGTTAGCACACTTTTAAATTATTGTTCACTTATTGTACTTCCATATTATAATTAATATTTGTTTTCAGTAGTATAATGTAAACTCCTTGTAAATGTTCACATTGATTTTACTATCCCATATGTTTCACTAACAAATCTCTACAGTTCATTCCCATTTATTTAAGTACTGAGCTACCTCTTTTGTTCTGGCACTGATAACTGCTGGAATTGTCACATGTGCGTCTATAATTTTGAATCTTCTAAAATCAAGAGTTTTACAATGCATGCAGTACCTGTGGTATATTTGAAAATACTGTACCTCTCATTGTTTCAGTACACATTTGTTTTCTGTCCCATTATCTCACTTAATGTTCTGACCTTGTCAGATTTTGGGGGTGGGGGGGTGGAATGGGGGACTGCAGGACAGGGCATACATGGAGTCTGTAGTGTGCAGCAGCTGGGAGTGGGGAAAGTAGCGGCTTTTGAAAAGTATCATTGATTTTTTTTTTTCAGCAGCTAGGATGGAGGGCTAAAGGAAGATGATTTAAAACAACAAAAGTAACACCGGGCAGGATGACAGACAGGAGGGACCTGGGGGTTCAAGGAGGGTCCTGGGGGTTTAGTTGCTGTGCAGTGACTGAACAGCCACTATCACCAAAGTGGGGTGGAAGTTTATCTCCCCAATGCCCATTCACCATCCAGTCTGAGGCTAATGTCCACAGCACTGCTCCTGTTGGTGAGGGAGGTGCCAGATGTTGCATGGTCACTTACTGTCAACACCACCAGTTTCAACCCAATGGGGCCAGTGTGTGATGCCTCTGCACTGAGTCCTGAGCCCCACCTCTCCAGGCATAAGGATTAAGACCCGACACCAAGTCTCCAGCATGCTAGTGCAATGCATAGAAACATAGACTTTGACGGCAGATAAGGACCGCTTGGCCCACCTAGTCTGGTCATTCCCCTACCTACAGGATGAGCTGCAGATACTAGTTAACCAACAGCCTATTTCTACCTACCCCCCACAAGAATTGCCTTATGTCTGTCCCATGCATTCTTGAATTCTCCTACAGTTATAGACCCTAAAACCTCCTCAGGAAGGCTGTTCCATGCGTCCACCACCCTCTCTGTGAAAAAATACTTCCTCACATTGCCCCTGAGCCGTCCCCCCTCTATCTTCAAATTGTGTCCCCTTGTTCTTGCACATCTTTTCTGAAAGATGCTACCCTCTTGGACTTTGTTGATTCCACTGAGGTACTTAAAAGTTTCTATCATGTTCCCCCTCTCCCTCCTTTCCTCAAGGTTATACATATTAAGCTCCTTTAGTCTCTCCTCGTATGTCTTCTCTTGCAGACCCTGCACCATTTTAGTTGCCCTCCTTTGGACTGCCCCCATCCTGTCTATGTCCTTGCGGAGATGAGGTCTCCAGAACTGGATGCAGTACTCCAGATGAGGTCTCACCAACTGTCTGTACAGAGGGATAACAACTTCCTGTTTTCTGCTGGTGATACCTCTCCCTATACATCTCAGTATCCCCCCCAGCCCTCCATATTGCCTTCTCACATTGCTTGCTAACCTTTAGGTCATCTGATATGATTACCCCCAGGTCCCTTTCCATTTTTGTTGTTGTTACTACCTCACACCCCCCCATTGTGTAACCTTCCCCTTGGTTTTGTTTCCCAGGTGCATTATTTTAACATAGAAACATAGACTTTGACGGCAGATAAGGACCACTTGGCCCACCCAGTCTGCCCATTTCCCTTCCTATTGGATAAGCTGCAGATTCTAGTTAACCAACAGCCTACTTCCTGCAACCCCCCACTACAATTGCCTCATGTCTGTCCTATGCATGTTTGAATTCCCCCACTGTTTTAGACCCAACAACCTCCCCAGGAAGAGCAGTTTCATGCATCCACCACTCTCTCCGTGAAAAAATTTTCCTTTCATTACCCCTGATCCACCCCCTCTATTTTAAATTGTGCCCCCTTGTTCTTACACATCTTTTCTGAAAGATGCTACCCTCCTGGACTTTGTTGATTCAGTTGAGGTACTTAAAAGTTTCTATCATGTCCCCCATCCTCCTTTCATCAAGGGTATACATATTAAGCCTCTCAGTCTCTCTTCACATAGTTTCTGATGCAGACCCTGCACCATTTTAGTTGCCCTCCTCTGGACTGCTTCCATCCTGTCTATGTCCTTGTGTAGATGAGGTCTCCAAAACTGCACACAGTATTCCAGATGGGGTCTCACCAACTGTCTGTACAGAGGGATAAGCACTTCCCTTTTTCTACTTGTGATGCCCCTTTCTATGCATCCTAGTATCCCCCTGGCTCTCCTTACTGACTTCTCACATTGCTTACCCACCTTTAGGTCATCTGATATGACTACTCCCAAGTCCCGTTCCATTTTTGTTGTTGTTAGTACCTCCCCTGCTATTGTGTACTCTTCTCATGGGTTTTTGTTTCCCAGGTGCATTACCTTGCACTTCTTTGCATTGAATTTAAGTTGCCATATGTCTGACCATACATCCAACCTTGCCAAGTCCCTTCTCATCCTTTCTACCCCCCTTGTGTATCAACTCTGTTACAGATATTTGTGTCGTCTGCAAAGCATACCTTTTCCTCAGACCCTCTGCAATGTCACATATAAAGATGTTAAAGAGGACTGGACCCAGTACTGAGCCTTGTGGTACTTGTGGTACACCACTAGTAACCCCCTTTCTTCGGAATATGTTCCATTCACTATTACATTCTGTGTCCTGTGTCCTGATCACAGGCATAAGGAAAGAACTCCTGGTTGTCTCCTTCACCCAATCGCGAGCATCAGTACTAATAACCCTGGTGGTCCAGTGGACAGCCCCCATCATCCAATCATAGGCACAAGAGTAATTCACATCTCTGGTGGTCCAGTGGACCCCTCCCACCCACCCATTGAGTCCCCACCACCCAGCACCCCGGTCAGTGGTGGGTGGCAGCACCACTGCATGCCCGCCTGCCCGCCAACTGTCAGCGTACAAGCCCTTCATGCCTAGAATATCACCAGTTGCTGCTGGATCACAGACAACATGCTGTACACCGCCCCAAGCCCCTTAAGACAATTTGCTTCCATCTTGAATGCCTTTGTATGATGTGTATGTAGAAGCCTGAAAGGCCTGTCAAGACAAGAGTCATACTACAGAAGCCAAGCTGGCCCAGATAACATGCTGTGATGGTCTCCACCATGCCCATCGGGCATAATCTTTATATATTCCATGGAAACAGGGGATCAGGGCATGACCTTTATATGTTCAATGAAAATAGGGGGTCAGGGCTGGGAAAACAAGAAAATCACCCCTCCTAAATACCCACCCCCACACTGGGATTAAAATAAAATTTACTTACGTGATGCACCATACTAAAATTTTCATTATACAATGGACATAAACTGACAGCCAATCACATATGCAGACTGGCACCTTAGCCCCATTTAAATCCTATGATAATCACTGGCAAGGTGCCGTCTGCTGCATGTTTAAAAAAACCCATTTGACCACAAAATCACTGATGTCTCACCGCCATCTTGTTTGCCCACTAAGTGAGCATCACAAAACTACACCTCCACACATCAAAGTCAAGCAACATTGAACTCACACAGAGAACACAGTGACTGTAGCAGTGACACACCAGGTAGCATTTTTTCATCTCGCACCAATACATAAACTGTTTAATGCATCATGTCAGAAACAATTTGCACTTCTTTGCATTAAATCTAAGCTGCCATACTTCTGACCATTCCTCCAACCTTGCCAAGTCCCCTCTCATCCTTTCCATGCCTTCTTGTGTTTCAACCCTGTCGCAGATCTTTGTATCATCTGCAAGAGACATACTTTTCCTTCTAGTCCCTCTGCAATGTCACTTATAAAGACATTAAAAAGGACTGGACCCAGTACTGAACCCTGCGGTACCCCACTAGTAACCCCTCTTTCTTCAGAGTGGACTCCATTTACAATTACCTTCTATGTCCTGTTGTCCAGCCAGTGTTTTACTCAGGCTACCACCCTGGGACCCACTCCCAGGCTGGTTAATTTGATTATTAACCTGTTATCTGGGACCATGTCAAATGCCTTGCTAAAGTCTAGGTAGGCCATGTCCACAGCCCCTCCATGGTCTACTACTTTGGTCACCCAGTCAAAGAAATCAATTAGATTCGTCTGACATGACCTTCCTGCTGTGAACCCATGCTGCCTTGGGTCCTGTGCCCCACTGGCCTCTAGGTACTCAACAATTCTTTCCTTCAGAAGTGATTCCATCACTTTCCCTACCACAGAGGTCAAACTGACAGGTCCGTAGTTTCCCGCCTCTGTTTTGCTCCCACTTTTGTGAAGGGGAATCACATCTGCCTTCCTCCAGTCCTCAGGTACCTAACCATCCTCCTATGATTTGTTAAAAGGGGTAGTCAGTGGTGTCACTAGTTCTCCCCTTAATTCTTTTAGAATTCTGGGGTGAATTCCATCATTGCTTTGTCCACCTTCAGTTTTAGGAGTTCTTTCAGAACCCTTTCTTCTGTGAAAGGACTGGGATCGACCCCCTATCCAGAGTTCATGTGTTAATTGGATTAGGCACCTCCCCCTCCTCCTCTTTTGTGATTACTGAGCAGAAGTATTCATTCAGTATCCCTGCTTTTTCACTGTCCCTGTCTGCCCTCCCACCGTCCTTTCTACTCAGCCTCACTATCCCTCCCTTTGTCTTTCTACGCTCCCTGATATACCTATAAAAGGTTTTATCCCCCTTCCTAACCGAGTTGGCTATCTTTTCCTCAGTTTGGGCCTTTGCTATTCTGACTTCTGTCCCTGCCTCCTTCTGCCTTAACTGGTACAGTTCTCAGTCCTGCTCCTTCTGTATTTCCTTATACTTCCTAAATGCTATCTTTTTCTCCCTAACCTTCCCCACCACCTCTTTTGAGAACCATAGTGGCTTTTTCTTTCATTTTGATCTGTTTATTTGCTTCACACAAAGGCTTGTTGCCTCTGTGGTGGCAGTTTTGATGTTTCCCCATTATTGTTCCACCCCTCCTTCTAGCCTGTTTGCCAGTGCTTTTCTAAGGCACTCTTCCATCTTGCCAAAGTCAGCCCTCCTGAAGTCCATTACCCTCTCTTTTGTATGGCTTGACTCTAGCTGAGTTTATCATGAACCACACTGTTTGGTGGTCACTTGTTCCCAGATGGCTACCTACTTCTAGATCTGAGATCCTCTCACTGTCCCCATTTGAGAGTACAAGGTCTAAGATTGCTCCCTCATGAGTGGGTTCCAAAACTAGCTGTCTGAGGCATGCCACCAGTAGGGCATCGAGAATGGCCCTGCTCTTGGATGTGGTTGCAGCAAAGGTGCTCCAGTTAACATCTGGCATATTCAAGTCCCCCATCAACAGTATGTCCCCTTTCTCTGCCATTGTAAGGATGCCTTCTATCATATCCTTGTCCATTCCCTCTCCCTGACATGGGGGTCTGTATACAACCCCTGTGCATAGTGTGGTGCCATTTCCAGTCTCTAAGGTGACCCACAGTGCCTCCTCTCCTCCCTGTTTACTCTTTTGTTCCGTTGCTTTTATCCCTTCCCTTACATAAAGAGCTACTCCTCTCCCTCTCCCTCTTCTACCCTCCCTGTCACTCCTGTGGGTTGTGTGCCCTGGTATGTTAACATCCCAGTCCTAGTTTTCTGTGTACCATGTTTCTGTGACAGCTATGATATCCAGGCATCCCTCATCCATCAAGACCACAAGTTCTGGGAGCTTATTGCCCAGACTATGGGCATTGGTACTCATTACCTTCCATTTCTTGATGGCCTTACTCCTTTTTGCCCCATCCCTGTCCTTATTGCCTTTGTCATTTTCTCCATTTACCCCTGCCCTTCTCCCTATCAACATCTCTGTCTTGGTGTTTACCTCACTTACTACCCTGATTTTTTTTTTGGGTGGGGGGGCTAGGAATTCCCTGCTGCTTTCCAGTCCTCCCCCCTTGGCTAGTTTAAATGCTTGCCAATGAAGCATTTAAACCTATCACCTAGGATTCTGGTTCCGCTCCTGGACAGATGTAGACCATCACACCAGTATAGCCCTGCATCACTCCAGGTGGACCCCCAGTCCCCAATGAAGCCAAATCCCTCAGCTCTGCACCAGTTTTTCAACAAACTGATTGAATTCCATGGTGTGGAGCACCCTAGCCTTATCCATGCTATAGACAGGCAGCACCTTTGAGAAGGTTACCATGTGTGCTACTTATCTAAGGCCCCTCTGCAACTCTACATACTCTTCCTGCACTGCTCTGATACCTTTCTCAGCCAGGTCATTTGTCCCTAGGTGGACAGTGACATCCAGCTCCCTCCACCGTGCAGCTGCTCCAGTGATCCTGAGGATTTGCTCCCTGTCCCTCCAAGACATGGCGCCAGGCAGGCACCTTACCTCCCTCTTCCCTTCCTCCCCCAGTTCTACCCCCCCTAACAATGGAGTCCCCCACCAGTTGCACAACCAACCGATACCACTGGACTGAACTAGAAGAGATAGAATGTTAAGCCATTGGTTCACACTGGTCTTTTGAGTGCAGGAGATCCAGAGGCACTGCTTAAGTTTACTCCTTTTATTGAGTGCACCATTTCTTTTACTTACACATTTGGGTCTTGTTCTAGTTTTGTCACAACTTGAGAGATTTAGGAAAACTGGCCTGCACATCCCTATCTGTGAATCTTGGCTTCCCACATATAAATTTTATACACTCCACCAGTGCCACTGTGCTGGCATTCTGTGGGTTCCTGCAATCTGAATTTTACTGTTTGCATGAGTTCTTCATTCTGGTCATTCCAAGGTTCTTAGGAAAATGACTGAAATACCAGAACTCACACAAGTGGGAAAACCTTAGAATTTGGAATGCAGGAACACATGCAAATTTTCCTTGCATTCTGGCATTTACCACTTGCATGGGTTCTGGCATTACAGAAGTTATGCATACCCAATACTTACAAAAATAAAGGATATGATCTTACTATATTGCAGGGCTGCTCAACCCGGAGAGCTTTGGCTTCACTGCTTTCACAAAAACAATATTTAGAACTAGAATATTCGTGAGCAAATTGAATGGGTCATCTGTTAGTATTAAAAAACTCAATAGCACTTGAAATATGCAAAAACGATGACATTTATTTTCATACAGTTTCAACAGTTGCAATAAAGTGCTTCCAGTATTTTCAATGCTTTTCAAAAAAATATATACACATTGCTAAGTACCTTATAAATTAGACCTACCCCAGTCCAGTGCACCAGTCACTAATAACCCCTGCGCTCCGCTAGTATGGCTTCCTTAGGGGGTATGGTTCTATAACCCCTTATACCTATTTATATACAAAGTGCATGTGCTAGTCAATTAAAATTACATTAAATTAAGCAACAAACCTGACAACCCTGCTCCTTTAAAGTGACAGCATCCTATCCTGTATTAAGTATGCATCCATGCATTTTAAATATTTTAAACATTTTAAATATTTTAAGGATTTTAAACAAGAGCTGAACATTTATTACCAAGTGTTAAAATGCTTTCATACATAACAATTAACATTACTCCTAGTCTGAATAATTTAAATTAGTAGCAGCAAAATCACCATATATTAATATATTAAACTTGCTTGCTATTCACTTTAGTATGCAACAGTATATAAATACATATATTGTAATACTACATTTAGCACTTACTAACTTTCACAATAAATCATTCAGAGTAATTAATTTAGTTCAGAAGATGTTCTGCTGTTTCTTTTTTCAGATCTGTTTCTCTTGATTCAGCTCTTAATGCTCTTTATCTGTAGGTGCTGCCATGAATTTCATAAGTTGCACATTTAATCATAACTTTGTACAGTTCTTTTCTAGGGAGACGAAGAACATATATCAGTAAATAACCTTCTATTACCATGTCACACAATCAATCTGTCCTCAAAGCTTAAACAATTCTCTACAAAAAAACATGTATCATCAATCATAAATATGGTTTCAGGTCCAATATATTATTTAGACCTTTTGGTTTTAAACTCTTCAACTTCCATATCCAATAAATGTCATGTTGCTGCAACTTTGTTTTTAATGACAAATTGCTTCTTTTATCCTTTTTCCTAATACATTCCAAGCCTATAAATTTAATTCTTGCTGGATTTGCATTATGTTTCAGCACAAAGTGTGTTGCTACAGAACTGTTTGGATTCTGATTTCTAATATTGCCAATATGTTCTTGTATTCTTAATTTTACCTTACGTTCTGTCATGCCCACATACAACATGTCACAAGGACATACCAGAACGTACACAACATGTGTAGTGCTGCAAGTAATGCATTCATTTATTTTAAACTTCTGTGCATTTACTGGATGAAGAAATTCTGCACCTTCTATACCAAACTGACAGATGTTGCAGTTTCTACATTTTCTGAAGCCCTGTGGGGGTGGGGATACACAGGTTGCACCAATTGTATTATTTGATTCAATTATGCTATACGCTATTTTGTTTTTAATACTTTTTGCCCATTTAAAAGAAATTCTGGGTTTAGCTCCTACACTTTCAACCAGTCTTGAATCGTTTTGTTAAAACTGGCCAATATCTATATATGAAACTGCCTATTTTACCAGCAAGTGAATTATATTCTATGCAAAATGTAATGGCTTCTTTTCAGTCTCTTGTTTTTTTAGGAATTAGGAGATCTGTCCTGTCTCTAGGTACTACTTTCTGTCTCACTTCTTGTAAAAAATTCCAGTCATAACCTCTCTCAGAAATACCTTGCACCATCTTATCTGCTTCAATTTCAAAATCACTTTGCACACTGCAATTGTGCCTTGCATGTAACATCTGATTGTAAGGCAACAACTTTTTAAGCTTTGCAGGATGTGCACTTTTATAACGTAAATAAGAATTACATGCAGTATCTTTCCTATTGGTGTCAAAAAGAACCTCCGGTGCTTTGATTACCCATCTGATTGTTAGCATTAACTTTATCGGCAATCTCCCAGCCACTGCTGCCAACTGTAGTGCCACCCTGTATGCGGATGATCTGGTCATCCTGCCACACTCCTGGGACATTGGGACTCTCAACCTTCAGTTGTTGAGGACTTTAAGAATATTCAGTCCTGGGTAACATCTCACAAGCTGGTCCTCAACCTAAAAAAAAACTCAGGCCATGCTGTTTGGGTCATCGGCCAAGATCAAGGCCTCCCCTGCCCCTCTGTGTGTCAGTGGTGAAGATGGTGCTCCCTTTCTAACCACAGATTCCATCAAATACTTTGGGGTGACACTTGACCCCCAACTTGACCCGGGGTGTCACATCCTAAATGTTTGCTGAACCATAAACTGTAAACTGGGTCTTGCCTACAAAGCAAAGGAAAATCTGACATCTGCTGCTCATCTGGCATTAGCCAGAGGTGTGCTGCTCCCTTCATTTAGCTACGGCCTTCTCCAATTTGCTCACACTTCCAAGGTTCACCTTACTCGGTAGCACATGACCTACAATAGTATCTATCACTTTGTCCTGGCTGCCCCTCGACTCACCCATCACTGAGAATTATACGACAAACTTGGTTGGCTTTCCCCAGCAAATCACTTGAACTTTGGGCTTGGCTGTTTTGTGGGTAAAGTGATCAGAACTGGCACCCCTCCAGGGCTAGCACAGCTTCTCATGCCTGCTGACTCCTGCTCCTACTCCCTCAGGTCTCAGGGTCTTGGGGTGCTCAAAGTCCCTTTTACTCGTACCCTTATGGGGGATAGGGACTTCACTACAAGTGCTCCTAGGCTATGGAATTCCCTTTCTGCCCATGTTCGTTCCTTCACCTCCCACTTGTGCCTCTGGAATTCCCTGTGGGAGCACCTGAAGCTGACCTCTGCGTGTGAGTGTCCTAAGCCACCTTAATCATGGTCTCTGAAATGGACTCACACTGGGATGTATGTGATTTGCTTGATTTAAATACTCAGAAACTAACTGTTTCTGTGGGTCTGTTAATGGTCACTCGTACACTGTGATTACTGTCCCGCCATTGAATGACCTAGACTATTTATTTTGTGTGTGTGTGTGTGTGTGTGTGTGTATATATATATATATATATATATATATATATATATATATATATCTGCTTACTGTAGACTATGTATGTTAGCCTGTTCTTTTGAATCAATGTACACAGCTCTACTCATTGCTATGAACTCTGTTTAAACCTGTATCTTCATTGTATTCTCCTGGGTCATACCTGAAAATAGGCATATAACTTGTCTAGTGTACCTACCTGGTCAACAAAAGCTAAATAAATAAACAATTATTGCCTTCAGCATTCACATGAAATGACACAGAATGGGATTGTTTACTCTGGCTGGATTTTCTTCTATTCTGACTTTGATTCCTATTGCTTGATCTCCCCCTGCTTTAGCTGCAATTGTATTCATCTTGTGGCCAATTGTAGCATGTACCTTTCACTTTATCACCTTCGTCTCTGGTTAACTTGCTTTGTTTTCTAGCAATTAGCTTTGTATCGTAAGCTTCATGTCTATCTTTCAAGTCTTTATCAAACTCATGAAAAAGAGGGTCCTGAACAAGGTCATTACATTTATTCTTAGCAACCTGTCGTTCTGAATTAATTAATTGGTGTTTTTTTCAAATCAGCCTTAATGATTAATTTAATGAACACTTTGTGCATATTTTAGCCTCCTCTTCCAATTCTTTCTTAAATTCAAATGTGACAATTCCACCAGATGGAGTCCTTAACACCTTTAGACCTCTTGGAAATAATTCACATTCAAGGTAGGTTTCCAATGTAGATATATTGTATGATATATGAATTTCTTTAAACAAAAGTTTCTCCAATTCAAAAAAATAATCACTTAACCAATCATTAATTTGGTCATTATCTGATGCACTTGCCTCAGTTCTTTCATTTGAATCATTGTTAATTTTTTACTTCCCTTGTGCTAATGTTTCAAGTTTGCAAAATGCAAATGGTTCTTTATTAGCACATCCATTTGCTGTGTTACTATTTTCAGCCGGTTGACTCATAGCGACCAGATTTAATTAAATTGATCTTTCACTTTTTGGTTTAACTTTATATGGGAAAAAATAAGGAAAAAACTGCAATTTTATAAAAAACTGAAAAGCACGGTCAAAGGTTGTTGCATAATTACTGCTAGTGGCTGATGACTTATTTTGGATTGACCCTGCTAGTAGCAACAAATCCAACAAGCCGTGGAAACAACATTTACAAAAATAAAAGATATGCGCATACTATATTGCAAGGCTGCTCAACCAGGAGAGCTTCGGCTTCATTGCTGTCACACAAACAATATTCAGAACAATGCATACCCAATACACAATGTAGATGCCTACAGTAAATAATGTTCTCTAATGCATGGAGGCTTTGAGCTGTTTCTGGGAGAGTATACAAATGGAAGTGATGCCAACATGACTTTACATTCATTCACGTGCATTGCAAGTGGCACAAAGTAAACCAGCATCAGAGAGCAGTTTCATTTATGTAGCTAATTCTGGGTCGCCCTTGAAAAAAGGACCTCTGGTCTCATTGGGCTCACCCAGTTACCAAAATGCCATAAATAAATAGGTGGTGTGGTTCTCTCTTCTTTTTTAGTCATAACCGAGTCAGCAAAATAATGCTGACCACTGAAGCCTTTCATCCCTTTATGTCAACTTGTATTCCCTCATTTACTTCATATTATTCACTCCTCTTGCTGCTGCTTTAACCTTCTTTCCTCTAGCTCATTTTTTTTTACTTGAATTAATAATAATATGTTGCTGTTTTATTTTATAGCAGTGACCCAACTTAGTGCCAGTCTTCTCCCATCTATCAGATAAGTAGTATTTTGTTTACATGTCCACTACATACCTGTATTTTATGGAACTTTGTATCCTTTGTGAACCGTTTCATTGTTTTTATTTTACAGGTGCCTCTCCATCAGGATCTGGATCCCAGACAAGTAAATATGTACTTTTGGATTTTAAAAGACAGATTGTGGGCTATAACAAGTTACAGCTGCGTCCAGTAAGGTAAATTGTTAAGATTACACTGATTGTATTTTAGACTTTATAGTTCATTACCTTAGTGTGGCAATGGTCTTTTTTTCATAATTGAAATTTTTTCAGGTAGTCCAGTTTGGGAGGGAAGGGATCATAAATCCAGCCAAACAGATTGCCAGTTGATCACTTCCACTTCCCGGTCCTCCAGCCCTGCCTCCCTTGCTCAGATGTTCTGTGAGGTTTAACCAGGAAGAGCATAGTGTCATGTCCCATAGGAGTGAAGTGTTTTCCACATTTTATAGCATCCTGTGATAAACAAGCATTTGTAAATGCTGAATGTTTGCTTGCTGGCATTGGCATTGGTAGTGTAGAAGTTACAGAGCTGCATAATAGGAATGGCAGCGTAGTATTGAAGTGAAGCCAACCCCACCACCACCCTGCAGAGAGTGACAGGCATTGGGGTGTGCCTTTGGGTCATCAGGCATAACGACCACACCATTTCACCACACCCTACCCTGCAGACACTGACAAGTGTCACGATGTGCCTTGGGGTCTTTGGCCCTTATGCGCACTCCATCCCATCAGGACATATGGTGAGATGGGTGCGGTATAGGAGAATGGGTTGAAGTCTGGGCCCGAAGAGTCTGAGGCACACCCTGATGCCTCTCACTGGCTGCAGGGTGTGGGTGGGGGTGGAATGGTATGAGCATGACAGGCAAGAATCCCAAGTCACATCCCTGATGCCTGTCATTCTCTACAGGGTGGGGCGTTATGGTCGGAAACCCTAACGCCTCAGGCATTCATTGGTATTTTCACTCCAAATTTTCAACATTTTTTTGTGACCCCCACCTCATGAACAGTGGCAATATCAGTTTGTTAGCTGAAAGCTGCTTTTGCACAGTGACTATGGCATTTGGCACCACTGGTGCAAAAACACATTCCGAACAGGATGTGAAAAATGACAGCAGTACTGTTCATGGGAGGTGTAAAAAATGGCAATGTTGAAAATCTGCTGTGAAAATCTTTAAAAAACTGGTGAAGTCACGAGCGTGCATAGAAACTGTGCAACGCACACCCATAATGTAACTAGTTTGGGGATTTTTTTACAGCAGATTGTTAATACAGGCACTTTGGGACCTCCGATCATGAACAGTGTCAGTGTGTTTTTCTTTATCTGTCCCGAACAATGATTTTCCACGGCGACCATGCATTTCTGTGCTGAAAGTGTGAAAACACATTTTGGCCATGTTGTGGAAAATGACAGCTGTACTGTTCATCAGGAGGTGTGGAAAAATGCCACTGGTGAAAATCTGGACTGAAAATATTACAAATTCATGAACTTACGTGGGTGCATGGAAACTGAGCAATGCTCACTCGTAACACAGTCATTTTATGGAGTTTTGTCACCAAATTTTCAACATAGCCATTTTAAGACCTCTGCTCATGACCAGTGTCACTGTGATTTTCTTAATCTGTCCCAAACATTGCTTTCGCACACCGACTGAACCATTGTGCGCTACATGTGCGGAAACACATTTTGGGCGAGATGTGAAAAATGGTAGCTGTACTGCTCATAAGGAAGTGTGGTAAAATGGCACTGTTGAAAATCTGGTGTGCAAATATTACAAATTCGCAAACTTGCCAGCGTGCATAGGGACTGCGCAACATGCACTCCTAAAACAGTCATTTTTGGGAATTTTTTTACCAAATTTTCAACATAGTCATTTTAACACCTCTGCTTATGATCAGCATCACTGCGATTTTCTTAATGTGTCCCATACATTGATTTCACACACTGACTGCGCCATTGTGCGCTACATGGGCAGAAACACAGTGTGGGCTAGATGTGAAAAATGACAGCTGTACTGCTCATAAGGAGGTGTGGTAAAATTGCAATGTTGAAAATCTGGAGTGAAAATATTGAAAATTTGCGAACTTACGAGCATGCGTAGGAACTCTGCAATGCACGCTCATAAAACAGTCATTTTTAGGAATTTTTTCACCAAATTTTCAAAATAGCCATTTTAAGACCTCTGCTCATGAACAGTGTCACTGTGATTTTCTTAATGTGTCCCATACATTGATTTCGCACACTGGCTGCGCCATTGTGTGCTGCACGGGCGGAAACACATTTGGATGAAATGTGAAAATGATAGTTGTACTGCTTATAAGAAGGTGTGGTAAAATGGCAATGTTGAAAATCTGGAGTGAAAATATTGAAAACCCGTGAACCTAAGAGCGTGCATAGGAACTGCACAACGCACACTCGTAAAACAGTCATTTTTAGGAATTTTTCCACCAAATTTTCAAAATAGGCTTTTTGAGAGCCCACCTTATGAACACTGGCAGTGTTATTTCATTAATCATTCTGGAAAGGTGATTTCACACAGTGGCTGCGAAATCACCCTTTGGGCCTGAGTAACACCAAGACAGTGACAGCATTCATGAGAAGGGGTCCCAAAAACCCTATGTTGAAAATTTGGTGCAAAACTTCCAAAAAATGCCTGAGATATGCAATAAAGTTGAAAAAACCATATCTATCCCATTATACAGCTTACCGGCATTTCCTCAGTTCCTGGTCGGCTTTGAAGAGTGCAGACATGTTCCCAGTCCGCCGAAGAGCGTCGCGTCGAGCTCCAGAGGTAAGTATGGGGTGAGGGGTGTGGGGAGGCAGGGGTGCACAGTGGAGTGGGCGTGGGTGGGGGCAGAACTGGCGAGAGACCGTTTTCAATTTTCAGGTTTTGTTTTTATGCTACGAAGCGGGACATTTGCCACGCTGGGGTGGGCTCCCAGTGTGGCAGAAGGATGGCTGGGGGAGCATGGAGCCAACTGGGGATTGGGTACCCCCATCGGCTATGGCATCTGTTGCCATGCTGGGGTGGGCTCCCAGCGTGACCCTGTACTCGGGAGGGACACAGTGGAGCCGGTGAGGTTGGGCATCCCAGCCAGCTGCTCGTGTGTAGCCACACTGGGGTGACCCAGCGTGGCATATGAAACTATGTTTAGGGGGCGCAGCACAGCCCGGCCGGGGATTAGGCACCCCCGTCAGCTATACAGTGTGTGCGTTGGGGGGGACAGCGCGCAGCAGATGTGTGTGTGTGTGTGTGTGTGTATGTAGATGGAGCGCGCATGAGCAGGTGATATCTGATCGCTGCTCACTGAAGCATAGCTCCCCCTTTCAACTGTAGGCCACTGCATTTTGGAGCTGTCATAGACAGCTCCAGCAGGCATTGGAGAACTGCGGCCGTGCCTGCAAACACACTGACTGAATTGGAAGAGGGCTAACACACCTCCGAAAACTCCGATGATGGCACTATGTTTCTTGTACATGCGTGCAAGCAAACATAAAAATGAAAGCTACTACTTGAGTAATAGGGGCTGGGCCAGTGGACCAGGAAGTGGAAGGGATCAACTGGCTATTTATTCAGCCTGATTCCGTTCCCTTCCCACCTGAACTGGACTATCTGAAAAACTCTAACTTATGCAGGAAAAGACTACTGTCACAGTAAGGTAATGGACTATAAAGCCCAAAATGCAGTCTTAGAAATTTCTTTTAAATCCGGATCATAGAGTCACTAACCAAGCAGCATTTTGCTAAGGATTACCATATTTAGCTACAAAAAGCATACAGTTTTTATCTAAAAGTTGGCTACCCCTGTGGAAACAATGGCTACCACTTCAGTTCAAATACAGTAACTGCTTCGCTACTGCAAGTCCACAAGTGGCAGATCAAGATTTTATTAATGGTAACAGTAGATTATGTTACAAGGCTGCCACTGTTATGTACAATAGTAGGCTATTTCTGGATTCCTTTCAGCATAAACACATATTTTTTTATATGCTATTGTGTGTTATGGTCGATACCCTTACTCAAACCTTCAACTCAGTGGGGCATCCCATGGTGTTGAATTGAACAACTTCAAAGGCTGCTGGGAAAATTGCAAGGAATAGTGTTATAGATGTCACCACTGCTGTGTATGATTGCACCACTTTTTTTGTGTGTGTCAGAGTAGGGCAAGGCAATTTTATTTGTACAGCACCTCATCCTTAAGGTTCACGGGGTTTCACAGTTGGGGTATACACAAAAGATTGTTAAGGCATTCAAGTAAAAATATTTAACTTTATACCAAAAGAAAGAATCTGTTAAACACCTTTCTGGCATATGTTTCTGTAAGTATTATTTGTATACACTAATAGCACTGTAGATACAATGAAACTGGACTGGTGGCATTTGTCACTATTCTGGCTGCTTTTCCAGCAGCCTTTTCAGTCACTTGATAAGTCACCATGGTGCCCCTTGCTAAGTTCTGGGTTCACCACAAAGGATCACATAGGCTGTCCTAATAATGCAGCATTGGGGAACTGCTTGCTATGCTGGCAACCCATATTTGCACCATGAACTTGGTTAGTTGTTGCTGTTGGCAGAAGGCTGGTAAGGTGCCCACAAGTATGCTCCTAGCCTTTGGAGAGAAGGTTAGAGCTGACTGCTCCATAGCTGCTTCCTGCTGACTACCAGGCACAGGGTACAACAACCTTATACAGCAAAGTTGCTCCCATGCCTCAGTATTCATGTGCCTGTGAGCCCTGGCTGATTTTGTCTTGGATAGGAAGGTAGAAAATGTGAGTGGCCAGCAGGATGAAACTCTGGAACGCATGGTCCCATGTCCGCTTTACTGTTCCTGTGCCCAGCTGTACTCTGGATGAGAAGGTGGTAGTACCCACCTGACTATAGGCCCTGCCATTTGACAGCAGAGTAAATGGCAGTGACAGGGCTGAGCGGCCACCGTTGGACCCTAAGGTGTGACAGCATGCTCCTGGAGTATTGAGAAAAAAAGACAGTGCCTCTCGTATTAATAGGTGGCAGAGTATTAAAATTGTCTTTATGCTGTATAGGATGTAGAAACAGCCTATTAAGATAGATTACAGTGGGAGCCTCATTGCATAATCCATTGCTGACAACCTTCAAAGGTTTAAAGGTTTGACTTTTTTTTCTGTTCTGTTTTATCCCCATCCTATGCTTCTGTTTTATCCCCATCATATGCTTATCTCCTTCCTCTCCTAGCTTCAGCCAGTATCAAATGTGCCCATCCATCCTTATGCTGGTCTCCACAAGACTTCCAGAAAAACTTCGGAAAAGCTGCCCCCCACCACCACTGTGACACTGCAGTCAGGAGTGCTACTGAGCATCAAACCACACTGAAGTGCATAGAGGTGTTGATTCAGTCTGCTAATTACCATAATTCATACACACTAAAAAAGCAATGCAGCACTGCTTCAGGCAGTGTTACTGATCCAAGAACACTGCTCATTGCAGTGCATTTTCCAGTGTGATTATAGTGCCAATTAACATAATTCATACACACTGTACCATCACTGCATGTACACCAACATAACCCTGCAGGTACACTGATTAACCACTCATGGAGAACAGACTGAAATGAAGTGCACAGGAAGTGTACACTGCTACAGTAACACTGAAATATCACTTTGTAGTGACTTTTTGAACACTTCACTTCCCTCTGGGTGTGTATTAGTTTGCATAGGCACATGGTACTTGTTAGAGCTACAGATCAGCACTGTACTGAGTGTGTGTCTGAATATGGCAGTGGCTGCACCAACAGAGTATAAGCTGTTTGGCCCTAGTCATATTAGCAAGCTGCTGTTTGACTATCTCTGTCCTAATGTTTAATACCACTGTTCTTGTGACTAATTGTGAACTAGCACTTACAAGACACTGCTCCCAGACCTTATGGGACAATAAGTGTTTAAAAGCAGCTTACAATACCAATGAAAACTTGGGGATAGCATTATTTAAAGGGTTACTCCTTTAATTATTTTAAGTCTAAAAAGAATGCTAACGCAGACTTAGAAAGCAGATGAGGATCACAATGTGCCAGACAAGAGAAAATACCAATATTTAATAGAGTAAAAAGATAAAGATACAAAAGTTTCAGTGAACCTGAATGGCTGCTTAAAGCAATACGATGACATGGCAGGGACATGGTGTGTGATGGATGGCCGTCATGTTAGCATGTACAGTCGGACAGTTGCTCAGTCTTCCACGTTCACGCACCCTGCACTTTGTGAATATGAGCATGCAATTGCAATTAATTTATTTTGAGCTCTGTGGGCACTTGCCTTTCTCTATGCTTTGTGGTCTGTAATGATACATCCCTCACAATCAGTCATGATACTGGGGATCCATAGGTTGCATGTATCCTTTATCTATTTCCAGTATGGACAACAGGTCTACTGCCACTCAGGAACCTCATAACATTAAGACGCCATACATCTTCTGAGCTGTCTCGTTGAGCAGAACTTTATATTTATTTCTGTTTTTATCTCCCACTTAGTCAGCTTCCTCCTTTTGCTATTCTTTCTGGCAGGTTCAAGACTTCTCCCCATTTAGGTCTTTGGCCCTGTTTCCCTCGCCCTAGACAGTTATGCTGATCCCAGCCAGAACTCCCAAGAACCTTTCCTTATGGCGGAGCCTGGACCATGGCACAAGAGTGGAATGTTTGTTATCAGTAGGGGTAGCAAAGAAGAGCTAGGGGCAGTACTGTTCCCCCTGACTGAGATAAATAATTTCCCTGGTTTTCTCCCATTCATTTTTCCAGCACAGTGGCCCTCAGTACCATCCTGTGTGTGTGGGAGGGGGCGCAACATTGTTTGGTAACCCATGGCTTTAATGCTCCCAACTGGCACAAAGGGAACTCTGAAGCACTGGAACAGGTATGTCCCACTGAGCCTTAATGCACTGCTTCTATAGGGCATCTTCACTACCTTCCAGCTGAGAAATAGAGTCAGGCCGATAATGGGAACCCAGGTCTCTCATATGGTGGTGCAGCATACCTTGACACAACTGAGCTGGGTAAGTAAGCAAACATTTTGGTAAATAATTTTTTATACAACAGGTGTGAGAATAAATTTGACTAGATAAACCTGTTACTTTTGACAACATGAGCAAAATAAATTAAGATGGTCTCTGAGAGTACTTTGCTCATTTTGGCCACACTGGGCATGCTCAGATATTTATTCCTACGTGTGAGATGCCATGTATTTTTTTAACATACTCTTGGATGCTGTTGTGGATCACAGTTTATAATTTGTACTTTTGTGCCTTTTATAAGGTTTTCCCATTTCTATCACACAACCAGCTAAACACCTTTTGTATAAATCGATTATGACATGGCTTGCCTTAACATATAATTTTTAGCCCGTGTCTGTCTGTATTTTCTTATGCTCCTTGTTGTCTTCATTTGAGAGTACTTGTCTATTACTATCTCACTTCTGACTTCACCACTTATGATAATCATCAGACCAATACCCTGTCCTGAAAGTAAAAATGATAGCTTAACTCAGGCCACGTCATAACCCTTATATAGTCACTGAATCCAGTGACATAAGTCAGACGTTGGTTCTTATTCTGCCAAATGCCTTTGTTGTGTAGCTGCTGTTATACTGTTCTACAGCTGTGCCCTTTTGTCATCCCAGTCTCTGCAAAGTGCATTATCCATGTTTATTAATGGCATTTCAATCAAAAGCTGCATTATCTCTTAGCCATTACCCTTGTGCCTGTCAGCTAATTGAGACATGAGAAAGACATGTTAATTTCACATTAGCACAACTCTTGACAAATGACCATTATTATGCAGCGGTCTCCAGGAACATCACAGTGAACTGTATCATGTTAATCCTTTCTTCGACTCCAGCAGTTATTCACTGATGTCATGTGTGAAGAATGCAGTCAGTTTTAAGTTTTTCACGTATACTTGGAACCATACTTGGATTTTATAGAATGGACAGAAGGCATGTGATCATATTACCCATCCCCTGCTCTAGCAGGTCACTTTGCTCCCATAGTTAAGTAGGTACTTATCAACTTTGGTCTTAAAGATGTTAACACTTTTGGCTTCTGCTATATTCCTTGGAAGTCCATTCCATAATGGAATGATTCTTTGAGTGAAAAAAAGTCTCCTATGTTTCTTTTTTGGAAACGTCAACATTAGTTGGTAATCATGGCTTCTAAGGGAAATAAATCTTTTATTAAACTGTAAGTCCAAATTGTTCATTAACTCTGTATCCCTAGAGATTTTGTACATCTCAAGATCACCTCTAGTGCTTCTGAGTTCCAGAGGGTACAAGTTCAAGCTTCCATAAGAGATTCATATACTTGTTGTTGGGGGAGTTATATACCCTAGTTGACAAGGTACTGCAAATAACTCAAAGACCCAGCAAAGAAAAACAAGAGTGGGCTAGAGCTAGGGCAACGTCTGGATTTGCTCATGTTAGTTAGTTGTAAGTTAGTTAGTTAGTAGTTAGTTAGTTTTATTTACAAAAGAACCCCAGAACGAATAATAATAATATTTATTTATAAGGTGCCTTTCAAATATCAAGGCACCGTACATTAAAACAATCATCAGATAATAAAAAAAAGATATAAAACAGTAAAACAATAAAATCCATTATATTTCTGGAAATGCCAATATCCACAAAAATGATTTCAGTGCCTGCTTAAAGCCCCCAATGGTCGTACACTCCCGGAGCTGATGAGGTAGAGAATTCCAGAGGGTGGGGGCTGCAAAAGCAAAACCACAGGCCCCAGAAAATTTCAGAATAACCCTCGGAATCTCCAGCAACCCCTCTTCAGCCAAGCAGAGCTGTCGCACAGAGCTGTAGGGAATCAGGAGCTCTTTCAAATAGTCAGGACCAAGACCATGTAGGGCTTTTTTAGGTCAACAAGCCTACTTTAAAGGTGATCTGCCACTGAATCGGCAGCCAGTGCAGATTGCGCAGCACAGGGGTAATGTGCAAACTCCTAGGAACCCCTGTCAGTAACCGTGCAGCAGCGTTCTGCACTAGATGCAGGCAGTGGATATCAACCCCAGGAAGCCTGAGATAAAGGGAGTTGCAGTAGTCAAGCCAAGAGGTCACAAAGGCCTGGACCAATACCGGCAGGTCACTGGACAGAACAAGGTGCTTGACCCTGGCAATATTCTGAAGATGGTAAAAGGCCGATTTGATGACTACTGACACCTGATGATGAAGTGTCAGCCCATCATCAAGCACGACTCCAAGGTCAAGCACCCATTCAGAGGTAAGGATCTCTTCGCCCCCCAGATATATTCCAGAGGCCTGATCGACCCTCAACCTCTCTATCTTGTGACCCAGGTCCACCACCATAACCTCAGTCTTTTCTGCGTTCAATTTCAACCAGCTTGAATTCATCCAGTGTTGGATTTCAACTAGACAGTTATTAAATACTGAGAGTGCACTAGCCTGGTCAGGAGCAAAAGACAGGTATAGCTGGGTATCATCAGCATAACAGTGAAATAGCAGCCCATACCATCTTACAATGTCTCCAAGGGGTAGCATATACACTGTAAACAACATGGGAGACAGCACTGAACCCTGAGGAACCCCACAGGACAGAGAGAAAGGATCGGAGGAAAAAAACTCAGACACAGCTCTCTGTGTTCTACCAGCAAAGAAAGAAGAAAAACATCTGAGCACTGTGTTTGACAGGCCACAGATGGACCTCAGGTGATCGAGCAGCACCCTATGGTCTACAGTGTTAAAGGCTGAGGAGAGATCAAGGAGAACCAAGATGGAGCGGTTTCTCCAATCTCTCGCCATCAGGTGATCATTGAGCACCCGAACCAGAGCAGTCTCAGTACTGTGCCTTTTACGAAAACCCGACTGGAGAGGTTCATAGACATTATGGATGGTCAAATGGTTCTCCAACTGGACTGCCACTACTTTCTCGATAACCTTACCTAAAAAGGGAAGGTTCAAGATAGGTCTGTAGTTGCCAAAAATGTCCGGATCCAATGAAGCTTTCTTCAGGAGAGGTGTCACCATCGCCTCCTTCAGGGTGCTTGGAAACTCACCCGATTTCAAGTAGCACCAGACAATTTGAACCAAGACTGGTCCAATGATCTCCTAACAACCCAAAATCAGGGAATTTGGGCCTGGATCTAAACTACAGCACGTAGGGTGCATCCCCTGGACAATCCTCATAACGTCTTAGACATCTGGCAGGTCAAAAGAACTACAGGAAGTACAGATAATGATAATGATAATGATAATGATAAGAAGTAGTGGCCAAACAGTGACCAACCGCATCACCCATAGGGTGAGTCAGACAGATTTCCGACCTGATATCGGCCATCTTATTTGCAAAGAATTGAGCAAGCTCATCACACTCGGTTTGTGAAAAAGCTTGCTGCATCTGCAGACAGGTTGGGTTGCACAACCTGTCCACAGTTTAGAAGAGCTGAGCCAGTCGATTCTGAGTGACAGCAATTTCCCTGGACAGGAACTCTGCCTTCTTATGGGAAGTCGCTGATTGGTAGAGCCGATAATGCTCCTCCAAACTAAGGTGGTCGATTGCCAGAGCAGATTTCCACCAATGACGGTCTCACCTATGACCCACATGTAGCAACTCCCTCAAGAACCTGTCAAACCAACAGGCTTGAGGGTGGAGTGAGAAGGGACGAACATGGGCAGGAGCTATCAAGTCCAGGACTGAGGAAATGGCATTATGATAAGCCCGAACCAACAACTCTGGACTTGAGCTGGCATCAGAGAACTCCGAGAGGTCAATCACCACCGTCAGGTTTTCAGGGCACACATCCCGTAAAGGGCAGTAGCTGACCATCTCCACAAAGGTAGACCTATGAAGGGGGGGGCATGAAAATCGAACCTCAGTGCAGTAATCGGACCAATTGACCGGTTCCACCCCCAAATCAGATGTCTCGATCCACAGGAGGAAGACCAAATCCAGGGAATGACCTCGATTATGGGAAGCTGAGGAAACAATCTGAGTGAAGCCCAGTGATATCATCTGGAGGAAGTGCTGGCCAAATGAAGAGAGTTAATTGTTGACCCAGGCATTGAAGTCACCCAGGGCCATCACTCTGGGTGACTCCAATGCCATGTCGGTGGCGAAATCTGCCACTTCCTGCAGGAATTGCTTCTCATCCCTGGGTGGATGGTAGACGAGAGCTAACCTGCAACCCAATCCAGCTACCACAGTACATTCAAAGGATTTAGTCTCCTCAACTGGAATGTCCGTGAGGCACAATTCGGCCCAAAATCAGACCGCTATCCCCCCGCGATCCTATTTTGGGAGGTGGATCACCGACTACCTGGCAGGAATTGCTGCCTCCAAAATGGGGCCAGCACTTTCATCCAGCCAGGTCTTGGTGATGCATGCCAGATCAGCTGTTCCAACAAAATCTGCAATAATTGCAATTTTGTTCTTGATATATCTGGCATTGCATAACACCACCTGAGTTGGACGGGGTTCTTGAGTCGTCCCAACTAAATGCTCATCTAAAAAGATGGTGCCCTTGGGTATGGGGACTAGACATGGGTCACCATGTTCCAGGCTTCATTTTGCCCCAGGGAGTCTCCTGGCCCTAACCACCCCTATGCAAGAGCTCCCCTCTTTTGAGCTCCTATGTCCATGCCCTCCACCACATTCACACCCCCTTCTCCTATGAACAATGCCCAACTCCTGACAGCGTTGATAAATAACAAAGGGCAGAGGAAAAGGGGAGAACAGACGGAGGGCATGGAGAGAGGAGGCCGAATAGCATAAGACCGAGGGGGCTGGCAGACACATTCGACCACTCAAAAAAACAAATTAGACAGCAAAATCGCAGAAAATTACCCAAAACAAGTTGCAGTATACCCCAAACTTCTAAAAACCACAAAATACAGCTACTACGTTAAATAAACAATAAAACAGCACTTCCCTACCCCCAGAACATTCTCACTGCTCAGAGGAGGAAAACACTAAAAAATTAACAAACATCAATAAGAAAAGAAAACAAAATATAATCAGAAAATAGAAAAAAAAAACAGCTGGTATAAATCCTTGTAGTCCTCTCACTACTGCACAGGATATTTAAAGAATTCCTCAGGGATAACCCCTTGGTAACAGTCTTTCCAACAGTAATGACAGAAGTCCTGAATAATAATGTAGTTAAGTCCAGACCTATGTGACAGTTTTTCCTACAGTAATAGTGCAAAAATCCTTTAATAATACCACAGTTTAACCCTAGACCACTGATACTCCCACTATCAGGGTCAGTGGTAAAATGGCACTCTCACTGCCAAAGAATAAATTAATTTTGAACTTGCAGAAATGCATAATAAATACGTTAAAATGAAACTTAAAAGTCAAACCAGTAACAGGAACAGGATCAAGAGCCGGAGGAGGACCAGAACCACTATTCAGGGTTAGATCAACTCTCGAAAATCTGGCCCATGGTCCATGTCCAGGCAATGTCAACTACTCTCGGACCCCCAATGGAACCCAAACTATTCGGTCCCCTGGGAGACACAAGGGCCAAGGCACCAAAACCGCCAGCTACCCGGCTGGTAAAGTACCGGCCCCAGAGCTGCCGCAGACCAGTCCGCAGGCCTCAGCCAGTTCGGGCCTATTTATTCACAGTGAATTGAGCCGCTAATCCCCTAAATCCATTTCCAAGGGGTCAGACAATGATAGCCCAAAGAAGTTCCCAGATTTCAGGAACAGCTCAACAGTTTCAGTTGCACAAGCAGGAATAATCCAATTCCAGCAATTTGGATGGATATATCCAGAGGCAGCAATCCTTATATCCAAATCCTTGGGGTTACCCCCATCAGATGGCCCCTGACAACACTGACCAATCCACAGACTCAAAATCCCCAGTCACACATTTACAGCATCCCAACAATCTTGAGAACACTGTAGTGGCACAGGGGGAAAACGGTCCATACAGCAATCAATCCTGCTCCCCGGTGACTCCGAAAGTCCTCCTCACGTCTCCTCATTCTTCGGGGAGTAAGCCATGCAACAAATAATCAGTCACCGGCTCACTCCACAACACAGTTCGCTCTTTAATATAGTACAGCACAGCACTGGTTCACCCCCACAGCGCAGCACAGCATAAAATCACTGTTACCGAAAAACTGAAAACAAAATAAGGCACACAAAATAAAATAAAAGTAAAAAGCAAAACAAACCGTCTCTAAATAAGGAAATAACTTAAATAAACAAAAATAACTAAGTAAAAACCAAAAACGGGAGCTGCAGCTAACAGACAACCGGCCGCACACCCAGCGCGGCGGCCATCTCACGATGCATGGGTTATCTCTGAGGATATTTGCCATACAGCCAAGTTTTAAAGGAAACACAACTGCACATACTCCAATAATGTAAAGCATCATGGGAAATATATGCAAATTCCTCATGAGAGAATTTAGACACCTCTCATGGGGATTTGCATATGTTTCCCATGACGTTTTGCATTATTGGAGTATGTGCAACTGTGTTTCCTTTAGTTTTATTTGTTCACTGGCTAGGTGCATTGGTTTCAGAGACTGTTTTTTGGCATGACACAAGCCATAAAGATGGCAACATAACAGAGCTGTAGGCAGTGTTGGGTAGTAACTAGTTACTTGTAACTAGTAGCTGTAATCTGATTACTTTTCTAGGTAACTAGTAATAGTATTTGATTACTTTTAAAATAAAGTAATAAGTAACTGTAATGACATTACTTTTCCCTAAAAGTAACTAGTTACTGTAATATAAATAGTAATATAAACAGAATAACAGATGAGCATCCATCTGTTATGGTTGCTGTAATCCATCAAGGGGTTCCTGTGACTTCATAAACCTCAAGAGTAAAGTTCAAGAGGTTTATGACATCACAGAAATCTGAAGATTGTACAGGTATCTTTTCATATTCAGGTTTCAGTGTAAACAAAGGCTGCTCAACTGATTGTGTGCTCGATTTATTACAACATTAGGCTGAAAAAACTGCCTTCTGATAAGCAATGCATGAGCAACCAGTATCTTCACCTTGCACATTGAATGCAAGTTGGCTACTATTTTTTGCCTTTTTTTCCACAATAAAAAGTTTAGGCAACATTTCATGGCTGTGGGGTGCCATTTTTTGTAGACCCGCTGATTGATATTCAGGTTTGCTTAGTCACTGTGTCTCGGTATTATGAACTGCCAGAGGTATGGGGTGGTGTAAACCTATGGCACAACTGGAGCAACGACATGCAGCCTTGTAACATTCTGCCTAGGAAATCTGACCTAATACTGGTTTGCCCTATGTGATCTTTGATCTGACACAGTGGCTATAACTACAGCGTAGACTCATGTATCGCATCACTGCTTTCTAGATGGTTACAGTCTCACTGCATTTGGGTGTTGGGGTTGTTTTTGCCAGTTGTCTTATTACAGAAAATGTTGTTAGGCTAAATGACTCTGGTGAGCTGTCCTTGCACTGGATATCCTTGTACCAATTCATAGAATCATAGAAATCTGGTGGCAGAAAAGGACCCTCTGGCCCATCGCATCTGCCCCTTTTGTCGCAGATCCGGTGTAAATCACTGGCCCCTTCAAAGTTTGAGTATTTCTTTAATCTGTAGAAAATGAAAACGAGTGTACACACATAGCTTTCACCTTTCAGCCTTCCTACTAGGTCTTGTTAATTAGTCCTCACTTAAGGACTCCTCAGTCCATTCACTTCTACTCTGCCTTTTCATACCTATCATCACCTTTTCATTTTCCAGATTCTATTCTTACCTTAACTATTAGCAATTTATAATAATTAGCTAGTGTGTTTTCCCTAAGGAAAACCAGGTTATAATTTGCCATTATAACCTGTGAGTTATAATGACGAACATGCATCAGCTTTCCCTCGGTCAACACATGCACCAGACATAGCTCTTCTCTCCCTTTCTGTAGCACCTCACACCTACACACTTCACTGTGACTGGCATACTGTGGTAAGTTAGCTTGAAAAAGTAAATAACTGGCCTATGTCTAATATTATATCTAAGCTGTAAAAAACAAAGAAAAAAAGGGAAAACAAGATGTTTCAGCAGCGAAGTTCCGACAGTGGACTGCACTGAAACTCTGGGATGGTGGCTGCATGGGGATGTGGCTTTATTTTATGTAACTGTTGTGGTGAAAAAATGCTCCCCAGCAATTATATAAAATAAAACATGGGGAGGTGTGTTTAACTTGAAATTTTACACATACCCCCTTGGTGTCGGATGCTTAAATAAACCCCTCGAACTTCGCTCTTGGGATTTATCTGGCATCCAACACATCGAGTGTTCGTAAAATCTTGTTAAATATGCCACCCCATGTATTATTCTATATTTCTCCTACAGCCTCCCACTATTTTCTTTCCTCACATATATTTCTCTTAATTCCTTAACCTGCTTTTTTTCTCTTTTAGATAATTCTTGAAGACCTATGGATGAAACATCGATTCTAACTCAATTTTCTAATTTCAGCATGCATTTAATATCACCATTTTGTTCTATATCTGTAACACATGCTGTGCAAATAAAAGTCAGACAACATCATTTTATTTGTCAGTTTATTATTAAATATATCATTTTGCAACATTTGATATACAAATTATACTACTTAAGTTCCACTGCATGGTACAGCTAAGAATCGCTATAGGAATTGATTACATTTGTTTGATGGAGCAACAGATGGCCAGTTAATGTACAATTTGTAGATAGCTTGCAACGCCCATGCATGTCGTCAGCTGTGCCCTCTACAGTAGCCACTTCGAACCCCGAGGAAATCAGGGCCAGAATAGCTGTTGTAGGGAAAAAGGCAAGTAGTCTATCTGCAGGCAGAGCTCAGGGCCTATTTCCATCAACACCACATGTGCCAAACTGCCACAGCTGGCCTCTTAAGCTTCCATCCACCCACCTGCCAGGTCTATTACCATCACCCGCCTCATCTCAAAGAAAATTCTCATCAAAGGGGTATGTAACGGAGTGCAACAAGCGTTTTGTGTTGTGTGATAATTTGATTGTAAGTGACACTGTCTGACTTCAGTTGTGGCATACTGGAAGTGGCATAATGGTCATGGCAGACTTAGTTATAATTATAACTATTTGTCTCTGGGGCAGTGGCAAGTCAAGATTCAACTGTTGGAAAGAGTGCTTAAATTTTGTTGGGGTAAGCAGGCATGTGCTGGTGGAATTTATTGTTTGTGATGTGTGCTGGATCTGTGGCTGGCAATGGCAAAGTTAGGATTCAGGCTGCTGTGGGGAAATGAGAAAAGATCACCAAGGCAAGAAAGGGCAGTAGATCTGCAAGGTGGGTTTGTGTGAGTGTAGGGGGAGCTATGGGAGAGTAGAGTTTTATTACAGAAATTTAATGGGGTAGTTGTCGCTCTTGCATAGTCAAGAGGAGAATACAGACTAGATGTGGGAAAGATAGCCAAGTGCAGAAGATGCAGCAGGGTTTCATAGTAAGGATAAGAGATCTGGAGGCTGGAGCCCATTATGAACTCGCCACCATTTCTTTAGTGGTGGAAGTTGTATTTCTTATCTCCCATGTAATGATCTAGATGTTTTTTAACCAGTTATACAGTGTTGCTCATTACAACATGGCATGGTAGAGAATTCCATATTGGTGGTACCCTTTGTGTAAAAAAACCTCTGTCGCCTTAATGTCTTACTAAGGGAACATTGTAACTTGGCCTTGTGTGACCTTGTATTGTTCCTGGGTAATTGTCTTTCAAGACAGATGGTGTCAAGTAACCCTCCATTATGCAGTGCATTATATATGTATATGAGATCTCCTCTTAATAGTCTGCATTCAAGAGAATGTAGATTGTGTGTTTAGTTTATCTTCATAACTATTGTCCGACAAGTTATTAATTTGCCTTCTAGCCCTACGTTGAACTTTTTCAACCATGTTCAAGCCTCCTACTGATGTTGGGGCACAGAACGGAGCACAATACTCCAAATGGGGTCTGACATGGCTTGCATAGAGAGGCGTCATGACCTCAGGTTTTCAACTTTTTACATGCTTATGAATGCATCCCACTATATAGTAACATTTTTTAACTTTTTTTTTGTATGTGTGTGGCAGTGAGGTAAGAGTGGAATATAAAGGGGTGGTTGTGGCTTGCATTGTCAGGATATACAGCTGTATGGGAAAGATCCCCAAAGGCACTGGCAGTCAATGTAGGATGTGTGTGTGTGTGTGTGTGTGTGTGTGTGTGTTGGAGGGTAAGTGTGGGTGTTGTGGAAATGAAAAAGGTCAGGGAGAGCAATGGCTAGCAAAGCCAGGATTCAGCTGCAGTGGGGGAAAAGATTGCAGAGGGTAGCAGTAGATGCAGGGTATGTGTTTGAGTGTTTTTTTTTTAATGAGTTCTTATTTATGGAAATGTAAAGGGACTGTTGGGGCTGACAATATCAGATGGGTACTATGTTATAAATTTACATATTCATTGTCTTTATAATCTGTTTTATTTCTTTAATACACTTCTTGGGGTTTCATGAGCACATAGCTATGCTCAATGAGTAAATACAACCATGTTATCAAACGTAAAATAAAGTAATATGAAACGTAATATGTATTACAGTTACAGTTACTAATTACTTTTTATATAAAAGTAATAAGTAACTGTGACTGATTACATTTATTTGAAAGTAACTAGTAACTATAACTGAATAATTTTTAAAAGTAACTTACCCAACACTGTCTGTTGGCATACAGTTACACTCCAGGACAAATAAATAAACAATTAACAACTACTGGCAGCCAGGACAAGAAATGCAATCCATACAAGACATCAAAAAATACAAAAACAACAATCAGTAGGAGCAGGAGTAAAAAAAAACAGACAACAGGTGCTTAGAAATATGATTAAATAACTACAAGTGAGAAATCCTGCACCAAGTGTCACTAGAGACATATGATGTAATCAGAGGAAGCATTTGCAGGCAGAGTCAGCTAGTAGCTTAGCTTTGTAGTGTGATTTAAATTGGAAATGCAGCGTTAGAGAACTCCAAAAGTGAAGGCAGTGAGCACAGAGGCCTTTTGCCCCATACAAGTAGCAGCAGAGGATTTCTTCAGAAGTAGAGAGGAAAATTTGAGGTTATGATGGCATTTGAGATTAAGGAGGTCAGCTAGGGGTCAGAGCTTCTCATCCTCCACAGATTTGTATATAAGACAGCCTAACTACTCACACTGGCCTGAGGGGAGAGCCAGCCAAGGCATCGATATATGGAGCAGTGCTGAGTACTGAAAGGGGCCATTTACTTTACAGACATTATTGTATGCTGTGTTCAGGCTAGACAGATTATTAACAGAGGTTTGTGAGATGACAGGGCAGCAGTAGTCATACAGGGAAAGCATTGTGCCTCTAGTTATGGCAAGTTTCTCTAGTTATGGGAAGTTTAATTTCCGGTGTTGTAAGATCTGTAAGTCTATAACAGATAGAAATGCAGCGGAATTGAATTTCGCCGGTGAAATTCTGGCAAAATTGCAAATTTTGCCGTGCAAAACATTTCGTGAAATTAGGCCTTTAAGGTGAAATTTCGCCATCAATTTCAACAGCAAATTTCGCTTTCCCCGGTACATTTTGCCTTGCGGTAGTATCGGTGAAATTGAGAAAAAAAAGGCTTGTCACATGACTTACCCTCTAGCAGACTGCTGGTCACATGGGCGACTGTACTTGGGTAGGAAGCCAGACTAAACCTACTTCCTTTAGAGCTGTTGCAGCCTAGTAGAGAGAGAGAGAGAGAGAGAGAGAGAGACAGTGTGAGCAGGAGAGCTTGCTTTGCCAAAAACTTTGGTTAATATATAGTGTTTTTGTGTGTTTATAATCTCTTTCCCACTTTATTTTGAAAAGTAAATATTTTCTGTTAGGGCATTTTCTTTAGTACTATATTTTTTTATCGTGTGTGTGTGTGTTTGACTGCCTCTCTGTCTTTCTTTTTCATTTATTCAGTTTAGTTTTCTATCAAGAAAACATTTTTTTAATGATGGAAGGAGAGAATGGCAGGAGTACAGATAGGGCAAGGGGGAGAAAGGCAGGCGCAGCAGGAGGATCTACTGTCAACCTTAACAGGAGGGTGTTTATGAAGCAGCCCCCCGTAGCAGGCCGAAAGGTTCCATAGACAATCATAGGACAGGCCAGATGAATCTGAAAGGAGAGGCAAGAAGCTAACTCAGTGACTAAGATGCAAGAGGTTTATTTACCAGGGACAATAAAGACAAGATAACTGTTTTCAGCAATGCTACAAGATAAGAAAAAAGATAAACACCACAATGCAATTGGGACCCACAATTGGTCGAACCAAGAACACCAAGAACAGGGAATTAACCTCTTTTAGTCCAAGTCTTGCATGCACTTGGCTGAGATGATAAAACAACTGATGAACCAAGCTTGGGCTTTCTCCTGTGTTGGCTGATCAGTAGGTAGGCATTGACCCCACAAAGTGCTTTTGTAAACAGGCCATAATGGGGCATCCCCTGATGGAACAGAACAAGAGGAACACTACTAGCTGATAGGTGAAAAACTTGGTGATCCTCTGCAGCTCTGGGCAAGAAGCTGAAGGTTTCTGGTTGGCAGATGGTTCTGTAGATGATCCACTGCAATGACCACTGGCAGGTCCCCAGCCCAAGATGACCTTTTAACAAGATGACTGCTAATGGAACAAACTTTTGGCTGCCTCTGCGGAGTGACACGGGTATGCGCACACTTACAGATGGCCAGCAAAATAATAAAAGGGCATACACTACATTAACTGTGGTCCCTCCAGCTTGAGCTGGGGTGGCTCCTAGGCTGACTTACTACTGAATACCTCACTAGTGGCTCTCTACCACTTACCATCACAGGACTAATGCTGGAGCACTTGTGGTGGAACTTTGGCACAGGCTGACGTCACTGGAGGTTGTCTTGTTACAGATGGTGGGTGGGCCAGGGACCTCCCTTGGTCACCATCAGGATCTGGTGAAGCTTCTCCAGGCAACAAAGGTGAAGCTGGACATCCGGTATGCCAAGGCACAATTCAATGACACAGTTCAGCAGCAAGAAAACAATTCAGTTTCTGGTAGGCAGTTCATTTCTTGTAGGAAGTACGGTCCCTGGGGGGGTGCTAGACAGGCAAGAGCAAAGTTCAGTTTGAGTGGTGCTCGAACAATCTTTACCATAGGTAACCTAGGGCCACTAGCCTGTTTCCCCTTCCCACTTCTGGGTGCTGCACCTCTAAGGTTATTTTCTTTTTGCATGGGCTATTCCTGAAGAACCAACCCCTGTGGCTGAGCCTATGGGGCTACCTGTCCAGATCCCGCCTCCCTCATAAATACCAATCATGCCACTGCACTTGGGTAGGACCTTGCTCAGCCCTGCCCACTTACTGACTTTTGTATAGGCCTGGGCCCTGATGTCTAGCCCCTCCTTTTTGGGGGATGGCTGGCTATGGGCCTGTGCTTCTAGCCCTGCCCCTGGTGTGAAATGGGCCCACATCAGAACAAAGTGCTGGCAACCCACCTCTCTGTTCCTTTTTCTCCCTGGGGCTTTCAATATTCCAGCACCCCACTTCCGGCAAATATAGTAAAATAGAATAACCCCATAGCTCTGGCCACACCCAAGGGTCTTTTCTCTCCCTTTGTCCCTCTGGGCCTTTAGCCCACTGTTTGAGCCCCCCCGCATCCTCCCTTAGGGCTGTCAGTCCTCCCTGGGAGCCCACTATGGTCCCTTCAAAATTTTTGGGCCACTGTCCCTTTAAATCTTACTTTTTGGGCACTCTGCCCACCTCGTCCTTTCCCCTCCTCCTGCCCAGCACTTATGGCACAAGTTTAAACAGAAGATCATGCCCACGGCCCACTTACCACCACAACCCAGATCTGTTCTGCTGCTGGAGGGGTTGGAGAGGGTGAACAGGGAGCTGTGCTCCCACCCGTCTACTCAATGCTGCTGCACCTGCTAGGCAGGCAGAACTCTGAGGTCTGGGGCATGGTTCTGGCCAGACCACTTTCAGTGCAACACCTTTTGGTCCGACGGCACTTGCATTCCCCCTCACTGATCGGGGCTTTGCCCAGAGGGGACAGTTCACATCGGGGAGCCACGCTCCACCCGACCTACCTTGCTGCTGCTGCCACCCTGTCCTGGACCGGAGCTGGATGGGAGTGATGCTGAAGGAGTCACAGACACCATACAGGTACCATTTTCTTCTCGTCTGTGCTCCCCACATCCTCCACCCTCCTCACTATGTCACTGACTGCCCCTGTTGCTCACTCCCCAGCCCTTTTGTAGGGCAGGGGAGGTCCTGACTCTAGGCCAGGGGATTGGGCACTACAAGCCTGACAGGGAGGGTCTTCTGCCCCTGGCCCCCCTTTTTAGCGTCGAATGGCGCAAACAAGAACAAAGGGACTGGGTGGGCTATGCAGAACTGCAGGCGGGGAGGACTAGCGAGGAGGAAAGGAAGAGAAAAAAAAATATCTACATCGGGGAAAGGTTCCCTGTTTCCTCGTTATGTCCCCCCTTACTTCGGAGTACTACACCTCCCAAGAGGAGCATGTGCCCGTTGCCCCCTCCATCTGCAGCAGGTTCCCCCCAGCTGTCAGTAGTAAGAGCACATTGTGCCACCAAGCAGCATGTGCCCCTCACCTTCAAAGAGCAGCAGGAGCTCATTATCCCCCCAGGAGCATGTGCAGCCCACTCCAGCCCCCCCAGCAACAGCAGCAGCAGGTCTCAGATGAGGTGGCCCCTGCCAGGACATCATCTGATGATCCCCCCTTCCCACAGAGTGTCTTTAGTGTGGTCCTTTTTTACCACAAAGGTTGGCAATGACATTGTTGTCATCTGCAACCTTTGTAGTAATGATGTAAGGTGGGGGAAAAAAGGTCCCACTTTTGGATGGGTGGAAAAAGGAGCCACCTGCAGCACCACCAAGCTGCAGAGTGGCTTGCCAAGCAGCAAGAAGCAGCAGCAGGAGGCAGTGATGGGGGTCCTGGAAGACAACAGCCAGGAGGAAGGTATTCGGCAGCCTAGGGGTGCCATAGTAGTCAGAGGAGACAGCAGCTGGAGTCTTGGAGTGATGCACCCACCAGCACCACCATGCTGTGCCTGATTCTGCAGCATTACAGCCTGCAGCAGCTCCCCCAGCAGGTCAGGTGATCAGCATTGAGGACCTGGAGGCTGTTCGGCAAGAGGTGGTGGCAGTGCACATGGAAGTGCAAGGACTCCAGCAGGAGTTAGATAAGTTCTGCCAGAAGGTGAGGAGGCACCTCAATAAAATAGTGGAGGATCAAAAGAAGGTCTTGGACATCTTGTTGCAGTTTTGTCGTGGTGGTGGTGGCACTGGTGGCAGTGCATAATGGCCTGTGGTAGACTGGTGTTCTTTTCCTTTTCTTCTTGTTTCTTTGTTACTGTCACTCTTCTTATTCTGCAACCCCTCCCCTTAAAAAGAAGAACAAAAAAAATGTATAAATTAAAAAAAAAAATTTCTGTCCTCTTCCATTCTATATCCTCTTGTTTATTTTTCTTGTCCAGTTGCTTATGCTTCCTCCCTTTCCCATCCCCTCTCATATGAATACCCTTGCCCTGACCCTGCATGTCCCCGGACACATGTTGTAGTACTATGCTCATAAACTCTTGTCTGTACCTTTCTTCTTGTTTTATCTTACTCTATCTTTCTTTATATGTTTCCTCCCCTATCCACAAATGTCAAGTATTGTAGTTTGTTCCTATGAACAAACATTTTTTCCCAAAGCTATGTGAGTGATGTTGTCTACTGTGTGGACAATGGGCTTGTGGCAGTTGTTTTGGCTGTGTGCAGCATCATTCTGAATATGTACACAACAGCTGTCAGCAGTAGGAGCACATTGTGCCACCAAGCAGCATGTGCCCCTCACCTTCAAAGTGCAGCAGGAGCTCATTGCCCCCCCGGAGCATGTGCAGCCCACTCCACCCCCAACAGTTACATAAGCAATTTTATTGCGAAGTTAAACATAAATACATTTTGTTGTGCTTAACAACACATGCCTCCCTGGTCTTGCCACCCACAAATGTTAACTTTGTGTCCCTCGCCTCCAGTCATGACAATGTTTTATAGTGCCCAACCCCCAGTCCACCACCACCTGTCCAAAATGTACACTTTGCCCACAGTTTAACTCAGCATCTTGCTGCCATACTGTGCAGGGCAGGCATGCGAAGATGACAAATATGACTGGAAAAAAGTTTGATGAAATTGAGACAGAAATCTGGTCTGAGACATGCTGTTATGTGGTGCCCCCAGCACCCAGACATTAAATTGCTGTTTTGGGCCCTGTTTGCCGATGATTTCAGCCTGATCTTGGTGTTGCTCATGCTAAACTGGGCCTCCAAGTCCAGAAATGTTTCCTAAAAAATGTTACATCAAACTGAGACTGAAATTTGGTGTTAGTCCTGATGTTAAATGCTGTCCCACCACCTCATGGACCTGAAAATGAAGCTTCTGCCACTGCCTGCCAAGGATTTCAGCCGGAATTTTGGTACTGCTAGTGGCCAACATGCCTCTCAAGTCTACAGTTGTGTCCAAAAAAATGTTACAGTAAATTCAGACAGAAATCAGGTCTCAGCCATGTTGTTATATGGTGCCCAAATCATCACCCGAACCAAACAATGGTCTTTGATCCACTGTTTACAACTGATTTCAGGCTGAATCTTGTTTCTGGGAGCACAGCACAGGCTGTACATGCCTAGAAATGTTACAGGAAAAATGGTACATAAAATTGAGATAGAAATATGGTACAAGTCATGCTGTTATGTGGTCCCCCCCAGCACTCAGACATTAAATTGCTGTTTTGGGCCCTGTTTGCCAAGGATTTCATCCTGAATCTTGTTGCTGCTCATGCCAAACAAGGCCTCCAAGTCCAGAAATGTTTCCTAAAAAGTGTTACATCAAATTGAGACTGAAATATGGTGTCAGTCCTGATGTTAAATGCTGTCCCACCACCTCATGGACTGGAAAATGCAGCTTCCACCACTGTTTACCAAGGATTTCAGGCTAAATCTTGATGCTGCTCCTGCCAAACATGACATACAAGTCCAGAAATGTTTCCAAAAAAAATTACAGTAAATTCAGACAGAATTCAGGTCTCAGCTATGTTGTTATACGACACCCAAACCATCACCTGAACCAAACATTGGTCTTTGGCCCACTGTTTACAAAACATTTTAGGCTGAATCTTGTTGCTGAAAGTGCAGAACAGGCCCTAGAAGTCCAGAAATGTTTCATAAAAAAATGTTACATTAAATCCAGACAGAAACCTGGTCTCAGTCATGATGTTATATGACTCCCTGCCACCACCCGGACAATAAAATGCTGTTTTGTTCACCGTTTACAAAGCATTTTAGGCTGAATCTTGTTGTTGTGAGTGCAGAACAGGCCCTAGCAGTCCAGAAATGTTTCAAAAAAAATGTTACATTAAATTGAGACAGAAATATGGTCTCATTCATTATGTTATATAGTGCACTCCCACATCCTCCTCCTCCTGGACCAAACACATGGTGTTTGGCCTAATGTTTATAAAGCACTTTAGGCTGAATCTTATTGATGCAAGTGCAGAACAGGCACTAGAAGTCCAGAAATGTTTCATAAAAAATGTTACATTAAATTCAGACAGAAATCTGGTCTCCATCATGATGCTATATGATTCCCTGCCACCACCTGGAAAATAAAATGAGGACACATCCTCCTTCAGGTACTTAGGTGTTTGGTTGGACCAACACCTAAACTTCTCTGGACATATTGACACCATCCAGAAAAAACTGTGCCCCAAGCTTGGTGCCCTGTTCAGGAATCGTAGTTGCATTCCTCCTATGGCTAGGCGTGAACTTATTCAGAAGATGATACTGCCCATTTTTGACTACTGTGACATAGTCTATGGTGCTGCCTCTAAGTCCTCCCTGGCCAGACTCGACACCCTTTTCAATTCCTTCTGCTGCTTTGCCCTGTATGCCCCCCCTTGCACCCACCACTGTGATTTTTATCATGCCCTATCCTTTCCCTCTCTTACAAATTGGTGACTCTCTCACTGTGCTAAATTCACCTCCAAGCACTGGTTGGGTGAGCTCGCTTCCTACCTCACCTCCTCCTTAATAACAACCCCCCCATTCCCTTAGATCAACTGACTCCCGGACCCTGATAATCCCCAACAGATCCACCCTAATCGGCCAATCTGGTTACTTTCACCGCATCCCAAAAATTTGGAATTCCCTCCCTCCTCAAATCTGGCACTCACCCTATGCCTCCTCCTTCAGCTCTGCCCCCAATAATTACCTTGCACCTAGCTGCTCCAGCCATGACCCTCCCTAATTCCCACCTCTAAGCCCTGGATAAACCCTACCTCTCTACCGTCACCTTCATTTTACCCTGTGCACCCACATCCCCCAGATTTCTAGCTCTCCTTCCCATCCCCCAAATGGCTCCCTCTTACTGGCCTCCCTTGATCAATCACAGAATGTAAGGGACCCCGCATGCTACCCATGGGTCCATGCATCCTGATGGACTAATGATTAGGCCCCATCCCCTCAAAAGGTGCAAATTCTCTCCCCCTCAAGGATTCAATTCTCACTTTTTCCCTCTCCTATCACTCACTTAATTCCTATCTACTGACCTTCTTCAACCCCCTTCCAGAACTTTCTTAGGTTAGATCCTATTACCCCTTCTAGCATTTAAGTCACACCTCCTCTTTCTCTTTCTCTTTCTCCTCCCTCTTTAAATCACTACAGCCTTATCTCCCTTTCTGTCTAGCCCCATAGCCCCCCTTGCAGGGTTCCCCACATCCTGAAGGGGTCTCTTTGGGACACTGCCTATCTCCTTCTCTCTGGTCCCCCCAGTTCCCTTGCAGGGCTCCTTGCATCCTGAAGGAGTCTTCAGGGACACAACTCTTCCCCCTCCCCCACCTCACCCTTTCCTCTCCTTTCCCCCCTTTTCTTTCACGTATGCACTTGTTTACTTATTAACCCAGCACTTATTATTGTCCACTCTTTATACATATTATGTACAACACTGTTTGTAACACCTGCCTTACAACTGTATTTTAACGTTGATCTTATAACTTGAATGTAACATGAACATGACTCTTCCCCTCCCCCTCCTCCCCTTCCCTCTCCTTTCCCCCTTTTCTTTCACATAAGCACTTGTTTACTTATTAACCCCGCACTTATTATTGTCCACTCTTTCTACCTATTATGCGCAACACTGTTGTAACACTGCTTGTAACACTTGCCTTACAACTGTATGTTAATGTTGATCTTGTAACTTGAAAGTTTAATATCTCACTCCTATTGTACCCCTTCCCCCCAGGTCACACCTGGAGATGATTGACTTGTCGCTCAGTGTGCCTTCCTGGTGAAACATTTTAAATAAATAAAAAATGCTGTTTTATCCTCCGTTTGCAAAGTATTTTAGGCCGAATCTTGTTGCTACAAGTGCAGAACTGGTCCTAGAAGTCCACAAATGTTTCATAAAAAATGTTACATTAAATTGAGACATAAATCTGGTCTCAGTCATGATGTTATATGATGCACCCCCACCTTCCGGACCAAAACATGGTGTTTGGCCCACTGTTTACATAGCATTTTAGGCTGAATCTTGTTGCTGTGGGTGCAGAACAAGCCCTAGAAGTTCAGACATTTTTCACAAAAAATGTTACATTTAATTCAGACAGAAATCTGGGCTCAGTCATAATGTTATATGGTGCACCCCCCAGGCACCCAGACATTAAAATGCAGTTTTGGACCATGATTGCAAAGCATTTCAGGCCTAATCTTGTTTCTGCGAGTGCAGAACAGGCCTTACATGTACAGAAATGTTACAGGAAAAATGGTACATAAAATTCAGACAGAAATCTGGTCTCAGTCATGATGTTTTATGGTGTCCCCCCCATCTCATGGACCTGAAAATTAAGCTTCTGCCACCGTTTACCAAGGCTGTCAGGCTGAATACTGGTGCTGCTAGTGGCCAAGAGGCCCTTCAAGTCCAGAAATGTTTCCCAAAAAATTTTACAGTAAATTGAGACAGAAATCTGCTGTTAGATGGTTCACATCCACCAACAGGACAGAAATCTGCTGTTTTCTGCACCGTTTAAAATGTTTTTCAATCCTAATCTTGGTGCTGCCACCACCTAACATGCCCCAGAAGTCCAGAAATGTTTCCCAAAAAAATGTTACAGTAAATTGAGACAGAAATCTGGTGTCAGTCATGCTACTGGATGAGGTCCCCATCTCCTGGACCTCAAACACCACTGCCACCTCTACACCTCTTTCTCCTTTCCCTTCTTTGAAGCCAGACAGCTTGTTCATTGCTCCTCCCTTATTGCTAAGTACTGGCTGGGCTCCCTCCCATCCTACATTGTGTCTCTTCTCTCCTCCCCTTCAAATCCCTCCTAAATTCTCTGTAGCTCTAACCTCCACTCCCTAACTCTCCCATCCAGGCAGACCTTGACTGGGCAAGCTGCTTTCTCTTTCCACTTTCCCAAACTCTGGAACTCCCTCCATGGCCCTATTCATTCTGTTACATTCATCCGCTCCTTCTCCAGTCTTATACATGATTACTCCACCCCTTCTGTAACTGCCCCTGACTCCACCCCCTGTTATTGCCCCCATACCTTCCTCTTCCTGGCTTTCAACCCCCTTCTCTCCCCCACCCCTCTGACTTTCATACTATGTATCTCCCCCACCACCTCGTCCCTCCCCATTCCTTTACCTACCCACCCTAATTCTGGATCTCCCTTGTCTCCTTCCAATGATCTACCTTCTCTTTTCTCCCCCTCTCTACTCTTTACCCTTTGCTAGACTACCCTTAGCCACTTGCACTTACCTGGTTCATCCCCTATTTTTGTAGGCAAATGTTACTTACTGCTGTTGCTGCATTTTCTGTAAAATAATCTCTATGTATATGCTTTGGTACATTCAATGTATATCAATGTTAATTTATGATATAGTGTATAAAAGTGTGCCTTAATATGAGTGTACGTTCTCTGTAAATATTTTTACGCTGTATGGATATGTATTTCTCCCTCTTCCCTCTCCCCCAGGATGCTTCTGGAAATGATTTTTTTATGGCTCAGTATATCTCTCCTAGTAAAACTTTTGGAATAAATAAACTGAAGCTTCTGCCACTGTTTACAAAGGATTTCAGGCCTAATTTTTGTGCTGCCATTGCCAAACATGCCCAACAATTCCAGAAATGTTTCCCAAAAATGCTACAGTAACTTGAGACAGAAATCTGGTATCAGTCATGCTGTTAGATGGTGTCTCCCCATCTCCTGGACCTCAAACCGAAGCTTCTGCCACTGTTTACAAAGGATTACAGGCCTAATCTTGGAGCTGCCACTGCTGAACATGCCCCACAATTCCAGAAATGTTTCCCAAAAAATATTAAAGGAAATTGAGACAGACATCTGGTGTCAATCATGCTGTTAGATGGTGTTCCCCATCTCCTGGACCTCAAACTGAAGCTTCTGCCACTGTTTATAAAGGATTACAGGCCTAATCTATAATAAGTCCAGAAATGTTTCCCAAAAAAAGTTACAGTAAATTAAGACAGAAATCTGGTGTCAGTCATGCAGTTAGATGGCTCACTTCCACCACCAGGACTGAAATATGCTTTTTTCTGCACCATTTACAAAGCTTTTCAGGCCTAATCTTGGTGCTGCCACTGCCTAACATGCCCCAGAAGTCCATAAATGTTTCCCAAAAAAATGTTACAGTAAATTGAGACAGAAATCAGGTTCAGTCATGATGTTAAATGGCACCCGCCATCCACCCGGACAAAATCATGCTGTTTGGCCCACTGTTTACTAAGGATTTTAGGCCTCATCTTGTTGCTGCCAGTGCCAAAAAAGCTGTAGAAGTCTGGAAATGTTTCATACAAACTGCTACAGTAAATTGAGACAGAAATCTGGTGTCAGTCATGCTGTTAGTTGGTTTACATCCACCATGAGGACTGAAATCTGCTGTTTTCTACACCATTTAAAATGGGTTTCAGGCTTAATCTTGGTGCTGCAACTGCCTAACATGCCCCAGAAGTCCAGAAATGTTTCCCAAAAATGTTACATTAAACTGAGACAGAAATCTGGTGTCAGCCATGCTATTATATGGTGTCCCCCCACCTCATGGACATCAAAAGGACGCTTCTGGCATTGTTTACCAAGTATTTCAGGCCTAACCTTGCTGCAGCTAGTTGCTGTTGTTGTGTGCAAAACCAGCCTTATACAGTAAGTCAAGAACAACCAAATGGCAAAATTGTGAGAAAAGGGAGATACAATTATTTAGTGAATTATGAAATAGGCAAAAGGGATGGCACAGCCAGTTTGCCATGCTGAGAAAAATAAATCCACTTGCAAAATGGTCCTGCTACTTGCACTTCCTTCCTCCTGCTGCTGGATTCTCAATGTATTGAGAAAAGTGGAATTATCATTTTGCAGTGCTGCTGTCCTGGTTGTCTCTGTTGGCTCTGTGGTTTTAAGTCAGTGTGGAATGAATGACATCTTGTGTTGCTGCAGCTGTTGCCTGTAGCTGCTGCCTGCTGCTCTGACTAGTTGCCATGAGAAGTAATGCTTTGTCTGGTTCATGGATCCTCTTCGCATAGTCAATCAATACTGCTGCTGCACACATAAGTATCTGTCTGTACTTATGTTTTCCGGTGCAAGAGAAGAGTGATGGTGGGTTGCTATTGTGATGTCTTGAGTTTTAATATGTTTGTACTGCTTTTCTATTATTTGGCAATGTGCTGAGGATTACATCATTATGACATGCATGCCAGGATTTGGAATGGGGATGTTGGAATGCATCACATTTCACAATGCACACGGAAAGTATAGAATTTTTCATTACTGGGTTAGGTTACTGCTGTCCGGATGTCTGAGTCAGATTGTAATTGTGTTCTGTTTGCTTTTGTCAACATGCAGGAATTCAGGTGCTTTTAACTCCTGGTGCACTCCTGCTGCTGCTCAACATGTGTGCAATTCATTAACTTGCATAAGTATTTCTTAGTTTGTGATAGTCTTCGGTAGGCTGGGGGTAGTGGTTGAGGGGTGGTGTGGGGTTGATGGAGGTGGGTAAGTATTAACATCTTCATTGCTTTTTTTTGTGTGTTTACTGCAGTCCAGAGATGTCTGATTTTGACAGCAACTATGTTCTGTATGCCTCTGTCAATATTCAGGAATTCCACTGCTGGGGTGCATGTGTGTTACCTCCCAATCCGGCTGCTGGTTGTGATCATCAGACATAGTCTGTTTATGTCAAAGGGTTGCAGTTTAACAGCCATTCCCCGAGGTAAGTATTTTATTTGTAATGGTAGTGATGGTGGTAGAGGGGGGCACTTAGTTGTAACAATGCTCAAAATGTCTTCTTCATTTTTACGTTCGCTTGCGCGCATGCGCAAGGAACGTCTTGGGAGAATGGGACACTTTGGAGGTGTGCCCCTCCTCTACAATCCCCTGCTCCTTGAGCAGGCATGACAGTCCTGCACCAATCGGACTGGTGCTGTGTATGACAGCGATGGTCTTCTCTTCAAAAGAAAACCACCGCTGTCATACTACAACCTCATCTGCTCCCTTTAAATCTTTGCTGCATGCTGGGGCCCACCCCAACATGGCAAGCGTCCCGCATCATCTGTCGGTAGGGTGCCCAATACCTCATCGGCTCCATGGCCCCACCCAAGCCATCTTTCTCCCACGGTGGGAGCCCACCCCAGCGTGGCAAACATCCAGCGTTGTCTGCCGGAGGTGCCCAATCCCCTGTCAGCTCCACAGCCCCCAGTCATCCTTCTGCCACACGGGCCCACCCCAAGCGTGCTAAGCGTCCCGTGGTCTTTTGTTTTCACCTGTAAAGCAAAAGCGGTCCCACGGCGCTTCTCCCAGCCCCCATCCCACAACCCGCACCCACCACTGCGCACCCAGCCTCCCCACACACCCCTCACCCCATACTTACCTCTGGAGCTTGGCACGATGATCTTCGGTGGACCGGGAACACGTCTGCACTCTTCAAAGCTGACCGCGAACTGAGGAAATGCCGGTAAGCTGTATAATGGGTTAGATAGGAGGTTTTCAACTTTATTGCATATCTCAGGCATGTTTTGGAATTTTTGCACCAAATTTTCAACATGGGGTTTTTGGGACCCCTTCTCATGAATGATGTCACTGTCATGGCGTTATTCTGGCCCGAAGGGTGATTTCGCAGTCACTGCGCAGTCACTGTGTGAAATCACCCTTCAGGCCTGAATAACACCATGACAATGACATCATTTGAGAAGGTCCCAAAACCCCATGTTGAAAATTTGGTGCAAAAATTCCAAAAAATGACTGTTTTACGAGCGTGCGTTGTGCATTTCCTACGCAGGCTCATAAGTTCACGAATTTTCAATATTTTCACTCCAGATTTTCAACATTGCCATTTTACCACACCTTCTTATGAGTAGTACAGCTGTCATTTTTCACATCTCACCCAAAATGTGTTTCCACCCATGTAGCGCAGAATGGCGCAGTCGGTGTGCGAAATCAATGTATGGGACACATTAAGAAGATCACAGTGACACTGTTCATGAGCAGAGGTCTTAAAATGGCTGTGTTGAAAAGGTGGTGAAAAAATTCCTAAAAATGACTGTTTTACTAGTGTGCATTGCGAAGTTCCTATGCATGCTCGTAAGTTTGGCGAATTTTCAATATTTTCACTCCAGGTTTTCAACATTGCCATTTTACCACACCTCCTTATGAGCAGTATAGATGTCATTTTTCACATCCTGCCCAAAACGTGTTTCCGCCCATGTAGCGCACAATGGCGCAGTTGGTGTCTTGAAATCAATGTATGGGACACATTAAGAAAATCACAGTGACACTGTTCATTAGCAGAGGTCTTAAAATGGCTATGTTGAAAACTTGGTGAAAATTCCTAAAATGACTGTTTCTGACGTCGTTTCAGTTCCTATGCGCTCATAAGTTTGCAAATTTTCAATATTTTCACCAGATTTTCAACATTGCCATTTTACCACACCTCCTTATGAGCAGTACAGCTGTCATTTTCACATCACTGCCCAAAACACGTTTCTGCCCTATGGCGCACAATGGCGCGGTTGGTGTCTTGAAATCAATGTATGGACACATTAAGAAAATCACAGTGACACTGTTCATTAGCAGAGGTCTTAAAATGGCTATATTGAAAATTTGGTGAAAAAATTCCTAAAATGACTGTTTTACGGCGTCGTTAGCAGTTCATGCGCTCGTGAGTTCACAATTTCAATATTGTTACTCCAGATTTTCAACATTGCCATTTTACCACACCTCCTTATGAGCAGTACAGCTGTCATTTTTCACATCCTGCCCAAAATGCGTTCACTCATGTAGCGCATTAATGGCAGTCGGTAAAAGTAAATCAATGTATGGGACACATTAAGAAAATCACAGTGACACTGTGCATGAGCAGAGGTCTTAAAATGGCTATGTTGAAAATTTGGTGAAAAAATTCCTAAAAATGACTGTTTTACTAGCGTGCATTGCGCAGTTCCTACGCACGCTGGTAAGTTCGCGAATTTTCAATATTTGCACTCCAATGACTTCCAAATACCTAAACAACACTTAGAAGCAAGCAACATTCGGCATTGACAAATGCTTGTACTTCTTTGTCACTGATTTTTTTAAGCCATGTCCAAGTGCTAAATACCACTGCAAATACCTGCAAGCGAACGTTCGGCATTGACAAATGCTTGTTTCTTATTGCACCAGGTACGAAGTACTTCAATTGGAATGGTTTCTTAGTTTTCTGCTGGTCATTTGGTGATGCATCCCATCTCCGTACAGTATTGGTGACTAAATACAAGTCTCCCATCCTGGTGTGTGGATGTTGGATCGAGGTGCTGAGCTGTGAGGTGTGGGCCACTGCTGACAAGTAAAAACATATGTCATCATCATCATCATCAATGGACACCTGTGAAGGAAAAGAAACATATTATTAAGTATTGCTTAGTTAAGTTGAAAATTGTGACCTTGGATTGTATCCACATACGTTTGGATATTGCCACTGTGGAAGCCCCCCCCCATATGGCGCTTAGAGAAGTCCCTTGAACCAATGTTAAGATGAAGGATATCAGTTTTATCCAAGACTGCACAACTGACACTGTAAATGGCAGCATAACCATTAATCACCTGCACTATGATGCTACCTGAACTAACACTGTTACCAATATTAAAGAATGAATTCCTTTTGAACAGATAATTGTATTTGCCAGTCACGAATCAAGACAGATGTTGTTTGAATCAATATCATCTGTGAATAGGTGGAGAAAAAAATATGAAAGGAAAAAAAAATTAGCATTGATACTTACCTGTGGTGATACTTACCATTGATGTTGGTGACATCCCAAAAAATTTTCCACCGCTGAAATGATTTCAATTATGAGCCTATGGTGAAACCTACTGGGACATACAGTACCTGGAATGGAATACACAAAATCTACCAAGTGAAATACATTATAATACTGACCTATACATAATGATGCTTGCAATGTGGATTGACTAGGCTCTGAAGGTGCCATGTCGATGCATCAGCCTTATTCCTGGGTCCTGGCCTCACATGGCATGATCATGGCAAACCCTGCATTGCATGAAATGGAAATACATTAGATAACATATACATTAAGGTGGGCTGCCTTGCATGCATACTTGACATCCTATGGCAACAAAGGCATGCAGAACAACACAATGGATGTATAAGTAGTAAGATGGCAACAAATGAAATCTACTTACCATGAATCACTTGACCAGAAGACAGGCCATGGAAGAAGAACATATGTATTTCTGGCTTGATGATGATCTGTGTCACTTTCTGAGTGGCTGTTTGGTTGCCTGGAGGGAAAACACACCAAGTGTGCTTGCTGGGATGAAAGTGTTGCATTGTGCTGGTTGACGTACTAGCCCAAAATGTGCTGGCAATGCTGTCATCATGGGAGAGTGGTTCTTCTTCGTGGAAGACTGCTGGAGGAGGAGGAGGAGTAATTTAGCCGGTCTCAGAGGCAGCATTGATGTACTAGTCTGTGACTGCTGTTTATGCTGCAGCATGCATCTGTCAGCTTCATATCTTATCAGCTGTATTTCTTGGCAGTATGAGAGTGATGGCCCACACTGTCGAAGTCTGGCGTTATACACATTAGGATGGATGCCAAGGAGGCAGATTACATGCCGGTGAATTGTATACATGGGGATGGAGCATGCATGCATTTCTGATTAACAAGTAGTGGCTGTGTACTGTCTGACTAAGTTGTTACATTGAATAAACAGTGGTGGCAGACTAGACACACATTTAGGGTTTCAGGGAGGAGGTATATGTGGAAATGGGGAAGATGTTGTTCAGTAATTGTTACTCGACAGGACCACTGAGTATTGCTGACATACATTGCAGTTAGCAAGGAATTTTTCAAAAATGAACAACTGAAGTAAACATTGTTACTAGGTAGGATAATCAAATTAAATGGATTAACAGGATGTGTAACACAGAACAATCATCAAAATAACATTTAAAATGTATATATGGACATGCAGTCCGGCAATGAGAGATGGACTAAGGTAGGGTCCACCTGCAGGGGAGGGACTCAGGACAGATAAGTAGAGTTCACAAGCCAAAACAAAGGGGGAGCTAAGTTTGATGTGCTGTTGACACTGGTGGAGGTGGAGAAGGGGGAGGAGATACGGGGGTGCAGATGAGGTAGGAAGGGTGACTGTGCAGTGGCAGGCAAAGGCTAAAGAAAGGGAAGAGCAAGGAGGGAGAGGAGGGTGCAGCAGGAGCAGGGCAGGGTGTGGGGAGGATGGGGAGGAAGCAAATAGGAGGGGAAGGGGTGGATGGGGGGCCACTGGAAGCAAGAGCAGAGATCCTAGAGGAAGAAAATCCAGGAATGGGTACATGGAGGGAAGGGGGGCCTTAAGTGGAGCAAGGGAGAAAGGGGGTGTTTTGGTGGTAGGAGACTCCATACTTAAGGGGATCAGATGCGGCAGTAGAGGGGAACAGCATATGGGTGGAAGCCATACCTGGTCTAAGGACAGACAGTGCAGGACAATCAACTCTAATGTGTGTGAAGAGGGACAGGGGGAGACCGCACATAGTGGTGCATGTGGGGACAAATGACCTGGCAGAGAGACTATGGAAGTGGTGAAAGAAAGGTTCAGAGGATTGGGAAGGCTGTGCAGGGAGATAGGGGAGACCGTTGCCTTCTCGGAGGTGCTTTCAGTACCCTGTGTCAGCACAATGAGGAAGGAGAGGATCAAGGAATTCTATGTTTGGCTGGAGGAGTGGGTAGATCAAAATGGTACGGGTGAGTGGGGGGCTGGGGAAAGGAGTGGGGGGCTGGGGAAAGACCTGGGACAATAATGAACTATATGCAAGAGATAGGCTGCACCTAAGTGGGGAGGGAAAGGGGGTATTAAAACAGAAGCTGCAGGGGTACATAGCAACAAAATTGGATTTAAACTAGCAAGGGGGGGTGGTGGGGGTCAGATGGTAGGCAAGGTACCCAGGGACCATGTGAGCCTATCCCCCAGGCAAGTAGGAAAGATATAGGGGAATTAGTACAGAAGGGGCAAGGTGGGGAAGGGGAACTGGAAAAGGAGGGGAGGGTAACAGGGTGGAGGGTGGTCTCTGTGAATGCGAGAAGCCTAGGCAACAAGGCAGCGGAGCTACAGGTGCTCTTGGCTGTAGGGAGGGTAGACATTGTGACCATCACAGAAATGTGGGCCACAGAGCACCAGGACTGTGATCTGACAATCCCAGGGTTCAGACTGTACAGAAAGGACTGTGGGAGGGGAGGGGAGTGGATGGGAGGAGGGGTGGCTTTCCATGTGAGGGAGGATCTAATGTACAAGGGATGAAGGCGAAGAGAGGGGAATGGAGGCCATTTGGATATAGCTCCTGGACTCCAGGAGGGAAGTTGAGGTTTGGTGTTGTGATCGATCGCCATCCCAGACAGCGAAAGGAGAGGGAACTCATGGACAAAATCAGGAGGGTATGTAGGAGGGAAGGTGGTCATAGTGGAGGGGGATTTCAACCTACCGGGGAGGACTGGACCTCCAGCACTAGGGAGAAGGTCCTCCTGGACACGTTTCGGGGGGGGGAGGCCTGACAGAGCTGATTGCTGAACCCACTAGACTAGGGAACATGCTAGACCTGGTACTATCTAACGGTGAGGCAGTGAGGGACATAAGGGTAGAAGACCCGTTAGCTGACAGTGATCATCAAATGGTGTGGTTTAACATCACAATGAGCAGGGAGCCAGAGGGATCAGCAACAAAGGTGATGGATTTCAGGATGGTGGACTTTGGGAGGATGAGGAAGTTGCTGAAGGGGAAACTTGAGGGCATAAAGCAGGGGATGAAGACAGTGCAGAAATGGGACATAAAGCAAGGAATCACAGAGGCAACAGAAACATGCACCAGGCTACAGAGTAAGAAGAGTAGAGTATGGAGACCATGCTGGTTGAACAGGGAGGTGATAGAGGGGGTGAGGGCAAAAAAGCAGTGTACCTAAAGCTTAGAAGGATGGGTAAGGAGAAGGACAAGGAGGAGTACACCAAATGGTCTAAGGAGGTGACCAAGAGGGTACGGGCAGTGAAGACCACAAGGGAACTCAGATTAGCTCAGGAAATAAAAGGGGGGGGGACTTTTTTTAGATACATCAGGGAGAAAAGGAAGTGCAGGACAGTATAGTGAGGATAAAAAGTAGGGAGGAGTGGGTGGAAAAGGGGAAGGAACATGCAGAAGCACTGAACGAATACTTCTGCTCAGTGTTCACAAAGGAGAAAGGGGGTCCATTACCACCCTGGTCTGGGAGGAGGGGGAGTGGAGGGGCAAGGTAACAGATGGCAGGACAGAGGGTAGTAGAGTCTTGGAGGGGCTGAGGGTGCTGAAAGTGAATAAAGCACTGGGGCCAGAAGGTAGCCACCCCAGGGTGCTGCAGAAGATGGCAGAGGTTCTAGCAGAACCACTGGCGGACCTGTTCAGCACCTCCCTGGAAATGGGAGAGGTGTCTCAGTACTGGAGGATTGCCCATGTGGCACAGTTACATAAAAGCAGTCCAAGGGATGAGCCAAGGAACCATAGGACAGTCAGTCTAACGTCCATAGTGGGAAAGCTCATGGAGATGATACTAAAAGAAAGGCTGGTGGCTTTTCTGGAGGGCAATGACCTTCAGGACAGGAGGTAGCATGGGTTCATTTCAGGGAGATCCTGCCAAACCAATCTTATACAGTACTATGACTGGTTGATGAGGGAGTTGGATGGAGGCCATGTTGTGGATGTGCTGCATTTGGATTTCAGCAAAACCTTTGATTCAGTGCCCCATGGGCAACTGGAAATGAAGTTGTCCAGGGTGGGACTGGGGACAAAGATGGCATGTTGGATCTCAAACTGGCTATGGGGTAGGCTACAATGGGTGGTGGTGGGGGGGTCTTGGAGAATAGATCTGTGATGAGCAGGGTGCCACAGGGCTCGGTTCTGGGTCTGGCACTGTTCGGGCTATTCATCTCAGACATTGAGCAGGGGGTGGTGAGCAGGATGACACCAAAATGGATGCAGTAGTGGATGATGAAGTGAGATGGATGTAACTACAGAGGTACTTGACCAAGCTGGAGGAGTGATCAGGGAAGTGGCAACTGTGGTTCAATGTGAAAAAATGAAAGGTGTTGCAAGGTGTTGCATTTTGGGGCTAGGAACCGAAGGCAAGAATACTAGCTAGGGGGGGGTATCAAGCTAGGGATCACCAAGGAGGAAAAGGATCTGGAGGTATTGATAACAGGGAGCATGAACAATACTACTCAATGCAGGACAGCGGCAGCAAAGAGAAACAAGATGCTGTGGTGCATAGCACGGGAATTCACATCCAGGCACAGGGAGGTGATCTTGCCCCTCTACAGGTCATTGGTCAGGCTGCACTTGGAGTATTGTATGCAGTTCTGAAGGCCATACCTGAAGTGGGATGTTAATCTGCTGGAGGGAGTGCAGTGGAGGGTGACAAGGATGATTCAGAGGATGGAGGGAATGGACAATGAGATAAACCTAAAGAAACTGAATATGTACACACTGGCAGAGAGATGGGATGGGGGGACATGATCGAGACCTTCAAGTACCTGAAGGGTATCAACGGGGGGGGCGGAAGGGGTGTTTAAACTAAGGAGTGGGAGGGAGACTAGGGGGCATGGGCTAAGAATAGAGGGAGGAAGATTCAGGAGGGAGATGAGGAGGAATTACTTCTCAGAGAGAGTGGTGGCGAGGTGGAACACATCTACCAGAAGAGGTGACATCAAGCAAAAATGTGGCTGGCTTTAAGAACGTTTGAGACAGAGTACAAGGATGGGTAAGGGTGAGCGAGGAGGACAACAAAGGGAGGTCAAGGGGGATGGGGAAGGGCAGCTGCTTGCTAGAGGACTAGCTACACAATCGAGCAGACTTGGTAGGTCTGTTCTGCTGGCACTTTTGTATGTTTGTATGTTCTTATAACAATAACCTAAAAGAGCATACTCAGTAGAAATGGGTGGGGGCACAACAACTTTAGCCTTCTCCCAGTGTCACATCATCCATGAAGCTGCCCTCACAGTCTTCAAAACTGGAATCATCACCAGGTGGAAATTCGGTCATCATTGCTACTCCATCTACCTCCCTGCTAGTAGAGGCCTTACCAGTGTGGACGTCTTCGTTGTCATCATCATCTCTGAGACACAGTTCATGTAGCAACACCTTTGAAAAAACTGTGTTATGTGGAATGTGAGCCTCATTCATTTTTATAAATGTTAGTATGGACACATTCTTCGGTGACAGATTTGTCCTCCAGTCATGCACAATGGCGCCAGCAGAACTGAACACATGTTCCACACTGACACTGGATGGTGGGAAGCTCAGGTATTTAAAAGCAACTGATGCCAATGTAGGCCAATCACTCACTTTGATGCTCCAGTACACCAATGGCTCATCAGTGATGCCAAGATGCTTGATGTCTCCCATGTAGGCATCCACCGTACATTGTGCTGCTTTGAGTCCTGCTGCCTCATCAGACTCCTCCTCCTTGTCTTCAATTTCTTCCACGGCACCTGGTACAGAGCATCCCAAATGGGATTACCTGCCATTTTTTGCTTCTACTTAGATATTTTCTCAGATTTGGGGGGTTGTGATGAGCTGCTGGTGGTGGTAGCAACACCTGATATATGTGCACTTTGTGTATCTGCATTTTTCATCTGTGCACCATGTACCCATCTGACAAGGTAATTGGTCATTTTTTTCTAGTACATACCACCACTTTCAATCATGGCAGGCAAGCCACATTAGTACTGTGGATCCAGCATGGTAGCAATTGCAAACTCATTTGACTGCACAATGCCAGAGATATGTGTATTGCTGTCCTGTATGTGGAGCATGTGATCCATTACATGAACAGCACTGTGATCACCACTTGCCTCCATCTGGTGACGGACATTGACCAGTGTCTGCCTCAGCACAAATAAGGGGTATTGACTGGCTTATACAGGCAGTGTCTCCACTCACAGCCTGTGTTACATGCTCAAATGGACACAGAATGCATATTATGCCATCCATGTGCCCCCACTGCTCTGTTGTTAGAGCGATGGACACTTCAGCACTGTCTCGGGTGGTGTGCAGCAGCAGGTAATCTGAAACTGCCTTATACTGCTCATACAGTCGGTCCAGCATGTACAGTGTGGAGTTCCACCTGGTAACAACATCGAGCTTCATACGGTGCTGAGGCAGATGGTTAGTGCAGTACAGCTCACGCAGATTGTCATGGGCCTTTGCAGAATGAGCGAAGTTCACACAGATGTGTCAGGCAACAGACATAGTTTCCTTGATTTCATCGTGGTTCAGAAATTGTTGCACAACTGGGTTAAGGCAGTGTGCCAGGCAGGGCTCTCTGAAAAAAACTCCATCAGTAATACACTTTGCCACATTGGAGCCATTGTCACTGGCAATAAACCCCGTTGTAAGTGAGTGCGCATTTAGCCACTCATCAATCTGATTTAGCAGCACATTCAGCATTTTCTCACCAGTGTGAGACCTGGTAACACTTTGTATAGCGATGTTGGCATGCTGACAAATACCAGGTGTGTTGCTACTACCGCAATTTTGCTTTAAGCAGCTTTAGCCATGCCCCAAATCAATGATCACCCCAGGTACCTGTGCCCAGTGTGCTGTTATGCACAGATATGAGCAGCTTGCTGTTTGTCCACTTGTCCACATATCCATGTTAAGGTGGATATATTTGAAGGCAGAATGCTTCATGGCATGTAGGACGGACTGTGAAACTCTGCTGTAAAGATTGGGCATGGCACATTTTGAGAAATATGTTAAGATGGCACCTGCCATTTGGGACAGGCACAAGCCATCAAATGGCAGAATCCAGGATTCTACACAAAGGAGAAGGGCAACAGGTCAATGGGCAGCATTTCAGTGGGTGGCTGCGTTCAGCTGATGGGCAGCAGCATTTTTTGGGGGGGGTACTTTGAGTGCCACTCAAACACCCTCTTCAATGTGGGCTGCATCTTGGGGGCAGGCCAACATAAATGCTTTATTTGTGCCACCAATATTGTTCTTGCTGGGATACCAGGTGAGTCTTGGGGCCTGGGATGTGTAGCATGTATGAAACTGGTTATTTTGGTGGATATGATGCCTGGTGGTGTACTTTTATAACTCAAGGGAGTAGCAGCTCCACTGCTACTATGCCCACTGCTCAAGAGAGAAAAGGATTCCTCACACTTCTCCTCCACCGACCCATTCAGCCCTCCCTCCTCCTGCTCTGTTGCGCTGCTGTCACTAACATTAAGCTTGACAAGGGAAGTTCCACCAACAGCTCTGGTATCTTTCTGGTGTTGGTGCCAGCGCAATGGGTGCTTGGTTTTCAAGTGGGCATGCTGGCCACTGGTGTCAATGTGGCTGCCCTTTTTTCTGTGGCTGGCATGTACTTGACATAGCTGACATATTGCTATGGTGTCATCAGCTGCATCAAGCTCAAAAAAATCCCAAACTAGGGACTTTGCACCTCTAGATTTGACATGGTACTGGGACTTGGACAGTGGAGCCAAAGCTGTGGAAGTTTTTGCTTTTTGGGCCACTTGAATAACTTACACCATGCTATGTTTGGGAGTGGGGTTAATGGACTGCTTGTTGTAGGCTAAACTGAAACTGGACACTATCACCCTCACCACATCAGCTCCACCTTGAGGAGGAACAATAGTCACATTTACAACTTTTTCCACCTCCTCCTGGACCTCTGTGCCTTCACTGATGTGAGTGTCTCACTTATTCCCAGTATCATCCCCAAGAAGCATGCTAGCAGTAGATTGGGCAGTAAAAAAATGAATCACAGACCTGAAGCCACTTCTAACTTCGATTTTGCTGGTACTGGCTGCCACAGCAGCCCTGGAGCCCGCAGGAGGCACTGATTCAGAAATAGGTTTGTGTACTGAAAGTAGAGCTGTATTTCTACTTTTTCCAGCAGACTTCTTTGAGCCACCTCACACCTGGTCACCTTTCCCTGAACTGGAATGCCTCATGGCAGGCATATTTATATGCTTGTTCCATCTGCCTTCCTCCAGAAGTATATGATTATGTAATTCCATTGAAGAAGTGTGATTTATCACCTGTACAATCTGCAAAGGGCAAACAGAAATCGGAACAGGTAGCAGCACTGTAGTCTATACAACTACCTACAGCTGCTACTGTAGCCTATTTGAGCGTTAAAATGCTATTTTATTTTTTTGATTACAAAAATACGAATTAAGTAACACGGGGTAACAGAAGAACAGAAGTAAAAGACTTTAAATACCAAACTGACAGTGAACACCACCACAAAAAGGATGTGCAGTAACTCTGAAAAAATACTTAAGGAATTTGTTAATAATATGTCACTTTTTAAATGGAATGGTTATTACACAACTTGATAATAACCGGATAGGTACAGGGAGGTTCACGCAAACTAAATTGTAAACCAACCGCACAGAACACCTCACAGTCACAATACGATCTACGGTCTGGATAAGTTGTGCCTGGAGGAGGCAAGTACTGCAATGTGTTAGTACTTACTAAATACAATTTTGGCTTATAGATATATCAGACAGAAGGTACAACATGATTTGAAATGAACAAAGTTGCCTCCAACAATCTTGCAGGGACCTCCACTCTCTTGAAAACTGTAATTTTTATGTTTGCATGCGCAAGAAACATTTTGTGGCAGCTTGCTGGAGTAGCAGGTTGTGGAGGTGCGGCAGTGTTGTGGCCAATGCCAGCAGTGCTTTTTGGGGCTGGTCTCTGTGGCACCAGTGGAGGAGCACGCTTGTCAATGACAGCAGTTTTGAAGCGTGCCACCAACCTGAAGAAAATTCACCACTGCAATCAGGGAGCGCCCCGTCATTGGAGAATCAGCTGTTTTTCCTGAACAGTCTGATGCTGGGGCGGTACCTGATTGCAGCAGCAAATAGCAGCTTGCTTTGCCTGGTATCACATTTCAATAAATATGGTGGCGGCTATCTCCTTCTGCCTCTCACATTCCCCATGAAAGCCAATGTGGGTGCCCAATTCCCCTGTCAGCATGCCCCCTTCCCAGTTCATATGCCAATGGGGAGCCCAATCCCCATCTCACAATGTCCCCCCTCCATTCGTTGTGTGCTGAGGGGGGTGCCCAAACCCCCTTGGCTCATGCACCACCCCCAAACACATTGTATGAGCCGACAGGGTGGCTAATCCCTGTCGGCTACAGCCCCCCAACAAACACCCAGGTGGCACGCTGGGAGCCTACCCCAGTGTGCTCATTGTCCCTGTAAGAAAACATCTCGGACTTTTTTTTTTAAACCTGTGAAAACAGAAAACATTCCTCGTTGTGTCCGTTGCCCTCCCCAACCCACACCCACCCTCTGCACACCCCACCTCCCTACATTTCCCCTCACCCCGTACCTTCTGGAGCCTGGCAAGATGACCTTCGGTGGAGCAGGAACACGTCTGCACTCTTCAAAGCTGACCGCGAACTGAAGAAATGCTGGTAAGCTGTATAATGGCATAACTGTCTTTTTTTCAACTTAGGTGTATATCTCGGCCATTTTTGCAATCTTTGGCACCAAATTTTCAACATGGGGTTCTTGGGAGCCCACATCATACGTTCAGTCACTGTCATCTGGTTATTCTGTCCCAAAAGGTGATTTTGCAGTCATTGCGCGGAATCACTTTTCAGGACCGATTAATGAAATGACAGTGTCACAGTTCATGAGGTGGGCTCCCAAAAATACTATGTTGCAAATTTGCAGAAAAAATTCCATAAAATAACTGTTACGAGCATGCATTGTGCAGTTTCCACACAAACTCGTAACTTCAAGAATTTATAATATTTTCACTCCAGATTTTCAACATTGGCCTTTTTTCACACCTCCTTATGAATAGTACAGCTGTTATTTTTCACATCCTTGCCGAAATGTGTTTTCGTATATCCGGCGCATAATAGCGCGGTCGCTGTAGGAAATCAGTGTTCAGGACAGATTAAGAAAACCACAGTGACACTGTTAATGAGCAGAGGTCCCAAAATGCCTATGTTGAAAATTTAGTGAAATAATTCCATGACATGACTGTGTTACGAGCATACATTGAGCAGTTTCCATATATGCTCGTAAGTTCAAGAATTTTTTATATTTTCACTCCAGATTTTCCACATTGCCATCTCTTCACACCTCCCTATGAATAGTACAGTTGTCATTTTTTACATCCTGCCCAAACTGTGTTTTCGCTCATCTGGCAGAGAATGGCATGGTCACTATGGGAAATCAACGTTCGGGACAGATTAACAAAATCACAGTGCCACTGTTCATGAGCAGAGGTCCCAAATGCTTTCATGAGGTGGGGGTCACAAAAAGGCAATGTTGAAAGTTTGTAGTGCAAATACCAACAAACACCCGGGGCATTAGGGTTTCTAACCATAACGTGTACAGACTGACAGGTATAAGGGGTGTGCCTTTGGATTACTGGCTGTAATACTCATGTCATTCCACCTCCACCCCCACCCTGCAGCCAGTGACAGGCATCGAGGTGTGCCTTGGTCTCTTCAGCCCCAGAGTTCACCCCATTCTCCTATACTGCACCCATTTCAGCATATGTCCTTATAGAATGGGGTGACTGTAAAGCCGAACACCCCAAGGCACACCTCAACACTTGTCGGTGTCTGCAGGATAGGGTGAAGTGAAATGGCATGAGCATTATGGGCAAGCCCCATAAGGAGGCAGTATAGCGCAGTGGTCTAAGGCTCTGAGCTGCAAATCTGGTGACATCCAGCAGACCAGACCTGGGTTTGAATCCCACAGCTTCCACTTTCATACTGTGTGACCCTGAGCAAGTCATTTAACCTCCTTGTGCTCCCAGGTCGCTCCTGTAAAAAAGCTTTCAGCTTAGTGTGCTATACCTGGTTAAAAAAAACCCAAAAGCACACCCCAATGCCTGTTCATCTCTGTGGGGTTGGTGTGAGTTCAATGCTTCACTGCCATTCTTATTCTGCATCTGTCTAACTCCTGCACTTCCAATGCTAATACCAGCAAGCAAGCATTCGGCATTGACAAATGTTTGTTTATATAGTGTGGGTCAAGTAGTAAACACCAGTGGTGTAACAGGGAGGAAGGGGTTAATATGATAAGCAAATTAAACAGAAACGCTGCAATGCAGAGGCTAGATCACAATATTAATTTCTGTGAGCAATTCAACAATGCAGTGTACCTGGATATGGACAAGTGTTCAATGTCCACGAATACTTGCAATACAAAAATAATGCACAAAAGTGATTAAACAAAGGGAAACAGAATGAATAACTGCTCAGATAAAGTTACACAAAAAAGGGTCAATATGTAAGAAAAATATTACAAATAAGTAGCACACCAACACAAATATTAAGACTTAAAAGAAATAACTGAAACTCACTCACAACTTGTGAGAAATGTCAAATATTAGGAACTAGCCTGCTCTGCTTACAGACACACACATACACACACACACATGGTCGACCCTCCCCCACTCAACTCCTTTGCTGACAGACACAGAGAAAACTGAAAACACTACCTAAGTTTACCTAAGTATGGTCCAAAGATACCAAAACAAAACAAGCATTTGTCAATGCCGAATGTTTGCTTGCTGGCATTGGCAGTGGTAGTGTAGAAGTTACAGAGCTGCATAATAGGAATGGCAGTGAAGTATTGAACTATAGTGTATGGTGGAATGTCGTTCTCCACCAAAGTCCATCATTGTCAAAACCTTGTAGTCACACACTAGTGACGTTCGCAGTGCAGCAGAACAATTTTTTTCTACTGCACTGTGCACGTCGCACACTGTGTCCTCGAGCAGCATTTGACAGTTAGGGCTCACTCCATAGACAGGACACATAGCGAAAGCAGCAATGTCGGCTGCAGTACTAATGTTTAGCCTTAAAATGTTCAAAATGTAAAGTTCTTAAATAGTTAAAATGTCAAGCGTGAAAACGTTTAAAATGTAAATTTCTTTTTTCCTTCTAGTAACCCAGTAAAAATGTTTTGAAGCAGAAATATGCTGTAGTGATTTTTTTTTCCCAAAAAAACGACGTTCCACGATACACTATAAAGAAAAGTGCATGGGGAACAGTTGACAACAGGCATCCTTCACCTTGTTGGCACTGAAATGACGGATTACCTCTCGAGCTTCGCTCTCGAGGTAATCCGTCGTCACAGTGCCAACTCGGTGAAAGAATAGCCCTGTTGTCAACTGTTCCCCATGCACTATCCTATATGAAGCCAACCTCACCACCACCTTGCAGAGAGTGACAGGCATTGGGGTGTGCCTTTGGGTCGTCTGGCATAACGGCCATGCCATTTCACCACACTCCACCCTGCAGATACTGACAAGTGTCACGGTGTGCCTTGAGGTCTTTGGCCCTTATGCGCACCCCATTCCATCAGGAAATACAGTGAGATGGTTGCAGTATAGGAGAATGGGGTGAACTTTGTGGTCGAAGAGTCCAAGGCATACCTCGATGCCTCTCACTGGCTGCAGGGTGTGGAATGGTATCAGCATTACAGGCAAGCATCCCAAGTCACACCCCTGATGTCTGTCATTCTCTGCAGGGTTGGGCATTATGGTTGGAAACCCTAATACCTCAGGCATTCGTTGGTATTTTCACTCCAAATTTTCAACATGATTTTTTTTGTGACCCCACCTCATGAACAGTGGCAATATCAGTTTGTTAGCCAAAAGCTGCTTATGTACAGCGACTACGGCATTTAGCACCACAGGTGCAAAAACATTCCAAACAGGATGTAAAAAATGACAGTTGTACTGTTCATGGGGAGGTGTAAAAAATGGCAATGTTGCAAATCTGCAGTAAAAATATTAAAACAACTGGTGAAGTCACGAGCGTGCATAGAAACTGTGCAACGCACACCCGTAATGTAATTAGTTTGGGGATTTTTTACAGCAGATTGTCAACACAGGCATTTTGGGACCTCCGATCATGAACAGTGTCACTGTGATTTTCTTTATCTGTCCTGAACAGTGATTTCCCACAGCGACCACGCATCTCTACGCTGAAAGTGTGAAAACACATTTCGGCCATGTTGTGAAAAATGACAGCTGTACTGTTCATAAGGAAGTGTGGAAAAATGCCACTGGTGAAAATCTGGACTGAAAATATTAAAAGTCATGAGCGTCAGGGTGCGTGGAAACTGCGCAATGCTCACTCGTAACACAGTCATTTTATGGACTTTTGTCACCAAATTTTCAACATAGCCATTTTAAGACCTCTGCTCATGAACAATGTAACTGTGATTTTCTTAATCTGTCCCAAACATTGCTTTCGCACACCGACTGCACCATTGTGCACTACATGTGCGAAAACACATTTTGGGTGACATGTGAAAAATGGCAGCTGTACTGTTCATAAGGAAGTGTAATAAAATGGCAATGTTGAAAATCTGGAGTGAAAATATTGAAAATTCGCAAACTTACGAACGTGCGTAGGAACCGCGCAACGCACACTAGTAAAACAGTCATTTTTAGGAATTTTTTCACCAAATTTTCAACATAGCCATTTTAAGACCTCTGCTCATGAACAGTGTCACTGTGATTTTCTTAATGTGTCCCATACATTGATTTCACACACCGACCGCGCCCATTAATAGCTACAGGTGTGGAAACACGCTTTAGGGAGATGAAAATGACAGCTGTACTGCTCATAAGAAGGTGTGGTAAAATGGCAATGTTGAAATCTGAAGTGAAAATATTAAAATTCACAGAAACGTCGTAGGAACTGCAGCGCACGCGCTCGTAAACAGTCATTTTAGGATTTTTTCACCAAATTCTCAACATAGCCATTTTAAGACATCTGCTCATGAACAGTATCACTGTGATTTTCTTAATGTGTCCCATACATTGATTTTGCACACCGACTGCGCCATTGTGCGCTACATGGTGGAAACACATTTTGGGCAAGATGTGAAAAATGACAGCTGTACTGCTCATAAGGAGGTCTGGTAAAATGACAATGTTGAAAATCTGGAGTGAAAATATTGAAAATTCGCGAACTTACGAGCGTGCGTAGGAACTGCGCAACGCACGCTCGTAAAACAGTCATTTTTAGGAATTTTTTCACCAAATTTTCAACATAGCTATTTTAAGACCTCTGCTCATGAATAGTGTCACTGTGATTTTCTTAATTTGTCCTGTACATTGATTTCGCACACCAACTGCGCCATTGTGCGCTACATGGGCGGAAACTCGTTTTGGGTGAGATGTGAAAAATGACAGCTGTACTACTTATAAGAAGGTGTGGCAAAATGGCAATGTTGAAAATCTGGAGTGATAATATTGAAAATTCACGAACTTACGAGCATGTGTAGGAACTGCGCAACGTACGCTCGTAAAACAGTCATTGGAATTTTTCCACCAAATTTTCAAAAATAGGCTTCTTGAGAGCCCACCTTATGAACACTGGCAGTGTCATTTCATTAATTGGTCCCAAAAGGTGATTTCACGCAGTGACTGCAAAATCACCCTTCGGGCCCGAATAATGCCATGACAGTGACAGCATTCATGAGAAGGGTCCCAAAACCCCATGTTGAAAATTTGGTGCAAAATTCAAAAAATGCCTGAGATATGCTGCAAAGTTGAAAAACCTATCTATCCCATTATACAGCTTACCAGCATTTCCTCAGTTCAGCGGTCGGCTTTGAAGGTGCAGGCGTGTTCCCAGTACACGAAGATCGTCGCGCCGAGGTCCGGAGTAAGTGGGGTGAGGGGGTGTGGGAGGCAGGGTGCGCGGTGGGTGGATGCAGGTTGTGGGAGGGCAGGGAGAAGTGCTGAGGGACAGTTTTTATTTGCAGGTTTTTTGTTTTTTTTATGACGACAAGGACGCTTGCTGCGATGTGGGGTGGACTCCCAGCGGCACAAGGACGCGGTTTGGGGTGTGGAGCCGACGGGATTGGGCACCCCATTGTCCATAGCATCTGTTGCCACACTGGGGTGGGCTCGGCGTGGCACCCTGTACTCTCGGGAGGGACAGTGGAGCCCGGCAGGGGATTGGGCACCCCGTCGGCTATCGATGAGTTGCCACTCTAGGGTGGGCACCCAGCATGGCATGTGGAAGGCTTTTGGGGGCAGCACAGCCGGCGGGGGATTGGGCACTCCGTCGGCTCACAGTGTGTGTGTGTGGGGGTAGCACGTAGTATGCGTGCGTGCGTGTGTGTGTGTGTGTGTGTGTGTGTGTGTGTAGGGGAGCGCGCATGAGCAGGCGATATCTTATCGCTGCTCACTGAAGTGTAGCTCCCCCTTTCAACTGTACTCCACTGCATTTTGGAGCTGTCATAGACAGCTCCAGCAGGCATTGGAGAACTGCGGCCTCACCTGCAAACACACTGCCTGAATTGGAAGAGGGCTGCCACACCTCCGAAAACTCGGATGATTGTACTATGTTTCTTGCACATGCGTGCAAGCAAACATAAAAATGTTCACTAGCATCACTAGGAATTACATTTAGACGGGGAGCAATTAGCTGTCAAAAATAACAAATAAAGAGGTTTTTGAAGGGTTTATTGGCTGTGATGCACCACACTGAACTGCTCTCCGACTCAACAGAAAATGTACTGTGCAGGAAACAGCCTGCACATGATAATTTCAGCTATTTACCCTCAATGCATTGCAAATTTGCAGGTGAAACTGAAAAGCATTGGCAAAATTTGGTGAAATTTCACATTACGTAATAGCGCCATCCAAGGCGAAATTACGTTTCCCTTAGGTGAAAAATTTCACGTAATGTGGAAATTATGCAAAATATTTTGCTAGGCAAAATTTTCCAATTTCACACAACTCTAATAACAGATGCCTAATGCTTGATTCATGTAACAGTGACAGTGAGAATACTATGCTTTTTAGCTTTTGCTCCGTTATTGTTTTTATTACCTGCTGTTTACATTAGCAAGCTGTATCGTAGCTTATTGTAAGTTGTATATGTTTGTAATCCCCTGCCCCTATGCCCGGGTCGCACCTGGAATTAAGCCTCGGCTCAGTGTTCCTTTCCCAGTTACCAAATGTTTAAATAAAAATAAAAAATGCTTAGAAAAAGTAAGACAGTGGTCAGGGGTAACACCCAGGTGTTTGAAGGATGTGCCCTGTTCCAGGGGGGAAGGGTTCCATCGGGTAACAAGGCATTGAAAATGGTAAATGAATGTTCTATACAGTAGCTTTATGTTACAACTTAACATGAATAAGTAATAATTTAGTTTATTTAGCTTTTCTTATTATTCTCTTTATAGATAATTCCTAAAGGAGACCCATGGTCGAAACGTTGATTTTAAAGCAGCAGTGCATGATCGTAGAATCACAGAACCTGATAGCAGAAAAGGACAGCCTGGCCCATCTAGTCTGCCCCTTTTCTCTCCCACTATACCTTCCTCCCCCCTCTCAAGCCCCCATCCCCCACCCTGTAGCCCCATGTGCCTGTTCCATACTCTCTTGAAGCCCAACACTGTTTCGGACTCCACAACCTCCTTTGGAAGTTTATTCCATGCCTCCACCACCCTCTCAGTGAAGAAGCATCCTCTCACATTGCCTCTGTAGTTTTCTCCCTACAGTCTCAACCCATGCCCTCTCATTTTACTACCTTCTTTCCTGTGAAATAAATGTCCTGAACTCACTCTGTTTGTCCCTTTGACATATTTAAATGTCTCTATTATGTCCCCCCTCTCCCTTCTAGTCTCCAAAGTATAGAGTCCCAATTCCCTACACCTCTGTTCGTATGGTTTGCCTTTGCGCAGGTATAGCCTCCAGAATTGTACTTGTGCAGCCATAACATGGCTTGGTACAGAGGCATCAAGACCACCCTCCTTCTGCTAGTGATTCCCCTGCCTATACATGCCAGCATCCTGTATGCTCTCCCACTGTCCTGCTACACTGATTTCCCACCTTGAGGTTAATAATCACCACTATACCCAGATCTCTCTCCTGCTTCATAACCCTGACTCCCCCCCTCCCAAGTGTGTATCCTGCCTTCGGGTTTCTATGACCCAGGTGCATGACTGCACACTTCTTGATACTGAATTTAAGTTGCAAGGTCTCTGCCCACCCTCCAGTACCCTCAGGTCTTGCCTCATGTCGTCAACACCCTCTGAGGAGTCACAGATTTTTGTATCATCTGCAAAGAGGGCCACCCTTCCCTTCAGTCCTACCGCTATATCGCTGATGTAGATATTGAAAAGAAGCTGTAGCAGGACTGACCCCCAAGGGGACCCCACTCGTCACCCTCCCTGTCCTGGAGTGTACCCCATTTACTACCACCCTCTGGGTTCTGTCCGTCAACCGGTTTTGTACCCATCTAACAATTTTGTCCCCTACCCCCATACTGTCCAGCTTGTTGGCCTGTCTTCTGTAGGGTACAGTGCTGAAAGCCTTGCTGAAGTTCCAGTAGGCTACGTCCACCGCCCCCCCCCCCACCGGTTGATTACCTGCATCACCCAGTCAGAAAAATCAATCAAATTGGTCTGACATGATTTTCCTCTTGAGAACCCATGCTGTCTGTCATCCATCAGCCCATTTTCCTCCAGGCAGTCCGTCACCCTCTCCCTGATGAGTGCCTCCATGACCTTCCCCACCACTGCTGTAAGACTAACCGGATGGTAGTTTTCCCTCAACTCCCTGCACCCCCTTGTGTATTGGTACCACGATCACCTCCTTCCAGTCCTCCGGCACCCTACTGAGTCAATAGATAGGTTGAACAGCCTCGCTAAAGGGGCAGCCAGTTCCTCTCTCAGTTCCCTTATCACTCTTGGATGCAACCCATCCGGACCCATGGCCTTGCCCTCCTTCAGCCTGCCAATCTCCTCCTGTACCCTCTCCACACTGAAGGGACTCGCGTCCACTCCCATGCCCGTTTCCCTCTTCCTTAGTTTGGGGCCCTTACCCTCTCCCTCCTTCATAAATACCAAGCAAAAGTACCTATGAAGTTCCTCTGCTTTTTCCACGTCCTCTTCGAATGGCTTCCCACCCTCTTCTCACAGACTTTCGACCCTCTGTCCAGTCTTCCTCCTTTCTCCTAAATATCTAAAGAATGTTTTGTCCACCCTCTTGGCCTGTTTAGCTATTTTTTCCTCAGTGTTGGTCTTCGCCCTCTTTATTACCTTCCCTGCCTGCCTCCTCATTTCCCTATCAACCTCTTTGTCTCCTTACTTCTGTGTTCTCTTAAATTTCCTGAAAGCCCTCCTCCTGCCCCTAACCACTCTCGTGACTTCCCTGATGAACCAGATTGGTCTCCTTCTCCTTGTACCCTTCCTAACCTTTCTAATACACATATGCATGGCCTCCCTAACTGGTCCCTAATGTTTCCCCATAACATTTCCACATCGTTTATCTTTTCCACACCCTCCATCCCCTTCCTCACTATCCTTCTCAACATGCCGAAGTCTGCTCCCCTGAAGTCCAACACTGTTGTGTTTGTACAGTGTGCATCCCTCCCTCCCTGCTCTTACCTTGAACCTGACAGTCCTTTGGTCACTGTTTCCCAGTCTGTCTCCCACAACTACTTCCTCCACATTGTCCTCATTTTTTAAGACCACATCCAGTAGGTTGTTTCCCCTAGTGGACTCTTTGACCAACTGTTGCAGGAACACCCTACATAGTGTCTCCATAATCCCTCTGTTTCTGGCTAAGGCCACCTCTGGGATGGACCAGTCTGTGTCAGGCAGGTTCAGGTCCCCCACCAGAAGTGTCTCCCCTTTGAGAGTCATCCTCTCAATTGCCTGTGACATCATCCTGTCCTGTTCTTCCCTTGCGTTGGTGGCCTGTAGGTGACCCCTAGTCTCAAGGATTCCCCTGCCCATCTGCTCAGTGTTACCCAGAATAGTTCACTTTCCCCTTCCCCCTCCTGCCCCCTGTAACCTTTATGTCCTCCCAATGTATAGTGCAACTCCCCCTTCTTGTCTCTCCTGTCCCTCCTGAACAATCTGTAGCCAGGGATAGCCATCTCCCATGTGTGATTTTTTGACCACCATGTTTTCGTGATCTCAGTTATGTCCAGTTCCTCATACACTATGATGGCTACTAGTTCCTCCATCTTATTTGCTGTGCTCCTGGCCTTGACCACTAAACCCCTCCACCATAGTTCTCCTTCCCTTTCCCTACCTAAGAGCCCGCCAGAAACTAGTACATCATCCCTTGCTGGGGGGGCGTAGAGCCCCCCTTCTCAGCTGTAGTTGTCTGTGGTATTACTCCCAGACCCCCCTTGTTTAGCTTAACCCATATTCTCTTTCAAAGAACTCCCCCAGCCTACATTTTAGTACAGCTGCACCTTCTCTGTTGAGGTGCAGTCTGTCAAGATCAAAGAGATTATCATCCCACGTTGGCCCCCAGTCCCCCACCAGCCCAAACCCCATATGTATACCCATCTACCCAACCAGTTATTGAATTCCCTTATCCTTTGTTTTCTCTCTGTACTGGTTCTGGGCACTGGCAACACCTCCGAGAAGGCTTTAGATATGAAGCAGAGATTACTGCAAAACCTAGTCAGAGCCCTAAATCTCACCTGCACTTCCAGGAGGCTATTTCTTTCCAGATCATTAGTCCCTAGATGGAACACTAGATGCGATTTCTCATCCTGTTCCCTACCCCATGAGAGAATATAGTGGATTACCTCCAGCGCCATTCCCTGTAGGCACTCCACCAAAACTGTACTGTTCAAGGCCCTCCCATGATACCCTTTATGACTGAGTCTCCGATCAGTAGTACCTTGCCCCCTTTTTCCTTCTGGTCTACCTGCCTGACAAGTTTCCTTCTCTGAACTGCTGGCATCTGTTCTACCCTCCTGTCCCTCAATACCACCCCTGCCAATTTCACGCTTTGAACCCTCCCCTCTTCAGCCACTGCAGCTCCCCCCTCGCCTTCCCTGTTGGTATTTAACACTACCCCTTTTGTCCCTGCCCGAGCTCTCCAATCCCCTGCCCCACAATGTGCCTGTCCCCTGCCATCGATTCTCCTGATAGCCTCAATGAGTATATAGCCTCTCCCATCCCATTTTCTGTGTGATCCTTAAGTCTAGAGCCACCCTTGGTCCCCCTTTACCCACCTTTGTCCACCTCACCCATCCGCTCTACAATTAGAATCCTGCCCCCCCCACTCTAGCCCCCTGTTCCACCTGGGTTCCATCATTGCACCTCCTTACCCCCTTATCCCTAACTGCATCCACCCCACTCCTCTCTTCACACCCTCTGTTGTCCCTTTCGCCTTCATGTGATCTGGCTTCCCCCCCCTCACTTTTGCCCTCCTACTCCTTTTGACTCCCGCCTACTATTCCCCCTACCCCCTCTGATAACCCTACCGCCATTGTGTCTGCCAGTAGTGTGTACCTGTTTGAGACTGGAATCTCCCCAGCCTGCTGTCTTCTTACATCCCCTGCCAGAGAGTTGTTCCCCCCTGCTCGGGTCCATTGTGACCCTTTACCACTACCACCAGCAGTGTCCACTCTCTTCCATCCATCACTCACCTCCCCCTCCTGTCTCAATCCCCTTCCTCTATGATGCCCCTCAGCATGGCCTGCCACCTTGCCATTCCAGCTGACCCCACATCCTGCAGCAGTAGACCCCCTCCATCCCCAACCGACTTCGAAGGTGTGTCTCCCTCCCCTTGTCCACCTGACCAATTTATCCCTGAGAATGCATACCTCAGCCTCTAATTTCTTTAATCTGGCACATATCGAGCAGCATACTAGCCTCCACAGTGTATTCATGGCCACTGCAGCCCCACAACCACTGCATCCCACCAATCATTCCCCCCATGCATTTACCAAAGTCCTCGTCCATGCCCAGCAAAATCCCTGCACAGGCATGCTCTCCCTCTTTGCATTTATAAACCTCCCCTCCCCCCCCAGCCAAGACCCTTGCTCCCTCCACTATCCCCAACCTAGTACAGCCATTTGCCCTGAGTTTGCCTTAACAGATCAAGGGACCCCTTTTGACCAACACAGTGCTCAAATCTGTCCCTCGTACCTTGTTCCAGACCAAGCCAGCAATCGCACAACAGCAAAGAGCAGGTTAGCCTGTTTGTCCCCTGTAATTTGCAGTGTTGGTGTTTTATGATTGCCAGTAGACTTTCACTCTTCTCAAGGTCAATAATTGAATCCCCAAACAGCAGAAACTGAGGGGTTAATATAAAGAATAGAAACTAGGACCTTATATAATAAAGAATTGAATTAGGACCTTGAAAGTTTTAGCCCCCTTTCAGTACAACTTCTTAACAAGCAGAAACTAAAAAGGTAAATAATATAATGAGATAAAATAAACTGGGACATTAATTAGCCTAGCCTTCTTCCAGTACGGATCCTCTAGTTAGCCCATAAACAATGATTTCCATCAACTCTTGTAACCAAATAATGACCTTCCTATGAACCCCAATTCCCCCTTCCCCTTCAGTTCCTCACATCGTGGTGGCCATGAATGATACACACAGTATTGTGCTTTAGGGTCCCTTCCTTCAGCCAAAGAAGCCTCTTGAGCCTCCTGTCATGAGTGTCAGGGAGTCACAGCACACACAGTACAGTGCCTTAGGGTCCCTTCCTTCAGTCGAAGAAGCCTCTTGAGCCTCCTGTCATGAGCGTCAGGGAGTCACAGCACACACAGTATTGTGCTTTAGGGTCCCTTCCTTCAGTTGAAGAAGCCTCTTGAGCCTCCTCCCATGAGTGTCAGGGAGTCACAGCACACACAGAACAGTGCCCTAGGGTCCCTTCCTTCAGTCGAAGATGCCTCTTGAGCCTCCTGTCATGAGTGTCAGGGAGTCACAGCACACACAGTATAGTGCCTTAGAGTCCCTTCCTTCAGTCAAAGAAGCCTCTTAAGCCTCCTCCCATGAGTGTCAGGGAGTCACAGCACACACAGTACAGTGCCTTAGGGTCCCTTCCTTCAGTCAAAGAAGCCTCTTAAGCCTCCTGCCATGGGTGTCAGGGATTCACAGCACACACAGTACAGTGCCTTAGGGTCCCTTCCTTCAGTCGAAGAAGCCTCTTGAGCCTCCTCCCATGAGTGTCAGGGAGTCACAGCACACACAGTACAGTACCTTAGGGTCTCTTCCTTCAGTCGAAGAGGCCTCTTGAGCCTCCCACCACCTGCCCCCCCAGTATGCTCCTCCTCTTGACTTCTCCCAGTTGGCTAACCACTTCAGGGAGTGGCTAGCAAGTGTATTTAATTTAAGAGGTGGTGCAAGGTGGGTGAGTGGGAGAAAAAAACAAGGGAACAGCTCCTTTCAGTACTTGTGCTGTGGCTGGGCTATTTAAAGGCCCCAACTGCAGTTCAAAACTGATGTCTTGTCCTTCCTGGCTCTCTGACTGATTGTAGGGAGAGCCTGGTAAGTTTCTCCTCAGACTGCCTCCAATGAAGCTTGGCTTTTGGCCACCGATTGTGGTCTCCTTTTCCTCTTGGCCTGCCAATGCAGACCCATGCCTTGATGCTGTTGTTGCCAATCCGGCTCCCACAGTCCCCTACTGCTGCCACCGCTGAGGCGGCTCCACAAAAAATTCAAGGGAAAAGCTCCTCTCCTGCTGTTGCCGCCGATGTGGCTCCCACAATCCCCCACTGCTGCTGCCGCCAATGTGGCTCTGCAAATACCAAGGGAACAGGTCCTTGACAGCCTTGACAATATGTCTCAAACCATGGTTTCATTGGTATTCTCAGCTGATTTTGTACACCTGAGGCCAGATATTCAAAATAATAGTGGGAAAAATTTTGACCTATACTTTTTATTCTGTTTTAGATTGCCCCTTATCTACTGACTGATATGATATCCTTCTTTCCTCCAGTTTTAAGTCTGCTTTACCACTTTTTCACTTTTAAACTAATAAAAGGAGTGCACCTTTTAATGTGTCTCAAACCATGTTTTCATTGGTATTCTCAGCTGTTTTTTTACACCTGGAGCCAGATATTCAAAAGTCTACCCTTGCACAAAGGTTAGTTTGTGCACGCAAATCCAACTTTGCGTGGAACTCCCATATTCAAAAGTCCAGTTAGCGTGGGCAAACAGGGTTTGCACCTGGGCAATATTCAGAGGGGGCACAATGCAAATGAAGGGGCAGGGACCTAAATGTCGGCACAGTTCAATATTCAAAGTATGTGTGCCATGCAAGGCCATTTTATACGGTCCCCTTGTGAAGCAAAGATACCGCTGACCTAAAACACAACTTATTCCCACGCAACCCTAGCAGTTAGTGGAGGAAGTGAGTCGCCCCTCTGACCCCCAACACAGTAGTCCCTGGTGCTAGTGGTCCCCCCCCCATGATCACTGGTCCAATGTCTAAAATTAAACATGCCCAGATGCTAGTGGTCTGTGCCCCAGCTGCACCCATACCCTATGTTTTCATAGTCATTCCCTGGTGTCCAGTGCCCCCCACCTGAACCCATGCTCTGTGTCCATAATATTCCCTGGTGTCCAGTGGTCCCCCATCCCAATCCCATCTGTATGGAAATAACACCATTCCCTGGTGTCCAGTGTTTCCCCTCATTCGGATCTCTTGTATAATATCATGCAACCATTCCCTGGTGTCTAGTGGACCCCCTCCCTATCCACAATCCCCCGAATAATACTGTAACACTGTTCCCGGGTGTCCAGCTTACCCCCCTCCTTAGAAGGTTGTGCCCCACCACCCAACCCCCTCATCCTGACCATGAGCTAGCGAACAGCACAGCTCTCTGCTCTCCATCACTGCTGGTCACCAACTGAGCTGTCAGTGAGCTTGTACTGTAAAATCAGCTGTTACAGTATGTGCTTACTGACAGCTCATTCAGTAGCCAGCTGTGGTAGATAGTGGAGAGCTGAGCTAGTTGGTGGAGCAGGGTCTGGGATGGGGGTAACAGGGTGGTGGGGCACTACCTGCAAGTGTAGGGGGGTCCACTAGACACCAGGAAATGGCATTACATTATTACACAGGAGACTGAGGATAGTTAGGGGGTCCCCTAGACACCAGAGAATGGTTGCATGTTATTATAAAGGAGATTGGGATGGTGGGGAACACTGGACACCAGGGAATGGTATTATGCCCATATACAGGGGATTGGGTGTCGCAGGTACGTGGGTGAAAGGATAACATGGGACACAGTCAAGTAAGGTACAACACACGTCAGCATGTTTTATTTTATATAGGAGTAGAAAAAATAATACAGTTCACAAAACAAAAAATAAACAATAGCTCAAGGCTATATTCAAGAACTGGATTCACCTTCCTTCAGATATCCCAATACAATACGTCAGCTTTCCTGCTGTTGAGGCACATACCTGTTCGGACACAGGTCCTTACTCTTACCTTACTTCGGGCAAGTGAGACTTCATTTGCAGCTAATCTGACTCTAGGTGTTTGGGGATGGTTTAAATAGGGTAGTCCTGCAGAGAAAATACAATTATCTCTTAACGAGCAAAGGTTCATAACCAGACCTATACAAAATCAAAATAGTTATTTCTAAGTCTTGTTAATTACGTTATTTTCACATTATTCCAACATTTCAAGACATGAGTTTGGCTAGCATTTATTCTGGGATAAACCTTAATTGACTCTCTTACAGAAACTCCACCCCTTTTTCCAGAACATTTGTCCATCCATTTCTGTATAAATGTAGCCCTCTGGGGGCCACTGTTCCCCTATAAAAACTACTCAGTCCTGAGGAGTTTGCTAACAGGTCAGTCAAAATACAATGTAAATATATTATTTATATTTGTTGGACAATATAAAACCCTGTATACTAAACCTACAGACTTCTAATATTTTATTTATAGAAGGTCGGTGGAGGGGGTTAACAGACCTGGGTAGGGTCTCTTAATCTGAAAAAAAGGTAATAAGGTAATGTCTTGCTTTAATTCTGGCAGCCCTTCAATAGTATTTTAATTATAAGGGTTGTACCTTACGGAGATTCCTGTCCCTTTGTACAGAAAGTGCTTGCTTTGCAGAGCACACAGCGTTAGTTTTGGAGCGGGGCAGCTGAAGGTGAAAGTTATTGCTAGGGCTGGAGATGCCAATGCCACAACCAATCCCTCTTCTTCAGTGCAGGGTGGGGGTAAAGTGTTAGGGTGTGAATATATATATATATATATATATACACACACACACACACACACACACACACAAGCAATAAGACACAACAGGTTGTGCATGGAACATATTTTACCGCACGGTCAGGGGAATAATAAGGCATGAGGCCGCAGGCCAAGTCACTTTAGCTGCTGGTTGTGAAAATATGTTTTATGTACACCCTGGAGTGTCTTATTGCGCTTATAAAATGAGCTCCAATTTTTTTACTATTTACAGTTATAAACTCATGTTACTATGTAGAAAAAAAAAAAGGTTTGCTTATGTGAATTTAGTATATAATAATCCTTCCACCTAGTAGATAGTGCCTTCATTTTTCATGTTCTTTGTAAGTTTGTCCTTTGATGGGATCAGTAGTTATGGTTTTCTTTTGTTACTCTCCCCCCTTGTATTAGTGTACTTTTTTCCTTTTCTTTGGATAGAGCAGGAGAGAGAGAGCTAGAACAGGAGAGTGCCTTTTTATATGTATAATTATATTTTTTTCATGGACCTGCAACTGATGGAAGGAGAGGCCTGGAGCAGTGGTAGGAGCAGTGGAGGACTTGTGGATGCAGCAGCACAATTACAGTACAACAGGGTTTTAAAAAGGTTTTTTGTAGTTTAAAGAATTTATCCGGGTGGCTGGCAGATATGTGAGGGGAGTTGGATAAGTGGGAACACGCTCATACATACAGGTTATACTAAAAGGAGGAAGATGGTTGGGTGTTTTTTTTTTAAGACATCATTGGAAACAGCAGGAAAAGTTTGTCTAGGAGATTTTATTTTACGTATTTTCTGGCCTTTGTTTAAATAACTGGAAGCAGCTTGCATGAGTGAATGGTGGGCAGCAGATATGAATTGTATGACATTGAGTGAGTTGTTGGTGACGAAGTTGGGATGACCCCCATTGTGGAGAGAAAAACAATGGCAGAATTTGAAAACTGAACATTCTAACTGCTTGCTGATTTTTTTTTTGTAATGCAGTCCAGCTTTTAGGCACTTATTATTACCCATGAATGGAACAGATTTCATGCACGAGCAGTGAAACCAAACAGAAAGCTGGATTTTGTTACGCCATTTTATATATATATATATATAGGCGCAGCACCCTTATAGTTAGGGTTGAGTATACAGTTTAATGTTAAACCCCAAATTTTGCACTTTAATAACTTCACAACCGTTCAACGGATTTGCACAGAATTTGGAATACATGGTCTCAGGTGGTAGATCCATTGATTTGCGAAGTTGCACTTTGATCCGATATGTGAGTTTTGCACAGTGAAGCATCACAAAATGTGTTCTGTGCTTTTTTTTGGCAAGTGTCAGGGTAATTCTTAGACATCGCGCTTCACGCACACCATTTGGAATTGTGGTCTGAATGTTTCAGAGTAGAAAGAGGTTATCCTAAGGAACACTTCAGCATTTGTTTGGTGAAAAAATATTAATTCATTCCAAAGTTATTAAATTGTGAAATTTTGGGTTCTAAGCATGCTCAGTTCAGTCTTTGTGATAGATGCAATTTCAATCAAGGATTCCTGGTCATGAAGGGCTGGCAAAGAGGGATTGCGAAGAGGGATTCAGAAATCTCACAAAATCCCTCTTCACGAGAAAAATCTGTTTTCACTGGCCGCCATTTTGTTTTCTCACTTAACAAGAGGAGAAAACAAAATGTTGTAACTTGCCACAGGGACTTTTTTAAAAACTCTACGCATGGGCTTTGGTTGGGGTGGGGGGTGTCCTCTACCCACCCATGCTTTTTTTTTTATATAGTCTAAAAATGGCACTTTTACACTTTAAAATCCCTTTTCACAATCCCTTTTCGCCAGCTGATTCCTTTTCACTGGATATGCTGGCAAAAATGGATTGCAAAAAGGGAGTTTTTAAAGGTCCGCCAATTTCCCTGGTGCCTACCATAACCCTTGATTCCCTCATTTCCTGGTGTCTAGTGGCCCCCACCCTCTGATTGACCTGCCCCCCCAAGCCTATTCTAAATTTTATTACTTTTGCCAACATCAGAGTGTCCAATCTCCATGTTGGCATTTATCTCCCTCATTACTGTGGCACACTGGGGAGTCCACCCCCAGTGTGCCAAAATAATTGATTTTTATGTTTCCGACACCAGGATGCCCACCCCTGGTGTCAGATGCCCCCCCAAAGCCTGTTCTAATTTCGCCAACATCGGGGTGCCCGATTCCCATGTTGGCATCATGAAGCCCCCCCACGTCACTGTGAATCACTGGTGAGCCCACTCCCAGTATTCCAAGAAGCAATCTGAAACCTGTTTAAAAAAAAAACTGTCTCCCGATGTCTTTTTTAACCTGTAAAAAAGAAAATGGTCCCTCGTCGTCTCCCCAGTCCTCCCTGCCCCATCCCCACCTTCCTACTGAGCACCCACCTCCACACCCCCCCTTACCCCATACTTACCTCTGGAGGTTGGCGCTGTCATCTTCTCTAGACTGGGACATGTTTGCAGTCTTCAAAGTCGAACCGGGAACTGAAGAATCAAGGTAAGTGCCGTATAATGGCTGTCAATGGGGGTTTCAACTTATGTTGCTATCTCAGCCATTTTTAGGAATTTTGGCTCCAAATTTTCAACATGGAGTTCTTGGAACCCCTCCTCTGAACACTGGCACTGCCATTTTGTTACTTAGTCCCGAAAGGTGATTTTGTGGTCACTGCGTGTAATTGTCTTTTGGGACAAATTAATGAAACAACAGTGCCACTGTTCATGAGGTGGGGTCCCAAAAAGGCCATGTTGAAAATCTGGTGCAAAAATACCCCAAAACAAATGAGTTATGTGCGGTCTTTGAAATTTCACTACGCGTTCATGTAACTTTGGCAAATTTTTATTTTTTCACTCCAAATTTTCAACATTGGCAGTTTTTCACATCACCTCAGGGAATGCACAACTGTCATTTCTCACATCCTGCCCAAAATGTGTTTGCACAGCAGTGGCATGAAATGGCACAGTTGCTGCACAAAAATCACCTTTTGGGACCAAGTAACGAAATGACAGTGTCAGTGTTCATGAGATGGGTCCCAAAAAGGTGATGTTAAAAATTTGGTGCAAAAATATCTAAAAATGCCTGAGTTACATGCAGTTGTTGGAAGTTTTCTATGCACACGCATAACTTTGACAATACACTTTCTCAAAAAGTAAAGAAATTCATTGCAAAAACCTTTGTTAATGCATCAGGGCTGAATCAACAAAAGTAGGAAAATGAAGCATTAGGACTAACACCCTAATACTCCCCCAACCTGCCAGCCTACCCCACCCCCGGCCTCCACAGACCAACAGGCGATAGGGTGTGCCTTGGGGTTCTTGGGCCTAACTCTCATCCCATTCTCCTGGACCTATACTGTATCATGTCAGCTTTCTCACACGTGGAATGGGGTGAGAGTTAGGGATGACCCCAAGGCATAGCCTGTCACCTGTTTGTCTGTGGAGAGTGGGGTAGAGTGGTAGGGTGGGGGAGTGTTAGGGTGTCAAAACTAATGCTTCATTTCCCTGCTTTTTTCACTTCACCCCAAACTGATGCATTAAAGAAGTATTTCACAATAATTATTTATATATATTTTATGGCGGAGCGGTCATGCCCCTATAGTTAGGGTTGAATAGGCACGGTAATGTTACACCTCAATTTTTGTGCGTTAATAACTTTGCAACCATTCAACAGATTTGCACGAAATTTGGAAAGCAGTCTGGTATGGTAGATCTCTTGATTTACCAAGCTGTGTTTTGGTCAAACATATGATTTCTGTGCAGCAAAATGCTAAAAATGCATTTTTCACCACTTTTGACATGTTTTTTGCCCATGGCGCTGTGACCACACCATGTGGTCCTTTAGTCTGAACATTGGAACGTAGAAAGAGCTTGGATCATGGAATAATCCAGCATTGGTTTAGTAAAGAAATATTAATCCATTCAAATGTTATAAAATTTTTAATTTTCAAGTTCTGCACATGCTCAGTTCACTCCAAAATTTATATATATTTTTGATGAACTAGGATTGGTATAACAGTCAAGGATTTTTTCAACTTGCAGACTAGAATTTAAAAAAATCCTAGTCCATCAGAAAAATTCCTTGTCTGCGTGCCACCATCTTGTTTTCAGTTTTTCCTCCAAACAAAATGTCGTAGCTTTCTCCACAGGTGACTTTTGGGCCAAATGAGGCATGTTTTTTCTCAGGGTGATGCCCTCTACAAAGCCATGCCTTTGGTTTGGCTGGTTCTGGTCCAAAAATAGCTTTTTAAAATGTACAAATTCTTTGACCACAACTCGCTAATGATCCTATTCCATGAGCAGAAAAAATCCTACTCCGAGAGACGATCCTGGTTCGCGAGCCTTATCCGTCATTACGTGACCAGCTGTCCATCATGGTGTGACCAGATGTTCCCTCACAGATCAGGACTAAGCTGACGGACTAGGATTTTGCTACCACGCGGATGGGAATTGATCTGTAATCTTAGTCCATCAGAAAAATTCCTTGTCTGTGAGCCGCAATCTTGTTTTCAGTTTTTTCTTCAAACAAAATATCATAACTTTGAACACGGGTGACTTTTGGGCCAAATGAGGCATGAATTTTGCTCAGGGTCACACCCTCTGCAAAGCCATGCCTTTGGTTTGGCTGGTTTTGGTCGAAACCAAGCTTTTAAAATGTAAAACTTCTTTGACCGTGACTCACTAATGATCCTAGTCCATGAGTTGATAAAATCCTAGTTCACGAGACAATTCTGGTTCGCGAGCTTGTCCATCATTGCGTGACCAGATGTGCGCAATTTCATGACCATATGTTCTTGATGGTGTGACCAGATGTCCGTGATGGCGTGACCAGATGTCCCCTTGCAGATCAGGATTAAGCTAACGGACTAGGATTTTGCTACCTTGTGGATGTTGATTGATCTGATGGCCCATGATTTTGCTACCTCATGGACTAGGAATTCTTAAAGATGTAAAAACTTTACCATTGCATTGCTAATGAACGGTTTGGTCTTTTTACTTGCAATTTTCAGGATATTGAAGGGATGTCCTACAGGTGTGAATTATGCTGTTAAGGTGTTGGGGAATTAAGCAGTTCCATAGATAAGCCATTACGAAATTTAGATTTTCCCCATAGGATAACATTGTGGTGCCCATTGTGCTTTTCGGCTTCCATATCTCAGAAACAAAGCGAGATGCAGAGTTTTCACTACTGGTAACTTAGATCACCATTAATTGCTATAAGCTGTTGGAACAAAATTGGAAACCACAGACTACACCTGCAGTGGAATTTTTTTCATGGGTTGTACAGTTAATGAGATACTGCCAAATTAGAATCATAAGGGTTCAACGGGTGCCTCTCCAGTGCTTTTCATTGCCCGTGCCTTGTAAACAATGTGAGATACAGGTTTGGTCACTTATTGTTGCATACAGTACTCGCTGTCATAGTTACAATGACACTTGAATTTTTTTCTAGCTGTTATGATTCTCGCAATATTGACAAATTAGTGTTACAAAGATTCCTTGCCCTGTAGGGCTGCTGTATGACTCTGTAGCTATGCGTAAGTGGGCCTACGCTCCTACAGATACATATTATTATGCAGAAATGGGCAACTTGGTGGGAGCGCAGGGCCACCATTGCATTTTATTTACTAGTTATATTGCACTTTTTCAAAAAGTAAGGAAATTCAATGCAAAAAACTGTGTTTAATGCACCAGTTAGAGTTAAAGCAACAAAAGTGAAGAAATGAAACTTTAGAGTTGAGCCCTTAACCCCCACATCTGTATCCTCCACAGACTAATAGACGGGGTGTGCCATGGGGTCATGAGGCTTAACTCTCACCCCATTCTCATTTACTGTAGCAAGTCAACCTGCTTACACATGGCATGGGGTGTGAGTTGGGCTACACAACCCCATGGTACACCCCGGTTTCTGTCAGTCTGTGGAGGATATGAGTGTGGGGTGTGTGGGGGAATTAGGGGCTCAACCCTAATGTTTCTTTTCCTCAATTTTGTTGCTTTAACCCCAACTGATGCATTAAACATAGTTTTTTGCCATGAATATATATTTATGTATATATATGCCTTGGTGAGGATGGGTGTACCTCTGGACACTGGGCAGGGTAAGGGGTACCACTGGATACCACATATACTTAGACATGGAGCAGTATGTGAGGGGGTACCAATGAACAACAGGGATATTTGGGCATAGGGTGTGGAAGAGGTGCTACTGGAAACCATCCATACTTGCACATTGGGCAGGATGTGCAGGACACCGCTGGAGTCCAGACACAGTTCAACATAGAACAGGGTATCTGAAGGATGCCACTGGACACCAGGGAGTGCTTGCTAAGGGGTGCCAAGGATGTACTAGTGGATGCCAGGGAACATGTGCTACAGGAGTTAGGCAAAGGTAGGCATGCTAGAATGATACTGGGACTGTCTGGTACAAATAGATTAAGAGCAAGGAGTGGCATTCTATCTGTGTGCTGCTTGGCCTTAAATGTATTGACACTGCTGGCTAAAAATAAAGCAGAGTTTATCTGTTATTAAATTTCCTTTTTAGAAAGTAAGGGAATTCATTGGAAAAACTATGAGCATGAGTTAGGGTTGACCCTTAATGCCACAAAAGTAAGGCAATGTTACATTAGGGTAAAACAAAATTCCCTGAGCCTTGGTGAATCTGTGGTGTGGTGTTTTTCTGGCTTTGAACAATCATGCAACACATCGTTAGCATTGCCCTAACTTTGATAACCTCCCTTGAAGCACTGGTGTGCGAGATTATTCTGTGCCTGAAACAGTGCTGAAGTTAAGGGAAATCCAGCACTGTGCCGCACAACCTTCAAAGCCCAAGACACCCCACACCACAGATTTACAATTTTAAATACTCAGGGGAATTATTTTTAACCTAACATTGAATTTATGTGGCATTAAGGGTCCATCTGCTAAACTAATGTGTAAACAGAGATCAATATAAAGAATATAATTTATGGATTATGGCTAATTAATAAATTAAGTATAATTGCAAATCTCATAATTCACACTTTGAAATATTTAATCCACAGTTTACATATAATTGATTTGTTTTAAGTTGTCAATCATTCTGTTCAAATAGTGCAAGCTCATCTCAAATGAAACTAAACACACAGCTGCTGAAACCTTGTTTATTCCCCCAAAGCCCCCCACCCATCTGTACAAACCCAGCCAACCCACCAAAAGTATTTTAGTTAAAAATCTAATTTTCTTTTCTTTTTTGTAACATCTTTATTAAAATTATTTAAAATGTGTAAGCGTTACAAAATGGTACACGGGGGAAAAAATACTGAGATAACATACAGGGTGGACAAACAGTTCTGCAATTTATATCGCTAACGTTTGCATGACAAAAGCATTCCAGTATATATCATACAAAGAACATCCCAAGCAATTAATCTGTCTGGTTGCTGTTTAAAGGGCTTTGCTCTATCTATGTCCTTCCCCTTGGGAATATCAGCTCAGCTCTTGCCATAACATCACAGCTTCAGCTGGTGGGAGAGAGTCCAGGAATCCACCCCAACTGCTGATACAAGGCTCTTCCTTCCCTTCCAGAATATATGTCAGGCATTCTAAAGCCAGAGATTGAATAGCCAGTGTTTTCCACTGTGTCAGGGTAGGTGTATTACTGGAAATCCAGGCATTCTGTATACATCACCTCGCCAAAATCAGTAACACTCCCACCAATCTCGGGTACGATTCCCACCCTTCATTCCGCAAGTCCTCCATACCCAGAAGTAATGAAACAGATGTATTTGTGACTCCATACAGTGGTAAGGTCTTTGGAACTGGCCAATCAGAATTACTTCAGTGCGGGGCAGTCCCAAAAGTAATGCATATAGGTGTCCAGCGCTCCCTGAGACCATTCACATAGTGGAGAAAAAGCCAGATTAAATTTGTGTACCACACTAGGTGAACAATAGAAACAGTGCAGTAATTTATACTGAGATTCCTTTTGTTTGTTACCTAACAGAAGCCCCATACTGTATGTGATCTTTGGACAGTTTTGCAATTTTCTTCTGTGATGGCCATACCTAAATTTCTCTCACAGTGAACCTTCACCTTCTCCAACAGGTCTCGGAAATATTGCCTATCCTGCCTAACCATTTTTCCTATCAGACCCTTACTATCCATTCTAGCACCATAGACTGCCTGCTCCATCTGCGTTAGCGGCAAAGGTTCTTCTGTGTCTCTCTCAGTCCCCTGCCATATGTCCTTCTCTGCAAATACCAACAATGATGAGAATTCAGGATCAGCAACTGGCCCTGTATTCCTGCAAACATGCACATCCCACTGCTGGCATAATTATTCTGCCACTACTATTATAGATGCCAGTATCAAGTCTCCCTGTTAACATCAGTGCTGCCCAGGAACCCTATAGGCCAAGACTGTGTACTGTAAATGTCTGGCTCAATTTTCACTGAGTGCAAGAGTGTCCTGATGCACTCTCCTACTACCCTCAAGTGGAAGCACCATGAACCAAGAAAACCCAGGTCATCCCTCTCTGAGAATTGGGTGTGGAGGACTCTGAGGGTCCCAGTTTAAAGGCCTAGCCCTGGTGCCAGGCATCTGCGCTAATCCAGACAGGTCTTACACACTGGGTGGCCATCAGAAGTCCCACACAATGCTTATGTACAAGGTTCCTGCCAAGGCAGGTAATGATAGGGCACTGCTGGAGCAGGGATTTTTTCCACACTGACTTTTGGTGGAACCAGCCCTTCCAGGGAAATGACAAGGCACTAGGAGGTACACTGGCTCATGCACCCACCCCAGTCAAGACAGGCTGTGACAGGGAGCAGCTGGATTTCAATCCCCCCAAATATATTAAGATAAAGGGACTGGCAATAGGGTGCTGTGTTGGTTGCTGAGAGAGCTCTGTGCTTTTGAAACTTTTACTGCAGTGGAGGAATAAAATGTACAACAGCTTAAATGCATGCCAGTTATATTTAGTGCTCCAAGCATACCTGACATACTCATGTCATCTTATTTTTGTTGGCGGAACACTAGTGCTGCTACTGTTTAATGATTCACCTAATAGTCACAGTCTTTATTTTCAAGCTAATATGAAACCAGTGAAAATAGCCAAAATAAAAAAGTGAATTTTTCCTGTTATGCAGTAATATAATCCCACTGTATAGTGTAGTTCTTTCTATTACACTATTGGATTGGGTTCAGAATAGAAAACCTTTTATTAATTTAATCCATCCGAGTCAAAAATGTATAAAATATGTTGTATCTGAAGGGGGTTTGGATTATTCAAGCAGCTCTTGTTTTAATAAAGTACTGCAGAGGTTCATATAACTGATATCTTTCAGGGGTTTATACAAATTAAAAGAAAAGAGAAGGCTAATAGGAATTAAGTTTTCCAAATGCTAAAGGGGATCAGCTTGGGCAGATGAAGCTGGCCCTGCACCCACATGCAAGAAAAATGGCATCCTTTGTTATCATTGAATGCCTGTCATCTCTTCCTCCCCTCCCTGCACTGGACATTGAGTGCCACCCGTTACAGAGTTGGTTGGGAGCTCACTTTGGGAGGCAAGTTGGTGGTGATTTTTAGGGGATTGTGGAACAGGAATGGCAACAGGCAGGTGAGTGGTGCATCGGGTGAATCTTCAGATGAGAAAAGGCAGGGATAGTTTAAGGAGGTACCACTTGATGGTGGTGGGTAAGTCAGGTGGTAGATGAAGAAAGTTAAAAAATAATATCTGAATTTTTAGGAGTTACACCTGCTCTGGTTAGGGCCTTAGGGGGCCCCCTATTGGCCACTGGGACTCAGCTCTCTAGTGGTGATGCTCTCATTTGAATAAACGTGTTCCCTTTTTGCACTAAAGAACCAGTGCTGATGGAACACGAAGAGTCTCCTTTGAGGGCAAGAAGTTCAAAGCTAATTGTTGTGACATTCTGTAACATGGTTTGAACTTGGGCAGTCCTTTGATTTCCATGAAGTAGTGAGAGAGAGAGAGAGAGAGAGAGAGACAGAGAGACAGAGAGACAGATAGAGACAGAGAGAGAGAGAGAGAGAGAGAGAGAGAGAGAGAGAGGCCCGCTCCCCCACCCTCTGTAAGTCGATAAGGAATGCATCTCAGATACTGAATCAGACGATTCTTCATGAGAGCCATTAGGGAAAAGATTCTACTGCCATTCAAATGTCAAGAAATATCACTTTGATGTCCCTGAGGCACATACATATGTTATCATTTGTTGACCTTTGTCAAGTGCTCCAAGAGCTCAGAGGGAGGGGTTGTATTCCTTTTTGATTCACTCCCTTCCCCCAGTGTCCACTGGTGAATTCACTGACAGTTAACAGTTGGAGAGGGCACTACAGGGTCAAGAGTGTCTCCGAGCTAGTTCAAGCAGTATAGTCTCATAGCCTCAACACAGTATTGCCAGACATACTTTCTCAAGATGTTCAAATTAAACTACAGGGCGATAGAAAGAAACTGCACAAACTGAGGGACCCTGTCCTACCCCTAGCTTACCCCTGTTTAGAATTTTAAGCCATGAATGACATATTTGAAAGTACCTTAATGTAGTTATTTTTTCATTATTGTGCCATATATTCTGCTTGAAATGCTATCTACAGCCATTTCATGGGATGCATCCTTTGCTTGCTTTATTCTAGTCTGCCCTGCAGACCAGTGATTGCATCAGCAGGACACATTAGCACAGAGAAGGAAAGAGTAGTGGCTGCCTGTGAGATGGTCGTGGACAGCAATTTAAGCCGTGGTTATGATGCAATGAGAAGATAAAAGTAACTATGTTAAGGTACATTAAAGATTTAATTCCTGGGTGAAACTGATAACCATGGTGGGGAAGGGCTGTTTACTTAGGGCCCTTCCCCATCCCAATTAGCAAAATACAGAGACTAAACCAGACCAGAGGTGTGGAAGCTGCTGGTTCTGCTCCCAACCTCATACGCACTCTGTAAGTTAAAAACTCATTGTAAACAATCATATTTAAGGCAGGTATACAAGGAAAGCAATTTTGATTTATACAACCTCTTTCATGCAAACTGCATCCCAAAGTACTTTACAATGCAGACTGTGATAGAGAGAGAGAGAGAGAAAGAGAGAGTAAATGTTGCTGCCATTTAATGCACACAAGAAATTCATGCATTTAAGCAATAATAACTGAAGAGCTGGTCATTTCCTGGAGATTAACAACTGGCTGGGGAGAAGGGTGCGCCGAGGGTCAACCCCACCCAGCCGGTCATTAATCTCCAAGAAATGACTGGCTCAGAGGTCATTATTGTGATTATAAGTCTAATTGCAGGAATCACCTTTTTGGGAAATCTTTTTTTTTTTTACTGTTTTTCTTTCTTTGTAGTACGCTGACAGTGCCACTTGTCAATTGTGTGTGTTTAAGGCTGCCACATGGTATCTGTTGCAGTTTTTTGGTGTTTGGGGAGGTATCCTATGGGTGTATTTACTAGGTGTTCTGGTAGATCTTTTCTGATAAAAATGGTGACAAGTTGTTAAGTAGTATTTTTTTTCACGTTATTTTTCTAATTCAATCGTTCCTCGTTAACAGAAGTACCACCATGACGTTGCCACGATGAATATACACAGAAGGCAGTGCACGAACAGCTGTATGGCTGCTGTGCCAGGCACTTCCAGGAGATTTCATACCGGCACAGTAGCCAATCAGTGAGCTGGTTCAGCTCATGAATAATTAATTAGACATAATATAGATCACAGAGAGGTTAAGAAACATTCTTAGGATCATGCAGTGAGTAAATGGTGCTTATGGAATTCAAACCTGGGTCTCCAGGTTTATCATCTTACACTCTAACCACTGGCCAAATAGCCTCACAAGATTTTAGCAGTGATGGGGATAAGGGGAAACATCAGAAAGCATTACTTCAACAAGAGAAATATTATAGCTTGTGAACTACAGGAGCAACTCAGTGAGGTTGTAGAAGCTAGCACTGTTCAGGCTTTCAAAGCAGAACTAGAAAGATTCTTGAGAGCAACTGGCATTGAGAGTTCCATATGCGTGTGGCAAGGGGTAGCAACCCCTTTCACTTCATAAGCTTGAAGGTGTGTCCATACTCAGATTGGGTACAGTCACTACCATGTGTCATGGGAGATTGACAAGATTAACCCTAATTCACTTCCATTATCATAAAATGATATTATTAAGCAATAGACTTTAAAATTTGTTGTGTGTAGAATTAAGTGTGACTCCCCCCGCTTGCCAGGTCTGGATCCACACCCCAGCATGGTGACTGTACAGGTCCCATCTGGTTGACGGGGTTGGGTTCATTATTCTTTCTTCTGCGGTGGGGGCGGGGGTCATCTCAGAACAAATAATAAAGAGTGCGGTGCCTCCACTCAGAGAGAAAAAATGGACAAGCTGTTGTGAGTAGTACCATTCCCTGGGATGCAGTAGCTACCCACCTCCCTACAATGGACTGGCCTACCCCTTGGGGATCACTAAGACAGTTGTTATCTTCACCCATAAACACTTCAATCAGATTATACTAACAGAGCGCACACACAGAAGTAAAATTCAACAAATAAAGAGTGCTTTTATTTAAGAACACCAGCCTGAAGGCTGGAAAAAAAGAATGGGTTAAGCAGTTGCAAGTCACCTTCAGCAATCCCATGCTATAGCAATGCCCCCTGAGAGCCACTGTACTGTGGTTCACTACCAACCTCTCAGATTCCACACAGTCTATAAAGCCCCAGCCCCAGCAAGGGGCAGAAAAAGATGGATTATACTACACAGGGTGTGTTAGAGTCTGTAACTGGTACCAGTAGTAAAACAACAACTTCATGTATGTCAAGATAACCAATGACTCTGAGTACCCAAGAATTATACTGGAATCCTAATGCAAGCCTTGCAGTGACATTACTCAGGTTATCTTGGTGATGCCATTGATGAAGATTAGCAAGCTTGCAATTTACCCCCCCCCCCAACATGCTGTAGTGTGCTAGGACAATTTAAAACTTGAAATCCAACAGGGAAATGCTTTAAACACAACTTGTAGTCCAAATCCAGTAAAGGTAATCCAAAACTGGAAAAGTACAAAAGATCCCGGCCAGCAATGCAAGCATTCATGTTACCCATGGTTGCAGCTGTTCAGATGAGGCAGGGGACAGTGCACAGCAACAGAGTGAGCAGCAGTAAAGAGCAGGGCCCAGTGGCCTGGGGATAAAGCCCTTCCAGTTCCCTCAAATGTTCTGCAGCAGCACAGCCCTTCTGGCTCATACCATTCTGGATATAGCCCTTCTGGCTCAGCTTTCAGAGACTCAGAATACATAGGCACTACACAGTGACCTCCCAGTTCCCAAGGACCCCATAACCCAAGAGCAACCTCCAATGGACTGACACCTCTCCAGATCAAGAGTACCTAGGTACTCTGGGCACACGACCTGTGGCTGCCTGTTCCCTGATTCACCCACTAGAGAAGGGCTAGCAGGCCCCTTACCTGATTCCAGAGCAACCTGAGTAGTATGCAGGTCACTGTCTCCATTCATCACAGCCCAGCAGGTTTGGTATGCAGCAATGGTCCACAGATTCAAACTCTCAGCAATGTCTTCCCACAGGTTCTCATCTTGCACAGTCTCTGAACAATGTAAGCCCAGAATAAGGTTCACAGAGAATTTACTGAATGAACCCTGGAGAGGGCTTGCAGGATTGTTGGCCTGGTTTGGACTCTTGCTTGATGTCACCAGCAGCAGGTCTGAATACCTCAGAGTCTCTCTCAGACTGCCTCAAACTGCTTGAGAATCGAAAAACTTCTTTCACTCCATTCAGTGTCTCATTGGGCAGGTGGGGCTGTCTATCAGTCCTTCTGCCCCGTCCTGCCTTCTGATTAGCTCTCATAGCACCAGTCCATGTGGGAGGATCTGATTGCATCATCCTCCCCTCATTCCTCTGATGCTGTCTCTGGAACTCCTAAACTCTCTGATTGGCTAGACAGTGGACTCAAGTAGCACAATGATGGCTGCACCCATCCCTATACAGGAGCATCGGTTCTAAATAATTTTATCTATTTTTTCAGCAGCTTTATTGTGCTTGCCCCCAGGATTCTGCTGCAGCCTTTTTAGGCTGTCCAGAGGTCAGGATATTTGGTGGTGGATTGTGGGTCCGTGAGTCATGGTGTGCTGGATTCAGAAGGAGAGAGAGTGCTGGAGAAGAGCCCCATTGCAGCACATGCTTTCTCTCTCTCTCTCTCCCCATCAGTGGTAGTCAGTGGAATGGCACTGACACCAGATCCAGGGATCTGACACCTGATCCCAGCACTGGGTCCAGGGATCCAGTATCAGATAATGCAGGATCTGACCTGGATCTGGGGGGGGGTTGGATCCACGGTCAGACAGCTGCTGCTACCTGTTGGATTCACTATCCTGCCAAAATGGAAGGTATTTGGTGGATCTGGATTGCTCAGGATACTATCTGAGCAACACAAACACACTGTCTTACTGGATCCCAGTCCCCTCTGCTAGAATTAGGGGACTGGGAAAGAAGAATATGATCGCAGCCACTACAGAAGAGTTTGGAAGGCAACAAAGATTTCCTGACAGCACACCTCTCTCACAGTGTCACACGTGCGGTCGAGTAAGAGCCGTGCTGCAACAGCTCCTGAAATCTCTCATACAGTTTTCCCCCAGGCCCCAGATCATCTTGGTCACCCTATGCTGTACCCCTCCAGTAGTTTGATGTCTTTTTTCAAATAAGGGCACCAGAACTGCAGACAGTACTCTAAGTGTGGTGTCACTAATTACTTGTACAGTGGCAGAATTTCCTCTTTCCTGGAGGTGAGTCCTCTGGTGATGCATCCCAGCATTTTATTTGCTTTAGCTGTCACTTTATGGTACTGTGAAGAGTGTCTCATATCTCCCCTGACTATTACCCCTAGGTCCTTTTCCTCCTCTAAGCTGCACATCTGTACGTGCCCAAGCCAGTAGCCGGCCCAGGGTTCCTAGCTCGCAGGTGCATGACCTTGCACTTCTTGGGATTGAACCCCAACTGCCAGATGCCAAATCAGTTCTTGAGCCTAGCCAGATTCTCGCTGAGCTCCTGTCTCCCCTCCTCTGTGTCCACTCTCCCACAGAGCTCAGTATCATCTGTGAACAGGCATGTTTTACTTTTGATCCCATCCTCCATGTCACCAATAAATATGTTGAATAACACTGGTCTGAGTACTGAGCCCAGTGGGACCCTACTGCTTACAGGTCTAGATTTAGATTGCCCCCCCCCCCATAATCACCCTCTCGTTCCTGTCTTACAGCCAGCTCTTGACCCACCCCAGCAGCTTGTTCCTGACTCCCAGGTTATCCAGTTACCTGAGCAACCTTCTATGTGGCATGGAGTTAAAGGCTTTACTGAAGTTGAGGTACAGGACATCTGCAACCTGGCCCTTGTCCAATGACCTTGTGACCCAGTCAAAAATATCTATCAATGTTGGTCTAGCAGGATCTCTGCAAATCAAACCCATGCTGCCTGTCATCCTGGAGACCATTTATCTCTACAAAGTTCACCAGTCTTTCTTTTAGAATGGTTGCCATTAATTTGCCTACAATGGAGGTAAGGCTGACTGGTCTGTAATTACCAGGTTTATCTCTGGGACCACTCTTGTGGAGTGACACACTGCATGTGCCATTCTCCAGTCCAGTGGCCTGCACCCTGTCTCCAGTGAGGTGTTAAACAGATCTGGCAGGGGACCAGCCAGGACCTCTGCCAGTTCTCTTAGGACTCTTGGGTGCATGTCATCCGGGTCAGATGCCTTGTCCACCTGAAGGGCCCTAAAACCCTTTAAAACCCTGTCCTCCTGAATATGCCCATTTGTTTCATCTCCCCCCCCCAATTCGCACCCCTATTTTCCCCTGTGGCATAGGTCCATATTTTTCCCTAGTGAAGACAGAGCTGAAGTACTCATTCAGTGCCTCTGCATGATCTTCACTACTTTTTGCCTAACCCCCATTATAATCCTGACAATCCCATCCTTACAGCTTCTTCTGTCCCTTATATAGCTGAAAAAGTCCTTTTCTCCTTTCACTGATCCCCTGCACTAGCCTTAATTCTCTTGCAGCCTTAGCTACCCGGACTGCTCGCTCTGCCTCTCAGGATTTCCCTGAGTAAATTTTACTGTCCTTCTCTCTCATAGCATGTTTGTACTTCTGAAAGGCTGCTTTCTTTTCCTTCACTTTCACTGCCACCTCATTGTTGAACCATCTTGGTTTCTTGGTTCTGGAATTCTTACTTCACGTCTTTGTGAATGTGTTTGTGGCCTCAATCAGACCCAACTTAATGATGGACCATTTCTGATCTGTATCCATCTCCGGCCTGATTTTCACAAGGTGCCCTACTAGGATGTCACTCATCCCACAAAAGCCCACCCTCTTGTTGTACCTCTTGTACCTCTTCCTGCCCCACCCTCACCCTCAAAAATGAGCTGTTTTCTAGCTCAGTGCACTTTTCCTGATCCACAATTTAAAGATCTAGTAGACTGTCTTAAATCAATATTAATTTTGTAAAGTAGTCAGATATTAGTTCTTACATGTGAAGTAATTTTTGTTTCTTTCCTCTTTTGCTGCATCAAACATTTTCTACCTGGCAATACTAGGTGTGATGTTTAAAACAGTATTCTACCTGGAGGCTGATTTATCTAGTCTCATTCCTCTTCCTACCTCATCAGCCTTATCAGCCTTGTGACCTCACTGACTGTGACATCACAGCTGAGAAGACTCAAACACCTGCTGCCAGATGAGTCGCGTGTGATGTCACAATGAGTGAGGTCACAGTGTTGATGAGAGATGAAGAGGAACAGAACCATATATATCAACACTATGAAAAGTACTGCCCTTCCCATCACATATAATACCATTAGGCAGACAGCCTTCTAATAAGCAAAACTGAAAAAAAAGAATAACAAAACATCAGATATAAAAAGTAGCAACTGGCTACTTTTTTATTTTCTGCCTGTTTTTTTTTGGGGGGGGCAATATGAGCTCTTTAAATAAACAAACAAATGATTTAGAATGGTATATTTTCTTCTAAATCAGAGATTAACTGGGAAGAAGAAAATAGAAAATAATTACTCTCCTATTAATTGCAAATTTATGCAGGTAGAAAACATTACAAACACAAAAGTTGGTATGTGTATTGACAGAAGTTTCTTTTTTTTTTCCTGAGAAAAAGATTGAAATAAATTTGCATTTTTTTAGAAAATCTTCCATGCATCAAAGGAGGAAAGAAACAACAATTATTTCATATATAAGAACTAATAGCTGACTACTTTAAAAAAAAGTTAATATTGATTTGATACAGTCTACTAGACTTCTTCTTTCAGAAAATGAGATGTTCTAGAATAAGGGGTCATGACATCAGGCTGGAAGGGGTAGACTAAGGGGTAATGTGAGGAAGCATTTCTTCACAGAAAGGGTGGTGGATCCATGGAACAGCCTCCCAGTGGAGGAGGTGGTGGGGCAAATTCAGTAGGGGAATTCAAAACTGCACGGGATTTGCATAGGGGTACGTTAGCGATAGGTAGGAGTACAAAGCCAGAGATCAAGTAGTGCCTTTGGTTTTTGCAGCAGGTAGGGAAAGTGAGCAGACTAGGTGGGCCTGGCAGTCCTTATCCACTTTTAGATTCTATGTATCTATGAAACACTTTGGGCTCCTTATACTGTATGGTAGAATTTCCTGTCACAGCACAAGAATATTATAATATTGTAAAGTATGTTGAATTATTTTCATTAGCAGTTTGAACAGTAAAGGTGAAACCTCAAAAGTTTCATTGCATAAACAAAGAAGTTAATTTAAAGTATCAAGTATTGTACTAACACATTAAAACACAATAAAATATCCAGTTCATTGCTTAATTTAAAGGAACACCTTAAGCACAGCTTGTCTATCCATGGCATCTTTTCCTGTCTCAAGTTTCCATGCTATGGATTCTGCTCTGTTTTAATATATGACTGATTTAGAAGAGATCTCCAAGCCATTGACAACTATGGGCAAGGCCAATACCTAATTTAAAAGAACTTTGTGTGAACGTTCAGACTTCAGGTGCCCTGCAAACTTTCACCCCTCTTTAACTGTGTACCCTGAATAAATAAATTACCCAGGTGTAAGTAAATGTTGGCAGGGTGTGATTCAAATGGATTCTATTTTTGAGCATCTGTCCAAACCACACACATGCAGAACTCTTAAGCCTCAATCACAGCGCATGGCATTGTGATTATGCAAACCCTTGTGCATCTCTTTTTTTCCCTTCTTTCAAATGTAGGGACAGCAGAAATGGTTCTGAAAAAAAGTACCTTCAGAACCTGGCAGTTTCAAAACATTAGCACCCAGAGATCCTCTACTTAATTGATCTGAGTGGATTGAAAATGTGAATCAGTGACATACTGGGGTGGAGGGAGATCAAAGGCTAGAACACCTGCCTTGTTGTGATCATCCCCATATTTACTAGATCTGTTGGAGTAAAATAAATTAGTGTTTTTGCTTACAATGCATAGGACTCCTGCCCTTAATGACATGTCTAGATCCACCCCTGCTAATTGGCTTGAAATGATCATGCAATTAATATGCAAATGTTTTCAAAATTACTAGGATTAAAAAGAGGTTTGGAAACAAGGCCTATTTTTCACTATTTAGAGGCCTAATTAGAAGTGGTTATTATTTGAATCATAAAAAGGTTCAGTCATCTGTTATCAATGTGATTATTTGATTAAAGGGATCCTTACTTGTTCTTTCAAAGCAGACTAGAAAATGCTACTGGGGGGACCTTGGATTTCTGCCACAGGTTTAAAATTTATCAGACATCTGAATTACTGGACAAAAGGACCCATGCCACATGCTTCATGCAAGCATTTTGCTTTGACACTTCACCCTAAGAGGCCATAAATTTCACTTCCGTGATTTCCAGCAGGGAGCTTTGAGTTTTCTCCACTCTTTGGAAATGTTAAGGTGGGGGAACATACACATCCAGATTTGTAGGTTGGGGAACTGTCATCAGTAGGTGGTACAATTCTCCTATTTTATTAAGTGGAGAAAGATGACAGAGATGCAGTAACTCTTATACAATTTTGTAAGAGGTGGTGGAACTGAGTTCCTGTGGGTTCCTGCCCAGTGCAACCACTGTGCTGGTGTTTGTTAATATCCATGCCTTACACAAGCCCTTTTACTGTTTATAAGGAAGCAATAAGAAGACGCCCCTGCCCATTAAGGGGAGAGGGGTGAAATGAATGAATGAGTGAGTTTGGAGTAGATCTAATTAAACTTTAGCAGGAGGTGCAGCAAAGAAAAGAAAGTGACTTTGTCTGAGAAACAACGGGGAGACATATGCCTTTCAGGAGAAACATCTTACATTTCATCCCAGACTGTGTGCCAAAAATGCAATGCTATAAAGAGCCCTATTCTTCAGAGAGTGCAGTTTACTTCTTATCCCCCCCCTTCCCCTTAACCAACCTAGAGACTCACTGCACTGTTGTGATGAGCTGTTAGGTTGCTCTGGTCACAACATAACAACACAGGAATTTAAAGGGGAACGGTTACCAGTCAAAGACACATACTCACTCGTGGGGCTGGTTGCAATTTGCAGTTTGTGTGTAAAAACATTTTCTTTTACTTGCTGTTTTTCCTGCAGTGTAGTAGATTTTATCAGACTGATTCTGCTGATCCTACGCTGACATTTGCTGTAAACAGAAATACTTGAATCCCCTGCACCTGACGCCAGAGCTGGGCTGCAGCAGTAGGAAATTCAGTAGCCTGCAGAGCGTGTTAGAGCTTTCATAAGCTCAGATCAGATGTTTGCCCATCCTGCTGTTCTCCTCGGGCTATATACGTACAGTCCTCTGTGACTGTACGTGGCTCTAGGAGGACAGCAAGACCAGAAAATGACACATCAGAGCTTATAAAGGCTCTGACATGCGTTGCAGGCTATTGAATCTCTCACTGCTGCAGCTCAGCTCTGACATCAGCTACAGGGGATTCTGGGATTTTTTGGTTTCAGCAAATGTCACCTTGGGAGTCAACAGAATCCACATGATACAATCTAATATACTGCAGCAAACAGTAAGAAAAAAAAATATTTTTATTCAAACTGCAGATTTGGACCGGCCGCACACTTGGATGCGGGGTTCATAATGCTGACTGTTCCCCTTTAATGCTGGAAGGGAATACATCTATCAGGTTAGCTCCCCCTCCCCGATTCATTACCAGGGAAGGGTTCATAAAGTATGTTGTACAGACGTGCTGATTTATAGGGTTACCCCAATCACTCTGCTACGTAGAGTACCCAGTGAAAGGAAGGCAGTATAGCCTAGAATTTAGAGCACTGGACTATGAAGCTGGTGATCCAGCAGACCTGGGTTTGAGTTCTGCAACCACCATGTGCTGATTGAGCGACCTCGAGCAAATCACTGAACCTTCCCCCTGAGGTCCTGGGTCACACGTTGAAATGAACCTAGCTCATATTGCTTTCTTGACCACAAATTCTAAATAAATACCTGTGTCTGAGCAAAGCTGGAACTTTCATCAGAATAATGAGTTTCCAGATCTCAATGGATGCTGACAGTCCCTGAAGACAGTATACAAAACATGCACACAGGGTTCCATGTCAGAATAGTGATCGAGAAACAGTGATTGCTATCCTGGCGAGTGTACATTGCCAAAAAATAATTTCGGCGATGCACACTGGCAGCGCACAGAAAAACAGCACCCTTGATCTACAGGTCTCGTTTTTCATGCTTTGCCCCCCGCATCCTCCTAATTATGGATTCTCAACTCCAGGGGGTGCATGTCGGAGGGGTGAAAAACTTGACTAAATGCATGCCACCAGGTGACAAATAAAAACCCCTCACCACAATGGACCAGAACCCAGTACCCCATGCCTTCCAGCCTACCACCCTCCCCACAATGCCAGCGATCCAGCTCAGCAGCTGCTTCCTGCAACCCCTCCCTCATGCCATCCCTCCCCTGCATCTCCCCCCGTGGGTGCACACATGTGTATATGTGTGAGTTCCTATTGTGAATTTCGCCAACCTCAGTATCCAGTCACCCTCCTCCCTAGGTAGCCGTGATCACAATTGCCGAGACTGACTCACCGTTTTTCCAGGCACTCAGTCTCAGTCACTGTGGTCATGGACTACCTGCATGCAGTGTTTTTTTTACTGTGTTTATTGATTTATTTATTTGTTCAATGGGTGTGTACACTGGTCCCAAGGACCGTTTTTAGGCATGACCCTAGCCTTAAAGACAGCAACACAGCACAGCACAACAGAACAGAACAGTAGGAATACAATACACACAAGACATAATGTAAGCATCCTTTCAATAGGCTACATTGTCACTTTATTTAGAAACCAAGAGGTGAGGCAGAAACCGAATTTGATCTTTTGTGATTATCAAATGTACTTCAAAAACCAATAGCAATATGTGATGTGTTATGTTAGCAATAACCCATGACAGGGTATGGAGTTATAAAAGAAAATAGGTATGAGAAAACAAAATCTGTGACTGATCAGGCATTAGCACATGAACCTACAATAGTCCAGTATAACAGTACAGGAAAAAAATGCTTAACTTTCTGAACCTCACTACTGAGTTTTTAAAATATAAATATAATGAATAATTTTATAATCACAATAAGGCACTTCAGGGTATATGCAATTGTGTGATAATGGCTTTCTCAGGTGCCCATAGTCGCTTGGCGTTACCTCAAGCTTCACTTCCCAAGGCATGCCATTACCCTTCAGTAATGCACACCCTGCCATGCCCTATTGCTTAGTTTGGTTTCATTATTACTGATAACATGTATTAGTAAAGTAATGTTTGCTCACTAACCATCTGCATCAAGAAGTTATCCTAGAAAAGTGTCTAGCACTACCTGCTTCTACCTATTATTTGTGGCTGGGATACTCCAGTCCATTCCTGGCATGTTAAAGTCCCCCAAGATCACCACACTCCCCCTTCTGCAGGCCCTCCTGATCTGTCCTGCTAGGTCTCTGTCTAATTCTTCAGTCTGGGAGAGCGGCCTGTTCACCACACCCATCGTGAGAGTCCTATTCCTTGAGTCCTGGATTTGCACCCATAGCGACTCGGTACTTCCCTCCTCCTTCTCCTCCCATACACACTTCAGTCCTTCCCTCACATACAATGCCACCCCCCCTTTCTCCCCTTACTCTGTCCCTGCAGAAAATCCTGTATCCTGGTACCGCTAGGTCCCAGTCATGGTACTGGGTGACCTATGTTTCAGTAAAGGCCACCATGAACATCACGTGATGCTAGCTCCTTGAAGGCTGTACTGTCTCTGGGCTCCCACCACCCATCAACCTTAACTCATCTTTAAAGTTGTTCTAAACGACCAATGCGACAAATAACCACAGCAAGCCGCTTCTCAATCTCTGCCTATCGGCCTCTGAGCGTTTTTCTTCTCGCATCCTGCATTTCTACACAAGGATGGAGGCAGAGATGAAGCAGGCCGCGATGCGGCACACTCCTCCTGCAACGCTGGAAAAGCTTCCGAAGAAGGTGAGAAACCAGACCTCCAACAACCCAGGCAAATCGGGCGGTGCTGCTTCCTCGGCTGGCCCTTTTACCGAGGAGAGATTTCTACAAGAGATTGCACCGCTCCGGGAAGTACTAGAAGGAATTACGATGGAGTTAAAATTGATTAAAGGGGGATCTTGCTTCCCTTACAACCAGGATGGCCGACTCTGAAGCCAGGATCCTATCCCAAGAAAAATGGAGGGGTACAATAGACCCAGAAATCATCTCTCTGAGGCAACAGGTGAAAAAATTGCAACTTAAGACTGAAGATTTAAAGGGACGTAGCAGGCGAAATAATCTATTAATAATTGGTCTGCAGAGAGCTGAAGAGCTCAGACACCATTGCCTTTCTCCAGAAGTTCTTGGTTAAAGTCGTCGGTCCCTCACCTCTCAATCCTCAGTACCACCTTGAAAGAGCCCACCGGTCCCTGAGACCAAGGCCCCCAACGGACTCTCCTCCTCATCCGATCATCATCAAATTCCTAAGCTTCATTGAAAAGCAGCATGTCCTTACGAAGGCTCGAGAGCTGCAGGCCATCACTTGGGGCCCAACTAAATTAAGAATCGCCCAGGACCTTCCGGCGGAGACTAGGCAGAAGAGAATGTCTTTTCACCCTGTGGTACAGAAACTCATCGCAGCAGGCATCCCCATCAGAATGCTTTATCCCGCTACCCTAAAGGTCACAGTCGATGGCTCCACTTCCACCTATGACTCTCCGGATCAAGCCACCAAAGACTTGACCTCCAGGCTTCCCAACTTGTTTAAAGAAAAATGAACTGAGCTTCAAGAATCCAGTTACCAGGCTTGTTGCCTATGTTTCCGCGTTCATAGGATGCTGTATTAGTAAAGACTTACCTGCTAGCTGTAAATGTCAGTAGTCTAATTTCTGTGAGGTTAAGGAAAAGCGGGTGTTCTGCTTCCGGTCCTGGTAGGCCATGGTTTCTTCCAGTCCTAGCTCTACCCGGAACCTTAAGGATGGTGACCTAATGTTCTGCCTGACCCGAAATGAGTGAGGACCGGTTTTGGTCCCACCGCATAATGAGTCCCCCGGAGCCCTGCCTAAATGACATCCTCACGTGTATGTCTCGGCTCCACTCCCATACTAGCACCCAATCTCCCATGGGCAGCAGAATCATACAGATTAGGGTAAGTTCCTAACCCTCTTATTTAGTGGATGTGCATTGCATTCCTCACGAAGCGAAAATAGGCAGTTGCTACCTAACTTGGCCTTTCTTTTCTCGTTCCTTGTATGGTCCACTGGTACATAAGGCCGCTATTCAAATGCAGCCTAACGAGATTGGTTGGCGGGGGGTTGGGGATCCCGGGGCGCTTTCAGCTAAAGGAGGCTGCCTCACGAGCTTAACGTGGGGGGATATGGTGGCCCTCAGTCCTGCTATTGGGGATTTCTCTTTACCTTTTGGTGGCTGATACACGCCAATAATTCGTCCCTATTCCCTTATAGCAACCCCATAATCCTTCAGTATTGGGCTATGTCAGCCCTGGGTTTCGCCACTGGGTTCTGGTTTCCAGGTCCATGTTACTGGTTTCTCCAGAACGTAACTGGTCATGTCTGGAACCAATTTGTATATAGTTTGCTGGGCTTTTTCTTCATTACTGGGGACAAGGGGGGTGGTTTTTCATGGTTTGATTGCACTAGCTCTCGAGATTCTCATATCAACACTTGTTCTTACTGTTTGATCTCTACATGTCGGGGCTTTAGATGTGCTTTTTCTCAGAACCTAGCTAGACTCATAGGGGCGGTCAGAGTGTGCTTTTCCTTTTTGACTATCAACAGGTGTATTACTGTGCATTTACTTAACTTAATGATTTTGAAATGGCTATAAACTTGGTTAAGATAGCTGCTTGGAATGTGCGAGGGATCAGAGAAAGAGCCAAGAGGATTCAAGTTTTTAACCACTGTGATCTACTTAAGATCGAGATACTCATGCTCCAGGAAACCCATTTAAACAATAGTGAGGAAAAATGGCTAGTTATATCTGGCTTTTCCCAAGTTTTCTCAGCTAGCGGCTCAGGGTCCTGCAGGGGGGTGGCTATTCTAATTAAAAATTATGTCTCTTTTTTGGCAGAGGAAGAACTGATTGATCCAGATGGCAGATTTGTCCTGGTTAAAGGATCCCTCAACAACTGCAAGGTCATTCTTGGCTCGATTTACGGCCCAGTGGGGGGAGCCCTGAGTTTTTTATGACTCTAGCGGATAAAATAGGCACTCTTCTACCCACACACCTTATTTTGGGAGGGGACTGGAATGTCCCGCCGTGTCATATCCTTGACAGATCCCATGACCCTAAGCGTCCAGCAACCCTGGTTCAGAAGTCTTTATCGGATTTTACGCAGATATTAGGTCTCTGTGATCCTTGGTGACTCACTAATCCCTCCCTCCGATCTTTCTCTTTTTTCTCTCAAGTCCACCACTCCTGGTCCAGAATAGACTATATTTTAACCAGCAAGTCACTCCTTCCTGGCCTCCTCCAGACTGGCATAGAACTGATAGTATTGTCCGATCACGCCACAGTCTGGGCAAAGATCTCTCCGGACCCCAACTTTCAGCGGAACACTATTTGGAAACTCAATACCCAACTCCTTAAGGAAGCCCAGACAGTCGTCCACATCAAAGGTCTTATTTCCAATTTTCTGGAGATCAATATGAACTCCACCCCGAGGATGGACTCCATCTGGTGCTCCCTGAAATGCTACCTCAGAGGGGAAATAATTAAATTAGCTTCTGTGAGGAAAAAATCTAGACAGGCCCGTGCCGCCCTATTACTGACCAAAATTAAGGAATTGGAGAGTTCCCACGCCCCTTCCTCTCCCCTAGCCTCTCTCAAATCCCTTCTAAAAGCAAAAAATGAATACGCGGATCTACTCAAGAAGGCCGAATATGCCATCCTAAAAACTCAATCTAAATATATTGATCATGGTGAAAAAGCCAGTAGGCTCTTGGCCTTAAGACTACGCATGGTAGAGGGTTCAAGACTAATTCCGGCCTTGCAAACCCCAGAGGGCCTAACCAAAACTACCCCTAGAGAAATTACCCAGATCTTTGAGGACTTTTATAAAAACCTCTATAGCAACCACTCCCCTTCAGTACCCCTCTTGGACATCGAGACCTACCTATCAGGCCTTAATCTTCCCACCTTCTTGCACACCACAAAATGCTCTAGCTTCCCTATTACCTTATCTGAGTCGAGACGCCATTGCCTCCTTGCTCCTGATAAGGCACCGGTCCGATGGCTACCCTTCTAATTTCTATAAAACTTTTACTAAAGAACTTGCCCCCTTACTCCTTAAGCTTTATAACTATCTGTTTGATGCATACACAGCTGACCCTACTTTACTGGAAGCCACAATCATGTTAATTCTTAAGTCTGATAAACCACCCAAAGATCCTGTGAGTTACCGTCCCATTTTCCTTCTAAACTACGACATGAAGATCCTATCCAAGATCCTAGCCAAGAGGCTTAAAAAGGTCTGGGTCCACCTCCTAAGCCCTGAGCAAGTGGGATTTGTTCAAGCTCGCTCCCCTGCAGATCACCTCAGAACCCTCTCTCACATCTCACACACTGCCCAACTATCCCATACTCCAATGGCTCTGATCTCTTTGGACTCTGAGAAGGCTTTCGACCGAGTCAACTGGAATTTTCTGTGGGCAACACTGGCTAAAATGGACTTCCCACCTGTTTTCCTTAAGTGGATTCAGGGCATGTACAAATCCCCCTCGGCTAGGATCTATTGCAACAGCGTCTTTTCCTCAGTCTTTTATCTCCACACCGGTACCAGACAAGGCTGCCCGCTCTCTCCCTTTCTGTTCAACCTGTATTTAGAACCCCTTCTTCATAAACTTAAACACTCCCCACACATCCACGGCTGCCCTGTGCCTTAACAGAACTAGTTCTTTTGTCTATGCAGATGATATCTTACTTCATGTTGCTCACCCTGAAAAATCATTAGGGCATGCACTCCAAATTATTACCCAGTATGGCCGCCTCTCCCAATATAAGATGAACATAGCAAAATCGGAAGTATTTCCTCTGAACCCCTCCACACATAAGCAATGTTTCACTAAGTTTGGTATGAGATGGTCTCCCAGGTCAATCAAATATTTAGGCATATACTTTACCTCAGATTTAGCTCTGCTCAAGAAGCTCAATTTAGATGACCTCAAGTCCAACATACAGCTGGACTTACAAAGATGGTCTAAACTCCCCATTTCTCTTTGGGGCAGGATTAACATTATTAAGATGAATGTCCTTCCCCGTATTTTTTACCCTCTTAACCTACTAGGCCTCTGGTTACCTCTTTCATACCTACAGCAATTCCACTCCATCTTTTCACAATTCATCTGGCAAAACAAAGCTGTCAGGTGCTCATTTGCTAAATTATGCCTTCCTAAAGACAAAGGAGGACTTTGTCTCCCTAATCTAATATTCTATCACTGGGCAGCTCACCTTTCCAAACTGGGCAGATGGTTCCCAGGTCAGGCTGCAGGTCCTTCTCCGCTTTGGCTTCTGATCGAAAGACAGATTCTTCTAGAGGCCAAAATCTGCCCAAAGACAATCTTCTACACCCCCATTGCAGCACTTACATCTTTGATTTCAAACCCAACCATCATCACCTCTCTTAAAACCCTTTCCCAATGCCTTTACTACCTTAAAATCCCACCTAAAACAGACTTAGCACAACCCCTTATCCTAAACCCCAATATTAGACTGGGAGACTCGTTAATTACTCCTGGTTGGCTCCTGCAAATTAATGAAACAATAGTGGAAAACTTCTACTCTCAGGACTCCCTACTTTCCTCTCCCGACATACTATCTAAATTTGACCTTCCCAACAATATGATTTTCAAGATATATCAACTAAGACATCTCATCAATGTGAATTTCAGATCTGTATTCCATAAATCACAGGTCAGTCCCTTCCTCTCCCAAATCGAAGCTTTAGCACCCAAATCTCACTGCATCTCATTAATATACTCCTACCGGCTGGACCTTAAATTCCTGAACCCGCTCGAAGGATCATGTATCTGGCTCTCTCTTCTACCGGACATCACCCTTAGCTGGGCCCACTTATGGAAGGACCTGCACAAGTACCATACCCAAGATAGATTCAGACTTACCCAATATCATATACTAAATAACATGTATTACACTCCAGTTAAACTGTCCCGTTTAAAAAAATTATCTCTTCCCCATGCTCCAGATGCTCACAAGGAGAGGGGAATTTGCTTCATATTTTCTGGCTATGTGACAAGGTGACCCCCTTGTGGCACTCTATCCAGGCCAACTTGGACCCTCTTTTGGGCCTGGACAACCTTTTCACGGCCGAAATTTGCATCCTGGGTAACTATTCCAACATAGAATATCAGGAACGTAGGTACCACATTGCTTTAATTTCAATGGTGGTCAAAAGACTAGTTCTCAAACATTGGACTGACCAAATAACCATAACATATACCGAATGGATAAAAGACTTATCAACCTGCTTTAACATGGAGAGACTCACTGCTAGCTCCCGTAACCGTATGGATTTATTCCACAAAAGATGGGACAAGCTATACATGCTTTATCTACACCATTGACCTCCTGGCTCGGGCTCTGATACCTTATTTAGCCTCCGTCTCCTTCTCTTTCTCCTCTATCCCAAAACCAATCCCACTGTATAAGGACCGGTTCTCTATATTTACCTGTTTAATAAATACAATGCACACTAAGGGGTGGGTTAGGGTGGGTGAGAAAAGATGCAGATATGTAGTTATAAATTCTGGATGTTATGGAGGGAGATTTGTGAGTGGGGATAGTTTGGAGGGGTGTTTTTTTTTTTTTGTTGTTTTGTTTTTTCTTCTACTCCATGTATAGTTCCGTTTGGATTGACTGACTTGTTATAACTCTTAAACTAATAAAGTTGAATTTCAAAAAATAAAGGCCACCATGTCCACCTCCCCTTCCACCATGAGTGTCTAAAGCTCTGCAGTTTTATTCTCCCAACTTCTAGCATTCAAGGTGACCACCTTCCAACCCTTTACCTTCCCCCCACTCTCCCCTCCCATACTAACATCGGGCTAAAAACGAGAAGTGGAGCTACAAACTAGGGGGTGAACAATTATCTATGACTGAGGAGGAGGAGAAGGATCTGGGGGTGCTCATTATGGGAGCAATGAACAACTTGGCACAATGCAGAAAGGAGGCTGCAAAGGCCAAAAGGATGCTGGGTTGTATTGCTAGGGGTATATCCTCAAGGAGTTGGGGGGGTTACTCTGCTCTTATATTGATCACTACTTAGGCCTCACCTGGACTACTGCATGCAGTACTGGTGCCCGCACCTGAAGAGGGACATTAAGTTACTGGAGAGGGTGAAACGCAGGGCGACAAAGATGATCAAGGGTCTGGGGGATTTACCATACAAGGGTAGGCTGAAAGAGTTAAAAATGTACTCACTAGAAGAGAGGAGGGAGAGGGGAGATATGATTGAAACCTGCGAGTATATGAGAGGTATAAACACATTTTGTACAGAGGGGCTTTTCAAATTAAAGAAGGGGAGGGACACCTGAGGCCTTGATATGAGACTGGGGGGGGTCAGGAGGAAGATGAGAAGACACATTTTTACTGAGAGGGTAGTGGCAGGTGGAATGCATTACCAGCAGAGGTAGTAGCCAGCAGAAAAGCGGGGGGGGGCTTCAGAAGGGGATGGGACAGGGCAAGGAGAGGGTCAAGGGAGGGGGGGAAGGAGGGTCAAGGGAGTGGGGGCAAGGGAGGAGAGGGCAGCTGCAAAATAAGGGCTGCTAGCTGCAAAGCTGAGCGGGCTTGGTAGACTGTAAAGCCTTTTTCTGCTGACAATTTTCGGATGTTCGTAATGTTAATGCATACTGTACAATTACAATTTCTTCTGCTTGCTGAGCAAAAAATTCCCTGTCCACACATAACATACATAGCATAATAACATAGTAACATAAGGTCTGAAGGAACACTAGATCCATCATTGCTGCCCCCCTGCTTCATAACGCAGAACTAAAAAATCATTTACTACAAGCTCGTGTTTCTGACTGTACTGTATTTGGTGGTACGTAACCTGTATTGTTATTTATCCTTTCCTTCCTCTTTCATTTTGCCATGCTCCTGTTTGTATCAGTTATGTTAAACTGGTTGTTATTTTACTTTGTCAGGTACCCAGTTGGTGACTGAAAATAGACTATGTCAGCCTTGTGCACCCACCTGGTCAACAAAAACATTAATAAATAAACAAATATGTAAATGCATAAACAAACAGGTATGAATAAGTATGCTGTGCAGATGTACTAATTTAAATGGGTTACACATCACCTGTACATTCGCATCCTTCTATCAGTTGCTACCCTTAAAGAGCCACAGATGCCTTCAGAAGCACTTTGAAAAATATAATATTTAGTAGCAAAGCAGCTATATCTCTCATGAGCTCAGTATTTCTTCTCACTGTTATTTTTAACATAAGGCATATGCATGAACAGAGGATCTCTATTCCTTGAAGATTCTTGCTTAGTCCCAACCTGACATCCTAATACTCTTCTTGTGACATTGCTGTTATTTCCATGGACGTCAGCTATCATGTCATGTCACAACAGAGCATTATGGTTTCAAATAGGGAACAAGTTATACAGGCAGTGAACTCTAAAGGATTAAGATCCTGTTTTTGTAGGAACTTCCTCAGTAATTAATAAGAGAGAGGTGAAATCTATATAAGGTAAAAGAAATACAAGCTGAATTTGGTCTAAATATTATTTTTCCCAAAGTTTTTTCAGAGGCATCAGAAGCTCTTTAAAGGGACTGAGCAACACAGCATGAGTTGATATCGTCATTAAGACTGTTGCACACAAGAAAAGACAGTCAATGTAAAGCACTGCCATCTAATAGTGAGAACTGTAAATAATAGTAAAAGCAGTGCTAACTGTAACAACAAAAGAGACTTCTAGTGGTGGTCTGTGGGACAGCAAGAATATCAAGTTAAAAACACTCTTTAACCTCCCAGATTGGGGTAATTTCACTTTAGCTGAACGGTTATAGCTGTTGCCTTTTGAGAGGGTCCCAGGTCTGATTTCTGGCAAGGGCATGAAGTGCAACTGTGCAGGTAGAAGAGAAAGCCACAACTGTGAGCTGCTGTACAGCTTTCTTAACTGCCCTTTGTACGCTTTGGCAGCCAGAGATAAGTACCAATATTATACAACTGTGGACTGGAGCTGAGGATTACAGTGGACAATTATTGCCTCGAGAGTGAAGAAGTGACCGTTAGTTTAAAGTTATAATGCTAGAGCTGCAGGCTGAGTACATCATTGCCCCTGGTGTTCACTTTATCCACCTGAGGGAACATCATTTTATACTATTAGCCAAGAACTCAAATCTTGATTGATCGATTGATTTATGTATTTGTTTGTTCTTTGTTAACCAGATAGATACATTATGTATATGGATGCCCATTTTCAGTTATGACTGGTGAGAGTACAGTAGAAGAAAATATACAGTTAGCAAAATAATTTACAAGAGCAGTATTCCAAAAGTTGAGATCAAGTGCAACAACAATAGAACAGTGCAATTAAAGTAACAATAGGTACAAAATTACCACATAAGAGCTACAAACTGGTTGCAAGAAGTCAACGAGTCACAATGTAGTGAGATGTCAATATTTTCCTTCCTGCTGGTGATACATTTGTGTCTCTGTTGAAATGACCTACTCAATTATGTGTACCTTGTCTAAACAAACTGCCTTAAACTGTTTTCTTTTTGTATCATTCTAATTTTTAGCTTTTGCATCTGAAAATGTCCCTGATTCCTATATAGAATATCCATATATGTAACTAGTTTGTCTCACCATTTGTATGAAGGTTACTGTGATCTGTAACCTACTGCTGTAATCTGACTGTTTTGTTTGTATTATGTTTAACTTAACTGTGCTAGGTATTGTCTGAAGTCACATCCTACCCCTGCCTGTACTGTAATGTTTTCGTCTGTAACCTACCGGGTCGTGTCTGAAAATAGTCATTTCCATGGCTAGTACACTCACCCGGTAAACAAAAACTAAATAAATAAAATAATAAATACAAAACAACAGGACAGTAAGAGGAGCAGTGGTCACAGCAAAAGTAGACAATGTATCAAAGCCATATATGCTTAAAGGAGTAGTCCACCCAGAATTTGCAAAAAACATATGTTATGCAGTGTTTTGATATGTATGTTAAATCCTAGTGTGTCCTTCCCTCTGTCTGCTATTAGGAGTTTTTCCTAAATTAGCATGCTAGCTGTATAGTAGTTTTACGACCCCTTGGGATCTCCATCACAAATAGGTTTATTGGCTTTCTTTCTCCTACGATGCACCCTGTCATACATGACAGTGATGTAGTCATACCCTTAGATTTAGCATGTGCACTGCTTTAAAATCAATTCATAATAGCAGAGCTTTGTAACTGTGCTTATCCAGGGAGCACAAATGGCAAGAATTACAGTTTAGCAGATACCTGAGAGCTAGCTAACTGGGGTTTCTGTAAGAAAACAGTTGTTAAATAGCTCTAATTCATTATTTGTGTTTTCGGTCTGTGTCAGGTCTAGCTAGCAGTAGTAAGTGTTTTCATTTTAAAATGTAATTTAGTCAAACTACACAAAACAATAAAAAGCACAGAAATTGCCCCAGATTATCAATGCTATAATTAGTAAAGACTGTAGCTGTTTTCTTACAGAACACCTACTCAGCGCTCAAGTATTTGCTAAACCATAAATGCAGGTACTATTGTTCTGCTAGAAGAAACTGGGAGTTAGGGCTGACTTTGCTCTGTGACATCACTTTCATCTATTTATTTGTTTTGCTTGTTTTTTTGTTACAAATGTGAAGTGTCTTTTTAATAAAGTATAAAAATATGTATGTGTGAGTTATTTAGTTTGGAGAATATTTGTTTTATTATTTGAAAAAGTGTGATACACTACATGTGTAGTGCAGTGAACCATTGTAAAATGGAATCAAAAGTGTAGCTGGAACAGTCACTGTCATCCTGTTGCTTTCATGCCATAACAGAGGCTGGAGAAAAGCTGACTTCAAAGTATTTTGCAGTTTCTAGGCTGCAACGTCATACCATACACTTCATGTGTAAAAAAAATAAATAAATGAATGCTCTTGTCACAGAGTAAAATCAGCACTAACTGCTAAAATAATGCTGATACCTACATTTACAGTTTAGCAAATACTTGACATCTAACTGAGTGGGGTTTCTGAAAGAAAACAGCTAGATTCTTTATTAATTATAGGTAGCATTGATGATCTGGGCAGTTTCTGTGCTTTTATGGTTGTATATAGTCCGATAAAATTGAAAGTTTAAAAATTAAAACACTCCTGCTAGCTAGACCTGATGCACATAGAAAACAAAAGTAGTGAATTAGAGCTATTTAGTAGCTTTTGTCTTACAGAAACCCCAGTTAGCTTGCTCTCAGGTATCTGCTAAACTAACTGTTGCCATTTGTGCTCCCTGGATAAGAACAGTTACAAAGCTCTGCTGTTGTGAAATGATTTTAAACTAATTTTAAAGCAGTGCACATGCTAAATCTTAGGGCATGGCTACATCACTGTCACATGAGACAGGGTGCATCATAGGAGAAAGAAAGCCAATAAACCTATTTGTGATTGAGATCCCCGGGGGTCGTAAAACTACCATACAGCTAGCACGCTAATTTAGGAAAAACTCCTAATAGCAAACAGAGGGAAGGGCACACTAGAACTTAACATACATATCAAAACACTCTGCGTAACACATGTTTTTTGCAAATTCTGGGTGGACTACTCCTTAAAGAGAAAGAGCCTGGGCTATGTGCAATTGCAGACAGATGATAAAAATAAAAGGTTCTGTAGAGGCTGTTTAATGGAGAACTTTGTGGGGCAATAGTGAATGAAGGTGGACAGAGAGTTCCATAGCCTAGGGACACAAGATGATAATGCTTGACCACTTATTTTTATGGCACATTTGGTAATGGTGAGGGTGAGTAGGATGGGTGGGTAAACTTAAGGATAGGAGTGTCAGGAGAGGTGGACCTAAGCATGTTATATACAAAATATCCTACTGAGTAGGAATGTGCAACACAAGGGGAGAGCAAGCCCAGGGTTGTGTATAAGGAGCAATTTTAGGTAAGGCATATGGAGGAATAGGTGAACCAACAGATATTGTTATAGACCACATCCCATTTGTGAAGGGTTGCTTTGGGGGCATTTGAGTAAATAAGATAGTTTTACTGCAGACAGGGGAGAAGAACACCTTGAGATAATATAGCTAACCTCACCTTGGCAGTTAGGAAGTTATGACCCAATAAGCCATGCCTAGCCTAAAGGTTTTTTTTAATTAAGTTTTATTAGCTTTTTCATATACATGACACAAAACAGATGAACATAATGACATTAAAAATGCAATAAACTGTGAAGTTCCATGTCCCCCACCCCCCTCAGCATGAACCCCCATCCACCCCTCCCCACCCCATACTCTTGGCATCAGATAAAAGAGGTAATGACTGGGAGCAGAAGTGTGATAGAAAAAGGAGGAAAACAGGTAAAACATTTTGTTATGTTTAAAGGCAAGAAAAGAAGAAAGGGGGGAGACACCTGTTGACTTGGAGGGGACTCTTAAGGCAGCTTGGTGCCAGTTTGGAGCAGGTAAAAAGTGTGCATTTGTTCCCAAATTTTTTGGAACCTGGTTGGGGAACTATGCAGGCTAGCTTTTAATTGTTCAGCCCTTAGGTTAAAAAATAATTCCTGTAGCCATTCTGTGTAAGTAATTGGGTTTGGGTCCAGCCAATGGCATAGCACCAGTTTCTTAAGGGATAATGAGATTAAATCCATGTAATATCTATGCTGACGGACTGCAGTGCTCTCATAATTGCCAAATAAACAAATTTCCGGGACAAAAAGGTCCTCAATACCAAGGATAGGGTCTGCTTTATGTCTGATTGTATCCCTAAGGGATTTGACTTGCGGGCATTCCCAGAATATATGTAATAAAGTTCCATCATCCTGTTGGCATCTGACACAAGTGGGGGTGGGGATTCTACCCAGCTTGTGTAATTTAACTGGAGTCCAAAACATGTTATTCAGAAATTGGAATTGAGTTAGCCTCAGTCTATCTTGGCTAATCTATCTATAACAGTTATGCCAAATCTTGCCCCAGCTTCCCTTCAAGTCAGGGAATTGCATAGACCAGTACTTGGGTATGCCATCTAGGCAGGAGAAAGCCGTATCAAATAGAGAAGTGTAGATTTTCAAAACTGCATGAGGAAGGTTAGTGATGAATGAAAGGGACTCGAAAAATTCCCCAGTCTTATCATCCCAGGCTAACCCTTCTTTTTTCTGGATTAATAAGTGTCTCAGTTGATACACTTTAAAAGTTTGAGAACAGTCTATGTTAAATTTACTCAATATGTCACCTAAAGTCCTACAAGCCCCATCTAGGAAAAGGTTTTTTATCTTAACCCCAACAAGTTTGAGGAATCCAGGGAGCTTGAATAGTTTTCTCTCCGATCTTGAGGTTAGTATTCCCAAAGAGAGGTTGGGCTATGCCTCCTCTATGTTTGTACTTTAAAAAGGAGCATAACGGAAAATGTATCTTAACTGAAGTTGCTATTGGGGAATTAGCTAGTCTATGGGAGAGGTCCTTTGGTAGTATATGTAACAGAGCATCTGGGAAACACCTGCCGAGAGGATCAACTCTAATTCTAATCTCAGCCAGCTAGGCACATATGGTAGGGAGTTCAGGTCCCTGGGTTTGATAAGCCACTGTAGGTACCTACTTACTTGACTTGCCCAGTAATAAAGGAAAAAGTGCAGTAGCCTTAAGCCTCCATGGGCTTTAGGTGCTGCCATTTTAATGTAGGCCCTCCTCTGGGGCTTACCCAACCAAATGTAATCCATAATACTGGAATGCATCTTTTTAAACCATTTTAGGGGTAGCCAAGTATTTAGCATGTTAAGTGGGTAAAAACACCTTGGCAGCATGTTCATTTTGATAACACTGATGTGCCTCCAAAGTGATAATGGGAGACTTTTCCATCTAAGTAAGTCCCGTTGAACTACTTGTAATATAGCTTCTAGATTAAGCTGCGCCAATTTGGAATCACTTCTGGCAAGGGTAATACCCAAGTATTTCAGACTAAGAGGGCTCCATGGAAACTCCAGGTGCTCAATATCATGTTTTGCTAATTTACTATTAAGGGGAAAAACTATAGTTTTGCCCAGGTTGATTTTATAATTGGAAAGTGAGTTATATTCATTAATGGTTTCTAAAGCTTCTGGGAGTGAGTCCTGCAGGTGGGTAACATGCAATAGAATGTCATCCGCATAGGCCAACAGTTTGAGTTCCTGGGATCCTATAATTATGCCTTGGATATTAGGGTTAAGTCATAACTTAGTTAACAGAGGTTCCAAGTAGGTATTAAATAGAAGCAGCGACAGTGGGCAACCCTGTCTGGTGCCCGAGTGTAATGAAAAGGTGGCTGAAAAAAACCCATTACAGTATATTCGTGCACATGGGTTATGGTAAAGGGAGGCTATCTACTGAATAAACAATGGGGGGAAGCCAAATCTAAGCATAGTTCAGAATAAAAATTGCCAATCTACTCGGTCAAAGGCTTTCTCTGCATCCAAGGAGAGCAAACTAGTTGGAGTGATAGAGTCCTTGGATGCAAAGAAAATATGAGCCAGTTTGCACAAGTGGTCCGAGGAGTTTCTTCCTGCCATGAATCCTACTTGTTCTTGTTGAATTATGGATGGTAGCACCCTGGCCATTCTATTCGCAAATAGTTTAGCCAGGATTTTAACATCACAATTCAGCAGAGAAATTGGCCTGTAACTAGTTACCCTGTCCGCATCTTTACCGGGCTTATGAAGAACTATTATTAAGGCTTCCAACAGTCATTAATCAATGGTGTCTGACTCCAACATTCAGTTATACAACTTATGTAGCCAGGGGGTTAGTTGTACTGCAAAAGTTTTGAAAAAAATTGGGGGAGAAACCATCTGGACCTGAAGCTTTGTCCAGATTCAGAGATCTGATGGTGGACTGAATCTCAGGCTTGTCAAAGGAGGTAACCGCCCTGTCTTTTGCTCCTCTGTTAAAGTAGGTAATGGTATAGAATCAAAATATTCATCTACTGTGGACCTTACAGGGGGATATGGCATTAGGCTATAAAGATTTTGATAATATGATGCAAATTCTTTAGTGATTTCTTGGGTGTGCAAATTTATGGCATCATCAGATAATGATCGAATAGCTTTAATAATTCTGGATGCTTCTTAGTGTTTAAGCCTAAGGGCGAGCAGTCTACCTGCCTTTCTCCCTGGTCTAAATACATCGCTCTGGTTTTCAGAATAGCAAATTCGGCCTTCTCCCTTAGTAAATCACTATATTGATCCTGTAAACCTATCAATTTACATCTATCTGCTTCTGTGGTGTGCAGTGACAGCTGAGCTTCCAGGCTACATATCTGAGACAGAGGTTCTAATGCTTTTTGTTCTCTCACACACTTCCTGGTAGACTCTATGCATGTAAATCCCCCTCTGAATTCACATTTTAAATCTCCCTATTCCATATCCACTCTAACTGTAGAATGTAGATTGATCTCTGTGAATTGGTCTATTACTTGTGTGATATGTTCTACTACCTTGGTATCTTTTAACAATTGATTATTAAGTTTCCAGATTGTTTTTTAAGGGTTAAATGTCAATTTAGCACAACCGTAATAGTGATGGTAATATCAGCGTGCACATAGCAGCGCATTACAACATTAGTGTTGGTATGAATTAGCACTAGTCAAAAAAGTGCAGCAGGAATGTTTGCATCAGAGGATAGTAATCAGGACAGAATTTCTTCTGTATTGATGTCAGCCACATAATGTGAAAATTAAAATTGAATGTTTAATTCCCTGAAATTCCTTTAAGGTCCACCATCATGGCACACTGGAATGCTCCCTGACATTTCCATACCCAAACTTTAGTTCCTGTCCCAGTTGCCAGTGTCAAAGAAACACAACATAGCAAGATACATTCTCTTCACATGCACGTTATGCGGCTGACATCAATACATACGGTGGCATTATCCATATTTCCAAATATCTTAAACATCATCATTCCATTTTATGTACCAGTCCAAATGAATCTAAGTGTTTTATTTAATTCAGTTCATTAAAATGGGTTCTCCAGAGTAACAGTGGACGCTAGGGGTTGGTGCACAAATGGAGAGAAGATGTACCACTGGTGCAGAAGTGCAGTTTTATTGCAAAAGGCTAACACCATGCACATACTAAACCCAGGATAATCAAGCAAATTTGCACCGAGCTAATGGGGTAACTACCTCACTAACCTTGGTTTGTGCCTGGGAAGCAGGAGGCTCACTAAAAAGTCCATAGTGCAAGGCATAGTTAGTGAGTCAGTATCCCATAAGCGTGTCATCGCCAAAGCATGCCAGGTACCTGGGGTTCAATGTCAATGCCTGATGTTTAGGAATAGCTGATGTCTTCAATTGTCTGGTTCTTGTTCTGCACTATTATGTGCCCCCACTATTTTGAACCCTCGCGGCTGTGGTCAGCGCTATTATGTACACGCTATTATGACTTGCACAATTGCTATGCACGATTTTGACCAGATCCATTTCTTTAGGTATATTGGGGGTGAGGTACAGTTGGCACCAGATTGTGGAATGGTCAGATATTACCCCTGGTTCTATTTTACTGTCTCTTACCCCAGATAGGAGTGTGTGGCTGAGCAAGAAATAATCAATTCTTGAGGAAGACCCATGGACCACAGATCAGAATGTATATTCCCGAGAGACCGGATTAATAATCCTCCAAGGATCACATAGGCCAAGTTGATCTACTAGGTCACGTAAGGACCTCTGTGCTGGGGAGAGACCACTCTTCTTATCAGATTTGTCTAAATCGAGGGAGAATGGCAAGTTCCAATCCCCTCCTAGTATAATAGGTAATGTGGTGAAGGGTGCAATAGCAGTCAAGAGTTCCATAAAAAATGCTGGAGTGTCTGTGTCAGGGCCATATATACATTCTAGAACAACCTCTGTTCTATCTAATAACCCCTTCAAAAACAGATATTGGCCATTTGGATCTAGAATGCACTGTTCACAAGCAAAGGAGACATGTCTGGATAGTAAAATGAAAACACCTCTGCTTTGTGTACTGTACTCTGCCATGAAAACTTGCCCAATATATTGCCTCCTGAATAGGTGAGCTTCAGACTCCAATAAATGTATCTCCTGTAGGAATGATATGTCCCCCTTGAAGTACTGAATGTGCTTCAAAATCTGATACCTTTTTGTTTTGTTGCGAGCCCCTCAAATATTCCATGAAAATAATTTCCTGCAGTTAGCCATTTCCTATGCCAGTAGGTAAGAATCCAGTATCCAAAGGTTTGTGTCTAGAACCCAAAGATCTATGCCACTCAAACTTCCGATGCCAAGAGTTCCCAAAAGGCCCCCCATTCCACCATGAGATACCCCCATAACCCCAGCGAAACATGAGATTAAAGTGACCCCCAAAACAGCACAAAACCTGAATTGGCCCCATTCCAAATAAAATTGTGACGATGATACACAATATCAGTACAGTATTTAACGTTGACCCCCTTCCCTCCAACAAAAATTGATCATGGTACATGATATTCTCCTATCCGCAGTACTCTCTCCCCTCTCCCCAGAAATTAGAATATGCTGTGCTGCATCCTAGGAAATTTCTCCTAAACCTTCAACAAAATATGCAAATATATGATAGGGAGTTAATCCTGAGGGAATCACAGACTTAGTTTGCCCCTCCATAATGTTAGCAATACTCAACATGAATGTGTTTAACAGCTGCATAACTGATAAGAAGTAGAGTTCAACTGTAATGTCATATGAAAAACGATAACATCAAACAACAGCATGGTATAACTAGAGAAGTCCAAATAAAGTTACACCAGATATCTGGCGGCCCCAGAAAGCAGTATTTGAAAACTCCACTTCCAGCAAACATCCAAGTAGGTTGTATGAACAAAGATAAGTCCCGCATTATAATGAGGAAGATAACTTCTCCCTATGCGTGGTGCATTTGGTCAGGCAAAAAGTAAAGATTCTCCACAGATGAGAGTTCAGATAGCTGCCAACTAAACAGAAACAGTACAGCAATGCTGTGGCATGTCACCACAATCGGTGATTCACATAAAAGTCCAAGACCATATTCGCAGGGTGGGCTATAGGACATGTGAATAATATTGTAGTACAGCCACGCTAATGAGCAGATGAATAGGGTTAAGCAAGTATACCAACCATAAAGTTAAACCCCTGTGAAAGTGAAGAGAAAAGTCACTCACAGCTCCAGGAAATCAAGTCACTCACAGTCTTGTCACCTTGTTGTAAAACAGCATGGTAAGAACAACATGGCAGATTAACAAGTTACATTGTGCAAGCCCAAAGCTAGAGAATAAGGGGGAAGCACACTCACAGGTTAGATCCATGGTGGTTCATACCTGGGATCCATAGGCTCTTAGTCAAACACTTGTCACAGCGTAAAAAACTGATTACCAGACAGAAAGTCACCTCTCCCCTCAGCAGTTCTTAATGAACTCTGGAAAGGCCTCCATCAGGGCAGACTCTGCAATCTTTGGGTCCTCATAAGTAAGTCAATTGCCTTTAATCAGTACCTAGAACCTCACAGGGTAGCCCATCTTGAATTTAATGCCTGCTGCTAGTAGCTTCATCACTGTGGGATGAAAGGAGGCTCTCCTCTGGCGTACTGTTACTGGTAGGTCCGGTGCCACCTGAATCTTGACTTCTTCCCGAGTAACCTCCTCTATCTCTTTGATTTTGGCCAAAAAATGCTGTATCTCCTGGTAGTTGAGGAAACGGAAAATCAGCGGCTGAGGTGGTGCATTCAGAGGGGGTGTTGGTCGCAAAGCCTAGTGAGAGTGCTTTATGGAGATGTTGGACCCAAACAGAGAAGGGCTTGCAAGTTTAGTTATAAGTTTTTTGAGTAAAGTGTACCAGGTCTGAGACTTCCTCTTTCTCAGGAGGCCTATGATGATGGTGTTGTTTCTTCTGCTTCTCCCCCTCTAGATCTTCTACTTTTGCCTCTAGTTTAGCCATTCTCTGTCTAGCAGACACAATTTCTGGATCCAGGTGCTCCATTTTCTTCTATACCAAGACAATTATGGCCTTGTTGTCCCCTATGCACCTGGTAAGGTCCTCCAGGGCCCACGCCATGGTTTTTACCTCTGCGGTGAAGGAGTGAAGTTCTTCCCAAAAAGGTTGAAATTCAGCCAAGAAGTGCTCCACTGTGAGTGTGGTCTGGTCAGTTGAAGGTATGGTGGAGTGACAAGTAGTAGCAGGTTGTGGTTTCATCTTTTTGCTGGCCTTTTCAGGTGTTGATGGCAGCATGTGCCTGGATAACGCCGCCCGCATTTCTGGGTCCATTTCAGACCGAAGTTACTCTTTTTCTGGGTCTGGCTGTAGACAGACAGGTTCTCTAGTTGAAATATAAAAGGTAATCACACAAGAAATATCTGGAGGCGCAGTTATCCAGAGATATTGGAGCGGGGTTAGTGGGAGCACTCTGTGAGAGCTGCTGCTCGGCTGGCAAAATCATGTGACTCCGCCTAGCCTAGAGTTGATCGCTTTGCAAGTGGCTATGATGTGAGTGGAGAAGTCAAGGGTCAGGGTGAGGGCCACACCAAGGTATTTGAATTTCTCCATGATAGAGAGAAGAAAGCTGTCAGAGTAGCTGGTGGATAGGGAATTGGTGCAGGAGAGTCTGTGAGCCCTTATCCCAAAGAGCATGGCTTGAGTCTTGAAGGCATTAAGGGCTAGCTTCTTGTTAATAATCCAGTTCTGCTCCTGGGAAGAATTCTTGGCTGAGTTGAGCATTTAGTTGGGAGGGACTGGGATAGCTAAAGTAAATGACAATGTTGTCAGACTACATAATTGCAGAACAGGCAGCGGAGACAAAGGGGAGATTATTGACAAAGATGGAAAAAAGAAGTTGCCAAAGAATGGAGCCCTTGGGGAGCCCTCATTAAATGGGAACAATATTAGAGGGGGTATCACCAAATATGACATATTGACATGTAACTAACTCCCACTGGCTCCATCTTGTTTAACTAGCAGGGCTGCTCCTCCCACCACATGGCGCCCAAGAGAGGGATGGGGTGTACACAAATAGTTTACAGTACATCTACGTCTGAGCCTGTCATACACAGACAGGCAAACCAAGTGTGGCAACTACCTGGCTCACACCTGGTGGGACCATTTACCATGGCCATCATCCTAGGTCCCTGGGAGAAAACATTTGCTCACAATTATGCTAGGTTTGCACTTCTGCACAGGGGTACCTAAGTAAATCCAGACACAGTGGAAGCAGTAATAGTACTGTCCAAACCAGGCTGAGATTCTAGAGTGTGGCTTTTATTCTCATACACAGAGAATAATCACAAAGCAAAGATGGACCCCCACAGGGCTACTCCTACTGGTAATGCAGATTACTGAGGTACAGAGAACACACACAGCAAACCCTCAAGTTCTGACTTAAACAGCGAACACTCTGGTTCTGAATTACACAGTAAACTCTCTGGTTCTGAATTAGGAGATTGGCACACATGGCCAGTTACTAGTACACTTCCCTTGACTAGGCACACATGGCCAGTATTAGGAGACTTTCCCATATTTCATGAGGAATACTGGTGGCACACATGACCACCAAAGAGCACATCTAGGCTCACAAAAAATCCAACCACATCTGGGTAACTATTTCCATCAGGCACTGGCCAAATGCACTGAATGAAAATTGAACTGGTGCACAAACTGAACCCGGAGAGGTAAACTGGTTACTCCAGATGGGGAGCCTCCCACCTTTTGCTTCCAAGTTTATACTCAGCCATTCATCTGGTTAATAACACCCTCACAGAAAACTTGTAGATGCTATTTTGAAAGGTTTTTCACACTTAACATACTACATGACTAAAAGTTCTGCACTTGGACAGTCTCTCTCTAGACTCCAACGTAGGCAGACACTTTTAAAAACAGAAACAGTCTAGGTGACAGGGTCTCTTTGTCAGAGAAAATTCACCAAGGAATGCAGATGCCCCTCCTGGGCTGAATACCAAAGCACTCACAGATTCTGAAGCTGTCACAGGCAGCTTCACTAGACCGACTGGGTGAGGGGATTGCTCCTGAACCCTGAAGATCGAACCCATCCCTCCTGGGATGGGGCAAAGGAAAACCCACTTGGAACAGTTTCCACCACTTCAGTCTCTGTCTTCAATGTTCTTCTTCTAGGGTGAGAACAAACTACCCAAAACACTGTGGTAGCTCTCTGTCAGAGCTTAAACTGAGCAGCTGCTGCAGGCTGTAGCCTCCTCCAGGAACTCTACTCTACAGACTGAATGAACATTTTAAAGCTATCTCCCTTGCAGCTAGCTCAAGTGTGGCTTATGCTGCTGTGACAGTTCCATGATTATATCATCACTCCAGCTCAGCTGAGATTGAAAAACAGAGGGTGACACTGTGAAACCCATTTACCTGGCATTTCACAAGCTGCCTATCCCTGCCTGCCACTGGTTCTAACTGGGCTTCTATCAACCCCTGGGAACAAGGGGGTTACAGACACATGTCTTGCAAGGAGCTACAGAACCAGGCAGAGGTGTAGCAGGAGAGGACAATTTCTATTACTTTATAATGGAGGAAGATGTGGTCCACCAGGTCAAAGGTTTTGGATAGGTCTATGAAAATTGCGCCACTAAGAGAGAGCCTTTATCCATGACAACCTTGATGTCATTAGTAAGTTGGACTAAAGTAGTCATGGTACTGTATGCTTTATGAAAACCATGCTGATAGGGGTGAGAAGGTTATATTTTAGAAGTTAATCTGTCAGCTGTGAGGCTACAACCTTTCTCAGTAGTTTACTAGGGACAGGAAAGAATGCAATGGGATGGTGTTGGGTGATGAGCTTAGGCTCACCCTTTTTGTGGATTGGAACAATTTTTGCTATTTTTCTCAAGAAAGAAACAATACCAGTTGTAAAGGAAAGGCTGAGTATTTGAGTTAGTGGGTGGTCTTAGATGGGAGCGTCTAAATATAGAATTTTATGTTCTGTTCTATCAAACCCCGACTGGCACTGAGGGGGAGTGTGTTTAAAATTATAAAAATGTCCTTTTAGTGACAATATCTAGCAAAAATTGTGGAGGAACTAGGATGGCAGTATGACAGCTATAGTGGCATGGGCTGTGGGGTGGCATGGGGAGTAGGCAAGGAGGTTGGTAACATGGGCATTGGCAATGGTTGGAGATAGATTATTGCAGTGGGCTCCATTTACAATCATATCCCCTTGGGATTATTTGTTATAGACCCCAAGAAGACTTTTGTTTTGAGCCCAAAAGCTACAAGAGTTCTCTGCTGAGCCCAGTAACTGTTCTTTGTAATAGGTGGTTTTGGTGGAGAAGGTTGCCTTTTGCATTGGTTCTGAAGATTCCTGTTGGTGAGACAGTCTGGATGATTGGTGGAGATCGTACAGGCTGCCCAGCATCTGTCTCTATTTGTGAAGAGAGATAGAAGGTCACTGTGCTACCAGTGAGTAGCTATACATTTAGCCCTCCTCTTTGTGTGAAGAATGCTTCAGTCCTGCAGGTTAGTGATGCAGGACTGAAAGAGGTAAAGAGCCATACTGACAGCAGTAGAGGATCGGATAGGAGACCAGTCAGTTGGGGATAACACAGTAATAAGGGAAGTGGAGTCAAGGTAGAAAAGATCCCTGATGGTGATGACTGTATGAGGAACTTTTGGGACTTGGATTTTCTAGAGGCAGAAAGTGTGGGAGTGGTCACCAATGGAGTCAGGTAAACTTCCATTAATTGGGACCCTATATGGGCATCTGAACAGCATCCAGTCCAGTAGGAGTGGTGCATGTCATTGCTAGATATACTTCTTGGGTAAAAGAACATTTGGTTGGGGCTGGCTTTGCTGATTATTCATTCATAGGTTTTCACATTAGAACTAAGTTAGTAGAGTTCAATGTTACCCATAATTATTAATGTATTACTTCCAAGCTTCAGCAGAATTGCATCTAGCTGGGCAGAAAGACCAGCAGTTTCCCCTTAAGGGGGATTATAGACACAGACTATATCTGTTTTTTTGTTATGACCTAAGAGGAATTTGCAATGTAGAAACTCACAAGGGGAACCAGTATCAGTGCTGTGAGGAATTATGGTGACACTAGAGTGGGACCTATAGTAGGAAAGTAGGCCCCCTTCCCTTTTGGAGGAGAAGTGGTTGGCATGGATGAAATTATAGTTGGGGATGCAACAGAAGGAGTCTGGTATGTTTCAAGTAGGTTTGAGGCAGGATTCTGAGACTAGTACATCTTGAGAATAATGAGCCATCCACACCTCAATGTCCAACTTGTTTGCAAGTTGGCTGCGGATGTTTACATGGTTTTAAAAACTTTATGCCCTATCCAGGGTACAGTGTAGACTGAGGTGAGGCCGGGGAACCTGGGTTCAGATCTGTATCACCTGTGAGCCAGAGACATATTATTTAGGGGCATAGAGAACTGTAAGCCTCAAAAAGCTATTTACTGAGGAAACAAAAAAGGGTCTCTTCTGAACATAATGTGTTAAGAGAAGGAAGACCTTCTGACTCAGTAGCTCATTAGTATTAGGGGGAACTAATCTGGATGAGAGGGAGATTGAGATACTGTAATCCTGGTGAGAACAGTGGGGGAGAGGAATTGTCAAGCCCAGTATGGAAGGTGATGGAGTCAGTCAGGTAGAATATGAATACTCAAAGCCTCCCTGTAAGTGGCAGGAAAGAGCATATATGCATGAGGTAACTCTTGTGGGGGTAGGGGAAAATAGGCTGTTGGTTAACTAGGATCTGCAGCTTATCCAGTAGGTAGGGAAATGGGCAGACTAGGTGGGCCAAGTGGTCCTTATCTGCCATCAAAGTCTATGTTTCTATGTTTCTGTGAGAAGACTACAGGAATTACCAGTTCATTCATGATTCACTTTAAATTACATATTGTACAGCTTTTTGTGCAGTTTGAGTTCAGCTTTGTGGTAATCAGCAACTGGACTAAATGAGCTGGGGCTACTTTTAATGAGCAGCAACTACTTTAAATGAACAGCAAGCACGTTTAACAAACAGCAGCTGCTGCTAACAACCAGCTGCACCTCAGCAATGTTAAACCAGCAGAAACAGGTTTAGAGCAGCAGCTTTTTAAGACTGGCAGCCAGGTTAAGAAATGTATTGCTCATGATCCGAAGACTATTAACCAGTTGACAACAGGGTTATAGTGCAAACGTTGTTTGGTCATGTGACCTTTTTTTTAGCCAATCAGATTGCAAATTACTATCCAAAGGTTTAATAACTCTAGGTTAATCACAGCAAAATTGCATCTGTTTGACTGGGATTTCACAATGATGCATCTATGATGTAATTTTGGCAAACCTGTGTACATTGTGTATTTGTTTTGAATAAAAAAGCTAAAATCCTTAACTGGTGAGTGGGTCATTACTCCATATAGATGGACCAGTTATGGGGCCTGACCATACCTTGGGGCATCACCGTGCTGCAGGTAGAAGTGTAAGGGCCAGGTCCTTCCCTGTTTCTAGGTGCGTATGATGATAACTCTTGTCACAACCCCACTCAGCAGGTCAGGCCCTGTGCTGCCACAGTGCCAACCTCTGAGAGCAGTATTGTCAACAGTTAACAGAAGAGGGAAACCCTCCTGTCTGTTTTGTGGGTTTGAATCAAACTTTGGTCTCAAGTTCTGGAGGGATTCAGATTGGCTCCACGCCTGTGTAGAGCTCCCTGATTGGCTGGTCTCACTCACCTGAGACAGGAGCACCCGAGATGTGTGGCTTAATGTAAGCCTGCATCCCTGTACTCAGCTTCTAATTTATATATTTTAATTTAGCCTGTTCTGCTCAGCCTGTGTAAAGTAACTTACCATTCCCCCCCCACTGCAGTTTCTCTCCAACTGTATGTGCACTGATTCAGTGCTAGCTCTGCAAACTTCCCTTGATTTTTCGTCCCACCCCACCCTCCCAGGCCTCCTTTAAATGCTCACAGTCTCCGCCCACTCCTATCTGATGTTTTAATTTATTGGTTACTTACTGTCAACAACTGCAATTCCTCCCATCCCCTTTTTGCAACTAAGCCTTCTAGCAGCTTTATCTCATTCTGTCTTGCTGAGGCATACCATTTTGGTACTTTAGGTTTGCTTATTGTTGACTAGCATATCCTGTCTTGCTGACTAGCATATCCTGTCTTGCTAAGGCACTGTTTTACTTGAAAATTGTACTACAAATTACTGAACTGTGACTGATTTGCCAAAAAACTGTGTTTATTGTCTAAAAATGTTCCCAGCAACCAAGTGTTATAGCCCCTTCGTGACTTTGTAGCTCTCTCCAGACTGCAAGGTGCCAAGGAAATCGCTGGCTTTTCAGTTGATAATTGAGCTGTTTTCGCTCAGGCTGCTAGCCTTTGTGTTGCCCCACTATTAATTCGAGCTCCTCTCTCCTTTCTCTAGCCAAGAACCTGCTAGGGATCCCAGCTCAGACGCCCTCCGCGTGGACCGCAGACACCGGGTGGTCAGCGCTTCGAAGCTGCCCGAGACCTCCTCATCGGACTCCACCGCTTGAGAGGTACGGCCAAGCCGCAATTTTTCGCCCACCTGCTCATCCCCCATCCTGTGTGCTATTATATAGACCCGTTAGCACTGCCCACTCCCACCCTTGACTAATCTACTGCCTTCTCTTTCTTACTAAAACAATTTGTTTCTGCCAGGGGAATCCTGCAACCAGCAGCCGGCGAGCTACCCTTGTTATCAAAATGCCCTCATTTACCCAACAACTGCAATTATGGCAGCCTTGTGGCAATTCCTCCTCCTGACTGCACTGTGTATTATACCCCTTACTGGCTTATTATCTGAAAAATTTGAGACTGGGGGTACACCACATCCTCATCCTGAAGATTTCTCGCCCAATCTGACTCTACACATCACATGTTATGCCAAGGCTACTTGCCAACTGATCCAGGTGGACTACCTTCCTCGAAGAGCAACTATTGCAGGTTTGTCTACGCCTCCTTCCTTAACTCTAAATAATTCGAGTTACTCCCACTGGCGTTACACAGCCAGAGTATTAGCTTCAGTGTCCTTAGGCTTGCATAACTTAAAAAACAAAGCTTGGCACCCCGTTTCCTCCTCCATGCCAAGCAGGAAAAAGCCTCAAGCTCATTGCCTTTCACTTGAATCCCTGAAAAAATTGCTACTCCTCCTCTTACTCTGCTCTGGCAATGTGAGGAAGCTAATCCAGAGCCCATAAATAAACTTACATCCCTTCTGAGTCACTATCTCTTAAAGTATTAGTTTTATGCACATTAACGTGTGCAGCCTGCTGAAAAAATTCACCCTTATCCAGGCTTGGACCGCCCATACAATGCCAGATGTGCTTGTTATCTCAGAATCCTGGCTATGGCCCTCTACGCCAAATAGCGTGATTAATATACCTAACTACCAGATCTTTAGATGTGATAGGCAATCCAGAGGAGGTGAGGTAGCCATCTACATCAAAGATAGATTTGTGGCATCAACACTTAATTCTAACTCACTGGTAGTGGGATTTGAGTGCCTGGACATAAAAATTGACCTATGCCCATTGTTAGCACTCCGAGTCATAGGATGCTATAGACCAGCTTCTGCCGGTACTCAGCTCTTGTCCTATTTTACAACTATCTTGGACACTAGCCCCCTGGAAACAATTATCCTCGGGGATCCAAACTACGATTGGATGTCGGAAGCCGGTCACCTGCTTAAATCTTTCTGCGACTCCCTTGGTTTCACCCTACTCAATGAAGAGCCCACCCATATCAACAAAAAGAATACAGCCAAAAGTACCCTTCTGGATGTCCTGCTTGTGAATAAACCCCATTCCTTCTCCCACGTTGGAACCTTTGACGCGGATATTAGTGACCATTTCCTAATAGCTGGAGTTTGGGCAGCCAACAAAGTGCCACCTACAGCCAAATTCTCCACCAAAAGGTCAACCAGGTAATTAGACCCAAAGGCATACCTACTTGACCTAAAAAACTCCCCCTTGTGGCAGAGTTTTTACCTTGCTAAAACAGTGGAAACTGCATATTCTATACTGCATGAAATCATTACCTACGCCATGAATCTACATGTGCCTCTGTCAAAAATACACATAAAGGCTAGGAAATGCCGTTGGTTCACTCAAGATCTCAAGGCTGCACTACTGTCCAGGGATAAACTCTAGAAAACTGCCCGCAAACCCCAAAAAGAGGAAGATTGGCACCTCTTTAGAACAGCCAGAAATTCGTGCACCAAACTGATTACGGAAGTTAAAGCCTGCTATTACCAAGCAGAACTAGATAATGCAGCCAATTGTCCCTCCAAATTCTGGGCCACAATCAAAGAACTGGCAGGAGCCATGTCACAAAATATGCTCCCTACAAAAATTACCTCTGACAATACAGTAATCAATGACAAAAAAGAGATACTGCAGGCATTCAACACGCACTTCGCCACAGCAGGCCTAGCCTTCAATAACTCGCCTGCATGTAGCTTGCGCAACCAAGTTGGCATGACCCCACCAAATGTTTGCTCCATTAGTCAACATTTCTCATTCTCATCGGTTTCCCTCAAGGAAGTGGAAGACTTGATTCTCCACCTGGATACTAAGAAAAGTGCCGGGGCAGATGCACTTGAACCATACTTCCTAAAGATAGCATGTCACGTATTGGAAGTGCCTATTACTCATTTATTCAACCTGTCCCTAACACAAGGTACCCTCCCTCAAATATAAAAGATCGCACATGTTATCCCGCTATTTAAATCTGGAGACTCTTGCAACCTTAATAACTATAGGCCAATTTCTCTCCTACCCACACTCTCGAAGCTACTGGAAAAAATAGTAAATGGCCAACTAAGATCCTTCATCGACAGAGAAAAATTACTAAACACCCTTCAATCCGGATTCAGAGCCAACCACAGTACAGTCTCGGCATTAGCTAAAGTAAACAATGACTGGCAACTGGAGTTGGAGCATAAAAAGTCAGTATGTGCTGTGTTTCTTGACCTCAGTAAAGCATTCGACACAGTCGACCACGACCTGCTCCTCGACTCGCTAAAAACACTAGGACTGGATGCTACTTCTCTAAACTGGATCTCTGAATATCTGACAGATACCAGCAGGTGAAAGCGGATGGCAAACTATCTGCCCTAAAACTCTTACAAAGAGGTGTCCCTCAGGGATCCATATTAGGTCCCCAGCTCTTCGCAGTGTATATCAACAACATTGATGAGGGAATCAAGGATGCAAGTATTCACTTATTCGCCGATGACACAGTGCTGTACCTGAGTCGTCCCACACCAAAAGAAGCTTGTACGAGCTACAAAATGATTTCAACCTCCTGCAACTCCAACTAATCAATAAAAAACTGCTATTAAATGCTAAGAAAACTAAAGCCATGTTATTTTCCCCTGCAAACTACACAAGCGCTACTGACTCCCTCCCCCCAATAACCACGATGCTGGGAGAGTGCTTACAGTACGTTTCAAAACTCAGATATCTTGGGGTCTGGATCGACTGTAAACTCTCCTTCACTGACCACCTGGAAGACTTGCTGAAAAAATTAAGGCAAAGACTTGGCCTTTTTTACAGGATAAGAAGACTTCTTACAGCAGACGCAAAGAAACGACTAGTCCAAGCCACGTTCCTGTCCTTAATTGACTACGCAGACTTCATATACAGTAGCTGTGTGGCTTCCTATCTTGGAAAATTGGATACGCTGTACCACAGAGCTATACCCTTCATCACAGGCCTCTCCTTCTCTACCCACCATTGTGCATTATATGCCGCCACGGGCTGGACCTCACTTCACTATAGGCGCAACTTTAATGCAGCACTCTGAACACTTAGAGCCCTCAGTGGCAAACTCCCTCAATACATCATCAACTGTCTGTCTCCGATTGTGCCCAGGAATTTTTCCCTTAGAAGCTGCTCACAACTCCTGCTAAATATACCCAGGGCACTCACACGAGTCGGGAGAGCCACCTTTGGATTCTCACTCCCATCAATATGGAATAAAACCCCAAAAATACTTTAGCTGAAAACCCCAGTAAGTACCCTTTTGTTCAAAAGGCTTTACCGTGATGGCATTATGGAAATTTGCAACTGCTTTACTAGACACTAACTAACCTCCCTCCCTCAAATGGTGGCCCGTAAATGGCGCCCCCCCAGCTGAAATGTGTGCCTCTGCCTCTAGCATGCCCACCAACAGATCCACAGGATTTATTGCTGAACTCCCATATCTTATTCTTTGATGCTCTGAACAGCTGCAGCCTGATTCTAGCACATGCTACCGCACTAGGGGATAATTATCGTCTTTCGCCTCCAAAAATATTCGGTCCCTCATCCATCCAACACCCCCTTCTGCCCCAACCTCCAGGACCCTCCCAGTTATGCCCTTGCTACCATATTCCTCCTCTTGCACTTAGTACAATGGCAGCTTTTCTACTCCTATATATGTCGCCGCATTTTGGGGCAAAAATTGCTTCGTCGCCTTTCGTACGGTCCTCTGCCCTCCCAATCCCTCACTCTGCTCTAACAATTGGGTCCTCTTCACTTGTGCCCCTATTCCCTACCTCTCCCTACATTATGAGCTTGATATCCTCTATCTGGTATGCTTACCCTCTCCCTAACATTTCCCACTACAAAATGCACAGTTTTGGGGCTTGGATCTAGCACAAGTTCATTATCCATGACTCCTTGTAGTCCTATGTTCAATGTATATTACCTGTAAATGTGCATTTTTACTATAATAGCAGCTATTTTTACTGTTTGTACTATTGTAACTTGTCTTTCTGTATTATTACTGTAGGACCACAGGTCCACCTTGTAAATGAGCTTGCTCAGTGGTGCCCGCCTGGCTAAATAAAGATATTGATTGATTGACTGATTGATTGATTGATTGATTCAAACTGTGAACCTCTTGCTAGCGTACCCAACATGTGTGTCTCTAAAGGTCTGTTACAGCATAATTAAAACACTGGCTTGACCCTGCCTTCTACATGATGTCACCCAGTTTCTCCTCTGTTTATTAAAAATTATACAATCAGGATGTCTTGTGTCAGGAGGTAAATTCAGAGGTGACATCAGCAGAAAAAACTTGTTTCCCCATATGACTTCCCAATTAAGTCTGTAATTTTCCAAGTCCTTTCTTTCATCCATGAGCAGCATCCTCTCTCAAGGACTTCAAAGGACTTTTATGACATAGCACCTAAGTGCCATAACCTGCATTCTCCCTCTAAACGCCATAAAAGTTTATGATTTCTAGCCTAGCAGCTGGCAGCTGCAATTAAGCTAGATAAAACAGGAGATCCTTACTTTAAGTCTCTTCTAGCCTGTAATTATCTCCTGGCTTTTATCTTTTAGCTGAAACAACAAGTCTTATGAGAGGCACCCAATAACACATTTTATATTGCAAAAAGCATAGATTAATCAGAACCAGCTGTACAAGCGTCACACTTCTCATCCAGGGAAGGCCTGCTTACACCCCAAAAGCACCTTGATCCACCACCATAGGCCCGGTAAAAAGGGGTATCAGCAACCACAGGGGTACCATTAAAGAGGACACCACACACAAACTGTATGTCCATGCAGGAAGCTGGGACAAGCAGGTCAGTGTTTATTTTACCATTAGCTGTTGCATGTTCTTCAAAGGGCTACTTCACCTGCACAGTCCACTTTAAAGACATTAGACAGAGCTGTCACAGCATCTCTAGGCCCTTTGCATAGGATGTCACTGCTACATCTCAGACAGCTACATTTCATTGCAGTTCTGTCTCCCAGTGTGGGAATCCCATGGGTGCTGTCCCATAAGATGGGTGTACAGTGGCCCTCTCCTTAAGCAGAGTGAGACACTACCCTGGGGGGCTACTTATGCCTGTCCTTAGCTACATGTCAAATGCTGACACAAAGATGAATACCAGAACCAGGTCATCATTCTGTAAATGTTTGCACAAGTTGATTCAGCTCACGTACACCTTCCTGTGTCACGCTTACTTAGTCCTAGTGATCATTTTTCACATTGAGCTCCATCGCCTAGCCCAGTTTCAGTGGGACTTCAAACTGACCCCAACTCTTGCCCAACATCTCCACACTGATGTAAGATAATAACAGTTCTACAAGATGTGTATTCTACTTAATCTGGTATCAGTTACTTCTCGAGCTTCTCAAAGAAGTGAACTTTCATCTTGCTCTCTACTTTTGCTTGTTTGGGAGTGAATCTGCATGGACCCCAGTGACCTCCTTTGAGAGGAGGCCCACTACTAATCCCAGGTGCCTCTCAGATTTGCACAGAAGACATGCCCCTACCATAAAAAGTTACAGAGCTCTTCACTTTAGTACCACTACTGGGAGGGTCTCTCCCCTCCTCCGGAGCTGCGAGAAAAAGCCGGGCCCCTTAAGGGCATCTCCCTCTCTTTCTCTTTCTGATGATTCTCCAAACCCCCTCTCACTGGAAACTCTGGTACCCCTGAACCCACTAGGTCCAGCTAGCCTCCTCCTTTTTTACAAGGGAAAGGGTAGATCCATGAATATTCATGCTCTGGTCCCCCTTGCAACCCAAAAGATGTGAAGACACAAGCACTCAGACATTCTGCCTCCTAACTGAGGCCCAGCAGAAAATAACTCTCAGGGGCAAGGTTAACCCTTTGAGTACTTCCACATAATTTGCCGTGAGCTTGGGAGAAAAGAAAGGCAGATTAGTGGAAGATTTCACTTTGTTGCTCTGAACCCTGTGAAATTCCAATGGTATGAGGCTCTTAAGTGCACATGTGCACACAAAGGCATGCCTGCACAATGAGCCTGCCAGCATCCCCTGTCCTTACAATGCTCCGACTGCACCACCACCTGTGGTTACCCAAGTAGTGGCAGTGCAGTGTAGCTGGTTACCCCCATGAAGAAATAAAGCATCCCCTTGGAGGCTCAGTCCATCTCCCACCAGTCAGCCTTCAGCATCTCAGATTCATTAACAGCCCCATCACCTGTGATGCAAGCAGTAACCCTGCTACTGTAATGGTAAGCTGGCACAGATCATGGTTTATTTCTCATGTAACCCCCCCCCCTACAAATGGAGGTCACTAAAAAGCCTTCTTTGTGTGAGCCTAAATGCTCTCTGCCAGGCTGGTGTCCTGTATTTCAGCTGATTTAAAAAATAATTGAGTGAGAGTGCCTAATGCCTCCAAGTACTGTCACTTTAAGAGCTGCCAAACTGCAGTATAATTAATTTGAAATGGGGGGGTCTGTGTGTTTCCCTGCTTGAGTCCTGCCTGGGCCACTGAGCAAATCGCTCCATTTCTGCAGTTGCTAAATGCGCAGAGGGAGCTTCTTCAGAAGATGTAATTGTTGGCTTGTAACCTGTTAGAATAATAATGAAAATGCAGTTGGTTCTAACCTGCTTTCCTTTCAGCAAGGGCTGTGTAGTGTAACTCTTTCAATTTGGTCCCAGACTGCCGAATTGGACCAATCAGTGTGGGGGTCCTTTAAAATGGAGCCTGCTCTGGGCGAATCAGAACTTGTACTCTCATTTGGAGCCCCTGAACTGGGGCTATATGGAGAGAGCCTCTGGGAAATGTAGTTCTTAAAGTTCTGGTGCCATTTTAAACCAATAGAGGGAGCCTGCTGTGACTGACAAGGAGAATCAGCCAACCGGGATCTTGTGGATCTGAAAGAAAGCCCCAGGCTGTCTGCTGGGGAGCCAGATCAGTTGTGACAGTGAAGAGAGAAGGAGCTCTGTGCTTCTGCAGTGTATAGTTTCATGTGGGAAGCGTGTGTGAGGCCCTGAGGTTCGGCCTGCAGCCGTTGTAAGTGCCAGTTCAGACTGAATCCGATTTGTGAGGAGAAAGAAGGAAGTCTAAAGAGTGGAAACCAGGCTCAACCTGTAGAAGACTGGAGAAATTGCTGAATTGTGCTCGGTCTGTCAGGAACTGAAGCTGCTGTGTGTGCTCCCGGGTAGTTTGCAATGTTTTGCGATCGGGATCGAGTGGCAGCCTGCCTGGTATAGTACTTTCCTTTTACATATGAATGTGCATAGTACTTGTGGGGAATCGCTATTTCCAACCCCCTGTACTGTGTGCTGTGTGCTGAAGCAGGAAGCAGAACCCAGTTTGATTTGGACTAAATCCGCCTGTTTTCAAATGCAAGTAAGTCCTGCCACGAGGGCTGGGCCAGCTATTCTGTTTCTCTTGGTAATCCAGGACAACCTGCATCCATCCAGTTTTCAGTATTGTGTCCATGAGTACAGATCAGTGTAGCTCCCTGCAATCAGTTTATCAAATTGCAAGTGTGTCATCTAATTATTGCTGTTTCATTTCTTCACGAACTGAGCCCCAGGGCTCCGGATTACAATTTGTGTGTGCATGTGTTTTTCCATCAAAGGGCCCCAACGAGCTGCACCGACTCTGGCTAGCCCCCCACCATCCTGGGTACCCAGAGAGTGACATTGTGGACCCTATATGCATGCACAGTACTGTGATTTGAATATTTCCAAACCAAATCAACCTGATTGCCCCCCTCCTTGTTACTGCCCCCTCTAACAAATCAGATTTGTTGTTATTGATTTATATGCTGTCTGTGGTATCAGTACATGTAGAAAAAGCATTGTATTGTGTTTGTGTATGTTGTTTAACCTTGTTTTACAGGGAGTCCTCAGAGACGTGCTGCAGTATCAGTCTCGAGGGTAAGTGGCACCTTATGAGCAAGGCCACTGTTTTTCGGTTTTTACCGGAAAATTTCGGAATTAGGGCTGCCTGAAAACCGGTAAAAATGAAGATTTCATGGAATCTGGCATTTTCTATCAGATCAGTAAATCTATAAAAAAGTGTGTTTTTCTTTTAATTCCTTCCTGTACTATTTTCAGTTTGCTTTATTTATTGCTCTGTATATGAAGCCTTCTTTAATTCTGATTATTTATGCACATACTAAAAAATGATAACAGAATCCCGGTAAAATCCGGAAATTAGAGTAACAGTCACCGGTGAAATTCCGGAATCTTAAGTCTTGAAAATGGAATTTAATTGTTTTAATCACCGTAAATCAGTGGCCTTGCTTATGAGCGAACAGTGTGTATTTGTGGGATACTGGGATTGTAACTCCTGTGTACTTTGTGAGCCACTAGAGGGAACCAAAGGGGGTCACGGTGTCCCAGAGGGCTGTGACCAAGCTAGTCTAACCACTAGAAACCCTCACCTCTGGGTGGAGGCACCCGTCATAGAACCTAGGCCCCTCAACCTGTCCATAGCCAAACAGGCAGGGGTAGTAGCCCTTGGGATAGAGCCACCTAGGGGTTACATCTTGGAGGCACCACTGGGATTAGCGTCCTCTAGTGGCCATGTGAAGAAATTACCCCAGTATGTTCAGTTTAGGAGGGAAAATGGAGGAGCTTACTACGCCAAAGCTAAAAATTGCCCCCCATAAGCTAATGGTGCACAGAATGATGGGGTGGAGCGAAGCTGATGGGGTAGACCCCTACAGGGCCATTCTGTTGCTGGATGTCCCCTTAGGGACCAGTAATGCTGACATTGTATCCACTGTAGAGCATATCAAGGGCTTGGGCAAGGTAAAAGTAAGGGGACGAGATGCTGATTTATTTGAACAAACTATGCTAGTGCTGATCTCGTGCAGTTCCCCTGTGGACCCAGAAAAGGTACCCCCTGTTATTATGCCTGAAGGTGCCCAGAAGGGATGGAGGGTCATCCATTTACTTAGTGGTCCGGCCACTCCAAGTGGGTCTCAAAATATAGATGGGTTTGAAGAGAAACTGCTCAAATTGTTAGCATCTGAGATACAAACTGCTCAGGAACTGGTAAAAGTGTTAGACCTCTCAGGTGACCAGATGCCCCTGCATTCCCCAGGTACATCTCCAGTTCCCCCCAAGAACTCTCCAGTGGCCCCCTTCCCCATCATAATTCCCCTGATCCAGCTGGACTCCTTCCAACAGCTCAGACTTTTCTCCAGCACAGTCCCAGTGCCCTCGGGGAAGGGTGATCTAGAGACCTGGATGGACTATGCAACCCCATTAGTGCAAGAATGGCAGTGTTCAGAGGGGGAAAGAGGAAACGCTTGATGGAAAGTTTGAGGGGCCCTGCCCTCAAGCCATTCATTTTCTACGTGTCACTAGCCCGGAGGCTACTGCAGCAGAATACCTCTCTGCACTGGAGGGGGTGTTTGGCAGCACTGAGTCAGGGGATGATTTATTCTGGAAGTTCAAGTCCACTAAACAGTGGAAGAATGAGAATTTGTCAGCCTTTGTTACAAGGATTGAGAGAAACATAGAAACATAGAATTTGATGGCAGATAAGGACCGCTTGGCCCACCCAGTCTGCCCATTTCCCTACCTACTGGATAAGCTGCAGATCCTAGTTAACCAGCAGCCTACTTCTTCTTACCCCCACCCCCCAGAATTGCCTTATGACTGTCCCATGCATGCTTGAATTCCACCACTGATTTTGACTCCACAACCTCCTCCGGAAGGCCGTTCCATGCATCCACAACCCTCTCTGTGAAAAAATACTTCCTTAAATTACCTCTGAGCCACCCCCATCTTCAAATTGTGCCCTCTTGTTCTTGCACACCTCTTTTTTTGAAAGATGCTACCCTCTTGGACTTTGTTGATTCCCTTGAGGTACTTGAAAGTTTCTATCATGTCCCCCCTCTCCCTCCTTTCCTCGAGGCTATACATATTAAGCTCCTTAAGTCTCTCTTCATATGTCTTCCGGTGCAGACCCTGCACCATTTTAGTTGGCCCCCTCTGGACAGCTTCCATCCTGTCTATGCCTTTGCTGAGATTGGGTCTCCAGAACTGCACACAGTACTCCAGATGGGGTCTCACCAGCTGTCTGTACAGAGGGATAATAACTTCCTGTTTTCTACTGGTGATGCCTCTCCCTATGCATCCCAGTATCCCCCCAGCCTCCTTGCTGCCCTCTCACATTACTTGCCCACCTTTAGGTCATCTGATATGACTACCCCCAGGTCCCTTTCCATTTTTGTTGTTGTTAGTATCTCACCCCCCATTGTGTACTCTTCCCTTGGGTTTTGTTTCCCAGGTGCATTACCTTGCACTTCTTAGCATTGAATCTAAGCTGCCATACATTTGACCATTCCTCTAACCTTGCCAAGTCCCTTCTCATCCTTTCCACCCCACCCTGTGCATCAACTCTGTTGCAGATCTTAGTGTCATATGCAAAGAGACATACTTTTCCTTCCAGTCCTTCTGCAATGTCACTTATAAAGACATTGAAGAGGACCGGTCCTAATACTGAACCCTGCGGTACCCCACTAGTAACCCTCCTTTCTTCTGAGTGGACTCCATTTACTATTACTCTCTGTGTCCTATTCTCCAGCCAATTCTTTACCCAGGCTGTCATCTTGGGACCCACGCCCAGGCTGGCTAACTTGTATATTAATCTTTTGTGTGGGACTGTGTCAAATGCCTTGCTAAAGTCTAGGTAGACCATGTCCACAGCCCCTCCCTGATCTACTACTTTGGTCACCCAGTCAAAGAAATCTATCAGATTTGTCTGGCATGACCTTCTCACTGTGAATCCATGCTGCCTAGGGTCCTGTGCCCCTCTGGCCTCTAGATACTCGACAATTCTTTTCTTCAGAAGTGATTCCCTGCAGACAGCCCACAAGAAAGGGGGAATGCCTGCCAAGGATCTGAATAGGATCAGGTTAGTCCACATCCTGAAATCAGCTAGATTTTCGAGTGTAACGATATTGAAGCTCAAACTGCAAGACAGGAAGGCAAGCCCTCCAGAGTACTGTCATTTGATGAAAGAAATCCGTGAGATTGAAACTGATGAAGAGGGCTGGAAGCCCTGTGCTGGGGCAGTGAACACTTGTCAGACCCCCCGGAAGGAGTGATTCAGATGAGGCCCAACAGTTGAGAGAACTGATTAAAGAATTGACAGATGCAGCTCAAGAACCTGATTTATATCAGGCACCGGAGAATAAGAGTGGAGTGGGAGTGCATGTTGTTTCCTCTGAGACCCGGACTAGGGGTGGCTTCTTGGCTCAGTTCAAGGAATTGATTGCCGCTCTAAGGGAACTGTTGAGGCATGTGCCCCTCTTACTGCAGCCAGTAGGTATGGGATCCCCACCCCCTGCTACTACTTCAGTTCCTTGTACAACGTTTTCCCCAAGGATGACCCGAGAGCCTGTCATCTGTCACAACTGTGGGAAGGATGGCCATATGAAGAGGGAATGCTGGTCTGAGATGGACTTGGAGAAAGTGGTGAGCCGGCTTCAAACGGAACTCCGAAAAGCAAGTTGATGGTCGAGGAGTGCCTAGGATGTCCACAGTGTGGATCAAGGAAATACTAGCTCAAATCCCGTTGTGTCTAGATCATCTACCCAGGCCCTTGCTACAGCCTCTACCCACTGATCTAGAACAGTGGGTCCTTCAATGGAGACGATGGCGAAAGTAAATAGAGTGTCTACTAGGGCTGCTGAAAGACTGAGACAGAGAAGGCATGCTCCTGTGGTTTCTGACTCAAGGTTTCCTCCACAGCAACCCTCAATTGAGAAGGATTGTCAGTCTACAGAGGAAAGTGAGTGCAACTTTGGGTACTACCTCTCTTACGAACTGAGTCAATTGTTTCAGGGCAACCCCCTAGTCAATTATGGAGAGGAAGCTGAGCCTTCTGGACTGTCTAAGCCCCCAGCTTTGTCCCTGGAGCCAATGCTCCAAGAAAGTGAAGTGCAGAGTGTCACGTCTGATGGTCTTGAGTCGCTGTGTATGGTGGAACTGTACAATTTGCCTGAGAGAGGGAGGGAATGTTGATATGAGACTTTCTGGTGACATGCCAGAACTTGAAGAATTCGTGGAATGTGATAATAGTTTCCTGCCAGTGCCGGAGTGCTCTATGAATGAGTTAAGTACTATGGAACCAGAAGTTGCCTATCCAGGGGTTGACAGTACCCCAAGTCTGGATTTTTCTACCCCAGTGGAAACTCTCCTGGAAAGTCATGACAGTGCTGAAAGTGAGGCTAAAAGTGCAGACACTGTACCAGTTCCCCATAGAAAGACTGGGCGAGCTATAAGGCCTGTGATGTGCTCCAGCTATGATTCTCCTGGGAGGCCTGTAGACTTGCCTCTCAACGTGGTCCATAAAGGAGTGTATGTGACCCCAAGCTCATTGCCCAAACTGAGCATAGGTGCTAACTCCAGGTTAATTATTTTGCCCTCCAGGTATGGTGCCCCTGCCCCATCTAGCCCCATGGTAGCTGATAGGGAATGGCCCCCTCTCTTCAGGTTTCATGTGCAGGAGGTAATAACCTGAGTTAAGGTACAATGTGTGTGTAATGCTGTGTAACAAGTAGTGTACTGAAAAGTATCAGAAATGTGTTTATGGCAAAGGTGAGACGCCGATTGATGATTACACATATAAGACTAATATGTTAGTGATGAAAATGTATATGGTGTTTTATTAACGTCTATGGGGGTACTTACTTGATGTGGGTGCCAAGTTTTTCCAGGTCAGGAAGGGTGTAACCCCCTACAAATGGGGGTCACTAAAAAGCCTTCTTTGGGTGAGCCTAAATGCTCTCCACCAGGCTGGTGTCCTGTATTTCAGCTGATTTAAAAAATAATTGATCCAGAAGCAAATGATTTGATACCTTTTAATGGACCGACATAGATGTAACAACAAGAACAAAGTGCTCTAGCTTTCGGACCAACCAGTCCTTCTTCAGAAGCTTCATTAGCTTTTGAAGAAGGACTGGTTGGTCCGAAAGCTAGACCACTTTGTTCTTGTTGTTACATCTATGTTGGTCCATTAAAAGGTATCAAATCATTTGCTTTTGGATCTATTCTTGTAAGGACCAATACGGCAACTACTAAATCTAGATTTTAAAAAATAATTGAGTGAGAGTGCCTAATGCCTCCATGTACAGTCACTTTAATAGCTGCCAAACTGCAGTATAATTAATTTGAAATGGGGGGTCTGTGTGTTTCCCTGCTCGAGTCCCACCTGGGCCACTGAGCAAATCGCTCCGTTTCTGCAGTCGCTATAAGCGCAGAGGGAGCTCTTTCACAAGATGTAATTGTTTGCTTGTAACCTGTTAGAATAATAATGAAAATGCAGTTGGTTCTAACCTGCTTTCCTTTCAGCAAGGACTGTGTAGTGTAGCTCTTTCAATTTGGTCCCAGACTGCCGAACTGGATCAATCAGTGTGGGGGTCCTTTAAAATGGAGGCTGCTCTGAGCGAATCAGAACTTGGACTCTCATTTGGAGCCTACCTGAACTGGGGCTATATGGAGAGAGCCTCTGGGAAATGTAGTTCTTAGAGTTCTGGCGCCTTTTTAAACCAATAGAGGGAGCCTGTTGTGACTTACAAGGAGAATCAGCCAACCGGGATCTTGTGGATCTGAAAGAAAGCCCCAGGCTGTCTTCTGGGGAGTCAGATCAGTTGTGACAGTGAAGAGAGAAGGAGCTCTGTGTTTCTGCGGTGTATAGTTTCGTGTGGAAAGCGCATGTCAGGCCCTGAGGTTCAGCCTGCAGCCGTTGTAAGTGCCAGTTCAGACTGAATTTGATTTGTGAGGAGAAAGAAGGAAGTCTGAAGAGTGGAAACCAGGCTCACCCTGTAGAAGACTGGAGAAATTGCTGAATTGTGCTCGGTCTGTCAGGAACTGAAGCTGCCGTGTGTGCTCCTGGGTGGTTTGCAGTGTTTTGCAATCTGGATCGAGGAGCAGCCTGCCTGGTATAGTACTTTCCTTTTACATATGAATGTGCGGAGTGCTTGTGGGGAATCGCTATTTCCAACCCCCTGTACTGTGTGCTGAAGCTGGAAGCAGAACCCAGTTTGATTTGGACTAAATTCGCCTGTTTTCAAATGCAAGTGAGTCCTGCCATGAGGGCTGGGCCAGCTATTCTGTTTCTTTTGGCAATCCAGGACAACTTGCATCCATCCAGTTTTCAGTATCGTGTCCATGAGTACAGATCAGGGTAGCTCCCTGCAATCAGTTTATCAAATTGCAAGTGTGTCATCTAATTATTGCTGTTTCATTTCTTCACTAACTGAGCTCCAGGGCTCCGGATTATAATTTGTGTGTGCATGTGTTTTTCCATCAAAGGTTCCCAACCAGCTGCACCGACCCTGGCTAGCCCCCCACCATCCTGGGTACCCAGAGAGTGACATTGTGGACCCTATATGCATGCACAGTACTGTGATTTGAATATTTCTAAACCAAATCAACCTGTTTGCCCCCCTCCTTGTTACTGACCCCTCTAATAAATCAGATTTGTTGTTATTGACTTATATGCTGTCTGTGGTATCAGTACATGTAGAAAAAGCATTGTATTGTGTTTGTGTATGTTGATTAACCTTGTTTTACAGGGGGTCCTCAGAGACGTGCTGCAGTATCAGTCTCGAGGGTAAGTGGTACCTTATGAGCGAACAATGTGTATATGTGGGGTACTGGGATTGTAACTCCTGTGTACTGTGTAAGCCACTAGAGGGAACCGAAGGGAGTCACGGTGTCTCAGAGGGCTGTGACCAAGTTAGTCTACCCACTACAAACCCTCACCTCTGGGTGGAGGCACCCGTCATAGAACCTAGGCCCCTCAACCTGTCCGTAGTCAAAAGGCAGGGGTAGTAGCCCTTGGGATAGCGCCACCTAGGGGTTACACTCAAAAAACATTAATTAAAAAAAAAGAAAACATTTTAGTTAATAATAGCCAGAAGGCACTTCCAGTGTTGGATTACCTTTGTTAATTGAATCCAACTGTCTGTGCTTCATGATTCATGACCTCCAGTTGCATACTGTGTGACCATGAGCAAGTCACTTAACCTCCCTGTGCTCCTGGTCACCCTGTTACTGGGCCTTGTTCCCAGTGGTCTTTGCCCAGTTACCAAAAAATGAAAAAAAAAAACTGTTCTGTCATTTAAAGATACAGTATGTACAGCCATGTATTATCCAACATTGTATGTAAAGTACCATAATACAGCTTGAAATGCTGTAGGTAATTCCAAACTTTGAAAATAGATTCAGTAAGATAGATCATGGTCTGACATACCTGGACAGTTCCTGATATTGACATAATTACCAGTTGCATCCATTTTATGGCTTTGGAAAATCCTGGCTGTGTTATCCCCTATTCCTAAACTTATTATTCTGTAAACTAAAAATTTGCTCCACATTCTTGTCATTTGCTCAGCATTTTAAAGGCCAGTGCTACACATTTTAATGTTGAGAAGTTGAGAGCTATGGGTGGGGATAAGGGTCTTTATAGATGTGGGATGGGTTTCAGGTGCTGATGGGGGATAGAGTTTATGAAACTGGGGGGTTAGGAGGAGGTTATGCATACAGGGGCTGTACTGGGTTGGCTATAGATTGGGACTGGGTGGAGAGTGGGTTGAATATTAGCAGCTGTGTGGGAGGGGTTGTGCTGAGCGGTGGCTAAGGGATCACAGTATACAAGAATGTCAAAATATGATTGGTGTTCAGGCTCTGTAGCAATCAATAAAATGCTAGTTAATGATCACTCATTAACAATCTATCTACAGCCATAAACTCCCATATAGGATTACTGTATAGGCACAAAAACTGCCTACCACAGGAAGCCCTCAACTTGGTCATCACCTTCTCTGTCCTCTCTCTAGTTGATTATGGGCTCACAGTCTACCTGGCTGCTGATCCCGTGGATCTGAACAAAATCCATCTGGCCATCAACAAAGCGTATAGACTCCTCTCCGGGGTGGATAAGCATACCCATACGTGTACCCTGTATACCCTGGCAAACCTCCCCATCCTGGATGAAAGACTACACTATCAAATATGTCCCCTCACTAAAAAGGTTCACCCGGGGCTAACCCTCCTGGGGGTCTCTGCCTCTCTCCAATCCCCTCACACCTCAGTGAACAATGCACTGCCAACAAGCAGGTGTGGAATATACCGAGGGTCAAAACCTCATTAGCCCAAAGGTCCTTCCTTTACAGAGCTCCAGTCTGGTACAATGAACTTCCCTCTGATGTCTCCTCCATCTACAAGTTAGGTCCCTTCAAGATAGCTCTCAAAGAACATATACTTGCCTCACGGTGCTGTCAATGCACCACCTAGTTTAGGAACCTACCATTTTCACCCGGCCTCTGAGCACCCATCGGGTGGCGCAGCTCCAGCAACTATGGTATTTTCTCACCATGTTAACGACATTGCCAGTTGCTATTGGGCCATGCTGTATCCTCTGCATTTCACTATGCCACTCTTGGCCCTATAATGGTGCTACCAGCCGCAGTTAATTACCTACTCTGCAGGGCTAGTATCCCTGAATGCTAAAGTTAACCTCTTGACAATGCCGCTGTTGGCAGCACGTGTTTGTTGAACATGCTAGCTTCTCCACTCCTTAGTATTCCCTAAGTTGTTATGTCCTTTAGCGTATCTATACACTGGTGTTCCACTGTAAACTGTTGATTATCTGCTGATTGTATAAAACAACCTATCTTTAATATTGTAAAGAACCATTAACACTGTGAACCATTGCTGCCTGTAACCCTTTATTTGCTGTGACTATATATTGTATGTCTGTTTTGTGCTTTGACGTGGAGCCTTTGTAATTGAGTCTCTGACTCAAGGGTTGTAAAATTCTAAAGAATATTAAATAAATAAATAAATAAATAGTGTTGCACAGTGCGAGGTGGAGGTGTTTCCCCGTATTCGTTAGTGTTAATTTAAAATGTCCAATTCTAATTGCAGCCTCCATCCTTCCACTTGCAGTTTTTCTGTGGCCTCAGACAAACAGAATCATTGTACTTGGCCCATTGCTCTGCAGTAATTCCCATCTCATGATAACATTTTACCCATTCCAAGAAAATTTATGGGTGAAGGAGGTTGTGATTCAACTCCCCATCCCCTGTAGTGAAAGTACTGGTCTGGTGGCATGGAGCCCTTGCTCCCCAATCCTTCCCCTTTGCCCTAGTCTGCATGCCCATTGGGGCAAGTGCAAGGCCAACCTGAAGTGGCTCAAGGGAAGCAGGGTGGGTCACAAGACCATCTACTGGGCAGAATAGCCAGCCAGGTGTGTGCTGGAGCAGGACAGAGGGTTAAAAGCTGGTGCACAGCAGCAGTACTCCCTTTTTCCTGCTTTTCCTCAAAGGAACAAATTCCACCCATCCTACCTAAAGAAGGCCTTAAGCATAGGGCCAGTTTGGCCTGCCCACTACAGGGGGATAGTCTGCCGGGGTTGCAGAGGAACGTTTTCTGTAATTTATTAGTTTCTCCGGTTTTGTTTTTTCTCCGCCAAGACTTTCAAGCTCACTGGTCTTGAGCATATGATGTGAGGGAGTACTATCACATCCTATTGTATATGTTGATAGGGACTCTCTCTAGGATTTAACTTCAGGTCTGGAAAATCACCCATGAGGTATGGAGGGGGGCACAGCCAGTTCCCTGCAGGTATAGGCAGCTCCTTTTCTGGTGGGCATTGGTGAGAGAAGTCAGTGCCAACGACAGAGGGTCAAGGGCCTAAACTGGCCATGTGGTTCCCATAGGTGGAGGACTGTCAGAGAGACAGGGCACCAGAATGGGCTTTCCCAATGGTGGGATATGATCCTTATACCTGGTAAGGAGGAGGGCAGCCTAGCAGGTGCCCACAATGGATGGTGTGATGAGTTCCTTCATCTTTTAGCTGCAAAAGTAGAGTATAGCTGTGTGGGTCAGGCTGTAGCCCTCATTCTCTTGCCATAAGGGGTTGGGTGGGGTTCCTCAGAGGTACTCTTTCCTGTACATGACACATATTTGTAGTACCTTCCAGGACCATTGTTATGTAAATAAACACTTGGTTGTGGCCATTTAATCCCAATAAATGGTGCGATTATCTCTCTGGGCAGTGGATTAGATGGAGCTTGAATAATCAGTCACTGTTTACTTTCACTAAAAGGGACAGTGTTAACAGAGGCAGGTAGATTGTAAAAGGAAGAAGAAGAAGAAGAATTATTTATATAGAGGTTTCATACATATTGTATTTTAAAGTGTCTTACAAGCGATGAGGCTGGTTGTGCAGAACTGTAAACATGGAGTGGGAGTCATTTCACACATCAGCTCCCACACACAGCCATGAGTATTGAATGAACCAGTTGTATGGAAGGGAAATTAAGCCCTGAATCACAAATTTTCTAAACTAGAAAGTATACCTCGCTAATCTCCCACCCAAGCTTACCACCCCTGTCCCTGAGAAGGAGGGATCTGAAATGAATGGCCGTCCTTCCTTCCACTTTAAAGTCACTTCCCCCAAGGAGGTCTGACATCTCCTTAGAACCCTCCCCAGTTCCAGCTGTGCTGGAAGTGATTGTCTCTGCCCTCGACTCCTAAAACTGACAGCTGACCCTATCGCTAGACCCCTTGCTAACTTATTTGATCTATCCCTTTCATCTTCATCGAGGCCCTTGCTATGGAGGCAGGCAAGAGTTGTTCCCTTATTTAAGTCAGGTGGCCCTAAACTCTTGGATAATTACACACCAGTATCCATCCTCTCTCACCTGAGTACGATCCTAGAAAAAATTACCTTTCATCAAATTTCTCACCATGTTTCTAAATACAATCTGCCATCTCCCGACCAGCATGGATTTAGAAAGGGCTACAGTACAGCCACTGCTCTGGCCTGTTTCCTGGATCATGTTCAAATGAAAACAGATGAAGTCAAGCTTACTGGGGCAATCTTCATTGATTTATCTAATGCCTTTGACTTAGTAGATTATGACATCCTCCTTCGTAAACTCAGTTCCTATGGCTTTTCAATGGGCATCACAGCTTGGTTTAAGAACTACTCCTCTGGAAGATCCCAATGGATTTGCACTAGGGGAGTCATATCCAGCCCTCTACGGATGTAAAGTGGAGTCCCACAAGGGTCCATACTAGGACCCAACCTTTTCTCCATCTTTGTCAACTACCTACTTGGGGATAGTACAGACTGCCACACGACTATGTATGCAGATGATCTCATTATGTTCAGGAGTGACAAGTGTCCAGTAAATTTATCCATCTTCAAGGATTTTGAAACCATTCATAAGTGGTTTGTGTCTAACAAACTACTTGTTAATGTTAAAAAAAATCATGACCATGCTATTTGGGTCCAAGCATAGGCTTGCCAAGTGTTCTGCTGTGCAAAACAACTCCTTCTGCATCCTGGCCCTAGACGGATCCCCTCTCGAACAAGACACTACCTTTAGATACCTGGGAGTTACCCTTGACCATCTCTTACCTTCAAGGATCTTATTGAGCTAGTTGTCGAATGAGTGAACCAGCAGCTGAGTGTCTGCTACCACCTGAGGCTCCTCATGACCCCCTGATGTGTGACTGGCCATCAGGCAAGGCACACTCCTACCCCTCCTGGATTACTGTGCTCCCATAATCTCCCAGACTCCGACATGGCACCTCGCAAATCTCAATACAGCCTGCAACAATATTTGTAAATTTGTCACTCTAGCCCCATTTAACATGCACCACTGCTCCCTGCACTCGACGGTCAGTTGGCTCTCTCCTTTGACCCATCAGGATTTCCTTATGGGTACCCTCATTTACAAGTCCCTTTGTGATGGTGTTTGTTCCCCTTTAAATAGACTCCTTAGCATCAAGCATGGCACACAAGAACAAAGGTCTTCCTCTCAATGCCTTCTTGATTATCCCTGGACTGCTACTGATATGGGGCAGAGAGCCTTCTCCATCACTGCACACAGGCTCTGGAATGGCCTACCAGCCATGCTCCACTCATTAGTAACTCCACACCTATTCAAATTGCACTTTAAAAATACCCTTCTATCTGCCTAGCTTAGCACTGGGCAGCAGCCAGAGCCAAAAGGAGAGGGAGGCAATGCGCCTCCTCCCCAAGCTAGCAAGGAGGGGAAGGGGGGCAATCAAAAAGCAGAGGAGTTAGAGTGGAGGGGAGAAGAATATTGGGTTAAACAGGGGATTTGGCTGGAGGGTGGTGTCACTAAATGCAAGGAGCTTGGGGAACAACATACCTGCACTCCAAGCATTAATGGCAGAAGGGGAGGTGGATATAGCTGCCATCACCGAGTCATGGGCCAACCAGCACCATGACTGGGACATCATGTTAACGCGATACAGACTGTATTGCAGGGGCAGGACAAAAAAGAAGGGTGGAAGGGTAACTTTATCTGTGATAGAAGGGATAGTGAGCAGTATGGAGAAGGGAGGTAAGGGGAGGCCAGAAGCCTTATGGGTTCAACTGCAGAACAATAAAGGTAAAAGAGTCAGACTGGGGGTTGTGTACAGACCACTATGACAGTCAGAGGGCTTCACTAGAGAACTGGCAGATCAGTTACAGAAACACTGTGGAAGGGGTAGCACTGTAGTGGTCAGGGATTTCAATCTACCAGGGGTGGATTGGAAAACCATGTCTAGCACAAGCACTAGGAAGCAGGTCATTCTAGAAGCCTTCCAGGATGTATTCCTGCCACAAAAAGTGGAGGAACCGACAAGGGAGGGGAACATCTTGGATCTTGTGCTGATGAATGGAGACTATGTGCAGGGCATATGGACTGAGCAGGTAGCGACCACTGAACAGTGTGGTCCGCCCTGGATATGGGCAGGGAGGGGACATCTACAAAAACCAAGACAGTGGACTTCAAAAGGGCTGACTTCTGCAGGATGGCTGACATCCTTAGGGGGCATTTGGCTATCATCACACCTGACATGGATACCATCCAGAAATGGGCCATCCTGAAGGAAGATCTGTTAGCAGCCACAGACACCTTCACAAAGAAACTCAGTAAGAAAGCAGGGACCAAGAAGCCATGTTGGTGGTCAGAGAAGATGCAGATAGGGGGTGAGGGAGACAAAGACTGCTTTCAGAAGATGGAAGGGGTCCAAAAGAGAGGAGGATAGGGAGGAGTACACAAGGAAAACCAGGGAGGCAAGCAGGGCTGTGAGGGCTGCCAAGGCTTCAAAGGAGCTAAGGCTAGCAGAGGGGATTAAGGAGGGACACAAGGCCTTCTTCAAGTACATAAAGGAGAAGAGGAACTGCAAGGAGCAAATTGCCAGGATAAAGAAGGATGGAGGCTGGGTAGAGAAGGGGGCTGAACAGGCAGAGGTGCTCAATGAGTACTTCTGCTCAGTTTTTACTAGGGAGCAAGAGATGGGCCAATACCACAGGGGCAGGGCAACACTGGCATGGGAGGAGATAGGATAATGGATGGAGAGATTCCTGTGAGCAGAGTGCTTGAAGGCCTTAAGTCACTGAACATGGACAAGGCTGCAGGGCTGGATGGGCTGCACCCTAGAGTTCTGAGGGAGTTGCCTGAGGTCCTGGCAGCACCACTGGCAGACTTGTTCAATACCTCCCTGCAGACGGGGTGCATGCCTCAGGACTGGAGGATGGCACATGTACCCCTGCACAACAGCGGTCCCAGGGACAAGCCTGGTAACTATAGACTAGTCAGTCTGACATCCATTGTGGGAAAGCTCATGGAAATAATCCTAAAGGAAAGGTTGGTGACTTTCTTGGAGGTGAACGGTCTTATCAATGACAAACAGCATGGGTTCGTCTCTGGGAGATCATGTCAAACAAACCTGGTTCACTTTTTTTGACTGGGTGACAAAAGAACTAGACACCAGTCGGGTGGTAAATGTTATGTATCTGGATTTCATCAAGGCCTTTGACTCGGTACCGCATGGCAGATTAACTAGTAAATTGAGGAACCTGGGAGCAGGGGAGAAACTGGTTAAGTGGGTTGGTAATTGGTTGGGGTACAGACATCAGAGGGTGGTTGTGGGGGGGGGGGGGGGGGGACTCTCAACTCATAGGGCAGTCACCAGTAGGGTCCCACAGGGTTTAGTGCTGGGGCCAGTGCTGTTTAAGATCTTCATTGCCAATATAGCAGTTGGAGTTAAGAGCAAAATCAGTCTATTCACAGATGACACCAAGATAGAGGCAGTTCTGGATGGGGTAGAGGGAAGAAAATGCCTCCAAGAAGATTTGGGAAGGCTTGAGCAGTGGCCAGACACTTGGCAGCTGGGTTTCAATGCTAAGAAGTGCGGTGTCATGCACTTCGGAGCAAGGAATCCTGAGTACAGTTACCATCTGGGAGGGGTTCAGCTGTCTGTCTCTGAGGAGGAAAAGGATTTGGGGGTAATGGTTGTGAAGAATATGAACCAATGTAGGAAAGCAGTGGCAAAAGCCAATAGAATGCTGGGGTGCATTGCTAGAGGAATCACCTCTAGGAGGGAGGGAGGAAGTCATTCTGCCACTGTATAGGTCACTGGTGAGGCCACACTTGGAGTACTGTGTACAGTTCTAGAACCCATTCTTAAAGAAGGACATCATGTTAATGGAGGGTGTACAGTATAGGGTGACTAAAATGATCAGAGGTTTGACGGGGAAGTCTTACGAGGATAGGTTGAGGGACCTCAACATGTACTCATTGGAGGAGAGAAGAGAAAGGGGTGATATGATTGAAACCTTCAAGTACTTAAAGGGCATCAACAGAGTTAGTACAGAGGGCATGTTTCAATTTAAGGGAGAAAGGATTACTAGGGGAACAGCCTGAAGTTGGTGGGGGGGTAGAGTCAGGAGGGAGGCGAGGAAGCATTAATTCATGGACAGGGTGGTAGGGGGATGGAACACACTTCCTGAAGAAGTGGTATCTCTGAAAGCAGTGGAGAGCTTTAAAAGGGGGTGAGATAGGATTAAGGGCAAGATACTAGTCAGTGGAAAGATGGGGGGGGATGAGAGGGAGGCAAGAGGTGGGGGAGCAGCAGGAACCTAACCTCTGTGCTGCACAATTGAGCAGACGCAGTAGACCATTTGGCTTGTATCTGCTGGCAGTTCTGTATGTTCATAAGTGCACTTCATGACTTTAGATGGGGGGGATCTTTTGTCGGCCTTCTCACCCCACCTGACTAAGGGTGTCAATCCACTTGCTACGTAGGAGATTTTATTTCTTATTTGTATTGATGGTCTGTATTTCTCACCTCTGACTATATGCTGTTTCTTTGCATTGACTGCTTCACCACAAGCACTGCATCCAGCTCTGTAACTGTATTACCTGTGTATTGTGTGCTTAATCTCATTTATTGTATTCCCATGTACTGTATGCTGTATCTCATCTATTGTATTCCACATACTGTATGTACCATCTATATGGCATGGGTCTTACCTGAAAATGGTCCCTGGGACCAGTGTACCTACCCAATTATCAAATAAATAAGTAAATACATAAATACATACATACATAAGTACATAAGGAATTGTGTTGGTAGATGGGGAACATTTGATCCATCTAGTCTGCCCAAGGTGGCTACCCCCCCCCCCCTTTTAATTGTTCAAGCCAAGCTGTCCACACTGTCTGTCCCACGCTAGTTTAAATTCTCTTACTTTCTTAGCTGCCACCACCTGTGCTGGCAGACTGTTCCATGGGTCTATCACCCTCTCTGTGAAGAAGTACTTTCTATAGTTGCTGCTTAACTTGCCTCCCACCAGATGCAAGTTGTGCCCCCAAGTTCGAGTTCCTTTGTTTACTTGGAAGAGATTCTCCATCTTGTTTATTCCCTTGACATATTTGAACATTTCTATCATGTCTCCTCTATTTGTTCTCTGTTCTAGTGAGTACAATTTTAGTACCTTGAGCCTAGTTTCATACATCTCATGGTGCAGCCCTTGTACCATTTAAGTAGCCCTTCTCTGTACTGCCTCTAATCTGTCTATGTCCTTTTTCAAGTCTGGTCTCCAGAATTGGAAACTGTACTCCAGGTGTGGCCTTACCAAGGATATGTACAGTAGCATGATTACCTCTTGCTTTCTGCTTGTAATGCCCCTACCTATATATCCAAGGATGCCACTTGCTCTTTGCGCAGCTTTTTTGGACTGTTTTGTGACTTTGAAGTCATTGGTGATGAGTACACTCAGGTCCCTTTCCATCTTTTTCACTTTCAATCGATGCCCATCCAGAGTGTACTTTACCCCCGAGTTTCGCTTTCCTAGGTGCATGACCTTATATTTCTTGCCATTAAATTTTAACCACCAGTGTTTTGACCATTCCTCTAGTTTCCTGAGCTCAGCTACCATGCTTCTGGCCCCCTCCTGTGTATCCACCGTGTTGCAGAGTTTTGCATCATCTGTGAACAGGCACACCATCTCCTCCAATTCTTTTGTGATGTCACTGATGAAGATGTTGAAGAGGATTGGATCCAGCACCGATTCCTGTGGTACGCCGCTGGTCACTTTCCCCTTTTGTTACAAAGCCCCATTGATCAAGACTCTCTGCTTCTTATTCTGTAGCCAGTTCCTAACCCAGTTAACTATCTTATGCACTAACTCTGTGTGCTCTAGTTTATTTTCCCGTCTCCTGTGGGGGACGGTGTCCAAGGCTTTGATGAAGTCAAGGTGCACTATGTCCACCACACCATCTTGGTCTATTATTTTGGTAACCCAGTCAAAGAAATGAGTCAAGTTTGTATGGCATGATCAATCTGCCACGAAGCCATGTTGTTTGGGGTCTAGTTTTCCATTTTCCCTAGGGTATTCCACTATTCTATCTTTTAGTAGTGCCTCCATAATTTTTCTCACTATAGAGGTTAGGCTGACTGGGCAATAGTTTCAGGTATCCTTTCTGTTTCCTCCCTTGTGCAAGGGCACTACTGTTGCTGTTCTCCAGTCCTGAGGTACTGTGCCACTCTCCAGTGATTTACTGAATAGTTCTGCTAGTGGTGCTGCAATTTCTTCCCGCAGCTCCTTCAACACCCTCGGGTGAATACCATCCGGTCCCATTGTCTCATCAACCTTAAGTTTGTTTAGTTCTTCTAGGACCCTTTCCCTTGTGAAGGGGCTAGTGTCAGCCTCCTTGTTATTGTGTTCCATCTGCTTTAGTGGAGGTCCTTTACCACTACCTTCTATTGTGAATACGGAGCAGAAGAATTTGTTCAACACCTCTGCTTTGAGTTTGTCTTCTTCTTCCATCTTGCAATCTTGTGCTGCTAATCTGACTATTCTTCCATTACTCTTTCTGTTTTCCCTCATTTACCTATAGAAGGTTTTATCTCCCTTCTTGACTCCCTGTGCTGTCCTCTCCTCTGTGCTTTGGCCCTTTGAATGGCCCTTCCTGCCTCCCTGAGTTTGTTCCTGTAATTGTCCATGTCAGCTTCCTTCTGTGACTTTTTGTATTGCTTAAAGGCCCTCTTCTTTTCCCTTATTTTTGCTGCTATGTCCCTGGTGAACCAGAGAGTGTTCTTCCTTCTTTTTGATTTACTGATTTGATGTGCAGATTGTTCAGTAACTATAGTTATGGCCTCTTTAAAATGTTGCCAGTCTTTTTCCACCTTCCCCGAGCTACCCTTGGATAGCACCGATTTGATTCTTGATCTCTCTGGAAAGTTTGCTTTATGGAAATCAAGGACCTTGATTTTTGTGTGACATGTTCCCTCTGCTTTGTTGATTGTTAACCAAACTGAACTGTGGTCGCTGGTCCCCATGGTGATGCCCACCTGTTCATTTGAAGCCCTTGAGCTGTTTCTGAGCACCAGGTCTAGGATTGCATTGTCTCTAGTGGGTGAGTTCACTAGTTGGTTGAGCCCTGCACCTTTCATTGTGATCAGGAACTCCCTGGTCCTTTCAGTGGATGCCGTGTATGAGGTTCAATCTACAATGGGCAGATTGAAGTCCCCGACTAGTAGTAGCTTACACTTGTCAGTCATAGAGATGGCTTCTAGGAGTTCTTTGTCAACCTCTGCTTCCTAAGATTGGGGTTAGTATGTAACCCCCACTCAGATGGGGTCCTTGTCCCCAGTTCCCAGGGTAACCCACAGGGCCTCTGTGTTTTCTCTAGATCTCTGTTGCAATGATCCCCTCCCTTACATACAAAGCTACCCCCCACCCACCCTTTTTCCCCCCACAGGGAAATGTTTGCCAGAACACTAGAGGAAACTCCACTACTTTCCTGTAGGGGAAAGTGCTGTCATGGCAGACAGACCACTGGAGGAGGAGGATGCCGCTGGTGTACCTGCAGGGGAGCTGATCTCCACCCCTGCAGGTCCAGCTATGGAGATCCAGATAGAAGGAATGGAGAATTTACCAAACAGTTCAGTGGAGTCGGCAACAATTTGTTCAGATAGTTTACAACCAGAAAATGTATCAGTCCAGGAGCAGGAAGGAGTCTGGTAACGGAAGCGTGTCTTGACAAAAAGACAAGCCCTGTTGGATAGTCTCAAAGAATATCCAGAAGAAACTGTTGGTAACTCGGAGGAAGTTTTACCCACTATAGTGCAAGACGCAGTTCTGAGAGCAGGCCCAGCTGATTCTGACAAGCCGGGATCAGCTGGGCTGCAGGGCATCACCCTACAACAGATGACAGAGGAGAACTCAGTTGCATCTTCACCGCTCCCGAAGACCACCAACAACTAAGGTGAACATAATTACTGCAACATCCACAGAGCTAACAAAGATGGTACCAGAAAGGAATGAAGTGACCATGGGACAGATCGAGAAGGAAGCCAGGCAAAATGAAAACCAACAAATGCCTACAACTGTAAGTAACGTTGTTTCAAGTGTTTTGCCCATAAATGACAATACAGCTTCTAAACCCACAAGGCTATTACGAAGCAGGAGGGTGTCTTGTTCACAGCAGAAGCAAGTTGCTGAGAGCAATTCTACTCCCTGGTCTTTAGAAAAGGCTTTAATGGGTGCAGGGTGGAAAAAAACTCTAAGGGGAACTGGATACCTGACGAAGAACATAGTCCCATTCCGGGTCAAAATGACTGTACTACTACAACTATGCCTTCTACACCTGAACAGGTGATGCTTGAAAATAATGTAGATATGCTCCCCATAAATGTCTTGCCCCAAAACTTTGTCAGTGAGTCGGATATGGACTTGCACTCAGAAGATGTTGTTGTGGACACCGTACTTCCTACCAGAATATCACAAGCTTCAGACTCTGAATCAGAGTCTCCGGGGGAAGGGTCCAGTCGGCCTTCTGAAAGGTGGGGGGAACATATGGATTCTGAACAACCTGTAGAGGAGAATCTTCAAAATAAGGTCTCTGTTCAGCAATTGTGGTTACAATTTAGAAAAATAGAAACTCTTTTTTTATGTTGATTGCGCATATGCGTAAGAAACAAATTGTGGCAGCTTGCTGCAGAAGCAGGTTGTGGAGGCATGGCACTGTTGTGACCAATGCCCCCACAGCCTTTGGAGGCTTGGCCTGCCCTTCCCAATGGGGTGGCACGCTGCTGCTGACACTAGTTCAGCCAGTGTGCCTCAACCTTGTAAGGTTTCAGCCGCTGCAATCAGGGGCCACCAAGTCATTGCAGCGTAAGCCATTCCTCTGCAATGAGGGAGTGACCCGTCTTTGCTGGGCGGAACCTTGCTACTGTGATATTGTTTGTGAACTTGGTGGTGGCTTGCCGCTGTGTTCACAAACAATATTAGTGAGCCTCCAGTGCAGAGGGGGTGCCCAATCCCCATCGGCAGCATGTGCGCCCCCCACAACAGTGGTTGTTTGCCGATGGGGGCCCCAGTCCCCATCGGCTTCAGTCCCCTGTGCATATTCATGTTGCCGACAGGGAAGCCCACTCCCCACTGGCATAATCCCCCCCTCCAGGTTTGATTTGCCGATGGGGGAGCCCACTCCCCATCAGCATCATGTCCTCCTCGTGACGAAACATAGGTGTGTGACGAGGGGGGTGCCCATTCCCCCTCAGCTATTGTGCGCCCCACTGTATATGCCAATGAGGATGCCCAATCCCTCATAGGCTACAGTCACCCCCCACACAACAGTAGGTTGGCACACTGGGAGTCAACCCCAGTGTGCCGAATGTCCATAAATGTCCCTGTTAAAAAAAAAAGAAGTCCCGCAATTTTTTTTTTACCTGTAAAGCAAAAATCGGTGGCCCCTCCCCAATCTGCATCCACCCTCTGCACACCCCACCTCCCCACAACCCCGCACACCACATACTTACCTCCAGAGCACAACGCGATGATCTTCGGTGGACCGGTAACACATCTGCACTCTTCAAAGCTGACTGCGAACTGAGGAAATGCTGTTAAGCTGTATAATGGCATAAATAGGTTTTTTTCAACTTTGATGCATATCTCAGGCATTTCTTGGAATTTTGGCACCAAATTTTCAACATGAGGGTTTTTGGGACCCCTCCTCATGAATTCAGCCACTGTCATGGCATTATTCGGCCCCAAAAGGTGATTTTGCGATCACTGTGCGGAATCACCTTTTGGAACCGATTAACAAAATGACAGTGCCAGTGTTCATGAGGTGGGCTCTCAAAAAGTCTATGTTGCACATTTGGTGAAAAAATCCAAGAAATGACTGTTTTACAAGAGTGCGTTGCGCAGTTGCTATGCACGCTCGTAACTTCACAAATTTGCAATATTTTCACTCCAGATTTTCAACATCGTCATTTTCCTGCACCTCCTTATGAACAATATAGCTGTCATTTTCCACATCCTGGCCAAAATGTGTTTTTCGCACTTCCGGTGCAGAATAGCACGGTCGCTGAAGAAAAATCAGTGTTTGGGACACATTACAACAATCCCAGTAACACTGTTCATTAGCAGAGGCCCTAAAATGCCTATATTGAAAATTTGGTGATGAAAGTCTATAAAATGACTGTGTTACGAGCGTGCTTTGTGCAGTTTCCACGCGCACTCATAACTTCGCCAATTTGCAATATTTTTACTCCAGATTTTCAACACTGCCATCTTTCTGGCCCTCCGTATGAACAGTACAGCTGTTATTTTCCACATCCTGGCCAAAATGTGTTTTCGCAGTTCCGGCACAGAATAGCGCGGTCACTGTGGGAAATCAGAGTTCAGGACACATTAAGAAAATCACAGTGACACTGTTCATGAGCAGAGGTCCTAAAATGCCTATGTGGAAAATTTTATGATGAAACTCTATAAAATGACTGTGCTAAAAGCGTGCATTGTGCAGTTTCCATGCACCCTTGTAACTTCACAACTTAGTAATATTTTCACACCAGATTTTCAACACTGGCATTTTTTCACACCTCCTTATGAACAGTACGGCTGTCATTTTTCACATCCTGGCCGAAATGTGTTTTCACATTTACAGCACAAAATACCACAGTCACTTTCAGAAATCAGAGTTTGGGACAGATTAGGATCGAGCGAGTGAGAAAGGGGGAGTGACCAAGCTCAACTGAGCTCTGTCAGGACAGCTGCAGGTTTCTTTATGGGCAGAAAAAGGCCCCAACACAGGCAGGAGCGTAGTACAAAAGGGCAGCCTGCAGCGTGGGGAGAAACAGAATGAGTGGGTGAGGGAGGGGGAGTGAGTGACCTCAAGGGAGCTCTGTTGGGAATGCTGCGGATTTCTTTGTGGGCAGAAAAAGGGAGCAATGCAGGCAGGAGCCTAGTAAAAAAGGCAGCCTGCAGCGCCGGCAGAAACGGAACCAGCAAGTGGGGTGGGGAGGAGTGAGCGAGCTCAATGGAGCTCTGTCGGGCACTGCTGCAGATATCTTTGTGGGCAGAAAAAGGTGCCAACAGATGCAGGAACACAGTGCAAAAGGTCAGCCTGCAGCACCAGGAGAAACAGAATGAGTGTGTGAGAGAGGGGGAGTGAGTGACCTCAACGGAGATCCATCGGGATAGCTGCGGATTTCTTTGTGGGCAGACAAAGGTGCCAATGCAGGCAGGAGCCCATTACAAAAGGTCAGCCTGCAGCACCAGGAGACATAGAATGAGTGAGTGAGAGAGGGGGAGTGAGAGAGCTCAACGGAGCAAAGCAATCAACATTCGGCATTGACAAATGCTTGTCTAATGTTGCCCCTGCTCAAAGGAGAAATGCAGTAAGACTACAATATGTGGGAGGCTTGGAACTACCTCCAGACCGCATATATGTGGGCCAAACACTGATAAAAGAATCCATGAGTTTTTTTCTAATGAAATATATGCATTGATACATACTTCGGGTGACTCGCTCATTGATATAAGTTTTAAAATGCTGATGGACCTGGATAGATTCTGGTCTCAGTATAAGAGAATGAAGTATTCTGCCCTATGGCTTCCTTTTCATGCCATCCCTCTCATTAAACCTGCCATAAAATTGATCACTATTCTTTTCAGAAATGAGGGTATAAATGTACATGATATACAACACAGATTAAGTCAAAAGTGTGAAATTCTGGGGTCCCCACAACCAATACTTGATGAGGAACACATCTGGACTGGTGGATGTAAATTGAAAGCTAAATTGAGATTAACAGCTCAAGATCCACAACATCTACTAAGTTGATTTTTTGGGGGCGTGACAGGGGCCACTGTTTCTACCCAGGCCGGCCAAAAACATGTTTAAAGTGTGGCTCAGCTTTGCACCTTAGCTCAGCTTGCGACAGAACAAAATGCAATCTCTGTCTTTCTTAAAACCATAACAGTTCCAATTGCACTAATGATCTTAACTGCAACTTGTGTGAGCAGGATGGTCATGGATATAAATTCTGTCTGTGGGCTTCACACAACCAAACTGACAGGCATGATCAAGACATTATCCTTACAAATGTGCGGAAAACAAGTATGGACAGGCAAAGACAACAAAGGGAATGTGAAGAAGTGCAATCCTAACCTCCAGCTTCCCCACTGCAGCAAAATACATAGATACATAGATACATAGACAGTGTCGGCAGATAAGGGCCTATGGCCCACCTAGTCTGCCCATTTGAGCTTGTAAGTTCAGTTTGTTTTCCTAGAAGTCTATTTCCCCTTACCCCTGACCTCTAGAATTCCTTTATGTCTATCCCATGCATTCTTAAATCCCGTGATTGTTTCAGCCCCCACCACTTCCTCTGGCAGGGTGTTCCACTTGTCCACCACCCGTTCTGTGAAGAAATTCTTTCTCATGTTTCCTCTGAATCATCCTCCCTCCAACTTCATCCCATGCCCTTTAGTTCTGGAACATCTTTTTCGCTTAAAAATAGTGTTTTCCTGTACCCACTTGTAACAGCTGCCCTGGATCAACAGGAAGGAGCACAGGTACACACAGACCCAAGGGACAGTGAGCCACAGCAAGATAATGATCCGGTACCCATCCCTGTGGACACTAACATCTGTATGGAAGTAGCTTCAGTAAACAATCGAGGGGAGGAACACGTCATGCCCTCTCCCCCATATGCTGACAGCAGTTACAAAGAAAAAATGGACCCCCAAAAAACAACTTCACAAATCATCAAGTTTTTCAAAAAAATCTGTGGCAAAAGGACCAGAGGTTACATTAAGCAATAGATATGCAGCATTAACTCCAGAGGGCCAAGAAGGAGGGGAATCCGAAACACCTTCCACTATCTCTTCATTAGTTCCATCTTCAGATTTCGAGGCTGGGCATTTAGCTGAAAAAGTTCAAAAAGTGAGAAAAAAATCCTTGGAATACAGAACCTGGAGCAGTAGCAAGAGAGGGAAGTGAACTAATAACTACAAATGGCCTCTACAACATCCCTCACCGTAGCCACTTTTAATATGAAAAATATTAATAACCCTAGGAGACATTTATTAACCTTCTCTATAATAAGAGACCTGAATCTGGATATCTATTTTTTATAGAACACAAGATTAAACTCTTCTTCATTAATAAATAATGAACGAATATTTCTGCTCAGTATTCACAAAAGAGGAGGGGGAAGTGCCTAATCCAATTAACAGAAGCAATCTTGATAGGGGGGTCGATCCCAGTCCTTTCACAGAAGAAAGGGTTCTGCAAGAACTCCTAAAACTGAAGGTGGACAAAGCAATGGATCCTGATGGAATTCACCCCAGAATTCTAAAAGAATTAAGGAAGGAACTAGTGAAACCACTGGCTACTCTTTTTAATAAATCATGGGAGGATGGTGTGGTACCCGATGACTGGAGGAAGGCGGATGTGATTCCCCTTCACAAAAGTGGGACCAAGACAGAGGCAGGAAACTACAGACCTGTCAGTCTGACCTCTGTGGTAGGGAAAGTGATGGAGTCACTTCTGGAAGGAAAGAATATTGAGTACCTAGGAGGTCAGTGGAGCACAGGATCCAAGGCAGCATGGGTTCACAGCAGGAAGGTCATGTCAGATGAATCTAATAGATTTCTTTGACTGGGTGACCAAAGTAGTAGACCAGGGAGGGCTGTGGACATGGCCTACTTAGACTTTAGCAAAGCATTTGACACAGTCCACACAAAAGATTATTAGTCAAATTAACCAGCCTGGGAGTGGGTCCCAGGGTGGTAGCCTGTAAAACATTGGCTGACAACAGGACACAGAAGGTAATTGTAAATGGAGTCCACTCTGAAGAAATGGCGGTTACTAGTGGGTACCGCAGGGTTCAGTATTGGGTCCAGTCCTTTTAATGTCTTCATCAGTGACATTGCAGAGGGACTGGAAGGAAAAGTATGCCTTTTGCAGATGACACAAAGATCTGCAACAGGGTTGATACACAAGGAGGCGTGGAAAGGATGAAAGGGACTTGCAAGGTTGGAGGAATGGTCAGACGTATGGCAGCTAGGATTCAAAGCAAAAGTGAAATAATGCACCTGGGAAACAAGAACCCAGGGAAGAATACACAATGGTGGGAGGTAGAACAACAACAAACAGGAAAGGGACCTGGGGTAATCATATCAGATGACCTTAAGGTTAGCAAGCAATGTGAGAAGGCAGTAGGGAGGGCCGGGGCATACTGGGATGTATAGGGAGAGGCATCAGCAGCAGAAAACAGGAAGTTGTTATCCCTCTGTACAGACAGTTGGTGAGACCCCATCTGGAATACTGTGTCCAGTTCTGAGACCCGCCTCCGCAAGGACATAGACAGGATAGAGGCAGTCCAGAGGAAGGCAACTAAATGGTGCAGGGTCTGCAAGAGAAGCCGATGAGGAGAGACTAAAGGAGTTTAATATGTATACCCTTGAGGAAAGAAGGGAGGGGGGCATGTAGAAACTTTCAAGTACCTCAAGGGAATCAACAAAGTCCAAGAGGGTAGCATCTTTCAGAAAAAGAGACTTGCAAGAACAAGGGGACACAATTTAAAGATAGAAGGAGGCGGTTCAGGGGCAATGTGAGGAAGTATTATTTCACAGAGAGGTAGTGGATGCATGGAACAGCCTTCCTGAGGAAGTTTGGGTCTAAAACTGTGGGAGAATTCAAGAATGAATGGGACAGACATAAGGCAATTCTTGTGGGGGGCAGGAAGATATAGGCTGTTGTTAACTAGGATCTGCGGCCTATCTTGTAGGGAGAGAAATGGGCAGACTAGATGGGCCTAGCGGTCCTTATCTGCCGTCAAAGTCTATGTTTCTATGTTTCTATGTAAATACAGCTAAAAAGCTATGGTACCAGGGCCCCTCATATTTTTCATATGGAACGGACATATGTGATGGATTAATGATTGTATTTAATGGGTATTCCTGCTCAATCACAAAAATTGTGGACATTGTACCAGGAAGAACAATGTTTGGTGATTTTTATGTTGGCGCGTTTGCGCAGCCAACATCTTGTGGTAGTACAGATTTGAAGGCGTGGTCGCTGTTGGGCGAATGCAGGGCATGCACCAGTAGGTGTGTCCCTCATTCCGCAATCAGCCTGCATGCTGGTGCCACACCATGCATATTAATGTGGCAAGCACATCTAAGGAAAGGTCTGCTGCAATGCGAGCAAAGCTCGTCACACATAGCGGACCATTCCTACGTGCTTCGCCAGCTGCAAACATGGCGGCACAGTGGCCACTAAACTGCCAACTTTGGGGGTGCCCAATCCCCCCCAGTTGGCTTACCCTGCCCAAGTATGTGCCGACAGGTGAGCCCACTCCCCATCGGCAGAATGTGCCCCCCCCACTTTCGCTGTTTGCCAACAGAGGTGCCCAATCCCCATCAGCATCCATGCCCCCCCTTTCTCACTTTAATGTGCCGACGGGAGATCCACTCCCCGTTGGCATGATGTCCCCTCTTCTGTGCCAACGGGTGTGCCCAATCCCCATCAGCTACTGTACCCCCCAAAAAAAGAAATCACCTGTAAAATAGAAAACTGTCTGCAATGTTTTTTTTTCCACCTGTAAACAGAAAACGGTCCCTCGTAGTCTCCCTACCCACCACCCGTACCCGCCCACTGAGCACCCTGCCTTTCCACACACCCCCCCTCACCCCATACTTACCTACGGAGCTCAGCGCGATGATCTTCGGTGGACCGGGAACACGTCTGCACACTTCGAAGCCGACCGCGAACTGAGGAAATGCTGGTAAGCTGTATAATGGAATAAATAAGGTTTTTTAAACTTTGATGCATATCTCAGGCATTTGGGGGAATTTTTGCACCAAATTTTCAACATGGGGGTTTTGGGAACCCTCCTCATGAATTCTGTCACTGTCATGATGTTAATCTGTCCCGGAAGGTGATTTTGCGATCACTGCACGGAATCACCTTTCAGGACTGATTAATGCAAGGACAGTGGCAGTGTTCATCAGGTGGGCTCTCAAAAAGCCTATGTTGCAAATCTGGTGGAAAAAATCCAAAAATAGCTGTTTATGATGTGCATTGCAGGTTGCTACGCTTAGCTCATAACTTCGGGAATTTGCAATATTTTCATGCCAGATTTTCAACATTGTCATTTTTCTATACCTCCTTGTGAACAGTACAGCTGTCATTTTTCACATCCTAGCCAAAATGTGTTTCCGCACTTCTGGCGCACAATGCCACGGTCGCTGAGGGAAATCAGTGTTTGGGGCAGATTATGAAAATGACAGTGACACTGCTTATGAACAGAGGTCCTAAAATGCCTATGTTGAAAATTTGGTGATGATACTCCATAAAATGATTGTGTTACAAGCGTGCGTTGCACAGTTTGCACACACGCTCATAACGTTGTGCATTTGTACTATTTTAACTCTGGATTTTCACCATTGGCATTTTTCCACACCTCTTGATGAACAGTAAAGCTGTCATTTTACATATCCTGCCCGAAATGTGTTTTCGCACATCCAGTGCAGAATAGCACAGTCGCTGTGTGAAATCACTTTTTGGGACAGTTTGAGGAAGTTACAGTGACACTGTACATGAACAGAGGTGCTAAAATGCCTATGTTGAAAATTTGGTGCCAAAACTCCATAAAATGACTGTGTTATAAGTGTGCATTGCGCATTTCCCACTCACCCTTGTAACTTTGCAAATTTGCAATATTTACATGCCACATTTTTACCACTGCCATTTTTTTACACCTCCTTATGAACATTATGACTGTCATTTTTCACATCCTGCCAAAAATGTGTTTCCACACTGCACTACCAATGCCAATGCCAGCGCGACAACATTTGGCATTGACAAATGCTTGTTACTATAGTAACACAGTGTGGAGAGCCTTTAATACGTATGCCCCCAAACTAAAAAAGACAGAGTAGGACTATACCAAAAGGTAAAACCTTTTTTAATGACCACTAGAGCCATCATTTGGGAATGGGATTTTAACTGTGCCCTCCAAAAATCAGATGGGGGGCTAAAACTAACAAACTATACTGTGATTCCAAAGCTTTACTGAGTATTCTAGAGTTAACAGAATTACAAGATATCTATAGACAAATACATACTAGTGGGGGTTATACTTTTCATAAAAACACACTAGCAACTAGAATTGATTTCATTTTTGTGACTCATTTTCTCTACGTACAGCAAGCTAAGGTTATCTCTATGGAACATTCAGATCATATGTTACTGATAACCAGTGTGGGTTACTCCTGACCACAGTCATTTGATAGGGGATATTAGAAATTGAACTCATCCCTATTAGATATTCCAAAGATTTCTGATCCTATTTTGGACTTACTACAAAGAAAACAATCAATGGCCTTCCTAGCAGAAGATTTAAGCCATTGGTGGATTGACACTGAAAAAGAAATAAAAAAAAACAACATTTAAACAACTGGTGGGACAATTTCACTTAGACCAGTACAAGAAATATTTAGCATTAAGGACAAAATTATTCCAGTTTATGACATTGGTCCAAGAAGGACGTGAAAATGATTTACCCAATTAAATTCCATCAAAAAAGAGATGGAATCATTACAGTATTCTAGGGCTGCTTCACTGCTGTGTGAACATATGATCTATACACCAGGGAAAACTGCAACAGGGGATATTTATACAAGTTGTAGAACCAAGGTGAAAAAATAAAATTATGGACAAACTATATGACAAACATGGGAAAGCGGTTACAGAATCAAAAAAAATGTTGCAGGTAGTCACAAATTATGTAACTGATCTGTATTCTGCTCCTGCATTGAACAAACGGGAACTAAGGGCCTTTTTAGACAGGGTAGGGGTTCCATCAGTTCCTAACAGTACATTAGACACCCTGATTACCCCGATTACAACTGAGGAAGTAACTCTAGCCATTAAGTCCTTAAAAAATACTATTTCCCTAGGAATAGATGGATTAACATCTGAATTTTATAAAAAATATGTAGATGTCTTAGCGGAAATTCTGCAGGTAGTATATAATACTATGTTGGATACTAATAGGGCCCACTCTTACTTTGGTACATCAATACAAATATTTTTTATGAAAAAAAATGATGTGTAATTTAAAAAACTGGTGACCTATTAGCCTTCTGAATAGTGACATAAAGATTCTGATGAAGATTTTAAATACCAGTTTGGCTATGACTGCCCCCTATCTGATCTCAGAAAATCAGACTTGTGCCATTGCAGGAAGAAATATCACCAATAATTTACTTTTAATTAGAGACACTGTAGAAAAAGGTGATAAAAATTTACTGGACAGTTATATTTTCTCACTTGACGAGGAGGAGGCATTCGATAAAGTTTCACATACAGTACATATATGATTTCTGTTCTATAGGCATACAGGTTACCCACACAATTCTGTTCATGGTTAAAAATGTTATATTCCCTGGCTACTACCATCCTTTAGTTAATGGATTTTTAGGACCCCCAATCCTGATATGCTGAGAGGTGAGACAGGAATGTCCTCTGAGTCCCCTCTTGCATGTTTTTTGTATAGACCCTCTATTACGGGCTATCCACCAGGACCTTCAGATAAGAGGAATAACCTGGGGAGAAGGAAACCACACTCCCCCAGTTGCAGCATATGCAGATGATTTGTGTCTATTTATGGAAAATACTCAAATAGCTGAAAAAACTTTAAACACCGTAGACAGTTTGTCAGATGTATCAGGGGCAAGGATAAATCCAACAAAGAGCAAGGGTTACATACTTAGTCCTCTCACTCTGAAGATAAGTTAATTACGTCAAATCCCAGTACCAGCTGACCCAATAACAATTTTAGGAATCCAGTTTGAGAGGAGGGATATGGCTTAGGCAAACTGGCAACATAAACTTGAAGAAGGAATGGAGAAATTAAGAATATGGAAAACATGGCAACAAGCCAAAAAGAAAAAAGTGCTTTTAGTAAAGACCTTTCTGCCTCCCCTCTTTACATATTCGAGCATGGCATTTCTCCCACCTAAAAACCTGGAACCCACCTTGTTAAGTTTATTTTTTCAAATAATCTGGGGAAGTCGATTAAATCCAATTAAAAGAGAAATCTTGCATCTCCTAATAAAAACTGGAGGCCTCGACCTCCCTAACCTGGTCTTTTTTTTTATAGTTTATTTCTGTTTCAAAATATATACAGATTTACTTCATTCGTGGCAAGTGACTGGAAATATACTGCAGAAACCTGGTTAGGCCCGGTTTTGCAACTTTGGTCACATACCCCAAATAAGCTATGGAAAAATGCTAATATCCCCACATTTATGTCTCCTGTAATTGAGAAAATAAAAAAATGGAATTTAACTTTAAATCAAGTTACAGTTCCTAATAGAAAGGCTATATATAAGACCAAACATTTAAGATAAACCTTGTGTATCCACATACACTGCCTGCAGATTTTCAGTATATAGAACAATATCTTATGGAAAAAATGACACCACCACGAATGTGGGACACAGTGTGGTTATGCTGTCACAGTAAATTGGGAGTGAAGGGTAATGCCAAACATAAAAGCTTAACAGAAAGAATGTGTATAAGACCTACATGTGTCCAACAAGAAGAAACCATGATCCATTTTTTAGAAACTTGTCCATATACAGAGTCGATTTGATCATTAGTGGCCACAAGATGGCAATGTCAGTATTGGAAGACTTTAAGGTATGCTGAAATAGTGTCAGGCCATTCCAATATGTTCACCAATATGGGCATGGGCACCTTCCATGTTCACCTAACTGTTACTAAATTTATACTATGGCAAGTTAGATGTACGTGTCTGCTTCAGCAGAAAGACTCTTCTCCATTAACAGTGCTTTTGCTACTAGAAAAAGAACTTGCAACACAATGCAGCTTTGATGCCACTAACTTGCCTTCTGATAAATTAAAAGTAGATAGAGAGGGGTATTTCCAGAAATACTGAAATAAGGATAGCATTGCATGAGAAATGTTATCACCCTGGAGTACAGCTGTGCTTATGATTTGCTAAGAAATAATTGTACTCAGAATTTTGTAACAGTTGATATATATGTGGGTGTGTATATATATATATATATAAATATATATCTATACATATACCAGATGATATGTAATGTATAATATTTATAAGGCTGTTACAATGAAAAAAATTCCCATACTCTTCCTATGGGGGCTATGCTGATTTCCTGCTAGGAGGATGGAGGAATTCAAAGAAGAGGTGGAGAGTATGGAGTTCCAGGTAATGAAGACAGCTTCCCTCCCCACCTGGAGTAGCGAGGATGCACAAGTTTTGAACATGGATATGCAACAAAAATCTGAGGTGGATGTTGCAATGGACAGCACAAAGCCAGAAGTACAGAATAACCATGAAAGCACTGTCATCGCGGGTGCAAGTACAGTACAGGATCTGGATTCTCAGATACAGAAAGATATGTCTGCTGAGGTACCTGTTGAGACTTAGCTTGAACCATCTGCTTTGACCACCAACTCCAGGTTAGAAACAGAGCTGGCTGAGAGACATCTAGGTGAGGAGCTTGTAGAAGAAAACAACACCTTGCTGAAATTAATCCAAGAAGAGGAAGAACAGCATTCGGCAGCTGAGCTGAAGCTCGAAGGTGCAAGTGTAAGCTCAGTTGTGAATCCAACTTGAGGAGGGGGATGGTCATCATCCTGCACAGCTGCCTAACACTGAGACGCTGTCAGTACTGATCAGCTGTGGGCTGATATCAAAGGATTAGCCACCTGTCAAAGAAACACCAGCTCCAAGACATGATGCCTTGTCCAAGGTCAGTTGGAGGTGTTCACCTTATGGATCAAAATAGCTGTCTATACTGGATAAGCAGCCTGTTTCTGGCCCCTCTACTGCTGACAGCTCCTTCTCTCAGGAGGTTGTGGGTCAGAAGAATGCTGAAGAAGATATGCTCTTACAAGGGGAACTGTCACAAACTTTTCAATTTTCTCAAAACCCAGACCCTTGTTTGTTTAAAAAATCAAGTTCTGGCAATGAGATAGTCTATTGGAGCCCCGGCAGTTGCTACAAAGGCTCAAAGGTAAAGACCTGAATTGCTTGCAAATGAACAAGAAAAGCAGAGCTCTGATACGGTAATAGTATCTGATCCAGATCAAGAGCCTTATTCAGCGAGGATACCCAGAGTAATGTGGAATAAGAAGTTATTGTGGATGACAATGTGGATTTTGAAGATATTTTACCCTCTGAAGAGCTACTTGAAGGCCCACAACAGCACACTGACAGTTCTCATGCTGAATCCCCCAACCCCAGTCCACATCAGGAAGGGCCAAGTACTTCAACACTAACAAGCAGGTCCCAGCCGGACATTTCTTTGACAACAGGAACAACAGAAAAAGTATTAAGAGTTTTCAAAATCTGCTTCACAGCTGAATAATTGAAAAAAAATGCAGTCCGGATGAAATACAAGGTGAGTGTGGACAATGTTCAGGACCAGGTTGATATAGCCAGAACATTACTCAAAGAAAGTATGGGGTTCCTCTACACTACTGGTGGGACATTAGGAGTGTACTCCACCTTAAGCACATGCTAATCCTGCAGGCACCCCTGTGGAACAACCCACTTTTTATGGTGGATTGCAAGCTTCTCTGTTGGTACACCTGGAGGCAGTCAGGCATTATGAATGACCAAGATCTCTGCCTGCCAGGATAAGCAACCATTAGATCATTCCAAGATCTGACCCAATGTCACAGTCTGCCCAAAACAATTTCTGGCACTACCGCCAAATTCAAGTGGCAATCACGTCACATTTGCGCTTGGCTTCACCCCAATGGATGGAAAATGCTGACCAGGTCATCTTGTCATGGGCCAAACAAGAGAAAGGTAGAGCAGGATCCATATACAAAAGTCAGCAGGATGCAGGGCCTTCACCCACAAGTAATAGCAAAACCACCTGGGAAATTTAACTAAATATTAATATCTCTGACCTAGAATTGAAGCGAGTCTGGACCAGAGCTCATGTGGCAAGTAGAGTCACAAGAGCCCAGCTTATCCAACTAAAACTTCTGCACTGTTGGTATAGAACACCCCTATACCTTCATCAACAGGAGTCTTCTCTAATGATAGATGCTAGAGGTGCAATAGTTACATGGGTTCTCTGTCACATGCGTTATAGACCTGCCTTATGATTCGGCCATTCTGGGAAAAGGTTATCAGTTTTCTCCAGCAAGTTCTCCCCACCAACTGTAATATAGATGAGCCATTTGCCCTCTTATGAATCACCTCTCTTCCCTTTACAGGCCCAGCATATAGGCTTCACTTGAGGATATTGGCCACAATTGCAGCTAAGAGACTTATCCTTAGATGGTAGAGGATGACAGACACAGCTTCCTTTAATGAATGGCTGCAAATTATCAGTCAACTGGCCTGGCTGAAATGCCTTTCTTACCCAGCTATTGACAAGATCCAGACATATCAATATATATGGGCACCCTTTCTGTACCTTAGAAATAAAACATTGATAAAAACAACCCCAGTACATTTACAGGGTTTATACTGCAGGCCAGCTCATTTATACCCCCATAAGATTCATGACAATGTTTTATCTGTATAGTATGGCACAGTGTGTACATTACAGTATGTTGTCTAGTGTGTATGTTATGATGCTTCTTTTTGTGCTGTTATACTGGTTTAGAGTTATATGTGTTGTAAAAATGGAAACATTTTCAATAAAAATTTAACATTTAAAAAAAAGAAAGTATGGGGTTCAATGCCACCAAATTATTTGCACTAAAATATATCTCTGGTAGCTCCCTTTGTGACCTGAGTTTTAAGACCCAGTATGGTTTGGAGCATTTCAGGTCCCACTACCATGAATTTAAAAACTCACCACTTTGTTGTTGTTTTTTTGTGATACCCTTTCTAAGTCTGCTTTTTAGGAACATACAATAACTATTCTTTTCAAACATGATGAGGAGAGCATCTTAGATATTTTTACTGGTTCAGACAAAAATTTACAAATCCTGGGAACCATGGTCCTATAATCGATTAGAATATCTGGACTGGGGGTTAGAGGGTGAAAGTCAGATTGAACCAAACAGAACAGTGGCTACTGCATTTGCTTGTTTTTTGGGGGGGAAAGACTGTCAAGTGACATTCTGTTCTAGCCAACAAATGGCATTCTATAGGTGTGGGGCAGGTGACCACCTAAACAGTTCTTGTTAGAAAGTATGCTGTAGTTTATGTTCAGAACTGGGTCATCTCACAGTCCACTAAAGAAACTGTATGAGATGCAAGTTATGTGAAGAGGTGGGACATTCTTTTAGGTCCTGCCCATGGGCCTCCCATAATACTGAGGCACAATTAGACCAAATGGAACAGGACTATTATGTGAACATTGCACAGAAAAAGGGTCCAAGAAAAAGAGATCAGTCCTTTCTCCTCATGAAAGGCCTCCCCCACCTAGTACTTCTGCATCTCACAGATCTACTTTCCCTCATTCTGGCTCATCTACCAGTTCTGGAGCACAAACATATGAAATGGAAAAGGAAGAGACCACTGGGGATATCCCTCAAATGAGATGACAGTCTGCTGATGAAGACACAATCCCCTCTAATCCAATTCTGGTGAGGGAAAACATGGAAAAGGAACTAGAAATCAAGCTGGAGGAGGTAGAAAGCACAGATGTGGTACTGGAATCAGATGGTTTGCTAAAAGATGCCTCTTTTATGTCACCCCCTTCTACTTCCAGGACAGAGGCTTTCACGAAGGTCACGAGAAACAGATGGACTACAGGGCAGCCAAAATCTAACATTTCTAAAAAGATGTAATTACGGTTTTTAATAAATATGAGGTTTCCAATTCAACAAGAGACTGGGGTGAAATAGAAAAGGAATCTGATGCACCTTCAACTCTCAATCCCATCAACAGGACCCTGTTTCTTAAAATGAGGGTGCTTCAACAGATTCTCAGACGTCAAAGAAAAGAAAAAGTAGAAAAAAGGTTCTATGAGTTTATAATTCAGAACATGTATTGTGGTTTTACATTCTTTTCCTTTTTTCCCATGGGAGGGGAGCCAGGCTATTCAAAAAAATTCTGATCTTTGAACACTAACGGTATACTGTATGTAGTTTGAGGAGAAGAGTAACAACCTTTTCTGTGCCTCAGAATTTGGCCAAGGACGTTACATTCCTTCAGGACAGCAGAATACATTCTTTGAAAGCTACAAATGCAATAAGGAATGTCAGGACAGGAGGATCTACTTTTAGATTTTTTGGGAAATTAAATGCTCTGGTGTAAGTAGTCTTTTTTCAACATATGATGTTAAGGTGCATAAAATAATAGATTTGGTCGTGGGTTGGGTATCGATTTTAGGCATAATAGTTTAGAACTGAGACTGGTCAATGTTTATGGTTCTCAGACAAAGACAGGCAAAATAGATATGTTTAATATATTCTTTTCTTTTAATTTCCAAAGGTGTTCTAATGTGGGGGGGGGGGTTATTTGTGGTCTGGACTTCTCATAGTGTGGGCTTACCTCCACAAGACCACAATACAATACAAAACATGTACTGTAACAGGGTCTTTTTGAAAACCTGAGTAAAATCTGCTGGTCTTATTGATGCTGCACAGGCTTCTGGCTCCTGTCATGGACATGCCTTTTAAAAAGGAACATTATATACATGAATAGATTTTTAGTTTTTAACCCCATGGAAAAATGTAAAATAAACTTTAACTATACAAGTTGAAACTTTGGACCACAGAGCTGTGCAGGTACTAATAGTTTCTGGGGTATCACCAAGCATAGGCTCTAGTTATTGGACATTAAATATAGCTAGTTTGCAGGATATTCGGGTACAAAACAAAACTTAAATCTCTTATATGGGCAAAAAAACTAACAAAAAAAAAACAATAATTGACATGTTTGACTCACTAGTACAATGGTGGATTGATCTCAAAAATGACATTAGGAATTTTTCTGCATCTCAGGCAAAACATTATAAAAATCAGACATACTTAAAATATCTAAATCTGAAACCCCAGTTTCAGAAACTACTTTCACTATCTGCGGAAACAAGAACAGATTTTTCAAGACAAATTACTTTTGTAAATGAAGAGATGTATAAATTTCAGTATGATTGAATGGCATCTCTTATTAAGCAGCAAAAGTATGGAACAGTGGGGAAAAAAGTGTCAGAGTAGTCCTTTTGATAAGTGTAATGACAGGACACAAAAGCGTGTTATGTCTGAACTGGTTTCCAATCATAGTGTGACACGGAAAACCTCAAAAAAAAAATTGGGGATTTTGTTTCAGAATATCTAAAAAAAATAACTATGGGTAGTATTTGTGAGGAGGAAGCAGGATGGGCGGAGTTTTTAGAAGGTACTATATACAACTACCTTGCCTTCTGCGGCCTCAGTCATAAAAACTTGAGGAACCCATTCTAGTGGATGTGGTAAGACCCCATTACCCATAGACTTACTTCAAGTACATCCCCAGGTAGAGCTGGCTTACTAGGGGAACTTTATAAGTTTTTGGTGGATGATATTGCCCCAGAAGTAACGCTATTGTTTTAAACAACCTATTAGAAAGGAATATGACATGTCATGGGATCTTGATTTTCTAGATAAAAAGGGCCTAAACTCAGTTAAAAAATTGCATACCACTAAGCTTAAAAAAAAAAAAAAATTCTACGTCCTTACTAAAATGTTGTGTAAAAGATTAGCCCAAGGTCCAGGAAGCATCTGTGATAATTTCTGCATTACAAACCTGTTTGATACCAGAGAGAAAGATCTAATACAGTCTATTGGTTATTAGAGAGGCAGCTGAATCTGGAAACTTTTCTGGGTCAAATGGTCTTCTCCAGTCCTTAGATGAGAAAAAGGCCTTTGACCCTGTATCTCATAATTATATGTTTAAAGTGCTTGAGAAATATGGGATACCAATATAGTTTATTTACTGGATAACATTTTTCATATGAGACTGCAAAAGTAATAGCTTTGATTAATGGATGGCTGGTGGACATTTACCTTTTAAAAAGCAGTGTGAGGCGGGGCTGCCCACCTGAGCCCAGTTCTTTACATCTTTTCTACTGATTTTGTTTTACAGGAGATACATTTAAATCTGGATTGTAAATGTATTTCTAGAACACTGATGAGGAGTTCCCCCCCCAAAGTGTTGCTTATGCTAATAATGTTTATAAAATGGAAAGGTAAAATCATGTAATCTGATTGGCTCTTATTTATGTGTAAAATATGGTTTACACATGGATAATAAAAAGAACTGCTCAACAGTGAAGAGTCTGCAACACAGATCGATGGGCATTTGGAACACAGGCATTTCAGTTAGCCCCTTACTGCCAGAGCTGGTCTTCCACCACAAACATGGCTGCTACCTTTACACTGTGAAAAAACTTCAACTGGGCCCTAAAAATAAAACTACCTTAAATAAAATATAAAACAAATTAATTAAATGATGTTTCCCTTATTGTCACACTCTCCTTTCATACATAAACAAATTAGAAACAGAAAGTATTTTTATAGTTTTTCACTACAACTGTTTCTTTGCTGACAGTCAAAAATCGCCCTTCTATCTTTAATTGCTTATCAGAGAACTCTCTTCTTCTTGCCCTGACAGTGATATAACTGAGTCTCTGGCTGTAACAAAGGCCTTTGTTGTCTGTGTGTACAGTGTTTTGGGAGAGAAACATTCTGCCAGTGGAACTGAGCAACATTTTGAATCCATGTATTCTGTGGTAAACATTCCATGATAAACATTCCATTTCAAACAACATGAAGTCTTGCTGTATTCTGACTACTGCAGTTAGCCACAGCACTCAAACTGCCCTGGAGAACAGAGGGTTAATTTCTATGCAGATCATAGAACGTTGAGCTCGAGCTCAGTTCAAACCTCTGTCTGCTCACTTTGAAGCACAACCGTCAGATTCTTTACTCCGCCTAACTGAATGGTCACTCTGGAGATTTCTCCTTTGTTCACGGTTCAAAAGACTGCTAAAGTCCTCAGTTTTACTAATTATTTTCTCAAGTTTCGGTTCAGATCTCTGTCTGTGGTACAGTAAGTACTAGGTAGTGAACTAGACATAGTTAACTTGTGGAAACTGTAAAAACTGATTTTTCAACCAGTTCGGCTGAACCGGCCGTTAAGTGAATTATATATTCTGTCTTTGTTTCTAAACTTAGAGTGTGGTTACTGGTCCTTATCGGTTTTAAACAAAATGCATTTTCTTGTGGTTTTTTCCAATATCTGTGACATGGTTAGAAACCCATAAGGGTGTCTTGCCCAGTTGTTTGCCATAAAAAGGGTAAGTTTGTGGTTAGGATGGCTACATCTGAGAAACCCAAAAGAAAAACTGGGCCCACTGGGTTTCAACACTGCAGTGTGTGTGGAGAGGTCTTTGCTAAGGCTGATCCCCACACCACCTGTGTTTCTTGACTGGGGTTTGTCCACCTCGATTCAGACTGCCAAATCTGTAACAATTTCCCCTAAGTCTACCCTGGAAAAAAGATTAGGTAGGCTTAGGAATAAGGAGGCCGAGAAGTCCGCTGACCCAGATGGCCAGCCCAGTTCGGTTCCGACCGAACCTGAGGAAGTGCCCTCTGCCAGGGCGATACTTCTTTGGGCAAGAGGAGAGCTGATCCTGAGAAACTGGTTCCTACAAAAAGATAAAGAAAAGTAAAATTGGCCGGTTTGGATCCAGAAACCCTTTTCCGACCTCTGAAGAGATTGCCAAAGCGATAAGGATTGTAGAATCGCTTTGTCCAGTTCCATCTGATCTGGCGCCTTCTGGCAGGCGCTCGGTTCAGTCAGTTCCTCCAGTTCAATATTATGCTCCTGAAGATTTCCATGAACTGGATTTGGAGGGGGATGAAGATTATGGTGATGATGATGATGATGACGATGGTGTGGAAGGGCTGGATGAGCCCATTGAACCGGACATCTCCCCAGACAGGCCTTCTGGTGTTTCCCCTCCCAGGCTTTCTGAGTCCCCTTCCCACTACATGTTTTAGAGGAAAGTGGCAGAAACCCTCCAGATCCCTGTGGAAGAAGCTGTAGAGGAACAAGAGGAACCTGATTATGTAGAGATGATGGACATCCCAGAGTCCAAGAGACTGTCTATTCCCCTTCATAAGACTTTTGGGAAACAGACACAAAAGATTTTAAAAACTCCAAATTCTGTACCTCCTGTCGACAGAAGGATGGACAAAAGGTACACCTTATCAGGTTCAGGTACAGAGTACTTGTATCAACAATGCAGCCATGTTGGGGTTGTGCAGACTGCAGCCTGTGATAAGGCTAATGTACCCTTGGCTTCACCCCCCTCCCCAGATAAAGACACTAGGAAGCTGGATGTCATGGCAAAGAATTAGTACATGGCATCCACCTTGGGACTCAGGCAGGCTAATTATATGGCCTATGCAGCCAAGTACCAGAAGTCCAGGTGGGACACTGTACTGGCACTGGCTAAGCAGGCCTCCCCCAGCTAGCCTCAGAGCTGGAGGGGGTGGCTGCTGATGGGATTGAGGCATCTAGGGTACAGTTCCATGCTGCTGTGGACTCCAATGATGTGTCATCTAGAGTCATGGCTACATCTGTGGCTTTTCGGAGAATGGCTTGGCTCAGATGTACTAGCCTCTCACAAGACACCCAGGCTAAGGCCATGGATTTCCCTGTGGTGGGTAATTCTCTGTTTGAGGAGCAGACAGAGAAATACATGAAAAAGATGGATGAGTATAGGACCAACTATAGGAGTGCACAGGCCAAGGAAAGGCAGACAACTCCTCAAAGGTAGCAAGCTAGGGGCAGGGGCAGACAATTTCATAGGCCTTTCTACCAAGCACAGGCCTCTTCTCCCTTTCCTCGGAGGGGGTTCTTCAGAGGGAGAGGCAGAAGGAGGATGAGCAGGGCTGCATCCAACCCTCATCCTAAGGCTCCTGCCAAGCAGACACCCTGATGTGTCAGCCCGGGTCGACTCCCCCATTCCTGTAGGAGGCAGGCTGGCTTACTTCGTCCAGGACTGGATGTCTGTTACCTCAGACAAGTGGGTCCTGGAGGTGGTAAGCCAGAGGCTGGTTCTCAGCTTCAAGAAATTTCCAAAGCTGAGAGCTAGATCTTTTCCACCTGCAAGCATCTCTGAAACCATTGCCCTAGAGGCAGAGATTTCATTTCTACTGGCTCCAAAGGCTGTAAAGAGAGTTCCTACATTGCACGGGGCAAAGGTCTGTACTCCAGGTACTTCCTTACCCCAAAAAAGACAGAGGAGTGGCGACCCATCCTAGACTTAAGATACCTGAACAAACATCTTTTAAAACCAAAATTCAAAATGGTGACTCTGGGAAAAATCCTTCCCTCTCTAAGGCTATGCCCTTCGGCCTGGCATCAGCTCCAAGGGTATTCACAAAATGCCTAGCAGTAGTAGTGGCCTTTTTAAGAAGGAAAAATATTTCCATATTTCCATACCTGGACGACTGGCTCATCATGGATCAGTCCCCAGACCAAGTCAAGTCAGACCTGTAAGTGACTCAGCAAGTGCTCTGTCCCCTAGGATTCCTTCTCAATCTTCCCAAGTCAGTTCTTGAGCCTGAACAGCTCCTCATCTTCATAGGAGCAGAGTTGGATACAGTCAAAGCAAAAGCTTTTCTTCCCCTGGAAAGGGCAAGAGTTATTGTAGAGTTGGCTTCTTCATTCCACCTTCTGGTCTCTTGGCTAACAAGGCATTTCCTTCAGCTTCTGGGCTACATGGCAGCATCTACAGCAGTGGTCCAAGGGGCCAGATTTCGGATGAGGGACATTCAGTTTCACCTGAGGGCCTTTTGGTCTCAGAAGAAAGATTCTCTAATCAAACTAGTTCCAGTGACTCAGACTCTGATCCAGGCTCTCCAATGGTACAGTATCAGAACAACCTCAGGCAAGGAATCCTATTCATCACTCAGTCTCACTCTGTGGTCCTAACCATGGATGCTTCTCTATTGGGGTGGGGAGCCCATCTGGGGGCTCTCACAGCCCAGGGACTGTGGTCCCCTCAGGAATCCCTTCTTCATATCAGTCTCTTGGAACTCAGGGTGGTCTTTCTGGCTCTGCAAGCTTTCTCTCAGTCAATGCAGAACAAGGTGGTTCAGGTCAGGACAGACAACACCACTACCATGTGGTACATCAACAAGCAGGGAGGCACTCGGTCCATGGCCTTGTGCATGGAAGCCATGAAATTGTGGTCCCTAGATTATTCTCTGCAGACCTCTCTGATAGCAGTCCACCTTCCAGGGAAGGACAATGTGCTAGCAGTTGCATTCAGCAGGATCTCCCAAGGCCATCATGAATGGTCCCTGGACCCTCTGGTGTTGAAAGTGATTTTTTCAAGGTGGGGCACTCCAGAGGTAGATCTCTTTACAGCCCCAGACAATCACCAGCTCTCTCTGTTTTGTTGCAGAGCCCCAGTCTTGGGCTCAGTTCCTCTGGATGCTCTGATTTTGAACTGGGAAGGGAAATTTCTATATGCCTTCCCTCCCTTTCCTTTACTGTTCAAGGTGCTGGTCAAGATAAGGTCACAACCTTGCAAAGTGATTCTGATTGCTCTAGACTGGGCCAGGCAGCCTTGGTACCCCCTGTTGCTGTCCCTAGCAATCCATCTTCCCCTGTCTCTTCCCGGGAATTACAACCTGTTAACCTCCTCTCAGGGGAGAATTTGGTACCCCAATCTTCAATCTCTCAATCTCAAGGCATGGCTCTTGAAGAGTTAGAGTATACAGATTTGTATCTGTCCCAAGGGGTTCTGGATATTCTCAAAGCCTCTCGAAAGCCTGCCACCAGAAAAACTTATAACTCCAAATGGAAAAGATTCAGCATTTGGTGTTCCAAGAAGCATATATCCCTAGACACTGCTGAATTGTCCACAGTTCTGGATTATATGGTTCATCTTAATGACCTAGGCCTCAGACCAGCTACTCTCAAAGTACATTTGTCAACTGTTTCTGCTTTTCTGTCAGTGGGAAAGCCTTCCTCACTGTCATCTCAACCTGTATTTTGTAAATTTTTCATGGGATTGCTTCATACCAATCCTCCCTTTAGGGATCCTACTCCTGCTTGGGATCTTAATGTTTGCATTGCTCAGCTTATGCATTTGTCTTCAGCAGAGCTTAAGTACTTGACTTGGAAAACTGTGCTCCTGGTAGCTATTACTTCTGCCATGAGTATCAGTGAATTGCAAGCTCTGTCAGTGGAGCCTGATTTTATCTCAATCCATAGAGATAAGGTGGTCCTTAGAACTAATAGGAGGTTTTTACCTAAAGTGGTTTCAGATTTTCATCTGAACCAATCTATGTCTCTCCCTGTGTTCTTCACTGATCATTCTTCTTCAGGAGAAAGAAGTTTACACAGTTTGTATGTTAAAAGAGCCCTTAGTTACTACATTGAGCGTACTAAGGCTCACAGGTTTGACACCCTCCAGTTGTTTCTCACTTATGGGGAAGTGGGAAGGGCAAACCTGCCACTAAGAGAACTATTGCCAGGTGGATTGTCTCTTGTATTCATTTCTGCTATGAGAAGCTAGGCAAAATACCTCCCTCAGGCCTGAGGGCTCATTCGACTAGAGGTACAGCTGCTTCCCTGGCTGTGGCCATGGGTATTCCTTTGCTAGAGATATGTAAAGCAGCCACCTGGAAAACAGTCCATACATTTGCCAAGCATTACTCCCTGGACATCCAGGCTAGCAGTGATGCTCAGTTTGGTACAGCAGTACTGCAGAGCCTATTCCCAAGGTAGGTTCGATTCCCTCCTCCATGGAGGTACTGCTTGGTAGTCTGCAATAGTCAGAATACAGCAAGACTTCATGTTGTTTGAAGAAAAAATTACTCACCTTAGTAATTATGCTTCTTCTAATGGAGTCTGGCTGTATTCTGACCTCCCTCCCTGCCTCCCCTCTCAGAACCTGTTTTTGGGAAGTGGGCTGGCAGGTGCAGTGTTGCACCCCAAGGGTGCACTTGGGCACTCCCTCCTTTTAGAGAGGGGAGAGTGGGTTATGTTATTAATTTAGCAGTCTAAAGTTGTTCACTACCTGGTTTTTGATTTTAGATCTCTTTATTTATTTATTTATTTATTTAAAATTGTTGACTGGGAAAGGCATGCTGAGCCGAGGCTCATTTCCAGGTGCGACCCGGGTACATAGTACAACAGGGAGACACAGATATAGAAATATAGAGATACAGAAATAATAAGTAGCAGATGAAAAATGGTACAGTATAGTAAATTACATGGAGATTGATGGTAAGGTTACACTTTTTGAAGAGCAGCAGAGTGGAAAAAACAAATTTATGTATTTCATTTCTAGAACATAAAATTCCCTAGACTTTCAGATATGAGTGTATTTCATTTATTTACTGCAGTGGACTTCTCAAAAACTTGGGGTTACACTAAGTCCAGGTAGGGAGGGATTGGGTGCACAGCTGCGGCAGGGAGTGGGAGGGAGGAGCCTGAGAAGCTGTTTGAAGACTGATAGGGAGGGGGCCAGGCGGAGGTTGGGAGGGAGGTTGTTCCATAGGAGTGAGAGCCGGTAGGAAAAGGCAGCTTGCCCGGAGGCTGAGAGGGGACGTGAGAGGTGGAAGGTACGAGCATGTCTGTGGTGAAGTGAGTAGCCAGAGGGGTTGGCTTGAGAGAGGCGGGAGAAGAGGTACAGGAGAAAGGAGCAGAGCCAATATTTCGCTATGAGTGAGGCACTATGGGTTTTCCGCCTATGTGAGAGTGGCATCAGTGATAGAGTTGAGAGTAGCTGACAGTGACGAGTGAGTGGGGGGAGGCAGTGGCGAAGCAGATGAAGGGGTTTAGCAGGACATCAAGTTTAGCAAGGGAGGAGGAAGGGGCTGTGCCATAAATGACGTCCGCATAGTCCAGTACCGGTAGGATGTTTTTTCGTATGAGTTCACTCCAAGTAGGGAGGCAGGCTTTGTGGTGGTAGAGGATGGCAAGTTTGGGCCGGAGTTTGGTGCAGGTGGCGTCGACGTGGGTGGAGAAATTTAGGTTTGTGTCCTGCCAGACTCCCAGGTACTTAAATGTGGTACAGTTTCAAGGGGTATTTCTTCCAGGGTGTAGATTGGAGGGGGGGCAGGCAGGGAGGCGAGTTTTTGTCTTGTGCTGAACACCATGGAGACAGTTTTTTTTGCATTTAGTTTTAGCTGATTTTTCTGGAGCCAGGCTTGTACTCGGTTGAAATCACTTTGGAGGTTTGGGTGAACGCTGCCATGGGAGGGGCCTGAGGCATAGATTATGGTGTCATCAGCGTATAGGTGCACACTGGAGGTGAGACAGGCTGAGGGGAGGTCGTTTATAAAAAGGGAGAAAAGGATAGGGCCAAGGATGGAGCCTTGTGGGACGCCCATAAGGATGGGTCGAGGGTTAGAGAGGGTGTCCCCGATTTGTACTTGCTGCATCCTGTTTTGGAGGTAGGAATGGAACCAGTTTGTGGCCTGATTTGCGAGGCTGAAGGAGCGCAATTTGCCTAACAGTAGAGGGTGGGAGACTGAATCAAAGGCTTTGGCTAGGTCAATAAAAATGGCAGTAGTGGTATGCCCTGTGTCCATGGCAGAGAATATGAGTCGGTGACTCGTAGTAAGGCGGTGGTGGTGGAATGAGATTTTCTGAATCCTGATTGAAAAGGGGAGAGGGAGCTTTTTTGTAGAGAGGAAAGGGGACAGCTTTGATAGCATGAGGGATTCCTGGATTTTGGCTAGGGAGGGGAGGAGAGATGGGTCTATAATTTCCAGGGAGGAGGGTCGCCACCTTTAAGGAGAGGTAGGATTTTGGCGAGTTTCCAGGCGGAGGGGACGGTGGCTGTGTCGATCGAGAGATTTAGTATATGGGTAATAGGAGTGACTATGGCAGCTGCAGAGATGCGGAGCAGACTGGGATGCAAGCTGTCTGGGCTGGATTTAGACAGGTTTAGGAGGTGAAAGAAGTATAGACTTCCACGGGTGTGAAAGGGGTAAAGTGGAAACCGTGGTGAGAGGGTGGGGGAATTTTGGAGGAGGCTGGGGGGGGTGAATCGGGCTTGGCGCAGAAGATGAAGAACGAGTTGAAGAGTTCGGATACAATGGCCGGGTCGGAGGCTATATTACCGTCAATGTTTAGGCTAGGGCTGGCTTGTTTTGAGCGTGGATTTATAAGAGAGTTAATCACCTTCCAGAAAGACGCTGGGGAGGCTTGGTGAGCAGTGAGTTGGGCCTTGAAATACTGGGCTTTTGATAGTCGAATAGCTTTTGTGCAGTTGTTTCTAAGAGTTTTGTAAGATAGCAGGTCGCTGGTAGCTAAAGAGGTTTTGTAACGCCTCCAGGCCTTATCTCTGACACGACCCAGGGTGATTAGGTCGGCTGTGATCCAAGGGTGGTGGTATTTCCTGACTCTGGCTTTCCTGAGGGGTGCGTGGTGGTCCCATACGTTTAGGAAGATGCTGCAGAAGTGGGAGAGGGCAGTGTCGACGTCAGGTGAGGCAAGGACCGGGAGGACAGGTCGTGTAGAAGGGCGGATTCGACAAGGAGGTGTAAGGGTGGAAGTATGAATTTAAATGGGAGGAAGTGAATGAATTCTTCCGGATACAATAGGTTACAGTGGTCGCTAAGGGTGTCAGAAAGGATACCTGAGGCAGTGATCTTATGGGGGTGGGAGGTTAGAATCCAGTCTAGTAGGGTGTGTTTTTGTGATCGGTGATTTAGATGGGTGGGTTCCTGGATTAGCTGAGTGAGATTTAGGGCTTCAGTCCTCAGGGCTGATGGTTTTGTGGAGGAGGAGAGCCAATTTAGGTTGAAATCGCCTAATAGAATGAGTTTGCCATTTGAGGAGGTTGAAAAAATGGAGGATATGGCTGAGATGAGGGAGTCAGGTGAGGGTTACGGAGGGGTATATAGAACACCTATATAAAGAGGGGTGGATGAGGGGAAGGATAGGTGAGCGACTAAGGATTCGTGGGAGGATGGGCGTGATTCTTTGAAAATTACCAAGCACTTAATGGAGTGTCTGATATACAGTGCTACCCCCCCCCGCCACACTTTCCACGGTCCTGGCGGAACAGGATATTTAGGTATGGCAAGTGAGAGGTTGGAGATTTTTCCTGAGAGCCAAGTTTCTGTGATACAAAGTATGTCCAGTTTGTACTGTGCTGACCAGACAGAGAGGGTGTCTAGTTTGGGGAGGAGGCTTCTGACGTTTATGTGGAATATACGGAGGCCCTTTGGGAACGAATTTGGTGAGAAACTGAGTTGGGGGGGCCGGTGACACTGGGGGAAGATTTGTTGTTGTGGGGCCAGGGTTTGGATGTATATCACCTGCCAGGAGTAGGAGTAACAGGGGTAAGAAGAGGCGAGTGTGCTTTTTGCGTCTGCTATTTGAGTGCCTTGTGGGTGGAGTTCGCAGGTTTAGGCACCGGAGTAGGGCCTCTAGGTTTAGCATGTGTGAGTGGAGCAGAGAAGGGTGAAAGGTTGGGGAGGGTTGATGGAGGGGAAGAAGGGGGGTTCTATGCAAAGAGTGGGAAGAAGGGTCGTGGATTTGAGTAGAGGTGATGTACCGGGAGGGGGTTTCAGAGGGAGGTTCGGGGAGAGGAGGGTGGGTGTAGGAGAGAGAGATAGGGGGTGGAGATGTCGGAATGTGAGGGGGGTGAGCGAAAAGGCATCCAGGAGTGTAGAGCAAGAACAATTAATACTGAGAGTGACATGGTCAATAGGGTTTTTTTTTTGTTTTTTTTTGAAACTATACAGTGGCCTCTAGTGGTGGAGCTAGCTGTCTTACTAGTTTGGAGGATATTTAATTGCAGTGGCCACTAGTGGTGGAAATTGATAGCTTGCAGATGGGAAAGTGGACTGATTGGTTTTCAAAGGTCATGTGTCACTAGCTATATAATGGAGAGCCGACCAAGGGTGGTGGTGGGGGCGGTGGGGAACCGGAGCGCAGCGATCCAAAATATTTGGTTGCCATTTAACTAATAACCATTTTACAATTTCCACATAGCAGTTAGTTAGTATTAGCTTGTAAGAATCTGACAGTTGCGCTTCAAAGTGCAGCAGACAGAGGTTTGAACCGAGCTCAAGCTCAACGTTCTATGCTCTGCATAGAAATTAACCCTCTACCCTCCGGGGCAGTTTGAGTGCTGGGGCTAACTGCAATAGTCAGAATACAGCAAGGCTCCATTAGAAGAAACATAATTACTAAGGTGAGTAATTTTTTCATCTTGAATGTGGGGAACAACAAAGAAAAAAAAAACAGGAAGAAGAAAGTAGGCAATAATACAATGACATCACTTGCAGGGGGTGGAAGGATTATTTTATCACAAATGCACAAGGTAAATCTATTTTTCTACATATAAGCATGCTTTTCCCAACAGTCAAAAGTAAAAAAAAAAAGAAGTCAATATTATATGCAATGGAGGATCAAAGTGGTGGGGCACATGGCAGCACGGCTAGCAGCTGAAGTCACTTGGCTGTTGGCCTCATGCCTTACTATGCCTCTGGCCATGCTGTAAAATATGGCTTGCACACACCCCTCTGTGCCTTATTGCTTACATGTTTACTGGTACAGGACAAAACGGTATTATTGCATTGAATATTTTTCAGGACTTCTCACATTTCTCTGGAGCTAAACTGAATCTGAGCAAAAGTAAAGGAGTTAAGAAGAGGTTTCCAATACTGTAACAGGTATATCAAAGTATCAGATGAACCCTGATTATAGGAGTTCCATTTGCTCGTAGTAGTATGGACATTTTAAATTGGACTGATAAAATACACCTGGCTGAATCAAAACTATCACAGTGGGGAAACAGTGGTGTGAAGCATTGATGTTTTGCTGTCCAGTTTGGAGGATTGGCAATTTCTTCCATTTCATACAAACATATGAAGAAGCCAGCAGAAGAAGACCATTTGGTCTATCAAGTCTGCTTGTACTGCAGGGTCCACAGCTTGAGTTAATATCCCTGCCCTCCCTCCCCACTCCTCCCATCCTCCCTACCCATGATCCTTACCTTCCCCTATGTCTATCCCAGCCTCTCTTAAAGCTGTCAACAATCTTCAATGAGATGACCTCTTCTGGCAGCGCAGTCCAAGTGTCCACCACCCTCTCTGTGAAGAAGTGCTTCCTGACCTCCCTCTAAACCTCCCACCCTCCAGCTTAAGACTGTGCCCCCTCATGTTATGGTTGCCACTCAGCTTAAAGAGATTCTCCTTATTAACCTTATTTATCCCTTTCAAGTACTTGAAAGTCTCAATCATGTCCCCCCCCCCCCTCTCTCCTTTCTTCCAGGGGGTTCCATGTCATTTCAGCTAAACAATTACAGTGAGTGCAATTTGAGCTACTCAATTACAGTGAATGCAATAACAGCGAATCCACATTTCAGCGCCGCACATTACAGCTATTTTGTTAATGCTGGGGGCAGGGCCCCCACACCCTCTGCAGGGGCTGTGCCCCCCACACATCCATATTTCTATTATTTTAACACCATGCCACGCTTTGATAGCCACAGTTGCAGAATGTGTGCTGTAGCTCAAAAGGTGCAGTCACTGTAGTCTGCCAGTTGCTCATGTTGTAGTCGCTCAAATTGAGTAGCCCAAATTCATTAGCCCAAATTACATGATACCCTTCCGATTCATACATGTTCAGTGCACTCAACCTCTCCTCGTATGCCTCATATTTCCCTGACTGATTCTGCATTTGGGGGGCTGAGCGTCAGCATTCCATACATTTCCTCTCATTCTGATATTTGCATGTCTGTTCATGATTTGTGTGGTGCTCAGACTTTTGTTGAGAAGTAAGAGGAGTATAGCACCCCAGGGTCTATACAATCAGTAGATTGGCCCAGTATTTGAAGTTGGACATGGTGAGATGAAGGTCTGGATAGCACCATTGTGGGCTGATATGCACAGATTATTGTTATAACAGGTATGATATCATTGCCTGTAGCCTGGGCCTGGGGAATTCTGCTTTGGTGCAAACATAAGGTATTATGCTCAGAAGAGTGATTCCCTGTGCTTCCCCTCCCCCCCAAGTATACTTTTGTGTGATGATGTGAGACCTGTGAAGAGGAGAGAAAAGCAGCCAGAACCTGTGGAAAACATGCAGAGAGGTGGAGGAGGTTAATGGGAGGCCAATGGTAAAAATGCTATATGGGATGAACCTGAGAAGTGTGGAAGCACATCAGTGTTTTCCTGGAAGAACAGTTAATGAGTTCAAGTGCTGCATGTGGCAGTTGTAGAGGAGAGATGGGAGATGAGAGAAGAGCGCTCTCTATATTAAGGTACTATCTATTATTTTACAAGGCGCAGTGGATTTGGGGACTACACAGATTTCAAGTTGTGGATCCCTCTGTTGGTTTACTCTGGGAACCAAAGTAGGACCATTATATATAGAAACATTAACGCAGCCCTGAAACTATGGGTTTGGGACATCTGTTCTTTATCTTCAGCATGCGAGCAAGCGCGCAGACGAACATGTTTTATTTTATTTATTTATTACAGTATCAGAATTACAACCCTTTGAGTCAAAGACTCATTTACAAAGGCTCATCATCATAACACAGACTAGGACGGGGTAGGAGAAACATACAGTGAGTGGCGAACAGACAATAGTGCAGGTGCAGTAGCATGGCAGGCAATATACAAATACAGTTTGTACAAATTGAATACAGGTGGAGAGGTCCATATCAGCAGGAGAAAGGCCCCCTTCTTGCCGGAGACAGGCCTATACATGATGGTAGCTAAGCAAGAAGGAGTGATCATTGGGCATATAAACTTAGAGGACAGTAGCAGTATATGGCAGTGGTGTGGTACTAAGCTCAACACTGTAGGAGTAGACTTATACATGATTGTGGCTCAGCAATCGTGAGATATGTACACTGTTACAGTATATGAACAGGGTGGGTGGTGTGGGATTAGTGGGTTGGATGTGGACAAGTGGTGGAGCAGTTATTTACTGTTGCAGTGACAGGAGCATAAAAGGTGGCTGCGCAGGGATGACTTGATTGGTCCAGTTCTCAGCTCAGTTGAGATATTGATGTTGATATGAGAGTTGCTAGAGAGGGGTGTGAGGAGTGCCAGCCCAATGGAGAGCAGTGCTGTAGGAGCTGGTCTGAGGCAGGCGATTCAGCAGGCAGTGTCCTGATGTCACTGGTTTTGTGAGGGAGGCTGGTCTCGGTATGTTTTTCAAAGGACAGAGCTGATGCAGTAGCAGTGTGGCTCTGTCCTTTGAAGTACAGGCAGACTGATCAGTCGGGCAAGCGGACAACCCTCCTGCTCCCACCCACTGCATGCTGTCCTCCCCGCTCCCGTTCCTGCTCCCAGCAACAAATAAAACCCTTCCCTCCTTCCCACTGTGTGCTGTCCACCCTGTACCCTCTGGTATCCATTCCCTGACATCAGGGTGCCCAGTCCCTGTGTTGGCATGTCCTCTCCACCACCACCATTATTGCTGAAATAATTTTTTTTTTTTCATGTTTCTGACACTGGGATGCCCACTCCTGGTATTGGATACACCCCCTGCACCAAACCCGTCTATTTCCTTGCTGACATCGGGGTACCTAATCCCGGTGCTGGCATGTCCCACCCCCAACACCACCATTGAGGCACACACTGGGAGCCAACCCCAGTGTGCCTAATTGATTTTAAATATTTTTCCCCCTAAAATAAGGAAAACCATCCCTGCCGTGTTTTTTTCTGACCTGTAAAAAAGGAAACGGTCCTTCATTGTCTCTTAGTCCCCCTCCCCCATCCCGACCCACCTTCTGTGCACCCACCTCCCCGCATCCCTTTCCTTACCCCATACTTACCTCCAGAGGTCAGCGCTGTCATCTTCTCCAGACCGGGGCACACGTCTGCACTCTTCAAAGCCGACCGGCAAACTTGAAGAATCAAACGTAAGCTGTATAATGGGAGTCAATGGGGGACTTTCAACTTAGGTTGCTATCTCAACCAGTTTTAGGAATTTTGGCACCAAATTTTCAACATGGGGTTCTTGTGACCCCACCTCATGAACACTGGCACTGTCATTTTGTTTCTAAGTCCTGAAAGGTGATTTTGTGGTCATTGTGCAGAATTGCCTTTTGGGACTGATTAATGAAATGACAGTGCCACTGTTCATAAGGTGGGGTCCCAAAAAGTCCATGTTGCAAATTTGGTGAAACAATTACAAACAAGCATTTGTCAATGCTGAATGTTGATTGCATTGGTGTGTTGAGCTCGCTCACTGGCCCTCTGTCACTCACTCAGTCTGTGTCTCCCCGTGCTGCAGGCTGCTGTTTTGTACTGGGCTCCTGCCTGCATTTGCACCTTGTTCTGCCCACTAAGAAATCCACAGCTGTCCTGACAGAGCTCCGTTGAGGTGGCTCACTCCCCCTCTCTCACTCGCTCATTCCGGTTCTCCTGGCACTGAAGGCTGCCCTTTTATACTGGGCTCCTGCCTCTGTTGGTGGCTTTTCTGCCCATAAAGAAATCTGCAGCAGTCCTGACACAGGTCTGTTGAGCCTGCTGACTCCCCCTCTCTCACTCGCTCATTCCGTTTCTGCCGGCGCTGCAGGCTGACCTTTTCTGTTGGACTCCTGCCTGCGTTGCCGCCTTCGTCTGCCCACAAAGAAATTTGCAGCACTTACAATAGAGCTTCGATGAGCTCGCTTACTCCCCCTCTCTCACTGGCTCATTCTGGTTTTCCCGCCACTGCAGGCTGCCCTTTTGTACTGGGCCCCTGCATGCATTGCTGTCTTTTTCCGCCCACAAACAAATCTGCAGCAGTCCCAAAAGAGCTTCGTTGAGCTCACCCACTCTCCCTCCCTCCCTCACTCGCTCTGTGTCTCCTGCCGCTGCAGGCTGCCCTTTTGTACTGGGCTCCTGCCTGCATTGGCAGCTTGGTCTGGACAGAAAGAAATCTGAAGCAGTCCCGACACAGCTCCATTTAGCTTGCTTACTCCCCCTCTCTCACTCACTCATTCCGTTTCTGCCAGTGCTACAAGCTGGCCTTTTGTACTGGGCTCCTGCCTGCTTGGCCGCATTTTCTGCCCACAAAGAAATCCGCAGCAGTCACAATACAGCTCTGTTGAGCTCGCTCACTACCGCTCTATCACTCACTCATTCTGTTCCTCTTGGTGCTGCAGGCTGCACTTGTGTACGGGGCTCCTGGCTGCGTTGGCAGCTTTGTCTGTCCACAAAGAAATCCACAGCTGTCCTGACAGATCTCCATTGAGGTCGCTCAGTCTCCCTCTGTCACGCACTCATTCTGTTTGTTCTGGTGCTGCAAGCTGCCCTTTTGTACGGGGCTCCTGCCTACATTCCTGCCTTTTTCTGCCCACAAAGAAATCCACAGCAGTCCTGATAGAGCTCCGTTGAGCTCACTCAGTCCCCCTGTCTCACTCACTCGTACTGTTTCTCCCACCGCTGCAGTCTGGCCTTTTCTACTTGGCCCCTGCCTGCTTTGATGCCCTTTTCTGCCCACAAAGAAATCCGCAGCAGTCCTGACAGCGCTCTGGTGAGTTCGCTCACTCACCCTCCTTCACTCGCTCTCTCGTTCTGTTTCTCCCAGTGCTGCAGGCTGCCCTTTTGTACTGGCCTCTTGCGCTGGGGCCTTTTTCTGCCCACAAACAAATCCACAGCAGTCCAGACAGAGCTCAGCTGAGCGCGGTCACTCCCCCCTCTCACTCGTTCGATCTTAATCTGTCCCAAACACTGATTTCCCACAGTGACCGTGCTATTCTCTGGCAGGAGTGCAAAATCATATAGGATGTGAAAAATGACAGCTGTACTGTTCATAAGGAGGTCTGAAAAAATGCCACTGTTGAAAATGTGGTGTGAAAAGTTACACAGGTGTGTGGAAACAGTTGAACGCACGCTTGTAACACAGTCATGTTATGGAGTTTCATCACCAAATTTTCAACATAGGGATTTTAGGACCTCTGCTCATGAACAGTGCCACTGTCATTTTCTTAATCTGTCCTGAACACTGATTTCCCACAGCAACCGCATTATTGTGTGCCACAACTGTGAAACCACATTTCAGTCAGGATGTGAAAAAATGACAGCTGTACTGCTCATAAGGAGGTGTGACAAAATGCCATTGTTGAAAATGTGGCATGACAATATTACGAATCTGCAAAGTTACAAGGGTGTGTGGAAACTGTGCAATGCACACTTGTAACACACTCATTTGATGGGCTATCATCACCAAATTTCCAACATAGGCATTTTAGGACCTCTGCTGATGAACAGTATAACTGTCATTTTATTAATCTGTCCCGGACAGAGATTTCCCACAGGGACCGCTCTATTCTGCGCCAGAACTGCAAAAACACATTTCGGCCAGGATGGGAAAAATGACAGCTGCACTGTTCATAAGTAGGTGTGGGAAAATGGCAATGTTGAAAATCTGGAGTGAAAATACTATAAATTCGCGAAGTTACAAGCGTGCGTGCAAACTGCACAACGCATGCTCGTAACACAGTCATTTTATGGAGTATCATTACCAAATTTTCAACATAGCCATTTCAGGACCTCTACTCATGAACAGTGCCACTGTCATTTTCTTAATCTGTCCCGGACACTGATTTCTGACAGCAATCGCGCTATTCTGCGCCAGAAGTGCAAAAACACATTTCCGCCAGGATGTGAAAATGACAGCTATACCATTCACAAGGAGGTGTGACAAAATGCCAATGTTGAAAATGTGGCATCAAAATGTTGCAAATTCACGAGATTCTGACGTAACGTAGCAACTGCGCAGCATACGCTAAATAGAACAGTCATTTTGGGGATTTTTTCCACCAAATTTGCAACATAGGCTTTTTGAGAACCCACCTCATGAACACTGGCACTGTCATTTCGTTAATCGGCCACCAAAGGTGATTCCGTGCAGTGACCGTGAAATCACCTTTCGGGACCGAGTAACGCCATGACAGTTCAAGCATTAATGAGGAGGGGTCCCAAAAACCCCATGTTGAAAATTTGGTGAAACAATTCCCAAAAATGCCCGAGTTATGCAGTAACATTGAAAACACCCTATTTATTACATTATACAGCTTACCAGCATTTCCTCAGTTCGCAGTCAGCTTTGAAGAGTGCAGACGTGTTCCTGGTCCACCGAAGATCATCGCGCCGAGCTCTGGAGGTAAATATGGGGTGAGGGGGGTGTGGGAGGCAGGGTTCGCAGTGGGTGGGAGCGGGTTGTGGGTGGGGGCAGGCGGCGCCGAGGGCAGTTTCCTTTTTCAGGAAAAAATATAAAAAAGACATTCGGGACTGTTTTTTCTTTACAGGGGCATCTGGCATGCTGGGGTGGTCTCCCAGCATGCCAGCAGAGGCTTTCTTTTGGGGGAACCAGCAGTAGCCAATGGGGGATTTGGCACCCCCGTCGGCACACAAGGGGGGGTATATCATAATGCCAACGGGGACTGGGCACCCTGTTAGCAGGAACAGAAACGGAGGGGTTATAGAATGCCCACGGGGAGTGGGCTCCCCCATTGGCAATAACAGAAAAACGGGGCACCAAAGCCAATGGGGAGTGGGCTCCCCCGTCGGCAAGTAAACACTGGGGGGGTTTATATTGTTTGTGAACACAGCGGCAAGCTGCCGCCATGTTCACAAACAATATCAGGGTTTTTACATCCCACCCTGCAATGATGGGTCACTCCCTCATTGCAGCGGATGGCTGATGCTGCAATGACGAGGCAGCCCCTGATTGCAGGGGCAAAATTGTCAGTAGTTGGTGTGAAAGTTCCAAACTACTGTCACCAGCAGTCTGCAACGGCATTGGGGGAAGCAGGACAAGCCTTTGCAGGCTGTGGGGGCACTGGCCACAACAGTGCCATGCTTCCACAGCCTGCTTCTCAGCAAGCTGTGCCAATATGTTGTTTGCGCTGCACGCAATCAACATAAAAATGACCTTGTTAGGAGCGTGTGTTGCACAGTTTCTACACACACTTGTACCTTCACCAATTTTTTATATTTTGCTTTCCAGATTTTCAACATTGCCATTTTTTCACACCTCCTTATGAACAGTACAGCTGTCATTTTTCACATTCTGCTCAAAATGCGTTGTCACACCTGTGTCACAGAACGGCATGGTCGCTGTGCGAAATGAGCTTTCAGGATGGATTAACAAAATCACAGTGCTACTATTCATGAGGGGAGGTCCAAAAATGCCATGTTGAAAATTTGGTGAAGAAAATTCCAAAAATAACCTCGTTATGGGTGAGTGTTGCGCAGTTTCCATGCACGCTCGTAACTTCACCAATTTTTCATATTTTCACTCCAGATTTTCAACATTACCATTTTTTTCACACCTCCTCACGAACAGTACAGCTGCCATTTTTCACATCCTGCCTAAAATGTGTTTTCGCACCTGTGGCACCAAATGGCACAGTCACTGAGCAAAATCATCTTTTGGGATTGAGTAACAAAATGATAGTACCACTTTTAATGAGGTGGGGTCCCAAAATGCCCATGTTGAAAATGTTGAGCAAAAATACCAGCAAACACCTGAGGCATTAGGGTTTCCAACCGTAACCCCCTTCCCACCCTGTAGAGACTCACAGGCGTCGGGCATGTGCCTTGAAGTCATTGGCCATAATAATGCACACAGCATTCCCACCCCCACAACCAGTGACCCAGGCATGGGATGTGCTTGGAGTCTTTGGCCCTTACGTTCACCCCATTCTCCTATACTGCACCCATCTCAGCTTATTTCATTATGGAATGGGGTGTGCATTAGGGCCGAAGACACCAAGGCACACCACGATGCCTGTCAGTGTCTGCAGAGTGGAGGTAGAATGGTATGAGCATTATGACCAATGACCCAAAGGGACACCTCCAACACCTGTCAGTCTCTGCAGGGTGGGGGATGGGGCATTAGGGTTGGAAACCCTAATGCCTCATTAAGGAAGTAAATCGGGGAGGGATGGTCGATGTCACCTACCTTGATTTCAGCAAAGTCTTCAACAACGTCCAACATATTTTTTTAATTTATTTAGATCTCGGATTACAAATACCTTTGAGCTTAGAGCTCTTTTACAAAGGTTCCATGTCAGCAGCATAATACAACAGGTTAACAGAAAAAAGTGTGGCAAAACAGTATACATAGAGAAAGATCAAAAGGTTTACAGATTAAACATGGTATGGCAAAATAATTGTAAATAAGAAAAGAAAGCAATAGTTGACATTCACAGTGAATTAAAGAATAGAAACGAGTAACACTAAGCAGTTTCATGCACAGGAATACATACAGTAAATTGAAAAATCAGCCAAAACAAGCTATGTTAGTACTGGTAAAATCATAAGGCAAGTTGAAATCAGCCAACAGGCCTTGTCAGGACAGATGGGGGGAAGACATTAGGTAGAGGGGAGGAAAGGTGAAGGGGGTAGGGTAGCGGGGGGAGGGGGTGTCAGAGATTGTGCTAAGGAGATTTAACAGTAATTAAGTGCTAGGGTTTTAGATTGCCAAAGAGTGTTGACATAGACGGCTGATTAAGAAGATGGGTAGTCTGGCCACAAGGCACAAGCTGATAAGCTGGGTTAGAAACTGGCAGATGGACAGGAAGCAGAGGATGGTGCTAATGGAATCCAATCCAGGGAGAGGGAGTGATCAGTGGAGTACCTCAGGAATCAGTCCTGGGACCAGTCCTGTTCAATGTCTTGATTACAGACATTGTGGAAGGGCTAGAAGGAAAGGTCTGTCTTTCTGTTTGCAGATGACACCAACATCTGTAACAGAGTGAATACTCCAGGGGGGGGCAAAAATGAGCAGGGACATGGAGAGGCTTGGAAAATGATCTGAGAAGTGGCAACTGAGGTTCAATACAAAGAAGCAGAAATAATGCACCTGAGAAGAGGGAAACCTGGGGAGAGTTGCAAGATGGGGGGAAGGTGCTGACGATCACCAAGGTTGAAAGAGATCTAGGAGTTATCAGTTCTGATGACCTAAAGGTGTCAAAGCAGAGCACAGATGTTGCAAGGACAGCCAGTGGCATGCTGGGGTGCATAGGCAGATATATCACTAGCAGAAGGCATGAGGTGGTGATGCCATTGTATAATGCATTAGTGAGGCCTCACCTAGAGTGCTGTGAGCAATTCTGGATGCCGCAAATGTGGAAGGACATTGACAGCATGGAGGCAGTCCCCAGAAAGGCAACTAAGATGATAAATGGCTTGCAACACAGAATATATCAGGAGAGATTAAAATGACCTCAATATGTTCTTATTGGAGGAAAGGAGGGAGCAAGGGAACATGACAGACATGTTCAAGTACCTCAAGGCATAAACAAGGTGCAGAGGCGGACATCTTCCAATGCATCAAACATTCAGCAATGACAAATGCTTGTTTTTTTATCCTGAAAAAAAGAAAATCGTCCATCACTGTCCACTGTGTAACCCCCCTTCCCCAAACAGTATACAGACACTGGGGGTGCCCAGTCCCCCAGTGTCCTCATCTGTCCGTCCATTGTTGTCCGCTGTATAATCCCCCTCCTCTAAACAGTATATAGACACTGGGGGTGCTCAATCCCCCAGTGTCCTCATCTGCCCAACCACTGTCTGCTGTGTAACCCCCTCAAACAGTATACAGACACTGGGGGTACCCAATCCCCCAGTGTCCTCATCTGGTCAACAAGCTCCCTGAAAAAAAAAAAACTGTCCCTCATCATTTTTGTTTCCCTGTAAAAACAGAAAACCATCCATCGTTGCTTGTTTCGCTGTTACCCAATCTCCCACCCTCCCACTCAGGACCCACAACCCCCACCTGATACTTACCCACTGGAGGTCAGTCACCATAATCTTCCTTGGACTGCAGGTATGTCTTTGATCTTCAAAGCCCAACCGCAAACTGAGGTAAGCGCTTCAATGTATTTCAATGGGGTTTTTGGTGTCAATGTATTTCAATATGGTTTTCAACTTAGTGGCATAACTTGGCCATTTTTAAATATTTTTGCCCCAAATTTTCAACATACGTTTTCTGGGACACCACTTCACGAACAACTTCACTGAAGCAATTTTCAAATATCCCCTCCCCCTCCCATGACACCACTGCACACGACGAACATTCGGCATTGACAAATGCTTGTGTAGTGTTCTTACAAAGGCTGATAATAGTGACTCTCTCATGAAGCCTGGTATCATTTGATCACAATTCCAATAGGATGCAACTTTTTGTTATTTACTAAAACTTGCATATAGGCCCTATTTATGTGTTGGATGTTATGGTGGGGAAAGGGCAAATAAACTAATTAACAATATACAACTTGGTTATTACTGTGATAAAATGCCTTTTATGGTGGTATGATTTTATAATTTTGTAATGATTCTTGTGGATTTTCATATCTAGTTCCATGTCAGTCTTCTATTTCACTGATCAGGATATATCTGTTCTACATATTATTTTATTAAGGTAATTTAACAAGATACATTAGGAGAAGGACTGGTTAAGTCTTTCAGAAAAATTCTAAACTTCCAAGAAGAATTAGTGCAATAGTACTGGACAGTTATGCAATGTCAGAAATGAGGGATGGGTCCCCTTTGGATCAATGATTTTAAGCCAGTATCCATTCATTTACTGTGGTGGTTCCTGGAAAAGGTATGGAGCATCATATGCTGCAAAATGCAGACTGACATTGAACCAAGAGCTGCACCACACAGTGACAACAGTACTGTTTGTCTTACAGCTGCCTTTCCTATTTTTCGGCAATCCATTTCTAATGATGGATCTGACAGAGGGTTAACCCTGGTTATTGAACTCAGGGTAAGACAAGCACATGGGCCCAGTTTGGTGATCCATTGCCAGACAGAGGTGGGGTGCCCATTGGACAGACCTTCAGCATTCACATAGCGGGCAGCTCTGTGCTGGAATTCCAGTTAGTCATGCTGCAATCTTGCTACAGAGTGTACTCCAGAGTATCTGTAAATGAGTTGCTGCACTCTGATAATAAGCTTGTACTGCCTGGGGGTATTCCTTCCCCAATTATCTGGTGTGGATTACTTGGTACCAGTATTCTCAGAAATGTATTCCTGGTTGTCATATGCGAAAATAAATGAGTGGCATATTGTTTCTTTTAGTAGGGAGTAAATTCCTCTCTTTCCCTATAGCAAGTGATGTAATCCTGATGGATATAACACTAGTCATTTGCAATAAATTAGGGTGAAGCCCTTAAATACGGTCAGGGCAACCTGTCAATATGTAACATAGTTTCCACTGTCAGGATTAAGATAATTTAAGGCTAGGAGAAATCTAACCCATTTACCATTTTACGTTCTATGTTAAATAGGATTCTATCCTGCCATAGAGCTGTGTGGATATTTTGTGGTGATGCTATAAAATGTGAACTTCTGTTTAATACGCACACCATGCATGTCTATCTGTTAGCTGAAACAGTCAACCTAATTTTATAGCATGTACATGTAAACACTACATGAAAACTATAATTTGTCACTCTAAACACTCTATGAAAATGCGTATACCCAGTCATACCTAAATTGCTCTTGGAACTTGTATTGATTGTATGTATCCCCTGTGTATGAAACTGTTACCCTGTCCCTGGAACACACCTGGAAATGGACCTCGGCTCAATGTGTCTTTTCCAGTTACCATAATTTTAAATAAAATAAAATACAGCTAAACTGAGATATGTATGGCTATTGCTGGTTTTCTAAAGTGGAACTGGACTTGACAGTCTCTTATATTATCTTTTATCCTGTCTAACTGGATTCTATTTTATGTAATATCACAGTGGAATAGATGGACCATGGCTAATAGGAAAAGAATCTTCATAATATATACTTTCCTGTTAACCTTGTTCATTTTTTATGCTTGCTTGCATGCATGTGCAAAATGAACATATTGTTATTGTAGTGTAGGGGGCTTTTCAGGTGTACAGTATAAACCAATGGTCTTAGAAATGTAGGAGACTTGCCTCTCAAAAACCAATTCTGAGAAGGCTGATGTTGACAGTGTTTAGCTGGCTGATGGGTATACACTTCTTATAGGTCAAAGGAGAAAGCCCCACAGTCATATTGGTTTTCTGCCTTTTAGCCAGCTAGAAGACATCATTAGGCTTTGAAGCAAACATCAAGCCTCACTGTGTGTGTGTGTGTGTGTGTGTGTGTGTGTGTGTGTGTGTGACAATGATAGTGTTCAGCTGTTTGATGGGCATTAAAGTATTGTAGTTCAAAGGAGAAAGCCCCACCAATCACATTGGTTTTGTACACATAAGTCAGCTAACAGACATCATCAGGCTTTGAAGATAAACATCATTCAAGCCTCATAGTGTGTGTGTCCCCCTAGTTACAGACAGAATTGCTTTGAGTGTGTGAACAACACTCCAGTAATGAACAGGAAACAGGAGCAATAGTTGATATAAATTATATGTTGTTTATGTTCATTTAAAGACCCCCCTGATACCAATTGGATAACTTAAAAAAATATGAGAGTTAGACACAGTTCAGTTTATCATTTAAATATTTTTGCAATCTTTTTTTAATATGGACTTTATTCTCTTGCCCCTCCCCATTGGCCTCCTGCTATTAAACTCCAGACTCTTCACCCCACCTCCAGGACTTACCCCATCTACTTCATACCTCATTGTATGAGTGGGTGCCATGGATGATGGTGGAGGGGTGCCTGAGGATTGCAACATCATCCTGCAGACAAGGGTTATTTTCCACCCATTACTCCCCTTGAGTCAGAGCAGGCAGCATGCAATGGCACACACGTAGACTGTGAAGATGGTACACGCTTTCAATGCCTACCTCAGGCATTCAATTCTAGTGACCACTGCTGTGGCCACCTACCCTCCACTAGGTGGCAGCCAAGCAGCAGTGCACACTGTCCCTCCAACTTGAAGGAGGAGATCTGTCAATGGACCCTAAATCCTCCTTCCCACCGCCAGCCCCCCCCCGAGTGACCTTGGTCCATTACTAAACCCAGGTCACCAGTGTGGCAGGAAGTGAGGTGTCCAGCACCTCAACACTCCATGTTACTGGCCTGGCTACAAGTTTACTTTAGTGCAGATTTCCTTCGACAATATTATTTGTGGCCCTGAGGGGACTGAACCTGAAGCGCATTGCTTTACAGTTCTGTGATGCTACCCTCTGTACCATTCAGCCAGAACTATATTTTGCACATTTTTTTTCCCTTTTCATTCATTACTGAGGGAAATGACATAAAAACAATATTGCTTTCCCTTGGACTTTGTTAGTTTTGGCTGCTTGTCTACACATGACATCATAATGCCCTGTTTATGATGTCATAATTATCTCCACAGCAACAAACTGGAATCTCATAAACAGAATTGTGACTGCCAAAGTAGACAAGCAGACAGAGCAAATGGGACAGTGATAACCATAGGGTAATTAAAGAGAAAGGGGGTAGTTTGCCAGATTATTTGATAAGAGTTTTTTAAGAAATTTAAGCTGTGGGGGAATCTCCTATAACTCAGTAATGTCACATACTAGGAAACTATTATTTAGGGATATAATGAGATATAATTTCCTTAGAGGATCAATATTGGCAAATAAGTGGAATGTACCTTGCATGGTGATTACAAAACAACTGATTAACTTGCATACCAACCAAAATGTGGGATGTGGTGCAGTTGCCCGTTCATGGAACATTAAATGTTAAAGGCAATCAGAAGCACAAGGTCATGTCTGACAGACAGTGCAATCATTCCTCCTGTCTTGATGTAGAAGAAACTATAGATCCTGTGCTCTTTGCATGTCCCTTCATTACAGCTTTACGGACCTTTTGACAACAAATGGGAAATTGCCCATTCCGTTGTCAGTGCAGTATCAAACTCTGGTTTTGGGTTATTTGGATAATTCATGGACCACATGGAATGAGACTACTGTATCTTATTCATTATTTTTGCTTATATTAAATGGTGCATCTGGTAAACTAGATGTAAATATACATTATAAAACAAAGAAGTTTATATTGATGGTTTAACTGGACATAATGAATATGAAAGTAATTTAATCTAATCACAGTATGAATATACTACACTCCACATGCTTTGTTTTTGAAATATTGGAACAACATTCATTGGTTGTAGTTTTATTTAGGATTGAGTCTGTGAGGACAAGAGTCTGTTTCTTTTTGCTTGCTTTTTGCTGGAGATTTATTATGTTGCTTGCACGCATGCGCAAGAAACATAGTGCCATCATCGGAGATTTCGGAGGTGTGTCACTCCTCCTCCAATTCAGTCGGTGTGCTGGCAGGCGTGGCCCCTGTAAGCCAATGCATTTTGGAGCTGTGTATGACACGCTCCAAAATGCAGTGGCATACAGTTGAAAGGGGGAGCTACGCTTCAGTGAGCACCGATAAGATATTGGCTGCTCATGCGCCACCCCCCATACATACACACGTGCGTGCCGCACACACTGTACAGCCAACAGGGTGCCCAATCCCGTTGGCTGAGCTGCATCCCAGTAGTAGGTGCCGCGCTGAGGCCCACCCAGCGTGGCAATAAATTCCATGGCCGATGGGGTGCCCAATCCCCGTCGGCTGGAGCGCCCCCAGCGTCCTTGTGCCACACTGGGAGCCCACCCCAGCATGGCAAATGGTCCCACGATGTCTTTTTTTTTTTTTTACCTGTAAGACAAAAACGGTCCCAGCAGTGCGTCTCTGACCCCCACAACCGCACCTACCCTGCGCACCCCAGCCTCCCCACACCCCCACCATACTTACCTCCGGACTCGGCGCAGACGATCTTCGTGGACTGGGAACACGCTGCACTCTTCAAAGCCGACTGACCTGAGGAAATGCCCGGTAAGCTGTATAACGGCTAGATGGGGGTTTCAACTTTGTTGCATATCTCAGGCATTTTTGGGAATTTTTGCGCCAAATTTTCAACATGTGGTTTTTGGGACCCCTTCTTATGAATGATGTCACTGTCATGGCGTTATTCAGACCCAAAGGGTGATTTTGCGCAGTGACTGCGCAGTGACTGTGAAATCACCCTTCAGGCCTGAATACTGCCATGACAGTGATATCATTCATGAGAAAGGGTCCCAAAAACCCCATGTTGAAAATTTGGTGCCAGAATTCCAAAACATGACTGTTTTACGAGCATGCGTTGCGCAGTTCCTATGCAGACTTGTAAGTTCGCAAAATTTCAATATTTTCACTCCAGATTTTCAACATTGCCATTTTACCACACCTTCTTATGAGTAGTATAGCTGTCATTTTTCACATCTCACCCAAAATGTGTTTCCACCCATGTAGCGCAGAATGGCACAGTCGGTGTGCGAAATCAATGTACAGGACAAATTAAGAAAATCACAGTGACACCATGCATGAGCAGAGGTCTTAAAATGGCTATGTTGAAAATTTGGTGAAAAAATTCCTGAAAATGACTGTTTTACGAGCGTGCGTTGCGCAGTTCCTATGCAGGCTCGTAAGTTCGCAAATTTTCAATATTTTCACTCCAGATTTTCAACATTGCCATTTTACCACACCTCCTTATGAGCAGTACAGCTGTCATTTTTCACATCCTGCCCAAAATGTGTTTCCGCCCACGTAGCACACAATGGCGCAGTCGGTATGCGAAATCAATGTATGGGACACATTAAGAAAATCACCATGACACTGTTCATTAGCAGAGGTCTTAAAATGGCTATGTTGAACATTTGGTGAAAAAATTCCTAAAAAATGACTGTTTTACAAGCGTGCGTTGCGCAGTTCCTACGCATGCTCGTAAGTTCGCAAATTTTCAATATTTGCACTCCAATGACTTCCAAATGCCTAAACAGCACATAGAAGCAAGCAACATTCGGCACTGACAAATGCTTGTTTTTATGTGTGTATCATATGATAATATATTGAAATTAATTACTGATTTTTTGGTTTGACTGGGACTGTGCATTGTTTGTATTGATATTTGCTTTTAATAAAAATTCCCCTACTCATGCAATCTTTTATATTTTTGGTTCACTGTTTAACGCCATTGCTATTATCAATGGACAACCTCTGGGTTCCCTTTGGTAGGCTTTGGTGTGATTCTCTGTTGCCGCAAATGGGGGGGGGGGGACACTGGGGAGGACTTTCAGAGCACTCCCAGGACATTTGAAGACCTCTTTTCAGAAACTGACTTTTCTGCAAGTAACATCCTTGTCCAGGCCACAGTTGTACGAGTTTATCATAACACACTTTTTTCCTGTCCCCATTTTGGAAGCTGCCAGCAGTATACCTATGCTCACAATCAAAACAATTCTTAGACCCAGGATTTTTGTCAAAATGTGGAATTTGGCCTGGTTATAAACACACGTGGCAAGCTATAAGTGAAACCAAATCACAAGCATAAGTGTTACCGATCTATTTTTTTTAGGGATTATTCGTGCAGTTCAGAAGAAGAAAGTAAGAGGCATCTGTTTTTTGACTATTCTTATATTGTGGACATTTGACTTGTAATAAGTAAAACTTGGAAGGGGGCCCCTCTTCTCCTCTATTACTTATGACAATCTGGTGTATTATCAGTTCTCAAACATTTGAAAGGCCTGGGACTACATTATGTTTTATGATTGCCTGTTCAAAATGTTGCCATTGGCAAGCAAGATGCACATTTCTCTTCCAACAAAAGGTGGTGCCATTGGAGATTTCACTGAGCAGTGTTGGAAGAGAAATGCAACACTTATGTGAATTTGAACAACATCAATTGCCAAGGAACCGGTTCATGGCCTTATGGAAAAGTGCTACATGATTATAAGCATAGACAGGTGTCTTCTTGAGTTGTCGTGGGAGGTATTTACTCAGACTTTCTTTTTCTTTTTTTTTCTGTATTTCTATTGCAGTAATTCTTTTTGCCCTGAGTAAAACATCACCGTATTATTGAGTTTGCTTTTTGAGTTCTTTTTTTAGTCAGGCCTCTTTGTGATTATTGCAGGGAAGAATCTTATGTGTCCTTGTTTATTCTGTTGTATATAATTTTTTTGCCTCAGCAAACATTACTCTACTCTTACAAAAAGCGCTTGGGTTCCTTTATTTATTTATTAATTTAAAAGTTTGATAACCATGAAAGGCCAACTGAGCCGAGGCTTGTTTGCAAGTGTAACCCAGAGAAAAGGGAAGAGGTATTAGATATACAGGCAAACACAATCATCAGAAAAGCAATAATGGTAAAAGCAAGTGCAAAACTCAATTGGTAACAATGCAGTGCAGCAGATATACAAGGGTTTCAAATGACTGTCACCTGAGAAGCACAAACTAAAACTTGTAGGTACAAAATCATGTAGATAAGGCTAGGTAAAATTTTGCCCACTCAAGAAAGTGGACTGAGGGCTGGAGTCAAGGGACTCCATAAGTAGAAGCGTTAGGACAGATAGGAGTGAGGAAGCTGTGGTGAGAAAGGGAACGGATCAATCAAGAAGGGGGGACATCTTCAAGAATGGAGAGGAAAGAGCCTAAGTAGGTGTTTTAGAGAGTGGAGAGAGCAGGATAGGCAAAGGGAACAGGGGAGCAGGTTCCATAGGGCAGGGAGCTAGTAGGAGAAAGCAGCTTGGTTGGTACGAGAGTGGAGGTGAGGTATAGAGAAGGTGTGGGGGTCCCTTGAACATAGAGAGTAGGAGGAGGGTGAGAAGGGTAGAGAAAAGTAGATAGGTAGGAGGGAAGAGAGCCAAACCAGTATTTGGCAATGAAGGTGGTGCATTGGTACTGGCAACGAAGAGGGGGGAGGGAAAGGGATGAGTAGAGGGAACAGTGGTGAGAGCAGAGAGGAAAATCAGAGGCAAAGCGATAGAAAAATTTCAGAGATTATCCAGTCTGGCAAGAGGTAAGGGAGGGGCAGAGCTATGTACAGTACCACATCAGCTTAACCAAAGATTGTGAGGATCATTTTGGTTATCAGTTCACAGCAGATGTGAGTGGGGAGGCAGCCCTTGTTACGATAAAGGACGCCAGGCTTGGGGTGGAGTTTGAAGTATATAGCATCAATGTGGTCAGAGAAATCTGCTTTAATATCTAACCAAACACCGTGGTATTTGAAAGTGGGGATGGCCTCCAGTTGAGTGCCATCCAGGGTGGAGAAGGCTGGTGAAGGCAAGAGCCTTGCTAGATTCTGGGAAGTGCCAAAGGTCATCAAGACAGTCTTTTTTATATTAACTTTAACCTGGTTGACCTGGATCTAGCATAGCAGGTTCAGGAAGTCACTTTGGAGTGAGGCTTCAACCGCTGATGGAAAAGGGCCTGAAGAGTAAATTACCCTGTCATTGGCATACTAGTGTATATTTGATAAGACACAGGTGGAAGGGAGATTGTTTAGAAATGCAGTATGTAAAACAGTATGGTGCCCAGGATGGAGTCCTGGGGGATGCCAGCTAAGATGGGGGGGGGGGACAACTTACCACCCACCTGGACTGACTGTTGCCAGCCCATGAGGTATGAGCTGAACCACACAACTGCTGAGGCAGAGAGGCCAGCTGAGGACAATTTATTCAGGAGGAGGAGGTGGAAGACTGAGTCAAATGCCTTTGCAAGGTCAATAAATATGGCAGCAGTGATATGTCCCTGATCCATTCTAGTAAGAATAGAGTCAGTGACACGCAGTAGGGAGGAGATGGTGAAGTGGTTCTTTCTAAAGCCAGACTGGAAGAGACAGCAGAAAGATGAAAAGTCTAGAAAGTTTGCAAGATTGGAGTACACTAAGGACTTTTGTAGTTTAGCAAGGGAAGGAAAGGAAGGCACGGCAACGTTTATTTCTATGGTGCCCAATTTCTGGGGCTCTGGGTGCCTCACTTAAGAAGAACAGGTAAAACAACATAATACATACACTCTATAAAACATATACAGAATTTAAACTAAAATAAATAATTCTTAGATTAATTAAGACAGCCTCAAGTAACCAGTGCGGGTCAGTCCCCCTTACAGGGAAAGCCAGACAAAACAAGTATGCCTTTAGCCCATTTTTGAATGCCTCAACTCTGGGGGCCTCCCTGACAACAGCTGGAAGTGTGTTCCACATGGTCAGCCCAGAGACACTAAATGCACGGTGGCCAGAGGTTTTTAGCCTGACCCTGGGAACATCAAGGAGGCCCCTAGTCAAAGAGCGGAGGGAGTGAACTGAGGAGGCAAGTGAAAGATCAGCCAGATAGCCAGGGCCCAGCCCATATAGGGCCTTATAGGTGAGCAAGCCCAACTTGAAGATGATCCTCCTCCTGACCAGCAGCCAATGCAGAGCCCACAGGACTGGGGTCACATGACTGGACCTAGACAGGCCCCTCAGCAACCGAACTGCTGGGGTCTGCACCAGCTGCAGCCATAGCAGGGTCCCTCCATTGACTCCAAAGTATAAAGCATCACAGTATTCGAGCCTCAAAGTAACAAAGGCATGCACTAGTGATAGCAGGTCCTCTGGCAGAACTAGGGGCTTAATTTTGGTGATATTCCTTAAGTGGTAAAAAACACCTTTGACCACAGATGACACCTGAGCTTCAAGTATCAATCAGTTATCAAGGATAACACCAAGATCCTGCACCCTAGGGGAAGCCATCAATGGAGTGGATCCCAGAAACAGTCCTGTGCCCACTCCGGTGGCAGTCCCATCATGCCCGCAGCCTGGATCAATCAACAGTACCTTCATCTCATCTGGTTCAGTTGCAACCAGCTGGAGGACATCCAGTCGTTGATCTCTGCCAGGCAGTTCTTAATCACTTCTATGGTGTTGTGTGTTCTGGGGGGCGAAAGACAAATACAGTTGGGTATCATCTGCATAGCAGTGGAAACCCACATTGTAATGCCAAATGAGCTCTCTCAGGGGCAGCATGTATACCACGAATAACACTGGTGACAAGATCGAGCCCTGAGGTACTCCTCACAACAGGGGCCTCGGGGAGGAGAAGAAATTCACTATCACCACCCATTACACCCTGCCAGCGAGATAGGACTCAAACCAGTTGACATTGCCAGCAAGTCCACAATACTCCTGAAGGTGATCAAGAAGCAAAATGTGATCCACGGTATCAAAAGCTGATGAGAGATCGAGGAGAACAAGAATTGACTTGTCCCCTCTATCTCTAGCCCCGAGGAGGTCATTATGTGCCCTAAGTAACGTCGTTTCAGTGCTATGTCTAGCCCTGAAACCTGAATGGAATTCTTCATAGATGTCAAAGGACACGAGGCCTTCTTCAAGCTGTTGCTCACTATTTTCTCAACAACATTGCCCAGAAATGGCAGGTTGGAGATTGGTTAATGTTTTGCCAAGATGTCCAGGTTGAGAGATGGCTTCTTCAGGAAAGGTATCACCAGAGCCACTTTCAAGGCATCCAGAAAGACTCCCTCCGACATTGAGCACCGGACTATCCCAGTGAACACTGGGCCGATGGTCTCGACACATCTCATTAAGAAATGAGTCGGGGGACGGGTCCAGTTCACAATAAGTGTGCTTGAGCTTTGAGATCACCTCAGTGACCTCGGCCACCTCCACTGGTTTAAACTCCTCCCAGACAGATGGAGCGCTTATGCTCATCCCAGGCTGATTACTGCGAGGCAAAATTTTCCTCACCAACGGGGTCCCCAACCGGATGGGGGACACCCTGTCAGAGAAAAACAGAGAAAACTCCTCACACAAAGTGATCAAAAAAGCTTTTTAGGTCTGTAGACAGACAGGATGCAAAAGTCTGTCCACAGTCCGAAATATCTGAAATGGTCTGTTTTTCCCTGCAGCAATCTCACTGGACAGGAGTTCTGCCTTCTTATGGTTGATTGCCCCTTGGTACTCATGAAAATGGGCACACAAGGCCAGTTTATCCTCCTCTGACTGGGTCCTCTGCCAGCAATGCTCCAACTTCTGACCCCTCATCTTGAATGCATTGAGCTCTGCATCAAACCACAGGGATCTCAAATGAAAAGATCTGGGTCATATACGGACTGATGTGAGTGAAATCAGCCTGTAGCAACCTGGGAGGAGGGGGGTCACCCCTCTTGTGAAGAGCTAGTACTTTGGCAACTTTCCAGGTGTGAAGTATAGCACAGAGGGAGGATAGGTTCAGGAAGTGAGTGAGAGGATGGACAATGGCAGGAGCAGATATATAAAGAAGTTTGGGGTCCAAGCCACCAGGGCTATGTTTGGTGGGGTTGAGAGACATGAGGGCATGGAAGACTTCCTAGTGGGAGATGGAGGGCAGCTTAAGTCATCAGATGTGATGGCTGGGGGAAGGAGGGAAGGGGGAACCATGGAGGATGGGCAGAGTAGTGCACAGGTGATGAAGAAAGGTTAAAGAGGGTAGTGACAGTGAGGTGGTTGGAGACCACTGAGCCATCTGCTGGGGGAAGCAGACTGGGCCATTGGGTTGAACAGGGATTGGATCACTCTCCAGAATTTGGATGGGGAATTTTGGTGGGACTGAGGGTTGGACTTGAAGTAGTGGTCCTTGCCTGCATGAATAGTACAGGCATTCCATAGGGACCGGTAAAGTTGGTGGTCAGACATGGAGTGGGAGGTCTTGAAATGAGGCCATGCAAGGTCCCAAGATTTGAGCATCTCTATAAAAAAGCATGATTCAAGAGTGATGGGAGCATTTCATAGAGGTTTTCATGGCGGGCGGCGAGCATTGCAGGTGTTGGATAAGATGGCGGTAAAAAAATTAAAAGGGCCGTGTCAATATCATTTGCAGAGTAAACAGGAGACCGACCTGAAGAGGCCAGGTCCAAAAGAAGGACATTAGTGTCAAGTGACCTGAGTGAGCTGTACCAAATGTAGTTTGGGGGTGGACTTGGGGATTGCACTTTCCTAACACAGTAGATAAAGCAGTGGTTACTGAGAGCATCAGAAACAACCCCAGCAGCCAGGATACAATGGGGATAGGAGAATAACACCCAATCCAGGAGGGAGTGATTGGAGGAGTGAGGGTTAAATCTGGGGAGTTCAATGCTTAACTGTGTGAGAGATTCAAGGACTCAATAGAGCAGAGTAGGGGTTTGAGGCTGGGGAGAGCCAGTTGACATTGAAGTCACCTAAGAGGATGAGCTTGCCAGAGGCAGAGAGGGAGATGAAAGAAGAGAGGGAGTTGAGGACGAAGGAGTGAGAGATCTTTAGCGAAGCACAGAGGACTCCGATGAAGATGGGAAGGGTGAAAGGGAGGAGAGTTCTACTAGCAGGAATTTGTGAGAGGTGTAGAGGACTTCCTTGAAGGAGATGGAAAAGGAGAGGGTTTGGTGGATGTATAAAGCAACACCACCACCATGTTTTCCTCTGTCTTGGCAAAAGAGATGAAAGTCTGGGAGGTCTAGGTGAGAGTCAGGAACTCTAGAGGAGATCCAGGATTCAAAAATGCATCGGATGGCAGGAGAGTGCAGAGAGATGCATGCTTTGAGTGAGACAAGCTTAGGAAGGAACCTTTTTGCATTGAGGTGATAGATACTGAGGCCTTTGGGTACTGATGGGAGGGGGGTTGTCCAGGGTTTGGTCCAATGTCACCAGTCAGAAAGAGGAGGATGAGTAGGGGGAAGAGAAAGGAGAGAACTTTCCACCTCTTGCGAGGAGGGAGAGCAGAGGGTGTGTGGAAATTCAAGGTTTAATGAGGGAGTGTACAGGAGACCAGGGTGGATGTACAGGATAGGCAGGAGGTGTGGTAATGAGGGAGGAGAAGAGAAGGAGGGAAGGGGGGTAAGAGGTATGATATGGGAGGAGAGACAAGAGGAGGGAATGGAGAAGGGGGAGAGGACACCTTCCAGCTGAACTGCACCAGAGATGGGCAGAATGGATCTTTGTGTAGCACCTATGTCCATTTTTGTAACATGGATATACATAGGTGTATCTACGGGTTTGTGGAAGGATGAGGTTACCTGGCACAAGAGACCTAGGTTTGGCTACTCTGCACAGGGGCACCCAAGTAACTCCAACTACAGGAAGCAATAACTGTAATGTACAGAACCAGAATTGGGATTTTTCAGTGTGGCTTTATTTATTAACTCACTGAACATAAACAAAGCACTGCATGGTCCCCCAAAGGGCTACGTAACTGTAATGCAGATTAGAGGCTAAACACAGCGGTCCATTTGAGGAATGAACAATACAACAGTTGTCTGGCTTTGGACCCACCAGGCACTCAGCCCGGACTTTGCATGTGCATTGGATACATAGCCCGACTGGCCCGGCTCCCCTGCCGGCCACTCAACTGATGGTCCACTTGGCGAATGAACCCAAACTCTACTTGGAAAGACATCCCATCAAACAAGGAGGTTCCCAAACTGTGGCTCCCACACCACTTGAAGTCTACGACTCCTAGAGAGATTTTGTTTTCAGACTCCAATTCAAACTCCCATCCAACAAGGAGACTCCCATCCAACAAGGAGTACTTCTCATCCTGTGGCTCCCCACACCACTCTAGAGTCTCGCGACCCCTAGAGAGATTTTCAAGTTACGACCCACGCCTGGGTACCCACCCATCACTGGCCAAGCCGCATGAGGCAAGTAGCAAAAACACAGAAGAAATCAGAGGTGGGCCTGGTTATCAAAGATGGGGGTTTTCCACCTTCAGCCCCACAGCCCATACCGCCATTTCTCTGGACACACAAGAACTTTAGACTTTAAATGTAGATTGACGGTGGATGACCTGAAGCACCCCTCTACAGAGAACTTTAAATCCATTAACACTTTAAACAGATGACTGCTCTATTTGTTTGTCCTAGTTGACATAGTCCTCCCAAATAGCAGTCCCCAATACTTGAACCAACTGAAGAAAAGAAGTTGTTTGCCCTTCCAATGGTGCCAAACACTCACCCATTCGTTGCAGGTGCCCCACAGGCGAAAAACTGTAACCTTTGCTGTTATACATGAACAGACTGAACTTAAATTAAAACAGGCAGCTTTCTTCCCAGGGTGGGAGAAGGGGATTGCCCCTGGAACCCACAAAGAACTTTTCCTCACCTCCCCCCAGAGGGAGGCGGGTAAACAGACAACTACTGGTGTCCTTCTTGTTTGCTTAAGGACAAACTGAAGACTGACTTTGAATTCCCAAGGTTCTAAACTTACTCTGAGCTGAAGATTTCAAATGTGGCTCATGCAGCTGCGACAGTTCTATTATGATGTCATCCCTCTAGTCTCAGCTGTGACTGAGGACAGAGTGAGACAGTGTGAAACCCATTTAACTGGAGTTTCACAAGCTGCCTTCCCTGCCTACCACTAGGTCTTACTGGGATTCTAATAACCCCGTGTAACAAAGGGGTTACATTTGTCTAATGTCTCACTGAAGTATAGCACACCCTGACAATAGAGCGTCAACCTAGTAATGCACTCCAGTACCAGCATTTATAGTACAAGTGCAATCCCAGTATGGAACGAGAACCCATGACCGTCTGGCCCAGAGGCAGATGTTCTCTGAATGAGCCAGGCTAACACTTTACACCACAATAAGATTTGTCCCCATGTCTGCTGACCACACACAAACTTACCTGTGGGAGTCCAAAACTGGCCAATAACATCTAGACCAAAATCATCAGTTACCAGTTAGCCACTTAAATGTGATAAGTAGTCCATCTGATGTCAGTCAGTGCCAAAGGAATCTCAGACCACTGCAAGCACCGGACAGGAAGGTATTGACAGTGTTGACAGATGCTCAAATGCTTGATGGTTTAAGAACATTTGAATTTAGGAAAGAAAGAAGGCCATTAGCCCATTGTGTTTGTTCCCCCACAATCATTTAATTTGCTATGTAATGTATATAGAGAATAATGTATAGGTAGGTGTCTGTAATTTTTTACATGCACACAGTGTGTGATACCTCATAAATGGTATATCAAAACATCACACATTAAGAGTATGTGTAAACATTTTTTTTATAATTGCTGACTTTAAAGACTTCAGTTTTCCCGAGCTTTCTCCCTCATGGTGCTGTCCTGCCACTGAGCACAAAGTTCTTCTTGTTTCCCAGCCCCACTGGCTATAATGGGGCTGGGAAAAAAATGTTCTTACCTCAGTAACACACAAGTACCACTCACACTCAGACACAAGCAGTTGGTGCACACAGAAAAAAGCAGTGAGAGAAAAGTACAGGCAGATGCACTCTAGGAAAAATAAGTAAAAAAAAAACATGAAAATGTTTAAATGTTGCAGCAAATATGTATTATTACAAAAAGGCTCACTAGTTATAGCCTATGAACCAGAGCAGAAAATACCAAGGTGCTTTGCGTCCATAGCTGACCCTTCATCAGCTGGTCTTCTTGCCTCGGGTGATGCTCCTCGAAGTTTGGCCCTGGTTCTGCAGCCTGCCTTGGAATACAGGGCACAATAGTGCAGTGGGTAGCTTTTTGGTGCATTTCTGGATTTAACAGTTTCAGTGGTTGCCAGTGGTTTTGGCAGTCGGCAGTTTTATACAGAGCACACTCACACTACAGTACTTTGACAGCTCTCAGCTGCCTTACACTTGCTGATATAACCAGCCATTTATAAAGGTGTATTACACCATGGGTATCCCTGTGTAAGGAAGCCTAGTAAGAAATTATATATAGAATAATACATGGGGGGAGTGCATAACGAGAATTTATTGCACACCTGAGGTGTGGGATGCTACAGAGACTCCGATGGCAAAGCCCAAGGGGTTTATCAAAGCATCCCACACTAAGGGTGTACAATAAATTCAAGTTTTGCACTCCCCCCTCCCCCATGTATTGTTTTATGTAATTTCTGGGGGACTGCTGGTTCTTAAAAACAGTAGCAGCGAACGTCAGAGCCAAAAGGTTGGCCTTCAGGAAATATAAAGGGAACGCAGTGGGACGATGATAGGGAGGCATATCAAACTTCCCTAAGAGAAGCAGGGAAGGCAGTAAGGCAGGTGAAGGCCCAAACCGAGGAAACAGTAGCACGAACAGTAAAAGAAGGGGGACAAGACTTTCTATAAAAGTGTTTAATTGGTAATTATCTGTCGTTCACAATTGTTCTTTGCTGTTTAACTGTTTCATGTCTCTGTTTATTTCCACAATGTAATCTAAATGTGCAACTCACTGTAACCCTATTGTTTGTACCTAATTTGTAGTGGAACCTTTGTAAATGAGCCTTGGCTCAAAGGTATTAATTCCTAGAATACAATAAATAAAAAATAAATACATTAGTGAAAGGAGAAAGTCCAGAGGGGGTATTGCTAAGATCAAAGGGGATAAAGGGGAGTGTGAGGAGGAGAACCAAGGAAAAGCATCTATCTTAAATACATACTTCTGCTCAGTATTTACTGAGGAGAAGGTAGGGCAAAGCCACAGCTCAGCACCATGGACATAGGGGGAGGGAGGCGTGCACAAGTCCCTTCACAAAAGAAAGAGACCTACAAGAGCTCGCTAAGCTCAGGGTGGACAAGGAAATGGAACCTGATAGCATACATCCCAGGGTACTAAAGGAGCTAAGGGTGGAACTAGCAGAGCCATTAGCAGAACTGTTTAGTGAGTCTCTGAGCACAGGAGAAGTCCCAGAAGACTGGAGAAGGGCTCATGTGATCCTGCTCCACAAGAGTGGCAGCAGGGAGGAGGCAGGGAACTACAGACCAGTCAGTCTTATCTCAGTAGTGGGCAAGATTATGAAGGCATTCTTTAAGGAAAGGATAGTGCAACAGCTGGAATCCATAGGAGCACAGGATCCAAGACAGTATGGGTTTATAGCAGGACGGTCCTGTCAAACTAATCTCATAGATTTCTTTGACTGGGTAACTAGAGTGGTGGACTAGGGGTACAGTTGATGTCACCACCTTGACTTCAATGGCTTTCAATACTGTTTCACACAAGATTGACTAATAAGCTGGAGGCTCAGGGTGGGCCAGAAGTTGATCAACTGTGGCATACTGGTTACGGGCAGAAAACAGAGAGTGGTGGTAAATGGTATACAGTCAGAAGAGATGCAAGTCACAAGTGGGGTACCTCAGGGATCAGTCCTTGGGCCAGTCCTCTTCAATATCTTCATCACTGACATTGCAGATGGACTAGAGGGTAAGGTTTGCCTGTTTGCAGATGAAACCAAGATTTGAAACAGAGTAGATGATCCAGATGGGGTGGGCAGAATGAGCAGAGATCTGGAAAAACTGGCAAAATGGTCTGAAGAGTGGCAACTGGGGTTTAACACAAAGAAGTGCAAGATCATACACATAGGGAAGAGAAACCCTGAAGCTACCTATAGGTTGGGAGGGAAGTTGCTGGCAATCACAAGGGAAGAAAGAACTTGGGTATCATCATCACAGATTACCTGAAATCATCCAAGCAGACCACTAAGGCAGTAGGTAAGGCTAGAGGGATGTTGGGGTGTATTAGTAGGGGTATCACAAGTCATAAGAGGGGGATAATAATCCCTCTTTACAAGACACTGGTTAGGCCCCATCTAGAGTACTGCGTGCAGTACTGGAGGCCTCACCTGCACAAGGACATTAACACTGCAGTGTCAGTGGCTCAGTAGGTAGCACACTTGCCTCTGAGGCTGGGAGATCAGAGAGCTTTGGGTTCAGTTCCCACATCTGGCACTTGGGTTAATATCCCAGTACTGACACTGTAGTGCAGTATGAGAGGGGTGCTGCATTTCTGAGGTGCCATCTTTCGGATGAGACGTTAAACCGAGGTCCCATCTGCCTGGATTGGTGGTAGTTCAGGTGGATGTTAAAGATCCCATGGCACTTATTGAAAAGAGTAGAGGAAGTTTTTATTAAGAAATCATACAAGTCAAACAAGAAAACATACACCAGGAAAGTACCAAAAAAAAGCCAAAACAATAATGTCCAGCAACAATATTCAAGTAACAGGGACATTTGTGTCAGTGATCCATGGTAAATTCCTCCAAAGTTGCAGCAAACGAGGTCGATCGAAAACTTTCATTTCAGAATAATAAAGCTTCTGCAATTCAAACAAAATCTTGCCATACAGTTTGGCATGAGAGATCTGAAGCTGTTGTAAAGTAATTAGGCATCTTGAATTCTAAGCATCCCACTTAATGATAACAAAAATAATATTCAAAGTACTACTGTCCCATTTCAACCAGGAAAGAGGGTAGTCCCCATACAGAAGCCTGGAATAAGTAACCTGATGGAAAATGGGCATATTAGTCATAGTAAACAAAAAATTCCAAAAAGCTAAAATATAAGAACAAGAAAAATACAAATGATCAATGGTCTCAGGTTGTAGGATGCATAAAAGTCTGGAACAATTCCACTCCAAAACCTGCTTATGTTTCTGGTTGGCCTTAACATTCAAACATTCATGACATGTCAGCCAGTGGAAACCCTTCATTTTGTCTGGTAGTCTCTTATCCAAAAGAGAATGGAGTAGGGCCACATGAAAGTGAGGCGGACATTTAGGAAAAGGGTCAACTTCCTGAAAATGTGTCATAAGAATTAGGGAATAAAGTTGTTTTTTAGAGTGGAACTGTATGGAAGCAGGGGTCACACCCCACTGCCTGAGTGTGACAAAAACATCCCGAAGATAAGTCAGTGGCAGGTCAAGCTGCCTGAGCTGCCGGAGCTGACCACTCACCCAAGCCTCATACCACTGGGATATAGAATGCAAAAAACTCGCACACCAAAATCCAGCAGAGGCCTGAAGCAGTGGTCAAAAATTAGCATAAAGAAATTGACTGAAAAGAAAAAGAATAGGGTTAACCATATTTTGACCCCCTTTGGTCAAGGGCAAATAAAGCACATTACGATGGATAGGGTTAGGCCTACTGCCCCAAAAAGCCTGAAAAAAGGCTATAGACAGAGGCCTCTCTAGATTTGGGTACAGGATAAAGAGCACTAAGAAAAATAAAAATCAGTAAAAGAAAAGTCCTAATCAGATAGACCTTCTTCCCGAAGGACATTTTCTGTTTGGACCAGGAATGCAACATAGCCTTCCCTAGCTGAAACTTGGCATCCCAATTGACAATATAAATCTGTGGACTGCCAAAGGAGATCCCCAAAATTCTCAAGTCTGTAACAGCAATCAGGATACCAGCCACAGTAGACAGAGAGGGGCCAGAGACCCCAAAAAGTCTGCTTTTACTTTTAAGGACATTAAGTTGCATCCCCGATAAAATGCCAAAATCATGATAGTGAAAGATAGCTGCTTCCGCTGAAACAACATCTTTCGTCAAAATGATAAGATCATCCGCATGAGCAAGAGCAGAATATGGGACCAGTTGACCAGGTAAGTGGAGCGGGAGAACATCCGGGGCTGAGTGAAGAAGACGCAAAAGTGGGTCAATGGAGAAAACATATAACAAAAAGCTGAGAGGACAACCTTGTCGAACACCCTTGCCAATGGGGACATAAGGTCCTAGATAACCATTAACACAAGGTTTGACCGTAGCAGTTTTATACAATAACTGTAACCAAACTATAAAGGAATGAGGGATACCATATTGGGATAAAATATACCACAAAAAGGAGTGACTGACATTGTCAATAGCTTGTTTCTGGTCCAGAGAAAGCAGCACTCCCTCTAGGGGGGAAAGAGCATTACAGGTAAATATCTCACGTAAGAAAATCAGCGGGTCAGTAATAGACCTCCCGGGGACAGTACAAGATTGAGCATGGGAAATGAGATATGGAGCTACAGTTAACAGTCTATTATTCAAAACCTTTGCTAATAACTTAAAGTCAGTATTTAGGAGACTGCTAGGTCTCCAATTGGAGATATCAGATTTTTCCCTTCTTAAATAAAAAAATCAGCACACCAGTAGCCATGCCCAAAGGGAGCTCGTAGTGCTGCAAGAGGAAATTAAAAAGCATGGTCAGTGCCTCAGAAATTTCCTGACCCAATAATGCAAACAATTCAGAAGGAAGACCATCCAGACCGGGGGATTTCTTTGGGGTTAAAGACCTAATAGTGGCTGAAAGCTCGGAAACAGTTAAAGGAGCAGACAGAGCCCGAAGCAAGTCAGGTGGAGCCTTAGGAAGAGGAAGATCCTGAAAAAAATTCAGGGTCAGCATGGGCAGGGTGACCAAATAAAGAAATAGCATAGCCTGTGACTATATGTAAAAGATCAGAGGGAGGAGGTTTGGAGGACTCCCGTGGGGTCTCAGAGCACCGACATCAACCAGTGGCTAAGATGCTTTTGATTATGAAGCAAAGGGCAAACCTCAGGAAGAGCACCAGTTGTAAAAAATTGCTGCTTGAGGCGTAAACCATCACATTGAGTGGAATGGTAGGATAACATCCTAGATTTAATATGGGAAATTTGGTCTGAAAAGACATGTTTAGTGGAATAAGAAAGGGAAAGGAGATGCTGCAAATGTTTACGATCATTCAGATATTCCACATAAGCGGACGATCGAACGCTTTTACTATGCCTGATAAGTAAAGTCCGGAGTTTTGATTTGGTCTCCATCCACCATAAGAGACGAGACTCACAGAGGTCATAGGTTGTCTTTCTACAATGCCAAAAATAAATAATATGCTGGAGAAAAGTGGCTTGTGACAGCAGGGAAGAATTAAACTTCCAATAACCAGGGCCAGAGGGGGCCGTCAGACTGCCTAAAAGCAGGGATAAAGAACAATGGTCAGAATATTCCACAGGCTGAACAATAGTATGAACAACTTGTAATGATGCAGAAATAAACATATAATCAACGCAGGTCAACAAAATCCCTTTGGAAAAAGTGCGTTCATGTTTTCCAGAGTGCGTCAGAAAAGCATCCTTCAACCCAGCCAGGTGTGTAATAGAGCACAGAGCAGACATATCTCCATAAATCTTGTCAGTCGTTGTGAAGGAACCCGTATCATGCTTACTGGTCCCACAATTAAAATCACCCCTCCAAATGAAATTATGGGCCACGTGGAGATATGGGTTAATGCGGTGAAACATATTAGTATGCTTAGCTTTAGACTGACGGGTGTAAATAGAAATAATACAGAAGGAGACTTGATGGATATGAAAATCCAAATAAAAGGGTGTCACCAGAAATCAGGTCTAAGAGTTTCAGGACTATTGGCTGAAGGTGATGGAATAAAATACCCACACCAGAGCAACTCTCAGTACCAAGAGAACAATAAGAGACACCAGAGGTCCATTCCCTTGTAGTTCTGGCTACTTAGGGAAGGGAATGGAGTTTCGTGTCTTGTAGAAGAAAAATTCTCAGGGGGTGAGAACCAAGGAAATGAAAAACAGCCCCCCTCTTTCTGACCTGCTGAATGCTATTAACATTAGAGGAGAGAAAGAGCAGAGGAGAAAGCAAAGACATATAAAAGGTCATTAAAGGGTTCAACTCTTTTTTTTCTTCTTAACTCTACCCCTCTTAGGTGGAGGTTTAGAACCAGAAGTTTGAGCAGCCATGGGCACAATGTCATCCGCCAGATCTTGTGAATGGGAATCTGCAGATGAAGTAGCAGACTCAGCCTCTGAGACTACGTCTTCATTTAATACTTGGTACTGATTAGAAAGAGAAGCAGGCACAGTCTTGGAAACCTTCAGCAAAGGCTGAGACCCAGAGTGGCACTTCCTAGTGGTCATCTTCCCCCCCGGAGGGTCCGAGACAGGGGGAGGAGGGGGCATAATGTCCAAGGAAGTGTCAAGCAATAGCTCTGAAGGGGGAGGCTCCACCAGGAGTGGTTCAATATCAGATTCAGCAGGAAAGGGAGGCGGAGGGGAAAGAGGGACAGGGGATGGGGGGGAGAACAGAGTCTTGAGTGGAACTGGAAGTAGAGGGAACACCCTCTGATACTGGGAGACCTTTGGGACCAGACTGAGAGGTCAGGGGACACTGAGGCAGTGGGACAAGAGGTGGCTCCAAGACATGTCTTTTGGTGAACTCCCTCTGAGCGGTAGTAATTAATAGCTGCTGTTCCTCTGGATCAGCCGAAGCTGGTTTTCAATGGGCTTCTTCAGGGCAGGAAGCATAAATCAGGGGTCAAATGCAAGGGAGAAGAGACAGAGTCTGAAGGCTGGGCCAAAGGAGAACCAGCAGGAACTGACAGTACCAGGAACAGCGGTGCGTCAGTGGCTGAAACAACAGATGTACTTACTAATGGTGGTTTGGCAGTCGGGGCCAGAGACACCCCAGGAATCTGAATTGGAGCAGAACCAGAAACCCAGTGAGGGGAATCAGGAGAATGGACCCAGCCCACTGCCGTAAGGGATTTCTCCACCGACCATGGTTCTCCCTCTGGTAAAGGTGAGTCAGCCCAATGAAACTTGCTAGGAGCACCCTTCCTAGTAACTCAGTCCTGTAGCTGAGAAGCAGTAGAAGCAGAGAAAGAAAACACTATAGCAGAGCTCTGATCCAGACCAGCAGAGAAAACAGTAGGCAGAGTGGCATGCGCAGTGTCAGTAACAGTGTCCAGAACAACGACCGGCACAGCCAGGTTAGAGGGAGAGTCAGGCCGCCCCACAGGTTTCAAACCTGAAGAATGAAATCGGTCCAAAAGTGCTTATTTCTTTTTCAAATGGTTGGCTTCTTCAAGAAGGAGAAGTTGATCAAGAATGAGCTGCGCCTTGTCCCATTCACAGGAGACAACTACTGATGGGCCAGAAGAATCTTGTGGGTGCATAGGATCTGAACCAGAAACAGGTAGAAGCACATCCATGGTACCATCCATGGGAGAACTTGCAGCAGCAGCTAAAAAGATATCCGGTTCAAGCAACTCAGGCGCCAAGGAGGAGACAGGCTCCACAACCTGCCGTCCCTCCTGCACCTGGCTCGTCCACACAGCAACTGACTCGGCCATCCTTCAATGGCCAAAGGGCCCCCCTACTGATGAGTAGGGGAATTTCCCTGGTGTCCTGGCCAAATTTCCCTTATTCACTAAAAATACCATCAACAGCTTAATCTGGTTCAATTTCAGGTGCTTACCATCTGTATCCCCCCCTTCCCCTCAGTTGTCCCTGAAAAAGGGACTTCTAGGCCCAGTGGGCTTACTGGGTCAACAAAATTAAAAACAAAAACAAAAATGGAGGCAGTCTAGAGAAGGGCAACCAAAATGGTGCAGGGACTGCATCAGAAAACATATGAGGACAGATTAACGGAGCTCAATATGTATACCCTAGAGCAATGGAGGGAGAGAGGTGATATGATCGAAGCATTCAAATATCTTCAGGGCATTAACAAGGTGAAAGAGTCTAACGTGTTCCAATATAAGACAAGCATTTGTCAATGCCGATTGTTTGCTTGCTGGTATTAGCATTGGAAATGCAGGAGTTAGACAGACACAGAATAGGAATGGCAGTGAAGTATTGAACTTTACTCCAAGCCCACCTTCATCCTGCAGAGACTGACAGGCATTAGGGTATGTGTTTGGGTCATCCCCCATGAGGTTCATGCCACGTCACCTCACCCTATCCTGCAGATACCGACAATTGTTGAGGTGTGCCTTGGGGTGTTCAGCTTTACTGTCACCCCATTCCATAAGGACATACGCTGAAATAGGTGCAGTATAGGAGAATGGGGTGAACTCTGAGACCGAAGAGTCCAAAGTACACCTTGATGCTTGTCACTGGCTGGGGGGTAGGGGTGGGATGGCATGAGCATTAGTTAGCAATCCAAAGGCACACTCCGATGCCTGTCTGTCTGTACAGAGTGGGACATTATGGTTAGAAATGCTAACTCCCCGGGCGTTTGTTGGTATTTGCAGTACAAATTTTCAACATGACCTTTTTGTGACCCCACCTCATGAAAGCATTTGGGACCTCTTCTCATGAAGAGTGGCAGTGTGATTTTATTAATGTGTCCCGAACTTTGAGTTCGCACAGCGACCATGCCGTTCTGCGCCAGATGTATGAAAACACAGATCGGGGAGGATGTGAATAATGACAGCTGTACCATCCATAGGGAGGTGTGAAGAGATGGCAATGTTGAAAATCTGTAGTGGGAATATTAAAAATGCTCACACTTCCTAGCATACGTGGAAACTGCGCAACACATGCACGTAACACAGTCATTTTATGGACTTTCATCACCAAATTTTCAACCTAGGCATTTTAGGACCTCTGATCATGAACAGTTTCACTGTGACTTTCTTAATGTGTCCCGCACACCGATTTCCCACAGTGACTGCGCTATTCTGCGCCGGAAGTGTGAAAACACATTTTGGCCAGGATGTGAAAAATGACAGCTGTACTGTTCATAAGGAGGTGTAGAAAAATGCCAATGTTGAAAATCTGGAGTAAAAATATTACAAATTCGCTAAGCTATGACCGTGTGTGGAAACCGCGCAACGCATGCTCGTAACACAGTCATTTTATGGACTTTCGTCACCAAATTTTCAACATAGGTATTTTAGGACTTCTGCTCATGAACAGTGTCACTGTGATTTTCTTAATGTGTCCTGAACACTGATTTCCAAATAACCCCATGTTGAAAATTTGGTGCCGAAATTCCCAAAAATGCTCGCGATATGCACCAAAGTTGAAAAAAACCTATTTATGCCATTATACCGCTTACTGGCATTTCTTCAGTTCATGGTCGGCTTTGAAGAGTGCAGACGTGTTCCCGATCCACCAAGATCATCAGGCTGGGATCCAGAGGTCGATGGGGTGAGGTGGGTGGGTGTGGGGAGGTAGGGTGTCCAGTGGGTGGGTGCGGTTGAGGAGGGAACCCGAGTGGCATGGGACCATTTTCTTTCAGGGAGAAAAAAAAAGATGGTGCTGGAAGGTTTTTTTTTCAGGCTTGCTTAGCACACCGGGTGAGCTCAACGCGAGCCACCTGCCTTTTTGGGGAGGACTTAAGCCGACAGGGATTGGGCCCCCTGTCGACAATGAATGACTGTTGGGGGGCATGATACCAAGGGGAATTGGGCACCCCCCTTGGCACACAACAAATGGGGAGGGGCATTATGCTGATGGGAAGTGGGCAAATTAATTGGGCTAGGAGTATGCCGACAGGGGGATTGGGCACCCCAGTCAGTCAGCTTTCATGGGGCTGTGAGTCGCCACCACCATGTCTAGGGACATGTTACACCAGGCAAGGTACTGCCCTGCAATGACGGGTCACTCCATCATTGCAGTGGAATGGCTGATGCTGCAATGACAAGGTGACCCCTCATTGCAGTGGCCAAATTGTTTCAACTTGGTGGCATTTCTGCAGAACCAGTGTGATCAGGACACTGGGCCTACATTGGGTGAACAGTGCCAAGCCCACAAATGCAGTGCCAGCGTTGGCTGCCACAGTGCCGCACCTCCACAACCCACTTCTCTTCTAAGCTGCCACATAATGTTTCTTGCGCAAGCGCACAAGCAAACATAAAAAAGCAATCCATAGCTGCAGAAATACAATTGTGATAAGGAGCACCTGCGCAGACCCAAGATAAATACAGCAGTTAGTAGCAGCATAAACACAGTTACAAGCAGGACCTGGGGTGTAGTTGCAGCAGAAATACAATTATGAGCGGGACCTGGGGGCGTGGGGGTGGAGGCCCCACAGAAATACATATTGCACTACAAATTGTTAAACAGAATACTACGCACAACATAATAGTAGCACCCGGGGTGAGTGGGGGGGGGGGGGAGTGCCCCCACAGAAAGAAATAAAATACAGTAATGTTTTTACCTTACGTGGGGGCGCTCTGCCCCACATACACCCTAGATAATTACAGATATGTCAGTCAATCTCTCGTTTATATCACAAAATAACACATTTCCCCTTTACCTGAATAGTATTAGCAAGTCTTTACACTGATGCCTTAGAACAATGCTGGTTGTGCAAGTGTTACTGGGGTCTGCTTTACACCTGCTCAATAGTAAAGCTGTTTGGGGGGGGGGGGTTGTCTAGACTTTTCAAGCTGAGTTACTGACCAACTTCCTGCTTACCGTATCACTCCTAATAGGCACAACACCTGAACCTACCTGAATATAGGCAGCTATGCTGTCTAGTGTACCTAAACTAAATAAATAAACACAGCCAGGAATATACACAATAGCCCTTCTGTTTAATAAAAGCTTTTTCTTTACACAGAAGCCTTTCTTGTTTTATCGGGTTTTTTTTTTGTGAAAGAGGGAGACAAAGCTTTATGTTTTTTTTTTTTGCGAGTATTTTTTTTCCATTTTGCCTGAACCATGTTGAGCACATTTTCCCTCAGGCCCTGTCCACACTACACTGGATCCAACCCTCTGTAACGTTACAGGGGGTCCAAATCATTAACACAACAGTTTGTGTTTACACCTGTAATGTTACAGGAGGCATTTCCGTAACCGTTGGCGAAACCACTTGTGAGGTGGTTTCAACAGTAGTTATGGAACTGGATCAGCCGCTGTACCATTACCGGCTGTAGTGTGGACATGTGAACATGTTCCCCAGCAGTGCCCATAGTGCAACACAAGCTGCATTGTGGGATCGGGTGTGGACAGTAACGGTCACCCAGCACCTGCAGTGTGGACTGGCTGTAATGGACCCATAACAAGCATTGGTGCAGTGTGAACACACTGTACCGCTTACCAGCCATAACGGTTTGCAACAGTTACCGGATTGGAGCGGTGTAGTGTGGACAGGGCCTCAAAGGGCAGCACTAGCACTAGCAGTCAGAAATTGTTGCTAAAAAAGAAGTCTATTGCTTTCCGTTTGACAAACTTAATGCTTTTCCATCAGTGGAGTCATTTGTGTTTGAGTCCCTCGCTACATTTGAAGATGTGCAGTTTTCAAATGATTCAGATGTGGTAGATGTTAACGATAATTGCTGCCGAATTCTGCCTCAGCCCCCACTAATCGGTTTAACCATTCTGATTGCCATTTAGTGCATTCTGGCATTACCATAGGTTTTTGTGTGTTTACTCTGCTTGGTAAAGTGTGATTGATGTCAGGGAATTATTTTTCTCTTAGGCATATGAGTAATAAAATTATGTCAGGATGTGTAGACCATTCGTGGCTTGTGGCTGTACAATCATTTTGTTTTTCAGAAGTCACCTAACACTCTGTGTCCTGTTTTTTTTTTTTTTTTTTTCACCATACGATTACAAGTCTAATTAATAAATAACGGGATAATGCCCATATCAAGCTGGCATTACCACTTGGTGAATCCTGGCGATCGAGCAGCAAAGGGACCAAGCTCAATAATTTCAAAATAAAGTTATGATCCTGATCCTACATGTGTTATGTTTAACGTCTTGTTTATGGGTTTAATCAATTATGGTCTAGTGAAATTTTCACTACTGAATAATTAATGCAGAGTTTTAATTTTCTGTTTTTCAGTAGTGAGGAGGGCGGGGGTCTGTCAAAGCCCTACTGAAATATCTGTATTGACTGTCATAGTTATCCAATAATATTGCTGTACAGTATTTATTGTACTCTATCCTCCCCTAATTTAGCCCTTCTTTATGTGGCACTGTTCTGCTTTAAACACTGCTCAGTCTAGCTAGTCAAGCACCCCAGTCAGAGGCAAAAATCATGTCACAGTATCCTGCCTTAGGCAGTGTTAAGTGAGGAAAAAAGTTTCAGAACTGGATAAATCATGGGGGGTTCATGCCCACATATACTGTAGATGTATAACACAAGCAAACTTATCAAAAAGTAGATTATCCGCATCAATCAGGTGAAAATTTTGACCTATACTTTTTTATGCTATTTTAGATTGCCACGTACCTCCGATTTGTATATTACCCTTCTTTCCACAATCTGAGTCTGCTTCAGTACTTTTTATGTTGGCGTGCTTGTGCAGCCAACATCTTGCAGCAGTGGAGAGTTGGAGGCACAGACCGCTGTTGGGCAAATGCAGGGCACGTATCAGTAGGTGCGTCCTTCATTCCCCAATCAGCCTGCATGCCGGCACCACACCATGCATGCTAATGTAGCGAGCACATCTAAAGAAAGGTCGGCTGCAATCCGAGCAAAGCTCATCAGATGCAGCAGACCCTTCCTACCTGCTCACCACATTAGCAGCAAGGTGGGTGGGCGGCCGCCCAACGGCCGACTTCGGGGGTGCCCAATCCCCTGCCGGCTTACTGTGGCTGCACAAATTTGCCGATGGGGGGACCCCACTCCCTGTCAGCATAAAGTAGCCTCCCCCATTTCTTATATGCTGAGGGGGTGCCCATGCCCTTGGCTCTTGCCTCCCCGCTTATTGTGCTGCACGGAGGTGCCCAACCCCGCCGGCATAAATTCACCCCACCTCAGGGTGCCTGTGAGGGTGCCCAATCCCTCGCCGGCTGCAGCAACCCCCAAAATAGTTAGGTGGCATGCTGGGAGCCCACCCCAGCGCGTTGAAGTCCCCTGAAAAAAAACTGTCCTGCAATGTTAGTTTTTTTTCTTTTCTTCCTGTAACATAAAACTGTCTCTTGTAGTCTCCTTCCTCCCACCCGCACTCCACCCACTACGCACTGCCTCCCCATACCCCCCTCACCCCATACTTACCTCCGGAGTCCGGCGCGATGATCTTCGGTGGACCAGGAACACATCTGCACTCTTCAGAGCCAACCGCGAACTGAGGAAATGCCGGTAAGCTGTATAATGGAATGACTAGGGTTTTTTCAACTTTTCTGCGTATCTCAGGCATTTTTGGGAATTTTTGGCACCAAATTTTCAACATGGGGTTTTTGGGACCTGTCCTCATGAATTCTATCACTGTCATGGCGTTAATCGGCCTCGAAAGGTGATTTTGCAGTCACTGCGTGGAATCACCTTTTGGGACCCATTAACGAAATGACAGTGCCAGTGTTCATGAAGTGGCCTCTCAAAAAGCCTATGTTCCAAATTTGGTGGAAAAAAATCCAACAAATGCCTGTTTTACGAGCGTGCATTGTGCAGTTGCTACACATGCTTGTAACTTCGCGTATTCGCATTATTTTCACACCAGTTTTTCAACATTGGCATTTTTATACACATCCTTGTGAACAGTACAGCTGTCATTTTCCACATCCTGCCCGAAATGTGTTTCCGCACTTCCGGCGCACAATAGCGCAGTCGCTGTGGGAAATCAGTCTTCAGGCCAGATTATGAAAATGACAGTGACACAGTTCATGAGCAGAGGTTCTAAAATGCCTATGTTGAAAATTTGGTGCCGAACGCCCATAAAATGACTGTGTTCCAAGCGTGCATTGCATATTTCCCACGTACCCTTGTAACTTTGCAAATTTGCTATATTTACATGCTACATTTTCAACACTGGCATTTTTTTGCACCTCCTTATGAACTGTACAGCTGACATTTTTCACATCCTGCCCAAAATGTTTTCCCGCACTGCACTACCAAAGCTAATGCCAGCGCAACAACATTCGACATTGACAAATGCTTGGTTCATGTCTGAAACTATAAAAGGAGCATTCCTTTTAATGTGGCTCAGATCAGGTTTTCATCAGTATTTGCAGCTGTTTTTGAACAACTATGGTTCTGTAAGGTCAGAGAGGACTGCCTGCTGCATAATGGTTCATTTTAGTCACAACACAAGTGCTGTATAAACAACTGATAGACAAAAACAGCTGAAAATACTGATGAAGACCTAGTCTGCACATATTAAAAGGAGCGTTCCTTTTATTATGTTGGCTTGTGCATGCGCAGCCAACATATTGCAGTAGTCACAGATTTGGGGGCGCAGTCACTGTTGGGTGAATGCAGGGCATGCACAGCAGGTGCATTCCTCATTCCTCAATAAGCTCAGATGCCACGCGATCACGCATACATAATGGCTGGTGCTAATATCTAATGAAAGGTCAACTGCAATGTGAGCAAGCTCATCACACGCAGCGGACCTCCCGACGGCTTTCCTGGTAAGAAAAATTTAACATGGCGGCACACTGCTGCCATAATGCCGACTTTGGGGTGCCCAATCCCCTGTCGGCATGCTCCTGCCCCAATGCACATACCAACCGGGAGCCCACTCCATTGGCATAATGCACCCCATTTGTTATAAAAAGCCGAGGGGTGCCCAACCTCAGCGGCTCTTGCCCCCACTTTGTTGTGTGCCGACAGGGGAACCCAATCCTTCGTCGGCTACAGAATCTCCCCAAAACACTTAGGTGGCACACTGGGAGCCCACCCCAGCATGCCAAATCCCCTGAAAAATAAAAACCATCCCGCAATGTGTTTTTTAAATTTTTTTAACCCTGTGAAAGAAGAAAATGGTCCCTCGCAGTCTCCCTGCTCCCTCCCAAAACCCACGCCCACCCTCTGCACATCCTGCCTCCCCACACACCCCCGTCACCCCATAGTTACCTCCAGAGTGACGATCTTCGGTGGACCGGGAACACGTCTGCACTCTTCAAAGCCGACTGAGAACTGAAGAAATGCCGGTAAGCTGTATAATGGCATAAATAGGGTTTTTTCAACTTTGGTGCATATCTCAGGCATTTTTTAGAATTTTTACACCAAAATTTCAACAAGTGGTTATTGGGACCCCTCCTCATGAGTGCAGTCACTGTCATGGTGTTATTCAGTCCTGAAAGGTGATTTTGCGGTCACTGCGCGGAATCACCTTTTGGGACCGAGAGACGAAACAACAGTGCCACTGTTCATGAAGGGAGCTCTCAAGAAGTCTATGTGGCAAATTTGGTGAAAACAATCCCAAAAATGGCTGTTTTACGAGCGTGCATTGCGCTGTTTCCGTGCACACTTGTAAATTTGTGAATTTGTAATATTTTCACTTCAGATTTTCAAAACTGGCATTTTTCCAAACCTCCTGATGAACAGTACAGCTGTCATTTTACATATCCTGGCCAAAATGTGTTTTTGCACATCCAAAGCAGAATAGCACGGTCACTGTGAGAAATCAGTTTTTGGGACAGTTTGAGAAAATTACGGTGACACTGTCCTAAAATGTCTATGTTGAAAATTTGGTGCTGAAAGTCCATAAAATGACTGTGTTGCAAGCATGTGTTGCGCAGTTTCCACGCACCCTTGTAACTTCACAAATCTGCAATATTTTCATGCCAGATTTTCAACACTGGCATTTTTTCACACCTCCTTATCAACAGTACAGCTGTCATTTTTCACAGCCTACCCAAAATATGTTTCCGCAGCTGTAGTGCACAATGGCATGGTCACCATGGGAAATCAACTTTTGGTACAGATTAACAAAATCACAGTGCCATTGTTCATGAGGGGAGGTCCCAAAATACCTATGTTGAAAATGTGGCTAAAAAACTCCCAAAAATAATTGGATTACAGACGTGTGCTGCGCAGTTTCTATGCATGCTCATGACTTCACCAATTTTTCATATTTTCACTCCAGATTTTCAACGTTGCCATTTTTTTACACCTCCTCATGAACAATACAGTTGTCATTTTGCACATCCTGCCCAAAATGTGTTTTCATCCCTGTGTCGCCAAATGGCATAGCCACTGTGCAAAACCACCTTTCAGCTAACAAACTGATTGTGCCGCTCTTCATGAGGTGGGGTCACAAAAAGCCCATGTTGAAAATTTGGAGTGAAACTGCCAACACACGCCTACAGTGTTAGGGTTTAAAACTGTAGCACCCCAACCCCACCCTGTAGAGACTGACAGGTGTCAGGGGTGAGACTTGGGATCATCGGATGTAATGCTCATGCCATTCCACCCCCAACCCCACCCTGCAGCCAGTGGCAGGCATCGTGGTGTGCCTTGTAGTATTTGGCAACAAAGTTCACCCCATTCTCCTATACTGCACCCACCTCAGCATATTTCCTTATGGAATGGGCTAAGTATAACACCCAAAGATCCCAAAGCACACCGCGACACTTGTCAGTGTCTACAGGGTAGGGTGAGGTAAAATGACATGCGCGTTATAGCTGAATGACGACCCAAAGGCACATCCCAATGCCTGTCAGTCTCTGCAGGGTGGGGATGGGGTTGGCATCACTTCAATACTTCACTGCCATTCCTATCATGTGTCTCTAGCTCCTGCACTACCAATGGCAATGCCAGCGAGACAACATTCGACATTGTCAAATGCTTGCTATTTCAGACATGAAAAAAGTACTAAAGCAGACTCCGATTGTGGAAAGAAGGGTATTATACAAATCAGAGGTACGTGGCAATCTAAAATAGCATAAAAAAGTACTGTACAGGTCAAAATTTTCACCTGATCGATGCACTGCTGCTTAAACCATACTGATATCTGAAATGTCCCTTTTTAGTTTTTTATGTTGATTGCGCATGCACAAGAAACATATTGCAGCAGCTTACCAGAAGCAGGTTGTAGAGGCGCGGCACTGTTGTGGCCAATGCCCCCACAGCCTGTAAAGGCTTGGCCCACTTTCCCCAATGCCGTGGCACACTGCTGCTGACACTAGTTCAGACAGCATGCTGCCATCTTGAAACATTTCAGCCACAGCAATCAGAGGCCACCTCGTCATTGCAGTGTAAGCGGAACCGCTGCAATGAGGGAGCGATCCGTCATTGCTGGGCGGAACTTGCCTACTGTAATATTGTGTGTGAACATGGCGGGTGGCCTGCCGCCTGTTCAGAAACAATATTAATTACCCCCCAGTGCTGAGGGGGTGCCCAATCCCCCTCAGCAGCATGTGCCCCCCCAACAACAGTGTTTTTGCTGACGGAGGCCCCAATCTCCATCGGCTTTAGTCCCTCTCTTAGTTACAGTTGCCGATGGGGGTGCCCACTCCCCGTCGGCATAATGCCCCCCCACAAACACCCAGTACATTAGTGCCGAGGGGGTGCCCAATCTCCCTCAACTGTTGCGTCCTGCCTGTTGTGCCGATGGGGGTGCCCAATCCCCCATCAGGTTACAGCTGCCCCCCAAGAAACACTCCGTTGGCATGCTAGGAGCCACCCCAGTGTGCCACACATGCCCTGTAAAAAGTCCTGTGATTTTTCTTTTGGTTTTTTTATCTGTGAAAAAAGAAAACTGTCCCTCGCAGTCTTCCTGCCCCCTCCCACAACCCGCGCCCACCCACTGCACACCCTGCCTCCTCACACCCCTCCTTTCACACCATACTTACCTCTGGAGTCTGGTGTGACGATCTTCAGTGGACTGGGAACACGTCTGCACTCTTCAAAGCCGGCCGCGAACTGAGGAAATGCCAGAAAGCTGTATAATGGAATAAACAGGGTTTTTTCAACTTTTATGCATATCTCAGGCATTTTTTAGAATTTTGGCACCAAATTTTCAACATGGGGTTTTGGGGACCCTCCTCATGAATACTGCCACTGTCATGGTGTTATTTGGCCCGAAGGTGATTCTGCGGTCACCGCGAGGAATCACCTTCGGACTGATTAATGAAACGACAGTACCAGTGTTCATGAGGTGGCATCTCAAAAAGTGTATGTTGCAAAATACCCAGGAAAAATCCAAAAAATGACTGTTTTACGAGCATGCATTGCGCTGTTGCTACGCATGCTCGTAACTTCGCCAATTTGCAATATTCTCACTCCAGATTTTCAGCATTGCCATTTTTACACACCTCCTTATAAACAGTACAGCTGTCATTTTTCACATCCTGGCCGAAATGTGTTTTCACAGTTCTGGCGCAGAATATTGAGGTCGCTGAGGGAAATCAGTGTTTAGGACACATTAAGAAAATTACAGTAACACTGTTCATGAGCAGAGGTCCAAAAATGCCTAAGTTGAACATTTTGTGATGAAAGTCCATAAAATGAGTGTGTTACAACCGTGTGTTGCACAGTTTCCATGCATGCTCATAACTTCGCAACTTTGCAATATTTTCACTCCAGATTTTCAACATTGCCATTTTTCCACACCTCCTTATGAACACTGCAGCTGTCATTTTTTACATCATGGCCAAAATGTGTTTTCGCTCTTCCGGAGCAGAATAGCGCAGTCGCAGTGGCAAATCAGTGTTCATAACACATTAAGAAAATAAAAGTGACACTGTTCATGAGCAGTGGTCCTAAAATGCCTATGTTGAAAATTTTGTGATGAAACTCCATAAAATGACTGTGTTACAAGCGTCCGTCATGCTGCTCCACGCAACCTTGTAACTTCACAATTTAGTAATATTTTCACGCCAGATTTTCAACACTGGCATTTTTTCATACCTCCTTATGAACAGTACAGCTGTCAATTTTCACATCCTGTCCGAACTGTGTTTTCACGCTTCCAGCGCAGAATACCACAGTCGCTGCTGGAAATCAGTGTTTGGGACAGATTAGGATCGAGTGAGTGAGAGAGGGGGAGTGACTGAGCTCAACTGAGCTCTTTTGGGACTGCAGCAGATTTCTTTGTGGGCAGGAAAAGGCTCCAATGCTGGCAGGAGCCCAGTACATAAGGGCAGCCTGCAGCGCGGGGAGACACAGAACGAGCGAGTGAGGGATGGGGAGTGAGTGAGCTCAACAGAGCTCTGTTGGGACTACTGCGGATTTCTTTGTGGGCAGAAAAAGTCAGCAATGCATGCAGGGGCTTAGTACAAAAGGGCAGCCTGCAGCAGTGGGAGAAACAGAACGAGTGAGTGAGAGAAGGGGAGTGATTGAGCTCAATGGAGCTCTGTCATGACTGCTGCAGATTTCTTTGTGGGCAGAAAAAGGCGGCAATGCAGGCATGAGCCCAGTACAAAAGGGCAGCCTGCAGCGCCGGCAGAAATTGAACAAGCGAGTGAGGGAGAGGGAGTGAGCGAGCTCAACAGAGCTCTGTCGGGACTACTGCGGATTTCTTTGTGGACAGAAAAAGGTGCCAACAGAGGCAGGAGCCCAGTACAAAAGGGCAGCCTGCAGTGCCAGTAAAAACAGAATGAGCGAGTGAGACAGGGGGAGTGAGCGAACTCAACGGAGCTCTGTTGGAACACCTGCGGATTTCTTTGTGGGCAGAAAAAGGCGGCAATGTAGGCAGGAGCCCAGTACAAAAGAGCAGGCTGCAGTGGCGGGAGAAACACAATGAGCGAGTGAGGGAGCAGGAGTGAGTGAGCTCAATGGAGCTCTATCATGACTGCTGCGGATTTCTTTGTGGACAGAAAAAGGCAGCAATGCAGGCAGCAGCCCAGTACAAAAGGCCAGCCTGCAGCGCCGGCAGAAATGGAAAGAGCGAGTGAGGGTGGGGGAGTGAGTAAGCTCAACTGAGCTCTGTTGGGACTGCTGTGGATTTCTTTGTAGGCAGAAAAAGGAAGCAATGCACACAGGGGCCCAGTACAAAAGGGCAGCCTGCAGCGGTGGGAGAAACAGAACGAGTGAGTGACAGAGGGGGAGTGAGCGAGCTCAACAGAACTCTATCGTGACTGCTGCGGATTTCTTCGTGGTCAGAAAAAGGCGGTAATGCAAGCAGCAGCCCAGTACAAAAGGCCAGCCTGCAGCGCCAGCAGAAATGGAACAAGCAAGTGAGAAAGGGGGAGTGAGCAAGCTCAACGGAGCTGTGTCGGGACTGCTGCAGAGTTCTTTGTGGGCAGAAATAGCCCCAACAGAGGCAGGAGCCCAGTACAAAAGGGCAACCTGCAGCACCAGGAGAAACAGAATGAGCGAGTTAGAGTGAGCCACCTCAACGGAGCTCAGTCGGGACAGCTGCAGATTTCTTTGTGGGCAGAAAAAGGTGCCAACGCAAGCAGGAGCCCAGTACAAAAGGGAAGCCTGCAGCACCCGGACAAACAGAACGAGCGACTGACAGAAGGCCAGTGAGCGAGATCAACAGACCAAAGCATTCAACATTCGGCATTGACAAATGCTTGTTTATGTACTATAGTCGCACTGTGACTTTCTCCATATCAGTGTGGTTCAAAGAATTTACTTCTTTGATGGTTTTGCTGGTGTTATACCTGTCGACATGAAGACTTGGTCATCCCTCCTGTTCTAAATCTTTTTTTCTCTCTAACCATTAACATAGCAGTTCTTTCCCATCCCCTCCCGATTGAAACAAGGACATAAAAACTCTGCATCCATTATACACAAATGGAATTTTAGCTACTCAGTGATTTTTTTAAAGAGAAAAAAAACTACACAAGAACACATGTTGAGTCAGGACCATAACTTGATTTTTAAATTCTTGTGCTTTGTCCCTTTGCACTTTAAATGCCAGTGTGCACAGAGATGTAATGACAGCTTGCTATGGACATTATGTCATGATTTATTAATTATATATATATGTTTGTATGGGGAGAATTCGGTAGTAATAATTAAGCAATAAGGCATGACAAGGGGTTATGTTAATGGTCTGTTAATCACCCTCTATGGTTGTAGTGTGGCACGAGGCACAGCCGAGTGCTACATGCTCCTAGAAGGTGATTAACTGACCATTAACATAACCCCTTGGAGTGCCTTATTGCTATTATAATAAAAAGAATATTTTAAATAGTGTTAAACCTTGTTCAGCATATGATTAGGCTGTACATGCATGTTAATCAAAGATTAACATAGGGCTGCTAGAATGTTTGTAGCCAATCAGAAAGCTATATTTCTCAGACCATTTTTATAATACTAATAATAACAAAACACAAATCAAAATGAGTACAGCACAGTAGTATGAGGCTCTCAAAAACAGAATGACTATACAGACACAAGCTACCGGTCATCTACGCATTGTGTAGTATTACTCACATGCCTGACAAAAATTCTCCCCCCTCTCATCTGTCAGACTATTTGCCATGCAAATTACACTAAAAAAAAAAATCCTTGCTGACATCTTGCTTATCTGAATCAGATCAGGATTCAGCTTATTCCAACAGTTTGTCTTACTGAGAATGAAAGACTTCTTCAGAATCTATTTATGACTGTTAGTTCTGCACTGTGTGGGATAAAAGCACTTCACGTACAACAGTCCTTAATGGCATTATGGACACGATGTGTCCAAATATTCCCTACAAAAAATGAAATAAAATAAAAGCCAGCAGATGTTAATCATGCAAAAAAAGTTATATCACAAGGCTTTTGTATGAAGATGTTTTCTTTGTAAACGATCAGATGATGGTGCCCCTGTCAAAAGACAGCTATTCTATGAGAGCAGCAGTAGATGTACTAAGATGTTAATAAGAAAAGAAACTTGTGGACATGATCGGAGTACATCGATAAAACAACATCAGGTGGCGGGGAGGTGGAGTACTTTGTTGACGCACACAAATATAACTGCCTTTCCACATGCTTGGCTGTTGAACGTCGCTCCTACAGTGACGTCAAAAATTCACTCCAGCTGCAGTGGTTCACAAAAAATCTCCGAGCAGATGGTCAGAGTGAGGAAAGGTTAGTTAGGAAGGTCAGAACTGTCAGCAGGTTGAAAAGAAAAACAACAAGAGACATATTAGTTCATGTCAGCACATCAGATTTGTTCCTCTGCTATCAAAACCACCTATAAAAAAGAAGAAAAATACCCACGTTTGCCGTTAATCTTTAACTCAAGATTACTATTAAGTGGATTCCACAATCGCCACCAGGCCAGGTAGCGCTAATGGGGTTTGATGGTAGGGATAGGGGGCCTATGATATTAGTTTATATGTCGGGGTTTGGGGCGCAGTTATTACCGACAGTTTAACAGCAGTCCTACAAGGTGGAGCCCTTGGCTATAGAAATGATTGTTTGGCATATGTTTGCTGTGGTTTGAGCCAAGTTTTAACCTTAGGGTCGGGTCTTGAGGGGGTAGGAGGGGGGGGAAATTGACAGGGTGAGTGATGGGACAATGACTGGACATGCAGATCTAAAGCATAAGGATGCAAAGTAATGCCTCCTCATAAATCATGCCAAACATTTGGCGCTGGTCAGAATAGGGCCAGTGCATTGTAATCTGAGAGACACTGAGTTATCCCTAAGGGTGGGGGATGGGGTTGGCTGTGAGAATGATTGCATAGGAATGTTCCTCAGCACAGTAGTACAAAAACCGTGCCTGTAAGGTTATAATTTGTGCCTCATTTTCAGCTCTTAGTTTAAAAAGCAGGTATTCACTTTTTGCTGTGTTTTCCTTTACAGGTTGCAAGCTGTCCTGTGTAATAAATAATTTTGCCCTATCTGCTGTTGTGTGTTTCTTTATTTGAACATTACATCTGATGTGTCCTCATCCTGTGTAGTAGTTTAGTCCAGTTACTGAAGTTGGAGATGTTTTTGAAAAAAATCATTGCCACCTAGAACACTAAATCTAAAGGTGCTTTTACACACAGGTTTTTAGAACAAAATGAGCGTTACCTGTGGCGCCGTTGTGCTCTGTTGCGTTTTTAGGATCCCTTTACACTCCGCGAGTTTTCCGGCAGCTCCCACCTCCATTTGTGTTTTGGCACCCCCACAGAGCTTGCTGCTCTATTGCTGTTTGTGCACCGCTTCGGAATGGCTGTTTTACACAGCCCGACGAAACAGAACACAATGGTGCAAACCGAGAAAAGCAGAGATTGCGGTTTGGACGAACGTTCGCCTATGGAATGAAACAGATGAACTTTACACACAAGGGCTGTAACGGAATATTGTTTCCGTAACAATTATTCCATTACATAAACCTGTGTGTAAAAGCGCCTATAAGTGACGTAAGTTAAAGACGGAATGCTTCGGATTCAGCTGAATATTGAGTCTGCGCATGAGGTTGAATTTGTGGCTTGTCAACATGCTCATCCCTGTGAGGATGACTGGCGGCTCTAAACGCTGACACTCTTGAATGAACAGTGCAAGCAGCGGTTTTCATTCGAGCAGCTGTCAGAAAGTGCTGACTTTGAAGTACAGTAGAAGGCAGTTTCGGAGGCAGGATAAAATCAGTTTGTTAGTTCATGCTGTCTTAAAAAGTCATGTATTCAGTCAGTAAAGGCAATAAAGGACGTTGGCTGTGGAAATCACCTTAAATGATGTGTGGGCAGTCTTTTTTTATTGTTTACGTTTCTCTCTCTCCACTATTGGCTCTTTCTGGGTTTTTTTGTTTTTTTCCTTTGTTTTATCCTAACTTGACCTGCGATGATAAGCTTCTGGACCTGTGCATTACATCAATTTTAGTGCAAGTATGATCATGATAAATTGTAATCTGGAGTGGAGAAACTGACAGGAAAAAGGTAAATTGACAGCTGGGAAAATATAGCCTTGCTGACGGTAGATTAATCTGTCAGCAATACGAAATCAGCTATACTGCGGGCACAATTTTCCTCAGTCTTTCCAAGACCTTTAATGCCTTATGCTATGTCAGATGAGTCTGTCTCACAATAGTTTAAGGACTATGGACCCAATTCTCTGCCACAATGTACTGGCATACAATCCTTGGGCCACCAGTTTAGCGCCAGTCCATTGCCTGTGACCCTGAGCCATGATTTGTTGGGAGTTGCAAACACCTTCCATACATTCACAAAGAAAACTGCACCACAATCTACCGTCTATAAGGCTGTATCCAAGAAGCTTATCATCACAGGCTGAGTTAGGACAAAACAAACAAACAAATAAATAAAAACAAACCAGAAAGAGCCAATAGTGGAGAAAGAAAAACGTAAACAATAAAAAAAGACTGCCCGCACATACCTCTAAACCACAATGCCCCTCATATCATTTAGGGTGATTCCCACAGACAGCATTCTCAGTCTCAAGGCAATCTGTACATTAGTTTTGAGGAAAGGATGTGAGAGGGAATATTCTGCAATAACGTGAGAGAGAAAAACAAATACCCCGCTCCCGCCACATAGGTATCTGCAGTCTCTCTCTCTCTCTGTAAGTTGTGATAATTAATTACACTACTGTCACCACCTTCTAGCACTGTAATTGATATAAAAACTGTGTCAACTATTTCCTGCAGTCAACTCATCTCACATTGTTGTTATTTAATCATAACAGTGTCACATCATGAAATCTGGACTGTGGTAAAACGACACCGCAACTAAAATCCAGGTCAGTGTGTAACAACCATCATAAAACTGCCTTTATTGACTGAATATATCACTTTTTAAGACAGCATGAACCAATGAACTGATTGTATCCTGCCTCTAAAACTGTCTTTTACAGTGCTTCACTGAACCCTGCGTTTTCAGTTGTGGTCCCCTGTGAGGGCACAGGAGGAGTGACTGAAGCTCTATTTATTGAGCTATTACCTGATCACCTTATTGGAGAGCATGAGCATAACGCTGAATTGGGCTGTTCTGACAGTGGTTTCTTCTATGTTAATATCAGACAGGCTCTCTCCCTCTCAGAATAACACACACACTGTAAGTGGTGGGAGGGAGTAGTGGGATTGTGAGACTACAGGACAAACTCCCCAGACCACGGACAGAACATAAGGGGGAGCAAGGACACACTGTCACAGGGCACCATTCTGGACAAAGTGAGAGAGACACACATCACATTGCAATACCCTTACTGTACAGTCCTTGCTTCCTGCTGTGAGTCTCTCTACCAGTCCCCGAACTGCATTGCCACTATCGCGGGGTACAAGGAAGTTCTGTCCTTGTTGCTGTCAATCCCTGTGGCACTTGTTGATCTCTCTCGAGGCCACGGTCATTTAACTTGACAGCAACAAGACTGTAGTGCACTGCTCATCCTCTTTGTCCCGCACCACGCTGTACTCCAATAGGCACCTCTGGTGGGGGGGGCTGCAACAAATACATCTAGGGACACTTCAGTAGCTGAAAAATGCTCAATATTGGGAACTATAAGCTACATAAACATGAAGTTTCATTAAAATAGAAAGCTTTATGCTGAAACAGGGAAGACAAACATATTGCCACAAAGGGAACGATTTGCCAGTATCATGTCATTACCATGCATCAAACTCCACGCAAGTATTACCATGTGGTATTAACAGCGCAAGACCTTTCAGCATATGGCATATTTCAATGCAAGCACATTCAGCACTAACACGGTAACACATAGCGACTGTGTGCCCCTACAGCCTATATCATAGCGGATCCGTTTTTATGTTAAACCAATGTATCTTGTGTCACTGAAATTTTATGTCCAAGGAGCTCCATGGTGTTTGTGAAGCCAGAATATTATTTTTTTTTATTTTACTTTTCATTCATCGCATGCCCGCCAAAATATGCCTGGACTTCCTGGTTTGTTAGCATCAGTAACACCACTCGTGGGACTGAGGATGACCGCAGCAAATCTTAGCACTGAACATTATTGTCCTATTCATTTGAGCCACTGGTTAGGTCACTGAACACAGTTTTGGTGGTGTCTGCAAGCTCTGAAGATGAACAGGGAGCTCCAAGAATGAAACACCAGCCCGTTCCTTATTTGAACAGTAAGGCTTGATCACAGTGAGGACTGGCATCTGCAGTGATTTTGCTTATTTCTGTAGTACGGTGCCAAAGTATTGTCTTGGTCATCAATGTCACACATTACTTATGTGATGGAAGTTCCTTGCAGTGATGGGCACTTGAAAGATATCATCGGCAATAGAGAGTAAGCAGACTGTGGGCCAAGATATGATTTCCGCAAGATGTAATTAGTGCAAATAGCAAGCGCTGAACTGACCAGGCTACATTAACCACACTGATTTTTCTTGCACTGTCTTAACATGGAACCAGATTTGCCACAACAATCAGGGGCTGCCCCAGCTTCGCAGCCTCAGCTTACCCAAGGAGAAGCTGATACTGCAATGATAGGGCGCTCCCTGATTGCAGCGGCGAAATTGTTTCAAGTTGGTGACACATTTGCAAACCAGTGTCACCCCCAGTGTGTGCTTTTATTGGTGATAGACAGCTGAACCCCAAAAAGCAGTGGCAGCATTGGTCGCTTCACTGCCGCACCTCCACAACCTGCTTCTCTCCTAAGTTGCTGCATAATGTTTTTTGTGCATGCACACAAGCAAACGTGAAAATAGCAGGACAAGAGGACACAGCATGAGACTAGAGGGAGGCCAATTAAGGGGTAATGCGAGGAAGTTCTTTTTCACAGAAAGGGTGGTGGATGCATGGAACTGCCTACCTCAGGAAGTGGTGGATATGAATACTGTGCAGGGCTTCAAACAGGCTTGGGATAGGCATAAGGGAGCAATACAGATGAGTATGAATAAATGGGCCATTGACAGAGTAAAAGCCTATGGCACATTCATAAGGTAGAAAAAATGTGCAGACTGGATGGGCCTTGCGGTCCTTATCTGCTGTCAACTTCTATGTTTCTATGTGTCTATGAAATTTTTTTTCTCCAACCAGATTTCCTTAAATAAATACTGTGTTTCACAAAAAAAGTGTTTTGTCTGTTTTTTATTCATTAGAACGTGTAACAGTTCACATAGGAAAGTAAATCAACTATGGCATGCTGTTCAAAAATGAATATTTTGCTGCTTTTGAAGGTTTCCATAATTTTCAGCTAACAGATTCACTTGTTTTACAGACTATCAGAGTGGTAACAGGTTCACGTTCATTCGTACAGTGTAAACAGCAGCTAGTGAAATGTGCTGAAAACAATTTAGTCCTAGTATGGGACACTATTAAATGTCATTAAACATGTTTAAGAACTTTGAAGAAAAGTGTTGTTGTTCATATTGACAAGATTTTTTTTTTTTATGCTCCAGGTCATCAACTTCATGGTGATATGCAAATTAGGTGGAGATGTCACAGCAGGGGTAATAGTTGAGAGCTGTTGTGATGAATCTCTCTGCTATCTGGAAAACTGCCTGCAACTGCTATGGCAAAGGACAGTGAGGGCTACATATTTTTTTTTTTAGTGGCTTTGCAATTCTATGGCTGTTTTTCTTGGTCAGAGACTGAAAATTCTGACCTGTTTCTTTGCTGACTGACAGCAGTTATGAGAGCGCAGTGAGTGAGTCAACATGAGCAGCGCGCTGAAGAGAAGCTGGTGCATGTTCACTGTTATAATCCATGGGTTATAACGGTGAATTATAATCAGCTTCTCCTATGAGAAAAAAAGTCCCCCAGTTATTACAAACTGATAACGTACAGCACCCCATACATTATTCTATATTTAGAAAATGGCTAAGCAAAGCTTAGTCTTCTGATTGGCTAGGACAGCAACAGTAGCGGGCGAGTATTGTTCTATAGAGCCCGCTGCAAAACAGGTGCCAATTCGGGGTGCCTCATTACTAGGAGTAGCCTTGGGCACCCCGACTGTTCAATATGACCAGCCAACATGTTTTTTTTCCCCCCACATGCTAAGGGGACAAGTGACGGAGGAAGGACCCCCTGAGATAAGTCACATCCCCAGCAACCCCATAAGCCATAGCATCAGTGAAAAAAAAAACAATTATTTGAATAAAACAAATGTTTTCACAGCACGCATTCAGAGACACCCACAGTTACTTGCAGCTCCACTCCCTGATCTAAAACCGGCCGTTGTAGAAGTGGTACCTAGCCAGAAACAGTTCCACAGGTCCCAGCAGTCAAATATAATGAAGGCCACCCCCTTCCTCAGCCCTCACTCCTCTCATAAACTACCTGTAACCACCCTTTTCATCTGCCTCCTCTGTCCTCGTACATCTCAGCCCAATAACATAAAAACACACACATTTCCTCTTATGCTTGATACCGCAATAATTTTCCAGGTCTCAACTGGCTGTAACCCATAACATTGACTCTCCCACTTGTCGACATCTTTCAGGACAGCACTTTCTTCTCCAGCCAGCAACCGTGTTAGCTCCTCATCATAACAAATGAAAATAATTCAAAAATCACTCAGAAAGTGTGCTTTCCCAATTGCATTCTCACTGTTACTCTGTTGCCATAGTGATTGGAACCAAAAGAAACCTTCCATGGCAAATTTACCAATTTAAAACAAACAAACTTCTATTGCCAGTGGCGGGGGGGGGGGGTGAAGAAAAAAAACATGCAACAAAAAAAGTGGAATGGAGAAACAAACATCCTGCTTCACCACAGGATGAGGGGAGGTCTAAATCAACAAACATACAGGCTGCTATAAAGGGGTGTAACTGCATAAATATTAAACTAAGGCCCTGTACACATCAGGCCACTTAAAACTTTTTAAGGTGCTTAAAACATTTTAAGTCACGCAAACACGGCGCCCGTCCACATTTAAGCACGGTTTCAAAGCGTGTTAAGAAACCGTGCTTAAACCCTGCTGCGAGCTAGTCTCAAGTCCGTTTTCAAAAACGTTTAAAAGGAGGAAAGCGTGTTACCTTGTAGTGTGGATGGGCATGCGATTTTTCCGACAATTAGGGTGCCAGCATAACCATGCTACGATTGCGGAGGATTACCGAGTTTAAAAATGTTACTCGCCGCTGATGGAGACGGAAGTTCACCGTGTTACAATCGAGTTCAAACTCAGTGAACAATAATGTGGATGGGCTACTGTGGTGAGTTTTAAAACGTTTTGAAACCGTTATTTAAAACGGTACAAATCTTCACTTGTAATGTGTACAGGGCCTAAATGTTTTTATTAATAATTTTTTATGCACCTTGTTTTTAACAGTGCCATTTTCTAAGCACAATAATACTCTCCAGGGTAGGCGGTATTAGGGAATACCGGATCTTCCAGGAGCTATAAGGCTCTCTGCCTGCTGCATCGGGCCTCATTCCCCAATACCGCCCACCCTGTCGGATATTATTGCTTACATAATAACTGCCCCTCAGTTTTCTCAATGGTGATTGCCAAATATTTGTTTTCTTTAATAACTGGCCAGTTATTATGACACGCTTATGTCCACTGCACAGAAATTGCTATCTCAAGGCAGTCTCGAGCGCTGTTCAGTGAGCTCAATGACTCAGAAGGCTCTGAGAAAACAGGCACTGAGCTATTCCCCAGTTCTTGTTTGCTGTGTAAGACAATAAATAGCTACTTAAAACTCTGTGTACCCCTTTCATGTAATTGTTTAACACTGGATTTCTACCCAGTATCACAGATGATTGCTTCTCAGATGAAATGCACACTACCCAAATTGACTCCTGACTCCTTAGTCTTTGTAAGGTCCTGTTTACAAAAAAAAGAAATGCTTCTAAGTTTGTTAACTTATGTGTTGTTGCTTACTGGACTTGTACCTGGTATTATAGCTGATTGTTCCTCTCACAAAAAGCTGTTTAGTGAGTTGACTCCACATCAAACAAGCAAAAAAACAAACAAAAAAAGAACAGCGGAGCAGTTTCCTTTGGTGGTATTTTCTGACTGTTACTTTAATTCAGCATCAGGAGGTTCAGCAATACATCAGTCTGCCAGTTTGCAAGATCAGTGCTTCTCTTCTTCAGGAATTCAAAGTTGTCTGCTTATGATTTTATGGAAATGATGGTAATAATTTTATGTGGGGAGAAGGTGAGGAAAAAATTAATGTACAGAAATTATATAAAATAAAACATGGGATGGTGTGGTAACTCAATTGTAATATACATCCATGGTGTGTGATGCTTGAAAAATCCCCTCACACTTCGTTCTCAGGGTTTATGTAGCATTACACACCTCTGACATGTATTAAATTCTCGTAATGCACACCATCCCTTGAATTATTCTATATTTTATTTACACACCCAAGGTGTGTGATACCGCCTAAACCACAAGTGCAAAGCTTGAGTGTTTTTTAATAGTATCACACACTGAGGGTGTGTAAAAAAAATGAATAATGACAACACCTCGTAGTTTATTTTATATGAATGATGGTCCACAAATCATAGACCATGGATGTCACTTTCACTTTTTACTATGCCCTATCAATCCAATTTAAACTGGAGTACACATATTTAGAAAAGTCACCAGTTTGAAAGATACACAGAAAACAAGCATTTGTCAATGCCGAATGTTGTCTCGCTAGCATTGGTAGTGCAGGAGTTAGAGATGCATAATAGGGAATGGCAGTGAAGTATTGAATTGAAGCCATCTCCATCCCCACCCTGCACAGACTGACAGGTGTTGGGGTGTGCCTTTGGGTCATCAGCTATAACGCTCATGCCATTTAACCTCACCCTACCCTGTAGACACTGACAAGTGTTGTGGCGTGCTTTGGGGTCTTTGGGCATTATACTTACCCCATTCCATAAGGAAATACGCTGAGATGGGTGCAGTATAGGAGAATGGGATGAACTTTAGGGCTGAACACTCCAAGGCACACCTCGATGCCTGTCACTGGCTGCAGGGTGGGGTGTGGGGGTAGAATGGCATGAGCATTACAGCCAATGATCCCAAGTCACACCCCCTGATGCCTGTCAGTCTCTACAAGGTAGGATGTTATAGTTGGAAACCCTAATGCTGTAGGCGTTTGTTGGTATTTTTCACTCCAAATTTTCAACATGGGCTTTTTGTGACCCCACATCATGAAGAGCGGCACTATCAGTTTGTTAGCTGAAAGGTGGTTTTGCACAGTGACTATCCCATTTGGCGACACCTGCTCAAAAACACATTTTGGGCAGGATGTGAAAAATGACAACTGTATTGTTCATGAGGTGGTGTAAAAAAATGGCAACGTTGAAAATCTGGTGTGAATATATACAAAATTGGTTAAGTCATGAGCAGGCATAGAAACTGCGCAACACACATCCGTAACCCAATTATTTTTGGGATTTTTTTAACCACATTTTCAACATCAGCATTTTGGGACTTTCCCTCATGAACAGAGGCACTGTGATTTTGTTACTCTGTCCCAAAAGTTGATTTCCCACAGTGACCATGCCATTGTGTGCCACAGGTGCAAAAAGACATTTGGGGCAGGATGTGAAAAATGACAGCTGTACTGTTCATAAGGAGGTGTGAAAAAATGCCAGTGTTGAAAATCTAGCATGAAAATATTGCAAATTTGCGAAGTTAGAAGGGTGTGTCAAAACTACGCAATGCATGCTTGTAACACAGTCATTTTATGGACTTTCGTCATCAGATTTTCAACATAGGCATTTTAGGACCTCTGCTGATGAACAGTGTCACCGTAATTTTCTCAAACTGTCCCGGAAACTGATTTCGCACAGCGACCACACTATTCTGCACCGGACATGCGAAAACACATTTCAGCCAGGATATGGAAAATGACAGCTGCACTGTTCATAAGGAGGTATAGAAAAATGCCAATTTTGAAAATCTGGAGTGAAAATATTACAAATTCACGAAGTTACGAGCATACTTGGAAACTGCACAATGCACGCTTGTAAAACAGCCATTGTTTGGATTTTTTCCACCAAATTTGCAACACAGGCTTTTTGACAGCCCCCCTCATGAACAGTGGCACTGTCGTGTTGTTAATCGGTCCCAAAAGGTGATTCCACGCAGTGACAGTGAAATCACCTTTCAGGACAGAATAACGCCATGTGAGTCACTGAATTCATGACAAGGGGTCCCAATAACCCCATGTTGAAAATTTGGTGGCAAAATTCCCCAAAATTCCTGAGATATGCACCAAACTTGGAAAAAAACTATTTATGCTATTATACAGCTTATCAGCATTTCTTCAGTTCACGGTTGGCTTTGAAGAGTACAGACATGTTCCCGGTCCACCGAAGATTATCGCGCCATGCTCTGGAGGTAAGTATGGGATGAGGGTGTGTGTGTATGGGGAGACAGGGTGTTCAGAAGGTGGGCATGGGTTGGGGGAAGGCCACCGGGGTTGACGAAGGACCGTTTTCTGGTTTGCAGGTTTAAAAAAAAACAAAACACTGCAGGACAGTTTTTGTTTTACAGGGGCATTTGGAATGCTGGGGTGGGCTCCCAGCATGCCGCCTGACTGTTTTTGGGGGTGGGTTCTGTAGCCGACGGGGGATAGGGCACCCCTGTCAGCACATACTGAAGGGGGGGACAAGAGCAGAGGGGGATTGGGCACCCCCTTCGGCATACAACAAAAGTGGCAGGGTCATTATGCCAATGGGGAGTGGGCTCCCCCATCAGTAAAATAAACGGGGAAAGGGGGACTGAAGCCGACGGTGATTGGGCCCTCCATTGGCAAAGAAAGACTGGTTAGGGAGGTGCATGATGCCAAGGGGGATTGGGCACCCCCCTCGGCATACACTTTAAATGGGAAGGGAGGCATTAACCTGATGGGGAGTGGGCTCCCCCATCGGCAAATAAAGTGGGTTGAGGCACTCTGCGTAACGGCAGTCAGTACCGAAATGTTTATTAAACTGCTTCACTAGGAAAGGCACGCCACTGCATGATGAGCTTGGCTCTCATTGCAGCAGACCTTTTCTTAGATCTGGCAGCCAGTTTACGTGTTGCTGGTGTCAGCCCCTGCAGCTGCCTTATTGGGGAATGAGGGACGCACCTACTGATGTGTGCCCTGCATTCGCCCACAGTGAACACTCCTCCAAATCTGCTACTACTGTAATATGTTGGCTGGCATACACGCATGAGCCAACATAAAAAGGAATGCATCTGAACTGATTGACATGTTTACCACATTAACTGGATGGTTAATATAGCTAGAACACTAGTTAATATGGCATTTGAAACGAGTGTCAGTCCAGTCAATAAACATATTGACCAGTAATTATATAAGTAGTAACATATACCATAGAGTGTGTTATGCTTATGAAATTGTGAAAAATCCCAAATACAGAGGTAACCAGAGATACAATTTCTCTCAGTAAATCATTAGATAAATCCAGGTAGTATGTACCACAGGAAATATTATTGAGATAAATGGGGATTTCCTGTGAAATTACAGTTGCATGGTAGTGCAGCTATAGTTAGGGTTGCACGGCCACGTCTATGTTAAGCCCAACGTTTTGCACTTTAAAATTTTTGCAACCGTTTGACCAATTTACCTGGAATTGTGTATGCACTGTCTGTTGCTGTAGATCTCTAGATCTGGCAAGTTTTGTTCCACTCAGATGTGTAGTTGCAGAGCTGCAGAGTGCCAAAAAAAGTGCAAAACAACACTTTTTTGGCCATTTTTTGCAAATTCTTTGCTCATCTCTACAGCCCGAACAGTTTGTCTGTCTGGTCAGAAAGTTTCAGGGTATATGGGGAGTGGGTCAGGAAAGTATCCTTTAAAGGTTTGGTGAAAAAATAGTAATCCATTCAAAAGTTATTAAAGTTTCAAGATTCCCATTATAGCCTATGGGGAAAAAATATATGTTCCTCTCGAAAGTACTTTTAACTTTCATGAAAGCACTTTTTAGTGTCATGCTTGGGCTTTTTACTTTCATGCTGCCGCCATCTTGTTTCCAGTTAGCGAGGCAGAAAAAACGTAGTTCAAAAAACACTGCCCCTTGGTGAACACCAACAGTTGGGTTTACCTAATCGGGGCCTAGGAACACAACCCTGGTGTTAGTTTTTTACCAGGACGCTCAGAAATATGTTTTTAAATATTTTTCTGCCATCTTAGCCTCAGAACTTTCACACTAAATCCGCAGACTTTCACGAAAGTACCCACATCTTGCATCTATAATTGCAGAACTTTCACACAGGCACCGCAGTACTTCCATGAAAGCCCTCCCATGTAAACCAATGGTACTTTCACGAACATCCATGGAATTTCATGAAAGTACCACAGGTAAAGAGCCCCAAAATCCCACATTCTTTGCTATTTCACAGCAAGACAACGGTTAGGATTTTTGGGCTGAAATTTGCAAGGTGCAAACCCTTGCCCCACAGATGTGCCTTTAGCTGGTTTGGTGCAAACATTTATACTGGTTCCAGAGTCACAGCAGTCCGAATGCAAATTTTCCCATAGGGTAACATTGTGGTGGCTGCGGTGCTTTTCAGCACCTATATCTCAAAAATAGTTTGAGGTACATTCACTAAAAATACCACCAACAGCTTAATCTGGCTCAAGGTCAGTTGGCATTAATCTGTATCCCTTTCTCCTGGGTCGTGCCTGAAAATAGGCAGAATTTGTCTCGTGCACTTACCCGGTCAACAAAAGCTAAATAAATACTGATTTTTTGCTAAATGCAGCTTAGGTGTACTAAGCATGTGTGGAGGTGGCCAGGTCATGAATGCAACTGTGAAGGAATTTTTTCCAAAGTTGCTATGGCTAATGAGATATTGCCACATTTGCAATACAAGGGTTACCTGGAATGCCTCTAGGGCTGCACTATGAGTCTGTACTTATGGGTAGGTGTGAATTCAGGGCACAGAGGGCCCGTTCTCCCACATATGCATACTATTTATGCTAAAGTGGGAGCACTGGGCCCTTCTACACTATGCCTCTACACTCATGAGTGAGTGGAAGTGCAGGGCCCAGACGGATATGATCATGGATTCAATTTTGCAACACTAAAAGCACAGGGCCCTCCTGAGCTATCTTTCTATACTTATAGGAAGATGGGAGTGCAGGTCCCGGAGGGCCCATGCTCCCACCCATGGAAACCATCTTACAATACTGGGAGCACAGTGCCCTCCTGTGCTATATCTGTACACTAATGGTTGAGTGGGATTGCAGGGCCCAGAGGGCCCACAATCCCAACTATGTATCCAATTATGCAAAACTGGGAGCACAGGGCCGTTCTGTGCTATGCCTCTACACTGATGGGTCAGAGGGAGTGCAGGTCCCAGAGGGCCTGTGCTCCCACCTACTGATATGATTGTGCAGACCTGATGACATAGTTATGGGTGGGTGGGAGCGCAGGGCCCAGAGGGCCCATGCTCTCACCTATGGATTCCCTTTTGCTAACCTGAGGATACAGTTACAGATGAGTGGGAGTGCAGGGCCTGGAGGGCTTGCACTTCCATGTATGGATACCATTTTGCAAACCAGAGGACATAGATATGGGTGAGTGTGAGCGGAGTGTCCGCGCTCCCATCTATGGATAACACTTTGCAAACCTGAGGACATAATTATGGGTGGGTGGGTGTGCATGGTCCGGAGTGCCCACGCTCTCACCTATGGATTCCCTTTTGCTAACCTGAGGACACAATTATAGATGAGTGGGAGCGCAGGGCCAGGAGAGCCTGTGTTCCCACCTATGGATACCATATGAGTATCATTTCACTATCTCAAAAAGAAGGGAAATTCATTGCAAAAAAACTCCATTAAGGCATCATTTAGGGTTGATTTCACATCAACAAAAGTCTGGAAATTCGATGTTAGGGTTATCAACCCTACCCCCCGACACCCCTCCAACTTCCACAGACCAACAGGTGTCAGGGTGTGCTTTGGGGCCATTGAGCATAACTCTCACCCCATTCTCCTATACTGTACCAGCTCAGCTTCTTTACACATGGAATGGGGTGAGGGTTAGGATCCAGTAGGGCCACTACAGTTAGGATTGAGTAGGTACTTTAATGTTAAATTCAAAATTTTGGACTTTAATACCTCTGCAAGCGTTCAACCAATTTCCCTGAAAGTTTGCATGCATGGTGTGGAGGTATAGCTCTCTGGATCTGGAAAGTTTTATTCCAGTTGGATTTGCAGTTGCAGAGCTGTGGAGTGTGAAAAAATCCTCAGTTTAGAGGAATTCTTTGCTCGTCCCCACAGCCCAAATGGTTTGTCCGTCTGGTATGAAATGTTCAGGGTATATGGGGACTGGGTCAGGGAAATGCCTTTGGAAGGTTTGGTGAAAAAATATTAATCCATTCAAAAGTTCTTAAACTATTTTGTTTTCCCATTATAGCCTATGGAAAACAATGATGTGCACACCAAAAGGTTTCATGAAAGTACCATGGAACTTTTGCTACAGTACTTTTTGTTAACATGGGGCTTTTCAAGAATTCGCATTACTTTCATGAAAGTACCATTGGTTTACTGGAGGACTTTCGACATTCTGCATTACTTTCATAAAAGTACCACTTGGTTTACATGGGGACTTTCGCGAAATTACGCATTACTTTCACCAAAGTATCACAGTACTTTCGTGAAAGCTGCCCCATATGAACCAATGGTGCTTCTGAGAAAGTCCTGCGCTCCCACCTCTGGATATGATTATACAAAACTGGGAGCACAGGGCACTCTTGTGCTATGTTTCTATACTTATACGTGGATGTGAGTGCAGGGCCCACAGGGCCCACACTCCCACCCATGGATACTATCTTGCAAAACTGGGAGCACAGGGCCCTCAGGCATTATGGACAGGATTCACTAACCTCTGAAAAGTCCCGCAGCTGTGGGAAAACCTCAGTGCAAGAGGGTTGCCACTTGCGAGTCCACAGGTTACCTACAGCGGTGGATATTCACAAAGGTGGAGCCGGATTATGACTGGCTCCATGAATTATGGCAGCATTCAGGTGTTGTTGCCAGGGACAGCACCACAGCTGCGGGAGGCTGCTACGGCCAGTGGGACCTGCTGTAACACCCTCTGCATCTTCTGTGGCTGTGAATCAGATGCTCCACAGCTGCAGCGATTTCAGAGTGCCACTGGGGTTGCTGAGTGGGACTTAGTCCAAAAAACACTTTGTGAATCCTGCCCTATGTCTCTACAGTTATGTCTGGGTTGGTGTGCAGGGCCCTGAGGACCTGTGCTCCCAAATATGCCTCCCATATGAAAAACTGGGAGCACAGGGCCCTCCTGTGCTATGCCTCTACACTGATGGGTGGGTGGGAGTGCAGAGCACGTGGGGTCCACGCTCCCACCTATATATGCCATATGACTAACATTTTACTTTCTCAAAAGAAGGGAAATTCATTGCAAAAAAATCTGTCAATGCATCAGTTAGGGTTGATTCCACACCAACAATAGTCTAGAAATTCAATGTTAGAGTTACCAACTCTAACACCCCACCACCCCATCCACCCTCCACAGACCAACAGGTGACGGGGTGTGCCTTAGGGTCATTGAGCATAACTCCCACCCCATTCTCCTATACTGTACCATCTCAGCTTATTTACACATAGAATGAGGTCAGAGTTAGGGTCGATGACCCTAAGGCACAACCCATTGCCTGTTGGTCTGTGGAGGGTGGGTGGGGTGGTGTGGGGTGTTAGAGTTGGTAACCCTAACATCAAATTACCAGACTTTTGTTGATGTGGAATCAACCCAAACTGATGCATTCACAGAGTTTTTTTTACAATGAATATACAGATATAGCTAGATTTTCTCGGCCATATATCTCTAGCTACATGTATAACCCACAAAACACACATTTTAACTGACCAGTGTGGTTATACTGTAATACCTGCATAGTCATGTGACTGGATTCCACCAATTACATGACAGGACTTCTCTTATGAAATTTATTAACAGGTGTCCATTGCAAACTTTATTTAAAACTAGTATGGCTCTCACCAACTTCTCAGAGATCATTTACTTTTGGCTGTCTCAGAGACAAAACACTACAAGCTTCCCACAAATCACCACTAACTGATCTGCTCCTACCCAATCCAAACTCAAGAAACTAAAACTCAGGGGTCCCATATTCAAAATTGGGCAAAGTGGAGTACAAATATTTGTGCTGCACGTTGCCCTTACCCAGCTGCCCCAAAATTCTATATTCAGTGGAATAGCGCACCAGCGGTATTCCACTGAATATAGGGCATTGCAACCCAGCTTTAAGCCACTTAGTGCTGGTCTGACGTGGTTCCCAAAATAGGGCATCATAATGGCTTGTGCCCATGCTAAATTTCCTATATTCAAATGGACCCATGCAAATGAGTCCATTGGGTTTGCAAGGCACTAAGAGACCATTTGCATGCCCATTATGGGCTCATTTGCATGGGTAGGCCAGGCGATTTAGGGTGGTGCCACCCCAACCAACCCATCCCAGACATCTATCTCTGGTGTCTAGTGGTCCCTCCTCCCACCAATTACTGGTGGTGTCCAGTGTTACCTCCCCCACCTATCACCAGCCTGACAATAAAAATAGAGTTTCCCTGGTGTCTAGTGGTTCCCCATGCCAACTGCCAGCCCGATGTACAGCATAAATTTTCCCTGGTGTCTAGTGGTCCCTCCCCCCACCAGTCCCTGGTCCTATAATAAAAAGAGATATTCTCTGGTGTCTAGTGGTCCCTCCTTCACCCATCACCTGCCTGATGTAAAGAATAGAGTTTCCTAGTGTCCAGTGGTCCCTCCCCACCCACATCCATGCCTGATGTATGCAAAGCTATTTCCTGGTGTCTAGCTGTCCCTCCCTCCCAATCCCCTACCCCTTGTCTGTATTCTAAAATTCTCTGGTGGCTAGTGCCCCCCCAACCCTGATCCCCTGTATATGTGGTATAACTCCCTGGTGGTCTAGTGGACCCCCTCCCTACCCCTGATCTTTCAGTGTAGTCATCTGTTACCATCCCTGGTGATCTAGAGATCCCCCTTCCTATCCTGACCCACCCGTATACTAAATACATCTGTCCCCAGTGGTCTAGAAGACCCCCCCCACCCTGGCAGGTACTGGGCCTCTACCCATTAACAACCTGCCTTTGTCCTGTATGTCCAGTAAATCCCTGCTATACATGTATGATGCAGTTGTCTATGTTCAAGGGAGAGCCATGGCTGACATCAACAATGCTCTTGTGCACAGTTTTCATTCACTCTAATGATGGTTCCCTGTGGAACTCAATACCCTTGGCGATTAGATTATAAACCTCTCTTAAAACCTTTGTGCTAAAGATGAAGGGTCATCTGCTGAACCTTAATGCATGTGTTTGTGCCACTTAACTCCCACCCTTCCACTTTGCCTCATAACCAGCGCAATCTCATCACTGTTCTTGTTATATTTCATAGTGTCATATTTGCTGCTACATTTATGTCTATTTGTACTATGCTAAAATGTGCGCAACTGTGTTACTTTTTTGTACCTCTGATGTATCCTATTCACACTGTTCTGTTACTGTAACATGTACTGTGTCATATTTTTGCTGCTTTTACATTGTACTTGTGGTACCCATGTTGTAGCTAAGAAAGGCATTTAGTGCCAGTGTACCTTCCCAGTCAACAAAGAATGAATAAATAAATAAATAAAATAGAATAAAACAGTAGTCTTCTAGTAGACAAGGAAAGCCAATCAAAGGAAGTATACAGTTTGCAATGATGAGTTTGTCATGGTAGGCCGGTGATGAAATGTAATGAGCTATGACATACTGTAAAGGACTGGATTTTTTAAAGAGTTGTGTCATGACTGTGATGCAGTTGTGTTAATCGTGCCATGACTGCTAGACAAGATTTGCATAACAAAATGATTCACACTTTAAAAATTGTGATGCCTGTGTTATTTTTTGCTGAAAAGTAAGTGAAATAATGTAAATGCATCAGAATGTTGGAAAATCAGGCGCAAACATTCTGACGCAGTTATAGTGACATAGCTGCGTTACAAATACTGCCGCAAGTGCTGCACTCAGACATTTGAACCTCTAGCCCAAGGATCTAAAGAATTCAATAAGGTGGCAGAAGCAATCCTATAAATACAGTCTCTATAGTCTAGCTGAGAAAGACATAAAGGTGAGACTAAATGTTTTTCTTTCACAGAGACAGGGAAATGAGCCTTGTGATGATAGAAGAAGCCTAGCAGTCTTTAACAGTGAGTATGAAAGGCACTTTGTTAAACTAAATTCCTTTTTTCTTTGCTTTTCAAATAGTTTTGTGCCTTTGATGACTGTGCATTTAAGAACTCTGGTGGGGGTGTGGTATGCAGTTGCTCCAAATTGTTGTTTTAGTTTACAGTTCATATGGCCAGCTTAGGCTGTCTGTAGCACAACATCTCACTTCAGTGCAGTGGGGTCCTGTTTGTACCAAGCTTTACAGCTGGAAGGGACTCAAGGGCACAGAGATCAAACGACTTGCTCAAGGTCACATAGTGAACTGGTGGCTGGGGGTTTAAACCTAGGATCCCCCAGTTTGCAGCTCTGTACTCAAAACCTGCCACATAGCCTTCATTTTGTATTTGGCTTACTTTGTGTTGCAGGCATGCTATACTTCATTAATGGGCATCTCAAATTTTCATTCCTCCAGTTTCTTTTGCTTCTGTCTCCAAAATCTGGTAGCAGGTGTCACAATACTTGCACCCCATCCTGCTTGTGGTGGTGGTGGTAATGGTGGTGATGGGGTGCAAATATGGTAGCCAGTGTCACCATAGTTGCCCACCCCACCCCACCACCACCACCACCACCACCACCACAGCCAGAACAAGCAAGACATCTCATCCAGTCATGGAACAGTTTGAAATGCAGCTGGGGGGAGGAAGGGATTATTTGGTTTATACAGGAAGAGGGGGTAGTTAATGTTTTAAAAAAATGACTTTCAGAATGGGGACGTTCAGCCTGCTACTCTCCTGAAGAACCTCCAACTTTTGCCAGAAGTTCTGGTTCTGTTCTAAGGATTCAGTTCAACCAACTGAGGGAGTATCCAAAGTTGTTCTCAAACTGTTCTCCTATGAGTAGCACTAGTTTAAAGCAGTTCCATTTTTACATTCGCTTGCATGCATGCTCAAGGAATGTCTTGGGAGAATGGGACACTTTGAAGGTGTGCCTCTCCTGAACAATCCCCTGCTCCCTTGAGCAGGCGTGGCGGTCCTGCACCAATCCGCACTGGTGCTGTGTATGACAGTGGTGGTCTTCTCTTCAAAGAAAACCACCGCTGTCTGCTTGCACCGCTCACACCCCCCCCAAATGTTTGCTGCCACGCTGGGAGCCCATCCCAGCGTGGCAAACGTCCCGCGTCATCAGGGGTGCCCAATCCCCCCGTCGGCTCCACGGCCCCCAGCCATCCTTCTGCCACTCTGGAGCCCACCCCAGCGTGACAAGCGTCCGCATCATCAATTATAAAAAAGCAAACCTGTAAAGTAAAAGCGGTCCCACGCAGTCTCCGCCCCCTCCCACAACCGCACCCACCCACCCTGCACCTGCCTCCCCATACCCCCTCACCCCATACTTACCTCCGGAGCTCGGAGCAATGATCATCGCTGGACTGGGAGCACGTCTGCACTCTTCAAAGCCGTCCGCGAACTGAGGAAATGCCGGTAAGCTGTATAATGGGCTAGATGGGTTTTTTTCAACTTTGTTGCATATCTTAGGCATTTTTTGGAATTTTTGCACCAAATTTTCAACATGGGGTTTTTGGGACCCCTTCTCATGAATTCTGTCACTGTCATGGCGTTATTCGGGCCCAAAGGGTAATTTCACAGTCACTGCACGAAATCACCTTTTGGGCCTGATTAATGAAACGACAGTGCCAGCGTTCATAAGGTGGGCTCTCAGAAAGCCTATTTTGAAAATTTGGTGGAAAAATCCCTAAAAATGACGGTTTTATGAGCGTGCATTGCGCAGTTCCTACACAGGCTCGTAAGTTCACGAATTTTCAATATTTTCACTCTAGATTTTCAACATTGCCATTTTACCACACCTTCTTATGAGTAGTACAGCTGTCATTTTCATCTCACCCCAAAGCGTGTTTCCGCATGTAGCACGACAATGACACAGTCGATGTGTGAACTCAATGTATGGGACACATTAAGAAAATCACAGTGACACTGTTCATGAGCAGAGGTCTTAAAATGGTTATGTTGAAAATTTGTATGAAAAAATTCCTAAAATGACTGTTTCACGGTGCATTACTTGATTCTCATGCGCTCGTAAGTTCGTGAATTTTCAATATTTTCAATCCAGATTTTCAACATTGCCATTTTCCACACCTTCTTATGAGTAGTACAGCTGTCATTTTTCACATCTCACCCAAAACGTGTTTCCGCCATGTAGCGCATGATGACAGTCGGTGTGTGAACTCAATGTATGGGACACATTAAGAAAATCACAGTGACACTGTTCATGAGCAGAGGTCTTAAAATGGTTATGTTGAAAATTTGGTAAAAATTCCTAAAATGACTGTTTACTGAGCGTGCATTGCGCAGTTCCTACGCTCGTAAGTTCGCAATTTTCAATATTTTCAATCCAGATTTTCAACATTGCCATTTTACCACACCTCCTTATGAGCAGTACAGCTGTCATTTTTCACATCCTGCCCAAAACGTGTTTCCACCCATGTAGCGCACAATGGCGCAGTCGGTGTGTGAAATCAATGTATGGGACACATTAAGAAAATCACAGTAACACTGTTCATGAGCAGAGGTCTTAAAATGGCTTTGTTGAAAATTTGGTGAAAAAATTCCTCAAAATGACTGTTTTACGAGCGTGCGTTGCGCAGTTCCTACACACGCTCGTAAGTTCGTGAATTTTCAATATTTGCACTCCAATGAGTTCCAAATCCCTAAACAGCACATAGAAGCAAGCAACATTCAGCATTGACAAATGCTTGTACTTCTTTGTCACTGATTTTTTTAAGCCATGTCCAAGTGCCAAATACCACTGCAAATATCTGCAAGCGAAGGTTCGGCATTGACAAATGCTTGTTTTTCTTAATATATCTTGTTCCCTTTCCTTGACGTTGATGGCTGCCTGTGTCAGTCCACAGCCTGAACATGGTGACCTTCCAGTGGTCCTTCAGCTCACCACCGAGGTGTCAGTCAACTCCATTTCAGAAGTGTTTGACTTCCAAAACTAAGATCCGACTTCCCAAAATCAAGTGAAATTAAGTATTTGACTCTCAAATGAAGAAACAAAATTAGGTAGTAGGTTAAAAATGAATGATTTTTTTTCTGAAAAAAGGGCATTTTATCAATAATGTTGCTTTTACCTGGTCTCTCTATTAGTTTAATGACTTCCAAAATGTAGAGCTTGGGAAGGGTTTCAACTTACAAATACTAGAATGCCATCCAAATTTATACCCATGGACGTTCTGACTATCAACAAAAAGAAACAAAAATTGAACCCAGATGACCATTTCCTTGATATCACCATCCAGCTTCACCCCTTCCACAGCAGATCTCACTGCTACCCCGATACAAAATACCACGCACAACATACACCCGAATGGAAAACATGTACACTTTTTCTTTTTTCGGGGGACAGCGACAGGGGTAGTGGTAATTCGCTACCACTATTATACCCCATCACTGTCAATTTATTTTGGCATTACTACAGTGTGGATTATTCCGCACTGTTATAGCAGTGACCAATTGACCTGGTACCTTCAGTTAGTCTGTTGTTGGTGAGCTCCAGGGAACAAGAGCAGCAGCAGCTGCTGTAGCAAGGGGAGTGACCAGCTGGCTAGGACAAAGCAAGAAGGGAAGGACTTACTTTTGGTTCCTGCATCCCTCCGGTGTCCTGGCCAGTCCAGCATGTCAGCAGTTCTCCCTCCTTTCCTTTTGTCAATGACAGTAGTCAGGCAGTTTTAAGACCCAAGTCAGTGGTGGTGAAAATCCATCGGGGAGGAGAAGCAGTGAAAGGCTGTCCCCTCCATTCTCTTGGAAGCAGCATGTAAGCGGAGGCCACTGGGAGGAGGTGGATCCATGGCCTTCTCAACAGCAAGAGCAGCCCCAGTAAAGGCAGAAACGGTTAACATGGTGAGTGGTGGCAGTACCAAAGTAAGGTGCTGGTTACCAAAAGAAAAAAAGACTGTTTTTTTTTCTGTTATAAATAATTTTTGTGCCTCCCAGCACCACAGAGAGTGGCGTGGCCACAAGGGTGATTCAGGCCCAGGGAGAAAGGACTGCCCATGGGGTAGGATTAAGTAAAGCTTATGTTAGCAAGCAAACAATCTGTGGGGCTAGAGTCCCCTGACAAGAACCTCTCATGGACGGAGTAAAGCAAGGCTCTTTAAGAGCCATGGACTGTGGGGAGAGGGAGGCAGGCAGGCCCCTGCCCACAGGACCTTCTATAGTGGGAATTTGAGAGAAGCACTACTGGAGCTAGGATAATGGGGCAAAGCTATTTAAATTAAATCAATGAATATGTATAAATGCATTGCAAGGCCACAGTTAAAGAAACAGTGTGCCTGATGTAGACTGCCTATTTAAACTTTTTTTTTTCCTAAGGACTGTCTAAGTGGGAATGCATCAGAAACACTGTCAAATGTGATGGTACCTCAGAAAATGACTTTTGCTAGCTGTGAGGTACCCGGTTTTCCTTGAACGAACTGCCTAAACTGTGTTTGTTCTAAATGAACTGCCTTAACTTTGTGTGCCCTCTGCATAGCATGAACTGCCGGAATGTGTATGCCCTTTCTATCCTAAACAAACTGCCTTAAATATGTGGTAGCCTTTGATAGACTGCTATCCTTTCCTCCTGACCAATCTAAACATTGATCCACTAGGCCCTGTACTGTGTGAACTAGTTTTGCCCTGCATTACAAATGCTACCTAACTGCTAACTGGTGTTCCACCTCCTGAGTGAACTGTGTTAATCTGACAGCAAAGTAGAGTGTGCCTGCATGAAGACATTCTTGTGTGCAAAGAAAAATGGATGGCACCAGTTGTGGTAGAGGCTTTACTGAGACTGTATTAACCCTTCTTACTCTGTTCCATGCAGGCCCTTGCCATGGGTCCTGATGACAACAGCAGACAGATACAGGAGTCTCGAAAGTTGCCAGATTCAGAAACAATGAAATCTTCAAGATTCTTTGATTACAATTTTTCCTTGCAGTATGACCCTGTCTGGTGGTCTGTGATAGGGGTCCAATGAAAGAGTGTTTTGCAGTTGCATCTGGCCTTGTGTTCTGACACAGCCTTTACCAGGCAGATAAGTTCTTCAAACTAGGGGATGAGATGTACCCTCTGGTGATCCCAACTTTACTGTGAAATGTTCTTCTGGCCTCTGCTGGTAGCAACTTTATGAACTCCCAACCAGTGCACAACCTCTAATTCTCAAGATGCCCCTCTTGTTCTGCCTCACCATCTTGTGAAATCACAGCCTGCAAGTTACTGAACATCCTGTTCTCACAGGCTAACCAGACTGTCATGCCAGAGTTATTTAGAGTTGGTGGAGAGTTTGTGCTTGCCTTACTGTACAGAGTTGCACAGAGTACCTAGCATTGCAAGAGAGCCATATAAATTTGTTCATAACGTTTGTGCTAACTTAAATGTGAGTGTACTGCCTAACACTGATATTAGTTTTTAAAAACAGTCAACCATTACCTTTTATTTCTGCGGTACATTTTCTTTTCCCTTTCTTTAATTAGAAGATTGTTTACCTGATGTAGATAGGTGTGATGTTTTGAACAGCACTTTACCGAGGAGCTGACATGTCTAGCTCTGTCCCCCACACTACATCATCAGCTTTGTGACTTTACTGACTGTCTGTGACATCACTGCTGCTTAGGGGTTTACCCATGCCACAGTGACAGTCGGCAAGGAGACATCCCTGACAGCGACAGCCGCAGTGCCGACTGTCGGCATTGCAGTGTCGGGGATGCCTCTATGTATCTGCCCCCCACACACCCCGGTCTCTAGAATTCTTACTCTGAGTCGGAGTTGGACTGGGGGGGGGGCAAACACCCAGTGAGGGAGTCCCAATTGCCATACAGAGCACCACAGCGACTGGCAGATTTTGCCCGATTCCTGTCGCTGTGGTGGTCTTCGTGATCAGGGAGTTGCTGTGGCAACAGTATATGCTGCTTAGGAACAGCCACCCAGTGACTATCAGGTCGTCACCTGTGATGCCACTGTCAGTGAGGTCACAATGCTGATGATGTAGTGGTGAGGACAGAGATCGATATGACAGCTGCCAGGCCAAGAGCTGTTCCACACATCTAGCACAATATTATCATATAGAAAATTTTCTAACAAATAAAAGGAAAAAGAAAAATACTTCAGAAATAAAAAGCTACAACTGACTACTACTGAAAATGTGCATTATTTTCCAGTCTGGCTGTTTTGGCACCACTGTGCTCTTTAAAGTATTAGGATTACATACAGTGTTCATAATTACCAGATCTATTTAGGGTTTAGGTTTGTTTGAATTACTTTAGAGTGTTTAAACTTATTAGGATTACTCAGAGTGCTAAGGCTCATGTTAAGCCCCAAGTTATAATTATTCTTGTGTTACTCATAACATTTTGTTGCATTTGAATCAGCTTCACGTCTCTCACTTGTAAGTAACCAGTTTGAAGCAATTGACTTGGGTTCCTTTCCCCTAAAACCCAGACACCAGCTGGGCAGGGGTTACATAAAACTCCACTCCACCTCTGGGTGGTTGGCACAGATGTAATTCTGTTTCCCTCAGACTTATAGTCTGCAGCTCAACCTGATCCATTAATGTTCAGTTGGCAGTGGCCTGCTACAAAATCTGATGTAGTCAACAGGATACAAATGACATGGAGTCCAAAGCGTAGAGCAACTCACCCCAAAATGCAACTTGCAATAGGAAATGTTATTAGAAAAATATTTTTCAAGTGACATGTAGCAATAAGATAAGAAGGTAAATGTTTTGTACTAATACATGGAAACATGTACTTTTAAGTGGGGGCATGTCTGTAGTGCCCTAAAGTTTGTGATACACTCCAGAAAAGGGTGTTAGGATGATAGTGACCCAGATGCTCCATAAAAGGTCCCCTCGGTGCCTTAGGGTCATAGTGTGTGGGTAAAGTTGGGGAACATGCTTTGATTACGACTCCCTTGCCCAGCTTAATAGCCCAAGATGGGCTTGTGTTAAAATTTTTTTTTTTTTTCTCTGTGAGTTTTTTTCCATGCCTGCCAGCTTTCAGAGGCCACTCCCCTCCATTGCTAGTGGCTGGGAGCCTGCTCTGCTGGTTCCCCAACTTTTGGGCAGAGTGGAGCAAGCAGGCAGAGTAGGGCTCATAAGGATTCTGGAATGGAATACTCAGCCTTCTTCAACAGCAACAGTTATTCAGTTAGTCTGCTGATGAGTTCCAGGGAACAAGAGCAGCAGCAGCTGCAGTTGCAAGGAGAGCGATCAGCCAGTCGAGGCAAAGCAAGAAGGGAAGACTTACCCTCAGTTCCTGCATCCCTCCCAATATCCCAGCCAGTCCAGTATTTCAGTCACTCTCTCTCCTTCCCCTTCATTGGTGGCTGTATTCTTGGTCCCAAGAAAACAGTGGTGAAAGTCCATCAGGGAGGAGCAGCAGTGAAAGACCAACCCCATCATCCTTTCAGAAGCGACATGTAAAGGGAGGCCACTGGGAAGAGGTGGTCCAGGGCCTCTTTCTCAACAGCAGCAGTGGCCTCAGCCCAGGTGAAAATGAGCAACAGGGTGACTGCGGCAGCACTGAAGCCAGGTGCTGGCCACCAAAAGAAACAAGTTTCTTTCTTTTCTTTTATACATGATTTTGGCTTCTCACAGCATCATGGAGAGTGGCATGGCTGCATGGGGAGATCCAGGCCCTAAAGAAAGAACTGCCCATGGAGCAGGATTAAGTAACGCTCCAGTGGAGCAAATGACCTGTGAGGTGGCAGTCCCCTGACAAGAACTGTATACTGTGTGAAGTAAAGTGAGGTTCTATAAGTACCATAGACTGAGGGGGTGAGTAGGCACCTGTCCAAAGGACTGCCGACAGGGAAGATTTGAGAGAAGGAGCTCAAATGAAGGTAGGATAAAGGGACTTAGCTATTTAAATTAAATAAATGAATATGTACGAATGCATTGCAAGGCCACAGTTAAAGAGAATGTGCACCTGATATAGAAGAAAAAATTACTCACCTTAGTAATTATGTTTCTTCTAATGGTGTCTTGCTGTATTCTGACTATTGCAGTTAACCCCAGCACTCAAACTGCCCTAGAGAGTAGAGGGTTAATTTTCTATGCAGAGCATAGAATGTTGAGCTCAAGCTCGGTTCAAACCTCTGTCTGCTGCACAATACTCTCATGCTGCTGCTAATACTAACTACTAAGTGGAAATTGTAACATTTTTACTAGCCAAATGGCAACCAAATATTTTGGATCCCCAAAAGACTCAAGTCAAGAAATCCAAAATCAAAAACCAGGTAGTGAACAACTTAAGACTGTTAAATTAATAATATAATCCACTCCCCCTCTCTAAAAGGAGGGAGTACCCAAATACACCCCTGGGGTACAACACTACATCTGCCAGCCCACTTCCCAAAAACAGGTTTTGAGAGGGGAGGTAGGGAGGGAGGTCAGAATACAGCAAGACTCCATTAGAAGAAACATAATTACTAAGGTGAGTCATTTTTTCTTCAAACAACATGAAATCTTGCTGTATTCTGACTATTGCAGACTACTAAGCAGTACCTCCATGGAGGACTGAATCGAACCTACCTTGGGAATAGGCTCTGCAGTACTGCTGTACCAAACTGAGCATCACTCCTAGCCTGGATGTCCAGGAGTAATGCTTGGTAAATGTATGGACTGTCTTCCAGGTGGCTGCTTTACATATCTCTAGCAAAGGAATATCCCTGGCCGCAGCCAGGGAAGCAGCTGTACCTCTAGTCGAATGAGCCCTCAAGCCTGAGGGAGGTATTTTGCCTAGCTTCTCATAGCGGAATTGAATACAAGAGACAATCCACCAGACAATAGTTCTCTTAGTGGCAGGTTAGCCCTTACCCACTTCCCCATAAGTGAGAAACAACTGAAGGGAGTCAAACTTGTGAGCCTTAGTACGCTCAACATAGTAACTAAGGGCTCTTTTAACATCCAAACTGTGTAAACTTCCTTCTCCTGAAGAAGAATGATCAGTGAAGAACACAGGGAGAGACATAGATTGGTTCAGATGAAAATCTGAAACCACTTTAGGTAAAAACCTCCTACTAGTTCTAAGCACCACCTTATCTCTATGGAATGAGATAAAATCAGGCTCCACTGACAGAGCTTGCAATTCACTGATACGCCTGGCAGAGGTAATAGCTACCAGAAACACAGTTTTCCAAGTCAAGTACTTAAGCTCTGCTGAAGACAAAGGCTCAAAAGGGGGTTGCATAAGCTGAGCAAAGCAAACATTAAGATCCCAAGCAGGGGTAGGATCCCTAAAGGGGGGGATTGGTATGAAGCAATCCCTTGAAAAATTTACAGAATACAGGGTGAGATGAGAGTGAGGAAGGCTTTCCCGCTGACAGAAAAGCAGAAACAGCTGACAAATGTACTTTGAGAGTAGCTGGTCTGAGGCCTAGGCCATTAAGTTGAACCATATAATCAGAACTGTAGACAATTCAGCAGTGTCTGGGGATATATGCTTCTTGGAACACCAAATGCTGAATCCTTTCCATTTGGAGTTGTAAGTTTTTCTGGTGGCAGGCTTTTGAGAGGCTTTGAGAATATCCAGAACCCCTTGGGACAGATCAAATCTGCATACCCTAACTCTTCAAGAGTCGTGACTTGAGATTGAGCGACCAAAGATTGGGGTACCAAATCCTCCCCTGAGAGGAGGTTAACAGGTTGTAATTCCAGGGGAGAGACAGGGGAAGATGGACTGCTAGGGACAGCAACAGGGGGTACCAAGGCTGCCTGGCCCAGTCTAGAGCAATAAGAATCACTTTGCAAGGTTGTGACCTTACCTTGACCAGAACCTTGAACAGTAGAGGAAAGGGAGGGAAGGCATATAGAAATTTCCCTTCCCAGTTCAAAATCAGAGCATCCAGAGGGACTAAGCCCAATACTGGGGATCTGCAACAAAACAGAGGAAGTTGGTGATTGTCTGGGGCTGCAAAGAGATCTATCTCTGGAGTGCCCCACCTTGAAAAAATCACTTTCAACACCAGAGGGTCCAGGGACCATTCGTGATGGCCCTGGGAGATCCTGCTCAATGCATCTGCTAGCACATTGTCCTTCCCTGGAAGGTGGACTGCTTTCAGAGAGGTCTTCAGAGAATAAGCTAGGGATCACAATTTCATGGCTTCCATGCACAAGGCCATGGACTGAGTGCCTCCCTGCTTGTTGATGTACCACATGGTGGTGGTGTTGTCTGTCCTGATCTGAACCACCTTGTTCTGCACTGACTGAGAGAAAGCTTGCAGGGCCAGAAAGACTGCTCTGAGTTCCAAGAGATTGATATGAAGAAGGGATTCCTGAGGGGACCACAGTCCCTGGGCTGTGAGAGCCCCCAGATGGGCTCCCCACCCCAATAGAGAAGCATCCATGGTTAGGACCACAGAGTGAGACTGAGTGATGAATGGGACTCCTTGCCTGAGGTTGCCCTGATCCTACCACCATTGGAGAGCTTGCATCAGAGTCTGGGTCACTGGAACTAGTTTGGTTAGAGAATCTTTCTTCTGAGACCAAAAGGCCCTCAGGTGAAACTGAATGTCCCTCATCTGAAATCTGGCCCCTTCGACCACTGTTATAGAAGCTGCCATGTGGCCTAGAAGTTAAAGGAAGTGCCTTGCTGGCTGAGAGACCAGAAGGTGGAATGAAGAAGCCAGCTCTACAATAGCCCTTGCCCTTTCCAGGGGAAGAAAAGCTCTTGCTTTGACTGTATCCAACTCTGCCCCTATGAAGGTGAGGAGCTGTACAGGCTCAAGAACTGACTTGGGAAGATTGAGAAGGAATCCTAGGGAAGTGAGCACTTGTTGGGTCACTTGAAGGTCTGACTTGACTTGGTCTGGGGACTGACCCACAATGAGCCAGTCTTACAGGTTTCGAAATATGGAAATATTTGTCCTTCTTAAAAAGGCCACTACTACTGCTAGGCATTTTGTGAATACCCTTGGAGCTGATGTCAGGCCGAAGGGCATAGCTTTGAACTGATAATGGCCTGAAGGCAATTCGAACCTGAGGTACTTTCTGTGGGAGCACCTGATGGGAATGTGAAAGTAAGCATCTTTTAAGTCCAGGGAGGCTAGCCAGTCCCCTGGCCTTAGAGAGGGAAGGATTATTCCCAGAGTCACCATTTTGAATTTTAGTTTTAAAAGATGTTTGTTCAGGTATCTTAGGTCTAGGATGGGTCGCCACTCTCCTGTGTTTTTGGGGGTAAGGAAGTACCTGGAGTACAGACCTTTGCCCCTGTGGAATGTAGGAACTCTCTCTACAGCCTTTAGAGCCAGTAGAGATGAAACCTCTGCCTCTAGGGCAATGGTTTTGGAGATGCTTGCAGGTGGAAAAGATCTGGCCCTCAGCTTTGGAAATTTCTTGAAGCTGAGAACCAGCACCTGGCTTACCACCTCCAGGACCCACTTGTCTGAGGTAACAGACATCCAGTCCTGGACAAAGTAAGCCAGCCTGCCTCCTACAGAAATGGGGGAGTCGACCCAGGCTGACACATCAGGGTGTCTGCTTGGCAGGAGCCTTAAGTTGAAGGATGGATGCAGCCCTGCTCATCCCCCTTCTGCCTCTCCCTCTGAAGAACTCCCTCTGAGGAAAGGGAGAAGAGGCCTGTGCTTGGTAGAAAGGCCTATGAAAAGGCCTACCCCTGCCCTTAGCCTGCTGCCTTTGAGGAGTTGCCTGCCTTTCCTTGGCCTGTGCACTCCTATAGGTAGTCCTATACTCATCCATCTTTTTCATGTAATTCTCTGTCTGCTCCTCAAACAGAGAATTACCCACCACAGGGAAATTCATGGCCTTAGCCTGGGTGTCCTGTGAGAGACTAGTACATCTGAGCTGAGCCATTCTCCGAAGAGCCACAGATGTAGCCATGACTCTAGAGAACACATCATTGGAGTCCACAGCAGCATGGAACTGTACCTTAGATGCCTCAATCCCATCAGCAGCCACCCCCTCCAGCTCTGAGGCTAGCTGGGGGGAGGCTGCTTAGCCAGTGCCAGTACAGTGTCCCACCTGGACTTCTGGTACCTGGCTGCATAGGCCATATAATTAGCCTGCCTGAGTCCCAAGGCGGATGTCATGTACTGTTTCTTTGCTATGGCATCCAGCTTCCTAGAATCTTTATCTGGGGGGTGTGAAGCCAAGGGTATATTAGCCTTATCACAGGCTGCAGCCTGCACAACCCCAACATGGCTGCATTGTTGATACAAGTAATCTGTACCAGAACCTGATAAGGTGTACCTTTTGTCCATCATTCTGTCGACAGGAGGTACAGAATTTGGAGTTTTTAAAATCTTTTGTGTCTGTTTCCCAAAAGACTTATGAAGGGGAATAGATAGTCTCATGGACTCTGGGATGTCCATCGTCTCCACACAATCAGGTTCCTCTTGTTCATCTACAGCTTCTTCCACAGGGAGCCGGAGGGTTTCTGCCACTTTCCTGTAAAACATGTAGTGGGAAGGGGACTCAGAAAACCTAGGAGGGGAAACACCAGAAGGCCTGTCTGGGGAGATGTCCGGTTCAATGGGCTCAATCAGACCTCCCACACCATCGTCATCGTCATCATAATAATCTTCATCCCCCTCCAAATCCGGTTCATAGAAATCTTCAGGGGCATAATCTTGAACCAGAGGAACCCACCAAACCGAGCGCCTGCCAGAAGGCACCGAATCAGACGGAACTGGATGAAGCAATTCTACAATCCTTATCAGACTGGCAATCTCTTCGGTGATTGGAAAATGGGTCTCTGGAACCAAACCAGCCGATTTTTCTTTTCTTTTTCTTTTTGTAGGAACCGATCCCTCAGGATTGGCTCTCCTCTCACCGAAGAAGTATTGCCCTGTTCAGAGGGCACTCCCTCAGGTTCGGTCAGAACCGAACCAGGCTGGCTATCTGGGTCAGCGGACTTCATGGCCTCCTTATCCCTGAGCCTACCTAATCTTTTTTCCAGGGTAGACTTAGGGACATTTTTACAGATTTGGCAGTCTGAATCGAGGTGGTCAAACCCCAGACAATAAACACAGGTGATGTGGGGATCAGCCTTGGCAAAGACCTCCCCACACACACTGCAGTGTTGAGACCCAGTGGGCCCGGTTTTTCCTTTGGGTTTCTCAGACATAGCCATCCTAACCACAAACGTATCCTTTTTATGGCAAACAACTAGGCAAGACACCCTTATTGGTTTCTAACCGTGTCGCGGGTATTGGAAAAAAACACAAGAAAATGCATTTTTTTGAAAAACGATAAGGACCAGTAACCACTCTAAGTTTAAAAACAAAGACAGAATATATAAATCACTAAAAGTCCGGTTCAGCCGAACCAGTCAAAAAATCAATCTTTACAATTTCCACAAGTTTACTATGTCTAGTTCACTACCTAGTACTTACTGTACCACTGACAGAGATCTGAACCGAAACTTACGAAAAATAATCGTAAAACCGAGGACTTTAACCGACTTATGAACCATGAGCAAAGGAGAAATCTCCGGAACGGCCATTCAGTTAGGCAGAGTAAAGAATCTGACAGTTGCCCTTCAAAGTGCAGCAGACAGAGGTTTGAACCGAGCTCGAGCTCAACGTTCTATGCTCTGCATATAAAATTAACCCTCTACTCTCCGGGGCAGTTTGAGTGCTGGGGATAACTGCAATAGTCAGAATACAGCAAGACTTCATGTTGTTTGAATGCCTATTTTACCTGGGTTTTATCTAAGGACTGCCTATGTAGGAATGCATTGAAAAGACTGTCAAATGTGGTGGTGCCTCTGAAAATGACTTTTGCGAACTGTGAGGTACCCAGTTTGCCCTAAACAAACTGCCTTTACTGTTTGTACCCTAAACAAACTGCCTTAACTGTGTGTGCCCTCTGCATAACATGAACTGCCTAAATCTGTGTGCCCTAATTTCTATCCTAAACAAACTGCCTTAAATATGTGGTTCCCTTTGATAAACTGCCTATCCTTTCCTGTTGCCCTATCTGAACAACAATCCACTAGGCCCTGTACTGTGTGAACAAGTTCTGCCCTGCATTACAAATGCTACATAACTGCTAATTGGGGTACCCACTCCTAAATGAACTGTGTTAACCTGACAGCAAAGTAAAAAGTGTGTCTGCATAAAGACATTCCTGTGTGCAAAGAAAAAGGGATGATACTGGTTGTGGTAGATACCTTACTGAGACTGCATTGACCCTTTTAGCTCTGTTCCATGTATGCCATGTCATGGGGCCAGACAATGAAAGCAGCCAGATCCTGGAGTGATGAAAGTGGCCAGATCCAGGAAAGACAAAATCTTAAAGATTCTGAGATTACAGTTTGTCCTTCCAGTATGATCTTGCCTTGTGGACTGTGATGACCTTCTCACTGGTGACCTGAGGGTCAGACAAAACACTGTGTTTGCAATTGCAATGGCCCTGGAGGACTGACATGACCTTTACCAGACAACTAAGTTCTTCAAACCAGAGGATGAGGTGTACCCTCTGGAGATCCACAATTTGCTGTGAAATGTTCTTCTGTCCTCTCCTGGAGGCACCTTTCTGAACTCCTAACCAGTGCACAACCTCTAATTTGCAAGCCGCCCCTCCTGTTCTGCCTCACCATCTTTGTGAAATCACAACCTGCAGGTTACTGAACACCACTTTCCCACAATGGTTAACCAGACTTCCATGACAGAGTTGTTGGAGATGGTAGAATATTTGTACTTGCCTTAAAGTATAGAGCTGCATAGAGTACCTACAGTTACAGCCAAAGACATGGACAGATATTTCCTGAAATTTGTGTGATATTTCTAAAGAAATCTCCTGCTTTCTGCAGTCACATAGAAACATAGAAGTTGATGGCAGATAAGGACCATTAGGCCCATCCAGTCTGCCCATTTTTTCTACCTTATGGATGTGCCATAGGCCTTTACCCTGTCAATGGCCTATCTATTCATACTCATCTGTATTGCTCCCTTATGCCTATCCCATGCCTGTTTGAAGCCCTGCACTGTATTCATTTCCACCCACTTCCTGAGGTAGGACATTCCATGCATTCATCACCCTTTCCGTGAAAAAGAACTTCCTCACATTACCCATTAACTGGCCTTCCTCTAATCTCCTGCTGTGTCTTCTTGTCCTGCTATTTTTCTTATATCAAAACATGTTAGACTCTTTTACCTTGTTAGTGCTGTTAAGATATTTGAATGTTTAGATCATATCACCTCTCTTCCTCCTTTGCTCTAGGATATACATATTGAGCTCTGTTAATCTGTCCTCATATGTTTTCTGATGCAGTCCCTGCACCATTTTGGTTGCCTTCCCTGGACTGCCTTCATTTTGTTAATGTCCTTGTGCAGATGTGGCCTCCAGTACTGCACGCAGTACTCCAGATGGGGCCTAACCAGTGTCTTGTAAAGAGGGATTATTACCTCCCTCTTACGACTTGTGATACCCCTACTAATACACCTCAACATCCCTCTAGCCTTACCTACTGCTTTAGTGGTCTGCTTGGATGATTTCAGGTAATCTGTGATGATGATCCCCAAGTCTCTTTCTTCTCTTGTGATTGCCAGCAACTCACATCCCAACCTATAGGTAGCTTCAGGGTTTCTCTTCCTTATGTGCATGATCTTGCTCTTCTTTGTGTTAAACCCCAATTTGCCACTGTTCTGATCATTTTGCCAGTTTATCCAGATCTCTTCTTATCCTGCCCACTCCATCTGGATCATCTACTCTGTTGCAGATCTTGGTGTCATCTGCAAAGAGACAGAACTTACCCTCCAGTCAATCTGCAATGTCACTGATGAAGATATTGAAGGGGACTGGCCCCAGGACTGATGCCTGAGGTACCCCACATGTGACTTGCATCTCTTCTGACTGTATACCATTTACCACCACTTTCTGTTTTCTGCCCACCAACCAGTTTGCCACCGAGTTGACCAACCTCTTACCCACCCCGAGGCTGCCCAGCTTATTAATCAATCTTTTATGTGGAAAAGTATTGAAAGCTTTGCTAAATTCAAGGTAGGCAATATCAACTGTACCTCCTTGGTCCACCACTCTGGTTACCCAGTCAAAGAAATCTATGAGATTAGTTTGACAGGTCCTTCCTGTTGCAAACCCATGCTGTCTTGGATCCTGTGCTCTTATGGATTCCAGGTGTTGCACTATCCTTTCCTTAATGACTGCCTCCATAATCTTGCTCACTATTGTGGTAAGACTGACTGATCTGTAGTTCCCTGCCTCCTCCCTGCTGCCACCACTCTTGTGGAGCGGGATCACATGAGCCCTTCTCCAGTCTTCTGGGACCTCTCCTGTGCTCAAAGACTCACTAAACAGTTCTGCTAATGGCTCTGCTAGTTCCACCCTTAGCTCCTTTAGTACCCTGGGATGTATACCATCAGGTCCCTTTGCCTTGTCCACCCTGAGCTTAGCTAGCTCTTGTAGGATCCTTTCTTTTGTGAAGGAACTTGTGCACACCTCCCTCCCCCTGTGTCCATGGTGCTGAGCTGTGGGCCCTGCCCTACCTTCTCCTCAGTAAATACTGAGCAGAAGTATCTATTTAAGATAGATGCTTTTCCTTGGTCCTCCACATGCTTCCCTCATCCCCTTTGATCTTAGCAATACCCCCTCTGGATTTTCTCCTTTCACTAATGTATCTATATAGTCTTGTCCCCTTCTTTTACTGTTTGTTCTAGTGTTTCTTTGGTTTGGGCCTTTGCCTGCCTTACTGCCTTCCCTGCTTCCCTTAGGGAAGTTTGGTATGCCTCCCTTTCTTTGTCCCGCTGCGTTCCCTTCTATTTTCTGAAGGCCAGCCTTTTGGCTCTGATCTTTTCTGCTACTGTTTTTGAGAACCAAAGTGGTTTCCTCCTTCTTTTGCTCTTGCTTTTCTCCCTAACACAGTGGGATGTTGCTTCAAGTATTGCATCCTTAATGCTTGCCCACTTTGCCTGTACCCCCTCACCTGTATTTCATCTTGCCAGGCTAGCTTAACTCTGTTGGCCATCTTATCAAAGTCAGCTCCTCTGAAGTCCCATATTTTTGCATTGGAATGAAATGATTTAGTTTTAGTGGCCAAACTGAACCATATCATGTGATGGTCATTAGCCCCCAGGTGCCCTTCTACCTGGAGATTTGTGATCCTTTCCCCTTTAGTCATTACTAGATCCAGGATAGCCCTGTCTCTTCTGGGTTGTTGTACCAATTGTTTGAGGCCCTCCCCTGCAGGGAATCCACTATGTGTCTAGTTCTGGTGGTTGTTCCTGCTGGTATTGACCAATCTGTATCTGGCAAGTTGAAGTCTCCCATCAGCAGAACCTCCCCTTTAGCTGTCATGTTTGTTATATCTTGTAACACTAATGTGTCTCTGTCCTTCCCCTGGTCTGGAGGCCTGTAGACAACCCCAGTTCGTATGGTTGTCCCATTTCCTGTTTCCAGGGTGACCCACAGTTCTTCTGGTTCCTTATGAGTATTCTGAATTTCTGCAGGTTTGATATTTTCATTGACATAAAGGGCCCATCCCCCTCCCCCTTTTTTCACCTCGGTCTCTTCCGAACAGTGCATAGCCGGGTACTGAAGTCTCCCAAGTGTGATTACTGGTGAACCATGTCTTGCTAATGGCTACTATGTCCAGTTTAGCTTCTGTCATTGTTGCCTCCAGGTCTGGGATCTTGTTTCCAAGACTGTGGGCATTTGTGTACATGATTTTCCATTGGCCAGATTTCGGGGCGTTAGGTGCTGGGCGAGGTCAGGCATTTCCCTTGCGCGTCGCATTGGGAGCCAGACCTTTTTCCTTACCTGGTGATGCAAATCAACTACAAGCATGCTGAACTCTTGTTTGATCACTAGCTGAGGGGGGGGGAGGGTGTTCTTCCCATTTGACGTATTGGGTGCTGCACCCCTCTCCCCATTTACTAGTTTAAGTATTCTGCAAATACATCAAACTTCTGCCCCAATGCACTGACTCCCTCCTTAGTCAGATGCAGTCCATCGAATTTAAAGAACTTTCACTTCCAAAACTGTTGCCAGTTACCTACAAATGTGTGTCCTTTTTCCTGGCACCAGCCCTTGAGTCACATGTTTAGCTCCCCTATCTCACCTTCTCTGACCTTCCGTCCATCTGCCCCCCTCTCCCAGACCAGCAGGATCTCAGAGAAGGAGATGCTGGATGAAATGGATGACAGTTTGTCTCCCAGCCTGGTCAGGTGTTCCTTGGTCTCCCCAATTGACCGGCTGGCAAGATTGTTAGTCCCTATGTGTACAGTACCAGGACGTTGATGTTTTCTCCTACTCCGTGCATTCATTAGCAATGTGGTCAGTGTCTCTCCATGCTGATGTACCTGAGAGACATCTGACCATTACCCCTGGCCGGAGGTAGATATCAACTCCCCAAATCATTGAGTCTACACAGTAGGTGCAGCAAAGAGAAACTCTTTAGAAATTTGCACTGCATAGAGTATTGAGCTTGGTAGCCCACAACGTTTTACTAGTTTGAATTAATGATGATAATTGATGATGTCATAATAAGCTTATGTATTTAAGAACAGGTAACACATTGATATGCATACCTTTGAAAAAGGAATTACTTCCAAAACGTGTCGGGGGCTGTCCAACAATTTTTATTTGGCATGAGTAAAGTTTGCACTCATTGCCAAAAAATCAGTTTATGGAGTGGTGCTTTTTTTGAAGGAGATGGTGAGTGTCTTATTTTCTGGTGTCTGTCATGAGCACCCCATCCCAGTGTGCTTTCTAATTGGTGTGACTGAGCTATAGTTTTTTATGTGTTGATTAATGGTGTTCTGATTCTCTGTCAATTCTGTCCATTCCTTTTTAATGCTGTAGAATTTCAGAAATTCTGATCCTGAGTCCTTTAATGATCCAACTCCAATTCCATATCCTAGCACCAAGAAAATAAGGCTCAACTACCTTGACATAAAAACTGTTGTACTACATATACATTTTATGCACAATAGCATCCCTCATTATAAAGGTGACCTCCCCCTGCCTCCATGTTTGCTCCCCTATTCTCTTGTCCCTTCCTTAAAGTCTTCCAGGGCTAGAGTCCCTCCGCCTCCATCTAGCTTTTCTGGTCCAGTGGTGGTGAGTGACTCCAGTGAACTTCAGGGGTCCTTTCACTTGATCTTTTGTGCTTCTGTTAGACCCCCCCAAGTTATCAACTTACCAGTTTCTGACTGATCTCGTGTGAGCACCTCTACCTGTGGCTAGTAGCCTTCTCCAGAGGAGTCTCAGTCCTCCCCTGCCACTGCTGTCATTGCCCAGCTGGAAAGATCAGTTATCTCAGTCAGCCCATTACACCTAAGTCCAGATAACTCCAGTCCAGCAGGGACATTTTAAAATGATTATAATAGCAAGGGCATATAGTGTCCCACATACACAGGCCAGTTTGAGAATCACACTCCTGCAGTACAGTCCGCTTGAAAAATTGGGTATGACCTACCAGTACCAAACCCATGGGTAACCCAGCAGACACCTTCCTTTGAGTCCAACATCTGGGGTTAAAAAAATAACAGGATTGGATGCTGGTAGTCCACCTCTAAGCCCCTACTTTCCCAGCAGACTTCAGAGGAGGACTGCGATGGACTCAATGATGGCCGAACCAGCCTTTTTCTGACTGTCATCACCAGGGATTTTTTTGTGTGCCAGAGCTACTTGCTTTGCTCAGTTGGGAGGGAGGCAGGACATGGATGTTGCCGGAGGATGACTAGTTTGGGATGTGGGTGCAGTGACTGGGACTGGAGTAATGGATCAGGTCTGTGATAGTGCTGGCAGAGACAGGGGATCCTAGGGGGTTGCAGGCCAACCCAGTAGCATAGCTAATGTGCCAGGCATAGAGGGAGGCCTCAGAATGTGTGACTGTGAGTCACAACTGCAAGCTAGTTGGCAGTAAGGTGGCAGGTTCAGAAGGGGAGGGTTACACGCTCCTTATTTTGGCAGCAACAGGTGAGGCGAGTTGATGAATGGCAATCAGACCAGATGTCCTGGTTAGTGGTGTCAGTGTGGGCCTTCATGGTGATGGATGGAGTAAGTTGGAAATGGACCATCCTACAGCAGCACTTAAGGTAAAGGGGAGGAGACGTGAGGGTGGAAGAAGGTGGGAGGAGCTTATTCACTGGGTGGGCGGAAGTTTTATTTGTTTCTACTGTAGTCAGATGCGGAATTGGAATCATATTCCAGTTTTGCATCTGACCCCACTTTTGAAAATTTGTATTTTTGGCCTTCAATGCCCAAATTCTGAAAAACTGCCTGATATCCAAGGCATCAGATATCATCGAACAGGTTCCGAACAACCCTAGTGTTGATACCGTTATACATATATCAGTACTGTTTGAAACATCTTTCTGAGTATATTATCAATGCATGTTTTTCATACAGCCCCCAAAAAAACCAACAGACACATTGTAGTAATACTATTTTTCTGTAGTGACAGACTGTATCAATACCATTTTTTTGAATCAATAAATAAAATTACATGACGGTTGTAAAACAAATTTCTATAAAAATATTTTATTTTTTCTGAATTTTGGTAATACAGTAGAAGCCACGTAAAGGGGACACCTCCGTGTACTGCCAATCATCCCCTTTAAGCAGCTGTCCTGATTAACAGAAGCAACTTTTCTGCAGTTCATTTTCACCCCGGTACCTCTCCCCCACCACACACAGTCATACACACACTTTTGCTCAGTAACTGACACAGACACACACTACACATTCTTAGTGATTACAGCTCTTTGTTGAGAATGTTTTTGTTTGAAGATGAGTGCAATAAAATGGCAAACTTTATTTTCAACAGCCATACTGTACTCAGTAGAAGTTTTTAAAAGGACTTATCTTCATGAAGTTAATTCCACTTCTTCTTCTTCCTGTGTGATCACAGGTGGTCAGTGGCTCTGAAAAAATCTGTGATTTTCATCTGTTTAGCATCAGCTGCCATCTGAGAGTGAATAACACTCTCAAGCTCAAAAAGGTGCTCCCAGTACTCGATCTTGTTATGGAGGAAGCACCAGCCATGCAAAACACCTGCGTGTAACAGCACTTCTGCATTGGTCACATTCACTGGTGCAGGATCCTCATCATTATCTGTAGCCTTGATCTTTTCTGCTATTTCAGGACTTAATTGACTTGCCAAACATATGGCACCAATGGATAACTCCCCCTCGGAGGTCTCCTTGTCATCCACTGTGACAAAGGCATCAAACTCTTCATCGGACATGCCAGAAGGGATGACAATATCTGCCAGGTGGGCCAACAAAACATCTGGTTCAGGTAGGAGTGCAGCATCATTGGGTTCATCCTGCTGCACTTTTTTTTTCAATTTATTGAACTTTATTGTACTTTTCTTAATACAGCAGCAACAGAAAAAATAACAACATTAACAAAGCAAACCAAACAAACAAAACAAAACCAGACCCACCTCCCCACTCCCTGGAGCACACCAGCAAACGTGCAATACACCCAGTAAAGAATGAGGAAGGTTGTTCAGTTTAAAACCCAGGATGGGTTCCCAGAGGAGGGATTCCCCCAGAAATCATGGGGGAATACGATAATTTAAGTAGGCCATGGGGGGGGATGAAATGGTCAGCAAGGCATGCAACGGTTTCCATCGTGACTAGAATCTAAGTGGTCTATCATCCCACAGAGCAATCTGCTTGTCCATCTCCAGCGCCATCAAGATATCCTAGTGCCACTCCCGGAAGGTCAGGACAGCATCATCTAACCAGTGTCAGCAAATAATCAACTTTGTAATAATTGATATCAAGGCCATGTAGGCCCAGTGTGGCCCAAACAAGTCTGTCAGATACATACTGACTAGACAAACCTCAGGGCTAAAAAAGAATCTAAGCCCAGGAGGGGATCGAGGGAGAGCTGGATATCAGACCAGAAGGGAATGACCTTGGGACAGTCCCAGAGAATATGTTTGAGATGTCCCTCAGCCATCCCACAGCAAAAGCAGGTGGGGGACACCAGTTTACCCATCTTATAGAGCCTGGAGGGCATAAAGTAGAGATGATGGAGAATTTGGAACTGGAGCAGGTGGTAATGGTCTTGCTTGACAAATCTGTACAGATGTTTCCAGATGCTTTGACCGCTGCCTGGAGGTGTAAAGCATGTTGACAGTAATGACAGACACCCTCCAAACTAGCTGGGTCCCCTGATTGATAAAATCAGTAAAACAAAAACACCATGTGAGGTTGGGCCACCAAATGAAGAAGCAGGGATGGGAATCCCCAGATAAGGAAGACTGGGGGGACCCAAAAAGGAAACTATTACCCCTGAAAACTGCAGGTGCTTAAAGGGGTGAAACACTGGGAGGTCAAATCGGGTCTGAATAATAAGAAGGGGCACAAGTGCGCCATCCTCAATAACAGAGGAAAGTGTAGCCAGGCGGAGTCAGGGGCAGAAACCAGGAGGACTTGGACAGTTGGCAATTTGTATATTAGGGTTCTCTAGTAAAGGTTGAGATAGGTCCTTTCTCCACTCCCATCCCATATAAGCACAGAGTTGGCTAAGGGCTCTGAGGGACTACCAAATAGGTGTACCCATGAGTTTCTGAGGTAATTGAGAGGGATTAATATATAGTAGACTGCAAAGCTGGAGACCTGTCTGAGCACACAGACGTTGTTCTATCATCAGCCAAAGGGAGTGGTATTCTGTACTATGGGCATCAATGGGGGGGTCTCATAAGAAGTCTCTGTAGCTATGCAGGGCACAGTAGTACAGGAAAAATCCAGGAGATGTAATCCACCCCTCTCCCTGGGTAGGGTAAGCTTGAAGTATGCCCTTTGTGGTGTCTCTTGCTTCCAGAGAAAGGCCAAAATAAGTTAGTGGAGTTTGACAAACCAGGCCTTAGGTAGGTAGGGACCTAACATACCCATGGGATATAGAATTTGGGGTAGAACGTTCATCTTGACCACGTGCATCCTGCTCCAAAGCAAGAGAGGGAGGTGTGTCCACCTTTGAAGATCCCTGGAAATGTCCTTGAGTAAGGGGGTCAGGTTCTCCTTCTCTAGAGAGGTCAGAACCAGAGTAACTCTAATGCCCAGATATTTCTGAGAATGAGGCTCCCAAAGAAGCCCCATGTCTAAAATTTGCTGGCGGCAGACATGGACATTGAGCGGGAGCACCTTGGTCTTGTCCAGGTTAACTCATTACCTCCTTGAAACACCTGTAGGTGGTGGCCAAATCATCTCCTTTGTCTCCCATGACTTCAGTCGGCAGACACACACTTCCTGTGTGCCCTGGACACTTCTCAGGTCATCAGCACTATTTCTCTGTGTTACTTGTGAATCAAATTGATTAGAATTGACTGCATAGCACCATTAGAAAGGTAATTTTGTGCTGAACAGCTTTGCCACTCATACTTTGTGTGTATCGTGTATACTTTAGGAGTTATTCACATTTGTTTGTGGGATGGTGTGTGTGGCTAACATTTGTCCCTGAAGTCTCACCTAAGCATCTTGAACAAAATGGGAAAAAATGCATGTTTTATATTAGAGAAATTGCATTTTAGTACAAAATTACTTTTGTACCACATCTAATATATGGATGCTTAATTTGGTGTTCATATGTTATATATTGTCCTACCAAAAATGGTTTATGTTGACTTTTTTATTGCAAAAATACACTTGTTTTGCTATTTTGACTAATATAGAAAAAAAAGAATTTGCTTATAATTAATTGCATAGCACCATTGGAAAGGTAATTTTGTGCTGAACAACTTTGCCACTCATACTTTGTGGGTAGCACTTATGGTTCATGAGGTATTCTCATTAGTTTGTGGCATGCTGATTATGGATTGATTTTGCTTAGAAAGGCCCAGGATGCAGTGTTAAGAGTATACAGGACACAAGTGGTGGAACTCTCAAAGAGCTCCTGTAGAGTGAATGAGTTAAGTCGATATCCCGCCACCTCCAAGAATCTGAGGATCTTGGCAAGGGCTGCAGGAATAGATGACTGGGGATTAAGGAGGTACAGCAACAGATCATCAGCATATGTTGAGTACTTGCAGCTGGTCCCCCCTACCTTGATACCCTCCACCCTGGGATTATTCTGGAGATTATGAAATAAGGGTTCCAGGTAAAAATTGAACAGAAAGAGAGAAAGGGGACACCTCTGTTGAGTACCATGCTGCAAAGTCGGGGGGCTGACAGGATACCATTACAATGAATCTGAGCCGTTGGATGGGAATAAAAAGCCCTCACCCAGGCACAAAAACTAACAGGGAAACCAAACTTGTGGAGTGTGGCAAAAAGAAAAGGCCATGAAACCCTATTGAATGCTTTTTCTGCATTGAGTGAGACCAATGTAGCCAGAACCTTGCTCTCACCTGATGCAGAAATTAAATAATAGAGTTTGCAGAGGTGGTCTGAAGAAGATCGACCCACCATAAAACCAACTTGTGTGGGACTAATAAGGCCTGACCACACCTGAAACAGACGATTGGCCAGAACCTTAGCCATGATTTTAATATCCAAATTGAGGAGGGAGATGGCCTGTAATTTCTAGGTAACAATGGGTCCCTGTCCTGCTTAGGAATGAGTGAAATCCAAGCTTGAGTGAAGGAGAAGTCACAGAGGTCAGAAACACAGAGATAGTTAAACAGACAGGTGAGGACTGGGATAACTGAGTCCCTGCAGGTGATATAAAAATTATTAAGAAATCTATCAGGACCCAGGGCTTTATTTTTAGGGAGAGCACGGATTGCCTCTCTGACTTTGCCTTCTGCGATAGGGGCATCCAACAGTTCACACTGGGCAGGGGAGAGCTGTGGGAGTTATAAAGTGGCCAGATAATCTCTAATATGGTCAGGATGATCAGGAGAGGCTAAATCCTGGGAGTATAAGGCTTGATTATAACGAGCAAAGGTCTCTGCAATTTCCCATGGACGAGTAAGGATTGGGCCCTGTGGATCAGGTTGAAGAGAGTAGATAGCTTTTCTGGCCTCTGTTTGGTGAAGATGTAATGACAGAAGCTTTTCTGCTCACTCCCCAGTTTCCAAGTAGCGAAACTTGGTACACTGAAGGGTGAAGTCAGCTTGATCTGCTAAAAGCCCAAAATACTGTGTTCTCAAGGCACTCAGTTGTTGCCAAGCAGTGGAGTCTGAGGAGGAGGAGAGAGAGTGTTTCAGCTTTTGGATATGCCATAGTAAGGCATCCATCCTCCCTGCCTTTCGTTTCTTATGGGTGGACGCTATCCGGATCAGTTCCCCTCTTACTGCACACTTGGCAGCTCCCCGTAACATATCTAAAGAAGGGACAGAGCCCTCATTGGTCCAGAAGAAGTTATCCAGAAAAGTATTAGTATCCAAGAGCATATCCAAATCTTTAAGAAGAGTGGCATTTAGCCGCCAAGTGGCATCCCGTTCCTCCAGGCCAAGGAGACTATGATCCAGGGGCACTGCAACATGATCAGAGACCACCATGGGGTGGATCTTGCAATCCTGCAGACCAGACACTATCAAGGTACTCATTAGGAAATAGTCGATTCTCGACTGTGAGGAATGGGGAACTGAATAAAAGGTATATTGGTGCTCAGAAGAATGAAGGAGGTGCCAGGGATCCACAAGGCTCACCATATCCAGCAGGTCCTGAAGACCCCTTTGCCCTGGGGAGAGACCCTTTCTAATGGATCTGGATCAGTCAAGGTCAAAGTCCAGAACTAAATTCCAGTCCCCACCAATGATAAGCAGAACGTGCAGGAAAGGGGCAAAGTGGGGCAAAAGGGCAGTGAAAAATTGGGGACAGTCCAGTTTTGGGGTGTATACTGAGCCCAAAACTAGTTCCGTTAGTCCCAACCAACAATGAAGAAAAGCAAACCGACCTTACGGGTCCCAAACCTCCTGCAGTAAATGATATGGCACCTTCCTCTCAATGAGGACGGGGACACCTCCTCTCTTAGTGCTGACCCCGGCCCCAAACACATGCCCACCCACTCCCTTCTAAGAAATGAGATATCATCCCTACGGAGGTGAGTTTCTTGAAGAAAAGCTACACACGGGTGAAGCCACTTGAGTTGCTTCAAAATCATGTAGCGCTTTCTCCTATCCTGGGCACCTTTAACATTCCACGTCAAAAATCTATACAATTGGGTCAGGATGACAATCTATTAGGGCTAAACCAACCTGACATACAGCACAGAAAATATAATCTAGTGCTGAACCCCTTGAGGTGTGCTTCAGTTCCCACTCCACCCCCCCATAAACTAAATGCCAAAACCCTAATGGGAACAGTTAAGCTCCCTGAAGGCAGATCCCCAAACCCCCCTCCCTCCATCAAAGTACATGTAGTAAAGAACAGCCCACACAAACCATATCTCCCAACCCCCCCAAAAAAAGAACCCTAAACCAAAAAGCAACCCATAGCCAAAAAAAAGCCCTTACCCCAAATCCTCCTGACCATTCTCCAACAACACATTCATCCACGATGGGTGAGAGCTAGCCCCTTCAACCTCCACCCTCCACCCCCACACCCTCCTCAATACCCACTGACCCCAGCAATTAACATAGTGACAATACAGTGTTAAATACCCCAAAACACCATATAACTCTGAAATCTAATAAAGATAACACTTTAAGCTACAAATGAACAGGTCAACAAACTCCTTAAGCACAGGTAATACATGGTTAAGTCCTTTGCCAAGTAAAGAAGGGACACCCCAAGGGGCTTCACAAGTCTGGCAAGTCCTGTGGATGCCCTACTCCTTGCCCAACTTGTGGGCCGATCCGCATTAGTCCGAGCAAGGGACAGCCGTATCTGAACAGCTCAGGCAGCCTACGCAGAAGACATAGGGGGGAGGCTGGTCCAGTATTTGATATAAATCAAAAGGGAAAGAGTTCAGTGTTCAGGTATTCCAGCCTCATAAACCAACAAGATATGGAGAGGATACATGGCAGCAACCCTTCTTAACACAGGCAGTACCAGGTAAATAATTAAATCATCTCAGAGTAACGAGAAGTCACATAAAACAGTTAGCCCAACTAAAAAGTCCATGTCCCAGGTAAATGTCTCCAGTACTGGCGGTAGTTCAGGCACCAAAAAAATAAAAAAAAATTTAAAACAAGAGCATAGAGAATAGCACTGAGCCATGCAGAACAAAGTCAAGCCAAGAAAATTAAATCATCTTAAGCAGAGATCCCGCCAGAATTCACAGGGTAGAAACCTGAAGTTAACCAGCAACAATCCACTCACCACCAGGAAATGGGATCTAAGATGCTGCAGCCATAAGATCCTTCATTTCAACAGATTTGGCAGACATTTTTTGAGATTCACAGCCGCATCCTCGGCAGTCTCATAACTTGCCCAGGCTCCATCGTGGTGAACTTGAAGCAAGGCTGGATAACTTACTCTGAAGTAGATACCAGCTGCCAGCAGCTTCGAGACTATGGGGTGGAAGGCAGCCTGGTACTGTCTCATAGAATGGGGCAAGTCCTATGTAATGTGCACCCTGCACCCCTCCCATAGCACTTCCTTAAGATCATGCACTTTAGCCAACACATGCTGGTGATCCAAGTAATTAAGGAACCAACAGATAATGAGCCAAGGCTGGGAACCAGCCAAGGCAATGGGTGCAGGGACCAGTGTGCCCATTCTACTACATACACTGGCCCACTCAGGGAAGGCCAGCAATTTTTTCCATCATCTTCTGTAGAAATAAGATAGCCTGGGGGCCCTCTGACCCCTCCAGGAGGCCCAGAATCACAATATTGTTGCGACAGGATCATCCTTCCAAGTCTTCCAGCCAGTCATTGGTCCATCACAAACGCTGCCACAGGATGACATATTTAGAGTCAAGATAGTCTCTCCAGTCATTGATGGAGGAGATGCAGGCCTCCACATCTCCCACCTGTCCAGTTACCACTTCCATCAATGCCCACATTTTCTGCAGCTGCTCTGTCAGTAGTTCTATGTTACGTTGGAGCGGTGCCATCTCTGCCATAAACTTCTCCTCTGTGAGAGCTGTAGAGGTGAAGAGTGTCTTGGAAGCCCCCAAGGCCTGTGGTTTGGAGTGCTTAGCAGCCTTGTCTCGCTTGGGTGTAGTCAGAGGAGTATGATGAGGAGCGGGCGTCTTCATGTTGGAATCCATAATTTGTAGCAGCACTCATGAAAACATGCCCTGGAGTAGTCCACAGAATGCAGGTAAGCTGTTCCTCAAGAAAATATCACCAACAGCTGGGATATGAGCAAATTAAGGTAATATTATAAGCGAGGAGTGCGACAGTAGAGGATAGATGCATCCACACACTCAGGCTGCTTCACGTGACTATCCTGTTGCACTTTGAATCCAGCTTTTTTGGAACAGTTTGATATGGTGCTTTTTTTTACAGTGGCCCATACCTTGGCCATCATGAAAATCGCATCCAGCAGGTTAACAGCCTTAGCGATTTCAGTGGGCAAGGCAGAGGAGCCACTGTCAATCACCCCCACCACACAGCTAGAGAAAAGGGACCAGTAGTGTCCCTTGAAGTTCTTTGTCACACCCATCTCCATTGGTTGAATTAAGCTCACTGTATTTGGGGGCAAGAAAACCATTTTGATGTTGCTGAACTTGTCAGTCAGGGAGCTGGGATGGACTTTGCAATTGTCCACAAAAAGGAAGACCTTTCTGTGGCGCCATCTCAACCTGCTGTTCCAGGCAGCCAACCAGTACTGGAAAATAGCTTGAGTCATCCACGCATTTGCAGAGCTGTGGTAGGTGACTGGGAGAACAGAGACATCTTTGGGAAAACACCGTAGTCTCTTACTCTTTCCAATAACCAGAAGAGGAAGTTTTTCAGTCCCCAGCATGTTTGAGCAGCAAAGCAGAGAAACACGGTCCTTTGATTTTTTTTTGCCACCAATGAGCTTGGCGGATTTGTGGATGTGCCCCCTGTCTGGGTACCAACGATACAAAAGATCTGTTTCATCTGCATTGAAGATGTTTACTGGTGGGTAGTCAGACAGGAGGTTAGGGAGCACTGTTTGTGTCCATTCAGCTGCGGAGAAAGCAACAGCATCTGAATGCTCGCCATGTTCCCATTTCCAGATGATGTTGTTTCAGGTTTTCCACCGGCTTAGCCAGCCATCAATGGCTTCAAAACCCTCATGATTTAGATGCTTCACAATTTACTCTGCTTTGATTTTTAGAATAGGTCCAGTCAATCTGGCACCATGAGAGACTGCATGGTTAAACCATGTCAGAAGACCGTCCTCCACTGAATTGTCTTTTCCCTCATGCTTTCTCTTGCGGTGTGGATTTTCATTCAGCTGCCATTCAGCCTGCAGGCATTCTCAGTTCAGGCTAATTCTCCCAACCCAACTCTTGGAGATGCCAAACTCTTTTGGTATTTTGGCAAGGGAGGCATTTGGCAGTTGCAGACTCTCTAACACTTTAATCTTGTCAGACAACGGGAGGTCAATTCGTTTGGATGTCATTCTCACTCAAACAAACACTGAAGCAACACCAGCTGTCGGCCACTAATCATTTTTATTGAGAAAGTCAAGAGGTATTAATTGGTGCTAAGAGGATTAGAACAGGCAGTTGGCAGTCAAAACATCCCCTTAAAACAGCTACTGCATCCCAATTAAGAGGCTGTAATGCTCATTGGTTAACATGGGGACAAAATTGGTGACCAGGGAAATGTCTCCATTAACTTAACACCCCCTTTAACCACATCCCCTTTAACTGGCATCTACTGTACTACACATTATATAATTTGAAACTCTATAGTTTGAAATTTAATTTTTATTCATCTTATGCCCCTAATCACATTGTGAACATTTCATGCTCCCCTCTAGCAACTCCTATTCTTCCCTCTTTGCTTTCACAGGCTTCAGTTATGAAAGTGCCAGATGATATATAGGATATGACATGGGTGAGAGTGAGACAGTAGAAATATCTTCACAAGTTATACTCAGGGGCATAGCTGGGGGGTACCTGGGTGCATGGACCCCCCCCCCTTGGATTGCCTTTAATGTTTAAAAACTGTGGCATTGAGATTTTCACTGTCAGACATGCAGCCGTACGGTCAGGGAAATCAAAGAGTAGTGAGATGGAGCAGGAGTGCATTGGCTCATGAATATGCAGACAAGCCCCAGCCCCCACTGGGGCAGGATAGTTCCCCTATATCGCTGGCTGGTTACATGATCTGTGTTACAGCAAGGTCACGTGGTGGTTGGAGGATCAAGAACACGTTAGTTGCATGACAGTCACTTTCCCGCCAGTTTGTGTCAGTGAATGAACTGTCTCCAGGTCTCAGCCTCTCGGCTCTCATAGATTCATAGGTTTCTTACAAGTCTAATCAGCCATTTAGGCCATATACGACTTGCCACTAACAGTGGATGTAGTCTGACTTCCTCTCCCCCATGAAAGAATTCAGTTGACATTTGAAGGAAGCCATACTAGCTGCCCCCACCACCATCCCTGGCAGTGCATTCCATGCACCCACCACCCTCTGATTAAACCAATTCCCTCTCTTTGTAGTCTTATAAAACTCTTCCTTCAATTGATAATGATGACCTCTTACCGCCCTATCCATCATCTCCTTTCTACTCAGGCCTGATATTTCCCAGATGACATCATCATTCACAGCCCTATATACATAGCATAAGTCCCCTCTCATTTTGTGATATGACACCGAATACAAGCCCAACTCTCTCAGCCTATCCCTATATGCCAACCCTTTTACCCTTCTGACTTTTTAGGTAATTTTCCTTTGCACTCTCTCTATAGCTATGGAACATTCTTTGTTTTGTGGGGTACTAAAAGGGGAGCCATATTCAAGCACTGGCCTTACCATAGAGGTATAAAGAGGGACCAAGACCTCCTCCCTTCTACTTTCTGTGTTCCTAAGTATATTTCCCAATACCCTATTTACTCTCATGACTCAGTCCGTATTATGTTTTTCAAAGTTCAGGGTATTTGTAATTAGCACCCCAAGATCCTTTTCACAATCAGTTTCGTCCAATATCTTATCATTCAATTTGTATTTGGCCATCTTATTGTTTTTCCCAAAGTGCATAATCTTAAATTTTATATTAAAGGCGAGTCCATGTTCATCCATCCAAATTTCTAACTTTCTTATTTGCTTCATCTTCAGCGTGGTGGCTTAAATTAAACAAAAAAGACATTTTGGGTCAGACCTGATCTCTCTCCCTAGTTGGCTTGGTCTCAGTGGGTGGTCAGTCACTGCCAGCTTGGAGAGTGTGAGGGGGACAGGGAAACAGTCAAGCAGTTCCCTTTAATTAGTCCTGTCTAGCCAGATCTCTCTCCCTAATCAGCTTGGTCTCTGTGGGGGGTGAGTCACTGCCAGCTTGGGAGTGTTAGGGGGACAGGGAAACAGTCAAACAGCTCCTAATTAGTCCCATGTAGCCCAGGCAGCAATATACTGACTGAGCAGTGGCAAGAGTGGCAATTGTGCCTTCTTCTGCCCTGTGTAAAGCAATGTCTACCTCTTAAGACAAAGTCTGCATAAATTTTCATTGCTGCAAAAAAATCAAGGTAGATCAGCGACTCGAGTATGAGACTGGAGATGGGGGAAGTGGTGTCCTTAAGGGTTACAAGATCATGAGTTAGGACTAAAGCAAATAAACTATAGAAATGACAGTTTTAGGCAAGGAATTCCAATCTTGCTTTCTGCCCTGTGTAAAGCTATGTCTGTTTGATCTCTATTCAAGACAACTAGTGCCTGCATAAATCTTCCTTGCTGCAGAAAAAATAATCAAGGTAGATAGGTGACTTGAGTGTGAGAATGGAGATGGAAAAAAAAACATTGTGGTGTCCTTAAGGGCTGCAAGGTCATGAGTTGGGACTAAAGAATATAGGGGGAGATTCTGCAAGGGGCAGGAAGTACATGCCAATGGCACGTATCATACCCACAGAACTTCACACCCATGGGAAAATGCGTGGTGGCCGTATTGATGGCCACCAGCCACAGCACATCTCCCTTCTGTGGCCCCACCCCCAGCCATGCAGGTGCATGGGAGCCATACGGTGAACATGGGTGGGCATCCAATGGGATGCCCAGACCCAGTCTGCCACTGGATCCCTTGCGTCACGTGGGGCCATGGTCTCAGGGACAGTCGGTGGGGCTGCAGACACAAACACTGAGTGTGTGCCCGGGTGACCACCACCAGCCCTCACAGTGGTCCAGGCGGGTTGGGGAGACATGTCAGAGGGGTCCTATGGTGGTCAGCGCTAGTGGTGGCATAGCAGTGGGGGGGCAAGCAGCGGCTACAACTGCCCCTGGAATGTACATCCTGCAACCCTCCCTCACCTGGCACTCCATGCTTTTGAGAATAGCATGGAGCATGGGTTAACTCCTGCACCACCCACGTGCGGAGCTGACCAGTCGGCCAGGGGATCCAGTGCATAACAGCCCTGCACCTCTGTGGAGCATGTGGCACAGGGGGCGCCGCAGCTGCAGAGTGTCTATGTGTCCCAGATACATGGCATGTAACTGCTTTACACTTTGGAGAATAGGGCCCATAGTGCCAGGAAAAACTTGATCTGGATGACTCACAAGTACCATAAAACACCCAAGTGATTTTTGATATACCTGCTTCCCACACTTGTTGACACCAGTCCTATGCAGTCTTACATGCACTAGAGAAGTGAATGGGAACCTATATTGCAAGCCCAATAGCAAATACAATAAGGTCATATTATAACAAACCTTTCACCAGTGTTACACCATTTATTCATGTATCTCTGAATTAGGAAAACACCAGATAATGTCATGGCATTTTATTTAAGACTGAAGTAACTATGTTGAGATCCAGCAGCAATAACTATAGTGGACAAATAAAAATAATGCTGACCCATTATTTATTTTTTTAATGCACTAATCTGTACTGCACTATGGTATGCACAAATTACTGTGATGTAGGTAGAGATCAGAGAAAGGGAGGGAGACTAATGTAAAGAGAAAAGATAGAAAGTTGGCAATTAAAGAAGAAATACATGCAATGGACGAGGTGGAACATAAAAATAGAAATGAAAATGGGAAAAGTGAAAATTAAAAAAACTTAAACGGAAGAGCTGGAAAAACAGCAAAAGTGGTATAGAGGTGGTAACAGATCAGCATGACATTTAGAGAAGATAGAAAGGGAGAAAAGAATCATGGGTTGAACTCACAGACCTGGGACTGAGGAGGGATAAGACTGACAACTTGCATTTTGATGCATTTTGTAACTCAACAGTTATTGCGAAAAAATGCACTGAACTGCCCCATTTCACTTCTAAATTTTCAAACTTTTCTGGGGAAAAATGCTCCAGACCCCCACTAAGAAATATTTGGAAACCCCCCACCACCAAATCCTGGTTACGCCCCTGATACTTGACCTCCTGACCTCACAAGTGATATATTTGATTTGTACAACTGGTGTTTAGGAAGTTTTGTGATAGAAACTATAAAAAGTCACAAAAGGAAAAAGTACAAAATGTAAACTGTGCCCCTCTGATCAACGGCTCAGCATAAAAGAAGCAAATCGATGTAGTACAAATCAGTACAATCAATACAGTAAAAAATCAATACATTAAAAAAGAAAACAATCATTACAGTGCAAAGCAATATACTAAATATAGTACAAATCAATATAATCAATACAGTAACAATCAAAACAATCAATGCAGTACAAATCAATATAATCAATATAGTACAAATCAATATAATCAATACAGTAAGAATCAAAACAATTGATGCAGTACAAATCAATACAATCAGTACAGTGCAAATTAGTAAAATTAATACAGTAAAAATCAATACAGTAAAAATCAATATAATCAATACAGTACAAACCGCTCACCTCAGCACCACATCTCACAATGGAGGCATGGCAGCAGCAGTTGACAGGACTTAACGATTTGTCCCAAAAAAGAGTTCTCTCTTTACTTTTAAAACAATATGTAGCATTATAGAGCTGTACCTTACTGTTTTGGTCATATTTCATATAATTTTATATATGTGATACACCAGGGAAGCCCATGAAAAGCCAGGTCAAGTTGTAAGGGATCATGGGTACAAAGTACATGGGCACTAGAATTATGTGATTTTCTTGTTACTGGGCAGAGAAACTGCTTGCTGCTAGTCAGGGACTAGGGTTTGATTGAACCATTTAAAAGGAAACAAAAGGGGCTACTTAAGTAGGACTGGAAGGTCAGGCATACATTTGTGCCTGAATAGCCCTCAGTATCTAGTGGTGCCATTTCGTCTGGGTTCCTTTCGTCTCTGCAAATCTAACCTGAGTTAATCTAGTTACAGCTAAATGGACTAGCATTTTAAGTAAATGACTGTACTGAATATAGCTTAATTACAGCAATTTCAAAGGAAGGGACACTGGATGGCCTCCTAAAATCTGGTTTAGACTAGCTGACCTCTGAGCCCTTTTTCTCTCATATCCAGAGATGAACAGTTGTTGTTTGCAATAAAATACTAAAAGTTGATTGGTTGCATAGCCATGGAGATGAAATGCTAGCCAATTGCAGGGCAAGTCAATATTCACTGGCCTTGCCCTTTGAGAAGCCCATAAAACAGGAGTGCAAGACTTGATCAGTGCTTTTGCTGCTGCCCTTTGCCCTTCTGCTTCTGTCTGCTGCCTTTTGCCATTTTACCCTTTGACTTTGGTGAAAGAAACTGTTTGTACTGAGATCCTGTCTGCTTAGAGAGCAGAGACAATTTCTTTTTCAAGACATTTTCTGGGGCCACAAGAGCCAAGACTTCAGCTACCACTTTTAAGAACACTTTGAACTTCAAATTCAACAACTAAGGACTTGAGGTAGAACATTCAAACTAGAATTTTTAAAGTTTAGTTTTTTTTGTATACTTCCATTTTATTTTCCATATCCTGTAACCAATGTCTAAAATTATCTGTCTTTATGTTATTTACTGCATTTATTAATTAATTAGTAAAGCCTTTGGCTTATTTTGAGATAATTCTGCCAGTGCCTTTTGTAATTGTTGTTTTGGGAAAGGGTTGTGCCTGCTTTAAGGGTCAAACACTACCAAAGTAAAGTACCACTAGGGACTCTGTGGATGAAAGGAGGGGGAATATGAAAGGTCTCAGGAGGGGTCTGTGAGGGCTTGAACCTGTCTCTGCATTTCTGGGGAAAGACACACATAGGGTACTATACCAGATTCTTGGAAGCATGCCAATGTTGTGCCAATTTTCAAAGCTGGTGATCCCCTATCTCTGCACAATTACAGGCACATTTCCCTCCTCCCCCATCTAATCAAACTGCTTGAATCAATCGTGCATGCCCAATTACCAGAGCACCTGGAAAAACACAAACTCCTATGTCCCATTCAACATGGCTTCCACAAGCAACATAGTACCTCATCTGCTCTGTCCATCTTCACCAATCATGTACTGAGGAACATGGACCAGGGAAAACCCACGGGTGCAGTCTTCATTGATCTATCAAAAGTGTTTGACTTGGTTAACCACCAACTCCTCCACTCAACCCTGCTATGATTTGGCTGTTCCCCCGGACCTGCTGCCTGGTTCCACAGCTACCTATCAAACAGATCTCAGTCAGTTACCATTGGCACAGCATCCTCTGCTCCCCTTCCGGTAATCACCGGGGTCCCCCAAGGCTCCATACTTGGGCCTCTGTTCTTCTCCATGTTCATAAATACACTCCCCAGGGACAACCTTAGCTGTAACGCTCTTCTATATACTGATGATCTAGTCTTATATCACAGCGACAAATCAATTGACTCCATCTCCTCTGCCCTCACACATAACTACGGCTCCGCCCAAAAATGGTTCCTCTCAAACAAACTCCTAGTTAATGAAAAGAAGACTAAGTCCATGCTCTTCGGCTCTAAACCCTTCCTAACCAAGGCCGCCAAAGACAATTCCTCCTTTCTGGTACTCACCCCAGCTGGCCCTCCCCTTAAAAATATCACATCTTTTAAATACTTAGGTGTCACCCTCGACCCCTCCCTCTCCTTCTCTGAACATGTCAATCATACCACATGAAGAATCCACCAAAAGTTGGGCTTTGCATACTGACATAAACATTACCTGTCTGCTGAAGCATGCCTTGCCATCGCACAGGGAAACCTATTACCCCTCCTAGACTACTGCTTCCCAGTCTACTCACACCTATCCTCTACCCTGCTCTCATGGCTAAACATGACCTACAACTCTATATGTAATTTTGTCCTCCTAGCCTCTTTCCACGCCCATCACTGCTCTCTCTATCAGTCCTAAGGGTGGCTCACATTACAAGGTTGCTTTGACTATGTTATGAGCTGTCTAGTGGACAATATATGCTCCGAAACCAGCACTTGTCTCCGTATTCACCCCTGCTGACAGATAGGGTGGTCTCTTGAAACCTCAGGGCTTCCTCAGTCCCCCCCTACTAGAAGTACCCTTCTTCACCACCTCCCTGGGAAATCGAGCTTTCTCTATCGCAGCTCCCTCCCTATGGAACAAGCTCCCCCTGTCCATTGACTCATCTGCCACCCACCAAACTTTTTAACAAAACCTGAAAGCCTGGCTCCTTATGGCTGCAAACTGTCACTGCAACGTGCAAAGACGCTAGATCCAAGAAATATATGCTCTTCCATGAACAAGCAGCACTTACTTCTACCCCTTGTCTGATCCTCCCTTCCTTACCCTGTCCTTACCTTTCACTGCCCTCATGACCTTAAATGTTGCTGACCTTTCTAAATCTGCACTATGGAGCACTACCCCTACCCCTTTTATTTGTTAGTTTCTATTTCCATCGTCTCTATGGATAGTGCTTACTGTCTGTTACTACAAAGAGTAATATTTTGCCTCTTCTGCAAGTTACCCTGAACCTTGTAATTGAATACTGCTGGTATATGTAACCTGTATTGCTGCTGTCTCAGAAAACTGTATGGACACCATAATGCAAAATGTGTATACTGTTATTATATGTAACCTGCACCATCTGTCTTATCACTTGTCACTGCTCATTACACACTGTCCTACACAACCGAGTTAATTACTGTATAATTTTTCTCCCCACCACCGCAAGCTGGATGTGCATTTGTACTGTATCCTGTATGTACATTATGTATTGGTGTTCTTGTTGCCACTGCATGGCCCGGGTCGTGACTGAAAACAGTCCTCTGGATCAGCGCACCTACTCAATTACCAAAGACATAAATAAATAAATAAAAATAAAGAAAGGGTGTTATAGGGTGTCTCCTGAAGGCCTATACACGCTTGTGGCTTTCTGGTTTGTTGTGCAGTGGCTGAGAGGATTCTCTCACAGGAACACATACTTGAGACTGTATTTGTATCCCCTCTCATAGAGAGAGGGCACCCCAGGATCCTCTGGCATATGTTCAGTTGTGAAACAGTGAGAGTGGTAAAAGGACAGAGGAGGGATATCCCTGATCTTGATCACAAGAGGATTCACTGTAGCACAGGGAATTCCAGCCCCATAGGAGCGGGCTTAAGACAGAATTGGTGAGCAGCGGTGCAATTGGTGAACTGTTTGAACAACCACACACAAAGAGAGCAGAGAATTGGAAAAGGGAAACTTGATTACAAAATATAGTTCCCTACTCTGTTTGTTTGTTTGTTTGTTTTTGCTGCAAGTAAAGGCAGACTAGTGGTAGTGTAAGGAAGAAAGATGACTTCAAAGTCTAGCGACTACAGTGTAGAAGAGCTGAAGCAGTTGAGTCAGGAGGGAAGGTTCCAGTATGAGGGGAGAAGCAAAAAGAACCTCATGGAGGCTCTTGTGGTAGTCGATGAGCAAGTGGTTGCCCAGAACCTTGAGTCATGGCCAGTGACTGAAAGGGAGCAGACCTTGGGTGTGGGGGTACCCAGGGACATCATAGTGTCTAGTCCCAGGGAGGAGGACAGTGACACTAGAGAGGACCCAAAAATGCAGCACCAAGTGAAGTCCACCACAGATCCTGAGCTAGACAGGCTAAAGATACAATTTGAGCTAAGGAAATTGGAACTTGCCGAGAAATAGCTTCAAAGGGAGCATAAAGCAGAGATGTAAGAAAGACAGCATTGAAGGGAACTTACCATGCAAGAAAGACAGCTTGCTATGGAGAAAAAGCAGCACCAGAGAGAGTTTGAACTGGAGAGGCTAAGACTCCAACCACCAGTGCCAGAGGAGGTAAGAGGCGGGGGTGAGCCTAAAACTCCAGAGCTAGGGTATACATTAAATTCCAAATTAATTGCAGAATTTAAAGAGGGGGAGGATATGGATGCATTTTTGAATTCATTTGAAAAGGTCTGTATCCAGGCCAACATACCCATGGAGGCCTGGAGCTTTCAGCTATCCTCATTGCTTACTGAAAAAGGGCGTGAGGTGCTAGGCCAAATGAACAATCAGGACAGTAAATACTATGAGAAACTTCAACTGCTTTACTTAAAAAGTATGAGCTAACTCGGAGGCCTACAGGGTTGAATTCCATAAACTCCAAAAAAGCCCTGACTTGAACTTTGAGAAACTCGTCACAAAGCAACGTCAGTTTTTGAAATGTTGGTGGGATATGGTGGAAGCAAACTCTGTGGGGAAAATTGAGGAGGTTATGTTGTTAGAACAGTTCTTTCGGGCTTGCCCAGCAGAGTTGAAAACCTGGCCAGAGGATCGGGATCTGAAAACAGCACAACAAGCTGCTGAACTCTTGGATCACTATGCCAGGAGCAGGCCTGCTCTGAAAGGAAGTGGGGGAGCAGGTCCTGCAGGGGTTAAAGGGAAAAGCATGCCTTCAGGTCAGCTAACATCCTCACTGACTCTGCAGAAAGGGGAAAGGCCCAAGTTACCAAAAAGGGATTTCTTGGGTAAAAGAAATGATGAATGTTGGTTTTGTAAGCAGCCAGGGCACATTGCTAGACAGTGTCCTAAAAAGTCACAGAGTGGACAAAGTGTCTTTCGAAAGGAGATGGGTGCACTGTGTACCCCTGAAAGCATGCCTGTAAGCATGAGGGAGCACATTCGTCCAGTTACTGTAAAACAGGGTACAGAATCATGGGATTAGGGAGATGAGGGCATCTCTTACCTTGGTAAAAGGAGATTTGGTTGGGTCTGAACAGCTTATACCTAATCAGTTTATAACTGTGAGGGGATTTACTGGGGATGACAAAACCCTACCACTAGCTAGTGTTCTCCCGGCTTGGGGTGAGACAGGAGAGAGGGTGCAAAAAGTAGCAGTGGCAGACAACCTCACCCTGGATGTAATTATAGGGAATAATGTACAGTAGGGGGTGGTGTGTGCAGATACCCACAGTCAGACAGCTAAGGATGCTTGTAATTCCCTGAACCCCACAGAAGCCCTTGAGGAAAAGAATAGGAGGCTGTTTCCCCAGCCTGTGTCTCCTGACATGGAGAATAGTGAAAGGGAGGTAGGACTTCCCCAAGTTGCCATTCACCAGACAGTTACTGAAGGTTACTCTGAGGAGGGAGGAGTAACAATTGGTCAGAAGGTTAGGGATGACAGTTACTCTGAATGCCCTGATGCTAGAGCTATGAACCCCAGTTTAGGAACTGAGGGTGTCATGACCCATGCTTTGGGAAAATGTGAAGATTCTGCAGCTAGTCAGAGGACTGACCCTAGTTTGGAGAGGCTGAGGGCTTGTGCAGAATCTGATGGGACACAGGGCGGTGACATGAGCCATAGGGTATTTTGGGACAATGGACTGTTGTACACACAGGATGTGAGGACAGACGGGGGGTGATGGGCAGGCAGCTTGTCATTCCCCAGGGGTATCATAAGCAGTTGCTCAAGGTCACTCATGATATCCTGATGTCCAGTTATCTTGGCCTTGCTCACAACATGCAGTGATTGGCCCAAAATTTCTATTGGCCCAGCTTCATGTGAAAGAATATTTCAGGTCTTGTCACCAGTGCCAACAGGTAGGGAAGGCAGGTAGTAAAACAAAAACTGCCCTAATTCCCTTACCCATAGTGGAGGCACCATTCCAGAGGGTAGGAATGGATACTGTGGGACCCTTGAATACCCCAAATTGCTCCAGGAACAAGTTTATGCTGACGATGGTCAATTATGCCACCCAATACTCAGATGCAGTCACCCTCTCCTCAATTAAGGCAGACAAAGTGACAGACACCTTGCTAGGGATTTTCTCCTATGTTGGGTTTCTGCAGGAGGTTCTCTCTTATCAAGGGGGTAACTTCATGTCGGACTTGATGACGTCTTTGTGGGAGAAGTGTGGGGTGGTGCAGAGACACACAACACCTTATAACCCACAAGTCAATGGACTCTTGGAAAGATTTAATGGTACCTTAAAATCAATGCTTAAAGCATTTGCTGAACAGCATGGGAGGGACTGGGAGAAATACCTTCCTCACCTGTTGTTCACATAGAGGGAGGTGCCCCAAGAGTTGACAGGTTTTTCCCCCCTTCGAACTCTTATATGGACATAGGGTGCAAGGGGCCCTAGACTTGATCTGGTAAGACTGGGAAGACAAGCACGCCACCCAGGGAACTCCCATAGTGGAGTATGTCCTTAAGTTCAGGGAGAAGTTGAAGGAGCTTATGGGGGTGCCTAAAGCAACCTGCTAGCTGCCCAACAGAAGCAAAAAGTCTGGTATGATCACAGAGCCAGAGCGTAGTCATACAGCACAGGTCAGGAAGTAATGATCTTAATTCCAGTCTGGAAGGACAAGCTGCAGGCCAAGTGGGAAGGACCATACAAGGTAGTCCGACAAGTAAATGGCATGAACTATATTGTGGAACTGCCTGACAATATGATGAAACCATATGTAAATAGGGCCAACATGGTGTTTGCAGTCTGTAGTCCTGGGGAGGAGATGGACGAAGAAGATCCCTTCCTGGATTTGCTAGAGGAAAGCAAGCGGGAGTCCTCTGTAGGGACAATCAAGCTGTCACCCCAGTTGACATCAGAATAGACCTAGGAAGTGAGGGAAGTTTTAGAGGACTTTGCTGCATTATTTACGGCCATGCCTGGATGAACCCCCTTAGCGGGCCATGACATAGACATGGAAACACAAGTGCCCATACTACGGACAATCTAGCGGGTGTCTGAGGCTGTCCTAAAGGACATTAGGAGGGAGGTGGAGGAAATGCTGGATTTAGGGGTAATCCAGAAATCCCACTGTCACTGGATCTTGCCCGTAGTCCTAGTCCCCAAGCAGGATGGGTCCACTCACTTCTGTATGGACAACTGTGGACTCAACGCAGTCACGAAGTCTGATGCCCACCCAATGCCATGGACGGATGAGCTACTAGACAAGTTGGGAGAGGTGACATACCTTAACACAACTGATTTAACAAAAGGGTACTGGCAGGTAAATCTAACTGCCAGAGCTATGGAATGGTCAGCCTTCATCAATCTAATTGGATTATTCAAATTCTGGGTAGTGCCTTTTGGAATGAAGAACCCCCCTACCACATTCCAATGGTTGGTCAACCAGGTGTTACAGGGTACTGAAAAGTATGCAGTAGTAGCTTATTTGGATGATATTGCCAACTTCAGTACCAGCTGGAAGGAACACCTGTCCCATCTGAAGAAAGTGTCAGGCAGGTTACAGAAGGCTGGACTCACTGTAAAGGCCAAAAAGTGCCAGCTGGCCATGGCTGAGGTATCATATGTGGGACATGTAACATAGATCTGCTAACGCCGATACAGATGGCCTATACCGCCAATAGGAGTAAGGGACAGAACTGGTGGAAACTCTTACTAGAAAGGGGCATGTTCCCCCCAGGTTCTGTTAAGGAGGGAGAAGTTAGGCGTGATAGAGATACACCTTATTGTTTTGGTCATATTTCATATAATTTTATGTATATAATACAACAGGGAAGCCCATGAAAAGCCAGGTCAAGTTGGAAGGGATTATGGGTACAAAGTATATGGGTCATAGAATTAGATGATTTTCTTGTTACAGAGCAGAAAGATTGCTTGCTGCTAGTCAGGGATTAGGGCTTAATTAAACCATTTAAAAGGAAATAAAAGGGGCTGATTAAGCAGGGCTGGAAGGCCAGGCATACATTTGTGTCTGAATAGCCCTCAGCATCTAGTGGTGCCATTTCATCTGGGTTTCTTTTGTCTCTGCAAGTCTACACTGAGTTAATCTAGTTACAGCTAAATGGACTAGCATTTTAAGTAAATTGCTGTACTGAGTGTAGCTTAATTACAGCCATTTCAAAGGGAGGGACACTGGATGGTCTCCTAAAATCTGGATTAGACTAGCTGACCTCTGAGCTCTTTTCTGTCATATTCAGAGATGAACACTTGTTGTTTGTAATAAAATACTAAAAGGTGATTGGTTGCATAGCCATGGAGATGGAATGCTAGCCAATTGCAGGGCAAATCAATATTCACTGGACCTGCCATTTGATAACTCCATAAAACAGGAGTGCAAGACTTGATCAGTGCTTTTGCTGCTGCCTTTTGACATTTTACCCTTTGGCTTTGGTGAAAGAAATTGTTTGCACTGGGACCCTGTCTGCTTAGAGAACAGAGACAAATTTCTTTTTCAAGACATTCTCCAGGACCAGAAGAGACAAGACTTCAGCTACCACTTTTAAGAACACTTTGCACTTCAATTCAGCAACTAAGGACTTAAGGTAGAACTTTCAAACTAGAATTTTCAAAGTTTAGTTTTTTTTCCTATACTTCCATTTTATTTTCCTTATCCTGTAATCAATATCTAAAAGTATCGCCACGCCAGTGACCCGAGTTTGGGAACGAGTCTGGGTTGCTGGAGGTCGGCAGGGGTGGGAGAGGATTGAGCATCCAGAGGACAGCTCTCCTTTCCTGGGAGGGACAAGGGTCCCTAGTCGGTGCTCGGTTGCCTTCTGACAGAGGTCGGAGATGCAGCAGAGCTGACAACATAGAGAAGTGGCAGGGGGAGTGGCAGATGTCAGTTCCATGCCTTGATGTCAGGGCACTAGCCACTCCCCAAGAAACGGGGGAAAATGCCCTTCAGCTCTGGCGGAGATGGAGCACCGGAGCCTGCCCTCGATCTGCGGCCGCCCACCTGGCACCCTCCCGACCGACCGACGCTACTGACTGCTCGGAGTGTTAGGACCCACCTCGTCCCTGCCCGGGGGGTAAAACCAAGGCTACATGGGTGACAGAGGACTGTCCAGGTAGGGTGGACCGCAGAGGGATGACTCCTTGGTGCTCCCAAGGAGACCGGAGCTGAGGGGAAGGAGAGGAGGAATAAATATGAAAATAAAAAAAAATTAAAAATATCTGATAGTATCTGTCTGTTACTTACTGTATTTAGTTATTAATTAGTAAAGCCTTTGGCTTATTTTAAGATTATTCTGCCAGTGTCTTTTGTGTGTGTTGTTTTGGGAAAGGGTTGTTCAAACTATACTACGCCTGTGTGACTGCTTTAAGGGCCAAACGCTACCAAAGTAAAGTACCACAAGGGACACTGTGGATGAAAAGAGGGGGAATACGAAAGGTCTCAGGAGGGATCTGTGAGGGTTTGAACCGGTCTCTGCATTTCTGGGGAAAGACACATATATAGTAGGGTGCTATAGGGCATCCCCAAAGGCCTATACACACCTGTGGCTTTCTGGTTCATTGTATAGTGTCCAGGAGGGTTATCTCCCAGAAACACAGACTGCAGACTATATTTGCACCCCCTCACATGGAGAGAGAGGGAGCCCCGGGATCCTCTGGTGTATGTTCAGTTGTGAAACAGAGTGCTAAAAGGACAGAGGAGGGGTATCCCTGACCCTGATCACAAGGGGATTCACTGTGGCCCAGGGAATTCCAGTCCCACAGGAGTGGGCTTGTGACACCATACACTATAACAAATAAAGTATGGGCAAGCATACGAAGCTCGGCTTGTGTTTCCATCTTGGGGTTGAGATACCAGAATGGACCGCTCAAGCTTCGCTCTTGAGGTCCATACACTGGTATCATGACTCCTCGGTGGAAGTAAAGGCTCATTTTGTATGCTTGTCCATACTTTATTCCTCATACATTAAAATCAAAACAATCAATTCAGTACAAATCAATGCAATCAATACCGTAAAAAATAAATGCAATCAATACTGTAAAAATAAAAACAATCAGTACAAATCAATACAGTAAAAATCAAAACAATCAATGCAGTACAAATCAATACAATTGACACAGTAAAAATTAAAACAATCAATACAAATCAATATAATCAATACAGTAAAAATCAAAACAATCAATGCAGTACAAACCAATACAATCAATACAGTAAAAATCAAAACAATCAATGCAGTACAGATCAATACAATCAGTACAGATGCAAAATAGAAAACAACTAAGTCAACAAAGCATCTCACATCTGGTAGCTCAAGCACTACACGTGGCTATTGTTAATGCTGCTCTCTGATTCGGTCAGTATTTCACTGTGACATACCCAGCTTTGCAAGATAGCAGTACTGTCTAAGAACATGTGTGATAGTGGTACTACAGTATCTTGCAAGTTGGTCATAAGATGGCAGTTTTATCTTGGCTAACCTGGACCCACACCTGTTGTATAAATTAAGATATATTGTAATGTCTCGATTAGAGAAGTGCTGTTTTCTGCTCTCATCTGGCCTGATACCTTAAAATAAATTTCATAATTTTGAATATGGTTAGAAAACAGTCACACTGCAGTTATATTTTATAGGTTCTCTGCATTTTTCCTCCATTTATTCTTCCATTACTAGGTAATTTGCACTGAAACATGACCCTCTCCCAATAGAGCCATCATGTACTTTTCATGACATTACTAGTGTCAGCATGGCTCAGTTAGTAGCACGTCTGTCTCTGGGCCAGAAGGTCATTGCTTCTAGTCCCATAATGGGATTGGGCTCAAAACTTAAATGCTAGGACCCGAGTGCAGTACTAGGGGGTGCTGTACTGCTTGGTTTAGCTGTCATTCGAATGAGACATTAAATCAATGTCCCTTCGACCCATCTCTGGTGCTGTCCTGGTGGGTGTCAAGGTGGAAGTAAAAGAACACAAGGCACTTTTCTCAAGAGAAGGGGATTTGCCTGGTATCCTGGCCAACATTCCCCTTCCCATAAAACCAGTTCATGCAATTGTCCAAGGCTACTGTATGTGTAGTCGTTGTGTGAAAAGTGTGCAACTACATGTTCAGTCACTTCTCTACCAGTCTAGCATTGCTTCTAAAGTGCATTGTGGTGCAGTGTGTATGAATAATGCTGATTCTTATTCTTGCTCTGGAAATAATTATGATGTCACAAACAGGATTGTGACTTTCACAAAGGATTAGACTGTAGAAGTGGATGAACTGTTGGGGACAAGGATCCTGTTTCCATGTAAATGAATCTTAATGAAAGATGAAAGGAACAGTAATACAGTAAATCTATCAAATATATACTGCATAGTCCATCTAAGCAATATAGCTGCATACCTGGAGAAATAGGTTTGAATCCCACAGCCACCACTTGCATACTGTGTGTGACCATGAGCAGGTCACTTAACTTCCCTGTGCTTGCAGGATGCACCTCAAAATAAGCCTCAGCTTAGAGAGAATTTCCTGGCAAAAACTATAAAATAAAAAAAATTAAAAATAATATAGAACAAGGCTCTGTTTCCAACAAGGGGAGAGATGACATCATAGACCTCGAGAGCAAAGCTCAGGGTGATTTCATACTGTCCTCTCACGCCAAGATGGAGACATTGGCCCTGTTGCGTATGGTTGCCCATGCATTATTTTGTATAGTATATGTCTGTTTCAATTAATTTACCTTTATTCTAACTGTGTTTGGATTGTGGTCAGATAAGCAAGAAACACAGCAAACAACAGGACAAGATGAAAAACATAATGTGATGTAAGAAATAGATGCATGAACTGGTAACATTTCTAATAGTACATCTTTTTTCCATATAGCTTTTTATCCCTTAGGTTACTGATCACCCTGGCCCCACCTCCCCCAGACCAGCAACCAACTCCCCTTGGCTTAACTCTGTGCAGGCTCCCTCATGGATTCCCACCATGGTGAGACCAGGAGGGGAGAGCTGTCCTCCCACCCTGGTGAACATATCTAGACAGTGCCTGAGGTGCCCAGGTGACGGCTCAAGGTTCGGAGAAGTGTGCAGCATGCAGTCCAACCCTCAGGCCCATTTTTCCATTTTCAGGCCCCTGAGCAAGTAAATGTGATGCAGGTGGCACATGCATGTGGAAGTGCCCATACGACCCGGAACCTGCGGCTCTCCCCACACCCTGGTGATGCAGATATGTCTGCTGCACAGGCATTTAGCACTGCCATGAGAGCTCCAGCTGGTGGCAGCCAAGAAGTGAGTCAGCAGGCCTCCCTGATCTGGGAAAGGAGAACTGTCTTGTGGCTGCTGCATCCACTCCTGCCCCCACTGACCCCCGGCAACTGGAGCTTATTCCCAAACTCAGACCATTGATGTGGCGTGAGGTAAGGTGCTTAGCAGTGCCTCAGCTCCCACGCACTACCAGGCTGGCACCTAGTAGTTCATCTTTTAACACTCAGTTCACTTAAGGTCTTTTCAGTCTTGCTGCTATCTTCATTATGAGGAATCAGTGGTGTAGGTAAGCATGAGAAATCTTAATAGATACAAGATGCTATGCTGTTGTAATGCAGTAGTGACATGGCTACTGTGTTATAACAGCATCCTGACATCACTAGTATTGTGCAATAGCATTCTGACATCCCTACATTGGTACACCAGTATTCTGACATTGCTACACACATTTTGGCATCATTACTGTTCTAAAACAGCATTCTGACATTACTACTGTAGTACAACAACATTCTGACATCACTACTGCGGTATAACATCATATGCAAGTATATGGATTTCTATACAGAGCAATACTGAACCATATTATTTGGCGTTATCCAGTGGTAACTCCAATTTGAAAGAACATGTCTTTCTATAATGTACTACTAAACTGTAATTTACAAGTGAACCCAATGTTTTTTTATATTAGGAGATTGCTCTCTTATATCATTTTTGACCAGACACCAACAATTACAGATTTTGGCTGCCACACTGGATCTGCAAAGACTAATTCTAACTAGGTGGAGGAAGCCCTTTCTGCCAGTATGAGTAAATAGGTGGCTAATGAATGACTAAGGCTGAGTTTCTTACCATTAAACAAAACTGAACAAAACAATCTTATATGGGTGCTATTCTTTAGCAAGTCAGGTACCTTGATACTGTTTACAAGGAGATGGGGAAATTCCCCTTCCCACCCCTAGGGAGTATGTTGGGAAGTCAATATCAAGAGTCTGTCCATTGGTATTGTAAATGTAATTTTAATATTCTGCTTATTACCGTAACAGTTTTGCATATATATATATATATATATATATATATATATATATAAATTTATACTCAATTAGTCCATCATATGTTTACATTGTTTAGATTACTGTACTACATACTGGTGTAAAGGTCAAGTGCTTAATTCATGAATATGTTATACTATGGTATTTTTCTGATTGTTATTGTTCGAGGTTCTGTACTGTATGATTTAAAGCACTGAACCATATACTAAAAACTGAATTTTGTCTAAATAATACATTCTTCACAGTTTACCAAAGAGTGGCAAAACCACATTATGATCAGATGTCTACTCCCCTGTTGCAGGTAAGGTCCCTTTCAGTCTGCAACTATCTTAAACATGCCCCTGCCAGATGGTCAGGAAGGCTTGTGTACATAAGATTCATATACCCCAATAAACATGTACTACAAGTTAATAATACATGAAATGCAAAGCCAGGGGACTTTTTCAGAATTAATTACGGCCTCTTTTCCCTTGCTTGTAACTCTACTGAAAAAGCAATCAGGGGCTGTTTGAAACAGTGTGATACGGTTCACCTAATTCCTACCCTGAGACCATGGACGTCTTATTTATTATTCATAATGGACTCGTTAGCAAGTACATTAAGCATCAGCTAATTGTGCAAGTGCTCATTTGCAGTCACCTCTCCCTCCAGTGGGCTCCTAATCATCCTGTCTGAGCTGCACACAGGGCTGGAACTCTGAAGTGGCAAAAGCCTGTGGATTGCTGTAGCCTGAAGCCCTTTGTTGGGTGGGTTGGATGATGAGTGCAGGACAGGGGGTGGGATTGTGAGTGGAGGGGAGAGTGAATTTGGGTACTACTAAACTAGGTTGCACCACTACTGATCCACCTCTGCTGACACATCTCTCATTGACACTGGTTTGAGTCTAGGAGTTCACAGAGAAGTGGAGGGGTAATATTTTTAACATTCTGGTTTTGGTGTAATTAAAGGAAGGAAAAAAATGCAATGCATCCCTCAGTTTCATTGGTATATATTAGGAAGGGTTTGGGAGGAGAAGCCTAGATGTAGGAAAGCATATGCCATGTAAGGCATGACTTACAATTTGATTGGATATGGGGTTGCATTCTGTGCGCTGACCATTGATTTTGTTTACTCCTACTGTCTGTTATCCACCCCTGATGCTAAAACTAAGTTTGGTTGCATTTTATGCTGTTATTATGCAGTTCCTGAAGTGCAATATGGGGTGTATGAGGGTTCTGGATAACAAATATGGGTGTGTCTGCAATGAGGGGCAGCAAAGAGGCACTAAAGGGTTCAGGCTAACAAATTTTAGTTTCCTAGCTATACCACTAAGGAGAAGGTCAAGGGAGCGGGTCCTACCCTTTACAATGCCTTATTAGTTTAACCATGTCTTCTTGAGTACTGTGTCCAGCTGTGCTCACCGTAGTACAGACAAGACACTGACGAGAATGAGAAGATTGAGCACAGGGCCAAAAATATGATTAAAGAAGACAAGAGATACAAGGTGAGACTGGGCAGACTCAGATCATTTAGCCAAGAGAACAGTCTTCCAGTTGAAGTTGTGGAAGTTATCCTGTTCAAGCTTTCAAAGCATGATGAGACAGATGAAGATTAGCAATGAGAGTTATACAATGTGAAAGTGATTGTGGATCCCATTCTCTACTGCACTCCCTCAAATAATTACATCATGGGTTATGTTCTCCTGATAGGCTGACAATGCATATGAGACAAACGTGGATTCTGGCTCCCTAGCCATTGGTCATCTCAAGTGTCCTCAGGTCTACCAGTGCATTGAATAGGCTGGCAGCACTCACCCTAACGCTTGCTTTGTTCCGTGTTTTTTTTTATAAATACTCCCAAAAGTCATTGCAACTAAGCTAATTAAACTGTAAACATATTTATTATTTAAAAAGTTGCTCCTGCATGCCTGTAACCTCTCACTGTAGGCTCCCTCCTCTTGTGGATCCAACTTGTGGTGTGAATGTGACTGTTGCCCCTACTGCACTGGTGGCAGGGCAGTGCAGGGAGACCAAGCAGAGAGAAGCATTAACCTGCACCAGATAACAACCTCAGCTATCCCCCTTGTATACTGAGCAGCAATGAGCAAGTGTGGCTTCCATCCGAGTCCCCTTAGAGTCCATATCACAGCAGCTGTAAGGTAAGACTCTTATAATCGCACAAGTTTTCAGTCACCCATGATCGAAGTAAAGTCTAGCCAAATGGAGAAAAGGAAAATAATATCTGCCCATTTGTTATCTGGCATAATTATTTCTTTATACTTACAGTCCCTCAGTGGTATTCTGTGGTGCTGGCCATTTAATCTGTAATTTGCTAGTCTCAGCATAGCTTATCAGTGGGCACTCTGAGATGAATGTCCTAAGTGGCTCCACTCTCCCTCCTCCCGCACGCAAAGGGCAAAGTGGCTGAAATTCCCTCCACGGAGTGATTCGTGGAATATTTTATTTATTTATTTATTTATTTATTTATTAAATTTTGGTGACCGGGTAGGCCCACTGAGCCCCAAAGGTCCCTTTTTCAGGGGTGAAGAGTAATGCGGAATCCACGAATCGCTCTGCAACACGAAGCAGAGTACTTTGCGTCATAATGGAATGCGAAGTCCATTAAAACCAATGACTTTGTGTTATTCCGCCTTCACCAAAGCACTTCTCCACCAATTTTAAGGCGAAGTACATTGAAGTCAATGTACTTTGTATCACTTCGCCTTGTTATTGAGCTGCAAGGCAAATTTGCAGTGCTTCATGGGATTGCAGGTCACATGGGCTCTAGAGTGTTCTGCACAGCCTCAGTTCGGTGTAGTGTGTGTGTAGTAGAAGATGGAGACAGTTGCTCTCGGAGCTCTGTGATTGAAATCCTCTAAAAGCTGTTAAAAAAGCCTTTTTGAGCTATTTCGTTTTGCTCAAAATTTAGTACATCGATTGTAGGAAACCCTTCCGTGCTCAAATCATTGAGTGTTTATTGTTTGTGTGTGGATTTTGAATGTTAATTTAGAACAGTCAGTCTGTGTACTGTGAAGTGTGCTTTGGAGGAGGGGCATATCTGTGGTGTAGGTAGATTAACTGGGAGAAAAAGGTAGTCTTTCTATTTTGGTTTTATTTTTCTTGTATAACTGTGTTAATGTACACACAGTAATATTTTCAGTATTTCTTGACATTTTTTTTTGCTGATTGTAGTGGTGCAGCAGTGTATAATTTCAGTTTGTTTAAAACGTTTGGTTAAATTGCTAAAGGTTTTCAGTTTGCTACAAAATACTTGTAGTGTGTGTGTGTGTGTGAGTGTGTGTGCGATGCATACCATTAAATCAGACAACTTTTATTGTGCCAGAGTAATTGCAGCAGTGTGAATCTGCTATCCACCACACCTGCATGAATTTTTTATACTACTTTGTGGTATCTGTACTGGTAGTGGACTGTTACTGCCTTGCACTACCCCCCTAACCGGCAAAAGGTATTCTTTTCCAGATTTGGATTTGTGACTTGTGAGTACTGGTTAGGTGTTATTGTGCCTTTGTGTCTGACTCTACATGTCTTGAGTGAGCAGCGCAATCTTAATCTGTCTGTGCATTTGCAGTACACCATTAATTCTGGGAGACTTTGCATTTCTTGTTACACTCTCATTTCACTTGGTCAGCACTGGGGAATTCTCTGGACACAAGACAATAGCATTTTGGGGATACACATTAATTCTGGTGACTGTGTGTGGCTACTGCTCGCATAATGGAGTGCACCATTAATTCTGGGACACTTTGCATTTTTCATTACCCTCTCATTTCACTTCGCCAGCACTGGGGAATTTTCTAGACACAAGACAGTAGCATTTTGGGGATGCAAATTAATTCTGGTGACTGTATGTGGTCACTACTCGCATAACGGAGTGCGCATTAATTCTGGGAGACTACATTTTTTGTTACCCTCTCATTTCACTTCGTCAGCACTGGGGAATTTTCTGGACACAAGACAGTAGCATTTTGGGGATGCAAATTAATTCTGGTGACTATGTGTGATGTGACCATGTCCACTGCATGCGTGACTGAGTGTGTCATTAATTCTGGGAGACTTTGTATTTCTTGTTGTGCTCTCATTTCACTTTGTAGGGAGTTTCACTGGGGAGTTTCTGGACACAAGACACTAGCATTTTGGGGATGCACATTAATTCTGGTGAGTGTGTGTGTGGGGGGCACTGGGGGGCTGCCAATATTGTCGCCACTCCACCTTACTTCCCATTTAGTTGGAATGACAATGCGAAGTAATAATTACAAGGCGAAGTAAGCCTTTCCTATTGGCCACTCTGTGTAATAGAGTGATGACACAAAGTGGCCACTTCACGTTCACTTCACCAGTGGAATTTAATTTTTCTGCATCTCTACCCGCATGCCATTGCAGACCAATGGTGACTTGGCCACCATCAAGGAACCTCATCAAGGCATGTCCCTTAGGTGTATCTTGGTGGTGTCTGTGCACACATGTGCATGATGCCGGAAGTCACCTTGTCATGTGTTCTTGCACCTGCAGCCACCCATCCTGACTTTCCTACTCCACAGCCAGCCAGAAGTGAGGCAGCACGCCACTTCTGGTCGCCATCTTGCAAATGACAACATGCTTTTAGGAAGCTCACAGTACAACTGTACAGTCACAAGACATTGGTGCCATGTGAGAGATTCAGCTTATAAGTGACAGGCACTCAATATCCCCATATCCTTTACCACTGCCCACCTAACATGCCTATTTAATTATATAGCCAAGAAGACAACTATTTCACATATAGACCATGCTGGCTACCAAATGTCCAATTAGGGAGCCATCTTGTGATGGTTTTGGGTTACCATTTTGAGAAGATCAACTTCTACAGCTGTGGCCCTATGGTACAAGTCCTAAAGATACATCCTCTATTAGTGGAGCATTGATGTTTCAGCAATTAAAGACATTGTAAGTATCTAAGCAACGCTTTGCTGAATCTCAGATTTGTAGTTTGCATTATTGCACACACAGAATGCACTAATGACCAAATACCATCTCTCTGCTCTGTCTCATAAGATTATAATGGCCAAGGGTAGAAAATGCAGAGCCTGCAGCATGCCCTTCCTGCAAAACTCACAAGGGGCACTAAGCTCAGTATGTGACGCAGATAGTTCCACCTCAGCCTTACTCAAATGTATCATCAAGGAAGAAAATATGGAGGTGACCCAGAACAAACTGGACAATGACACAGCAGTGTTGCTGGTGCAGAGCATGAAAGATCAAAGAGAATTCATGCTACAGATGATGCAATGCATGGAGGTTATGGCTAGGGCCATGCTGGTCCTGGACAACCTGGCACCGATCATGCCAATCAAATGTCAGACCCCCACCTAATTCTGCCTCACTTCAAATCCAACCCAGTTAACTCTGACACCTGAATGAGTGCAACCATGAGTCAGAGGGGGAGGAGTCTATGCACGTGGATAATGTGGAAGTAGACCCTCAATCCATAGCTGCTAAGTTATGCTTGTATGACACAGTCCCATCAAGGTCAAAGTTATCAAGGCCACAGTTGGCTTCAAACTCCCAGTGCCTCCTAGAGAGAATAAACTGATGCCTATATTGCAGCTGGCTCCTATGCCACTGACCACTTACCTATATGTGAAGTGATTGAAGAGGTAATTGCAAAGAAATGGGAAGCTGCAGACCCAGCTAGAATAACTGAACAAAAGTCCTGGGATAGACTGTACCCCATACAAAGCAATAAACTGAAACTGTGGTGCACTGCCCCAGCTATGGACTCACAAACAGACACTTTAAGTAAGAAAATGGTTCTACCTGCCAAGGATTCAGTACCCCTCAAAGATCCTACAGACAACAAAACAGCTGATGTGTTAAAGAAAATATTCGAACTGGCAAGATTGGCCACCCGGGCAGCCACAAACATAATTTAAGCCACCTGGGCCCAGATGACATGGTTGGAAGATATCAGCAAGCCACTGGAATGAAAGTCAACGCAAGCAAAATAGTCAAACCAGTCCATTCAAATAATCAAATATTTGGCGGGTAGGTCAAAAAGATACCCTCAAAATAAATGCTTGAACAGTGGCACTCACTAGTTGAACTTACTGAGCATTATGGCTCAAACTCTGGGAAGTCAACACAGAGTCCACAGCACTTTTACAAAAACTGCCATTTAAAGGATCAAAGCTCTTTGGCGAAGGCCTAGAGCAGTTTCTAAAATTCGAGTAACAGGGCAACAACCTTGGAAAAGATAAACCACAGCATATCTCATACCTTCCTTCAGCAAGAAATAGAGGGTTTTGTTTGGGCAGAGGTGACCGTAGACAAAACTACAGATCCTACAAGGGTAACAGTTTCAAGCCCTACCAAGAGCACAGTAACAGCAGGATCAGAAACCAGTGGCTGGGGTGCTTCAACTCTTTCAGAGGAGGCAGAAACAATACTCAGTGGCTACAACCAGTCATAGCCAAAGTAACCAGAAAGTTCACCTATAGGAGGCTGGCTACAGGACTTTGCACATCACTGGAAAAGGACAACTCAGGACAAGTGGGTACTATATGTAGTGTCTTGGGGCTATGCAACTGATTTCACAGAAAATCCCAGGATGGGGTAAATTCATCATCACCCCAGTATCAAGGAAAAGAAATCACACCAGTACAAGTACGGTACACCCTCAGGCGACTGCTAACAAACAAAGCAGTAGCAAAGGTCCCAAAGTTTCAACAGGGAAAGGTGTTTATTTAATATTCTTTATGGTCCCCAAAAAGACAGGAGAACACCCTGCCTTAGACTTAAATACTTAAACAGATTCATAGCCCCATAAAAATTCAAGATGGAAACAATTAGGACAACAATAAAAGCAATTCGTCAAGGTGACTTTCTGACAGCAGTAGATATGAAAGACACATACCTCCATATAACAATTCCCCCAGCACCAGCCAGCCCAGTAGCACTGATGGTTGAGGCACTGGACGCCACACCTCATGCTACACTGGGGACTGGGGTTTGGGAGTGAGCTTGGACACCAGGGGTCAATGGGGGGAAGGAGAGGATTGACATCCAGTGGACTGCTCTTCTCTACTGGGGGGCAGTGGGGTTGTCTGGCATCCCAGCGACCCCTGATGGAGATCAGGGAAGCTGCAGGATGCATATCAAGCATGTGGGCAAGCATGTCAGATGCCGGCAGGGTTGACGTGTGCCATGGCATTACTGCACGCCATGCTCGGGGGGGGAGCTCACAGGGAAAAATCCACGAAATACCCCTCCATCCCAGATAGGCGATGGCCTTCCCAGTGCAGAACTGCCACATGCCCAGTACTGTAGCCCTGCCTCTGCCCCTTCAGTCTCCTTGGCCCTAAGCCCCCGGGGTTCAAAGAGAAAGTAACGTCCTTGAAGAAGGCATGGTTCACAGTGGGTGGTAGAATGGTATAGGCTAGTGGAGAGGCCCGAGAGAGTTACGGGGTCTGGGGGAGATAAAAATGAGTGAAAAAAACACAATACCCCCAGCACACTACCAACACCTCAGATTTGCCATTCTGGGTCTATGCTATCAGTATCATGCAATATCATTCGGCCTGTCTTCATCCCCAAGAGTCTTCACCAAAGTATCAGTGGTGATGGCAGCACAGCTAAGAGAACGAGGGAACCAACTGTTCCCATAACTGGACAATTTGCTCATAATAACAAGGTCAATCCAACAATCAAACAAGCATTTGTCAATGCTGAATATTGATTGAGTTGGTGTGTTGAGCTCGCTCAGTGCCCCTCTGTCACTCGCTCAGCTTGTTTCTCCCGGTGTTGCAGGCTGCTCTTTTGTAATGGGCTCCTGCTTGCATTGGCACCTTGCTCTGCCCACTAAGAAATCTGCAGCTGTCCCGACAGAGGTCCGTTGAGGTGGCTCACTCCCTCTCTCTCACTTGCTCATTCTGTTTCTCCTCGTTCTGCAGGCTGCCCTTTTGTACTGGGCTCCTGCCTCTGTTGGTGGCTTTTTCTGCCCACAAAGAAATCTGCAGCAGTCCTGACACAGGTCTGTTGAGCCTGCTGACTCCCCCTCTCTCACTCACTCATTCCGTTTCTGCCAGCGCTGCAGGCTGGCCCTTTGTACTGGGCTCCTGCCTGCGTTTCCGCCTTTTTCTGCTAACAAAGAAATCCGCAGCAGTCACGATAGACCTCCATTGAGCTCGCTCAGTCCCCCTCTCTCACTCACTCATCATGTTTCTCCTGGTGCTGCAGGCTGTCCTCTTGTACTGGTCTCCTGCCTGCATTGGCACCTTTTTCTGCCCACAAAGAAATCCACAGCTGTCCCAACAGAGCTCCATTGAGGTCGCTTTCTCCCCCATGTCACTCATTTATTCTGTTTCTCCTGGCGCTGCAGGCTGCCTTTTGTAGTGGGATCCTGCCTGCATTGGCACCTTTTCTGCCCACAAAGAAAACCGCAGCAGTCCAGATAGAGCTCCGTTGAGCTCACTCAGTCCCCCTGTCTCACTTGCTCATACTGTTTCTCTCACCACTGCAGGCTGGCCTTTTGTTGGTGACGAAACTCCACAACATGACTGTGTTAGAAGCGTGCATTGAACTGTTTCCATGCAGCCTTGTAACTTCTCAATTTTGTAATATTTTCACTCCACATTTTCAACAGTGGCATTTTTCCAAATCTCCGTTGAGCTCGCTCACTCACTTCTCTCACTCGCTCATTCTGTTTCTGCTGGTGCTGCAGGCTGCCCTTTTCTATTGGGCTCCTGCCTGCGTTGCCGCCTTCTTCTGCCCACAAAGAAATTTGCAGCAGTTACAATACAGCTCTGTTGAGCTCACTCACTCGCTCATTCTGGTTTTCCTGCCACTGCAGGCTGCCCTTTTGTAATGGACCCCTGCGTGCATTGCTGCCTTTTTCTGCCCACAAACAAATCTGCAGCAGTCCCAACAGAGCTCCGTTGAGCTCACTCACTCCCCCTCCCTCATTTGCTCATTCTGTGTGTCCTGCCGCTGCAGGCTGCCCTTTTGTACTGGGCTCCTGTCTGCATTGGTGGCTTGTTCTGGCCAGAAAGAAATCTGAAGCAGTCCCGACACAGCTCCATTGAGCTCTCTGACTCACTCATTCTGTTTCAGCCAGCGCTACAAGCTGGCCTTTTGTACTGGTCTCCTGCCTGCGTTGGCGGATTTTCTGCCCTTCAATGAAATCCACAGCAGTCACAGTAGAGCTCAGTTGAGCTCGCTCACTACCGCTTTGTCACTCGTGCATTTTGTTTCTCTTGGCGCTGCAGGCTGCGCTTGAGTACGGGGCTCCTGGCTGCGTTGGCACCTTTGTCTGTCCACAAAGAAATCCGCAGCTGTCCCAACAGAGCTCCGTTGAGGTTCCTCACTCCCCCTGTCTTATGCGTTCATTCTGTTTCTCCTGGTGCTGCAGGCTGCCCTTTTGTATGGGGCTCCTGCCTGCATTGGCACCTTTTTCTGCCCACAAAGAAATCAACAGCAGTCCTGATAGAGCTTCATTGAGCTCACTCAGACCCCCTGTCTCACTTGCTCATACTGTTTCTCCCACTGCTGCAGGCTGGCCTTTTGTACTGGGCCCTTGCCTTCATTGATGCCTTTTTCTGGCCACAAAGAAATACGCAGCAGTTCTGACAGCGCTCCAGTGAGTTTGCTCACTCCCCCTCCATCACTCACTTTCTCGTTCTGTTTCTCCCAGTGCTGCAGGCAACCCTTTTGTACTGGGTTCTCACGTTGGAGCCTTTTTCTACCCACAAACAAATCCTCAGCAGTCCCGAGAGAGCTCAGTTGAGCTTGGTCACTCCCCTCTCACTCGTTCGATCTTAATCTGTCCCAAATAGTGATTTCCCACAGCGATCATGCTATTCTTCGGCAGGAGTGCAAAAACATATTTTAGCCAGAATGTGAAAAATGGCAGCTGTACTGTTCATAAGGAGGTGTAGAAAAATGCCACTGTTGAAAATGTGGCGTGAAAATATTACAAAATTGCGAAGTTACAGGGCTGCGTGGAAACAGTTCAATGCACGCTTGTAACACGGTCATGTTATGGAGTTTCATCACCAAATTTTCAGCATAGGCATTTTAGGACCTCTGCTCATGAACAGTGCCACTGTCATTTTCTTAATCTGTCCTGAACAGTGATTTCCCACAGCGACCGCGTTATTCTGCGCCGGAACTGTGAAAAGACATTTCGGTCAGGATGTGAAAAATGACAGCTGTACTGCTCATAAGGAGGTGTGAAAAAATGCCACTGTTGAAAATCTGGAGTGACAATATTACAAATTTGCGAAGCTACAAGGGTGTGTGGACAGTGTGCAATGCACACTTGTAACGCAGTCATTTGATGGGCTATCATCACCAAATTTTCAACATAGGCATTTTAGGACTTCTGCTCATGAACAGTATCACTGTCATTTTCTTAATCTGTCCCGGACAGTGATTTCCCACAGTGACCACTCTATTCTGTGCCGGAAGTGCGAAAACACATTTCGGCCAGGATGAGAAAATGACAGCTGTACTGTTCATAAGTAGGTGTGGGAAAATGGCAATGTTGGAAATCTGGAGTGAAAATATTATAATTTCTCGATGTTAAGAGCTTGCATGCAAACTGCACAACGCACGCTCGTAACACAGTCATTTTACGGAGTATCGTTACCAAATTTTCAACATAGGTATTTTAGGACCTCTACTCATTAACAGTGTCACTGTCATTTTCTTAATCTGTCCCGAACACTGATTTCCCACAGAGACCGCGCTATTCTGAGCCAGAAGGCATAAACACATTTCAGCCAGGATGTGAACAATGACAGCTGTACTGTTCACAAGGAGGTGTGACAAAATGCCAATGTTGAAAATATGGTGTGAAAATATTGCAAATTCATGAAGTTACAAGCGTGCGTAGCAACTTCATGAAACACACTAAATAAAATGGTCATTTTTGAATTTTTCTACAAATTTACCATAGTCTTTTGAGAGCCCCACCTCATGAACACTGGCACTGTCGTTTCGTAATCAGTTCAGAAGGTGATTCCGCGCGGTGACCACGAAATCACCTTCGATGCCGATTAACACCATGACAGTTTAAGAATTCATGAGGAGGGGTCCCAAAACCCCATGTTGAAAATTTGGTGAAAATTCAAAATGACTGAGATATGCATTAAAGTTGGAAAACCTATTTATTCCATTATACAGCTTACCGCATTTCCTCAGTTTGCGGTCGGTTTGAAGAGTGCAGATGTGTTCCCGGTCCATCAAGATCGCTCGCACTGAGCTCCGGAGGCAGGAGAGGTGAGGGGTGTGTGGGGAGGCAGGGTTCGAGGGTGGCGGGTTGGGGTGGTGGGCAGGGCAAGCACCGAGGGACAGTTTCTGTTTTTTCAGGGTAAAAAAAAAAAGACGTTGCGGGACTGTTTTTAACCTTACAGGGGCATGTGGCACGCTGGGGTGGGCTCCCAGCATGCCAAAGGATTCTTTCTTTGGGGGGCAGCAGTAGCCGATGGGAGATTGGGCACCCTGTCGGCACACACAACAAAAGGGGAGGGATTAGATTATGCCAATGGGGATTGGGCACCCCATCGGCAGACAATCAAAGCGGGGGTTAGTTACAGAATGCTGACGGGGAGTGGGCTCCCCTGTCCAGCAAATTCAACGATAGAGCACTGAAGCATAGCGAGGGATTGGGGACCCCATTGGCAAATAAACATGGTGGGGGGTTATATTGTTTGTGAACAGCGGTACAAGCCACCACCATGTTCACAAACAATCCAGGGTTTGGAAGTTCCACCCCTGCAATGACGGGTCGCCTCCTCATTGCAGCGGATCTGACGCTGATGAGCAACCCTCATTGCAGCGATGAAATTGTCGCCGTTGGTGCCAACATTCCAAACTTGTGTCACCAGCAGCATGCAACGGCATTGGGGGAAGCGGGACAAGGCTTTGCAGGCTGTGGGGGCGTTGGCCACAACAGTGCCACGCCTCCACAACCTGCTTCTGAGCAAGCTGTCCCAATATGTTTCTTGTGCTGCGTGCAATCAACATAAAAAGGAGACCAAGGCAGTCATGCAAACGCTGCAGCAACAGAGGTGGGTGGTAAGTCTCACCAAAAGCTCACTCATGCCAAGAAAGCAGCAGAACCTTTTGCTTGAGCCTTTGAGGATGCAGGGCCTGTCCTCTAGAACTCTTTACCAAGATCTTTAAGGGAGGTGTCCTCTGTGGAGATTTTTAAGAGGGGCCTCAAGACACACCTATTTAAGCAGGCATTCAATGTCCACTGACTTTTAATAAGTTTTAGAGCTTTTATAGTGTATTATTTATTATGTATTTTAAATTTATATGGACTGTGACTTAACTTGTTGTAGTGTTTAAATTGTTGCACTTCTATGTGAAGCGCCCAGAGCCTCTAGGATTGGGTGCTTAAGAAATAAATTTTTACTTACTTTACTTACTTAGTTACTAGAACACCAGGGGACACTCACTGATACAGAACAAGAAATGATCAAACACTCCACAAAAAGAATCAACAATGTAATCCAAAAAGTACAACAACTCTGGATGTACAGCAGACCTAACCATGGCCCAGGTCTTTCAGCTACTGGGAACAATGGCCTCTTGTATAGAGCCAGTGCTGTGGGCCAGCTGGAAGATGACTTCTCTCCTACATCTGTCCATATAGAACTGGCAAAGACTGCCAACAATTTATTGACATTTGTACAGATCCCTCAGTCAGTCAGGCAATCCCTGCAATGGTGGACCCTCCAACACAACCTTTCAATGTGAGTCCTACTGGAGCAGGAATTTGATGTTATAATAGAGACAGGTGACAGTCTGATTGACCGTGGTGCATTGACAGACAACAGAACAGCAAAGGGGAGAGGGACCATATCAGAGAACAAGATCTCCATCCATGTGCTGGAAATAAGAGTTGTATACAATGCACTGACGCAGTTCCAGGCTCTAGTACAGGCAAAACTGGTCCTCACTCGGTTAGGCAACATGTCTACCAAGGCTGATATTGCCAAATGGGAGTTACAAGAAGCAAGGGAGTGTAGCTGAAGGCCACAGACATCATCAGTTGGGCCCAGAAGAACCTGCAGCACATACAGTATCAGCAATACATCTAGCAGGAAAACTCAACTCCACTGCAGACTGGCTCAGTTATCAGCAAATTCATCCAGGCTCAAGTATTCTGCAGCATGACCATAAGGTGGGGCCCAGTTGAGGCAGATCTCTTGGACTCCTCACTAAACAATCAAGCACCAGTATTCTCCCAATTCAGGGATATGAAATCCTGTGGGATAACTTCTATAACAGGAGCAATGAACAACTCAGCACAGTGTAGAAAGGCAGCTACAAAGGCCAACATGATGCTGGGTTGTATTGCCAAAGGCATATCCTGTAGGAGGGGGAGGTGATCCTGCCACTATACAAGTCACTGGTCAGACCACACCTGGAGTACTGTGAGCAGTTCTGGTGATCGTACATGAAGAAGGACATTAGGTTACTGGAGGGGTGCAGTGCAGGGCAACAAAAATGATCCAGGGGCTAGGGGACTTACCCTACGAGAGCAGGCTGAAGGAGCTGAACATGTACTCACTGGAGGAGAGGAGGGATGGGGGGCATGATTGAAACCTTTAAGTACTGTACATGAAGGGAATAAATAAGACAGGCACAGAGGAGCTTTTCAAATTAAGGAGGGGAAGGACTCTCGAGGGCACAATCTGAGATTGGAAGGGGAAGATTCAGGAGGGAAATGAGTAGACACTTTTTTACGGAGAGGGTGGTGTCTGGGTGGAATGCATTGCCAGAGGAAGTGGTATCCTGTAGAACAGTAACAGCGTTTAAAGGGGATGGGACAGGGTAAGGGGGAAGATCACTGGAGGGGGAAGGGGAGGGAAGGGCACCTGCAGTATAAGGACTGCTGGCTGCACAATCGAGCAGACTTGATAGACCATAAGGCCTTTATCTGCTGGAAATTTTGTTATGTTCATATGTACTTTTACTCCCCCCATGTTCTGTGCAACATCAGACAGACAAGGTCAGGAAAGTAAGTGGAAAAACACAAATCACTTCCCTCAAAGGTGCCACAGTAAGGAATAGTATAAGCTAAGTAGAAGAAAGACTGTGCACACACCAGCAGGTCCAGATGCAAGCAGGTTTATTAAAGAGCCCATATCAGACAAAACAGGAATGCTGTGTTAACACCCCTAAGTATTCCAACTCACTGGTGGCTTCATCAGGGGGCCTATGCACAGGTAGACAGATGACCATCTGATTAATCCCCTATTGGAAGAGACACCCCTGGTGTGCTATGGTAGTCTTGATGTAACCCCTAGGTGGTGCTATCCCAAGGGCTACTTCCCCTGCCCGCTTGGCTACTAACAGGTTGAGGGCCTAGGTCCAATGGTGGTGCACCCTCCACCCAGAGGTCAGGGTTTGTAGTGGTTAGACTAGCTTGGTCACAGCCCTCTGGGACACAGTGACCCCCTTTTGTTCCCTCTAGTGGCTCACACAGTACACAGGAGTTACCACCCCTATACCCCACATATACACACTGTTCACTTATAAAGTACCACTTACCCTTGAAACTGATTCTGCAGCATGTCTCCGAGGACCCACTGTAAAACAAGGTTAGGCAATATGCACAAACACCATGCAATGCTTTTTCTACAGGTACTGATACCACAAACAGCATATGGTTCAATAACAACAAATCTGATTTATTAGAGGGGGCAGTAACAAGGAGGGGGCAATCAGGTTGATTTGGTTTGGAAATATTCAAAGCACAGTACTGTGTATGCATATAGGGTCCAAAATGTCACTCTCTGGGTACCCAGGATGGTGGGAGGCTAGCCAGGGTGGGTGCAGCTGGATGGGGCCCTTTGATGGAAAACACATGCACACACAAATTGTAATCCGGAGCCCTGGGGCTCAGTTCGTGAAGAAATGAGCATCAACAATTATATGGCACACTTGCAGTTTGATAGACAGATTGCAGGGAGCTACCCTGATTTGTACTCACGGACTCTATACTGAAACTGGATGGATACAGGTTGTCCTGGATTGCCAGGAGAAACAGAATAGCTGGCCTAGCCCTCGTGGCAGGACTCACTTGCATTCGAGAAACAGGCGGATTCAGTCCGAATCAAGCTGGGTTATGCTTCCAGCTTCAGCACACAATCCACAGTACCGGGAAAAATAAGATTGCGATTCCCCACAAGCACTAGACACATTTATATGTAAAAGGAAAGTACTATACCAGGCAGGCTGCTCCTCGATCCCGATCACAATTACTGCAAAATACCCGGGAGCACACACAGCAGCTTCAGTTCCTGACAGACCGAGCGCGATTCAGCAATTTCTCCATTCTTCTACAGGGTGAGCCTGGTTTCCTCACTTCTGGTGCTTCTTTCTCTTTACAACTCTGATTCAGTCCACACTGGCACTCACAAACAGCTGAGGCCGAACTTTGGGGCCCCATACAAGCTTTCCGCGTGAAAACTCAAAGGCGCAGGAGCACGGAGCTCCTTCCCTCTTCACAGTCACAACTCAACTGAACTCCAGTAGACAAAACCGGGCACTTCCTTTGAGTTCCTCCCAGTTCTTGGCTGGTTTGGCTGTCACTCACAATAAATTCCTCCTGTTGGTGGAAAAAGGTGCAGAGGTCAAAACTACATTACCCAGAGTCACTGCCCATACCATCCTCTTGTAGCTGGCTCAGCTTAAGAGTCCAAGTTCTGATTTGCCAGCAGCAGGCTTCACTTTAAAAGATCCCCACACTGATTGGTCCAATTCAGCAGTTCAGGACCAACATGAGGGAGATAGTCCTGGCTATAAGAAAGCAGGTTAAAGCAAACTGCACTTTCATTATTATTTTAACATGTTACAAGCAAACAATTACATCTTCTGAAAGAGCTCCCTCTGCCCATGTAGTGACTGCAGAATGGAGTGATTTGCTCAGTGGCCCATATGGGGACTTGAGCAGGGAAACACACAGACCCCCCATTTCAAAGTAATTATCTGCAGTTTGGCAGCTCTTAAAGTGGCAGTACATGGAGGCATTAGGCACTCTCACTCAATTATTTTTAAATCGGCTAAAATACAGAACACCAGCCTGGTGCAGAGCATTTGGGCTCACCCAAAGAAGGCTTTTTAGTGACCTCCATTAGTAGGGGGGTTACATTGATGCCATGGATCATTGGATCCTGCCTCATTGGCACAACATACTAACACAGGGTCCAGTTTGCTAGCTGAATACCTGCAACTTCATATTGATGGCATGGCTTCTGAAAGACAGAGAATGCTGAGAGAGGGATATCAATCACCAGTCAGTCATCAACACAATATTTTTTATTTATTTATTTATTAAATTCTCAGATTACAAATACCTTTGAGCAGAAACTGCTCATTTACAAAGGTTCCACGTCAAAGGATGAGGGTCAACATACATACAGAGGTAGTAAAAGAATGCACAATAAACAACCAAAACAACTAAAAGAAAAAAATAAAGATACTCAGTTATAACATACTTTGAGATAATATTCATATAACGAGTAGCTTGAGTAGGCAGCTGGCTGTAGTCCAGAAAATCATCTACATCAGGAACATACAAAAGACTCGGGGGGGTGTTCGACAAGTGGTGCACAAACAGAAACATAATACCAGACCAGGTATCTGTTCCACAAATGCTCCTGTTCCTTCAGCACCACCACAGCAAGGGCTATCACCATCCTAACTAAGGGTCCAGTAGTCAGTGATAGAGGCAGCTAGAGGCAAAATTCATAACACCCCATCTAGAGCACACCCACAAGTGATACAGATCCTCAAACTATTGAACAACATCAGATCTAGGACTAGACAGATTACAGCACCATGGGACCTAAACGTATTACTGAATGCACTGGCAAAAGCACCATTAGAACCAACGGATGAAGTAGAACTGTCACGGGCATCACTAAAGACAGTATTCTTAGTGGAGATCTGATCAGCCAGAAGGATCAGTGAGTTCAGTGCTTTGTCACACAAACATCCATTTCTAATATTCTTTCATGACAGAGTCTTACTCAGAACAGTGCCATCCTTCATCCCCAAGACACCTAAACAGTTTAATCAAAACCAGAGATTCGAATTACCCTCAGTCAATCAAGGGTCGCTATCACCAGAGGAATCAAACTTGACAAACCTGGACATGACAAGTGTGATAAGGATATACCTATGGAGAAGCAAAGACATACAGTACTCAGAAAGACTCTATAATTACCAAATGTCATAAAACAGGAATGGCAGCTTCCAAATCCACCATAGCAGGGTGGATAAAAAGAGCGATTACTGAAGCATGCAAGGCCAAGAATCAACCAGCACCTAGGAACTTCAAGGCTCATTGCACCAGGGTAATTGCTACCTCATGGGCAGAGGCGAATCTAGCATCAAAGGAAGATATCTGTGCGACAGCCACCTGGTATTCCACACACACACATTTGTCAGACATTACAGACTGGACACTACTGTATCTAAAATCTTAAATCTTTTAAAAGTTTAAATCTTGTTTACATTAGATCCTCATGTTACTGTGTTATTTTAAGTATTTATTAAATGTTTATTTTTCTTGTGTTTAATTGTTTATGTCTGATTGGGTGCCCAAAAAATAAAATTTACCTTGCCTTGCCTTGCTGAGGCCTCCCAGATGGGGTTCAGCCAAGCAGTACTTCTAATGGCTAAGAACACACAACTCTATAACCGGCCATTCTCCCACCCAGGGGCACTGCTTTTGAACACCCATGCTATATTCATTGTGGGAGTGCCATAGAGAATGTGATCCACAATGAAAGTAGTTTACTCACCTGGTAAAGGTGATTGCAGGAGCATTCTCTATGGCACTCTTGAGCCCTCCCTACGAGATTGACCTATTTCAGAGTCAAGACATGCCTCAAGTATTCTGATAAATGTGAATGGCTAATACATTGATGATTCCTTAGAGTGTATATTTAGGAAAGAAAACTAGACTAGCAGTGTCACAAGTCCACTCCTGTTGGGCCAAAATTCCCAGGGCTACAGTGAATCCCTTTGTGATCAGGGTCAGGGATACCCCTTCTCTGTCCTTTTAGCATGCTTGCTGGTTCATACCTGAACATATGCCAGAGGATCCGAGGGCACCCTCTCACCATGCGAGGGAGTGCAAATACAGTCCTGAGTCTGTGTTCCCAGGAGAGAACCCTCTCGGCCACTGCACAACGAACCAGAAAGCCACAGGCTTGTATAGGCCTTCGGGGTGGGGGCCCTATACACTCTATTATGTGTCTTTCCCCAGAAATGCAGGAACCGGTTCAAACCACCACAGACTCTTCCTGAGACCTTTTGTATTTCCTCCCCTGCTTTCATCTACAGAGTCCCTAGTGGTAACTTACTTTGGTAGTGTCTGGCCCCAAGCAGTCACACAGGTGTAGTATAGTTTGAACAACCCTTCCCAAACAACACACAAAAAAGACGCTGGCAGAATTATCTTAAAATAAGCCAGATGCTTTACTAATTAACTAATAAATGCTGTAAATAATTTAAAGATAGATAATTTATGGAAAATAAAATGGAAGTATACAAAAAACTAGACATTGAAAATTCTGGTTTGAAAGTTCTACCTCAAGTCCTTAATTTCTGAATTTGACATGCAAAGTGTTCTTAAAAGTCTTTGCTCTTGTGGTCCCAGAGAACATTTTGAAAAAGGAATTGCTTCTGATCTCTCTAAGTAGACAGTGTCCCAAATGTAGTCTTTCACACAAAAGTCAAACAGGCAAAAGGTCACAAGCAGAAGCACTGATCAAGTTCTGCACTCCTGTTTTATGGACTTCTCAAAGGGCAGGTCTGGTGAATATTGACTTGCCCTGCAATTGGCTAGCATTCCATCTCTGTGACTATGCATCCAATTAGCTTTTAGTATTTTATTACAAACAACACATGTTCATCTCTGAATATGAGGGAAAAAGGGCTCAGATGTCAGCTAGTCTAAACTAGAATTGTATGAGACCATCCAGCCCACCCCTTTGAAATGGGCTGTAATTAAACTATATGAAGTACAGTCATTTACTTAAAATGCTAGTCCATTTAGCTGTTACTAGGTTAACTCAGGGTAGGCCTTTTCAGGACAAAAGAGACCCAGACAAAATGGCACCACTAGACGCTAAGGGCTATTCAGACACAAATGTATGCCTGGCCTTCCAGCTCTGCTTAATTATTCTTTTGCCTCCTTTTAAATGATTTAATCAAAATCCAGTCCCTGGCTAGAAGCTAACAGTTTCTCTACCTAGTAACAAGAAATGACATCATTTTTGGGCCCATGGTTTTCTTTGTGCCCATGATCCCTTGCATGTCACACTGGGCCACCATGGGCATCTGTGATGTTATTACACACATCAAATAACATAAAATATGATTAGAACAATAAGGTATAGTTTTATCTCACCACAAGCAATACACAATCTAAGCTACCTTTATTCATACAGTAGCAGACAGAATGTATTGGTTTACACATATATTTGTCTTGATAAGTAATGTGTTTCATTACAGCTATGGAAGATATCGAACTGTGGACACCCGAGGTGAACAAGGGCTGAGGGGTCAGACTTCAAGTCTGTCACAGGTGCATCGACAACCTATCAGGTAAACATAACCCATGATGTAATGGTATGGGCATGCTGTAGAGAATGCTTCCACAATCACTTTTACCAGGTGAGTAAACTTCCATTACTTAGAACTGCAGCCACCAAGCCTGAACATGAGTTCATACTAAAACTGGCCAAAGTCACTAACATGTGGCAGGTTAGGAAAACAAGATAGATCTTAGATCCTCACACCACTATATTATCATAGTAAGTATTTTATAAGTACTGTACTACTAAGTAAGATTTTCAAATTCTGATGGAATGAAATTTCGCTGAATTTGGGGAAATTTCTACTTTTTGCACTTTACTTGGTACCGTTTCATCTATGCTGTGTACACTGTATTGTATTTCCCTTCCCCTTTCCCCTTGGCCACACCTGGAAACAAACCTTGGCTCAGTCTACCTTTCCCAGTTACCAATTTTCAAATAAATAAATTCCACAGAATTCAATAGGATGTGAAATTAAATTACATAAATATAATTTTAAACCACAGATTAATAATTCACAGTTCACACAAATCATTGATTAGATTTCTGCAAAATGAGAAAACGAATTTGTGGTTTACATAATCCATTAAGAATTTATCCATAGTTTAAATGAAAAGAATCTTGGAAGTTTGGTGAATTTATTAAAAAATTCTGAAAAGCATTTGGAAGTGGAATTGCCATTCTGCTTGAATTCTGCTGGTAGAATTTCACATTCTGCTCAGCTTTAGCCATTACTTGAGCAGCTGGCAGCAGCCCTTAGGCAAGTACAGGATTGAAGGAAGCTAAGAAAATGTTGAGGGGGAGCCAGCCCACGAGCACAGTGGTAGCACTACCACTTGCAACGCTGGTCAACTGAGTTAGGGAGCAAACTCAGGGTCATCAGGGGCCAGCCAGGGGAAGGATGATTGAACATCCCATAGGATGCTCTCCTTCTCCTCTGGGGAGGGAAGATTGCCATCCCCACTGCAATACTTCCCCCTGGGTGACCACAGATGGAAGTGCAGTAGGGGGTGCCAAGGGGAAGGATGGATGTTGTCTGGGATCTAGGAGTGGTGACACACCTTTGCATGCTCATGCTTGCTTGGGTCTCCTCTGCATGCCAACATCCTCAGGGAGAAAAAACAGAAAATGGCCTCTACAGCCAATGGAGTGCCAGGCATTACTCCAGATTCCTCCTGCCTGTACCACCGTTCTGGCATCCTGACACATGCAAGACTTCGAAAGGTTCACCCCACACCTCATCCCGACCTGGGGGAACAGCCACAGCTGCATTGGGAATGGGCCTGAGCAGTGGACTACAGGTAAGGGGGAAAACAGCACACAGGGTGCCTTAGTGACACCTGAAGGAGTTTGGTCATAGCAGAACAGACAGGGGGCTTAAAATAGAAATATCAAAAAAAAAAAATGTTGAGGAGGATTAAACACAGTGAAAGGAAGACTGCATGAACGAGAGAAAGAGAGAGAGAGAGAGGTGAGAGAGCTTGAGAGAGAGAGAGAGAGAGAGAGAAAGGAAAGAGAGAAATAGCGATAGAGAGCCAGAGAGAGAGAGAAAGAGAGAGAGAGAGAGAGAGAAAGAGGTAGTAAAGCGTAGAGTGGCAAGGTCACAGACTGAGAAACTGGCAGCAGCGAGATTCAAATTACAGTCATCATCAGGATCAAAGGACTGCATTTTTACCTCTAGGTTACATTGATTCTATAAGGAATAAGTGCAGTGGTGGCTTCAGCCTCTGTTGGTTACTTGTTACCAGGTGGGGCACAACAGCTGGCAGCAAGGGCACTGATTCATTGTTTCTTGGGGATAGCTGTGCAACACATGGGGCATCAACTGGGGCACTGCCTTTTCTTTTTTTTACCTGGGACTCAAGCCTCCACTGAGTAGCTGTGATGATGTTGAGAGACAGTAACAGGATTTTAAAAGATCTGATGTTGCTGCGAGACAAAAACAGGATTTTAAAAGATCTGAAGCAATTTTGGATGGGTAGAGCTTTTTTGTATGTCTACTGCCCAAATGGTTAAGGTCTTTGCAGGCAAATGATCCCAAAAATAAAAGGAGCAGTATGACAGCTGAGCTATGTATAATTATTGCAGTAATACGACCACTAAGTTGTACATGAGGTGGGATGAACTAGATAGGCCGAGTTCGCCATCCACCTCAACTTCCTATGTAATGCTTTTTAATAACCTGGTGAGAACTGTAGCAATTTAATGTTGATGATTCTAACAAAAAAGAATCCTCCTCTGCTCTCCCTGTCTCTCCCCACGTAGAACGTGCCCAGGGGAATCACACATCCCGTCAAGGGCCTCCTCTGTGTCTGCAAGTTTTATTTATTTTTCTTTTATATTTTATTGACTGTACTGATAGATTTTTCTTTATACGTTATTGGCTGGGAAAGTCACAGTGAGCTTAAGCTCATTTGCAGGTATGCCTGGGAGCATGTGGCTGTTAAGTGATTTGCTTATGGTCACACAGTATGTAAGTGTCAGTTGTGGGTTATAAACCCAGGTGGGCTGGCATTCAAGATTCATGGCATGGTGCTTTAACCTCTAGGCTACATATTTATTGTATCTATGTGTACATTTATTGGGCTGTAAAGACTTAAGAGGTGAAGGAGAGGGACTTGAAGAGTGGCTGTAAATAAATAGGTTTGGGTTAGGCAGCTGTAACCAGGTTTAAGTTCCAAGAATTGAACCCAGATTATCAGAACTTGGGGGGGGATGTCTGGATCCAAAACTGGTTTTCTCACCCTTTGTCAAAATCATAACATTGCCCAGTTGACTCATAAGGGGCTGCCTCCTACAATGGGCCTGGAAAATTTCCCCTTGCATCAATCCTCACAAATAGCACACACAGTTTCTGTCAGCAGTTGACATGCTATAATTATAGGGCCTGCACTGACTCGCTCTGCGTTTGATCTCCTTCATTCACTTCTCACACAGAGTTAAGTGTTTGTTGTGTCTGAGGTTAGCTCGCAGTACACATGATGTGCTGCCTGCCACAGTTCCTGTGAATTACACTACAGTCACTGCTACATTAACACTTAGAGTTTGGGCAATGTTTTTCCCTAACGTGGATTTTTTATGTTTCCCTGTGGAATCTGAAGCGCAGCCTACAAGACAGGGCCTCTTACTTTATTCGATTCTTACGTGGAAGCAAAAGAGATTTTTCAAGTTTGTTGCTTCTAGGGGCAGGAACTGGTTGCTGGTTTTATCTGGGGAATTGTCGCCTGCCTGTGATGAAACTCAGTGTGAAGTAGTTACCAGCCTCATTGGGAGTCCCTTACCTCCCATGCATGAAACCCAGTGATAGATTATACAGCATAGACTAGATGGACTGCTGAGTCTTTATTTGCTGGCACATTCTATGGACAATATGTATGTTTACATCAACTTCTTATACTTTGGATTAGATGTCTTACTGAGGTCCCTTCTGACAATCTCTGGTAGCTGTCTAGGTGGCAGTTCCATGGCAATTCTCATATAAGTAGGGTTTTTTTTTATTAAAAGAAACATGACAAAAATGTACATTTCATCAATAAACAAGAAGCAAACAATATTCAGAATGATTATACAAAGGGCAGTAAAAGAAAATAACTCCCCCTTCTTAGTTTCTCTACTTAGAAAAGGACAAAAAAAAACAATGAAAGAGACAAAAAAATAGACAAGAAAAGAAGGGTGCAAAAAACCTAAAAAATAAAGGAGATTAAAGCATAAACATTTATTGAGACTGTATACCTTCTGAATTCACTTAACAAGGATGTTTTTTCCACAGTTTTTTGTCACAGAATAGCCAATTAAATGAATAATTAAAAAACACACAAAACATTCCCACCACTATAGTGCTAGTCATTTCACTGATATCTGTCCTTGATCTCGAGCATATCCTGTACCTCTGAGACTAATGGGAGTACAAGCTTTAACAACAAACCCTTGTGGATGTTCCATGATGTATAAGGTTGAGCAGATGTGGAAATCGGCAACTTCAGTTCGGCTTTGATTTTGAACCCATGCCTTTGGTTTTGACTTCATGACTTTGGTCAAAGATACTTTGGGTCCTTGGTATTGGGGTGTAGCAGGATACAAATAGGGGTAAGTGGCACCCCATAAACAACCTTCATCCACACCAGTCAATCCCAAACTATTCTGCCCTTCCCTGGTACTCTAGTCACATTTATTTAAAACAAAAGCTCAGAACATGGCACAGTGCCAGGAGCTAGGGTTATGTATGTTTCTATTCTAAAAATGTCTGGGGAGGGTGAGATATGACTAGGGCTGGGCATGGGCTAGACCTGGCCACATTGAAGGGATACCAAAGTGACACAAAAGTTCTATTCGGCCGAATCCAACTTAAAAATGCTGAATGTTGGCACATTGCATGAATACAAACTTGACATTATCTCATCCTTACTGGAGTACTGCTAACATTCCACCTGTGAATAAAACAGGTCCATGTATCTATGCACAGGAATCACCTGAAGATGAGCTTTTTCCGTATCACAGTTCAATGTGTCTTTCCTGGTCAAAATGTACAAATAAAAATAATAAATAAATGAAATCCTCCTTGCAGTGAAATCCACTGGTAAATGATAACCGGATTCTACAATTCTGCCAGTTCACCTGCTTTGAGCTATGTACCAACACTTGAACTTTATTTCCTGCACTTACCTTTTGGCACATGCTAGATTCCCCAATAGAGTTCCTCCAGTTCAACTGTGTAATGTGATCTTTCACAGTGCAGGTGCTGGCTATCTTCCAGTCACTAAACCTGTTTGTTTTCTCAGTGTAGTTGGCTTTTCCTTCTGTTTAGTGGCTGTAAAAGATTAGTTGCAAAGTTTTAATAAATGCTTTTAATGTATTTTATTTGCTTACCATGAGAAAAACCAGTGAGTCCATACATATTGCAAGTAAAGTGCTGAAACTGTCATTTCTCTTGCCAGATGCCATTTTACTGTCTGTCTTATCTGATGGTTTCAAAGAAAAGCCATCACCCATTTCCAGCCCAGCTTGCAGAATCTTGGGTAAGTGCTGATGTCATTCAAGCAACAAAGACATCATTTTCCTCAAGGTCCTGGCAGCTCAGTACATACAGAGTACTGTACATCAGATTATGACATTGAAAAATCACTCTTTGCTTCCAATGTTCTGATGGTGGCCTTTATTAATCAAATTATTCTAGTAAAACATGATGAGTAAATATCTAGCAATTTCCCTAAGCTGATCACTAATACTTTGTTCTTAGTATCACCCCTCCCTCCCTTCCCCAAAAACAACATGACATGCTCTTAACATGAAGATGTTAGTTTCCTTTGTTCTCTTCCAGCCCTGAAAGAAGCCCTCACAGCTTCCTCCTTATTTAAAACAAAAGTATTGTCCATTAAAATGTTTGATTAATCTGTGAAAGTAATTAAATATTTATCTGTAATGATATATTGATAAAATTTAACAGGTAAAGGTCTTCAGACAATTAAAAGTAAACGTGAGTCGTTGTCATTTTACAATCTGATGCCCAGTAGTGTGTGTGTGTGTGTGTGTGTATCTGTGTGTGTGTCTGTGTATACTGAGCTGCTAGGACCATGAGGAAAATTATGTCACTGTAGCCTGAATGACATCAGAATTCACCTTGGAATCTGCTAGCTTTGGTATAAAAATGTCTGCAGTATAGGCTATGAAACCATCAACTAGGAGACCATTAAATTAGTATCTGTTCATGAACAATGGCAATTTCTTCATTTTATATGTAATACATAAGGCCTGGTTGTCCCTATGTTGAGGAACAAGAGTAAGTTTATAATATGTTATATATACAGTATCTGCAGATGATCTTTAAAAATGATCTTCCAGTTCTCTGTAATACACTAACAGCTGACTTTAGCTGGACCCAAATTAAGTAACATTTCCCAACGAGCATTTATCAATGCCAAATGTTGTCTTGCTGGCATTGGCATTGGTAGTGCAGGAGTTAGAGAGAGAGATGCATAATAGGAATGGCAGTGAAGTGTGGGACCGACGTCAACCCCACCCCACCCAGCAGAGACTGACAGGCATTGAGGTGTGCCTTTGGGTCACTGGCCATAATGCTCATACCATTTCACCTCACCCTACCCTGCAGACTCTGACAAGTGTTGCGTTGAGCCTTGGGGTCATTGGGCCATATTCCATAAGAAAATACATTGAGATGGGTGTAGTATAGGAGAATGGGGTGAACTTTTGGTCCAAAGAGTCCAAGGCACACCTTGATGCCTGTCACTGGCTGCAGGGTAGGGGTGGGGTGGAATGGCGTGAGCATTACAGCCGACCATCCAAAGGCACACCCCTTATGCCTGTCAGTCTGAACAGGGTGGGATGTTATAGTTAGAAACCCTAATGCCCCGGGGCATTTGTTGGTTTTTGCACTCCAAATTTTCAACACGGCCTTTTTGTGACTCCACCACATGAAAGCATTTGGGACCTCCGCTCATGAACAGTGGCACTGTGATTTTCTTAATCTGTCCCAAACATTGATTTCCCACACCGATCGCATCATTGAGCTCCAGAGATGCGAAAACACATTTCAGGCAGGATGTGAAAAATGACAGCTGTACTGTTCATAAGAAGGTGTGAAAAAATGGCAATGTTGAAAATCTGGAGTGAAAATATTTCAAATTCTCGAACCTACGCGCGTGCCTGGAAACTGCACAACACATGCTTGTAACACAGTCATTTTTGGGAATTTTTTCACCAAATTTGCAACATAGGCTTTTTGGGAGCCCACCTCATGAACTGTGATACCATCATTTCATTAATTGGACCAGAAAGGAGATTCCACACAGTGAACGTGAAATCACCTTTCGGGTCCGAATAACAACATGACAGTGACTGAGTTCATGAGGTGGGGTCCTAAGAACCCCATGTTGAAAATTTGGAGCCAAAAGTCACCAAAATGGCTGCGATATTCACCTAATTTGAAAAACCCCTATTGATGACATTATATAGCTTACCAGCATTTCTTCAGTTCGTGATCGGCTTTGAAGAGTGCAGACATGTTCCCGCTCCACTGAAGATCGTCGCGCCAGGCTCCAGAGGTAAGTATGGGGTGAGAGGGTTGCAGGGAGGTGGGGTGCACAGAGGGTGGGTGCGGGTTGGAGGAGGGGCACCAGAGACAATGAGAGACTGTTTTCTTTTTAAAGGCTAAAAAAAAAAAGACATCACAGGAAGGTTTTTTTTACAGGTTTGTCTTGGCACACTGGGGTGGGCTCCCAGTGTGCCACCTGTGTTTTTTTGATAGGGGGACTGAAGCTGACGGGGATTGGGCCCCCTGTCAGCATGGAAAACATGTCTGTGTTTGGGAGGGCGCATGATGCTGAGGGGGATTGAGCACCCCCCTAGCTGACAAATTAAAATAGGGGGACATTATGCCAATGGGGATTGGGCTCTCCCATTGGCAAATGAACTGGGGAGGGGGCATGCCAACAGGGGGATTGAGCACCCCCAACTTCTGCTTTCTTGCTGGACTGTAAGAGGTAGACAGCAACAGCTGCCATCATGTTTATTGAAATGTAACACCAGACAAGGCATGCCCTGCAATGATGGGTCACTCCATCATTGCAGTGATGGGTCACTCCATCATTGCAGTGGTGAAATTGTTTCAAGTTGGTGGCATGCCTTTGCAGCACTGACATAGACAGTGTGTTATTTCATTGGTGCCATAGAGCCCAGCCAGAAAAAGCAGTGGCACCATTGGTCACTACACAACAGCACCTCCAAAACCTGCTATTCCAAGCTACCACAATATGTTGTTTGTGCGCAAGACATTTTTTTTTTTTTTTAATTTAGTTGTTTAACCAGGTATAGCACACTAAGCTGAAAGCTTTTTACAGGAGTGACCTGGGAGCACAAGGAGGTTAAGTGACTTGCTTAGGGTCACACAGTATGCAAGTGGAAGCTGTGAGATTCAAACCCAGGTCTGGTCTGCTGGATGTCACCAAATTTGCAGCTCAGAGCCTTAGACCACTGCGCTATACTGCCTCCTGACTACATCAAAGTGTGAAAGTCAGAACATTCCATTCATTAGTGCCAAAGCAATTTGTATCAAAACAGACTCTTTGCCCCTTAAGGTTCATCTGTCTTAAATGCTTTTCCTGCCATGAAGTAATAATCCTCTGCTGTGACGTCACAACCTGTTGCCAAGGAAAAGAGTCTGATGTCACAAGCAGAGAATTGTGACTTCAAGGCAGGACAAGGAATAGGGACATTGAAAAAATAAAGATTAAAGAGTTTGTTTTCATATTGAAGAACCTTCAGTAGAGAGGCACAAAGTCAGAAAACTTTGCTTTGCAAATATTTTGAGAAGGTTCCGACTCATGAAGTGCAAAGTGGCACATCGCATAGTTCTTTACATTACAAAGTGCATGCAAAATACCCATAGTGGCACTATGCCACTGAAGTTGCTGGAGAAGTGCCACATTGCATAGTTTTCACTGAGCAAAGTAGCAACTACATGAAGGGCAGCTTCGTTAGAAGAATACTGTTTTTTTAATATTTAAAAGATCCCCACCCACTTTGTCTTTATCACATATATCCCTTGATGCCTTCCTGTAAGTTACCCTCACCCTGCCAGTCTTTGCATAGAAACCCCCCAGCAAAGTTCACCACTGACTACTGTATAATGTCATTCCCTTCCCCACCCACATACCACAAAACACTCTTCCGTCTTCCCCTACCAGACCAAACCCTGATCATAAATGAAAGCCACCCCCAACCTTCTTCTGGCTTTCAACTCCCTCTGTCCTCCTGAGCACCCCCCCCAAAAATAAAAACATTTTGCTTGACCTGTAAAAGAAGGCAACTGTCCCCCAGTGCAATGGGTCCTCCCTGTTCAGTGTAATTGTCCATAATGGCATGAATGAATGAATGAATGGCAATGTCTTTGCCTATAATAAAACCTGGTTGGATGAAGCAGAACCATAATTGTACAATAATCTAGAACTGGAAAGTAATGACATTGAGCAATCATCAAACGGGCTTCACTGGACAAACAACTCTTTGTGTTATATGGTATTCCTATTTTTTTTAATTATCGATTTTTGTGACATACAATACCACAACTCAATTGTTCCTCATACAAGAATTGGTACATTCCTTTGTATTTGAAACTTTTAATCAAGCTTTGTTCTCTCCAGGGTATTAATAGAAACATTATTTTTAAATCTGTCTTCCTTGGTCCTAGACCCAAAGAACGTGACTTTGTTTTTACTGTTGTAAAGCAGTATTTTTTTGTTTGTTTGTTTTTTGTCAGAACAATTCCGGGGGAAGAGTAAGATCATTTCCCAATGTTATGAATTACATCTTCAGTACTATCTACAATTACTGTATATAAAAACATCACCTGAATCCAACATAACTCTAAAGTTATGGTACAATAGTTGTGTAAGGTAAAGCATGATTAATCAATGTGAGCAATAAAGGGCCAGTATGGACCCCTGGGGTGCACCATCCTTGACAGCACAGGGGGTTGAAAAGACTCAATTTTTCAGTAGTTTAACCACCTGAGGGAGTAAAATGGCTGGTCCCAGATGCAAATACAGTACATGTTACACTTATATCTGTGTTCACCTGATAGTGTTCAAGTAATCCTACTGCTGTCTTCAGAAGTTGCACCTATTTGTGGCAGTCATGACTTGCAGTAAAAAATGGACACCGTTGTGATTTGAGCCTTTTTTGGATGAAAACGTCTAATACTGACAGATTGTCAAATAGATGATCTAAGAGTTTGGATGTGTTTCTTTTGTTTAGAAAATAGCAGCAGCTGCAAATTGGATGGTTCCTTTCCAAAACAGTGCCCCTGGTGTCTAGAAATCTATGTTGATCTTAATAATCCAGTACAAAGATGTTTCCCAAACCTTTTAAACTTCTTGGCTAGAATTTCAAGTAGAAGGCCTTGGTCAGTCCACAAGCATGGCCCCTATGACCTGCCCTACCTCAATGGAACAGGAAACATCTTTAGTGAACACAGGAGGCAGTTTAGCACAGTGGTTAAAGGCACTGAACTATAAACTTAAAGACCTGGGTTTGAACTCCACAGCCCCACTTGTATACTGTATGACTGAGCAAGTCACTTAACTTCCTTGTGCTCCCAGGTCACACCTGGCAACAAGCTTTGGCTTAGTGTGCCTTTCCAGGTTAAACAATTTACCCTTTCCCTTTGAACTTAACAAAGATATCAGTTTTAAAATGCTGCCCCCCCATAATTGGTGAACAAAGACTTTGTGAATATAAACAGATTTCTTGTCAGAATAAGACATCTTGAGAATTTGTGATGGGGGTGGAGGATGGATAGGCACTAGAACGACCCAATCCGTAACTTGTATATCCTAATTTTTTTCCCATTTTACCCAGTATAGCCCAACTGAGATGCAATATTTTCTTTTCAGTGGTGTGGGTGTGGAGTCCCTGCTTTTCACCACACTTCATAGCTGTGATTGACTGAAGAACTGGGAGGCTAACCAACTTGCTAAAGGTCACTGAGTTAGTTGCTTTAATCAGACTTATTTTGAAACTGACTCTCCTGGTTTTCAAGAGTATACTCTATCCATGTTTTTCATCTGCCTCCTCAAACATTTTAGAAGGGAACTGTTCAAAATCTGTCAGTCTCCAGAAAGTAAAGCAGGAATGAATGTTCATTGTGAAAATGTTGTACCCCTTACCTTTTTATTCTCTTTTGGGGTACCCTCTTCCCCTGTCATTTTCTGCATTATGAATTATGAGTCTGCACTGCAAGAGCATTAGGTAGAGTTGGTCAGACTGGATGGGCAGGTGGGCCTTTTTCTTCCATCATGTTTTATTATTGCATGCTTTAGCATTTATCAGGCTTTGAACTTATTCAAAGCAGCACTGGTTGCATCCATAGGATTTCATCAGTATTGTCAGCTATGTTTGAACCCCAATTGTCCCAGAATATATGAGAGCAGTGTCTGCTGCATGTTAATTCACCATTAGTTACAAGAAAATTGGTATTAAGCAATGGGGGCCAGGTCTTCATTTGCAGTTTTTTTTTCACAGTGGAATGGGGGTACAAAGTACACCTCATCCAGCCAAGGTAAAATACCTTATATACTTAGAAAGTGAGATTTGTACAGATCACAAAATGCAAAGGAGGGTGCTCAGAGGTTACAAGTGAGGGACTGTTGCAACATCAGTTTGCACATGTTTTACAAGAGTTCCTTCTGACACAGAATTGGGCTTGGGGTGTTCAAAAACAGCTGATATGAATCTGCTTCTTTTTCTGTGCTTGTCCCTGGAGTTTCATAATTTAACATTCTCAGCTGTTTTTGAACACCCCAAGGTATCAGTTAAAAATATTTACTCAAACATACACTGCTGCTTTAGAGCTACAGACTGCTAAACATTCTCCTTCATGTATCTGTACTGGCTTACTTTGGATGACAACACACAACCCATGCTTAAAAGGTCACATATGGGCATATACATGGGCCGGCAGTATAGCAGAAAAGTTAGCGTAACAAACTGTGAATGAGCTTGATACATCCAGTAACCAGACCTGAGTTTGATTCCCACAGCCTCCATTTGCATACTGTGTGACTCTGAGCAAGTCAAGTAACCTCTCCAGTGCTCCTGCGTCACTCCTAAAAACAGACACTTGTGCCTAGTGGACCTTACCCGAGTAACAAAACATATTTATCTATCAGGTTGAGGGACCTTGGTTGATAACTCCTAGGGATTTGTTTCTTAAAGACATATAGACTGATAGAATGTGATGGCAGAGAATGGGCTTGTGGCCCATCCTATCTGCCAAGAACTACTTTTTACTGGTGCGAGGCCCTAATGACCATCCTGTTTTATTTATTCCTCACCTGCTACATGACCTCCTGCACTTATCAGTTCCCAAAGAATGTTAAATAAGTTAAAGATAATACAATCACACAGTGACAGCACTTCCCTTTGGTACCAGCAATAATCCTAGCCTCAGGGAGCTCCTGGAGTATCCTGGGTACCCAGATGTTGGATTGTGGCAGATCCAATGGTCATCGCATCTGGGTGGTCAGCATTCACCCTATGAAACATTACATAAACTCAGTCTGTAATACTGGCTGGATGTCTTATTGCAGTAGTAAATAACAGTGGTCTTAACTTAATCCCTAGGTAAACTAATAAAATGATAAGTTGGAGGACCCATAGGCCCTGAAAGTCTACTTACAGTTGCCCTCAGGTTGTTAGGCCTTTGTCTCTCCTTTGTCTCCACCTGCAGTCATGGCAGGTTGTGTCACCTTTCATTCTGCAGTCCTAGATAGGTTATCATCAGATCCCTTAGCTCTTCTCTTCCTGTTGCTCTGGCTCTGGCATCTTTTGTAGATCTGCAGACTTGCTCTCCATCAGTCTCTAGGGATGTTTGGGCAAATCCTGGTGAGCTCATGTTCCGTAGTGCTTTCCCAAAGCAGCTCCCACTGTGTTGTCAAGGCTGTGGTGGCTTAAGTGAGGGCTTCCAGGCCTCTCTAATCTCACTACAGCAGCAGACCCCTCAGGTTTGATCAGAGAAAATGTCTTACCATGTCTGCATTGATCTCAACTTCAGGGTGACTTACTCTAACAACTGGATGCCTTCAGTTGCCAATTGCACTGTCTGTCCTTCGCATCCCCACGATATGCAGCATCCTCCTTCCTGGCTGTATAAGCACAATCTTCCGAGATTGTCCCTGCTCACTGCTTTCAGGTCACCTAACACTTACACACTGACATTTCAACATAAGCAAGGGTCTTCCGCAGGGGCTCTGAGAAAGCTGCTTGCTTACATCGAAACTCAGCACGTGCACATCAGTTGAAACGTGTGCATGTCACTTGACATGCATGCAGTGAGCAGGAAGAATCCCAGTTGTGGGGTCTTTGAAAATATCTAGCATATATGTCATATGAGTCCTTTAATTAAGCAATAATGCCCGACAGGGTGTGTGTCGTGCTGGGATAACGTCACGCCTCAGGTGGTTGGGCACGAGACCACAGGCCGAGTACATCCAATGACTGAGGCGTGACATTATTCCAAACAACACACCCTGGAGGGCATTATTGCTATTATACAATGGCTCGTTGTTACACAGAATAAAAAAATAATTTTAAAGATGTTTTTGTGTGGAAAAATATTTTTTGGTTTTTTAAGAGAAGATGAAACAATCAAGCAGAAACAAATCAAGCAAACAATCATCTGCAGGTTCACAGTGAGGCCGAGACTAGACCCGTGATGTTGTACTGGGATAACAGCAAGGGTCCAGCCCAAGACTGACCAATCAGAGTCCAGGATTTTTTCTTGCCATTGTATAATTGGGATTTATTTTTTCAGCATTATTCTGCCTGCTTCTTAGATCAACAAGTCTGCCTGTTCTGATGTGCACACTTTTAGTGGCTGGGAATATGACAGCAGGGTAAGTAATGCTCATTTAGCTGTGCTGTGTCCATATGGAATATAATATTAAAGCAGGAGTTGTTGATGTACTTATAAATACTTTCTTTCTGCATATTAGTGGGGCCCACTTTGTTCCGTACGTAGCAGAGTGATGCACTTTTGTGCATTTTTGTACTGTATTTTCTAGCCCTGGGCAGTGCACCTTACCCACTTGCAGCAGATTGGTTTTCTTCTTTTTACATACTACATATCTCTTTTAGCTTTTCCAGACAGCCTTCCCTGTTAATCTCATTTTGCTCCCCCTGGTACTTCTGGAATGTTGCTCATTTTCCTCTAACTGCCTCCTCTACCCCTTTTGGAGAACCACACTGCTTTTTATGCTTCTGTTCTTTCCTACCTTCTTCAAATAGGTATCTGTCACTTCTGTTATCCCCTTTTAATAAACATTTGGCATCTATCATTTCCATCATTACTACCTGAGTTATTCTTTCCCTGAGGAATGCCTGCCCATCTGGCTACCTGACAGGCTTCTGAAGCCTGATTGGCTGTAGTGTCACACTGTGACCCTGGTTGTCATGTCTGCAAAAATCAGAGGTGGCTAAGATGACTTTCTCCATGGTGGTTCACATGGGACCGTTCCCATAAAGTCCTTTTTATGTTGATTGTGCGCATGCGCAAGAAACATATTGTGGCAGCTTTCTCCAGAAGCAGGTTGAGGAGGCACGGCACTGTTGTGGCCAATGCCCTCACAGCCTTTAAAGGCTTGGCCCACTTCTCCCAATTCCGTGGTATGCTGCTGCTGACACTAGTTCAGCCAGCGTGCCACCAACTTGTAAAATTTTAGCCGCTGCAATCAGGATCCACCTCGTCATTGCAGCATCATCCCTGCAATGAAGAAGCAACCCCTCATTGTAGGGCTGTTGCTGACTGGGAGCCCAGTCCCTGTCAGCATGTCTCTTCCCACCCCCAATTTGTTGTGTGCTGAGGGGGGTGCCCAATCCCCCTCGGCTTATGTGTCTCCCCCCCAACTTCTGTGTTTGCCGACCGGGGTGCCAATCCCATTGGCATACCCCTATATTTCCTATGTGCTGAGGGGGTGCCCAATACCCTCAGCTTATGTTCACCCCTGCTTTTGTCTTTGCTGATGGGGATAACCAATCCCTGTCGGCATATCCCCACCCCTCCATTTCTTGTGTGCCGATGGGGTGCCCATTCCCTGCATACCCCCATTTCTGTGTAACCGTATTAGGTACCCAACTCCCCATCAACATGATGTGGCCCCCGCTTTTGTTGTGTGCCAACAGGGGTGCCCAATCCCCCATTGGCTGCAGCTGTCCCCCCCAAAAAGAGTCCATTAGCACACTGAGAACCCACCCCAGCATGCCACATGCCATGCAAAAAAGAAATGGTCCTGCAATGTTGTTTTTTTCTCCCTGTAAAAAGAAAAGGGAATTTTTTGGAATTTTGGCACAAAATTTTCAACATGGTGTTTTTGGGACCCCCTCCTCATGAATTCTGGCACTGTCATGGCGTTAATTGGTCTGGAAAGGTGATTTCGCAGTCACTGTGTGGAATCACCTTTGGGGACTGATTAACAAAATGACAGTGACAGTGTTCATGAGGTGGGCTCTCAAAAAGCCTATGTTGCAAATTTGTAGGAAAATCCAGAAAATGACTGTTTATTTAGCGCAATTATGAAAGTTGTTACGCACGCCTGTAACTTCACAATTTGCAATATTTTCATGCCAGATTTTCAACATTGGCATTTTTCCACATCTCCTTGTGAACAGTACAGCTGTCATTTTTCACATCCTGGCCGAAATGAGTTTTTGCACTTCTGGTGCAGAATAGCTGTGTGGTCAGAGGTCGCTGAGGGAAATCAGTGTTCGAGACAGATTACAAAAATGACAGTGACACTGGTCATGAGTAGAGGTCCTAAAATGCATATGTTGAAAATTTAGTGCCGATACTCCATAAAATGACTGTGTTACGAGCATGCGTTGCGCAGTTTGCACGCATGATCGTAGGTTCTAGAATTTATAATATTTTCACTACAGATTTTCAACATTGCCATTGTTCTGCACCTCCTTATGAACAGTACAGCTGTCATTTTTCACATCCTGGATGAAATGTGTTTCGCACTTCCTGCGCAGAATAGCGCTGTCGCAGTGGGAAATCTGTGTTCGGGACACATTATGAAAATGACAGTGACACTGTTCACTAGCAGAGGCACTAAAATGGCTATGTTGAAAATTTGGTGATGAAAGTCCATAAAATGATAGTGCTACAAGAGTGCATTGCACAGTTTCCACGCACGCTCGTATCTTCGCAACTTTGCAATATTTTCACTCCAGATTTTCAACATTGCCATTTTTACACACCTCCTTATGAAGAATGCAGCTGTCAATTTTTCACATAATGGCCGAAATGTGTTTCCGCTCTTCCAGCGCACAATAGCGTGGTCGCTGGGGAAATCAGTGTTCCGGACACATTAAGAAAATCACACTGACAATGTTCATGAGCAGAGGTCCTAAAATGCTTATATTGAAAATTTTGTGAAGAAACTCCATAAAATGACTGTGTTATGAGCGTGCATTGTACAGCTTCCATGCACCATTGTAACTTCGCAAATTAGTAATATTTAGACACCACATTTTCAACAGTGGCATTTTTCCACACCTCCTTGTGAAAAATACAGCTGTCATTTTTCACATCCTGACCAAAATGTGTTTTTGTGCTTCCAGTGCAGAGTACCACTGTTGCTGTCGGAAATCATTGTTTGGGACAATTTAGGATTGAGCGAGTGAGAGAGGAGGGGAAGGGAGTGACCGAGCTCAACTGAGCTCTGTTGGGACTGCTGCAGATTTCTTTGTGGACAGGAAAAGGCACCAACGCAGGCAGGAGCCCAGTACAAAAGGGCAGCCTGCAGCACCGGGAGACACAAAACGAGTGAGTGAGGGAGGGGGAGTGCGTGAGGTCAACGGAGCTCTGTTGGGACTGCTGCGGCTTTTGTGGGCAGAAAAGGAAGCAATGCATGCAGGGGCCTAGTACAAAAGGGCAACCTGCAGCGGCAGGAGAAACAGAACGAGCGACTCAGAGAGAGGGGGAATGAGCAAGCTCAACGGAGCTCTATCATGACTGCTGCAGATTTCTTTGTAAGCAGAAAAGGGCAGCAATGCATGCAGGAGCCTTGTACAAAAGGGCAAGCTGCAGCGTCGGCAGAAAAGAAACAAGCGAGTGAGAGAGGGGGAGTGAGTAAGGTCAACGGAGCTCTGTCAGGACTGCTGCAGATTTCTTTGTGGCCAGAAAAAGGTGCCAACAGAGGCAGAAGCCCAGTACAAAAGGGCAGCCTGCAGCACCAGGACAAACAGAATGAGTGCGTAAGACGGGGGAGTGAGCGACCTCAACGGAGCTCTGTCGGGACAGCTGCAGATTTCTTTGTGGGCAGGAAAAGGTACCAATGCAGGCAGGAGGCCAGTACAAAAGGGCAGCCTGTGGCGCTGGGAGAAACACAATGAGTGAGTGAGAGGGGGGAGAGTAAGCAAGCTCAACGCAGCTGTGTCAGGACTGCTGCAGATTTCTTTGTGGGGAGAAAAAGGCGGCAATGCACGCAGGGGCCAGGACAAAAGGCCAGCCTGAAGCACCGGCAGAAACGGAATGAGCGAGTGAGAGAGGGAGAGAGAGTGTGAGTGAGTTCAAAGGAGCTCTGTCAGGACTGCTGCAGATTTCTATGTGGGCAGAAAAGGAAGTAATGCGTGCAGGGGCCCACTACAAAAGGAAAGTCTGCAGCAGCGGGAGAAATAAGAATGACTGAGTGAAAGAAGGGGAGTGAGCTAGCTCATTGGAGCGCTATCATGACTGCTGCAGATTTCTTTGTGGGCAGAAGAAGACGGCAATGCAGGCAGGAGCCCAGTGCAAAAGGGCAGCCTGCAGCGCTGGCAGAAATGGAACAAGCGAGTGAGAGAGCTCAACAGAGATCTTGTCGGGGCTGCTGCAGATTTCTTTGTGGGGAGAAAAAGGCAGCAATGCACGCAAGGGCCAGGACAAAAGGCCAGCCTGAAGCACCGGCAGAAACGGAATGAGCGAGTGAGAGAGGGAGAGAGAGTGTGAGTGAGTTCAAAGGAGCTCTGTCAGGACTGCTGCAGATTTCTATATGGGCAGAAAAGGAAGTAATGCGTGCAGGGGCCCACTACAAAAGGAAATGCTGCAGCAGCGGGAGAAATAAGAATGACTGAGTGAAAGAAGGGGAGTGAGCTAGCTCATTGGAGCGCTATCATGACTGCTGCAGATTTCTTTGTGGGCAGAAGAAGACGGCAATGCAGGCAGGAGCCCAGTGCAAAAGGGCAGCCTGCAGCGCTGGCAGAAATGGAACAAGCGAGTGAGAGAGCTCAACAGAAATCTTGTCGGGGCTGCTGCAGATTTCTTTGTGGCCAGAAAAAGGTTCCAACAGAAGCAGGAGCCCAGTACAAAAGGACAGCCTGCAGCACCAGGAGAAACAGAATGAGTGAGTGACACAGGGGGAGTGAACAACCTCAAAGAAGTTCTGTTGGGACAGCTGTGGATTTCTTTCTGGGCAGAAAAAGGTGCAAATGCAGGCAGGAGCCCAGTACAAAAGGGCAACCTGCAGCGCTGGCAGAAACGGAACGAGCGAGTGAGAGAGGGGGAATGAGCGAGCTCAACGGACCTCTGTCAGGACTGCTTCAGATTTCTTTGTGGGCAGAAAAAGGCAAAAACTGGGGCAGGAGACCCGTACTAAAGGGCAGCCTGCAGCACCAGGTTAAACAGAATGAGCGAGTGAGACAAGGGGAGTAAGTGACCTCAACGGAACTGTATCATGTCTGCTGTGGATTGCTTTGTGGGCAGAAAAAGGTGGCAACGCAGGCAAGAGCCCAGTACAAGAGGCCAGCCAGCAGCGCAAGCAGAAACGGAATGAGCAACTGAGAAAGGGGGAGGGAGCAAACTCAATGGAGCTGTGTCACAACTGCTGCAGATTTCTTTGTGGGCAGAAAAAGCCTCCAATGCAGGCAGGAGCCCAGTACAAAAGGGCAGGCTGCAGCAGCGGGAGACATAGGACAAGCGAGTGAGGGAAGGGTAATGAATGAGCTCAACAGAGCTCTGTTGGGACTGCTGCGGATTTTCTTTGTGGATAGAAAAAGGCAGCAGTGCATGAGGGGGCCCAGTACAAAATAGCAGCCTGCAGCAGGGGGATAAGCAGAATGAGCGAGTGAGAGAGGGGGAGTGAGCGAGTTCAACGGAGCTCTATTCTGACTGCTGCAGATTTCTCTGTGGACAGAAAAGGGCAGCAACGCAAGCAAGAGTCCCATACAAATGGTCAGGCTGCAGCCCTGGCAGAAATGGAATGAGTGAGTGAAGGGGGGGGAGTGAGTAAGGTCAACGGAGCTCTGTCGGGACTGCTGCAGATTTCTTTGTGAGCAGAAAATGCCCCCAACGCAGGCAGGAGCCCAGTACAAAAAAGCAGGCTGCAACAGCGGGAGACACTGAATAAGTGAGTGAGAGAGGGGGAGTGAGTGAGCTCCACGGAGGTCTGTTGGGACTGCTGCAGATTTCTTCGTGGGTAGAAGAAGGCAGCAATGCAGGCAGGAGCCCAGTACAAAAGGCCAGCCTGAAGTGCCAGCAGAAACGGAATGAGCGAGTGAGAGAGGGAGCGTGAGCGAGCTCAAAGGAGCTCTGTCAGGACTGCTGCAGATTTCTATGTAGGCAGAAAAGGAAGTAATGCATGCAGGAGCCCACTACAAAAGGAAAGCCTGCAGCAGCGGGAGAAATAAGAATGACTGAGTGAAAGAAGGGGAGTGAGCGAGCTCATTGGAGCGCTATCATGACTGCTGCAAATTTCTTTGTGGGCAGAAGAAGATGGCAATGCAGGCAGGAGCCCAGTGCAAAAGGGCAGCCTGCAGTGCTGGCAGAAATGGAACAAGTGAGTGAGAGAGCTCACAGAGCTCTTGTCGGGGCTGCTGTAGATTTCTTTGTGGACAGAAAAAGGTGCCAACAGAGGCAGGAGCCCAGTACAAAAGGACAGCCTGCAGCACCAGGAGAAACAGAATGAGTGAGTGACACAGAGGGAATAAGCGACCTCAACGAAGTTCTGTTGGGACAGCTGTGGATTTATTTCTGGGCAGAAAAAGGTGCAAATGCAGGCAGGAGCCCAGTACTAAAGGGCAACCTGCAGCGCCGGCAGAAACGGAACAAGTGAGTGAGAGAGGGGGAGTGAGCGAGCTCAACGGACCTCTGTCAGGACTGCTTCAGATTTCTTTGTGGGCAGAAAAAGGCAAAAACCAAGGCAGGAGCCCCGTACTAAAGGGCAGCCTGCAGCACCAGGATAAACAGAATGAGCGAGTGAGACAAGAGGAGTCAGCAACCTCAACGGAGCTGTATCATGCCTGCTGTGGATTGCTTTGTGGGCAGAAAAAGGTGGCAATGTAGGCAAGAGCCCAGTACAAGAGGCCAGTCAGCAGCGCAAGCAGAAATGGAATGAGTGACTGCGAAAGGGGGAGTGAGCTGTGTCACAACTGCTGCAGATTTCTTTGTGGGCAGAAAAGCCTCCAATGCAGACAGGAGCCCTGTACAAAAGGGCAGGCTGCAGCAGCAGGAGACATAGGACAAGCGAGTGAGGGAAGGGTAATGAATGAGCTCAACGGAGCTCTGTTGAGACTGCTGTGGATTTCTTTGTGGATAGAAAAAGGCAGCAGTGCACGAGGGGGGCCCAGTACAAAATAGCAGCCTGCAGTGGGGGGATAAGCAGAATGAGTGAGTGAGAGAGGAGGAGTGAGCGAGCTCAACGGAGCTCTATCATGACTGCTGCAGATTTCTCTGTGGACAGAAAAGGACAGCAATGCAGGCAGGACCCCCATACAAATGGTCAGGCTGCAGCCCCAGCAGAAATGGAACAAGCGAGTGAGAGAGGGGGAGTGAGTAAGGTCAACGGAGCTCTGTCAGGACTGCTGCAGATTTCTTTGTGAGCAGAAAAATGTGCCAACAGAGGCAGGAGCCCAGTACAAAAGGGCAGCCTTCAGTGCCAGGAGAAACAGAATGTGTGTGTAAGACAGGGGGAGTGAGTGACCTCAACAGAGCTCTGTCGGGACAGCTGCAGATTTCTTTGCAGGCAGAAAAAGCCCCCAACTCTGCAGGAGCCCAGTACAAAAGGGCAGGCTGCAGCAGCGGAGACACAGAATGAGTAGTGAGGAGGGAGGGGAGGAGTGAGCCTGGCGGATTCTGCTGGGACTGCTGCATTTCCTTGTGGGTAGAAACGGCAGCCTGCAGTGGTGGGAGAAACAGAACCAGCGAGTGAGACATGGAGTGAGCAAGCTCAATGGAGCTCTATCATGACTGCTGCAGATTTCTTTGTGGGTGGAAGAAGGCGGCAACACAGGCAGGAGCCTAGTACAAAAGTCCAGCCTGCATTGCCGGCACAAACGGAATAAGCGAGTTAGAGTGGAGGAGTGAGCGAGCTCAATGGAGCTGTGTCAGGACTGTTGCAGATTTCTTTGTGGGCAGAAAAGGAAGCAATGCATGCAGGGGCCCACTACAAAAGGACAGTCTGCAGCAGTGGGAGAAACAGAAGGACTGAGTGAGAGAAGAGGTGTGAGCGAGCTCAGCGGAGCTCTATTGTGACTGCTGCAGATTTCTTTGAGGGCAGAAGAAGACAGCAATGCAGACAGGAGCCCAGTACAAAAGGGCAGCCTGCAGCACTGACAGAAATGGAACAAGCGAGTGAGAGAGGGGGAGTGAGAGAGCTCTTGTTGGGGCTGCTGCAGATTTCTTTGTGGCCAGAAAAAGGTGCCAACAGAGGCAGGAGCCCAGTACAAAAGGACAGCCTGCAGCGCCAGGACAAACAGAATGAGTGAGTGATACGGGGGAGTGAGCGACCTTAACGAAGCTCTGTCACAACAGCTGTGGATTTCTTTCAGGGCAGAAAAAGGTACAAATGCAGGCAGGAGCCCAGTACAAAAGGGCAACCTGCAGCGCCGGCAGAAACGGAATGAGCGAGTGAGAGAGGAGGAGTGAGCGAGCTCAACGGACCTCTGTCAGGACTGCTTCAGATTTCTTTGTGGGCAGAAAAAGGCAAAAACAGAGGCAGGAGCCCCATACTAAAGGGCAGCCTGCAGCACCAGGAGAAACAGAATGAGCGAGTGAGACAAGGGGAGTCAGTGACCTCAACGGAGCTGTATCATGCCTGCTGTGGATTGCTTTGTGGGCAGAAAAAGGTAGCAATGCAGGCAAGAGCCCAGGGGGAGTGAGCCAGCTCAACGGAGCTCTATCATGACTGCTTCAGATTTCTTTGTGGGTAGAAGAAGGCGGCAACAGAGGCAGGAGCCCAGTACAAAAGTCCAGCCTGCATCGCCAGCACAAACGGAACGAGCGAGTGAGAGTGGAGGAGTGAGCAAGCTCAATGGAGCTGTGTTAGGACTGCTGCAGATTTCTTTGTGGGCAGAAAAGGAAGCAATGCACGCAGGGGCCCACTACAAAAGGACAGTCTGCAGCAGCGGGAGAAACAGAATGACTGAGTGAGAGAAGGGGTGTGAGCGAGCTCAACGGAGCTCTATTGTGACTACTGCAGATTTCTTTGAGGGCAGAAGAAGACGGCAATGCAGGCAGGAGCCCAGTACAACAGACAGCCTGCTGTGCTGGCAGAAACGGAACAAGCGAGTGAGAGAGGAGGAGTGAGCGAGCTCAACAGAGCTCTTGTCGGGGCTGTTGCAGATTTCTTTCTTGCCAGAAAAAGGTGCCAACAGAAGAAGGAGCCCAGTACAAAAGGACAGCCTGCAGCACCAGGACAAACAGAATGAGCGAGTGACACAGGGGGAGTGAGCAACCTCAAAGGAGCTCTGTCAGGATAGCTGTGGATTTCTTTCTGGGCAGAAAAAGGTACAAATGCAGGCAGGAGCCCAGTACAAAAGGGCAGTCTGCAGCGCCGGCAGAAACGGAACGAGCGACTGAGAGGGGGAGTGAGTGAGCTCAACGGACCTCTGTCAGGACTGCTGCAGATTTCTTGGTGGGCAGAAAAGGAAGCAATGCATGCAGGGGCCCACTACAAAAGGACAGCCTGCAGCAACGGGAGAAACAGAACGACCAAGTGAGAGAAGGGGAGTGAGCGAGCTCAACAGATCTCTGTCATTACTGCTACAGATTTCTTTGTGGGCAGAAGAAGATGGCAGTGTAAGCAGGAGTCCATTGCAAAAGGGCAGCCTGCAGCGCCGGCAGAAATGGAACAAGCGACTGATAGAGGGGGGGAGTGAGTGAGCTCAACAGACCCTTTGTCACGACTGCTGCAGATTTCTTTGTGGGCAGAAAAAGGCAACAACAGAGGGAGGAGCCCAGTACAAAAGGGCAGCCTACACCGCCAGAAGAAACAGAATGAGCGAGTGAGACAGGGGGAGTGAGCGAACTCAACAGAGCTGTATCGTAACTGGTGCAGATTTCTTTGTGGGCAGAAAAAGGTGGCAACACAAGCAGGAGCCCTGTACAAAAGGCCAACCTCCAGCACCGGCAGAAACAGAACGATTGAGTGAGAAAGGGGGAGTGAGTAAGCTCAATGGAGGTCTATCGTGACTTCTGTGGATTTCTTTGTGGGCAGGAAAAGGCAGCAACGCAGGCAGGAGCCCAGTACAAAAGGGCAGCCTGCAGCGCGCAAAACAGATGAGCTAATGACAGAGGGAGGAGCGACTCAACGGAGCTGATGTCAGGACTGAAGGCAGATCTCTTTGTGGGCAGAAAAGCCGCCAATACAGGCAGGAACCCAGTACAAAGGGCAGCATGCAGCAGCCGGAGACACAGAATGAGTGAGTGAGGGAGGGGAAGTGAGTGAGCTCACTGGAGCTGTGTTGGGACTGCTGTGGATTTCTTTGTGGGCAGATAAGGGCAGCAATGCAGGCAGGAGCCCCGTACAAAAGGGCAGGCTGCAGCGCCTGCAGAAATGGAATGAGCGAGTGAGAGAGGGGGAGTGAGTAAGGTCAACGGAGCTCTGTTGGGACTGCTGCAGATTTCTTTGTGGGCAGAAAAAGGTGCCAACAAAGGCAAGGGCCCAGTACAAATGGGCAGCCTGCAGTGCCAGGACAAACAGAATGAGCGCGTAAGACAGGAGGAGTGAGCGACCTCAACGGAGCTCGGTCAGGACAGCTGCGGATTTCTTTGTGGGTAGAAAAGGGTGCCAACACAGATAGGAACCCAGTACAAAAGGCCAGCTTGCAGTGCCGGGAGAAACAAAACAAATGAGTAAGAGAGGCGGAGTGAGTGAGCTCAATGGAGCTGTGTCAGGACTGCTGCAGATTTCTTTGTGGGCAGAAAAAGGCAGCAATACATGCAGGGGCCCAGTACAAAAGGCCAGCCTGCAGCAGTCACTTAACTTCCTTGTTCTCCCAGGTCACACCTCTAAACAAGCTTTCAGCTTAGTGTGTCTCTCCTGGTAAAAGAAAAAAAAAGAAAAAGAAACTCAGGGCACGACAGTTAGCTACAATACAATGTGAAAATGTTAGGAAAATGTTTCTTGTGCAATAGTTCACATTAAGTGCAGGGCACAGCATGGGGACTAAGGAATTTGTTCAGTGCTTTTGTTTGATGAAGCCAAAAAGGCTTTGTCGGCATATGGTGTTGAAAGGTAGTAGTGGAGAGGAGGATAGTACAGGATGGGTGAGCAGAGGGGATGGGGAACAGGGGGGTAGTGAGGCAGGGGGAGTAGTGAGGGTGTGGACAGTAGGGGTTGAGGAGGGTGTGTGTTGGGGTAGTCAGGATGGAGTAGGAAGGGGTGGCAAGGGGGTAGGCAAGGGGAAGGAGGGTATAGGCAGGGAGAGGAACAGTGGAGAAGAGCTCAGAGAGAAACAGTGGGAGATGCTGTGGTGGGGTGGGGGTGGGCATATTAACAAGTTAGACTAGTGACCGAGGAATTGTAAAACAGGGAGCCAGGAGTCACTCCTTGTAAGGTAGCTAGGTAATGTTAGGGGTTGTGGAAACAACTGCAGACAGTCTCCAGGGTTAGATGGGCTTGAAGGCTTGATTTGAATTGACTAGCCTTACTGCACTCGATCAAGTCCTTGGGAGTTCATTGAACCACTTTGAACAGCGGAAGGAGAGGGATCTCTGGGCTTGAGTTGTCCATTTAAATGGCACCACCAGTCCTCCTTTAATTGCATTGTGAGTTGTTATAGTAGGCTGAATGATTTTGAATAGGCAGGCAGGTGGTTGAACTGGGGTTAGGGTTAACTAGGGTTAGATAATCTATATGTCACATCCCTACAATATAATCATGGACATTTATGGTTGAACAAATTTGCAGATGACTGCAGACTGGGAGCAGTATTAAGTACTCCGGATGATGTTAAAATACTTCAGGAGGCAGCAAACTTTATGCAAGACTGGTCCACTAAACACAAATTACATTTCAATATAGATAATTGCACAGTTATGCACATGGGAAATAAGAATCCAGATATAATATACACTCTAAACAATAGTCCCCTAAAGTGTGTAATGGAGGAACAGGGTCTGGGCATAGCTATAACAAACAATCTCTATTTTAAAATGCACTGTAAGAACATAGTCCAAAGAGCAAACAGAGCATTGAACTGCATAGTTAAGCACATTTCAAGTAGGGAAAGGAAACTGGTTATGCCGCTGTATAGGTCCTTGGTGAGGCTGACCCTGGAGTATTGCTCCTAAGTCCGAGCACCCTACAAAAATCCAAAATCTATATGACTGAGAAAGTCCAAAGAAGAGTCACAAGAATAGTTGAAGATCAAAGGGGAAAGGATTATGAGGCTAGGCTGAGGGAGTTGAATGTGTACTCTTTCGAGTACATAAGGATTTGGGGAGGATATGTGTCTATCATACAAGGACCTAACAGACAGCGAGTTATGGGAAAGTTTGGATCTGGAATTCAGAGACAAAATATATAATACACAAGCACAGTCTCTACAACTAAAGGAAGAAATGTGTAATTCCATATGACAGAAGTGGTATAGCCAGAGAGTGGTAGCAGTTTGGAATGCTCTACCATTAGAGGTAGTGGGAAGTTTAACGATGAATGAATTCATACTAAAACTAGATAATTATTGTAAGCTGAAAGGGCTGTGCTTTTAAACAAAGGCAAGCATGATGGACGCAAGTCTTCTAAGGCTCCGATGTAACCTATGTATGTAACCTATGTATGATCTGAATTTGTTTCTCTTTTCCTGTTCCTGCTAGTACCCACAGAGTTTTGAATTCAGCTGACCTCCCTAGACTACCTATTTCCATTGCTTCAGTCCCCTTCTTAACATACAGTGCTACCCTTCCTCCCATGCCCTTTATTATGACTTTTCTGAATAGTGTACAGCCCGAAGTGGTCTTGTCCCAGTCATGGTTCAAGGTTGTCCACATTTGCTACCACCACCAGGTCATGTTCTTCCTTCATGACCAGTGCCTGATGTTCCAGTATTTTGTTGCCCAAGCTCCTTCCATTGTCACATACCATTTTTCAATGTTTCCCCCAACCCCCTTTCCCTTTTCCATGAGTTTACTTGATCCTACTGAGTTTGGTAGTGGGAGGTCAGAAAAGCCCCCTTGTTTGTGATATTTTGTGTGTGATTTTCCATTTGCATCAGCTAATTCTGGGGGACCTCTTGTTGCAATAAGGTGAACCTATTGCTAGTGATTAGCCCTGGTTCCTCAGGCATGGTCTTTCCTTACCCTTTCTTCCCTTCCCACTCCTCACTACTGCCCAGCAGCCTTCTTGAGCCTGAGACAGTCTATGAGGTGGCTGTGTCAGAAGTGTCCTGGTGGCTTCAGCTCTCAATTGGCGTATTTCATCCCTTGCATCCTCCAGCTCCACCCACATGGCCTGGAATCTCCCTTAGCTGAGACAGTTGCCAAACTCCCAAAGCACTTTGTTGTTCATCACTGTCTCACACCTTCTACACTCACCCCACATCTCACCAAAGTGTCCTCCCTGCATTTTGGTTTCTGCTGTAGTGGAGTGAGATTTGTATTCATACTGTAAGGCTATCATAGTGAGGGAGCCTCCCGGATGTGCCTGCATTGTTTTCAAATATACATACGGACTATACGGGTACCCCAGATAGGGTATCCCTTGGGTATGCTTGCATATCTGCTTATTTATCCCCCTCAGATAGATACTGTACTTTTTACCTGTTTCTTCCAGAATCTCCTGCAGTCCTGCAGCCTTCCTGCAGACATCCTACAGATGTCTGTCTCAAGGTTAGACTTCCAATTATGTGCCACTCACATGATGATACATGAACGTGATTGGACACTTCAGTAGGTTCAAATATAAGGCCTCAGCCCATACTTCTGGCAGCCCATTCTCTAATTATCACAAAGCTGAACTCCAAGGCTAGGCAAACATCACCTGCCCTCTAACTAAGCATGCAAGAGCATTCTGGTCTGGGAAAGCTAGAAAGCTGGTGCAGAAGTGAGAGGTGGGCCTTACTAGCCTGTGGCACTCAGAAGCCTTTTTATATACTGTATATTAAAGCCATGAAAAGTAAAAAAAAAAAACAAGTGAGAGCACCTTGCTCTCTGGGTCATACTGACCCAACACCAGTGACAGGAAACCTTCTGTTTATTATATCTTTATTAAATTGACTAAGTGATGTCACTGAGTCACCGATGATGCAACAGTAGCTTCCCCTGCCTTGCAGTCTCAACAAGGTTGGCAGGCCTGGGTTTGTTAATTCCCGATTGGGGGGTTTGTATCCAGGCTTAGAATAAATTATCATGGAGATCGTGGCTTAGCAGCACACCAGAGCAGACGCTTCTTTTCAGAACTCCCAAGGTTTAGAGCCTAATTTAATATTCAAACATTGATTTTGCTAATTTTTTCTAGGTCAAAACTGCTCTTCTGTTGCTGTGAGACATCCATAGTGGGAAAATGGGCAAACTAAAAAATGTGGTGCTCACCCAAACTACGGCAGCATGATGGAGCTGCAGGAAGCGATAGCAACAACACAGACAAGGTATCACTGAGCACGGTGAATACTACCCTTGCACAGCTGATAAAGATGGCTCAGGAGATGGCCAAGAAATTGGGTGCCCTGACCTCACAGATGTCTACTCTCAAACAAAGAACAGGTCCTGTTAAACAAACTGTGCAGAGTGGACAGCTTTGTTTTAAAGTCAGTGGATGCCACCGCTAAGTTAATACAAGCATTTGTCAATGCCGAGTGTTGTCACGCTGGCATTGGCAGTGGCGGAGCTAGAGGTGCATAATAGGAATGGCAGTGAAGTATTGAAGTGGCACCAACCCCACACCCACCCTGTAGAGAGCGACAGGCAGTGGGGTGTGCCTTTGGGTCATCAGGTATAATGCTCATGCCATTGTACCTCACCCTACCCTGTAGACACTGACAAGTGTCATGGTGTGCTTTGGGGTCTCTGGGCATTATACTTAACCCATTCCATAAGGAAATATGCTGATGTGGGTGCAGTATAGGAGCGTGGGGTGAAGTTTGTGGCCAAACAGTGCAAGACACACCACGATGTCTGTCAGTGGCTGCAGGGTGGGCGTGGGGAGGGTGAAATGGCACGAGCATTACATCCGATGATCCCAAGTCACAGCCCTGATGCCTGTCAGTCCGTACTGGGTGGGGTGCTGCAGTTGGAAACCCTAACACCTTAGGCATGTAGTGGTAGTTTCACTCTACATGTTCAACATGGGCTGCTTGTCAGGCCACCTCATGAAAAGCGGCACAATCACTTTGTTAGCTGAAAGGTGGTTTTGCACAATGGCTGTGGCATTTGGTGACAGAGGGATGAAAACACAGTTTTGGGCAGGATGTGGAGAATGACAATAGTATTGTTCATGAGGAGGTGTAAAAAATGGCAACGTTGAAAATCTGGAGTGGCAATATGAAATATTGGTGAAGCAACGAACATGCATACAAACTGCTCAGCAGACATCCGCAACGCAACTATTTGTGGGAGTTTTTTAGGCACATTTTCAACATAGGTATTTTGGGACCTCCCCTCATGAACAGTGGCACTATGATTTTGTTAATGTGTCCCAAAAGGTAATTTCCCACAATGAGCACACCATTTTGTGCCACAGTTGCAGGAACGTGTTTTGGGCAGGCTATGAAAAATGGCAGCTGTACTGTTGATAAGGAGGTGTGCACAAATGCCAGTGGTGAAAATGTGGCATGAAAATATTGCAAATGTACGAGGTTACAAGGCTGCATGGAAACTGCACAACGTACGCTTGCAGCACAGTCATTTTCTGGACTTTTGGCACCAAATTTTCAGCATAGGCATTGTAGGATCTCTGCTCATGAACAGTGTCATCGTCATTTCCTCAAACTGCCCCAAAATCTGATTTCGCACAGCGACCGTGCGATTCTGCGCCGGATGTGTGAAAACACATTTCAGGCAGGATATGTAAAATGGCAGCTGTACTGTTCATAAGGTGGTGTGGAAAAATGGCAATGTTGAACATGTGGAGTGAAAATATTACAAATGCACGGTCACAGGCGTGCATGCAAACTGCGCAACGCATGCTTGTAAAACACTAATTGTATGGACTGTCAGCCCCAAATTTTCAACATAGGCATTTTAGGATCTCTGCTAATGAACAGTGTCACTGTCATTTCCATAATGTGTCTCGAACATGGACATTCCACAGCGGCTGCTTTATTCTGTGCCGGAACTGCGAAAACACATTTTGGTCAGAATGTGAAAAATGACAGCTGTACTTTTCATAAGGAGGTGCAGAACAACTGCAATGCTGAAAATCTGGAGTGAAAATCTTATAAATTCACGAACTTCTGAGTGTGCGCGCAAACTGCGCAACCCACGCTCGTAACACTGTCATGTTATGGAGTATCGTCACCAAATTTTCACCATAGGAATTGTAGGACCTCTGCTCAGGAAAGTGTAGCTGTCATTTTCATAATCTGCCCCGAGCACTGATTTCCCACAACGACCACGGTATTGTGCGCCCAAAATGCAGAAACACATTTTGGCCAGGATGTGAAAAATGACAGCTGCACTGTTCACAAGGAGGTGTAGAAAAATGACAATGTTGAAAATCTGGCATGAAAATGTTAATTCAGAAGTTATGGTGATGTAGCAACTGCATAGCGGCTAACAGAACAACCATTTTTTGAATTTTTTCCACCAAATTTGCAACATAGGATTTTTGGCAGCCCACCTCATGGACACTGCCACTGTTCTTGTGTTAATTTGTCCCAAAAGGTGATTCTGCGCAGTGACTGCGAAATCACTTTTCGGGACCGATTAATGTCATAACTGTAACAGAATTCATAAGGAGGGGTCCCAAAAACCCCATGTTGAAAAGTTGGTGCAAAAATTCCCAAAAACGCCCAAGATATGCATCAAAGTTGAAAAAAAACCTATTTATTCCATTTTACAGCTTACGGCATTTCCTCAGTTAGCGGTCGGCTTTGAAGAGTGCAGACGTGTTCCAGTCCATCAAGACTGCCGGGCACAGACCTGGAGGTGGGCATGGGGTGGGGGTGGGAGGCAGGGTACAGTGGGTGGGTGCAGGTGGTGGGTAGGAAGACTATGAGGGACCATTTTATAGTTACGGGGGAAACTAACATCGACCTTTTTTTTTTCAGACTTGGCATGCTGGGGTGGGCTCCAGCATGCCACCAACTGTTTGGGGGGGTTGCTGCAGCTGATGGGGGATTGGGCACCCTATCGGCACACAATAAAAGGGAAGACTTGATGCTGACGGACAGTAATCCCATCAGCAGACAAGGAAAGTGGGGGAGACAAGACCCGAGGGGGATTGGGCACCCTCGGCATATAAGAAATGGGGACTGCTTTATGCTGATGGGGAGTGGGCTCCCCATCGGCAAATTTTGTGGCCAGACTAAGCCAGCAGGGGATTGGACTTCGAAGTCGCAGTTGGCGTCGCCTACCAGCTGACAATGTGTAGCACGAGGGAAGGGCCTGACCAGCTTTGCTCGGATTGCAGCAGACCTTTCCTTAGATGTGTTCACCACATTAGTATTCATGGTGCAGTGCTGGCATGCAGGCTGATTGGGGAATGAGGAACACACCTACTGATGCGTGCCCTGCATTCGCTCAACAGCAACCATGCCTCCAAATCCCCACTGTCGCAAGATGTTAGCTGCGCAAGTGCGCCAACATAAAACGAGAACTTTCTCCTGTGGCAAAGTCTGAAAACCATGGAAAATCAGCTGAGAGAAAGAAACGTTTGACAGAAACAAGCAGAAAGTGAAAAGCCCTTGGAATTCATAGTGACTATGCTTCCACAATTTTGGGGCTTCACAATGGATGAACCAGCCTTTGTCTTGGAAAGAGCTTGTTGAATCACACCCCAGAGGGCCACTGCGAGTGGCTGCAGACCCTCCTAATAGTTTGCAATGGAGTGGGAGTTTGAGACCAATTAATGACCCTAGCTAAATAGAAAATAGACTTCATCATGAAGACTTTCAGCTCTCCTTGTTCACCGATCTCTTGTATGTCATGCGACAGTGCTGAAAGGCTTTCAGCAAGATGCACAGTGTGCATTGTGGGCCCTGAAATTGCAGCACCAGCTTCTAATCCCAGCAAAGTTAAAGACTGCCTTGAACAGTCATGCATATCTTTTTAACAATCCAAATGAGGCCACCGAATTGTTCCAGAGGATTGAAAGTGAGACGACTGAGGCTGAGGCAAGTGATTTGGAGGAGGAAGCAGGAGCAGAGTGACCAGATGCCTCAAAACACCACTACTGTAGATGTCCGAGTTCATAAGACTGGGCACTGACAGACTTTGAACTTTATAGTGCACTGTTGTATCTAAACTGACCTGCTATGTTTCCTCCTTGGTATGCTTTCTCCCACCATATTACCCCATGGACTTCTTCATGTTTTAAAGGACATGTTTCACATTATAGAACATTCTTCGATTGGCAGATATAATTTTTTCTTTTTCCTTTAATCCTGTTAAGTTCTGTGCTGTTTGCAGCATGTTGAGTTGATTTTTGGTTATCAAAATTTACCTGGTACTCCCCCCAATGTCGTATCTTAAGGAAAGGTGTCTGAGAGTATCTTAGTAAGAGGAATATACTATACTTGTTGTATCCTTTTGAGGACATTTTATTGTAAGTTTTGCTTGCAAAATTTATAAATAAAAAATCAGAAAGAATCACATATCACAGTGCATCATCAGAAAAGGTTTAAGTGGGCCTTGTGTTACTATAGTATCCCCCACCTGGGATGCCCACCTCCCCACAGGATCAACCAACCCATGAATCAGCACAATGCAGACACAGTACCCACAAAGCATGCAACGTTTCATGCTAAATTAATAGGCATTCAGGACGTGATTTGAAACAAAACAACAAGGGCTTTATTTAGGGTCGCTACAAGGTCCTAAAGCTGTTCTCTCCCTCCCTATCCCCTGCTCCTCCTCCTTGGTGGGGTCCCATCGGCGACATTCAAACCCCTCCGCCAGCTGTAAATCCCACACAAGGTGCCTAATTCTCCTGCTGCTCCTGCTCTCCGGCAATGTGAACCCAAACCCTGGGCCTGTCACCCCTGCCTCGCCCCTGCCCACTGTTGGCAAAGGTCTTCGCATCGCCTTCATCAACATATGCAGTCTCCTCAAGAAAATTGCAGCCCTCCAATGTTGGGTCACCCAACACTCCCCGGATATTCTCTTGCTTGCCGAAACCTGGCTCTCCCCCCTCACGCCTGACTCTGCCATCTCCCTCCCTGGCTTTACAATTTTCAGGGCCGATAGGATGGGTTGGCGTGGAGGAGGGTGCGCTATCTACTTGCTGAAACTCAATCCTCGGCTTGCCCTCCCACCCCTGAGCTTAACCATGGGGCGGCCATTTCCTAAAATCACCCACTACCCTGGTCGTGGTCCACTCTACCTAACTACAGCTTATCTACCCCCGGGGTCAAGCAAAGACTCCGCAGCCTCCTCTCTCCTTGAATACCTGGCTACCTTACCCCCGAAAGCTGAACAGCTAATTATGGGCGACTTAAACTCAAATTGGCTCAGCTCCTCATCAGATAATCTGAAAAATGACCTTGCAGCCCTTGACCTGTCCCAACTGGTCTCTCAGCCCACTAGACTAAACAAAGTAACAGGAACAAGCTCCCTCTTGGATGTCATCCTCTCTAATAGACCTCATAAAGTCATCTCCGTTGATGTCCTTGCGGACACACTCAGTGACCACTCCCCAGTCATCTGTTTCTGGTCCTCCCCCACCCTCAGCCCTGGCTTCAGCAGGACCCCCCGCCGTCAGTTTCTCCCCGGAGGTCTCAACAACCTCAAACGTCACCTCGCCCAAATTGACTGGTCCCCTCAGCCAGCGCCTGGACGAAATTCTGCCCTTACCTATCTCTCCACGGCTTCAATCACCCTGTGACATGTATGCACCCCAAACACTCACAGGATAAAAACAGACTGCTGCATGGATCACTCCAGCGCTGATCCAACAACTAAAAAGAGAGATAACCTCTGGCACCTAGCTAATGACTCCGGCAGGGTTGCTGACAGGCAAGCCTACCGGGCAGCCCGCAATCAATGCTCCTGGACAATCAAGCAGGCTAAAGCCAAATTTTACCAGGCCACGTTGACATCCACCTGGGGCTCATCCAGAGCCTTCTGGGACAACATTAAAGATTTAAATGGTAAGACCCGCTCCCCCCCTCCATCCCAGATTGACATAAATGGGACTGTCTCGACTGATCCCTCCCGTATTGCTAACTGCCTCAATCAAACTTTCGCCGACTTAAGTGCCATCCTCCCAGCCCATTTTTCTGATCCAGTTGACAAACCCTCCCACGTACCCCTTTCCAGGCCGCAATTCCGCCTCCGAGTGATCTCTCTCCCCACGATGCCAAACCTTTCTTAATAAAGGCCTCGCATCTCAGAACCCTACCAATGACCCCCTCGACTCCAGGATTCTTCGCCTCATGCTGGATGTCATGCTCACCCCGCTGACGCTTATCATTAACAAATCCCTATGCCTCGGCCAATTCCCTAAGGCCTGGAAGCATGCAGAAGTAACCCCCATCCACAAGTTGGGGGACCGCACTCTGCCTAACAACTACAGGCCTATCTCCATCCTTCCCCCCCATCCAAAGCACTCGAAAAAATAGTAAACACTCAGCTCTCTGAATACCTTACTAACTACAACCTTCTGTGTCCGGAGCAACACGGGTTTCGCCCTGGTCATAGCACAACCACTGCTCTTCTGGAATTCTCCCACCACATTCACTCAGCACTGACAAAGGTCATCTTGCAGGGGCGGTCTCATAGACCTGTCCAAGGCCTTCGACACGGTGTGCCACCCCTACTACTTAACTCCCTCAGCACACTAGGTCTCGCAACTGGCCCTTGAAGTGGTTTGAAGCTACCTACACAACAGGTCCCAAAGAGTCAAACTAAATGGGACCCTCTCCTATCTTCCAGTATTCTCGGTGTCCCCAAGGCTCCATCCTTGGCCCAACCCTCTTCAGCCTATTCCTAAACACCCTCCCCAGCTCCTGCTCCAGTAAATATTACTCTATGCAGATGACGCGTTATCCTTGCATCACACCCTGACCCACTCACTCACAAAGCATGCTGCAAAGCGCCTTCCTCCAAACCGAAAAGTGGTTCGATAATCACCGCCTAGTCCTGAACCTAAAGAAAACAAAGTCCATGCTCTTTTCCCATCGGCAAAACAAAGCCAGAAACTTCCTCCACATCACCACCAGCAAGCCCTCCTCCTGGAGCAGGTTGCATCCTATAAGTACCTGGGCATCACCTTCGACTCCGCCTTACTTTCCATGCCCACCTCAACGCACTGTCATCTGCTATGAACCCAGGATCGGCTCTTCTATCGGCATAAAGACTGTCTCCCTGAACCGCCTTAAAACTAGCCATCACCTCATCGGTCTTATCGCTGGCTGACTATGGGCTCCTGTCTATGCTGCTGCCGATGCTTCTGCCTTATCCAAGGTTCAGACCTCTATTAATAGAGCATGTAGGCTCCTCACCGGTGCCCACAGCAGAACCCACACCTGTTTACTATACTCTGCCGCTAAAATACTCACTCTGAGGAAAGACTGAATTATCAAACCTGCCTACTGGCCAAAAATCCTTGTCAGGACTCTGCCCTCCTGGGGTCTCTGGACCGCTGCAGCGTGCTGCTAGGTCACTGCCAACCCGTATGCCGCCACGGCCACTTTCATAGTTCCCAGAACAAGGACCTCTCGCTGCCAAAGATCCTTCCATCACCAAGCCCCGTCCCTGTTTCAACTCCCTTCCCGAAACTATCTCCAAGATCCCTGGTATTGGCCGCTTGAATTCGTCTTCGCCAGCACATTATTGACAGCCGTTGTTGTAAATGCCTGTAGCTGCCTCTTGCCTGTTCCTTTCTGCCCTATGCCGGTCCCTGCTATTCCCCTTTCAAACCCCTCACCACCGGTCATTTTTATACCTACATATTAGCCTGACAGGCTCACTTATAAATACTGTAACTATGATTGTTTCGCCAATATTACTTACCTACATAACCTGTGACCTGCTGTCGATTTGAATCTCTTGTTGCTTTTACCTATGTGTAGTACCTCCCATAAGTTTAATCCAGCGCAGCCAAGCTGGCTGCTCTCTCCAAGTGTATATTTTACTTTTTATGTATCTAACCTGTTTTCGTCATTCCATTGTCCTAACCTCACTTTATTGTTGTCTCCCCCCCCTTATTGACGAGGTACCTTTGTAAACGAGTCTGTGACTCAAAGGTTGTAAAACTGATACTCTACAATAAATAAATAAAAATAAAGGGGGGAAAGGTGGTTATTCAATATGAGTAGTCAGTATACTCCTGGCTGGTTCTTTTGTGCCTTTCTGGGCCCAACATACATTGCATAAGGCTGCTTTTCAGTCACTGTTCCAGGCACTGCCACAATAATGGATAACCTTGTGCTGTTCTTCGAGCTCCCTTCCATGCTCAGCCCAATACCATGCCACTCTCCAAACCACACATGCACAGTACTTTTTATTTGCCGTTGTCCAACTATACTGAGGGCACTACCTGCTACCCACTGGTACCAGTGTAATACCCTTTTACACTACGGGACCTCCTGATGCTTCACTGGGTACCCAGCCAAGGAAACGGGTAGGATCAAAGATGTTGCACATGGTTGGCTGGTGATGGTGCATTTCAAATTAAAGGGACACTGTCAACCTTTTTTGCATCATATTACTTCTAGGTTAAAACCCACATTTTATGATTATCATCTCTAAAATTCATTGATGTTGCTGGTTGTTTTATCTGCCTCCTTGCTTAATAGGACTGAAATGCATGGTAATGTATAGCTTTACCCAGCCTTGTTTTGCTTCAAATCCTTGAACTATTACTGCATAATTCCTGAATATTAGTATCACCCCCTAACAGTGCAGTTACACACAATACAATAGTCTCCTCTACTCCCACTGCATAATGAGTGGCTAGATTGTGTTGGAGCTGTTCCTAAGTCCATGAAAGATGCAGTGGTAGTTGATCAAAGAATGTAAACAAACAGGTTTTTGTATGATAACACCAGTACGGTGGGCAGTCAATTTTTTCACTTAAAAAAAAAAAAGGAATCAGAATTGAACTACCAGCTGCATCAGCAATCTCCACAGAATGTGAACAATCATAAAATGTGTTATTTAAACTAGGGACACTCTGAGATCTATGGAGGTTGACAGTGTACCTTTAAACCCCAAACTCAAATGCTCTTTGAAGCAGCAGTGCAGCAAAATGGGGCAAGCATGGGAATCCATCTTTTTCACTATAAAAGATTCCAGGCATCCTCAAGTCTTATTTGGTGATAATAATTTCTAGTTCCACCAATATTTGAGTATTTTACAAAGGTTTTAATTAAATTTTTTCTCAATAAGAAAAGGCCACCACATTGGCTTAGAAATACAGTTGTAGAAAACTCATGGTGAGCGGCTTCTGAGTTACCAAGAAAATTACATTTAACAGGTATGCTAATATTTTTATAAACTAAAGCTGAAACTAGCGTTTTGGAAAAACATTAATTTTTTTTTCATTGCTCTGCTGATTTAACCTACAAGGTGTATTTGTAAATCCAGCCAGGTGGTCTAGTCCATTAAATGCTTTCTAAGCTTTGATACAGTGTGATACAGGTTGTAGGGCAGCCCTGAGTTTGCTCATGGTTCTCCCTGACCAGGGGATCTCCACAGTGCACCAGGGTGATAGCGCAGAGTACAGTGGGTCCCTCTCTGGCTGGTTTCAGTCTATTTCCTTCCGTTCCTCCGAGTTTTCCAGTGACAGATGATGCAAATGGCTGTTTCTGCAAATTCCAGTCAGACGTCCCCTGACCCCTGCATTTGGCAGATGATTCTCCAATGCACGCAGGGCACCAAAACTGTGAAAACTGGATGTTGCAGTATCTTCCCAACACACCATGTCCAGGCATTCAGTCCCTATTGTGTAGCAGTAACTAGTGCTGGGCTGTGGTGCTGGCTGGGTGGCTTCCCAGACTAGCTGCTGTCTCTGTTCAACTGTCTGCTGCAGCACAGCAAAACTCCCTCAAGAGAGAGCTACAGACTTCAATTTTAGTTTGTGCTGAGCAAACACACAGTCACCTCCTTTTCTCAGTCAAACTTCTGCTTCTCATACTTGGTCTCTGTCTCTTACAGACACGTGGTCTGTCTTGGCACAGCACAGCAGCAGGCTGTCTCTTTTAACAGTTTACAGTCACCGGTCTGTTTCTCACTCAGCTGCAGAGTCACACACTGAATTAGCTCTGGAACAGCCCATACCGTTTCCTGGGGCATTGCAGTTTGTTATTGGTACCTTGAGCTGTCAGTCAAAGTTAGCAGGCCTGGATATCTGCCACATGACAAGTGATAGAATGCTGCAAAGATGCCTGAATTAATTAAGTCCACTACAAGTCCATAAGCCTTTGAGGCTTTCTCCTCAATCAGTCTGACCCTGACTGGTCACCACGTCTCCCTCCGACTCCATTACCAGGTCAGCTCTGGTCAGAGGTGATGAAGATGGCTGCTGCTTTGTTGTCCAAAGGCACCTTTTATACAGAATCTTTATTCAAAGTTCTGCACTTAAACATTGTTTTACATAACCAAGCTAGCCCTGCATGCTGAACAGCGTGTGCTTGCATGTCTGGTTTAGTCGGGGCAGTGATTGGGGGACTGGGAGATTCCTGACTCAGTCTTCAGCGCTGATGCATCAACTCTGTTGGTGGTGGTTGGTGCCTTTGATGTGGGAGTGCAGCCCCAATGGGGGAGTTACAAAAGAAGGAAACACAAGTAAAGCAAAGTTCTAGAATGTGAATGGGAGTGTCTTTATATGGGCAAAAGATGGTAGGCTCATCCAGCCAGTGACAGGGACATACATTTTTCTGAGGGCTTTTTTTTTTTTCATTCTTCGGCCAAGAAAGCAAGAAACATATGTGAGCGCACACTGGTAGGGGAGGACCATTCTGGCATAATAATACCAAATGCTGGCTAGGAGAAGTCAAGAACAATTAGCCACACTGAGTATAAGACTTTCTTTACTAAGGATGGGGGGGGGTCCTAATATTTCCAGTCCTTATACAGCTTATTGTCCGGCACTGTAAGAGATCAACAGTGTCATTTTCAGTTTATGTTGCAACTAGATTAGAATGTGTAAGCACCGTATTTGTCAGCAAAATGTAAGAAACTGATATTCTATTGTGCCATGGAATGGATAGATAGAGATAGACAGATATAATAGATAGATAGATAGATAGATAGATAGATAGATAGATAGATAGATAGATAGACAGACAGATACTGTAGATAGATAGATAGATAGATAGATAGATAGATAGATAGACAGACAGACAGACAGACAGATACTGTAGATAGATAGATAGATAGATAGATAGCCTGGCCTGGTGGAGCTGAGAGTTAAGGTGCTGGACACCACACCTCGCGCCACACTGGTGACCCGGGTTCGGGAATGAGCCCTGGTCGCCCGGGGTTGGCAGCGGAGAGAGAGGATTGAACATCCAGAGGACTGCTCTCCTCTCTCGGGGGGAATCCAGGGGTATGCCTGGCACTGCACAGTCCCTGGTGGAGACCGGAGGCACTGCAACACTCAGGGCATCAGTAGAGGGGAAGTGGAGCCGCGACGGATGTCCCCTGGCATCACTGCATGCTTGGGCTCCACCTGGGGGGGGGACGAGGGCATAACTCTAAGGAAAAACCCTGCCCTTGGGGATAGGCGATAGCACTGCCTCCCACCAGCCACACTCCATCAGCTGGAATCTCTCTGTCCTGGGCTGAGCCCAGCCCAGCCCAGCCCGAATTATAGATAGAGCACCCTGGGGTATAGGGCGGCCCTACTTCGGGGGACTCAGAGCCGGGGGGATAGCTGGACTGGTGCCAGGATACAGGAGGAGTTTCAGGCTAGGAGGTAGAGCTGGGGGTTAAGGTGGATGCCTGAGAGAGTTCCCCGAGTGGCAGTGAATAAACAGAGTTTGAAAAAAAAAGATAGACAGACATAACTGTCCGACACCAAACTTTTGTTACTGCTTAGACCTGGACACTTGTACTTGTGCTTTTAACTTGACCTGGACACTCTCACTTGTGTTTTTTAACTAACCTTTGCTAACTGTAGTTTAAATTCAGATAGGCAAAGAAAACAAGAATCAGAGCTCACCTTCTAGTTCTGTGTTATTTTTTTTTTTTTGCCTAAACCTACTGAATTGAAACCAGATCCAAAGGCACATCAAAAAATGGTGGATTGGAAATCCAAATCCAAATTCACCCCCAGACTTGCTCACCCTGACTCATGATACCTTGCAGTGGTGGTGTATATGTCATTTTGTACGTCTTACTGCCAGGGCACTTTCTGTATAACTTTTGCTTAAGATTTTTTTTGCATTGACATTCTTGTCTATTGAATGTATTGGAAAATCACTGATAATCTAACAGCGGACAAGAGGAATGAGAAAAAGAAAAGAGTTTTCAGCCATAGATGCATTGGTGGGGGCCAGCCAACACACAGCACATCAGTCTGCAAAAGTACTAGTTTTCACCCTTGAAACATAGGAGGTCCCTGGTGGACTGGGCCTTTACAAAGTGATCTTCAGCACAGCATGCTGATAGAGTACTCAGCTTCCATATTACTGTAGGTATCACTCACCATGACCACCGTCCCTCTCTCTCTTCCATCCCCACCCCCGCAGACTCACTCCTCAGACTAGATGGATCCTTGACTCCTTCCCAGAGGCAGTAGCTGTTATGGGAAAAGCAAAATATATACATTACTAGTACAACTGCAGCAGCCTTTAAAAGGGGACTGGAGGCATGGAGCCATCAAGAACCTCTGCACGTTCACAAAGGCACTGTGCACATGTTTGATCAGCCGCCTGCCTACCTGCTTGAATGTGTGAGCTGATTCCAGCTCAAATGTTTTCAGCTCTGTAGGAAGACTGGGAGCGTGCCCGCTTGGCCCACTTCAAGATCAAATTCACAACCTTATTATATCATGGTGACAATGATCACTCAGACTCAGAACTTGGGCACACCACACTTGCTTGCTTCATTTGATTTCAGCTATCACATCACAGCATCAAATTTTAATTAGTAGTACCTTCATAAACTAATGGCAATCCTACACTAACCACCATCGACTCACACGTCTGGCCACTTTTTAATCATACAGTCAGTCTCATCAGGATTTTGATCATCTAGGCACTTAGGCAGCATTCATGTATTTCATTTTCTCACATCACTCACAAGCCCAGAGCAGTGCATCAGAATTGTTTTTTTTATAAACCCAAACAGCTGTTTTTTTTCTTTCTGATAAATCTTCCAGACCTGATTGAACCCCCCCCCTTAAAAAAAAACAATTGATCTCTCTGCAGTTCCATTCTACTAAGGGCAGAAGAAAAGCACATCAGTATATAATATTTCATCTCAGTCCTCTCCCCACAAAAATTTAGTTGAAAGGCTTCGCCTGTGGTTCGATGTGCTGGAGCAATCAGCCCCCCCCCACACCTATATAAGGCAATCCTTCCAGTTTCACCCAGAAGCATTTTTTCTTTGTAGGTGGAGGCTCTGCCCACTCCACCCCCTTTTTTCAGTGGGTTTGTCGCCCTCTCATGCTGTTGGATTTTCTGCTTGGTTGTACTGGACCTTCTGCTGGTTTGTGTTTCTCCTACTTGTCTTGGTCAATATTTTGCTTTGCCTCCGGGTGCTGCTTGTGCTTCTCTCTGTCCTCTGTGTTTGCTCTCCTGTACTTGTTTTTCTTCAGTATTACTTTTTTGGGGGGGCTTCCTAGTTTTCCTAGCATCCTGCTGCTCCCCTTTGCTTGAGTTGTGCTATTCAGGCACATTGTACTTCTCAGGCTCCCATTTACTTTTATCATACTTTTAGCAATCCCTTAGTTTAACTGCAATTGTTATCTGTGTGCTATTCAGTTCCACTTGCTGTTTTCCCTGCCTGTAGCAGTCTCCCTGTGCACATCCACCCTAAATTGTTTACAACTAGCTTCACTCAGTGCCTGGCTCCAGTCAGCAGCTACAACCTCCAACTTTTCAATTCCCATGTGCTTGCTTTTCCGGCTGTTTCAATGTTGCTCTACTGCCATTTACTCCTGCTTCTTAGCAATTTAAATCATCTATATTACCTCAGCCTACCTGCTCTGCAATGCATCAGCAACTGCTGTAAGTCATAAGTCTATGTATCAAAGTTATGGTATGTCTCATATAATCATATTTTTAACCCTTGCAGGGCTGCAGACTGGTATATCAGTCCAAAATTCCTATACATTCTAATTTTGTCAGCAGTCTAAAGGTTAATGTACCAACAGAAAGCCAGTACTACCACTAACCTTAACTAGTCCTGGGATGGTATTTCACATGTTTAGATGCACACCTTATGACTGAACAATAATGAGAATTCTGAATTTCACAAATAATTTAGCTTCCCCTATGGAACTGGTTGGCATGCATTTCTCATGTACCATGCATCGTCATACAGATTGTGTCATACCTACATGCATGTTACTGACTGGTTCACCCATACTGCAGTGACAGGCATGTTGCCGATGCCAATTACAGCATAGGCAACATGCCGCCTGGCTTTACAGTGCCAGACATTACACCTCCCGGGAGTCACAGCTGCAAAGCACTGTCCTGAGAAACAGTCAACTTTTTGGGGGGTTCGCCCTCTGCACCCCACAAAAAATATATATAACATCCTCCGGGATGGGCATGCCATGAAGGGCACAGAAATTGTGTCAATGCCCAACACAACATGAGTGCAGGGCGATGTAAAATCAAGATTGCCCCTGTCACTCTCGCCCTTTTTGCAGTGTCAACATTACCGTGTTGTAATGCTGTCACCGTGCTGATGGGATACGCTACTGACCTAAGTGTGGGTCTTATATGTGCTTCTGACCTACATGTGGGTCTTATATACACAATAACTGACTTGCCATCTATTGCATCACAGGTGGCTGTTAACCCACTGGTTGCCAGCTTTCAAAAGTGGCTGCGTGCTGACCTTGACCATAAATTATTTGGCTCAGGACTCTGTACAGTCAATGGTCTCACTCTGCACCCATGAAGTTCACATCTCAAGCATGCCGAACTCAGGGCAGGGTCCTTCTTATCTTGCATCATCAGTGGCTGTTGACCCACCGGTTGCTCCGCAGTGGGAATGTCCTCACTCCGGGCAGAGCTTTAGTTGTCAATGGTGGCTGTTAACCCAACCGGTTGCCAGCACCTCTTGATGTAGGCATTAAGACTTCAGCTGCTGAAGGGTGGGGTCCTTTAGCCCAAGTGAGATCCTTTAGCTGCTGAGCAGGTTTGGCAGCACCTTTGTAAAGCTATTCTCCCTACCACCGCCTAAGGTTCACCTGGTCTGCTCATATCTGTAGCTGTTAACCCACTGGTTGCTCTTGAGGCTCGTGAAGGCTGGCTGAGTACCTCAGCGGTTGTAGCTCTCCTTCTCCCACCTTGGGGGAGGGCCTCCCATGTGGGAGCCCGCTTTTGCTGCAGAGTTCTCTTGAAGCCCCTCATAGAATTCCTGTTAGAAGGACAGCATGAGAGCCTTCCTCCAAACTGAATCTTCCCCTGAATTGGGTTTCTAAATTGCAGCAGCAGAGCCGTCACTAAACATATCCCATGCCTGGAGGGAAGATACCTAGGCCTTGGTTCCCCAGAGGTTTCCTCCTCATAGGGTTTTTTTTCCTCTCCTCCGTGCAGAATGTCATAATACTGACTTAATTTATATTGCACTAGAGTCTTAGGTTACCTAGGTAGGTTTCCACTGTTGGATGATGACTCTCCTTTGCCATTCCTCTCTTCTTAGGAAGTCATGCTCTCATGCTCAGTGTCTATATATATCAGATCTCAGTTTGTGTCCATTTCTGCTCATCTCCGATGGATGTTAACCCACCGGTTGCTGTCAATTCAAATTCTTTATCTTTTGTAAGCACCGCATGCTGTTTAACATTCTTTTTGGGACTCCTCCCAAAGGTACCTTTAGCCAAGGGATTCCTTCTCGTGGCAGCTCTAGGGGTGGAACCCTCCCAATGGTTCCTTGCTTTCAGTATGCCTACAGGTTGCATTCCCCATGGAATAGAGAGACAAATGGCCACAAATGTTTATCAACAAGTTGTACAAGCATAACACTACACTAAGCTGCATAAGCCCATTGAATTGAAAAGCTTCACCTGTGGTTCGATGGGCTGGAGCAACCAGCCACACCCCCTGCCTGAGCTATATAAGGCAGTCCTTTAGCTTCACCTAGAAGCACTTTTTCTTTGCCCCACCATCCTCTCCACCTCCTCCAGCAGGTTGCTTCTTTTCTTGGGGCTCCTTTAGCCAAAGGATCCTTCCCACGGCTCCTCTAGGGGTGAAACCCTCATTGTGGCTCCTTACCTTTGGTACCCCTACAGGGTGGTATTCCCCACTGAATAGAGAGGCAAACAGCCACAAAAGTTTATCAACAAGTTGCACAAGCATAACACTACACTATGTTGCATAAGCTCATTGAATTACTTTTATTTAGCTGGCCGTGGTGTCCATCTGGAACCTGTGTGGCCTCAACGGCTGTCCTGGCAGTGTGCCACCACCACTAGCCCAGTTTTCTCAAGCCCTCTCCAGACTCATAGAAACATAAAAGTTGGTGGCAGATAAGGGCCTCCACGCCCATCAAGGCAGATAAGGGTCTCCTGGCCCATCTAGTCTGCCCTGTTACCCATACCTATAGTAACTCAGCAGGCCCTAATCAGCCTGCGGTCCTCTTCCCTTACTTTTTCAAGCTCTCCTCTAACCTTCTTTTGCCAAGACTAGTCTGCCAGAAATTAATCTGCCTGCCAAGCTGGAATGAACTGTCCTGGGTCCCCACTCATGACGGACTGCATCTGAGAGTCACTTGGTTGCAGCTGCTACTGCACCAAATCTGATTCTTTCTCAAGGTTTTTGAAGGCCACATCACCATTGCCATTGCTCTTGTAATGCTGCACTGGCTGGGTCCACCAGGCAGCTTCTTTACTGCTAGCCTATACAAGCTAATGTTGAGCTACCTAGCTGAAGTCACTCCATTGCCCCTTCACCACCAAGGGAGCGACTCAGAGTTAAAAAAAAACCTGGCCGCTGTGCTTGAGAGAAATGAGAGGCTAAGATCTGGACAGTACTCCAAGTCTGAGCTAGCTTTGTCGGAAAAGACAGTGTTGCGCAACTCACGTGCTCTTGCTCCTCCAGGCAGTCATGTCAGGCACTACCACTAATAGGTGGAGAGACTCAGAATGTGAACAACAAGGGGCATGCATGGTGCACCCACCGGCCACAACCACAGTGTGAGTGCACACAGGGGGGAAGTTGTTGTTGCAAATCGAAATCAAACAATACCACATTATTAGCACACCATAAGAACAACCTGGAACCAAATGCAGGGGAAGACAACGGCATCCCTGCCCCCCCCAATTGCACCCCTGCAGCATTCCAGGCTTTCAGTCTTAGATCGGATCACTGCACCTTGCATGGCAGAGGTAGGGTGTAAAAGATGGATTCATCCTACCTCAGAAAGCACAGGTGGCTCTTGCCCCTGCCAAACTTCCCAGTGGTGATCTAGGGGGAGAGGGCCATTCAGACAGCCTAGCCTCATGTTGTCATCATGTGAGATGCACTGTGGGAGGGAGAGCATGGTCCTTTCCAGTTCACTTCCAATCACACCAGAAGGGTTTTGCATCAGATTGCACGCTGTTTGAAAGATGGAAATTACTGGTGGTGCAGTAAACAAACGTGGAAATACAAAGGGAATCAGGTGGATGACACCGCTGTCACTCTTGCGTCACCAATTTGTGGCACCTAGACCTCTGGGGTGACCCATTCATTTTTTTTTAAATTCTGATTATCCTCCTGCTTGTCCTGCCAACTGGGACCTCCTTCCTCCTCATTATAGCACCCTGGTTTCGTCCTCCTGAGGCTACCCCACCTGAACCCTGGTCCCTCGGGTCTACTCACATCTCACCTGCTGACTTGGCCCCCTCAGTTTACCCGGGGGGGGTGTTATTCATCTCCTCTGGTGTTTCCCCATAAAATCCGGAAAATCTTAGGTGGAGGTGAAGGCTGGGATCCCCAGGGTCCAGTCGGGCAGAGTCCAGTGTCATACATGGCTGGCAAGGGTGGATTTTTCTGCCAAGCCGTCCATGCCTTAGTTCCATTTTTCCTGACTGTTTCCCCAGGAAGGAGTGAACATGCCATTACATTATGGACCATCATGCATGTGTGACATATGGACATCCATTGTGTCCCACCAGTCCCTGCCTTAGCTAGGTCCTCTGGCCCACTGCCTCCCCACCGCCACCAGGAGGTATCTTATTGCTAGTCCCCTTCTCCCTCCTACCCTGGAGGAGGAGAGTTCTGGGCTTGTTCACAAAACAGGGTCATTGGCAACACAAGAGTAGTGCAACCACTGTGTCAGTAAGCTGGCAAAGGGTCACCCATTATTTGCCTAATGTGGACCGATCAGGCCCAGTTCTGGTAAGCTGGCCTGCTCCTCTCAGAGGCAGAGGCCTCATTTAGGGTTTGCCAGGTGTCACAGTTGAAACCCTAATGTTGTCCCTTGAAAACACCTAAACACACTTAGACAGTGGCATATATTCATAAAGCCCTGGTATTTATAATGCTCTTATTCTTTTTTTTTTCTTCTGTCGATTCTATTTCTGCACCCTACCTTACTGGACTCTCTCCAGCTGGGTCATGCAACTAGTTTGCTGTTCCCATCCTCCTGAAGTTCAGACATCTCTCCAGGGCCACAAGCCTCTCTCTTGCTACATCCTCTGAACCCCCCTTGATCTAAGCCCCCCCGGGAGCAAGGACCCCCAACTCCTATCCAGCACTCTATCTTACAGTATCTGGTGGGAGTAGATGAGAGGAGAACCCAAAGGACGACTTGAGCCCCGAATGGACGTGGTGCCATGTCTCTAGACCCGCCTTTGCCTACCAGTAAGGAGGAGGTATTTTAACTTTAACTCCCCCCCCCGCATTGGCCCGGCAGTGTAATGCACTCCAGCGTGGCACATGAGCACTCCCACTCATTCCCACAGGAGTGCCGCCACTGCCGCCCCCAATTTCCAGCACCTGACTGCTGAATCTGACCCCAGCTACCACTAGAGGTCTCCAGATGGCAAGGCCTCGTCCCCCCTCCCTCCCAAGAAAGGAGAGCAGTCTGCGGACGCTCGATCCTTTCCTTCCCTGCCCACCCCCCGATGGCCCAAGTCCAATCCTGAGCCCAAGTCGCCGGTGTGGCGCGAGGTGTGGCGTCCAGCACCTCAACCCTCAATGCCACAGGACCGGCTTATAATGCTCATATTTTTTAGCTTTATTTTACCCCACTACTCATGAAGCATTTTTATTAGATTGTTTTTGCTTTATTTCACTCTTATTCTTGTTTTATTTTTCTTCTAAAGGGCAGTGCTGAATCAGAAGTGGAGTCAAAGAATAACCGTGCAAATCAGCAATAAAATAGAAAAAATGTTTTCAGATCAATGGGTAAAAAAAAAAAAAAAAAAAAAACACTCCATGCCCAGGCAATCTACTTTCTGAATATAGAAAAATGTTTCACAAGGAATTAGTTTTATAAAATTGCTTCATGGGTGAACTTTGCTGCCCCATTGATTTTGTTGCAGAAATAATCCCACAGATTACAGGTGACACCATGACCAAACATTGCTGATTTGGTGGTAGGGTATCTGGGGGATAGGTGATATTTGCCACAGTGGTGCAAGGATGCTGAGCTTGTGGATGCTTGAGGGCATTGACTGGGCCCACAAAGTAAAACTGATAAATAAGCTCAAAAAGACCCCAAATGAAAAAGGGCTCTGAATTTTTGTATCTAGGGAATGGGGGAAGGGTTGATTGTTCAGACTATGGTCTTTTGTCTTTAGTCTCTCAAAAGTGCACATGAGGCCTTATGTAAAAGGGAGACCTCATTGAAGAGGAAGCAGAGGGGAAGCTGAGGAGAATGTCCTTTGGGGACGCAAGGCAGAAGGAAGCTAATTGCAGTTTACCTGAGCTCCCGACTACTTCTTCAGTCGCATTAAGAACAAAAGCCTTTCTTGTGGTGTTGGCTTTCACCGCTTAACTCTTCACCTTTGACCCTTGACAACAGACTCATAGAAGAAGGCTTCCTTTTTTTTTGGGCCTACCCCAGGGCTTTCGAACCGCACCAGTCCCTCTGCTGCTCAGCCCAGGAAGGGGATAATTACGCACCTGAACAGAAGCCTCCCTTCATTCTCAAATCATTGTGTTACTCCAGAAAGGAGTCCCTTTATCCTAGTGCTTAAGAAAATGGGAAGGCAATGACTCTTCAGTTATTTAAGTGGTAATTGGCTCCAATTCAGGACGATTATAGGATGTGGGAAGAATTGCTATGCTCTGTGACATATTGAATTAAACCTGAAACCCTCCCAGCAACAGCTGAGAAATGGAACACTACACTGGCAGACCACTGTAAAATGATCTGCCAAAAGTAAGCCGAGGGTCTCATCCGTGGTGAAGTTCTTAATGGTCCCTTTTTCCAGGGGGGTTGGGGTGGGGGCTTCCTTTCACCTGCAGAACTGCTCATTTTACCATGGAAAGACTGTTGCAGTGCACATGAAAACTGAGTGGCCAGACTTACAGGGATTCCTGACAGTATCTCTGCAAAATCCAGACTGTGCAGCAGAACTGCAGCTAGGAATTAAAGGTCCCCCTGCAAAAGGTTTAGTGGATCACCTCTGCAAATACATGCAAATAGGTCCCTGTCCCTTGCCCTGCAAATGATTTGGCAGAGGCCCACCAACTACCAGGTAGAGTAGCATTATGAACTCTACAAGAAGCGCCCCCTTGCCCAGTAATCTGAGTCGGGGGGGGGAGGGGGTCTTTTGGCTGGGTTGATGGCACAGAAAAACAAAATCAAGCTTCCAGAACCCACTTTGGATACATGTTTGTTAGGTAATGGCCTTACAGCATCCAGTATATTTAAGTTAAACAGACAAGTACATAGACTCATAAAAATAGCTTCAATCAAATTTCTGTGGGCCAGCAATGCAGCCCTTGTGGTCCCCTATGTACAGTGACTCTAGCAGGGAATAGTAGCCCACTGCAGCTGTGAGATTCTCCATGATCACTACTGACCATGACAGTTGCTGCTGCCCCTGACTGTCAAATATAGCAACTGCTTTTGCTAGAGTTGGGGTTGATGAAGTTGCAGGCTGCCCCACAATCTGTTATCTTCAGTACAGAGTACTTAAATAATACAGTACTTAGTAACTCGCCTTGGAAAAGCAGCCAGTGAATCAATGTGGAGACAGGTTTCCCAACAAGAACTACCTGCTAAGACAGTTCCACCATTTCATAATGCAGCTGAGCAGTTTGCAGTTTGGGGGTTGCTACGGTGATGGGAACGTGTCTGGAAGAAACAGGAGACCATTGGTGCACTGCCGTTAACACTAGGCGCAGAAAAAAAGAGGAAGAATTGTGGCTCTGAGTCCTCTGCGGCTCTGACTACCCTGACCATTGGAGGACATTTCTTTTTAGCATTAAGGGGCCAGTCCCTACAGTGAGTGCTTTCCATCCCAATCCCTGTAGGGTGCTCCCCACTATGTCCATCGCCCTCTTCCTGCTTGTTCTATTATTGTTTTTCCTAAAATGTTCATTCTTTTTTATAGTTCTCCATATCCCCCGCCTTAATGACTGGGGTTACCAAGGCTGCAGAATCTAAGCACTTCCCCTCAATGATTGTGATTGCTCCCCATTCATCCTCAGGGAGGAATTGGCATACCCTGACCACCCCTGTGGCTGTGAGGCACACTACCACTACACCACTGATCCAACCTGGATTCCACTTCTTTTGTCATTATATCTTTCTCTCCTCATTTCACTAGCCACACCCCCTTCTGCCAAACCTCCACAGTCCCATTACCTGCTGTCCCCCTGATTTGCTTCTCACAAGACTCCACGGCTTACCACCCCCCCCCCCCAGTGCAGGCAGTGGGCTCTCCCAAATCCTGCGGCAGTCTGGATCCAATGGCAGGAGACACCTAGATCACCTGTGTGAGGCATTTGGAAGGATGATGTCACCTACCCTGACTGTTCTTCCCTCCTTCAGTACACTAGGGGCAAGGGTACACAAGTGCATGCATGTGAGCATGCAAATTGGGGCACCAGCCAATGTCCACCATCCAACTAGCAGTTCCTGGCTGTACTGCCACCAGGTCACACAGGTCACTGTGTTGCAGCAGAGCTAGCTGGCCACTCTCCCTAGAGGAGGGGGAGAGCATCCTGGGGGAGACTGAGTCCTCCTTCCCCTGGGCCGGCCATAAATGACTTAGGTTTACTCCTGAACCTGGGTTGGTGCAGCAGTGAGGGGTAGCCTGCTGCTATACCAGTGGCAGTCATTTGTTTCCTGTTGTATAAGGAATTTATTGTGAGGTTTCTATCACTTAAGTCCAAACATTTAAATTCTAATCACCACTGCATGTAAGAAACAGCAAGACACTTTCTTGAACTGAACAGGAATTGCAAGGGCAGTGCAAGGATGAGCTTGTGTCTTGGCATTCTACCACCTTTAAGGGGCCCAGTGAGATGGTTGTCATGGGGCCTAATGCTAGGCAAAATTTGTATTACACTTGCAAAATCACCCAAAACTGCTGATTTTGCATTCATGCAATTTTCATGACATGGAGCCAAAAACTAGTGTAGTATCTTTAACACCTTTTTATTACAATAGCACCATTTCACCCAAATTTTTAAGAATGTGAGTTCTTAAAAGTGTGGAATATTAGAAAATATCACCACATTTTCCAAACTGCACAATTTCAAAAATGTGACTTTTAAAAACAGTGACATTTTGACCAGAACTGATCATTTTGTTAAAGTCAGTGGCTCAGCAGGTAGCATACTTACCTCTGAGGCTGGGAAATCAGAAGGTTGTGGGTTGTATCCCCACACCTGGCACTTGGGTTGGATCCCAATACTGACACTGTAGTGAGCATGAGGGGGGTGCTGCACTCCTGATGTGCCGTCTTTCAGATGAGACATGAAACTGAGGTCTCAGGTGGATGTTAAAAGATCCCATGGCACTTCTCAAAAAGAGTAGGGGAATTTTTATTATAACTTCAACAAACAAATGGGTACAAACAGTGTTAATTCACTCAAAATAATTTACAAATCATAAAACAAAAAAAAAGTAAAATTATATCAAATAAATATTCCAGTCATACACTGCTATCAAATAATGAGTTGGTGCCCAAAAGGGAAATCATAAAACTGACATAGACTGCAACCCCTCCCCCCCCCACTAAAATAGTAGGGGTATTTTTCTTATAACCTTAAAGGAAAATACATACATAATAGCGTTACGTCACACTAAATCATAATACTAAAGAAAAAATAAATAAATAATTTGTCATACGTTAATACAGCAAATCAAAATTTGTATTCATATAACCCAAAATTCTATTGGCTAAGGCTAAAAAAAAAATTAAACACTAGCCCCCACTAAGAGAGCAGGGGAATTTGTTATCAAAACTTGGAAGTAATATATATTCATAAAAGTGTTACTTCACACAAATCATAATACGAAAAGAAAAGTAAACATCAATAGATATTCCATCATATATTCCAATCACATTTTCATTTTTATAATTCATACATTGTTAGTAAATACTGAAAATATTCCCCCTCCACCATTAAAGGGGGAAATTCTTATATAACTTTCTACAAAGAAAATGATAACAACCAGTGTTAACAGCACACAACATAATACATAAATCATAAGAAACACCCAAATAAGAATGTTATCAATATCTTGATCAACTTTTTCCAACATTTCTGGACCAGAGTTTAAAGCATAAAACTACAGCAAGCCCCACCCCCACCCCAAATGAGAAGTGGTTTGTTTTTGTTTTTCCCACCCAAACCAAATGGTTACAAACAGTGCTGATTCTCATAAAATAATTTTTAAATCATAAACAGAAAATTCAGAACAAAAGCAAGACCAAGAAAATTATTCTAGTCATACAGCACTGTTAAGTAATAATAATTTGGTGCCCAAAGAGGGGGGTCCTAAGAGCTGGCGTAGACTACAAAAGCCTCTCTCTCCCCCATTAAAGGGGTATTGGGAAATAAAGTATGAGAGTTATACCTTCTCATATTGTTTTTTCAAAAATGAAAATAACGTCCAGAAAATCAATGGTTTTGACCTGAAACAAAGGCGAGAGCAAAATCTCCCCCTTCCAGAAATAGGAGACTATGTTGTTATTCTTTTTCTATAAAAATCAATTAATATGAAATAAACACATGAGATCTCTCCCTCTAATTAAACTAAACCTAAGAATAATGCTGATTGAATCAACTCAGTCATACTTTCCCTGATTACTGTGTAAGATTAGTTGAATCTGGCATTAAAACATAACACTCAAAATCCCCCCCCCCCAAAGGAGTGGGGTAATTATTAACCTAGTTCTAAATGACAAAAAAGGATCAACCAACAATATTAGATCACCCCTACTGATTACTACCCAAAAGAGTGGCGATTAAACTGAAGCAAATACATATTCCAGACCATTTAATATGGAAAGGTCTTATTTTTATATTTAGAGAAAAAAAAACTCACCCTTAAGGCCATCCAACTCCTCCATTAAAGTATGCCAAAATGTGATTGCTGCATATAAAATCTTTCCGTAACCTTATCATATTTCTAAAAACCAAGTCCAGGTATACTGCTATGCAAGATCCTCAAACATTGACTGGAGCCAGCTGATACTGTGCCACCAAGACTGGAATACCCTAGGTGGTACTGACCTACTTTCTGAAGCTTTGTGTTTCTGAACTGCATTATCAATCATATGAAATAACTGTTATTCTGTGTAACATATTTGTTGAATCGTCAGCCTACATCTCACATGCCATATCTAAAATTTTAAACAAACTAAAAACAGCCAGAGTGTAACCATATCATGTTTAGTCCATAAAAAGGGAAGTATTCCTAAATTTAAAATATCTAGGGTCAAATTATAAAAGGGTGGTGTAGGCCATTTAATCTGTAAAAGATTCCAAAATTTCTGAACAAAGGGACAAAACAAAAATAGACGTTCCATTGTTTCTATGGTTACTGAACGGGTATCCCTAGGGCAATAACGATGCTCCACACTTTTTTTTTTTAAGTTCCCTTTAACATTTAATTTTCCATGTAAGGAAAGCCACGACATCCCACATATGTATGGGAATGTGGGGGGATGTTAACAACTTTCCAATCAATTGTTTGTCCAAGATTGGTTTTTAATCAAAATATGCTGCTTCTTGAAAAAAGATATTTATTAGGTAAGTATACAGTTCTTTCCTACTATATTTAACAAAATGTTCCTGTGCTCGACCCTAGAGTTTTATCTTTCCAAAACACATCTTGAAAGTCTCTGGGAGATTTTGCAAAGATCTTTGTTTATGTATAAGAGAGTGTAGTGGCCAGAAAGGAAGTATCTCAGCAAGAGTATCCTGTACCCCTGGGATCGAGTTCTTCCTGAGATCTGTCAGCATCAGTCCAAGATTAGTACCGGAAAACTTTGTAAAGAAAAATACAATGGGGTTAACCATTTTAAGCTCTACAAGCCGTCTATCCCTGAATAATAAGCTCCTCTTAATGGGATTCAGTCTGCTGCCCCATACACAGGAAAAAAAACAACTGTACAATTTAGTTTGCAATTGTGGGGGCAGACTAAAAATTGTACTAAGGAAGAGAAAAATAGGGAGCAAGAAGGTTTTGCCCAGATGTACTCATTTTAACTTCAATAGTCTCCACTTGTTCCAAATTGTGACCTTCACTTGTGCTATTGCAAGTTTAGAATTCCAATTTAGTAATGCTAAATCTCCTGTGCCAAAACATAGTCCTAAAATTGTATAGATATCTTTTACCATTGGTATCCCAATAAGTGTACAGTAGATTCAAGGAAATTTACCATGCCAAAGGGAAGGCACTTGCTTTTCACATAATTTACTTGGGCCCCTGTTGAATCAGTAAATTCCAAAAGAGTATATCTCATTAGAGTGGCGGATGCTAAATCTCCCACTATAAAGCAGATGTCATCTGCATAGGCTATGCTTTTTATTTCCTCCGTGGTGCGAGAAAATGAGACCCCTTGGATATCTAAATTATTGTTGCTTCATCATATTAGTGGATCTAATGTAAAGAAATAAAGCAGTGGGCTAAGGGGATGACCCTAACTCCCCAGTATATCCCAAATTTCCTCCCTATCCACCCATTACAATAGGCTTGTGCCATAGCATTTGCATAACAGGACTGTATCCAGGATATAAAAATATTTGGAATCCCATACCTTTTTAAGCATTCCCAAAGATATTTATGGCAAACTTTGTTAAAGACTTTTGTTTGGTCTAAACCGAGGATAAAACCTGCTAGTTCCCCTGACTCCGTTCAGGAATAGTGCATGTTTGGGAGGGACGAATAAGAGATGTTGCACAAAGCAAAAGTCAGTTATTTAGCAGTTTAGTAAGAAGTTTAAAGTCAGTATTAAGTAATGTAATGAGGCACCAGTCATTTAGATCTGCCCTATCCCCGGTTTTGTACATAGAAATCATCAACCCTTCCTCCATTGTGTGAGGTAACATCTCAGAAGATATAATATCTTGAAACAATTCTAAGAATTCTGGTAATAAATACTGTAATATAATGTTATAGAGTTTGCATGGGATCCCGTCCTTCCCTGGGGTGGAGCAGTTCCTAACTTGTGCCAATGTGGCCATTATTTCAGATTGTGTAAGAGGTGATATGAGTGCCTGTTTGTCTGACAGCGGCGCTTGTGGCAGATGGCACCCATCCAGCCATGCGGGTATCATTAAATGACTCCTGAATACTAAAAAGTGAACACATGGTTATCTACAACCTTCAAAATATCGGATTTTGTGGTAAATATAGTGCCCCCGTGTATCCCTTACTGTAGTCATCCTTTTCTGATGTTGCTGTTGAGCACAAAAATGATATGGTTTCATGAAGTCCTGTGACTCTTGTGTCCCAAACTTACGTTCTTGTTCCAAGGATTTGAGTCTATTATATTGTAAATCATTCATTTTCTTTTTAGTTTCCACCAGGTCTACAAGAATTTGTTCATTACGCTGGGAAGCCTGAAACACTAAGTTCTGGAACTGTGTCATATACCTGGTATAGGTCTCTCTTAAATTTCCCATTCAACCATCCGATGTGTTGAAAATAATGTTTTATATCACGTTTTGTCTCCTCTCACCACTCTTGTGAAGTGACATATAAAAATTTGACTGATTTACGAGCTTCAAGTAATGAAATCAGGCCTTCCTTTACCATAGGTAAAGACAGAAGTTCCAGGTTCAACCACCAATATCCTGGACCTTCCTGCATCCCGTCATAGTTAGAGACCGAGATCTCTATTACTGCATGATGTGACGGATCAACAGGGAGAGTATTAGCATGTTTAATTCCCAAAGAAGGGGATAGGAACCAAAAATCAATTCTAGTGGCTAAAGTGTCACAAAAATAAGTTTTGTCAGATTTCCCTAGATGTGCACAAGCATCTATTAACCCAGTTTGAGATATCAGGGCGTTCAAGCAGTTTGTATCACAGTATATTTTCCGGGTCCATGGGCCCCTGTCCTTCAGGTACAACCCACAGCTAAAGTCACCCCCTATAAAACATATCTAGCAGTGAAGAGATACGGTTGTATGGTTTGAAAAAGTTCTAGTCTGGTTGTCTTTGTTTGTGGGGCATACACATTTATGAGGCGGCAAGGTAAATCATAAAGGGTGACATCTATCATGAGGACCCAGCCTGGAAATATATCCACAGATTGTGTAAGTTCCGTGGAGGAATTATTTATATGAATATCAATACCACTGCAAAGGTTGTCCCCAGTGGACCACTGGGCCAGCCCCATTTCCACCCCAAAGAGGCTCTAGCCATCTCCTACCTACTATGCAGCCTAGTATCTTGCAAGAAAGCCACATCATAAAAGGCAAATAGAGCATAAATCAAAAGCTGTTTTCTCTTGGACTGAATGCTATTCATAGAAACATAGAAAAACAGAATTTGATGGCAGATAAGGATCGCTTGGCCCACCCAGTCTGCCCATTTTCCTATCTAATGGATAAGCTGCAGATCCTAGTTAACCAACAGCCTACTTCTTCCTACCCCCACCCCTAGAATTGCCTTATGACTGTCCCATGCATTCTTGAATTCCATCACTGTTTTTGACTCCACAACATAGATACATAGATACTTAGATACATAGACAGTGTCGGCAGATAAGGGCCTATGGCCCACCCAGTCTGCCCATTTGAGCTTGTAAGTTCAGTTTGTTTTCCTAGAAGTCTGTTGCCCCTTACCCCTGACCTCCAGAATTCCTTTATGTATATCCCATGCATTCTTAAATCCTGTGATTGTTTCAGCCCCCACCACTTCCTCTGGCAGGGTGTTCCACTTGTCCACTACCCGTTCTGTGAAGAAATTCTTTCTCATGCTTCTTCTGAATCGTCCTCCCTCCAACTTCATCCCATGTCCTCTAGTCCTGGAACATCTTTTTCGCTTAAAAATAGTGTTTTCCTGCACCTGTTCCTCCCCCTGTAAGATACTTGTATGTCTCTATCATATCCCTCTCTCCTCCTTTCCTCCAGGGAGTACATGTTCAGTTCCTTCAACCTGTCTTCATAGGACTTGTGATGCAATCCATGCACCATCTTTGTTGCCCTCCTCTGAACCTTCTCACCCTGGGGCCTCACTAGTGTCTTGTACAGCTGAATTATGACTCCTTTTCCTGCTGGTGATGCCCTGCCATACATCCCAGCATCCTATTTGCTTTACCTGCTGCCTTGTCACACTGTTTCCCTACCTTGAGGTCATCAGAGATGATAACCCCAAGATCCCTTTCCTGCTTGGTGCATGCTATATCCTCACCCCAACTGATATATTGTGCCAGGTTTTGTGCCCCATATGCATTATCTTGCACTTCTTTGCATTGAATTTCAACTGCCAAACCCTGACCATTCTTCAAGTTTCTGCAGGTCGCTTCTCATTCTGTCTACACCCTCTGGTGTCTACTCTGTTACAAAGCTTTGTGTCATCAGCGAACAGTGAAATTCTGCCTTCTAGGTCCTGCACAATGTCACTGATGAAGATGTTGAATAGGACCGGTCCCAGCACTGATCCCTGTGGTACCCCACTGGTCACTCTTCTCTCTGTGGAGTGACAGCCATTTACCACCACCCTCTGTGTCCCGCCACCCAGCCAGTTACCTACCCACCACACTACGGTCCTGCCCACACCCATATTCCCCAGTTTGTGTAATAGTCTTCTATGTGGCACAGTGTCAAAGGCCTTGCTGAAGTCCAGATAGGCCATGTCTACCGTCCTCCCCTGATCCACCTCCCTAGTCACCCAGTCAAAAAATTCAACGAGGTTGGTCTGACATGACCTCCCCCTGGTGAAACCATGCTGCCTTGGGTCCTGAAGTCCACTGACAACCAGATGTTCTACCAATCTCTCCTTCAGTAGTGCTTCCATGATCTTCCCCACTACCGAGGTGAGGCTGACTGGTCTGTAGTTCCCTGCTTCCTCTTTGTTCCCACTTTTGTATAAGGGGACTACATCTGCTGTCCTCCAGTCTTTGGGTACCTCCCTTGTTTCCAGTGATCGGCTAAACAGGATAGCCAGAGGTTCAGCCACCACCTCTCTTAGTTCTTTAAGGACCCTGGGGTGCACCCCATTGGCCCCTCCCCTCCTCCGGGAGGCCATTCCATGCATCCAAAACCCTCTCTGTGAAAAAATACTTCCTTACATTACCTCTGAGTCCCTCCCCCTTCTATCATCAAATTGTGCCCCTTGTTCTTGCATACCTCTTTTTCTGAAATATGTTACCCTCTTGGACTTTGTTGATTCCTTTGAAGTACTTGAAAGTTTCTATCATGTCCCTCCTCTCCTTCCTTTCGTCGAGGCTATACATATTAAGCTCCTTACATCTCTCTTCACATGTCTTCCAGTGCAGACCCTGCACCATTTTAGTTGCCCTCCTCTGGACTACCTCCATCCTGTTTATGTCTTTGCAGAGATTGGGTCTCCAGAACTGCATGCAGTACTCCAGATGGGGTCTCACCAGCTGTCTGTACAGAGGGATAATAACTTCCTGTTTTCTACTAGCGATGCCTCTCCCTATGCATCCCAGTATCCCCTCAGCCCTCCTTACTGCCCTCTCACATTGCTTGCCCACCTTTAAGTCATCTGACATGACTACCCCCAGGTCCCTTTCCATTTTTGTTGTTGTTAGTATCTCACCCCCCATTGTGTACTCTTCCCTTGGGTTTTTGTTTCCCAGGTGCATTATCTTGCACTTCTTAGCACTGAATCTAAGCTGCTATACATTTGACCATTCCTCCAACCTTGTCAAGTCCCTTCTCATCCTTTCCATCCCACCTTGTGCATCAACTCTTGCAGATTTTTGTATCTTCTGCAAAGAGACATACTTTTCCTTTCAATCCCTCTGCAATGTCGCTAATAAAGATATTGACAAGGACCGGTCCTAGTACTGAACCCTGCGGTACCCCACTAGTAACACCCCTTTCTTCAGAGTTGACTCCGTTTACTATTACCCTCTGTGTCCAGGTTACCACCCTGGGACCCACTCCCAGACTTGCTAACATGTTTATTAACCTTTTTTGTGGGACTGTGTTAAATGCCTTGCTAATGTCTAGGTAGGCCATACCCATAGCCCCTCCCTGATCTACTACTTTGGTCATCCAGTCAAAGAAATCTAGTAGATTCATCTGACATGACCTTCCTGCTGTGAATTCATGCTGCCTTGGGTCCTTTGCCCCTCTGGCCTCTAGGTACTCAACAATTATTTCCTTTAGAAGTGATTCCATAATTTTCCCTATCACTGAGGTTAAACTAACAGGTCTGTAGTTTCCTGCTTCTGCCCTGCTCTCACTTTTGTGAAGTGGAATCACATCTGTCCTTCTCCCGTCCTCAGGTACCACCCCATCCTCCCATGATTTGTTAAAGAGGGTAGTCAGTGGTGTCACTAGTTCTACCCTTAGTTTTTTTAGAATTCTGGGATGAATCCCATCAGGCCCCATTGCTTTGTCCACCTTCAGTTTTAAGAGTTCTTTCAGAACCCTTATTCGTATTCAGGGAGGCCATTTTAATTTCATACTACCCACCCTTACCGATATGAACAGCTAGGGGTTAGAAAAAAACTTTAAAGCAGAATGTCTTAAACTGAAAGTTTTCATGATTTCTTCTTGACCCATTTCCGGGATCCCATTCTAGATTTATTTTTTGAAAGGGTGGTTAAATCCTCAGTGGAACGTTTGGTGTCTGATCCCTCGTCTGCTTGGGAGGAGTGCACAGAAGTGGAATCCGATTTAGTTCCAACATCCGGATCCTCTCCCTGCAAAGTTAAAAAAGTATTTTGCAGCAGGAGATGGAAAACCTCTGAAGTAGAGGCCATAGTTTTATTCCATAAACTCTGTCTCCAATTATTCACAATGGTAAAAGCTCCTTCAGGCGGAGGGGGGCATAGTATCTGTGTCTGTGGGTAGCCCAGAAACTGTGGGCACTTCCAGCAGGATGTAAGATGGGAGACTGGTAATCCTTAGACCCAGATGGTTGTAGTGTAACTATCTGAACTTCCATAGAAGGAACAGGGGGCCTCAGAAGATGTTCTGCCAAGGGGGGCCTACGCTGTTGCAAAACTGTTTTTATGGCAGTATTTAAATAACAATCCTGTATAGCAAAGTCTCTATTGGTAGTATTATGAGCTGCCCAGGGGCAGTCCAGGAAGGAATGGTTTTCCTCATATAAACTGCACTTAGCAGGATGATGGCAATCGGACATGACATGTCCCAATTCTCCACATTGTGCACATTTTAGTGCGTCACAGGTTCTGCTGAAATGTCAACTGGAGTCACACTTATAGCAGTTGCATGGTTGTCCAGGATAAAAGATGAAACCTTTATCCCGGCCCAAGTAGAAACAACTAGGAGGATGTTGGAGCCCATCTTCAGTTTGTGATAAGGTGACTTTGTACCTCCAACCTCCGTTCCAGAAACCTTATGAGTCCAGAATCAGTTCTGGGTTTCCCTGGATTTTGCAAAGTTTCTCAAGCCAATATGTGATGTCCACTATATTTACCCCCTTATTCCTGAAAAGAACTGTTATCACTTTAAAGGGTTGTTTGGTGAGGGGTATGGCCTGAAAATGGGCTCATGCCGGGTTTGTTTTTAATAAAGCATATTTCATCCAAAATTGATTCAGGATGTCAGGAGAATGAAAGCTAATGTCATATGTAGACTCCCCTGGGGTATGTATCAAAGCATACACCTCAGTGGGAGAAAAAACAAGCATCTGTTTCATCAATACTTTCCCCACATAAAATCGGTCAGGCATGGTGTCTACAGGCCCTGAAAACCTAATCTAAAAGGCATTATGATGTTTAGCCAGAGAGACAGGCTTTTAGAAAAGGCTGGCATATGTGGCAGCTGTCAGATATGGGAATACTGTGTCAGTGCCTGCAATCACATCAGGAAGTAAAACAGACTCCCCCTCTTCATAAGGAGAAACTCTGTCCTCTTATGGAGTTTCTGGGGGCCCCTGTTGCAGGAGAGTCTGGATGGGGGAAAAGGATATGGAGCCAGATAGGTCTGAATCTACCTGCACAGTTTTTGGCACCAGGGTATATAGGGGGAATTTGTCCTACTGCTGAGATTGAAGGCAGTACATGGTGTAAATCGCCTGAAAAGGACTTATCCTGGTCACCTCTGGTTTGGAGAAACCTATTCCCCAATCCCACTGGGGATCCCTTGGAGACTACAAAGCCTGGAAGAGGAATTCTGGGATACACAATCCACTGACCTGCCATGTTCTGGATCCATCCTGCCTGTTCCAAGGCTCGGTCTGGGAACCATTGTGGATCCTGCAACAATCGGACGTCTTTCTCTGTCTCCAAACCAGGTGAATCTGGGGCTAAATCAACCTGTGTCTACGAGGCCACAACAAATACCTTCACTGAAAAATCCGAGGTAGGTGACGGCCATCCTTGCAAAGGACGTTTCCTTTTTTTTCTTCTACTGCACGAAGTTTAGTGACCCAGTACTCTGCTTCTGCTTTAGCTAATAAATCTTGTTTTATTTTCATAATGTTGTTGATATCCTCATCTTCTTCTACAGGCATTGTACCTGTGTCAGGAGTTCAAGTGATCCAATTGCAGGCATGGTGGGGGAATCAGAAGTTCCACTTACTCCGGCCTGTTCTCCACCATTTTACACCATTCCAAAAGCAGGGGACGAGATACGTAAAGCTGGCCACCCAGAGGGCACATCCAAGCCATACCATTCACCCCACTAGGTTGTGTGTGCACACTATCAGTAGCATGTCCACCTCCATACTACTGAGGACTGTCCCCGTAGACACAGCACCACCTGTCTACAGAGTAGGGGAATTCCCCTGGTGCCCTGGCCAAAATTTCTCCCCTTCACTAAAAATACCACCAACAGCTTAATCTGGTTCAAGGTCAGTTGACATTCATCTGTATCCCCCTTCCCTGTGTCATGCCTGAAAATAGGCAGAATTTGTCTAGTGTACTTACCCGGTCAACAAAAATGAAATAAATTAATTTTAATCATGGTGTTCTAGCAAAATTGATGCCCTTTCACGAAAAGTGCACAGAATATATTCTAATTTTCCACAGCACTAATGGTGCCTCCAAGATGGCAAGATGCAGTACTGATGATAAATCCAGATGGACAGCTGATCCAGTGGTATGGCTGCAGTGCATTACATTGCCAACTGTGAGACTGTCATTTGTGTTTGATTGACACTGGAGCCAGCTGAGGGACAAGCACATTATGGAGGTGAGGCCCCTACTCCAAGAAGACAGGGAAGAGAACACCTGCATCTCCTGCACCCCCCGTTGGCCCATCATGGAGACACATAGGAGTTAACTGTGAAAGCAGCCAAGCCCTTCCAGTCAGAAGAATATCAAGGTGGGGAACAGGACCAGAGCTTGATCAACTCCCCCTCCTTCTCCTTACTGCAGATATTCAAGGAAACCATCAGAAATTTTGTGAGAGTCTTATTCTGGGAGAGTACTAGGTCCATACAAGCTGAGAACTTTAAGCCCTGACTTTGTCCTGCACCTCACTGGAGAACCATATTGGTGTCCTCCTTTTTCCCTCTGGCCACTATCCTAACATATTGGTTTGTTATATGCACTATGGCTCCTTTCAGTTTCTCCCATTGTTCTTCCACCCACTCTACCACCTCTCCCTTCCCCAGGACTGCTTGTATACATCTACCCATTTCAAGTGAAATGCACCCTCTTGAAATATAATACCTTTGCCCTTGTGTGGCTCAACTGAGTTCATGTCTCCATGCTGAACCACACCATGTCAATGAGCCCCAGCTGCCCTTCCACCTGTAATTCTTTGACTCTGTTTCCATTGGTCCATACAATGTCCAGAATTGACTTGTCCCTGGTTGGCTCATTCACCAGCTGCCTGAGTCCAACCCCCTGCAGTGATTCAAAGATGGCTGTACTTCTGGCTGAAACAGCCACTTGGGTGGCCCAATCCATGTCCAGCATATTAAAATGCCTCAGTAGCAGGATTTTGCCATTAGCAGTCATGTCGTGTACAGTATGTTCTCCACTAGTTCCCTGTATACTTCCTTGCTCTGCACTGGAGGTCTGTAGATCACCTCAGTGCGTATTGCTGTTCTATTCTCTGGCTCCAGGATGACCCACATTGCCTTGGCCTCCCCCTGTCTTCATTGAACTTCTGTAGCCTTTATACCGTCTTTGATGTACAGGGCTACTCCCCCATCCCTTTTACCCTCGTTGTTCCTCTTGAACAATGTGTAGCCTGGTACATTGACTTTCCAGCCATGATTAGCAGAGTACCATGTTTCTGTTATTGCTGCTATGTCAAGGTCTGCATCTGCCAACTAGGCCTCCATGTCTGGAACCTTATTTCCTAGATTACGGGCATTCACTGCTCATCTGGCTTCTAAGGAAAAAGTGATAGGTAAGTCCTCTCTCACTAGGTTTTGAGTGCCTACCCTCACTTAGCCCTCTGCTATATGGCATTCCTCCAGCACAGTATCCCCCCCCCCACAGTTCTATGCTGCCAATGACTGCTACTTAATTGCCTGCGACCCTAGTTTCCTACTATGCCACTATTGGTGGCTTCTTTATTGTCCAATTGGGCTTCTACATATGCTATCATCAGTGACTCCTTCATTGCTTATCAGGCTTTGGTAACTTGCTCTGATGCCATGGAGGAGGACAATAGGAAGCCAGCAGTCTGGGAAAAGAAGCCCTTATTGGACCCACCACATGCCAGGGATACTCCATTTTAAAGGAATGGGCCTATAGCCCAAAGGCTACACTAGCTTATTGAACCACTGGCTAAATCATATTTAAATAAGACCACACCACAGCACTTGCTTCATTTCTTTGTCTCTTTTTCTTGTTTTTTTTGTTTTGTTTTTTTTACCACTAGATCTTTTTTCACTCTCTCCCTCACTTTTGACTTCAATGCTTACTTCTCTAAATTAACTTTTACTTAATTTCTGGGCTCGCACTTTAACTCTTGTTCCTTCCAATGTGTACCTCCCCATACATTTTGACCATATTACTGTTATTGTACAGGTACAACTGGACATCACCCCAAGACCCCATTCCAGGCTTCATAGGACCCAGGTAACTGATCCCCTGCTTAGTATCTATAGTAAATGAGTGAGCTGTAACAGTGCAGTGACTATAACACAGGATGTTTATGGTTGCATAACTTTTGAAGAACAGGCAGATGGTATAAAATAGCAACAGGAAAGAATAGCTAAACAAAATATATGTTTTACCAGTACAGTAACTAAATACAGTTTCCTTCTAAGATACAATGCCTTTGAACACATTGATTTTCATGTGGTGTTTACCATCTGGTATACCTGAAATGCATCCAAAGTAACTAGAATTCATATGATAATTAGCTGAGTATTGTTGTGCAAAGAAAGGGCACATGAGCAGGGACAGGTAGACTTGTTTTTAAGTCAGAAAGAATCCCTAATGGATTGTTTATGCCTTACATTAGGCTGCACATGCAGCAAAATATGTAAATTAGCATGTTTTGTATTGGATTTCTTTTTGGAAAGATTCTATTTACATTATAAACAGAATGTTTCTAAAAAGACATCCAAATCAAAAACATACTCATTTACATATTTCCTTGCATGTGCTTTAGGAGGTTATCAGTTTATTGCCAGTATTTCTGTGTTTTTGAAGGCTAATTTGCATTTTTCGTGCAATTTCTGAAGGCCATTTGAGAACAAATTGAGGCGTTTTACACTGGATAAAAACTGGTGTTCCAAGTAAAGTAGAAAGCAATTTGAAGTACTTCAAAACCAATTACAAAAACTGAAGAAAACTTGAATTTGGAGGCATTCATTTTAGGTGGAAAAGAAGGGTGTTGAAGGTACAATTGAAGGGTTTGTTCAGAACAGTTTTTTACCACTGTCTTTCCCTTCCTTTTGAAGGCTAATTAGCATTTTTCGTGCACTTTTTGAAGGTCATTTGAGAACACAGTGAGACGTTTTTCAATGGATAAAAACTGGTGTTTCCGGTAAAATTGAAGTCAATTTGAATTACTTCAAAAAAATGATGACAACTGGACCTGTTTATAAAAAACTGAAGAATACTTGAATTGAATTTGAAGACCTTCGTTTTCTGTATGTGAATATATAGGAGAGGGCCACTTGGTGTGTCCACATGCACATTTCCACCTCTCTTGTGTGCCCATTTTCCCTCCTCCTCCTCCTCATCTTCTGTCCTCATAGCAACTCCATTTGTTGTTCCTCACTCATACTAATTTTCAACCTGCAACCAACCTAGAGGTAGTCTGTTGTAGCGTTTTAGCCCTTAAAATTGCATGAAGCAGTTCTGAGCTATACTTTTGTTTTTGTAAAACCCAATTTGGTCCATTTCTACAAACTTCCCCAAAACTTGATAGGCCCAGACTTTAGGCCTGACCTCATTCCAAGTCCTATAAAATACTTTATTTGGTACAGCCCCTCCCTCCATAACGTGGGACTTTTGTATAGTCAAAGACTCCCCTTGGTTTGGGGAGTAAGCCCTGGATGGAGCAGTCTGAAGAAAGAAATGAGGAAGTCTTCTAGGCAGTAGAGAAGCCTTGCAAGGGAGCAGTTCAGCAGAGTCTGAAGGAAGATTAGAAGTTCCCATTACAGGAGGCTTAGAGATTCAATTCCACCACCGGAACCTGCCCACAATCTGGCTCTGGCAATTAAGATGCCAATTGGCAATGTCACCGATCATGTTTTTTGAGAGGCGTAGCCCCCAACACCCCCCCACCCACTCACTGATTCTAACTCCGTGGGTGGGCAGACATTGGGGAGGGGGGTGCATCCCGCATTTGACACCCTGATTGACCATCGCCATGATGCCGGCTCTCTGATCATCAGAAGGGTAGAGATTCTAGTCAGAGTAGTGCAAATCATCAGGCCCAGACTTCTACGAGCATCTGCTACAAGTGAGGTTCCTGATGAGACAGGAACCTGCTGATCCTTTCCAATGTGAGAAAGGTTTCCACCCTAGAGAGATCAAACCAGGAACCATGCAGCACCCTTGTGGCTGACTTATTCTAAGGGTAAAAGTGGGTGCAAACCATGTTTTTGAAGATGGGCTACCAACATGGTAGCTCCAAGAGACCACAGTGAAACTTAGCACAGTTCTACAAAAAGGTTCACAGACAGTAATGGGCATCAAAGCTGAATAGCACTGTAAGTAAAGGGAATGCTGCATTGTCCTTGTAAAGGGCCACAGATTGTTTCACAGTGACTAAAGGGAATGCAGCACAGCCCTAGTAAAGGACCACAAATTATTTCACAGTGAGTAACGGGAATGCAGCACAGCCCTAGTAAAGGACCACAAATCATTTCACAGTGAGTAACAGGAATGCAGCACAGACCTAGTAAAGGGCCACAGATTGTTTCACAGTTACTACAAGGAATGCAGCACGGCCCTAGTAAAGGGCCACAAATTGTTTTACAGTGAGTAAAGGGAATGCAGCATGGCCTTAGTAAAGGGTCACAAATTGGTTCTCAGTAAGTAAAAGGAATGCAGCATGGCCTTAATAAAGGGCCACAAATTGTCTGGCAGTGAGTAAAGGGAATGCAGCATGGCCCTAGTAAAGGGCCACAAATTGGTTCACAGTGAGTAAAGGGGATAACAGCAAGGCCTTAGCATAGATCCACTAATTGGTTTACAGTGAGACTACATCACTGCAGGGCCTTAGTAAATGGCCATAACCTGGTTCATAACAAGAAAAAAAGACACAGCAGGATCTTACTACAGTATATGGGAATAATTGTGGTTCACAGTGAGAACATCATGCCTGGGAGACAGTTATCCCAGGCTACAGACTGTTTAGGAAGGACAGAGATGGTAAGGGGGGGGTGACATTATACGTTAAAGATGACAATAGGGCAATGGAAGGGCAGAAGGAGGTAGGGGAGACAGAGTTCATGTGGGTCAAGCTTGACAGACGGACTGGGGAATCACTGAAGATAGAAGTAGTTTACAGACCTCTGATGCAGAGGGAGAAAGGGATAGACAGCTGATACAGGCAGTTACAAAGATGGCTGTCAAGGAGGAGCTTCTGCTAGTGGAGGACCTAAACCTCCCCGACGTGGACTGGGAGATCCCGGCTATGGTATCAGCTAGGAGCAGGGGGATCCTAGGGCACTACAAGGGAAATTCATGCAACAGCTGGTCAGGGAGTCCACTAGGGGAGAAAACCTGCTGGACGTGGTCCTCACAAATGGGGACAGTGTGGAAAAGGTGGAGGTGGGTGACGGACTAGGAACTCGTGATCACTGGGCTGTAAGGTTCAGGGTAAAATCAGGGAGGGAGACAAAACAGACTAGAATGAGGGTGATGGACTTCAGAAAGATGGACTTTAACAAAATGAGGAGGATATTTGAGGAAGAAAGGGCAGAGAAGGGGAATATAGGGGCTGTTGAGAAGCTGAGGGGAGCTATCAAAGGAGGGATATTGAAGTCCACTGAAATTTGCATTAAGAAGGTGAGAAAGAACAAAAAAGGAGGAGATTGCTCTGGTTTACAAGGGAGGTGGCAGGACTGGTCAGAGAAAGGAAAAGAGCATTCAGGAAATATAAGAAGACACAAGTGGAGGAGGACAGGGAGGCTTGTAGAGAAAAGAGGAGGGTGGCAGGGCAGAAAATAAGGAGAGCTAAAGTGCATACTGAGGAGAATATAGCTATGCAGGCCAAAAGTGGAGATAAAACTTTTTTTAGGTACATGGGGGAAAGAAGCAAGGTGAGGCAGAGGATAGTAAGGTTGTGGGGGGGAGAGAAATACAACTGGAAGGAGACTTTGAGAAAACAGAGGTGATGAATAACTATTTCTGCTCGGTCTTCATGAAGGATTGGGAGGGTAGGGGACCAGATCTCGGGGGGGGGGCAGGGAAGGCAAAAAGGTAGATCCTAGTATGTTCAGCATGGACAGGGTAAGGGAGGAATTGGGCAGGTTAAAGATGGGCAAGGCAATGGGGCCGGATGGCTTGCACCCAAGGGTACCTGAGAAAGGAGCTGGCCGTTCCACTGATGAGATTATTTAACTTGTCCATGGATACAAGGTGTGTGCCAAGGGACTGAAGGAGGGCAGATGTGGTGCCACTGAACAACGGAGGCAGTAAGGAGGCGGTGGAAAATAACTGCCCAGTCAACTTCACCTCGGTGGTGGGAAAGGTGATGGAGACACTAATAAAGGAAAGGGTGGTGAACTACCTGGTGGACAGTGGACTTCAGGATGAAAGGCAGCATGGATTCATGATTGGGAGGTCCTGCCAGATGAACCTGATAGAGTTCTTCAATTGGGTGATGCAGGTGGCTGACCAGAGGGGGCAGTGGATGTGGCCTATCTGGACTTCAATAAGGCCTTCAACACTGTCCCTCACAGAAGGTTAGTAAATAAGCTAGAAAGCTTGGGGTGGGACAGAAAATAACTAGATGGGTAGAAAACTGGTTGGCGGGCAGAAGTCAGAGAGTGGTGGTAAATGGAGTGCATTCCATGGTGGGGGGGTGACGAGTGGGGTGCCCCAAGAGTCAGTACTGGGACCCCTCATTTTTAATATATACAGTACAGCAGTGATATAGCAGAAGGTCTGGAGGGAAGAGTGTGTCTATTCGCGGATTATATGAAAATCTGCATTAGGGTGGACATCCAGGGGTGTTGGAGGCCATGAGGCAGGACCTGAAGATTCTGGAAGGGTGGTCGGAAACTTGGCAAATGAAATTCAGTGCCAAAAAGTGTGCTGTGATGCATCTGGGGCACAAAAACCCACAGGCTGCTTACACTCTAGGAGGGTAGGAAATTAAAAAAACAGAGGGGGAGAGGGATCTGGGGATTATAGTAATGAGCAACCTTAAAGTGGGTAGCCAATGTAGCAAGGCAGTGGGGAAGGCAAATGGAATGTTGGCATGCATTGGGAGGGGCATAGATAACAGAAGGAGGGAGGTGCTGATGCCTCTTTACAAGACCATGGTGAGACCACACCTGGAGTACGGAGTCCAGTTCTGGAGACTACACCTATGCAAGGACATTGATGGGATGGAAAGGGTTCAGAGCAGAACAACCAAGATGGTGCATGGTATGCAGGGGAAACCATATGAACAGAGGTGTAGGGAACAGAATCGGTACCCACTGGAGACTAGAAGGGAGAGTGGGGACATGATTAAAACTTTAAATATGTGAAGGGGATAAATAAGGTGAAGGAAAAGAGCTTGTTCAGAAGGAAGGAGGGGGCTAAAACTAGAGTGCATAGCCTAAGATTAGAAGGTCGAAGATATAGAAGCAATGTGAGGAGGCGTTTCTTCAGGGAGATAGTAGTGGATGCCTGGAATAAACTACCTGAGGAGGTGGTGGAGGCCGAAACAGTGGAGGGATTTAAGAGGGCATGGGACAGGAATATGGGATTGAGAAGTGAGGGAAGGGAGGCCCGTAAGAGTGGAGATGAGTAGGTGAGGGGGGAAAGGGCAGACTCGACGGGCCAATGAGGTCCTTTTCTGCTGTCAGATTTCTGTGACTCTGTGATTCTGTGAAATGAGGAATGCAACAAGTCTTCCAGTAGCACCGGGTCACAAAACGGTTCTCCTGATGAAAAAGAAAGGGCTGTAGAAAAGGACCATGAATTTGTATGTGGGGCGTAAAAGGTATAATAGTGCACAATCAGGTCTTAGCATAGAGCCTGGAAATACTGTAGTGCTGTAATTTAATATTATTAATCAGACTGAGTGCCACATTAAAACATTGTGGGAAAAAGCATATTATACTGACGCTCTTCTTCTGTGATCAGGATTTGCAACCAAACTATAGTGCTCCTGAAACTCTTACTACAGGGTTAAACTCCGAGAGAACCAAGGGAAAAATAGGGCAAATAATACAATAACAACAGACAAATCCAGCTGGCTTTCAAGTATGTTACTTGGTGTGATTTGTTTTGTGCTGTCCTGGAAAGGAGAGGCCAGAGGTAGAAGCAGGCGGTGGAAAGAAAAAGCAAAAGGCAGATGCTGGCTATTCTGGGAATCTGACAAAGTGACATGAAGCATCCTGCAGCCTGTGGACCAGGTGTCTTCAGAAAACAAGGCAGCCGAAAGAAGAGACTCACGATATACTGTCTCCAGACATGGTTGAAGAATTCTGACATTTCCAATTTGCTGTTTTCTGACTTTTCCCCTGTAAAGCTGTCATTTACACATATGCACACGAGAAAACCAAACCAAAAGTAAAATTAGTCACAAACCACAGTAGAAAAGCAATGGACTGAGTCTGTCTCCTGTGGATGCTAATCTTATTGCCAATTGTGGTGGATAGAAATGGTCAGCAGTTACCTCTTAGTGCTTCACTTTCCTCCGATTAACTCTTCCTTGTCATAACACTATTTCACTACAGGCCCTTTGAAAAGCAGAGTGAGTTTCAATCAGCACTTCCAACCCCTGGGAATGCTATATTACTTTATTGTACTGGGGAAAAGACTTATCTAACCAAATCATACTAAATATACTATACATATGAATACCTAATAAAAAATACTGTCATCCTTAGTGTAACCTGCATGCTTACTCAACGCCTGCTACCCCTGCCTGATGACCACAACACAGGTTGAGGGACTTGGGCACTGTTCAGATGGTGACTGGGGGTTCTTTCCCAAAGAGAAATAAATAATAGTGCGGTGTCTCCACCCAGAGAAAATACAGTGGGCCAGATATTTGTAGGGAACAACCCCCTGGGATGCTCTGCTTACCCACCTCCCCTTTCAGTCAGTCCCCAAACAGAATGCCATCAACCATTGCTGTACTTTACTTTGCATGCAGTTAATGACTATGGATAATAATATGCTCACACACAGTTTTAACAGTAGCAATAAAAACAGCTTTATTATAGGGAAAGGGAAATGGGAGATGCAGATTTGAAGTAGTGGCATAAAGCTGGCAACTTGGAACAGTAATGAAACACATCAATAACTGTTCCCAGCCCCAACAGCAACAACACACTTAATCTGCCTACCTCCCAATAGCAACAACAGACATAGTGTATGTTAAAACATCATTCTACGCAGAAATTGGTGTGGGCCAAAATGTGGTTCTGCTGCAGTACTGATGTCTGTACTGCAGAAGAACAACATTTCATTCTGCTTCAGTATGGATGTCACACTGTGCTGTTTGCAAGCACTACAGTCTCCGTGTAACCAGGCAAATCAACCCCCCCAACCGGTTTTCAAATTCTGCTGGAAACCTCACCAGCTGCTAGATTTCCATGCAGCTGCAAGGTAAATCTTTAGTGGCTTTATTGCAGGGATACCTGGTGCTGAAGTGTGAAGGAAACCCACATGATCAGGGATGTGCTCCCATTGTCAGCGCTTCTCAATCTCCGGCTGCCTGTCTGCTAAGGTCTTGGGCAAGTTCCCATACCCAGCTTTCTGGTATGAGAGTGTGATGAGTATCTTTTTATGCTGGCTTGCGCACACGCACAAACAACATCTTGTGGGAGTAGCATATTTCAGAAGTGTGTCAGTGATGTGGCGAAACCCAGGGATGCTTTAGCGAGTACGTCCCTCAGCCGCCAACCAGTGAGCATGCTGCTGATGACAGAAGTTTCAGAGAGAGCCACGGAGTTGAAATGAATCTGCCACTGCAATCAGAGACAGGCTCGTCATTGCACAGACAGATGACACGCCTCCATTACATGCCTTTCCTGGGGAAACATTTCAATAAATATGGTGGCTCCTGCCGTCTGCCACACAATCCCCAGAAAGCCAACATCGGGGTGCCCAATCAGCATGTCGGCATGTTCCCTCCCGCACACATTATATGGCACACCATAACATTGCGGCTCCTGCCATCCGCCACACACTCTCGAAAATCCAACATTGGGGTTCCCAATCCATGTGATGGCATCTCCCCTCTTAGTGTGTCTTTCCTGGTTAAACAGTTTCTTTTCCTTTCTGACACCAGGATGCCTACTCCCGTAATGGATGCATGCCCCCGCCTATACGCTTTTGCTGACATCGGGTACCCAATTCCCATCTCTGAATCTCCCAATTGTGGCACACTGGGAGCCTACCCCAGGTGTGCCTATTTTTTGTTTTAACTTGTAAATGAAGAGAACCTTCTCTCGCAGGCTTTTATTTACCCCTGCAAACAGGAAAATGGTCCACTGTTGTCTCCCTCATCCCCCTCCCCATCCCCACCTCTCTCTGTGCACCCACCTCCCCGCACCCTCTTCACCAATACTTACCCTCCGGAGGTTGTGAGCCACGATCTTCTCTAAACCGGGACATATCTGCACTCCTCAAAGCCGAAGTGTGAACTGAAGAAAAGACTGTAAGTTTTATAATGGGAGGCAATGGGGGGGTTTCAGCTTATTTATTTATTTAGTTTTTGTTGACCGGGTAAGTGCACTAGACAAATCCTGCCTATTTTCAGGCACGACCCGGGGGAGGGGGATACAGATGAATGCCAACTGACCGTGAACCAGATTAAGCTGTTGGTGGTATTTTTAGTGAATGAGGGAAATTTGGCCAGGACACCGGGGAAATTCTCCTACTCTTTTCGATAAGTGCCATGGGATCTTTAACATCCACCTGAACTACCACCAATCCAGGCAGATGGGACCTCGGTTTAACGTCTCATCCGAGAGACGGCACCTCAGAAATGCAACACCCCTCTCATGCTGCATTACAGTGTCAGTACTGGGATATAAGGCTTAGGCTGATATCTCAGCCATTTTTTTGGAATTTTGGCCCTACATTTTCAACATGGGGTTCTTGGGACCCCACCTCGTGAACATGTCACTGTTATTTAGTTTCTCGGTCCCAAAAGATGATTTCACGGTCGCTGCACTGAATCATCTTTTGGGACTGATTAATGAGACAACAGTGCCACTGCTCATGAGGGGAAGTCCCAAAAAATCCACATTGCAAATTTGGTGAAAAAATTCCAAAAAATTACTGCTTTACAAGCATGTATTGTGCAGTTTCTATGCACGTTTGTAACTTCGCCAATATTAATTATTTTCTCTCCAGATTTTCAACATTGCCATTTTTACATACCTCCTTATGAACAGTATAGCTGTCATTTTTCACATCCTTCCAGAAATGTGTTTTCACACCTGTGTTGTAGAATGGCTAGGTTGATGTGGAAAACCAACTTTCGAGACAGATTAACAAAATCACAGTGCCACTGTTCATGAGGAGAGGTTCAAAAATGCCCATGTTGAAAATCTGATGAAAAAAATTCCAAAAAATGATTGTGTTACAAGTGTGCATTGTGCAGTTTCTACGCACATTCGTAACTTAGCCAATTTTTTATATTTTCACTCCAGATTTTCAACATTGTCATTTTTCACATCACCTCTTGAACAGCACAGCTGTCATTTTTCACATTCTGCCAGAAATGTGTTTTCACACCTGTAGCGCAAAATGGCACAGTCGCTGTGCAAAACCACCTTTTGGGATTGAGTAACAAAATGATAGTGCCACTGTTTGAGGTGGGGTCACAAAAATCCCATTTTGAATATTTGGAGCGAGAATACCAACAAACAGCTGGGTTGTTAGGGTTTCCAACCATAACGCCCTACTCTATAGAAACTGACAGGCATCAGGGGTGTGACTTGGGATGGTCAGCCATAATGCTCATGCCATTCCACCCCCACCCTGCAGCCAGTGACAGGCATTGAGGTGTGTCTTGGGGTCTTCGGCCCAACGTTCACCCCATTCTCCTGTACTGCACCCATTTCAGCATATTTCCTTATGGAATGGGGTGAGTATAAGGCCTGAAGACCCCAAGGCACACCGCAACACCTGCCAGTGTCTGCAGGGTAGGGTGAGGTGTATGCCCTCTATTGCTGTAACATCTTGCTGAGGTGGAATGATCTGCTGCTGAGTGAGTGGAAACACTGTGTTTAACTGCTGACTTTGAACCTGTTCAGAACTACTGTTTTACTATTTCTAACAGAAGGGCTCTGTGTTTCCCTGCTTAATTACCCTGATTAGTTCAACTCTGCTCAGCTGGCCCAGTGGCTGAGTGCTTCAGTCAGGGTAATAAACTGAGCTGCTCGCAAGTGTGAGCGCCACTCAGCAGAGGAAATAAGGAAGATATAAAGGTTATTGATGTTTTAAAACTATAAATTTAAACTTATATTTGCATAATCAAGTGTTAGAAACATTTTTAAGAATGAAAATGCAAAAATGCTTAATAATGGTGGGTTGTGTACTGGGGCTGATGCTTGTGGATTCAAGTGTTTGGATCCTGGCAAATAATGCTGTGGGTAAGTTTGAACAAGGTAGATTTGAAGATAATTTTATATATTTGAATCTTCTTTGTGATTTTAGACATACTATTATGTTAAAATTAGAAGTGGTAGGGTTGTTGAACAAAAAGTCACAGTATAGAATAAGTGGTTATAGTGTACCAATTCCTAACTTATGCCCGAATATTGTATTGTCTTTTTGTATTGGGTTATTGTTAACTCTATTTGGGGATATATAAGTAAACCCAGGTCCCAATCTGCATGGTGATCACATAATTTGAGGGAAGGGGGGCCTAAGAGTGGCACACTTGAATATTTGTAGCTTATTTCCAAAAAAAAACAAGAGTTAGAGGCTTGGGTCTTAAAATATGAACCTGATGTTTTGAGTTTAACAGAAACTTGGTTAAAACCTTCAGTAACTAATGGTGTCTTGGCCTTAGATGGTTATGAAATAAGAAAAGACAGGGCAGGTAAAACAAGCATTTGTCAATGCCGAATGTTCGCTTGCAGGTATTTGCAGTGGTATTTGGCACTTGGACATGGCTTAAAAAAATCAGTGACAAAGAAGTACAAGCATTTGTCAATGCTGAATTTTGCTTGCTTCTATGTGCTGTTTAGGTATTCGGAAGTCATTGGAGTGCAAATATTGAAAATTCACGAACTTACGAGCGTGCGTAGGAACTGCGCAACGCACGCTTGTAAAACAGTCATTTTTAGGAATTTTTTCACCAAATTTTCAACATAGCCATTTTAAGACCTCTGCTCATGAACAGTGTCACTGTGATTTTCTTAATGTGTCCCATACATTGAGTTTGCACACCGACTGCGCCATTGTGCGCTACATGGGCGGAAACACGCTTTGGGCAGGATGTGAAAAATGGCAGCTGTACTGCTCATAAGAAGGTGTGTAAAATGGCAAAGTTGAAAATCTGGAGTGAAAATATTGAAAATTGCAATGATACGACGTGCGTGAGGAACTGCATAACGCACGCTCAGAAAGTGTCGTTTTTAGACGTTATCATTAACATGGTGTTTAGACTTTTTCATGACGATAAACATTGTCATGGCATTACAGGCCTGAAGGGTGATTCCACGCAGTGACTGCAAAATCACCTTCGGCCCGACCAATGCCATGACAGTGACATCATTCATGAGAAGGGGTCCCAAAACCCCATGTTGAAAATTTGGTGCAAAATTCCAAAAATGCCTGAGATATGCACAAAGTTGAAAACCCCTATCTAGCCCATTATACAGCTTACCGGGTATTTTCTCAGTTCGCGTCTGCTTTGAAGAGTGCAGACGTGTCCCGGTCCACCCAAGATCATTGCACTGAGCTCTGGAGGTAAATATGGGGTGAGGGGGTGTGGGAGGCAGGGTGCAGTGGTGGGTGCGGGTTGTGGGGGGGAGAAGCGCCGTGGGACCGCTTTAATTTACAGGTTAAAAAAAAAAAGACGATGGGACATTTGCCACACTGGGGTGGGCCTCAGCGTGGCAGAAGGATGGCTGGGGGCCGTGGAGCCAATGGGGATTGGGCACCCTGTCAGCAGATGACGGACATTTGCCACGCTGGGGGCTCCCAGCGTGGCAGAAGGATGGCTGGGGATTGGGCACCCCTGTCAGCAGACGACGTGGGACATTTGCCATGCTGGGGTGGGCTCCCAGCGTGGCAGAAAAGATTTGGGGGCGGACGCGGTGTAGTACACAGCGGTGGTTTCTTTGAAGAGAAGACCTGGCTGTCATACACAGCACCGCGTCCGATGATAGCAGGACTGCCACGCCTGCTCAATGGAGCAGGGGATTGCAGAGGAAGGGCACACCTCCAAAGTGTCCCATTTTCCCAAGACGTCCCTTGCGCATGCACGCAAGCGAACGTAAAAAAAAGGGTTGAGGTATACTTATTTATTACAAACAAGAATTAACTGTGTCTAAACTGGAGTTAAAGGTTGATTCCCCATTAGAGTGTGAATGGTTATTGATTAAGATAAAACAAGGGGATAATTATAAACTTAAACATTGCACTATTTATAATCCACCAAAATTTGCACGTAAAGGCCTTGAAGAGTTTTTACAATTTGTTTCAAATTACCAATTTAGTGGTGACTTTTTAGTGTTAGGTGATTTTAATATTCATTGGGATTCCTGTGATGCTTCTAATATGGAGTCCTTGATGAATGCAGGTTTGTGTCAGTTAGTACAAACTTTTACACGCATGAACCTGAAGACAAATCATTCAGTTTTGGACTGGATTTTGACTAATATTCATACTAAAATTATTAAGATTGGAGTCTTACCAGATGTTATCAGTGACCACCTGGCAATATATTGTACTTGGAAATCAAAGAAAATAAAATATAAAATCACACATGCCCCCACAATGCAAAGCATCATTGGCTGCATATGCAAATCACATTCTGTGGTGATTTGCATATGCAGCCCATGATGCTTTGCATTGTGGGGGCATGTGTGATTTTGTATTTTCTTGAAACTTGGCTTCCCAGCCAAATGCCCTTTGGGGTAACCCTTGCCTCAGTGTTTACGCACAGAGGTTCTTTGTCTTTTAAAAGAAAATAAAGCCTCCCCCTCATTTTATTACCTACAGAAAGTATCCCAAAGATTTAGATGATGGATTAAAGTCTGATTTAAGAGATGTTGATTGGTCTTACTTGGATGTAATACCTTGCATTGAATCTGCAGTAGATTACTTTACAACACAAATGTTGGAGTCACAAAATAAATTCTCTCCAATACTAACAAGGAGAGTAAGGGGAACGGCCAATAAATGGATTACTCTGGATATGTTTAAATTGATGAAACAAAGAGATCAAGCATGGAAACAATTTTGCTTGAGTAAAAATATTAGTGATTTTCAAAGCTATCGCAAATTAAGAAATTAATGTAAGATAAAATTAAGATTATGTAAATCTGATTATTATACAAAACAACAAGATCCAAATTTGTCAAATCCAAACAAATTCTGGTCTTCAATCAAATCTTTGGTGTCTCCTCCCATAGATGTACAATCTGATGAGTTCCTTGTTGAAGGAGTTACAATAAAAGATCCACAAGAAATAAGTACAGCCTTTTTACAACAGTTTTTGGATATGGGTAAAAATAGTGTCGATAAGGATGATCAGGACTTAAAGAACACAGTTATAGCATCTCAAAATGATTTAATATTTCATTTTAAAGAAACAGAGCCCAGTCAGGTACTGAAAATTTAGAAGAAAATTCCTTTAAAAACTGTTGGAATTGATGATATTCAGCCAAGGTTTTTGAAGTTAATATCTTCATACATTTATAAGCCTTTATAAAAATATTTAATTTGTACTTAGAAATGGGGATCTTTCCACAACAATGGAAAAAAATGTTATAAGACCAATTTTTAAAGGAGGAAATAGTAAAGATTTGGGGAATTACCACCCTATTTCTCTTCTCCATCCTTTAGGTAAAATTTTAGAAACAATAACAGAGGTACAAATTAGTGATTACTTACAATTGACTGGGCTTCAGGCTCCTGAGCAGCATGGCTTTAGGAAATTTCATAGTACAGGAACTGCCTTGGCCAGGTTCACAAACCACATCAGTGAGGCTATGGAGAGGAGTGAGCTCACTGGTGCTGTTTTTGTGGACCTGTCCAAGGAACTTGACCTTGTTGACCATCACCTGCTGCTCAGGAGCCTAGCTGCCAAGGGATTATCCAGATTGTCATTAGAATGGGTGGAGAGTTATTTATCAGATAGGGAACTACAAGTTCTTTATGAGGGTTCAGTGTCAAAGAGTAGAATTTTAGAAAAGGGTGTACCTCAAGGGTCAATCTTGGGACCCCTATTGTTTTCCATATTTGTGGATATTATACCAAGTAAAATTCTTAAGGCTAAGACAATCTTATATGCTGCTGATATAATACTATATAGTAGCTCAAATTCATTAGATAAAATGGCCCAAGATTTGACTGTAGATTTTCAGAGTCTAGAAAATTGTTTGTTGGACTTAAAATTATCATTGAATATTTCAAAAACCAAGAGTATGATATTTGCCTCTAAACAAAAGTTGGTTAAATTAGGGAAACTGAATATTTTTGGTAAAAATTGAACTAATTTGGAACAGGTGCAATGTTTTAGATATTTGGGAATGAATTTGGACTCAAATTTAACATTTTCAAATCATATATTGACTTTAACAAAATCAGTAAATCAAAAATTAGGGGTTTTATTCAGACTACAGAATGTGTTAACTTTACAAGCCAGGAAACATATAGCCCAAAGTACACTACTTTCTCAACTGGATTATAATTCATGTTTGTTTACTAGTTTGTCTAAACATGTGATAAATAACTTAATGACTTTTCATAGTATTTGTAGATTTGTTTATAGATTGCCTTATAGTACACATCATTGTACTTTATATGAAGTTTCAGGGTTTCTACTGCCTAACTTGAGTTCCATTTACTCTCTTTGTTGTAAAACGGATAATGCGGATAATGTATTGAGACAAAAAAGTCTCTCTCCGTTGTATTCTCTGATATCTGTAAGGGAAGCTCCAAGAAACTTGAGATCAAATTTTCTTTCTTGTTTAAATTTGAAAGTCACTAAAACTAAAATGGGTGCTCAAGCTTTTTCTATCCAAGCACCAAAATACTGGAATGATCTTCCAATTGAATTGAGAACTATGAGTAGTTCAAAAAGAAACTGAAGCATCATTTATTGAGTAGCTTGCAATGTCACTGCTAATTTAAATAATTTGTATTATATTGTTTGTCTTGTATGTCATGTATTTGTATTCCTGTATTAAGTGAATGTAAAAGTTATCTTTTTGTATAACATCTTGTGACTATTTTATAGTCTCGGGTTGCATATGAAAAAGGGCCTTGGCTCATATGTTTACCCGGTTAACAAAAGAAATAAATAATAAAAAAAAAAAATGTGAGCGTTATGGCCAACGAACCAAAGGCACACCCCCAATGCCTGTCAGTCTCTGAGGGGTGGGTGGGGTTGATGTCGGTTCCATACTTCACTGCCATTCATATTATGCATCTCTCCAACTTCTGCACTACCAATGCAAATGCCAGCAAACCAACTTTCGGCATTGACAAATGCTTGTTTTTTATCTGTTTTTTTGCTTCTCCATTGGTAGCAGATCTGACCACCTTCTGACCATTTTCACTTGTAATGCTGCTGGGTTGGAGGGAAATTACCCTTTAATTTCCTCTTTGCTGCCCCAGTAGGACCACTGATTGACTGGTAAAGACTGGAATCAAGGCTGCAGCCCATCACCAGTGTACCCACAGCAGGCACTAGCAGAGTGAGGTGTTACATCCCTCTCTCCTCAGAAAAGAAAATCTACCACTGGGGATGCTCATACCTCCCCCTCCCGGCCAACCCCTGGCATCCCAGTCTCATTTCTGAACCCGGGTCACAGGCATTGCGAATGGTAACACTACCACTGTGTTTTGCATTAGTAGCCACTTCACAATGCAACCGCCTCCAAAAGCCCTGTATAGGATATGGGGCAGTTGACTTCTCACATGCTAAGCTGGCCAGCCAGCAGACATACGGAAAGTGCAGGTCTCGCGTGGTAAAAGCTGCCTCAGAACAAGAAAAGTAAATGATCATTTTGTTTTTGAGGACCATGCACTATAAAGAAAAGTGCATGGGAGCCCAAATACACTACCACAATATTCTCAATACCTCATGGTTTCCATGATGAAAGGGACCTGTTGAGCTTCGCTGTCGAGGTCCTCGTTGTCATGGAAACCACTTGGTATGAGAATAGTATGGTTGTGTATAGGCTCCCATACACTATTCCTATATGTTGTCTCTACATTATCTAAAGTGTAACTTGCTGCTCCCCCACTAGAATGCCATAGAAAAACAAGACGTTCTATCTCACTTGAGTTCTCCTCACTAACAATTTTGACACATACAGGGGGCATCAGTCAGGATGCAATAGAGTAATGCCGCAGCAATTCACAAAATGCTGCAGTGCACAGCAGGAAACAGTGTAATTCAAGGAGCCCTTTTGTTGTGCAGTATTTTGTGATGCATTTACTGCAAGTTATTGTGCTGCATCATGGCTAGCTTGGCTGTAAATAAACTGAAGAAGGTGTTTCTTTTTTCAAAGGGTGCCCTGGACTTTCAACAGCATAGTTACACTGTAGCAAACATGACATCAGTACAGAACACCCATGAATAAACACAGCTATAAAACAAGGGCTGCAAATGGAGCACACTGGGTGGCTGACATGCAGTTCTAAATGGTTACAACTGTACCCAGCATCAGGTTCCTGTTCCCTCATCTTTAGTCCTGTCAATCAGTATCTTGAATGAAGTATCGAAACATAAATAATAATGGCAGAAAAAGGCCTGTCAGACTATTCGGCCTGCCCACTCCAACTACTCTGCACTGGCCTTTGTGGCCATCTCCCACTTTCCCCATTTCAGCCACCCCTTTCCTAACTGATCCCATATACTGTACCTGCCTCATCCTTGTTTGAAGTTGCTCACTGATTTGGCCTGTACTACTTCCTCTGGCAGCTTGCCCAACTTGTGCACAATGTTTTTTTCAGTAAAAAAAGTGCTTGCAGATGTCCTTTTGAATCTCCGCCCTGCCAGTTTCAGTGAGTTGCCCCATGTTTCTGTATTTGAGCTCAAGGAGAAAAGCATCTTGATGTCCACCCTATTTATTCCAAGCATGTACTTGTAGGTTTCGATCATCATCCCTTTCCCTCCTTTTTTCAAGGGTCTCCATGCTGAAGTCATGCTGCCTCTCCTTATATGGTCTGCCTGCCTCCCTCCTGGTACATTGACCATCTTGGCTGCCCTGTGCTGTATTGCTTCCAGCTTGTCATAGTCTTTCCTCAGATGTGAACTCCAGCACCTTGTGCAATATTCCAGATGTTTTCACACCAGTGACCTGTACAGTGGGAGGCTCACTTCCCAGCTTCTGCTGCTTATCCCCAGCTCTAAGAAGTGTCAGAAAAAGTCAAGGCCATCACTACGCACCTGCCTGTCTTCCTGCAATTTGCCCCCTAGACTACCATAGCCCGCAGGCTTGAAGGGCTTGTGGAGGCACATACATGTGCAGCATTGTTTCTGTACAGTATGATCTCTTAACACTTTAATAACCCTGTCGATGATGTATATTTAGAACATTTAAAAACAGTGGCAACAACTAAGTGAAATCAAGCATTACAACCAGGGGCATAAGCAGGATTGTAAATGTGGTGGGTGGTGTGTGTGTGTGTGTGTGTGTGTGTGTGTGTGTGGTGTGTGTGGTGTGTGTGGTGTGGTGTGTGTGTGTGTGTGGTGTGTGTGGTGTGTGTGGTGGTGTGTGTGTGTGGTGGTGGGTGGGTGGGTGGGTGGTGGGTGGTGTGTGTGTGTGTGTGTGGTGGGGGGCACATGCCCACATGAGTGACTTTAACCAAATGGGGGGTCCGGGGAATTTGCTCCCCATAAAAAATGTTGAAGAATTAGGTGCCAGATGGTACATTTTAGAAGCACATTTTATGAAATCTCTTGCATGACAAGCATAGCTGAAGACTCTGAAATACAGTAGGTGGCTTAAAGAAGGATTTATACTTATTCTAATTGTTTTATTGCCTCACTCTTTCAGGTTCTCATACTTAAACTGCACACAAATTCTGTTTTCCAAAAGGGGGCTGGGAAGGATTTGTTCTCTGGAAAAAATGCTGAAGAATTGTGTGCCAAATGGTGCATTTTAGACACACATTATATGAATCTGAAGCAAAACAACTGCAGGGATTTACCTGCTTCCCATGCCTTTATTATTTTCTGGAGCGAGAAGAAGAAGAAAATAAATCCCCCCAGATTACTTGTAGGTTAAAGCCACCAAATAGGGAAGTTGCCGCAGTGCACCTCTATATATCCCCCAGCCCCCTGTGCTTCTCTCTATTTTTTGTTTTTGCCTTCTGTTTAATTCACTGAAGTCAGCTTATGTAAAGTGTTTATTTTGGGGGTAGCTTAGGCTAATGCAGAAAATCCCCCAAGATAGGCAGGGAAAGCAAACAAACACACCCTGTAGCTGTCCTGCATTGCCCCCTGTCCTCCCTTACTTTTGTTCTACTTGGTAATCAAACAAGGTAACATTTCCTTCTTTCACTGAGCTTTAATTACCCTCATTTAAAATTTTTCCTTTCCTTCCTGAAGCTCCTTAATCAGTCTATGTTGGAGGAGCTAACAAGCTAGCTAACAGAAGAAATGTGGCCTGCATTCTATAGCTCCTCCCCTCCCCCCACCTTATCTAATTTGTTCAGCAGTTTAAGTTTTACTTTTTGTCATTCTTTCCTTTTTGTGTTTTTTTATGGCAAAAAAATGCACTGGCAGGCACTACAGCTGCTTCTCTCTTGCTAGAGTGGAAGCCAAAACCAAAGTCATTGATGTGACTTTTTTTTTAATCTGTTTATCAAGGCTAAGGTGAGCTCTCTCCGTCTCTGCTGTGTAGTGTGTTGTGCTGCATTGATGATAACGCTCTCATCTGTAACATTAAACTGCCCCTTCTCATCCTTGCGCCAATCATGCAGTATTGTTTCCCAGTGTTCCCACCCCCACTATGATGGCTGCATATGACTGGAGAAAGGATCAAGTCACACAAGCTTGCTGTCTATCCATCAATCATCCCATTGAACTAGTTCCTCTCCCCTCCTGTCCCAACACCAACACAGCCTCATTCCCACGCACCCCCATCCCAAACTCCCACATGTGACTCGCTGTCATGCAAACTTAGTTGTCAGGTGGGATCTGCTGGAACATCTTGGTTGGGAGGATAGCAGTGGGATTTGTTTCTGCCAGCCAGACTAGGAGAGGAGGTGTTAGAGACCTAGCTGCTGAAGTCTTAAGTAAAAGAAGGCAGAACTGGAGGGATGGAATGGGGAAGAAGGGAGGTGGCCCCACTGCCCTGTATGCTATATGCTTGCTTGCTGTGATTACTGTGAGCCCCGGAGACAAGTGAGTGGTGCTGAACTGACACATCTGGGTTGACTGCCCGTGAGTGAATCTGCAGCATCCCTCAGTCTTGTTTTCAGACAGTTACACAGCATCACTGACAGTACACTCGCACCTGTTGCTGCTAACAAAAAACAAGCATGTGTCAATGCCGAATGTTGTCTCGCTGGCATTGGCATTGGTAGTGCAGGAGTTAGAGACGCATAATAGGAATGGCAGTGAAGTACTGAAGGGACGCCAACCCCACCCCCACCCTGCAGAGACTGACAGGCATTGGGGCATGCCTTTGAGCCATCAGCTGTAATGCTCATGCCATTTTACCTCAACCTACCCTGTAGACACTGACAAGTGTCGTGGTGTTCTTTGGGGTCTTTGGGCTTTATACTTACCCCCATTCCATAAGGAAATACGCTGAGGTGGGTGCAGTATAGGATAATGGGGTGAACTTTGTGGCCAAACACTCCAAGGCACACCACGATGCCTGTCACTGGCTGCAGGGTTGGGGAGGAGGTGGAATGGCATGAGCATTACAGCTGATGATCCCAAGTCACACCCCTGATGCCTGTCAGTCTGTACGGGGTGGGGTGTTACAGTTGGAAACCCTAACACCGTAGGCGTGTGTTGGTATTTTCACTCCAAATTTTCAGCATGGGCTTTTGTGACCCCACCTCATAAAGAGCGGTGCTATCAGTTTGTTAGCAGAAAGGTGGTTTTGCACAGCGGCTATGCAATTTGGCAACACAGAGATAAAAACACATGTGAGGAGGTGTAAAAAAATGGCAATGTTGAAAATCTGGAGTGAAAATATTAAAAATTGGTGGTCATGAGCATGCATAGAAAGTGTGCAACACACGTCCATAACTCAATTATTTTTGGGATATTTTTAACCACATTTTCAACATAGGCATTTTTGGATCTCCCCTCATGAACAGTGGCATTGTGATTTTGTTAATTTGTCCCAAAAGTTGATTTCCCACAGCGACCATTACATTGTGCGCCACAGGTGCGAAAACACATTTTGGGCAGGCTGTGAAAACTGACAGCTATACTGTTCATAAGGAGGTGTGAAAAAATGCCAGTGTTGGAAATGTGGCAAGAAAATATTGCAAATGTGCAAAGTTACAAGGGTGCATGCAAACTGCGCAACGCACACTTGCAACACAGTAATTTTATGGACTTTCATCACCAGATTTTCAACATAGGCATTTTAGGACCTCTGCTGATGAACAGTGTCACCGTCATTTCCTCAAACTGTCCTGAAAACTGATTTTGCAGAGCGACCACGCTATTCTGCGCCGGACGTGCCAAAACACATTTTGGCCAGGATCTGTAAAATGACAGCTGTAATGTTCATGAGGAGGTGTGGAAAATGCCAATTTTGAAAATCTGGAGTGAAAATATTACAAATTCATGAAGTTATGAGCGTGCAAGGAAACTGCGCAAGGCACGCTAGTAAAACAGCCATTTTTTTGGATTTTTTCCACCAAATTTGCAACATAGGCTTTTTGAGAGCCCCCTCATGAACAGTGGCACTGTCATTTTGTTAGTCATTCCCGAAAGGTGATTCCATGCAGTGACCGCAAAATCACCTTTTGGGACCGAATAATGTCATGACAGTGACTTAATTCATGAGGAGGGATCCCAATAACCCCATGTTGAAAATTTGATGTCAAAAATTCCCAGAAATGCCCGAGATATGCACCAAAGTTGAGATAACCGATTTAAGCCATTATACAGCTTACCGGCATTTCTTCAGTTCGCAATCGGCTTTGAAGAGTGCAGACGTGTTCCCGGTCCACTGAAAATCATTGTGCCAGACTCCGGAGGCAAGTATGGGGTGAAGTGGGATGTGGGGAGGCAGGGTGCACAGTGGGTGAGTGCAGGTTGTGGGAAGGGGCAGAGAGACCATGAGGAACCATTTTCTTTTTTTACAGGATAAAAAAAAAAAAAGGAACATTGCGGGACAGTTTTTGTTTTTTCAGGCACATTTGGCACGCTGGGGAGGGCTCCCAGCATGTCTCCTGATTGTTTTTGGTGGGGCTGTAGCCGATGGGGGATTGGGCACCCCCATCAGCACATGGCGAGGCAAGAGCCAAGGGGGATGGGGCACCCCCCTAGGCACACAACAGATGGAGGGGGAGACATTATGCCGACAGGGAGTGGGCTCCCCCGTTGGCTAAATAAACAGGGACATGGGGACTGTAGCTGATGGGGATTGGGCCCTCCATCAGCAAAGGAAGACTGTTGAGGGGAAGCGCATGATGCCGATGGGGATTGGGCACCCCTAGGCACACACTTGGGAGGGGTCATTATGCCGATGGGGTGTGTGGACTCCCCCATTGGCAAATGAAGTGGGTCGGGGAATACGACAGGGGGATGAGGCACCCCTGTCACCATGTTTACATGGGGAGGCTTTGCCACTGCAATGAGAAGCTTGCTTCTCATTGCAGGGGCCGTTTTCTTAGAAGTGGTTACCACATTACACCTTGCTGGTGTGGCGCCTGCATACTGTCTGATGGGGAAATGAGGACGACCTTACTGAGCGCGCGCCCTGTATTCACCACAATGACAGCACCTCCAAATGTGTCTAATGCAATATAGTTGGATGGCACGCTAAGCGAGCCAACATAAAAAGCGGCCTGGGGGGCACTACCATTAACTGGGGGACCCATGCCCCCATTATTTGGACTCCTGATGCTCCTGATTACAGCTAGTTGAGAAAGAGACCCTTTTGACAGAAGTGTCAGTCATGATGGGACCCATTGCTGGAAACCACTGTAGGTTGTCTGCTGGAAACTCTCTAGCACAATAAATCAATTAGAATTCTAAGTACAAAACCCTAATTTAAAAGAATAAGAAACTGTCAAGTTATATAAAGGCATAAAGTCCCTCCAAAGTTAAGACCTTCATTAATCTAACCCTAGGTGCTTTGTCTCCAGTCTCATAACCCCCACCCCCCAGTCAGGTTAACAGATAGTAATGCAACTCCTGGCTGTGCAGAAACAGTTACACATTCAAATGTGCACACAGTTACAGACCTGATAATGTCTAGTAGTAATTACAGACATTTGACTGTCAAACATAACGTTTTCAAATGTATCAAGTGACTGGTTTCACCTTTTCATGGTGCTGTATCAAGAAGCCCATTGTAAACCATGGTGTCCTGCAGGTAAAATCTTTTTTGCCACAGCTGTTTTTACCCTGGGAGCCCTTACCTGGTGATCACAGGTTGTATGATGGAGAGGTCCAAGTACAGCAAGGTTGATTTTTTTACTAGCTGAGAGAGAAATTTTAGATTTCCACTTCTGTATATTCCAGCTGCGATGTTCTACGAACATACGAATGTGCCAGCAGAAACAGACCACCCGCTCTATCTACATCTGCTCAAGTATGCAGCTAGCACCCCTAGTTTGCAGCTGGCCAATCCCCCCCAACCCTTTGTCATCCCACTGCTGCTCCCCACCTCTCCCATCTTCAATCTCCCCTGCTCCCTGCCCCATGCCCTTTTAAAGCTGTTCACAGATTTACATGATATTACTCATTCTAGTAGTGTGTTCCATTTTGCTACCACCCTCTCCATGAAATAGTGTCTCCTCATTCCCCTCCTAAATCTTCACCCCTCTGTTCTTAGCCCATGCCCCCTGATGTCCATCCCCCTCCTTAGCTTAAAGACCCCATCTGCCCTATCCTTGTTGATTCCCCTCAGATACTTGAATGTCTCTATCATGTCCCCCCTGTCCCTTCTATCCTCCAGGGTGTATATATTCACGTCTCCCAGCCTGCTCTCATAGTCTTTCCCCTCCATTCCACATATCATCTTCATTGACCTTCTCTGCACCCCTTCCAGTAGTCTGATATCACGCTTCAGGTATACCTCCAAAACTGCACACAATACTCTAAGTGTGGCCTTACCAGTGACCTGTAGAGGGGCAAGATCACGTCTCTTCTCCTGGACGAAAACCCCCTCGCTATGCACCCTAGCATTTTGTTAGCTTTTGCAGCCACTCTCCTGCACTGGCAGTATTGTTCATGGTCCCTGTTGCCATTACCTCTAGGTCCTTCTCCTCCTCAGTGATCCCCAGCTTAACTCCCCCCCCCTCCAGCCAGTATTCTCTCCTTGGGTTCTTCGCCCCAAAGTGCATAACTTTACACTTCTTTGCATTGAATGCCAGTTGCCAACACTCTGACTGCTCCTCCAGCTTGCTAAGGTCCCCCTGCAGCTTCTTCCATCCCTTTGCTCCATCCACCACTGCTCCCATTTTGGTGTCATCTGTGAACAGACTTACCTTGCTCACCACCCCGTGTACAAAGTCTGATATGAAGAGCCCAAATAATGCTGGTCCCAGCACAGAGTCCTGTGGCACCCCTCTCATCACCAGCTTCATAGATGAGAGCTCCCCTCCCACCACCACTTGTTGCAGCCTCCCACTCAGCATCCTTGTAATCTAGTTCATCATTTTTGACCCCTACCCCCATACCGGTTAACTTCCCCTCAAGCCGCCCATGAGGCACTGATTCGAAGGCCTTGCTGAAGTCCAAGTAAAGAACATTCACTGCATGACCCTTATCCAGCTCACCTGTCACCCAGTCATAATATTGTATCAGGTTGGTTTGACAGGACTTTCCCGAAATGAACCCATGCTGCCCACATCTAGGAGGTTGTTGTCCTCCAGGTACAACACCAGACTTTCCTTTAGTATCGTTTCCATGAGTTTGCACACTATGAATGTGAGACTTACCGAACGATAATTACGTGGTTCATCCCTTGGTCCACTCTTGTGTAACAGCACTACATGTGCCATCCTACAGTCCAGTAGCACACATCCCGACTCCAGTGAGGTGCTGTACAGATCTGCCAGTGGCTCTGCCAACACCTCCGCCATCTCCCTCAGCATCCTGGGATAGATACCGTCCAGCCCTGGCGCCTTGTCTACCCTCAGTGCCCTCAGTCCCTCTAGGACTCTGCCTTCCTCAGTCCTTCCTTCTGTCGCCTCCTCTCCCCCGTCCCCACCCTCTCAGCCCATGGTGGTAGCGGTCCCCCCTTTTCTTCCATGAAAACTGAACAAAAGTATTCATTCAGTGCTTCTGCTTGTTTCTCCCCCTTTTCTTTCCACTGCCCACCCTTTTTATATCCTCACTATTGTCTTCTTGCACTTCCTTTTCTTCCTGATGTATCTGAAAAAGTCTTTCTCCCCTTCCCCATTAATTCCCTGTGCTAATCTCAGCTCCCTCTAGGCCTTGGCTTCTCTCAGTTTTCTGGTCACCTCCCTGGACCATCTTGCATACTCATCAATGTCCTCTTCCTTCCCCGTCCTCTTATACCGCTGATGCACCTCTCATTTTGCCTTCACCACCTCCACTACCTCGCTGTTCAATCAGCATGGTTTCCTTGCTCTGCTCCTCTTACTGTGTGTCTTGGTGTAGGCTTCTGTTGCCTCTGTAATCCCCCATTTAATAATATTCCATTTCTGCTCCATGTCCATCTGCTTGCTGCCTTATACCCCGCAGTTTCCCTTTCAGTACTTCCTGCATCCTCCCAAAGTCTGCCCCCTGAAGTTTACCACTCGGGTTACTGAATTCTCTGGCTCCCCACACATCGTGATATTAAACCACACCGTTTGGTGATCGCTGTCGGCTAGTGGGTCCTGCACCTTTATTTCCCTTACTGCCTCCCCATTCAACAATAACAGATCTAAAGTGTTCTTTAGCCTAGTAGGTACACTGATCAACTATGTCAGGAGTCCCTCCTGGCTCAAGTCCAGGAGCACTTGCTTCCTAGCACTGGAGGTGACCAGAATGCTCCAGTCAACCCCTGGCAAGTTGAAATCCCCCACGATGCTCACCTTCCCTTTTCTACATACCTTTCTGATTTGTCCCGCTAATTCCCTGTCAAGCTCTTTGGACTGGGACAGCAGCCTGTATACTACCCCAAACTTCAGTTTCTTAACCCTTGAGTCTAGGAGCTGCAGTCAGATTGCCTCTCCCCTCCTTTCCTCCCCCTCATCCCTTGTGCATTTGATCCCGTCCCTCACATAGACTGGCACTCCATCCCCCTCTCCTCCTCATAGTCCTTCCTGTATAATTTATACCCTGGAATTGCCAGATCCCAGTCCCAGTGCTCAGTTGCCCACATTTCCGTGACAGCCGCAATATCCAACCTACACACTGCCAAGAGTGCCTGTAGCTCAGCTGATTTGTTGCCTAAGCTTCTCACGTTTAGCGAGACCACCCTCCATCCTGCCCCCTTCCCTTCATTGCCCTCCATCTCTTCCCTTCTACTCCCTCCCTTTTTGGCCACCCCAAATCCTTCCCTGCTAGCCTGGGGGTATAGGCTGTGACTCCGCTCTATCAGATCCTTGCCTACCTGCTGTCCATTTGCCACCTCCCTAACTAGTTTAAATCCACCTTTGTCGCAATATACCTCCCTAGTCTTTGCTTTAATACCTCCTTCCCCTCCCCGCTCAGGTGCAGCCTATCCCTTGCAAACAGATTGTTATTATCCCAGGTACTGCTCCAGCTGCCCAAAACCTTGTACCCCTTTGTTCGACACCATTCTACCAACCATGCATTCAACTCTCCAATCCTCTCCTTTCTCACTGTGCTTGTGCAGGGTACTGGAAGCACCTCCAAGAAGGCCACAGACTCCCCAGTCTCCTCGCACAACCTTCCCACTTCCTCAAACCTCTCCCTTGTTACTTCCACCATTTCCCCCGCTAGCTCATTTGTCCCCACATGTACCACAATGCGCGATTTCCTCCTACCCCTCCTTGTGCACCTTAGGATTGCCTGTCCTACCTTTTATCCTGGTATGGACTCTACCCATATCCGACTGTGCCTCTCCCCCTTGCTGCCCCGTCTGATCCCCTTGAGTATGGAGTCCCCCAACACCAGTACACCCCCCTCATCTTTTCTTGTGCCTGTCGCCACCTCCCTTCCCAGGTTCTCATTCCCAATGCCACTCAAGGCAGTGGTTTTAACATTTTCCTCAGTGTCTTCCCCTCTGCCCCTCTCAATTGAGACTCCACACCCTCCTCCTGTTTGACTGCCAACCTCCCTTTCTCTTCTCACCTCTCCAAGTATTATCACTCCCCCGCCACACAGTGCTCAACCTCACCACTAGTAATGCCCCTTACTCCCTCCTTTTTGTGAGTACTATCCCTTGCGCAATCTTCTCCTGTGTCCTCCTCTTCCCCATGTGTCGCTAGTACAGCAAACATGTTCCCTACCCTCTTTGCATTACTATGTGTTTTCTCCTCCCTCCTGCCTACTGCTGCTCCTCTTTTGCTAGGCTCTACTAGAGTCCACCCTTCATCCGCTGGCTTCCTGTCTAGTTTTCCCCTCCTCCTAACCCCTTCCTTGACCCACTATTCCTTCTCTGTGGTGCCACCCCGATACTCTCAGATGTCAGCCCTTCTACAAACACAACCCTCCCCTTCCCCTCAACCTCCCCAGCTCCCTGCCAAGCCACTGAACCTCTTCCTTGAGCCTCCTTAGCCTGTGGTATATTGGGCACCATCCAAGCCTCCACAGTATGTTCATCCACACTGCTTCCCCACAACCATTGCACCCAATAATCCTACCCATGGTTCACACTACCTATACAGGACAGTGAAACAGTCTCTCTATACTGATTGCAGTTGTTTATGAACCCAATTACAAACCCACCAATAGCATTCCCAAGTCTCACAAACACATACAGTTCAGTGTGTGTGTCCAGTCCAGCTAACAGTGTGTGTATGCAGACATCAGGTACTGTATGATGTTACAGGCTACCAGTATAAAGGAAGTGATGCACTAGGGGTGGGTCCCTCCTGAGTACTAGAGATAGACAATCAGCTATCCCAGCAAACCCTCACTGAGACACTCAGCTGCACCAGCAAAATCCCCTGAACGGGTACCTTTCCAACTTAAGTCAGAAAGCCCCCTGGTACCAACTGAAAACAACCAAAAGCTGCAAAAGAAACATTTACAGCATTAAAATCAGTGAAAATCAACAGATACTTCCCTGAGATGTGTCTGCTTCCCCTCCCAAGCTCCACCACCCTGGATTTTCTTCTACAGGCACATATTCCAGTTTTACATGACGTTTAAACAAATAGCAAGCTAATTTCAAAATGACATGACATATTGGGCTACATATTCAAAACTTAGCCCAGGTACTAAGAAGTGGTTGCCTGCGATAACCAGATTTTGTACCTGATTTGCAGGTGGAGCCTATATTCAGACATCCCTACAGTGCAGGCAAAACCCATTAGCACCCAAATGCTACTTTACCAGAGCATGCATGCACATGAGGGTTTCATGTTCTGCATACAGACACAGTGGCAAGTTCAGAGGTTTGCAAAGGTGATAAATGCCACCCGAACAGGTGCATGTTGCCACCTTTGTAAACCCTGACTTAACGGGACACAAGGCCCTGGTGGTGGGCAAAGGTACTGCATCTACCCACACCCCCACCCTCCAATCCTAGCCCAGGTACACAGTGGAAGTTCTGGTGTCCAGTGGCACCCCCTGCGCTCTGATCACCCTCTGCCATATCAGAAACAGTGTCCCTGATGTCTAGCAGCACCTCCCTCCGATCACTAGCTCTGTAAATGCCTAGCTTGTCCCTGGTGTCTAGTGGCACCCCCAACCCTCTGATCACTGGCAGTGTAACTGTTCAGGTGTGTCCTTTGGGCTCATAGCACCCACACCATCCAATCATCTGTCACCATATATGTCACGTATGCCCTGGTGTCCAGTCGTACCCCCCACCCGCCGAACACCCATCCCAGTGTCACTCAGCTCCCTGCAGTGCCCGCACAGAACACACCACACTCTTCCCACACCACTGTGTCCAGCACCACATGGGGAATCTGATATAGTGACCAGCACAGCCCTCTGCTCATCACCTCGGCCGGCCACCACATAGAATGGCAGGGAGCAAGCATACTCTGTATTGTATAGGGAATATAGTGTGCCTGTCACTGATGTCTTTCTCCCTCATTCCTCAATCAACATCTTTTGCTGTTCTGTCTTACCTCGGCGGTGCCGTTGATTAGAAATGTAGCCACACTGCCCCCAAGCCCATGAACAGAACAGCCATCCCACTGAGTTGAAGTCAGCACCCCCCCCCTTCAAAGCCAATTTTAAACTGCACAGCAGCTTCTACACCTAGCACTCCATATATCTCTATACGTAGCAGCAGTAGATCCCTGGTTCACAGCCCATCACAACCACAATGGCTCACTGTGTGACCCAGAGCACAGCACTTTACCTCCCTGAGCTCCCCTCCCCCTGGCTGTAAAATGGGAAGAATCAGGACTTCACTGAATACCAGATCATGCATCTCATCTGGGCTACTTTGCATAATGAAATGTAACATGTTGTGACTGGTTGGTATGACAGAAAAAGCGAGGCAACCCAGATGTGTTGTGGCAATCGGGAACATGAAAGCAAGAAAAAAGGAAACTAAGAAAAAGAGATGTGTCCAGTGTTTGATGCTGCCATATTGTGTGAGACCTCCTACACAAGGAAAGTAACTATGGCATCAAGCAGGGCTCTTCAGTCCTTGTTGCTAACCCTCCCCTCCCCCATAGACACCGTACAAAACGGGTAAAACATTTGGAGCATATTAATCCATACCCTATATCTATACAACCACATCATAAACCAAGGGCTGCTGATCAGAGCAACAGAGCACAGGAATATCTTAGATTACCTCTGTCTCTTCAGCTGACATGTACAACACAATCTTTTGTAAAGGATGAGAGTATCAGCACTGCGTTACCTGCTGTAACTTGATTGTCCCTGTATGAATAGATTCCATGACAGATTTGCAAATGTTTAGAAAGGCAAGAGAGATTTAGCTGAACAAATTCTGCTATAGTCCACTGCTGGATCATTGTGTTTTTTTCTTATGTTGATTGCGCGCAAGCACAAGAAACATATTGCGGCAGCTTGCTCCACAAGCAGGTTGTGGAGGCACGGCACTGTTGTGGCCAATGCCCCCACAGCCTTTTAAGGCTTGGCCTGCTTTCCCCAATGCTGTGGCACGCTGCTGCTGACACTAGTTCAGATAGTGCTCCACCAACTTCTAAAAAAATAGCCGCTGCAATCAGGGGCCACCTCGTCATTGAAGCATCAGCCATTCGCTGCAATGAGGGAGTGACCAGTCATTGCAGGGCGGAACATTAGTACTGTAATATTGTTTGTGAACCACAGGGCCGAGGGGTGCCTACATCCTCGGCAGCATGTACCCGCCCAGAGTGTTTAGGTAATGACAGGGGTCATTCTAATCCTCGTTGGCTTTTAGTGCCCCAATAGAACATTTATTTTGCCAATGAGGGAGCCCTTTCCTGTTGGCATCACCCCCAAACATCCAGTGTAGTTGTGTCGAGGGGTGCACAGTCCCCTCAGCTCTTGCGCCCCTTTTGTGCTGATGGGGTGCCCAACCCTCTGCTGGCAGAGCTGCCCCCTCAAACAAATAGTGTTGGCATGCTGGGAGCCCACCCCAGCGTGACAAATAGCGATGTTTTTTTTTTTTGTTTGTTTAACCTGTAAAGAAGGAAATGGTCCTTCGGTGGTCTCCCTGCCCTCCTCCACAACTTGCATCCACCCACTGCACACTCTGCCTCCCCACACCCCCCACCCCATACTTATTTCTGGAGTCCAGCGCAACAATCTTCAGTGGACCGGGAACACGTCTGCACTCTTCAAAGTTGACCGTGAACTGAGGAAATGCAGGTAAGCTGCATAATGGAATAAATAGGGTTTTTTCAACTTTGATGCATATCTCTGGAATTTTTTGGTATTTTAGCACCAAATTTTCAACATGGGGTTTCTGGGACCCCTCCTCATGAATTCTATCACTGTCATGGCATTAATCGGCCCCTGAAAGATGATTCCATGGACACTGCACAGAATCGCCTTTCGGGACCGATTAAAAAAAAAAACAGCAGTGCCAGTGTCCACGAGGAGGGCTCTCAAAAAGCCTATGTTGCAAATTTGGTGGAAAAAGTTCCAAAAATGACTGTTTTACAAGTGTGTGTTGCACAGTTGTTATGCACACTTGTAACTTCGCTAATTTGCAATATTGTCATGCCAGATTTTCAGCATTGGCATTTTTCCACACCTCCTTGTGAACAGTACTGCTGTCATTTTTCACATACTGGCCGAAATGTGTTTTCACAGTTCCGGCTCAGAACAGCGCGGTTGCTGTGGGGAAATCAATGTTCCGAACAGATTATGAAAATGACAGTGACACTGTTCATGAGCAGAGATCCTAAACTGCCTATGTTGAAAATTTGGTGACGATACTCTATAAAATGACTGTGTTACGAGTGTGCGTTGCACAGTTTGCACACAAGCTCGTAAGTTCGCGAATTTATAATATTGTCATGCCAGATTTTCAACATTGCCATTGTTCTGCACCTCCTTATGAACAGTACAGCTGTCACTTTTCACATCCTGGCTGAAATGTGTTTTCACAGTTCTGGCGCAGAATAGCACTGTCAATGTTGCAGATTCATGTTCGGGACACATTATAAAAATGACAGTGACACTGTTCAGTAGCAGAAGTCCTAAAATGTCTATGTTGAAAATTTGGTGATGAAGTTCCATAAAATGACTGTGTTAGACGTGTGCGTTGTGCAGTTTCCACTCGTCCTTGTAACTTTGCAAATTAGTAATATTTTCATGCCACATTTTCAACACTAGCATTTTTCCACACCTCCTTATGAAGAGTACAGCTGTCATTTTTCACATCCTGGCCTAAATGTGTTTTCGCACTTCTGGCGCAGAATACCGCAGTCGCTGTCGGAAATCAGTGTTTGGGACAGATTAAGATTGAGCGAGTAAGAGAGGGGGGAGTGACCGAGCTCAACAGAGCTCTGTCGGGACTGCTGTGGATTTCCTTGTGGGCAGGAAAAGGTGCCAACACAGGCAAGATCCCAGTACAAAAGGGCAGCCTGCATCACTGGGAGACACAGAACGAGCGAGTGAGGGAGGGGGAGTGAGTGAGCTCAACGGAGCTCTGTTGGGAGTGCTGCGGATTTCTTTGTGGGCAGAAAAAGGTAACAATGCATGCAGGGGTCCAGTACAAAAGGGGAGCCTGCAGCTGTGGAAGAAACAGAATGAGCAACTGAGAAAGTGGGAATGAGCGAGCTCAATGGAGCTATATCATGACTGCTGCAGATTTCTTTGTGGGCAAAAAAAGCAGACAACGCAGGCAGGATCCCAGTACAAAAAGTGCAGCCTGCAGCAACAGGAGAAATGGAATGAGCAAGTGAGAGAGGGGGAGTGAGCGAGCTCAACAGAGCTCTATCATGACTGCTGCAGCTTTCTTTGTGGGCAGAAGAAGGTGGCAATGCAGGCAGGAGTCCAGTACAAAAGGGCAGCCTGCAGCGCCAGCAGAAACGGAATGAGCAAGTGGGAGTGAGTGAGTGCAACAGAGCTGTGTCAGAACTGCTGCAGATTTCTTTGTGGGCAGAAAAAGGCACCAATAGAGGCAGAAGCCCAGTCCAAAGGGCAGCCTGCAGCACTAGGAGAAACAGAATGAGCGAGTGAGACAGGGGGAGTGAGCGACCTCAATGGAGCTCTGTTGGGACAGGTGCAGATTTCTTTGTGGGCAGAAAAAGGTGCCAACACAGGCAGGAGCCCAGTACAGAAGTGCAGTCTGCAGCACCGGGACAAACACAATAAGTGAGTGAAAGAGGGGGAGTGAGTGAGCATAATGGACCTCTATCGTGACTGCTGCGGATTTCTTTGTGGGCAAAAAAGGGCATCTACACAGGCAGGAGCCCAGTACAAAAGGCCAGTCTGCAGCAGGTGAGAGGGGGGGGGTGAGCAAGCTCAACAGACCTGTGTCAGGACTGCCGCAAATTTGTTTGTGGGCAGAAAAAGACGCCAACGCAGGCAGGAGCCCAGTACGAAAGGGAAGCCTGCAGCAACGGGAGACACAGAATGAGCGAGTGAGGGAGGGGGAGTGAGTGAGCTCAACGGAGCTCTGCTGGGACTGCAGCGGATTTCTCTGTGGGCAGAAAAAGGCAGCAATGTATGCAAGGGCCCAGTACAAAAGTGCAGCCTGCAGCACCGGGAAAAACAGAATGAGTGAGTGAGAGAGGCGGAATGTGCGAGCTCAACGGAGCTCTGACAGGACTAGTGCAGATTTTTTTGTGGGCAGAAAAAGGCACCAACAGAGGCAGGAGCCCAGTACAAAAGGGCAGCCTGCAACGCCAGGAGAAATAGAATGAGCAAGTGAGACAGGGGAAGTGAGCAGCTTCAACGGAGCTCTATCGTGACTGCTGCAGATTTCTTTGTGGGCAGAAAAAGGCGGCAATGCTGGCAGGAACCCAGTACAAAAGGCCAGCCAGCGGTGCCGACAGAAACGGAATGAGTGAGTGAGAGGGAGAGTGAGCGAGCTCAACGGAGCTGTGTTGGGACTGCTGCAGATTTCTTTCTGGGCAGAAAAAGCCTCCAACGCAGACAGGAGCCCGGTACAAAAGGGCAGCCTGCAGCAGAGGGAGACACAGAATGAGTGAGTGAGGGAGGGGGAGTGAGTGAGCTCAACAGAGCTTTTTTGTGACTGCTGCAGATTTCTTTGTGGACAGAAGAAGGCAGCAATGCACACGGAGGCCCAGTAAAAAAGCACAGCCTGCAGCACTGGGAGACACACAACGAGCGAGTGACAGAGGAGGAGTGAGCGAGCTCAACGGAGCTCTATCATGACAGCTGCGGATTTCTTTGTGGGCAGAAAAAGATGGCAATGCAGGCAGGATCCCCATACAAAATGCCAGCCTGCATCCCCAGCAGAAACGGAACAAGCGAGTGAGAGAGAGGGGGCCTGTGCAAGCTCAACAGACCTGTGTCGGGACTGCTGCAGATTTCTTTGTGGGCAGAAAAAGCCACCAACAAAGGCAGGAGCCCAGTATAAAAGGGCAGCTTGCAGCATCAGGATAAACAGAATGAGCATGTGAGAGAGGGGGAGTGAGCAACCTCAACAGAACTCTGTTGGGACAGCTGTGGATTTCTTTATGGACAGAAAAGAGTGCTTACGCAGGCAGGAGCCCAGTACAAAGCAGCAGCCTGCAGCACTGGGAGAAACAGAAAGAGCGAGTGACAGAGGGGCAGTGAGCGAACTCAACGGACCAGCGCAATCAACATTCGGCATTGACAAAGCATGCAGGAATGGGCATGTGCTTTAGCGAATACTTAGGGACGGGTTACTGTCATAGGTAGGTGAAACAAATCAGCGATAATGAACGACTATATATCCAGTATTGGGTGTTTTCAACTTTAATGCATAACTCGGGCATTTTTTGAAATTAATTTTCTAACATGGGTTTTTGGGACCCTCTTCATGAATGCTTGAACTGTCATGGCGTTAATCGCCCCGGAAGGTGATTTCGTGGTCACTGTGCAGAATCATCTTTGGGGCCATTAATCAAATGGCAGTGCTAGTGTTCACGAGGTGGGCTCTCAAAAGCCCATGTTGCAAATTTGGTGGAAAATCCCAAAATTACTGTTTTATGAGCGTGCATTGCGTAGTTGTTGTAGCTTTACGCTCGTGAATTTTGTGAATTTGCAATATTTTGATGCCAGATTTTCAACATTGGCATTTTGCCACACCTCCTTGTGAACAGAATAGCTGTCATTGTTCACATCCTGGCAGAAATGTATTTTCGCACTTCCGGTGCAGAATAGCGTGGTCGCTGTCGGAAATCAGTGTTCGGGACAAATTAAGAAAATGACAGTGACACTGTTCATGAGTAGAAGTCCTGAAATGGCTATGTTGAAATTTGGTAATGATACTCCATAAAATGACTGTGTTACAAGCGTGCATTGCACAGTTTGCACGCATGCTGGTAACTTCACGAATTTATAATATTTTCACTCCAGATTTTCAACATTGCCATTTTCTCACACCTACTTATGAACAGTGCAGATGTCATTTTTCCCATCCTGGCTAAAATGTGTTTTCGCAGTTGCAGCGCATAATAGAGCGGCCACTGTGGGGAATCACTGTCCAGGACAGATTAATAAAATGACAGTGATACTGTTCATGAGCAGAGGTCCTAAAATGCCTATGTTGAAAATTTGGTGATGATAGCCCATCAAATGAGTGTGTTACAAGTGTGCATTGCACACTTTCCAAACACCCTTGTAACTTTGCAGATTCGTAATATTGTCATGCCACATTTTCAACAATGGCATTTTTTTCACACTTCCTTATGACCAATACAGCTGTCATTTTTCACTTACTGGCTGAAATGTGGTTTCACAGTTGCTGCACAGAATAACGCGGTTGCTGTGGGAAATCAGTGTTCAGGACAGATTAAGACAATCATTTGTCAATGCCAAATGCTTGCTTGCTGGCATTGGCATTGGTAGTGTAGAAGTTACAGAGCTGCATAATAGGAATGGCAGTGAAGAATTGAACTGAAGCCAACCCAACCACCACCCTCCAGAGAGTGACAGGCATTGGGGTGTGCCTTTGGAGCCGTCAGGCATAATGGCCACGGCATTTCACCACACCCTACCCTGCAGACACTGACAAGTGTCATGGTGTGCCTTGGAGTCTTTGGCCCTTGTGCGCACCCCATTCCATCAGGAAATACTGTGAGATGGGTGCAGTATAGGAGAATGGGGTGAACATTGGGGCCGAAGAGTCCAAGGCATACCTCGATGCCTCTCACTGGCTGCAGGGTGTGGAATGGTAGGAGCATTACAGGCAAGAATCCCAAGTCCCAATGCCTGTCATTCTCTACAGGGTGCGGCATTATGGTTGGAAACCCTAACACCTCAGGCATTCGTTGGTATTTTCATTCCAAATTTTCAACATGGGTTTTTTGGGACCCCCACCTCATGAACAGTGGCAATATCAGTTTGTTAGCCGAAAGCTGCTTATGCACAGCGACTAGGGCATTTAGCACCACAGGTGCAAAAACACATTCCGAACAGGATGTGAAAAAATGACAGCTGTACTGTTCATGAGGAGGTGTAAAAAATGGCAATGTTGCAAATCTGCAGTAAAAATATTAAAAAAACTGGTAAAGTCATGAGCGTGCATAGAAACTGTGCAACAGTAGAAAAGGCCAGCCAGCAGTGATGGGAGAAACAGTATGAGTGAGTGAGACAGGGGGACTGAATGAGCTCAACAGAGTTCTATCAGGACTGCTGCGGATTTCTTTGGTTGACAGAAAAAGGTGCCAATGCAGGCAGGAGCCCCGTACAAAAGGGCCGCTTGCGGCACCAGAACAAACAGAATGAGTGCGTGACAGAGGGAGACTGAGCGACCTCAACAGAGCTTTGTCAGTACAGCTGCAGATTTCTTTGTGGACAGACAAAGGTGCCAATGCAGCCAGCAGCCCCGTACACAAGTGCAGCCTGCAGCGCCAAGAGAAACAGAATGAGTGAGTGACAGAGAGGTAGTGAGTGAGCTCAATGGAGCTCTATTGTGACTGCTGCAGATTTCTTTGTGGGCAGAAAATGCTGCAACGCAGGCAGGAGCCCAGTACAAAAGGCCAGCTTGGAGCGTGGGCCAAAATGGAATGAGTGAGTGAGAAAGGGGGAGGGAGCGAGCTCAATAGAGCTGTGCCGGGACTGCTTCAGATTTCTTTCTGGCCAGAACAAGCCACCAATGCAGGCAGGAGCCCAGTACAAAAGGGCAACCTGCAGCGGCAGGAGACCCAGAATGAGCGAGTGAGGGAGGGGGACTGAGTGAGCTCAACGAAGCTCTGCTGGGACTGCTGCAGATTTGTTTGCGGCAGAAAAAGGCAGCAATGCACGCAGGGGCCCAGTACAAAATGGCAGCCTGCAGTGGCAGGAAACACAGAATGAGCGAGTGAGAGAGGGGGAGTGAGCGAGCTCAACGGAGCTGTATTGTAACTGCTACAAATGGCGGCAATGCAGGCAAGAGCCAAATAGAAAAGGGCAGTCTGCAACACTGCCAGAAATGGAATGAGCAACTGAGAGAAGGGGACTGAGCGAGCTCAACGGAGCATTGTCGGAACTGCTGCAGATTTCTTTGTGGGCAGAAAAAGCTGCCAACAGAGCCAGGAGCCCGGTACAAAAGGACAGGCTGCAGCGCCAGGAGAAACAGAATGAGTGAGTGACACGGGGGGGGGGGGAGTGAACGACCTCAACGGAGCTCTGTCGGGACAGCTGTGGATTTCTTTGTGGGCAGAAAAAGGTGCCAAAGCAGGCAAGAGCCCAGTACAATAGGGCAGCCTGCAGTGCCGGGAGAAATGCAATGAGAGAGTTACAGAAAGGGAGTGAGTGAGCTCAGTGGCGCTCTCTCATGACTGCTGCGGATTTCTTTGTTGGCAGAAAAAGGTGGCAGCGCAGGCAGAAGCCCAGTACAAAAGGCCAGCCTGCAGTGCCGGCAGAAACGGAATGAGTAAGTGAGAGAGGGGGAGTCGGCAGGCTCAACAGACCTGTGTCAGGACTGCTGCAGGTTTCTTTATAGGCAGAAAAAGCCACCAACAGAGGCAGGATCCCAGTACAAAAGGGCAGCCTGCAGCACCAGGAGAAACAGAATGAGTGAGTGAGAGAGAGGGAGTGAGCCACCTCAATGCAGCTCTGTTGGGACAGCTTCGGATTTCTTAGTGGGCAGAACAAGGGGCCAATGCAGGCAGGAGCCCAGTACAAAAGAGCAGCCTGCAGCACGGGAGAAAGAGACTGAGCGAGTGACAGAGGGGCAATAAGCGAGCTCAACACACCAACGGAATCAACATTCGGCATTGACAAATGCTTGTTTTCTTTCTTGTTTGCAGATCTGACCTTGTGGCCAAGATCCAATAGTAGGTTTTGCACTGCAACTAGATATAGGTGCATAGTGTAAGTAGTTAATTGTGATCATACACAAAACACAACTGGATTTAGCTTTCTGTTTTTCTTTCAACTATCTATGTTTTTTTTAATAATATGATGGTGGAATTCCTGAAGTTGGCAGTGTGTTGTGAGGCATGATGTCTGTCACAGATTTACTGGTAGTCTAGTTTAGAGCGCTAAAGTTCTGAGTGCTCTAGTTTCTTTTTTTTTTTAACTGGCACACAAATAGAAAAAAATATTATGTTAGTAAGAATAGGTGTGCTTCATTATGTGACATTACCATGGACAATTATTCTATCTCAGATGAGGTTCATAAGATTGTTGTAATGCACTGATCAAAACAAACTCAGTCATTTTCACAATTTGCCTTTTATTCATTGCACTCATATTCATTAATCACTAGTGAAGACATTTTTAATTAAAAAAATAAATATTGATTATGTGAAATGCCAGAATTTATGCAGTAGGCATCAGTATTCAGTCTGATGAATGTTGAAAAGTCTGTCCTGTCTGTCTTGATTTAGATGCATACGATTTGACAGTTTCATCAGTTTTTGGCCTTTGTGTGATAGATTTTATAAATCACATTCATTTCCAGTTGTACTGCTATACTTTCTTATTTTCAGAATTATTGTAATTCTTATCATGCTGCATGAATGAACCATGCACATTAGCCTGTTTCCCGCCATTTTTTCCCACCGCAGAATTTAACAATTTTTTTCTAGATCACAATGTGAATAAAACAAATCATTCTGCTCCTTATTCCTCCTCCTCCTTTATTATATTAAACCTTATTTTTTTATTCAGGCAATAGTGGCAATAGTGAGAATACACCAGACGTAAGAGAGGGAAAGCAAGCTGTCAAAAATCTCACCGCACGTTTCTTCATGGCTAAAGCTGAACTGCCTCCCCGCCTTTTCACGGGGGGGGGGTTACTTTTCACACAGTCCACAGGTGGGAAGGGGCTGAGCTGCCAGAGCCCTCAGGCAGAAGGCAGCCCAGAACTACGTGAGCATTATCGGGTGAAAGCACCTGATGGGAGGGCTTGCCCGGGACCCTCGGGTAGGAGGGGCCAGGGTGGGTATATAGTGTCAGGTCAGAGGAGAGCTCTCTCACTTCAGATCCTGCACCACAGAGAGAGATTTGTTGGACTACTGCTTCACTCTTCCAGAGATCAGTTTCAGTCTGCATTCCAAAGCTACTGCCAGGCATTGTTTTGGGCTATTTTCTGGCCCCACACCCACCACTCCATCTTCCGTCTAGAGTTTCAGAGATCACCAGCATCCTGTGTTCCAGAGAGTCCTTCCAGGCCTTCTTCTGGCATACTTCAGACTCTCACCCACCAGGTAAGCCAGTGTATTATCCTCAGGTTCCCCTCGCCGACCCCCAGCACCTTCTCCAGCCCAGTTTGCCCTCTGTTGTATCCACTGCCATGTGGCAGCCCCGCTCCCAGTGGGCTTTCATCCCTACTCCCCCTCAAACTGCAACCCCCCCCCAATGTGTTATTGTGCCTCCACCACCTCTGGGGACCCAGTGCCTCCTCCTGGCCCAATTTTGGGTCTCATGGTTTCCAGCTCTTAGGTGGCTCCCTCTGCATCACTGCAAGACTTCCTGCAACGGTCTTCCCAATCCCTGCCCTTGCCGCAGGCATCCCCCCTCCACCTTGGTTCCCTTCATCTCCATGCAGTCACCAGCTGCTGGTTGTTTCTTCCACCAGCCCATGGTTGTCTTTCAGCTCCTGCCCACCCTTGTGGCCCAGTCTCTGAGGCCTGTATTTCTCCCTCCTTGGCCCCTTGGGCTCCATCGCTCCCTCCTGGCGTGTGGCCTGACCTTCTTTGATTTCCCCTGCTCAGTTTTCTCCTTTCCCCCCTCCCTAGTTCCCACCACCTGGCAGGGCCCCCCATGCCCCACCTCCCCCTGTTTACTTTTCTCCTGCCTTTTTCTCCATTAGGCATGCAGCCCTGTTCTGCCTTTACCCATGCCACATGGCCTGCTTCTCATCAAATGCAATAAAAATGCATGCTCACAAAAAAAAATTTAAATACAGCAATGTAGGAACATTTAGAGGTTTAATTCTCGGTTAGACCAGCGCTCCCCACTGTGCACCATATCTTTGGGGATGTTTGCAGATCGGATCACCTGCCCCCTTTCCCTGCATCCCATCTGTAGCCTTGGGGCAAGCAGCTTCTCCTTTTCCAGCACTGTTTAGCTGGTTGTTTCTCCCTTGGACTCAGTCCCTTTGTTTTCTCCCTCCCTCCACTGAAAAAGAAATGGTGGGAGTCTTCCCCCCGCTCTCCATCTCTTGGATTGATGTGGGTACTCTTCCTTCTGATTTCTCCCACTCCAGAGTGGTGGGATGCTGCTCGTTTGTTTCTTAAAAAAAAATAAATCCAGCAATCATTTAAGGGATTCTCCCTTCGGAGTTATTTGCCTGTCCTCTGGGCCTCTTCCTGAGTTGCAGTTGCAGTATGGCACATTTGTGCAGTCCCCCCCCGGCCCCCACACAGTCATGTTGCACTCCTGCTACCCAGTGGATAAAAAGGTTCTATGTCATAACGGTGATCGTAGAAAGGTGATCGCCGTTAGGGTGAGCGTACATTGATGTAACACTCGCGGTGCTCAGCAAAACGGCCCGGACACTTGTTTTTTTTTTTTTGTTTTTTTTTTATGCCCCACACCCCCTTCACACCTCGCACCCCTACTAAAGAATTCTCAACTCCAGGGGGGGGGTGCAAAAGCTGAAAAATAAAATTTACCGGCCAGGCGCGACAAAAGGAATGCACGCCTGGAACCAAACCCGGCACCCTCGCAACCCTAGCATGCCACCAACCCACCACACCACAGGGCCAGCTCAGCAGCCCACCACCTCAGTATGCTGCACAAACCCTCCATCCTCTTCCGTCAGTCACATGGCATGCTTGCCCCCCCCACACGTGTACATATAGCGACATCCTGTTGTTATATTAACTGCCCCCATCCGGTCGCCCTCCCCGTCCAGTAGCACTGTGCAGATATGCTGTTATTGAGTTCCCCTTTCTGAAAGTGCTCAGTAGTGGCCTCCCTCATCATAGGCTACTGACAAAAACAAAATCATTATAATTAGAAGTAGATAATATTATAGAAATAGTAGAAGAGTATACTTTAAATGTGTTCCTGATCTACTATGATGCCAGGGTTTTCTTTTAGGAGGACAAAAAAAGACAATTTAGGTTAACATTATTTACAGGCTGGAGGTACTCAGAATCCTTCCTTAGGGTTCTCTTGGCCAGGCCGGGGTGGGGGTATTAGGGAAGGACAATAAAAGAAAAAGGAAATATAAGAAAAGGGGATAGGTAAAGGAAGCTAAGGCAATGGGTCAGATAGGCCACATTTTTTTTCCTCTACAGGCAGGTGGGGCTCATCCATTGATTGGCATTGCCAGGAGGCAGGGGCGGGTCGTTATGGCAGGAGGCGGGGGTGGTCTGTTGACTGAAGTATTAAACACACTGCGGAAGGGGTAGCATTCTTGTGGGGTGCTGGTTTTCAGGGGCTGATGAGTATAAGGTTTTGCCCCCCCCCCCGAGATTTTCAATGGGATTCGCCAGGGCAATAGGCCTTACAGTTGTGCTTCTAAACTCATGCTATATGTTGGTGCTTATACTGTTCTTTTCTTCCTCTAGTCTAGGCTTATAGTCATTTGCAAATTGCCTTGTCCTGCATCCTTATTTAATTATGGCAGCCAAGAAGATGCGTCGAGGCAGGAGTACCAGGAAACACCTGGAGCATGCTCACAGCATCAAAAGGGACCAAACAGGACTTTCATTGATGCCTTTAGGTGACTAAAGGAACTTGGTGGACCCAATTGGTTGGAGGCTGTGGCTGAGCTGGGGCCAGCGCTGCAAGTTTGTGGTAGTGACCAGCATACAGGGTCAGGCCCCAGGACTAGCAGTGGGAACTCAGTTGGCCGACAGGAGGCCAGGACTGGAGGGCATCCTGCCAGGCAGTGATAGCCCTCTACTCACCTCCTGGAGTCAGTAGCACAAGATACCAGAGGGAGGAAAAAGGAGCAAGGTAAGCTAGCTAAGCCGGCTAAGCATCAAGCACAGACTCCAGTGTAGGAGAGACAACAACAGACGGCAGCTGAACAAACTGACGTTCGAGCAGCAACATCGACACTCAAAGTACCATGGATGGTGATTGGAGAGGGGAATCAGAGGCAGGAGGACCAGGTGGAACAAGGACCCTCGGGTAAGTATGAGGAATCTCAATCTGGGTGCTCATCACCTACCTCATAGGTGGATGGGCAAATGGATGGGGAAGACATCGTAGAGGGAGATGACAGTCCCCCAGTAGTCAAGGAGGGTTCCCTGCAGCCCCACATATGGAGGTCTGTATGGGAACGGGAAGGGTTGGCACTAGAGCCTGACCAAGATGAGGGTGAAGAAGTACAGCCATGGAACAAGAACATGGGGCATGGAGGAGGGCAGGGAGGGCAATTATTAATGCCACAACCCCTTCAGCCCCTATCCCAGAGGATTTCAGCAGGGTGACAGATGAAGGGCAGCTCAGCCATGACCGGGGTTTAACGTGGCAGCAGCCTGGTAACCCATGGATCCCACCAAGGGGACCATGAAATCTCCCTAACATTCCAATTAACGTTGGCAACAGCGGGGAGGGGAGACTGATGCACAACCGGTGCTCATTGGCCCAGCAGGTGGCTGGCCCATGGGGCCGATCAATCTCCCCAGTGGACCAATGGGCATTGATAATGATGAAGGCTGAAAACCGGCCCACCTGTCTATGGAGGGGAGTTCCTGCATGCCACAGTGGTCAGCTTTTCTATGAGACCCGACATGGATGCAGTGGTCACCACTGTGGCCATCGTTGCCCAGTGGAATGGGCACTCAGCTGATTGGCAGCCCAACTAAGCCAGACCATTGGGGCTGGTGGGGTATTCCCCTCACTGAACAACTGGGAGCAGGCACATCAGTACCGCAAGGGTCAGGGCAATTGCAAGTACCTGCGCTGGCTCCAGAGTCACGGGTGCCAGCCTGCCTGCCCCCACTCAACCCCCAGCAGTTTCACTGCCTTCAGTGATGGTAGGGGTGGAGTGGCACAATACCACTGCCATAGAAGGTGAGGCAGCTTGTGTTTGGACCAGTAATGCTCCACTCTTACAACCACCCTGAGACACCAGTTTGAGGGTCCGGTGGTAGCAGCCAAGTAGGGGGAGCAGGTACAACCATTGTCCCTCTGCCCAAGGGAAGTTGAGGTCCAGCAGCACTTGATGGGGTGACAGGGAGTGGGGCTGCTCCCATGCTAGGGGATGCAGCATCTGATACCCCCACAGAGCCAAAATTGAGTGAGCCTATTTGGGCGTACGGTGAGGTGGAAGACCCCTTAGGGGATCATCTGTCAGACAATGTACAGGAGAAAATATGGAAGGATGAATATATAAATATGTTCTCCCTGTTGCACAAGGAACTCTCGAAGGAGGAATGGGACAAGAAGGGGAACAGAAATAAGCCACGGAGGCCCAAGGTCCCCTTTACATTTGAAAACTGGGCAGCTGCATTCAACATATGTCAGTATATGGAATGAAGTATCCAGACAAGTTGTTACCCCTGCTTAACTACTTGGATAAAATACAATTCGCCCACTTAACCTTTGATGGTTATGCTTGGGTCAAATATGATGAGCAGTTCTGGCTGAAACTGGCATGACAGCTGAGTCTAAAATAGGAGAACATGCACTTGGACTTATGGGCCATGTGCTTGGCTAGGGGGAGACTCAATAATTTCACCTACACAGATAGCGAGCATGTTATTACACGACCCACATATGGTGATCACAAAAAGGAATTCAAAAAAAGTGACAAGAAAACATGACAACAATAAAGAGGAAATGTTTTTGGAGCTACTGCAAATACAGACATATTTGCAAAAACTGTGGCAGGGGGCATTGGGTCAGAGACTGCGAGGGAGTCTCTGCTGGACACTTTGGATCCAATCAGGTGGGAGGAGACAAGGTAAAATGAGGTGCCAGAAAAACAGGCTAATACACTGGTACAACTGGAAAGAATGTTGCCTTGGCTTTCCCAGTACCACAACCAGAAGGCAGCTTTATTTTGACGTGAAGGCTTTAGCATTCAGTTTGAAATCCTATATAGGGGTCCCTGAATTGCCACAACCCCCATGCCAGACATATTAGCAGCCAAAATAAGGAAAGAGGTAGAGAGGGGCTGTGCGCCTGGTCCATTCAACAAGCCACCTCTTCCAGCACTTAGCCTTTCCCCGCTGGGGATCATTCCCAAAAAGACCCCAGGGGAATATCACCTGATTCAGCACTTTTCTTACCCAAAAGAAAAATCAGTGAACGATCACATTGCACCGGAGGGCAGCTTGGTCAAGTCCGCATCATTTGATGCTGCAGTTGACATGCTTCAGTGTTTAGGATCAGGCACACTGATGGCCAAAACAGGCATATGGATGGAATGTCACCCCTCCAAAATGGAGTGGCTTAATTGCTCGGAGAAAAGGTATTGCGGTTAAACGGCCACTGGGTAAACTGTTGCTCACAGTATGTCGTGTCTATTAGATGTGACCTTATTGCTTCCAGTGTGCTTCACTGCGACATTTCCACCAGAGAAAACGGGGGTTAAACAAAAATGCTTTAGCTGAAAGCAGGTTATCAACACAGTAACACCAATAACAGCAGACTCACCTAAGGCGATAAAACACTGTAGTTCTGGCATCCATAGGAGTTTAGATTTGTGTTACAGACCTGCCTGTCCATTGCTTCAAGCCACATGTAGGCAAGTGGGCATGTTTCTAACAAGAAACCTTTTATAAAGCCACAGAGACACTGCTTAATTCATTATAGGTGGCTCTAATCACTAGCCATTCGAAGTAGGCTCTCATTTGTAAAAATATTGTACACACCTATTGCAGTTGCCCTCCTTAATTAATTCCTAGGTGGCTATAATCACTAGCCATTCAGAATATGCTGCCCTTTGTAAAAATATTGTACAAACCTGTTGCCAATAAAGAAGGTATATAAGGTGTGGGCAAAGTTTTTACTCATTCATTATCCTGCAAACAGCAGACATGGAGTGTGTCCCAACACAGAAAAGCAAGGTAAAACTTGCATTGTACAACTGTTTGTTCACAAAAGAAAAGGAAGGAGCAGAGGGGAAGCTGATATGGTTCTGTAAGCAGTACACCTGTTGTGCATGGCTCCACACTGTGGGTGACAGTATTACACTGCCTTCAATGGAGCTCAACCATGCACCTTTGCATAGAAAGGTTGCAGTCATTAGAGCTAGAGCCTGTATGAAACATAGAGTATGTGAGACTGAGGAGTCAACCAGAACTAGAATATTGTTTTACAATAAAATAATTTTTTTGCACCTGAGCTGTATTGCTTGAATGCTAATACTGTCACTTTAAAGTTCTTGCACGCCCCACATGACCTTTGTTATATATACAAAGTCACACATGCCCACACATTGCAAAGTTTCATGGGCTGCATATGCAAATCACCACAGAATTTGTTATATATGTTACCTTAGCTGCATAGGAACTACAGGCTGGTGAGTTCTTAATGTGTTTTGCTGTGTTTTAATGTTTATATGCCTGCCTGGCATTAATGGCTACTTGTCCTGCTATTGGAGTAGGCAGTGACGTTTTGTCCCCAACTAAACACGTCCAGCAGCATTTTCAGCAGATCCTGTTCGTCCTGCGACATTATGTCTGTGTCGTTCTTACTGCAGTGTTTTCCCCAGTGGTGAAAAGCTGCTGCTCAGCATTTGAGGCCTTTTCCTCATTCCTAGAATGGACAGCCAAGGTTTACACAGTCAATTCCTAGGTTATTCACTATCTGGATGATTTTCTTTTTGCAGGATCCAGGAGGTCAGGAAACTTCATTAACACTCTGGAAAGTTTCCAGAGATTAATGAAGAATTTTGATGTACCATTGGCTCTTAAAAAACACAGGGCCCTAAAACCTGTATGTCTTTTCTGGATACCAAGCTACACTCTATGGCTATAGTGTCCAGGCTCCCACATGACAAAGTTATGACATTAAGAAGGCTGCTGAGCGATGTCGTGGTGGCCTAGAAGGTCACACTCCTGAAGTTGCAGTCTCTTTTGAGACACCTTAATTTCACTTACAGGGCAGTCGGCCCTAGTCAGCCATTCCTTAGAAGGCTGGCGGTCACTATGGCCAGCCCCACGAGGCCATACCATCATATCCAGGTGACACAAGGCCGACTTAAAGGTTTGGGAAATTGTTTCTGTGGTATTATAATGGGATAAGTATGTGGCAGGACAAGGCAAGGAGGCACCGTGGACTGGACATGGTAACCAATGCTTCAGGCAGGTTAGGATTTGGTGCCTTCTTTCATGGGGCATGGTTTACCGGCCAGTGGCTGCAGGAGTGGGTGGACCAGGAACTGGCAAAATATATCACACTACTGGAACTGTTCATGATCATGGTGGCAGTGAGGGTGTGGGGACATTGGCTGAGACTGAGACCAGACAGTGCTGCTTTACACAGACAACAAAGCTTTAGTTGACATAATCAACTCGCAAACTTCCAGGTCCAAAGAGGTAATGAGGGTGCTGCTGGTGTTTGTTCTACGCTATCTCACACAGAACATCACATTCAGAGCACGACACTTGCCTAGCAAGATGATTGTGATCACTGATGCCTTGTCTTGATTGCAATTTGATCGCTTCAGATAGCTGGCACCACATGCAGATGCATCCCCAACCCAGATACTGGAAACAGTATGGTAACTGGGGAGACAGGAAAGCTACAACAGGTTCGGCTCACTGTTGCCCCCTCAACATGGAAGAACTACACAGGTAGCTTCACAGCCTTTGTCAAATTCTGTGGGTAAGAGGTAAGTGAACCCCTGCATGAAGCACAAAAGCAGGTCCAAGATTATGTCGTTCACTTGGTCCAGTTGAACAGGGTGAAATCAGCAATCTAGTCTCATTTGTCTGGCATAGCATTTATGTGGTAGGCGTAAGGTTTCCCTGACCCAACTAACACATTTGCGACATGAAAGATGTTAGAGGGGTGGACCAGATCTAGAGGATGGCAACAGGACCACAGGTTGCCCATTGGTCTCATGGAACTGTTGGAGATGCACAAAGTGTTGGATGCCATTTGCAGTTCACGATACGAGGCAAAACTGTTATGGTCCTCTTCTCATGCACCTTCTTTGGGGATTTCAGGGTGTCAGAGCTGGTGCCTGAATCTATGGTTGTGGGAATGGAGAAGAACCTCCAATTCAGTGACATCACATGGCCACAAGACAAAGTCTGCCTCCAGCTGTGGAGGTCCAAGATGAATCAGTGTGGCCTCCCAGCAACCATAACATTACCCAGAACTTGGGATGGGGAGTCATGCCCATGGTTTTTGCTGTGGGACTACATGGCGGACAGACCCAAGGGGGAGGGACACTTATTTTTACATGGTGATGGAAAACTGGTCACCAGGTGGCAGTTTGTAGCTGTCTCATATAAAGGTCTATGATTTGCAGACAGAGACCCGAGGACCTATGGTACACACTCAGTCAGGACTGGGGCAGATAATGAGGCTGCTAGACTACAATTGAAGGAAAAGCATATAAAAGAGGTTGGCAGAAGGACATCTGGTGTCTTCAAGGGCTATATCAGGCCTCAGAAAGGTACACAGGCCAACACAAAAAGCAATATGCAATAGGTCAGGTCTCATAGCTTTGTTAAGGAAAATGACATTTACTGTACACCCAACTAACATCATTCTGTTTATATTCCAGCTAAGTGTGGATCTGTCCTGGAGATATGGATTGTCTGGTATTCCTATGTCCGGGAGGTACACAACAGAGCAACGACGTGCCCATACGGCATACAGATAGGTGTATCAGAGCAGAGGGTCACAATTTGCTGGGTAGGAAAAGGGGGCATGAGGTGGGGCCAAATGATCCAAACAGCGTGCAGGCTGGGGCTCCAAAGACAACCACCACTGGCACTGGTGCTACACCTGGGAGGGAATGATCTGGTAGCACTCGGGGCCCTGAAATTAATTTCAGAGATCAAGAAGGGCCTGACCCATTTGCAGACTCTGCTCCCTGAAACTCTATTTTCTTGGTTGTGGATTATACCACAACAACAGTGGAGAGGATGCTCAGCCACAGGACCATAGAAAAAGCACGCAGGGAGGTGTCCCGGCTTGCCGCCTCTTGAGGGGTTGCCATCATCAGTCAATTTCTGATCCTAAAAACATGTAGAGCAATGTACAACCAAGATGGGGTACACCTGTCAGGGACTGGTAATGACATATTTAATTCGACAGTGTAAGAGTTCTCTGATGAGATGTTAAAAGAAGCAAGACCCCTGGGGCTTTAGTTAGGTAAATGTGGTAAACATTTTAAAGTGGCAGTAAATTCATGGCTGGATTTGATAATAAATGATGCAGTTAAGCTGTTTTGCATTGGGTGACACATGGCCCAGAGGCATGACCCGGAGGAGGGTACACTGCAGGTAACGGGAAACAGTCGCCCAATAATGAAATGTGGAACAGAATGCAAGGGGAGCATGACCTGCGGGCAAGGAGGGTGGCCCTGGGTGGGCACCTGCCTCGTACAAGGGTCCTGGGTATTCCCTGAATACAGAAGGGGGGCTGTCTGAGGCAGAGGCATGCCCTGGGCAGGTCTGCATGGCTCAAGGACCAGAGTTCTCTCACTTGGAAAGATGCTGAATTATCAGGGAATGTCATGCTCTATAAATATGCTGCCCCAGGGATCTTTTGAGTATGTACATATTTAGCAATTTATAACTGTGTATGTATAACTGTGTATACTAAAGTTCATACTAAGGAACGTAAGGTGCAATGGGGCCTGAAGACCCACAGTGGCACTTATGTTTTAGTAATAGTAACCTATATCAAAACCGGAGAGGATAAGATTGTTCAAACAGCATTTAAACTCTGATTTAGTTTTACTAACAATGACCTCAATTGGCAGTTTGTTCCATGGATTGAGTATTCTTTGTGTATAGAAGAATTTAGTGAGATTAAACCTTTTTCTTGAGATCTGAAGTGGATGTCCTCTAGTATTATGGAAGTAATTTTTGAATTCAAAACCCGATTCAGTAAATAAGTATGGATCTTGGATAAAATCGTACATAAAAGTGAGATCATCCCTAAGGCGACAGGTAGCCAAGGGCATGGGATTTAATTGATGCATTCTGTTTACGAATGGCACATGATATAAGCCAGATATGTTTTTTGTATATTTCCTTTGAACCTTTTCTAAAGTAGTAATGTCACTTTTTTGTATGGATACCACAACTGTGAGGCATATTCCAGATGGGGTCTGGCATAGGCCCTGAAAAGTGGTAACATGACCTTGGGATTTCTAGATTTAATATGTCTTTTTATTGACCAAATAACACAGTTTGTCTTATATATAACTTCTTTTATTTGTTTGCCGTTACTAAGGTCATTTGAGATAAATACACCCAAGTCTCTTTCATTAGTGGTGGTTAGTAGTGGGGAACCATTTAAAAAATAAACTGCTGATAGATTTTTAGTACCCAAATGCATAACTTTGCACTTTGATGCATTAAACTTCATGCCCTACTCGGAAACCCAGTGTGTAATTGTATCACGATCCTGTTGGATAAGTGAGATATTTTCCATACTTTTGCAAGGGCCACCAATTTTAACATCATCTGCATATTTAATTGCTAAAAATCTACAATTTTTAGTCAAATCGGAGATAAATACTTAGAATAAACAGGGGCCCAACACTGAACACTGTGGAACATCACTAGTGACTAAACCTACCTTGGACAAATGTCCAGTTATAAGTACCCTTTGTGACCTATGGGATAGCCAGTTCTCTATCCACTTAATTATAATTTTATTAATTCCTGTTGAATGAAGTTTGCATGTATTTATGTATATGTAAGCAATAACACCTGACAGAGTGGGTGTTATTGGGATATAACGGACTGCACAGGAGTGTAATGATGCCCAATGCCACAGGCAGAGGGCCTTATAGCCCCTGGAAGGTCTGTTGTATCCCATAAAGCCCACCCTGGAGGGTATTATTGCATTTAGAAAATGCGCAACTATAATACATATGTTTGTAAAAAAAAGTAATTTTTATGTTTCAATGTTAAATTCTCAGGTTGTTTCATTTCCATTATGAAAATGAAATATATTTTAAAATATATTATTAACAATATATTTACATATAGTGAAATATATTCCAGTCTACTTGTTTTATAAAAAACATCCTTGGACGGGTATATGGATGAAGAAAGGTGCAGATCCTACCATTGAGAAGTGACGCATTGCTAATAGGTCCAGACCTTCTATACTCTTATTAATACCTAGGAAACTATAAAATATTGTAATGTATTGTAATATATTTCAAAATATTTTAAAATGTGTAAATATATTGCAAGGTACTATAAATGTATACATTATGGACACCATAGTATATTCTGTGTATTTCAAGATATATCGATAACATTTGAAATATATTGAAATAAAGATGGTAAATATAGGTTATTGGTATATTGCCAATATATGTATAAATGTATTTTGTTTTACATTTCAAACGTTTCCTATATTTATACACACACACACATATATATATATTATACATATGTAACATATATTACTATAACTATTAACTTACCCAGACAAAACTAAAAAAAAATATTTATTTACACATTCCTCTATCTGTACAACTGGGGTGCATCTTGTTATTAATCATGGAGATATTTACATTGAATTGTTTTATGGTGCAGCGTTAACTCAAACATACATTTTATACATTTATACTTACACATATGACTTATCTCACAAGCTCATGTTTGTTAAAGGCTCAGCTAGGTATTTATACCACCCCCTCTTGTTTTACTTTCAGGTCAGGGTGAGATCTTACATGTACTTGCTTTATAACTTACACCTTTCTTTTCATTCTGTAAGCTAGTGTTGTAAATTTGAAAGTATTGTAAAACTAGATATTATCATGACTTGAGCTGATAAACTGTTTTTGAAATATGCAAATTAGTTATTGACATGTACACATAGGATGAAATAAAGCATTTACAAAAATACATGTAAAATATATAAAAAAATATATGAAACATAAAATATACATAACATACATAAAATATATGTAACACATGTTAAAATGTATGTAACATATATAAAAAAATATACGTAACACAAAGAATACAGTATATATTTTGAAATATACTAATATATTTCAGACAATGTATTACTAAATAGATTGACATGCTTTCAAGCAATGCATGAGGCAGAATATGTGGTTTCATTGTATGCTGAAGTACGCTGTGTATTATATTTCATTGAGTCAATGTATTTCTAAATATAATAATAATAATGACTTTATTTTTATGGCGCCTTTCAAATGCCAAGGCACCTAACAAATTTAAAATCACAGATCAAACATCTCAGTAACATAAGTTATATAAAATCACTAATATCATTATACAGTCATTCACCAAATGCTTGGTGCCATAAGTATGTTTTCAAAGCTTGCTTAAATCCCTCCACGGTCGTGCACTCCCATAACTGATGGGTTACAGAATTCCAAAGGGTTGGGGCTGCATGCATAAATGCTCTGGCCCCAGAAAATTTCAGACACACCCTAGGAATCTCTAGCAACCCCTCATCTGCTGAGCAGAGTGGTCACCCAGGGCAGTAGAGGACCAGGAGCTCTTTCAGGTAGTCCGGGCCCAGTCTGTGTAGGGCTTTAAAAGTCAGAAGACCTACTTTAAAGGTAATCCGCCACTGTACTGGCAACCAGTGCAGTCCATGTAGCACTGGCGAAATATGACAGGACCGGGACGATCCCGTCAAAAGCCGGGCCGCCACATTCTGCACTAGCTGCAGGAGACGTATTTCCACCCCTGGTAGCCCTAGGTAAAGGGAGTTGCAATAATCTAAGTGCAAGGACACAAAGGTGTGGACCAGAGTAGACAGATCACCAGACAGAACAAGGTGCTTAATCCTGGAGATATTCCTCAGATGGTAAAAAGAGGATTTGATGATGGCAGCCCTTTGTCAAAAATTACCCCATTATGTCAGTATATTAAAAAATACGTTTCATAATATATTATATAATATATTACATTGGGACAATGCATTTCTCATTGTATTGAAATACATTAATGCATATTTCTCAATATATTGCAATATATCCCATTTTCGTAAGGGTTATTTTGTTATAAAATCGTTCCTAAGCCTACATAACAATGCTGTTTTTTTTTTTTTTTTGACTTTGGTCTTACTACATCCTCTGTAGTTAAGGTAGTGGGACCAGTGCAGTTTTGACTGCTTCCGTGACAGAGTGCAGGATGTGACAAATGGGTAACTCTATTCTCCCACGCCACCGACTACCAGCATTGTGTTTCTTTTTTCTTAAAATTTAAAATTAGTACTTGTGGTCTCTCTTGTTAGCAGGTGACAGGATGGAGGAAGAAGGGTGGCATGCTGATCGGGTAAGCTCACTGTCATGAAGGACTGAAGGTGGGGTGAATAGTGAGAGAAGCAGTACTTTGTTTTCTGTACTGCAGATGGACGTCTATCTGTGGTACAGAAAACAAACAAAGTGCAGCTCTTCTCATGCATCGTAATGGTGCTGTGTGTAGCGCTGTGTCTGTCCCTCATGGAGCTTTGCCTCACATTTGGAACATGGCTGCAATTTTACAAAAGTGTGGTGAATTCATTTTCATTTTTTATTAAATGGGACTACCTGAGAAAAAAGGAAGATTGGATGGGCTGCTACTTGAGTGCTCACTTAACAAGCGGGAAACAATAGCGGCAGTCAAATTTGAAAATCAGGGTGTCCCCTGCATACCCTAATTAATGGGGTACCCCAAAGTGGAACTCATTATTTAGCGGGCGTTGTTGAAAAATAAATGCATGGTGGGGAAGGCTCTCAGCCAATCACCGTGCTTTATTTTTCAAGCCAATTTTCAAAATGTATATACTTTAAGATGACATAATGTGTGTAAATCAAAATTTTAAATTAAGTAAAACTGTTGCCTTTTTTTCTTCCAAAATAATGTGTGGTGTTTTTATTTCAATGTGGATCTGCTTGGGCAAAGCACTAACAGGGGTTGGGACATTTTCTGTCACATGACCATCTCTAGTGGGATGACTCTTTCAGCGGACAGTGGTTCACTTGAACAGGCAGAGTGCTGAAATGAAAAAAACGAAACACAAACATCATTTTATAAAATCATAAAGAGAAGCAATCACACATATAGTGGCGAGCCGTAGAGAACGATTACAACAGTAGCACGTAACACTTCACCTTTCAGACAAAGTTATACTATATATTATGAACTGGATAAAAAAACTGGACAAAGCTGATTGGCCGAGAGGTATTTGAAGCCGTGATGATATCGGGCTACATCATCACAGCTTCAGAAAGCCTCCGGTCATCAGCCTCCTCACAACAAATACAGTCGCACAAAAGTTACTCTCGCTAGGATCAGCTCCTCACTCGCTGCTACTCATACTTTCAAAAGTAGCGTGCCCAACACTGTGGCAACAGCATGTGAGTGGCAGCAACGAACGAGTAAACTTTTTTCTTTCAAAAGCACAAACCAGAGACCCTCGCATTCTAGTAATTCTCACACAAACCGCAGCTTTAACTGCAAACCCTCTCCCCCACAGAAAGAAAGCCACGTGCCAATCTTGTCCCAGACATTCGTAACCATTCTAATAGTAGCCCTTAGACAGAGTAACAGTCCCAAACAAATCGCGCCAAGATTCTACCTTTTTCTCTTTTGGTACGGCTATTCCATTAAACACGCCTGGCAGTGCACACATCATTGGCTCGCCTCCCCAACTGCTCTCTCACCTTACCAGTCCTCAGCATCCAATTCAGCCTACTTTCTCCCAGAACAAAAATAATAAAAATAAAGTGCAGTGTGAATGGGGAACATTGTAAAAAAAAAAAAAAACTACAATAGTAAGAAGCGGGTCACCCAGTCACAAGAGCTCAACTTCCTCTATCACAACCAACTGCACCACCTGCTGCCCAGAGCCCTCCAGGAACTATTTTATTTAAAGGTATTCCTCCAACACCCACAAAACACATTTTGAAAATGTTTTAAAATGTTTCTATTTTTTTTCACTTTAAAAAATGTTTAAACCACTTCATAATAGCAATAATGCACTCCAGGGTGTGGTATATCATGGGATATTGTCACTTCTTGGGTCATTGGATGCACTCAGTCTGTGGCCTCGTGCCCAACCACCCGAGGCGTGATGATATCCCATGATATACCACATCCTGTCATACATTATTGCTTAATTATACAATGGCAAGAACATTTCCAGTGTTTTCATTGCCAGGTATGGCCCTGGAATATAGAACATAGAAAAAAAAACAAGAAAAATGATGTCTGAAAAAGACCAAGGTCCATCCAATCTTCTCAAGTTCCCTATATAGCCCTGGGAACTATTGATCCCACAGGGTCTTAGCTTCTCCCTACTTCCCCCTGCCCCCCCATGCTGACACCCTGAGCAACCACTATACCCTTGATTCTGTCCCAGCCATGCTAAAAACCGCTAACAGGTTTTGCACCGACCACCTCAGCCGGCAGCCTGTTCCTCAGCTCCACCACCCTTTCTGTAAAATAATACTTCCTGAGGTCCTTCCTGAACCTCCCCCTTCTGGGCTCCTATTCATGACCACATGACCGTGAGCTAGTATTCAGATTAAATAGTTCCCTGCAGGTCACCCTAATTCATTTTAGGAATGTAAAGGTCTCTGTCATATCTCCCCTCTCCCTTCTGATCTACAGTGAGTACAAGTTCATAGCCCTGAGGTACTCCTCAAAGGACTCGCCCTGCTGACCCTGAATCATTTTTGTTACCCTGAGTTGCACCGTTTCTAGCTTGAACCTATCCTTCCTGAGGTGAGGACTCCAGAAGTGGGCACAGTACTCCATGTGAGGCCTCACCAAGGATCTATACAGAAGAAGTATTGCCTCCCTTTTTCTGCTGTCAGTACCCTGCTCAATACATCCTATCATCCTATTCACCTTGCTATAAACTTTGCAGCACTGACTCAATTGATTTAAGGAGTTTCTAATGATTCCACCGAGGTCTTGTTCCTCAGTCTCACCCCTCCCATCCAGTACTCCATTCTGGGTTGCTTGTTCCTCAGGTGCATAACCTGACACTTTTTGGCATTGCATTTTTGCTGCCAAACCCTTGACCACCCCCTCAAGCTTTTGCAAGTCTCTCTGCATTCCTTTATTCCCACATCACTATCCATCCTCCAACAAAGCTTAGTGTCATCAGCAAAGAGACACATCCTGCCTTGGATGCCATCACCAGTGTCACTAAAGAATATGTTAAAGAGGACTGGACCCAGGACAGATCCCTGTAATACCCCTCACTTGTGACCTCCCTCCCTTCTGATTTAACCCCATTGACCACCACCCTTTGTTGCCTCCCCTTTAGCCAGTTGCCAACCCAGTTTACCATGGCCCTAGCCACACCCAGATCCTCCATCATCTTCAGCAAGCATCTGTGCGGCGCTGAGTTGAAAACCATGCTGAAGTCAAAATAGAGCACATCAACAGCATGGCTCCTATCCTCTTCCCACATTACCCAGTTCAAGAACAGGTTAGTTGGACAAGACGTCTCTGCCAAAAATTCATGTTGTTTGTGATCCTGGAGCCCATTGCTCTCTAAATAGTCCATGAGGTCCTATTTGACCAGGAACTCCATCAGTTTCTCTACAATAGAGGTTAGATTGACAGGTCTATAATTCCCTGTTTATTCCTTGTCTCCCACACCTTATGAAGCAGAACCATGTCTGCCTCCCTCCAATCCTTTGGAACCTCCCCTGTTCTTAGAGAGTAGTTGAATAGCCCTAACATGGGATCAGCCAATTCCACTGCCAATTCTCTGAGCAGCCTTGGGTGCAAACCATCTGGACCAGTGGCCTTATCAGTCTTTAGGGCTGCCAATGCTTTCAGGACCCTTTCTGTACTAAATGTTGGTTTCCTCATCTCTGGGACCCCCTTGGTGTCTGCTTTGATGCCCCTATCTGGCAAGGGCCTATCATCCTCCTTAGTGAACACTGAGCAACAGTAATCATTAAGGACAGTGGCCTTTTACCCATCAGCCTCAATCACCCTATCCCCTTTGGATAGTCCTACAATTCCCCCACCTTTCTTCTTTTTTTCATTAATATACCTGAAGAATTGTTTCTTTCCCCCTTGACCCCCTCAGCAGTACACAGCTCTGTGTCTGTCTTTGCCTCCCTAAAAGCCTTCTTTGCCTCCCTTTCTTTCAGCAAATATTCTCCCCTTCTTGCTCACCTTGATGTGCTTTAAATGTGTAGAAGGCCTTTGCGTGGACCTAATCACTTCCCTGACCCTTGCTGTGAACCATAGAGGTCTTCTGAACCTGTTCTTTTTGGTTACTGTTTTTATGCATGCTTTTGATGCCTCGAGAATTACTCCTTAATTGCCCCATCTCTCTCTTCCATCCCGTTTATGTTGTCCACCCCAACTAACTTATCCCTGACCAGCTCCCTTAGCCTTTTGAAGTCCACCCTTCTAAAATGGGGCCCTTCAGTTCTTGATTGCAGTTTACTGGAACCTAGGGCCAGATTAAGCCATGCAGGGTTATGGTCACTGTTCACTAGTGGCTTCCCTACTCCCATGGCTCCTACTTTTTCTAAATTGGTGAGCAGCGCATCAAGAATTGCAGACTGTCTAGTGGGCTTCTTAACTAGTTGTTATGAGCAGTACAGCTGTCATTTCTCACATCTGACCCATAATGTTTCCGCGCAGTCGGTGTGCAAAATCAATGTTCGGGACAGATTAAGAAAATCACAGTGACACTGTTCATGAGTAGAGGTGTTAAAATGGCTATGTTTAAAATTTGGTGAAAAAATTCCCAAAAATTACTGTTTTACGAGCATGCATTGCGCTGTTCCTACGCACATTCATAAGTTTGCGAATTTTCAATATTTTCACTCCAGATTTTCAACATTGCCATTTTACCACACCTCCTTATGAACAGTACAGCTGTCATTTTTCACACCATGGCCGAAATGTGTTTTCGCACTTCCAGTGCAGAAATGCGTGGTCGATGTAGGAAATCACTGTTCAGGACAGATTAAGAAAATCACAGTGACACTGTTCATGAGCGGAGGTTACAAAATCCCTGTGTTGACAATCCGCTGTAAAAATCCCCAAACTAATGGCATTAGGGGTGTGCGTTGCTCATTTTCTATGCACGCTTATGACTTCACCAGTTTTTTTAATATTTTCACTGCAGAATTTCAACATTGCCATTTTTTGCACCTCCCCATGAACTGTACAGCTGTCCTTTTTCACATCCTCTTTGAAATGTGTTTTCGCACCTGTGGTGCCAAATAGCGTAGTCATTGTGCGAAATCAGCTTTCGGCTAACAAACTGATATTGCCACTGTTCATAAGGTGAGGGTCACAAAAAAAACATGTTGAAAATTTGGAGTGAAAATGCCAACGAACGCCTGAGGCATTAGGGTTTCCAACCATAACGCCCCAGCCTGTAGAGATTGAGAGGCATCAGGGGTGTGACTTGGGATTCTCACCTGTAATGCTCATACCATTCCACACCCTGCAGCCAGTGAGAGGCATCGAGGTGTGCCTTGGACTCTTCAGCCCCAATGTTCACCCCACTGTCCTATACAGGACCTATCTCACCATATTTCCTGATGGAATGGGGTGAGCATAAGGGCCAAAGACCCCAAGGCACACCGTGACACTTGTCGGTGTCTGCAGGGTAGGGTGTGGTGAAATGGCATGGCCGTTATGCCTGATGACCCAAAGGCACACCCCATTGCCTGCCAGTCTCTGCAGGGTGGGGTGGGGTTGACATCCATTCCATTGCCACAGCCAGAAACAGCTTTACCATACCATCTCTTCATAGGCGTTTTTTGAGATTACACAGAAAATTAACAGCAACTTTATATTTCTGAAGTTTTGGGGGGATGGGAAGCAAAGAACTAAAGAGATGCAGCTGCATAAGCACAACACAAGACCTTAACCAGTCTTCAAAAATCCCAAAGTCCAAAAACAATAACTTGTTTTGCGGGGGGAAGGGGGACAGCAGTAGCTAGTAGCTACACAGAAACAGGGAAAAATATTGCAGACAGGCTTAGAAATTCAGAGTACTACTATTGCAGTGCTGTAACAAAATGCATATCAATTGACAGCACGCACACAGATTAAAGGTCAGGCACAGAAACTTTAACTGTTCAGTAAACTACAACACAGACAGTCTTTTAAAACAAGCATTTGTCAATGCTGAATGTTTGCTTACTGGCATTGGCAGTGGTAGTGTAGAAGTTACAGAGCTGCGTAATAGGAATGGCAGTGAAGTATTGAACTGAAGCCAACCCCACCACCACCCTGCAGAGAGTGACAGGCATCGGGGTGTGCATTTGGGTCGTCAGGCATAACAGCCACGCCATTTCACCACACCCCACTCTGCAGAGACTGACAAGTGTGACGTATTCCTTGGGGTCTTTGGCCCTTATGCGCACCCCCATTTCATTAGGAAATACGGTGAGATGGGTGCGATATAGGAGAATGGGGTGAAGTTTGGGGCCAAAGAGTCCAAGGCATACCTCGATGCCTCTCAGTGACTGCAGGGTGTGGAATGGTATGAGCATCACAGGCAAGAATCCCAAGTCACACCCCTGATTCCTGTCATTCTCTATAGGGTTGGGCGATTTAGTTGAAAAGCCTAATACCTCAGGCATTCATTGGTATTTTAACTCCAAATTTTCAACATGCTTGTTTTGTGACCCCACCTCATGAACAGGGGGAATATCAGTTTGGTAGCCGAAAGCTGCTTATGCACAGTGACTACGGGATTTAGCACCACAGGTGCAAAAATATTCCGAACAGGCTGTAAAAAATGACAGCTGTACTCTTTCATGGGGAGGTGTAAAAATGGCTATGTTGCAAATGTGTAGTAAAAATATTTAAAAAAATGGTGAAGTCACGAGCGTACATAGAAACTGTGCAACGCACACCCATTATATAAGTAGGTTGGGTATATTTTATAGCAGATTGTCAACTCAGGCATTTTGGTGCCCCCGATCATGAACAGTGTCACTGTGATTTTCTTTATCTGTGCCGAACAATGATTTCCCACAGCGAACACGCATCTCTGCACTGAAAGTGTGAAAACACACTTCGGCCATGTTGTGAAAAATGGCAGCTGTACTGTTCATAAGGAAGTGTTGAAAAATGCCACTAGTGAAAATCTGGACTGAAAATATTACTAAGTCATGAACTAACAAGGATGCGTGGAAACTGCACAATGCTCACTTGTAACACAGTCATTTTATGGACTTTTGTCACCAAATTTTCAACATAGCCATTTTAAGACCTCTGCTCATGAACAGTGTAACTGTGATTTTCTTAATCTGTCCTAAACATTGCTTTCGCACACCAACAGCACCATTATGCGCCATGATGCGATAACACATTTTGGGTGACATATGAAAAATTGCAGCTGGACTGTTCATAAGGAAGTTTAATAAAATAGACATGTTGAAAATCTAGAGGAAAATATTAAATTTGGAAACTTACGATTGCATGCATAGAACTGTGCAACGACGCTCAGAAAGTCATTTTTGGCATTTTTCACCAAGTTTTCAACATAGCCATTTTAAGACCTCTGCTCATGAACAGTGTCACTGTGGTTTTGTTAATGTGTCCCATACATTGAGTTTGCACACCGACTAGCCATTGTGCGCTACATGGCGGGAAACCACGTTTTGGGCAGGAAGTGAAAATGACAGCTGTACTGCTCATAAGGAGGTGTGGAAAAATGGCAATGTTGGAAATCTGGAGTGGAAATATTGAAAATTCGCAAACCTACGACGTGCGTGGAACTGCTGCAACGACACTGTAAAACAGTCATTTTAGGAATTCTGTCACCAAATTTCAACATTGCCATTTTAAGATCTCTGCTCATGAACAGTGGCACTGTGATTTTCTTAATGTGTCCCATACACTGAGTTCGCACGACCTGCGCCATTGTGCGCTACATGGCGGAACACATTTTGGGTGAGATGTAAAATGACAGCTGTACTACTCATAGAAGGTGTGGAAAAATGGCAATGTTGAAAATCTGGAGTGGAAATATTGAAAATTCGAAACCTATGAGCGTGCGTAGGAACTGCATAGCAGCGCTAAATAAAACAGTCATTTTAGGAATTTTTTCACCAAATTTTCAACATAGCCATTTCAAGACCTCTGCTCATGAACAGTGTCACTGTGATTTTCTTAATTTGTCCCGATATTGATTTCAAGATTACCGACTGCGCCATTCTGCGCTACAAGGGTGGAAACACATTTGGGTGAGATGTGAAAATGACAGCTGTACTACTCATAAGACAGTGTGATGAAATGGCAATGTTGAAAATCTGGAGTGAAAATATTGAAATTTTGCGAACTTACGAGCCTCGCGTGAGAACCTGCGCAACGACACTGCTAAACAAATATTTTTGAATTTTGCACATTTTTCAACATGGGATTGGCCCTTCTGGTGACGATGTCATTGTCGCGGTGGTATTCAGTCCTGGGCGGTGATTTCGCAGTCACCGCGCAGTCACTGCGCGAAATCACCCTTCGAGCCAGAATAACACCATGACAGTGACATCATTCATGAGAAGGGGTCCCAAAAACCCCATGTTGAAAACCTGGTGCAAAAATTCCCCAAATTGCCTGAGATATGTAATAAAGTTGAACCCCTCCTATCTAGCCCATTATACAGCTTACCGGCATTTCCTCAGTTCGCGGTCGGCTTTGAAGAGTGCAGACGTGTTCCCGGTCCATCGAAGATTGTCGCGCCGGAGTCCGGAGGTAAGTATGGGGTGAGGGGGGGGGGAGGCTGGTTGCCCAGTGGGTGGGTGCAGGTTGTGGGAGCTGGGTTCGGGAGACGCGCCGCGGGACCGCTTTTGTTTTACAGTTAAAACAAAAAAAAAAGACCGTGGGATTCGGCTTGCCATGCTGGAGTGGGCCTACATGGCACCAGGACTTGGTAGCCCAGCCGACGGGGATTGGGCACCCCGCCGGCAAAAAAATTTAAAAAAATGCGGGATTGTCTTGCCACGCTGGGGTGGGCTCCCCAGCGTGGCACAAGGACTTTGGGAGAGGGCGCTGCTCAGCCGATGGGGGATTGGGCACCCTGCTGGCAACATGATGGATCGCCATGCTGGGGTGGGCTCCCAGTGTGGCATCAACTATTGGGAGGGAGGGAGGGAGACAGACGAAGTTCAGCCAACGGGATTGGGCACCCCGCCGCCATATGCCGCGCAGGCGGGGCGGCACGCCGCGCTGGGGGAGCTGCGCTGTGAGCAGCTTCTTATCGCTGCTCACCTGCTAGCTCCTCTTCAATCAGATGTTACTGCATTTTGGAGCGTGTCATAGACAGCTCCAAAATGCATTGGCTTACAGGGCCCTACTGCCAGCACAGTGCCTGAATTGGAGAAGGAGGTGACACACCTCCGAAATCTCCGATGAAGGCACTATGTTTCTTGCACATACGTGCAAGCAAACATAATGACTGAAAAAATGCCCAGCAAACAGAAAAAAACTTATAAAAAAGTAAGTGAAGTTGTACTGTGTGTACCTGAATACACAAATAATGAAACACTAGCCAACAACAGTTGGAAAAACTGCCTTTCTCACTAATCTCCCTTCTTTGCCACAGATCCACCCCCCGAAGCACACTTCTACAGTGTCTCAGTACAGAGACTGAATGTACGAAATTAACATTCAATAGTCACACAAAATTAATAAATGCTCAATGATATAAACACAAAAGGGTTTACTACAATCGATGTACTAAATTATGACACAAAGGTTTGTGGCAAAAATGTGTTTTTAAAGGTTTTTCGATAGTTTGCTCTTAGAGCTCTGAGAATCAAACCATCTCTAGCTTTCCACTACACACACTACACTGAACTGAGGCTGTGCATGACAATATAGAGCCCATGTGACCTTACATCCCATGAATCACTGCAAAATGTGTCTTAAAGAGCAAAAAAAAAAGGTGAAGTAGTGCAAAGTCCATAAAGGACAATGGAAACTTTGTGTTACTTTGAGATGTGAAGTTATTCACTTCGCTTTGTGGAATATTATGCGAAATTTGGGTTCTAAACAAAATACTACGCATTGCGAATTTTAGGCACTTCGCCCACCTCCACTTTTGACACAAGGTGCCCCTTACATCAATTCTTTTTGATGCAAGGACCTTGCATCAATTGCAGGTCTTTGAGAATTGGGCCCAAAGTATCTCAAAAATGATATACATTTTTATGTTTGCTTGCATGCATGTGCAAGAAACATAGTGCCATCATCCGAGTTTTCGGAGGTGTGTCACCCCCTCTTCCAATTTAGTCAGTGTGTTGGCAGGCGCGGCTGCAGTTCTCCAATGCCTGCTGGAGCTGTCTATGACAGCTCCAAAATGCAGTGGAGTACAGTTGAAAGGGGGAGCTACGCTTCCGTGAGCAGCGATAAGATATCGCTTGCTCATGCACGCCTCCCCCACACACGCACACACACACACGCATGCACGCATACTGTGTGCTGCCCCCACGCACACACTGTATAGCCGTAAGTGCCCAATCCTGCCGGCTGTGCTGCGCCCCAAAAGTTTCCATGCCACGCCTGGGTGCGCACTCCCAGCATGGCAACTCATCGATAGCCGGGCCGGGGTGCCTAATCACCTGTCGGCTCCACTGTCCCCCAGAATACAGGGTGCCACGCTGGAGCCCACCCCAGTGTGGCAACTGATGCTATGGCCAACAGGGGTGCCCAATCCCCCATCGGCTCCATGCCCCCCAACCAGCCATCCTTGTGCCACGCTGGGAGCCCATCCCACTGTGGCAAACATCCCGTGTCGTCATTTAAAAAAAAAAACTGGAAATAAAAAACTGTCCCTCGGCGCTTCTCCCTGCCCCCCTCCCACAACCCGCACCCACCCACTACGCACCCTGCCTCCCCACAGCCCCTCACCCCAAACTTACCCTCCGGAGCTCGCGACGACCGGGAACACGCCTGCACTCTTCAAAGCCGACCGCGAACTGAGGAAATGCCGTAAGCTGTATAATGGGATAGATAGGGTTTTCAACTTTGCTGCATATCTCAAGCATTTTTGAATTTTGCACCAAATTTCAACATGGGGTTTTGGGACCCTTCTCATGAATGATGTCACAGTCATGGCGTTATTCAGGCCCGAAGGGTGATTTAGATCACTGCGTGAAATCACCTTTTGGGACTGATTAATGAAACGACACTGCCACTGTTCATAAGATGGGCTCTCAAGTAGCCTATTTTGAAAATTTGGTGAAAGATTCAAAATGACTGTTTTATGAGTATGCATTATGCAGTTCCTACGTAGGCTCGTAAGTTCTAGAATTTTCAAATATTTTCACTCCAGATTTTCAATGTTGCCATTTTACCACACCTTCTTATGAGTAGTATAGCTGTCATTTTCACATCTCACCCAAAATGTGTTTCCACTTATGAAGCGCATACAATGGCACAGTCGATGCAAAAATCAATGTAATGGAACAAATTAAGAAAATCACAGTGATACTGTTCATGAGCAGAGGTCTTAAAATGGCTATGTTGGAAAATTTGGTGAAAAATTCCTAAAATGACTGTTTACAAGCGTGCTTAGCAGTAGTTCCTACTTCGTCAGAAGTTTGCTAATTTTCAATATTTTCACCCAGATTTTCAACATTGCCATTTTACCACACCTCCTTATGAGCAGTACAGCTGTCATTTTTCACATCTTGCTCAAAATGTGTTTCTACCCATGTAGCGCACAATGGCGCAGTCGGTGTGTGAAATCAATGTATGGGACACATTAAGAAAATCACAGTAACACTGTTCATGAGCAGAGGTCTTAAAATGGCTATGTTGAAAATTTGGTGAAAAAATTCCTAAAAATGACTGTGCTATGAGTGGTCATTGCGCAGTTTCCACGCACCCTAGTAAGTTCATGACTTTGTAATATTTTCAATCCAGATTTTCACCAGTGGCATTTTTTCACATTTCCTTATGAACAGTACAGCTGTCATTTTTCAGAACATGGCCGAAATGTGTTTTCACACTTTCAGCACAGAGATGCGTGGTCACTGTGAGAAATCATTGTTCGGGACAGATAAAGAAAATTACAGTGACACTGTTCATGATCGAAGGTCCCAAAATGCCTGTGTTGACAATCTGCTGTAAAAAATTCCCAAACTAATTACATTACGGGTGTGTGTTGCACAGTTTCTATGCACGCCGTGACTTCACCAGTTGTTTTAATATTTTACTGCAGATTTGCAACATTGCCATTTTACACCTCCCCATGAACAGTACAGCTGTCATTTTTACACCTGTTCGAATGTTTTTGCACCTGTGGTGCTAAATGCCGAAGTCGCTGTGCATAAGCAGCTTTTGGCTAACAAACTGATATTGCCACTGTTCATGAGGTGGGTTCACAAAAAACCATGTTGAAAATTTGGAGTGAAAATACCAACGAATGCCTGAGGTATTAGGGTTTCCAACCATAACGCCCAACCCTGTAGAGAATGACAGGCATCAGGGATGTGACTTGGGATTCTTGCCTGTAATGCTCATACCATTCCACACCCTGCAGACAGTGAGAGGCATCGGGTATGCCTTGGACTCTTCGGCCCCAAAGTTCACCCCATTCTCCCTATACCACACCCATCTCACCAGATTTCCTAACAGAATGGGATGATATGGCCAAAGACCCCAGGCACACCGTGAGACACTTTGTCAGTGTCTGCAGGGTGGGTGTGGTGAAATGGCATGGTCGTTATGCCTGATGACCCAAAGGCACACCCCAATGCCTGTCACTCTCTGCAGGGTGGTGGTGGGTTGGCTTCAGTTCAATACTTCACTGCCATTCCTATTACGCAGCTCTGTAACTTCTACACTACCACTGCCAATGCCTGCAAGCAAACATTCGGCATTGACAAATGCTTGTTTTTTTTAATTTTGACCTCACATTTTCAAGATAGTAGTTTTATGACTCCTGTTATAATCATGGCATGTTGCATTTATAGTATATTGGCTGAAATGTCATTTTTGCACCAGAAGTACAAAAACACATCTCACCCAGGGTTTAGAAAATGACACCTAACATGTTTATGAGGAGATGTGGAAAAATTACTAAGTTGAAAGTTTGGAGTCAAAATATTAAACATTAGAGAAGTTGCAAGTGAATGTTGAAACACTACAACATTCATTCATAACCTGGGCATTTTATCAATATGTACACCAAATTTTCAGCATAGCCTTCTTATTACCCCACCTCATGAAGCCAATAGGTGAAAATTCTCAAATCCCTGCTGAAACATGATTCTGCACTACAGAAACTAAATTCTGTGGCTCCGGTGCAAAAACACATTTTGGCCAGGATTTGAAAAAGGACCGCTGTCACGTTCATGAGGTGGTATGAAAAACTGGTATGCTGAAAATTTCTGGTCAAAATATTTAAAGTTAGCAAAATTATGAGCGAGTGTAGAAAAATTTCAATGTACACTCATAACTTTGCCATTTTTACATATTTTGACCCCAACTTTTCAACATAGCTTTCTTATGACCCCACATCATGAACAAGGGTGGTGATAGTTTTCAAATCCTTTCTGAAAGGTGATTTCACAAAATTACCATGCACTCACTTTCTGGGCTAGATTTGCATAATTCCACCTCCATCGGTCATGAGGTGGGGTCCGTCCCATAAAGGCCATGTGGAAAATTTGGGATTGAAATATGTAAAAATGGAAAAGTTATAATCAAAGTTCAAACCACACCATTGAAATACTTTAAACCACACTTACTTGATTTTCTCATGTTGTAGTCACTGGTTCCAACAGCAAGACATGTCTTTGATTGTAGAGTGAATATATGCTGTATGACATATTCAGGCGAGTGAGGGTTTATGAGCAATGTGGGGGTGCTAAGTGGGAGGTCGAAGTGGAGTGGACGTGGGATGTGTGAGTGGTCAGATCGGGGAAGGACCATTTTCTTTGTTACATGGTTGGGCATCGCTCTTGTCAGGCTAGTGTCTGGCAGCACCAGGGGTGGACACCCCAATTCCACCATGTACATAGAGGGAATGGAGTGGGTGAACTGGCAGGGAGGGAGGGAGGTGAACAGAAGCAGTACTAAGGGTGGTACGTTGGTTTGCATATATGATATACAATGGCCTGTGTTCAAATATACCATTTATTTCCATGAGTGAGGGTGAAGCACCATAACTCACGAGTGGCATAGCCATGAGTGAATTATGAAAGTCCTGCCCCGTCACGAATGAAAATAAGTGTCATATTTGAACACAGGCCATTGTATGTTTTGTGTATACGGTGTCTGTGTTCAAAGAAGTGGTGAATTTGTATGAAAAGGGAACATTTTTTATTTCATTCTTGTGTGTGATTTGTGTCCCTCACACACACACACCCCATTGAAGTATATTGTGCAAGTTGGCTCCCCACTTCAAAAGTTTTATCACAGTGTAACACCAAAAGTTCTGTGCCCCCCTATAAATTTACCTTACACATGTTATTTTCTGCAGCCTGTGTGATCTGAAAATAAATGACAGTGGTCCACTTATACATCTTTTTTATTCTGCAGTATGTGAAGTCTGAAAGTGAGTGTTGAGTGAGCACAGTCTGCAGCAGTTGTTCCTCTGGTGACAGTTTGTGGAGTGAGCAGTTCACTGGGCTGGTCAGGTGGACAGATTATGGGGGGGGGGGCTGATACTTGGGGAGGAAGATGAAATCCAAAGAGAAAGGTGTTTGGTTTAAAGCAGCTGATCGCATATAGAGTTGTACATTTGACCAAGTGAGTATGAACCTCAGCTGGCTCATTTTCAATGTTGCGGCATCTGTGAGCCTGAGTGAGCGTTTGCAAACTATAGGCATCCATTTTTGCAATAAACAAATCGGGAAAAGAAAATAATGATACAGCAAGGGAGAATATTGTGCTGAAACATCATGGATCTTATACCCTGCAGCTATTTAACACTTATTTTCGAAAATGTTACTGATAAGTAGGTAATCATGATGGCAGCAGGAGCAGGGATTTTAATATCAAAGGAGGAGTACTGTTGGCTGTTGTGTGGTGGATTCCTTGTGGGATTGAGCAGAATGTGGTGTCGATAAATTTAATTGACATTTTGGGTCAAAGGATGATGTAGGCAGAGGGCGTGGCTTGGAACCCAGAAGATGGCAGCCTATCCCTTTCAGATCTCAGACCCCCTCAAAAAAATCTGACAGAAATCATCCAGTTTTTTGTGACTTACCTGTTTGCCTTCTGGATCAGCTGATAGTCATACATTTTTGTGAAAAAAGCTTTCTGATTGGACTTTTACAGCAAGAGATAACACAGAGTGAAGTTTCTTCCCTCAACAGTGCACTCACCATTTGACAGGATGAACCACAATGACACCAGCTGCTCACCTTCGACCCAAGCAGAGATCAAAGTGATGTTTGAGGCACTTATGGGACAAATCAACAAATGGGAAATTGCTACCCAACAGACTAATTCTGATATACAGTACTAGAACTAGGGGATCGGTTAAAGGGACACTGTCAGACATTTGGGCCAGTTTGAAATGGCATGCAATGAAGCTGTCTTAAGCACACATGGCAACAGTTCTGCACAGTAGTGCAAGATACTTTTTTTTTTTTAATTTTATTATATTTTACTTGACCCAATGGAAATGTTGGCTCTGTGCATCCATGGGCTAGAATGGTGTGGAGCCGAGGGGAAACTCATTCCTGAATAAGTTAGCTATTTTTGGTTCTATATGTGAAAATGGTTGCATCACTTAAGGGTCATGATGCAGAGTTGTGCAAAGATATTCCCAAATGTAAATGAGCACTGCAACCCATTTTATTCTGTATGTAACAATTGAAGCCGTGACTCCAGGAATGCTCTTTACAGTTGACTCTAATGTGCATGCCCCGAATCACGGCTTAAATTTTTAAATTCAGAATAAAACAGGTTACATTGCTTGCTTTCGTTTGGTAATATCTTTGCACAACTCTGCATTGTGACCCATAAGTGATACAACTGTTTTCACATATCAGACCAAAAATAATTAACTAGATATGTGGTCCACCTCCCATGAGCTGATTCACAATCTGCTATCCACCAGCATCTTCCCCATTGTCATTTATGCCATGCTCCCACAGTTCTTACAGTAAAGTGGGGGTGTCCTCCTCCCAAATTGCAGAATTGGCACCTGCACCCTCTATTGCTCAAGGATCGTAATTTTGTGCATTGAACAATGAAAGAAATAGTAGTATTCGTGCACCACAACTAACATGGGGAAACCTCTGATGCAGCAGTTTGGGAAGTTTATAAAGCCAATATGCCAGGCAAAATAATTAGTTTCGCCATGCGTAGGTAAAGAGAAAGGGAGGCAGAGTTTTGTTTCTTGGAAGCACACCTTCTTGCAGTTGAACATGAATATAAATAGCAGGCCCATCCCTCCGAGGAGACACTAGCTCATCTTACCAGTCTCAGGATGCACCTTAACAAACTGCTCTCCAGAAGCGCCAAACTGGCTGTCTTCTGCTTGAAGCATAAGTATTGGAAGGGGGAGATAAAGCTGGAAGAGTCCTTGCCTATAGACTTAAGAAGAGATGCCCAAAAATCATATTGCCAGTCTTCCGGATGCCTAGGCACTCAGATGTCACATCCCTTAATGATATTATGAAAAGATTTTATCAGGCTCTATACTCCTCCCGCAGCACTTCCACTTTGGCACAAATATATTCTTTCCTCACTGACTTTCCTATTCCTCGGGTTTTGAAAATCGAGTCTAGAATCCTGGACAACCCCATTACCCTGCAGGAGGTTAAACAGACTATTAAGACCCTTACCAAGGGTAAAGCACCTGGAGGTGATGGGTTTCCTGTCAATTACTATCACATCTGTTGTGACAAGATCACCTCCTTCCTACTGATGGTCTTTCATGAAGCTTTTCATTCTGGGAGATTGCCACCCACCATGACTGAGGCTATCATCACGGTACTGCCAATGACAGGGAAGGATATCTCCCTACCCAGCAGTTACAGACCAATCTCCCTCAACAAAGCAGATTCTAAGATTCTCATCAAGATCCTAGCCTTGAGACTTGAGTCAGTTCTTCAGGGGTTCATACCTTCAGCCCAGGCAGATTTCATCAAGGTGAGACAAAGCTCCAATCACCTTCACACTCTTCTTTATCTCATGCATTCTGCCAAGGAATCAACCAATACTGCTCTAGCCATTGCTTTTGATTTTGAAAAGGCTTTTGACTCGGTTGACTGGAATTACTTTTGGTGCACCTTGTCCCACGTGGGGTTCAGAGACCACCTTCTGCGATGGGTTCACTTGCTCTACACCTCCTCATCAGCCTCCGTGCTCACTAATGGTCTCCACTCTGCCCCAGTTGCACTACAGTGTGGGCCAAGGCAGGGTTGCCACCCATCCCCGCTACTGATACACTGTGAAGAGCGCTATATAAATAAAGATTATTGTTATTATTATTATTCATCCTGGCCATCGAACTCTTGGCTATTGCCATCCATCACCATTCTCCTCTCCAGGGGGTTTGTTGTGGAGGCAAAGAAACTGTATTCTGCTTTTAATCCTTCAGCAGGATGGCCAAGCAGCCCTTGACCCCCCTCTTGCTATTGCTTCATACAATTTTGGAGCTGTCAGGCTTATGCGTGTCAACCAAGACAAAACAGAGGTCCTTCCATTACATCCCACTGCCCATGTAGCTCCTTTTCAGACCAAAGGACTCAAGTGGTCCCCAAGTGGAATTACCCATCTATCTCCAAAATGAGCCAATTTAATATGTCCCTGGCACTGAAGGCTGTTAAACTCAAACTGGCTAGATGAAAGCTGCTAAACCTGTCGTTAGCTGGCAAGACTGATGCTTCTAAAATGTTATATACACCCAAGGTTACACACATCCTATCCCATGTGCCAGTCCTCATCCCATTGACCTGGTTCCACAAGATTGATAAAGTGGTGGACAATTTTCTGTGGGAAGGAAAACCCCCAGGTTTAGCAGGACTGAGTTGCAAAGTCACTGGTCTAGAGGAGGCTGGGGTTTGCCTTAGTTCCAAGACTACCACCTAGCCTTCACTGCCACCAAGACTGTATGTTGGTTCTCTCAGACAACCCAGGGATCACTTTTATGGTCAGTCATTAAACATGATCTTAGCCAGGCATTCTCAAGGTACCACTATCTCCATTTATAATGATTTACCATCAGAGCTTATCCATGAATGGAAAAAGTTTGACTACTTAAGAAATAAACTCTGAATAAGTGGTGTCCGCGCTACAATGATTTTCCCTGCAAAGTTGAGAGTAGTGATAAATAACAAAGACTAATATTTATGAAACTCCCAAAAAGGCAATACAGGACTTAAAACTGAAATTGCCAAATGTCTTCTCTGAATAATAAATAATGTATGTTAAAAATTGACAGGTATATGGGCAGATTGCTTTTTGTAACCAATGTACTGGTAGATTGGGGGGGGGCCATGGGCGGGAGAGACTGATGCAGCAGTCTACAAGATGTTAGGGTTTGTCTCTATGAATCTTGACTTATATTTTTCTTTTACCTATTTTTTTTTGTTATTCATGTATACACTTCTGTTATAGTGATATGTTATTAGGGGAAGGGAGGGAAAAGTTAATTTCAGCAATTCAGGTTGTACAAGCATGGGTCTCATGTGGCAATATTATTTTTGTTGTATGGTGTTCAACAAAACTGTATGGGAAGGCCCAGAAGTTAAACTGATTGTGCTTATTCCTATATTAAGTTTGATTCCATGTTGTATATTACCCCATAATGATGTATGACCTAAACAAATTAAACATTGTTTCTTTAAATGTTAATGGAATCAACTCCCCCATGAAGAAAGCAAGATTAATGACATATTTTAGGAAATCTCAGGCTCAGATAATATGTCTGCAAGAAACACACCCAGTAGATACAGAAATAAAAAGCATTTGTCAATGCCTTATGTTCGTTGTGTGCTGCACTGGTGTCATGGGGGGAAGGGATGTATGAAAATTGCTTCAGTGAAGTTGTTTGTGAGGTGGGATCCCAAAACACATATGTTGAAAATTTGGGGCACAAATATTTAAAAATGGCCTATTGAAAAACATTGATGCCAAAATCCCCATTGAAATACATTAAAGAGCTTACCTCAGTTCGCAGTTGGGCTTTGACAAGCGAATACGTGCCTACAGTCCCAGGTAGATTATGGTGCTGGACCTCCGGTGGCTAAGTATGGAGGAGGGGGTGTGGGGTGGTGGGTCCTGAGTGAGAGGTTAGGGGGTTGGGTAATGGTGGAACGGACAATGATGGACAGTTTTCTTTTTTACAGGGGGAAAAAAAGATGTGGGACAGGTTTCTTTTTTTCAGGGAGTTTGCTGAACAGATGAGGACACTAGGGGATTGAGCACCTCCAGCGCCTGTATACTGTTGGGGGGTGTTACACAGTGGACAACAATAGATGGCCAGATGACACTGGGGGACTGGCCACCCCCTGTGTCTGCATACTGTTTGGGTGGGGGGGTTCACAGCAGACAACAATGGATGGACAGATGAGGTCACTGGGGGATTAGCCACTCCCAGTGTAAGAAAAGGGAACATTTTTAATTTAATTCTTGTGTGTGATTTGTGTCCCTCACCCCCCCCCATTGAAGTGTATTGTGCAAGTTGGCTCCCCATTCCCAGTGTCTGTATACTGTTTAGGGGAAGGGGGTTACACAGTGGACAATGATGGATAGTTTTCTTTTTTGGATAAAAAAAAACAAGCATTTGTCAATGCCGAACGTTTGATGTATTGAAAGATGTCCACCTCTGCACCTTGTTTATGTTCTTGAGGTACTTAAACATATCTGTCATGTTCTCCCACTCCCTCCTTTCCTCTAATAAATATATATTGAGGTCCTTTTAACCTCTCCTGATATGTTCTGTGTTGCAAGTCATGTTCCATCTTGGTTGCCTTTCTGTGGACTGTGGACCCTGTCAATGTCCTTGTGCATTTGCAGCCTCCAGAATTGCACACAGAGCTGTAGGTGAGGCCTCACTAGTGCATTATAGAATGGCATCACCACCTTGTGCCTTCTGCTAGTGATTCCCCTGCCTATGTACCCCAGCATGCCACTGGCCAGTCCTTGCAACATCTGTGTTTTGCTTTGACACCTTTTGGTCATCAGAAATTATAACTCCTAGGTCCCTATCTTCATTTTATTTATTTTATTTATTTACGAGATTTACCAGGAAGGCATACTGAGCAACATGCTTGATTCCAGATGCGACCTGGGGGCTGAGGCCCAATACATAACAAAAGTTTGTACATTACAATACAGTATTAGAATACAGAAAAGTTTACTCATGGCAACCATAAGTCAGGAAGTTTACAGACAGGGATAGATATACAATATCGAATACGACTGAACAACACATTTTAGTAGAGAACTGTTAGATTAGCAGGAGCTGCTGAAGGAGAAATGTGCCTTGAGTAGTCGGGTACGATGATAGGGATTTTGTGCGTGTCTTATGGGGACAGGTAGGGCATTCCAGATCTGTGAGATTCTGTAGTTAAAAGCTGCCTGACCTTTGGTAGTGCGCATAAATGGGACGTGAAGTAGTCTAGGGTCCATGCCTCTAAGGAAGTACACAGGAGGAGGTTGTTGGGAGAGGGTAGATGCCAGGTAGGGAGGGAGAGAGAGAGATCAATATTTGGCAGCGAACCTAGTGCAGTTTATTAATCGACGATCATGGAAGGATGGCAGGGTTAGGGAGCTGTATAAAGTGCAATGGTGAGTGGATTGTGGGCAGTCGAGGATGAAATGACAGAAGGAGTGGAAAAGGGTGTCTAGGCTTGCCAGGGCGGATGCGGGTACGATAGTGTATACTATGTCGCCATAGTCAAGTACGGGAAGTATCATTTTTTGGACAATGGCATGCCTCGTTTGTGTGGGGAGGCAGTTTTTGTTTCGATATAGTGCACTCAGTTTTGGGAGCAGCCTCTTATGTAGGGAGTCAATGTGAGAGGCAAAATCTAGGTGCTGGTCAAGCCAGACACCTAGATATCTGTAGCTAGTGCATTGCTCCAGGGGTGACCCTTCCAGGGTTTTGAACGGGGGGCAGGGGGTTTGGCGGGAGAGTCTTTGTTGGGAGCCAACAGTAAGCGACACAGTTTTTTTAGGGTTTAAAAATAACTGGTTTGACCTGAACCAGTGCTGGGTGGCAGAGAAATCCTCCTGTAGGAGAAATGCCACACTGCTTGTTGAGGGGCCGGAAGCATACAAGACTGTGTCGTCTGCATACATTTGGATGGAAGAATGGGAGCATGCAGAGGGGAGGTCATTTAGAAAAATGGAGAAGAGTAATGGTCCTAGGATTGATCCTTGGGGGACACCAGATGTGACTGGAAGGGGGTTTGAGGTGTGTGAGGCAAGTCTAACCACTTGCTTCCTGCCCACTAGGTAGTCTTGGAACCACTGTATGGCTTGGTGTGAGAGCCCTGCTTCAGTAAGTTTGGAGAGGAGTTAGGAATGAGAGACGGTATCGAAGGCCTTTGCTAGGTCAATAAAAATGGCCAAGGTGATATGTCCTTTGTCGATACCAGTGAGAATGTCACCAGTGACTCGTAGTAGGGAAGTGATGGTTGAGTGGGTTTTGCGGAAGCTGGATTGGAAAGGCATAAAAAAAGAGGAGGCGTTCAAGTACGGAGTCAGTTGGGACAGGACAAGTCGCTCCTGGAGTTTGGCCAGAATAGGGAGTAGGGAGATGGGTCTATAATTGCCTGGGGAGGAGGGGTCACCGCCTATTGGGAGGGGTATGATGGTGCCATTTTCCATGCCGTTGGTAACTTGCCCAGTGAAAAAGAGAGGTTGAGAAGGGCGGCTAGAGGGGCGGCTATGGCAGGGGCTGACAAGAATAGCATCTTGGCGTCCAGGGACGTCGGGCATTTGCCTTTGTTTGGGTTCAGTGCCCATAGGGAGCAGAGGACTTCTGCTGGGGAAACTAGTTGGAATGATAGCGGCAGGACTGGGGGTGTGTGGGGGGTGTGGGGGCTGTGGAGGGGCCGGGGTGTGCTTGTACTGGAGGGAGTAGAAGATTGTCTGTGCAGCTGGAGAAATGGGTGTTAAAGCTTCAGCTATGCTGATGGGGTCGGAGATGAGGGTGCCCTGAGCTAATAATGTTGTGGGTGGGGGTTGGGTTGGGGGAGAGCAGGGATTTGAGTGATTTCCAGAAATCCGTCGGATGGTTAAAGTTTTTACTAAAGGTTGATAGGAAGTAGCTCTTTTTGGCTTGGCGGATGATGTTTGTGCAAGCATTACGAAGGGATTTGTAGGTAGTAAGGGAGGCCTGAGAGCCCAGTTTCTTATATGCTTTCCAGGCATGGTCCCTGGAGTGGCATTTTCTGATTATGTCAGCCGTGATCCATGGGAGATGAGCCCCTCTAACTCTTTTTGTACTCAGAGGAGCGTGCTTGTCCCATACTTTTAGGAAACTGGTTTTAAATGCATCATAGGCATTGTCAATGGAGGATGCCTCGGTGATGCAGGACCAGTTTACACGTCCCAGGTCTGCCAGGAGAGATTCTAGGTCTAGGGAGTTATGGGACCTGGTGCGCAGCATCTTGGGGGGGGGGGCTGAGGGGTTATGTACCTTCCTGATCAGGTAAATCCTGTGATGATCACTTAAAGAATCGGGAAGCAGGCCTGCGCTCAGAATCCTATGTGGGTGTGAAGTGAGAGCCCAGTCCAGTAGGGAGTGTTTTTTTTGTCTTATGGTTGAGTCTGGTGGGCTCTTTTATGAGTTGAGTGAGGTTCAGAGCCTTTATTTTGGTCTTCAGGTGGGCTTTATCGGTACCTAACCAATTGGAGTTATAATCACCAGTGGCGTGGAGCTCACCACCTACAGCTAGGGACTGTAAAGTGATTAGATGGGAGAGGATATCATCAGTGGGTGTGCGGGGGGGGGGCAGTATGAGCCTGCCACGTATACAGGGCTGGTATATGGAAGTGATAGTTTAATGAGTGTTGAGTCGATGTTTGCTGGGAGAGAGGGGATATTCACAATAGTGAACTGATGACTGTTGGAGATATACATTGCTGTACCTCCACCTCTCTTTTTGCCTCGCCTGTCATGCCTGATGATTGTGTATTCTGGTATGGAGACTTTGGCATCAGTATGACGTGGTTTTAGCCATGTTTCTGAGATAATCAGGATGCCAGAGTGCAGAGTTAAGGCTATTGGTTGTAATAGCGAGAGTTTTGATAACAGGCTGCAGGTATTAAGGTGCAGTATACGTAGGCCTTTGGGGAGAGCGAAAGGGGTGTGGGTATGTGTTGTGATGGGGCCTGGGTTAGCCTCTATGTCCCCTGACAGGAGCAGGAGTAGGGCAAAGAGATGCTTTGTTTTTGTCCTGGGATAGTTTGCGCATGAAGTGGGGCTGCGGCGAGGAGAGGAAACAGGTGGGTGACAGAGGGCTGAGGTGTGTAAGACCGAGAGCCCCAGATGAAATGAGGGTGGCAGGTTAGTGGCACTGATATACCCATAGTGGACGTGAGCCAAGTCTTGCGCAGGCGTGTGTGAGGAGACAACATAGTATGGCTGAGGGGTTAGCCGAGGGGGCAGGGCAGGCGGGGGTTCCCTATTTGGGAGGTTGGCGGGTGGCAAGGTGGTTTGTGATGCCATAGAGAGGAAAATGAAGGTAGTGAGAAGCAACATCCTGGACAGGTATGTTATTTGGCTGAGATAATAGTTTGGTGCCCTCTGGTGGTGGCAGCTGAAAAGCTGCAAATGGAAAAATGGGCTGATAGGTTTTACTCAGCCATGTGATATCAGCGTATAAAAGGAAGAGCTCACCAAGGGCGGTGGGAAAGTACACAAGCACTGAAAAGCAGTGGAAGCACTGTTTGTGCTTTTCAAATGCAGTCGGCAGTTTGAAAATGGCGCCAGAAACCGCGCTGTGCCTCTGTTTTTTCTCATACCTGGGTGCATCGAGGGGGTCTGTGGATGAGAATCTGCAGGGGAGGGCAGAGCGTCTTTCCTGGGGGCCCTCACGATCCATGTCCCAGCGTCTGTGGAAAAAAGAGGGGTTTTTATAAGCAAACAGTGGGAGGAGTAACTGCAACCTAGGAGGTAAGAGAACAATACAATTGGTACAGGGGATTGTGAATGAGAGACTGCAATATTTGGGAGAAATAGATTTGTTTGTCTTAGAATTGCATTTGTCAGGTAGCGGGGGTGCTGGGGGCCCTAGTGACTGCGTGGTTAATGGCCTCAGCCACCCTAGAACTGGCGTGGTCACGCTGTTGAATTCCTTTTGTTTGCGATGGGCAATACAGCTATGCTGGAGCAGTGAGGCGTGTGGCCTGCTTTAGAGCGAGAGCTGCTTATTACCAAATTGAACTTGGGCTTTATGCATTAAAAACTGCGTATTATTTTTCAAGGAGATAGATTTGCTCGTTTGCTGGGGGCTCACAAGAGCTGCAGTGTGGCTAGAAATGGAATTATCTGGGCAGACTCCTCACGCTAGCTGTGCAGGTAAAAAATGTTTTGAGAGCAGCTAAATAAGGCTACGATCGTTTCCTGCGATTTCTAGAGAGCTGCAGTGTGGCCAGAGTGCTACTAAAAATGGGCAATTTCTCCTCAACAACAGGGTAGGTACAAATGACTTACATTACAGTTAAAATAGTTGAATGCCTAACAGTCAAGTGCCTAAAAGGACTCTATGGGTACAAAATGCAGGGAACAATCCTTAAAAGTCCTTAATACAGCTATAAATTAGCCTATTATGCACTCAGTCTCCTAAGAAAACTCGCTGTACCAGAGGCAGCCTATACGAACAAAATTGCAGTGTGCTAGGGAAACAAATCATTTGGACATTAAAGCTCCTACACAGGTTACATTTTCTGTGGGGTACAGTTGGATAGAATTAAAGCTCCAACACAAAAGGGACTATATGGGTACAAATGCTGGGAAAATCCTTAAAGTCCTTAACATAGCTATAGATTGGCCTATTATGCACTCGGTCTCCTTAAAGAAAACTCGCTCTGTACCAGAGGCAGCCTATAAGTGCAGATTGCAGTATACCAGGCAAAATAAATCATTCAGTCATTAAAGCTCCTACAGAGGTTACAATTTCTGTGGGGTACAGCTGGAAAGAATTAAAGCTCCAACACAAGTTACATTTTCCGTGGGGTGCAGCAGGATAAAATTGAGGAATACAAAAACAATCAGCACTCCTACACCGACAACAAATAATAAGCACACAAGCACTGAAAAGCAGTGGAAGCACTGTTTGTGCTTTTCAAATGCTGTCGGCAGTTTGAAAATGGTGCCAGAAACCGCACTGTGCCTCTGTTTTTTCTCGTACCTGGGTGCTTCGGTTGGGGGGTTCTGTGGATGAGAAGCTGCAGAGGAGGGCTGGGCATCTTTCCTGGGTGCCCTCACGACCCGTGTCCCAGCGTCTGTGGAAAAAAGAGGGGGTTTTTATAAGCAAACAGTGGGAGGAGTAACTGCAACCTAGGAGGTAAGAGAACAATACAATTGGTACAGGGGATTGTGACTGAGAGACTGCAATATTTGGGAGAAATAGATTTGTTTGTCTTAGAATTGCGTTTGCCAGCTAGCGGGGGCGCTGGGGGCCCTAGTGACCGCGTGTTTAATGGCCTCAGTGACCCTAGAACTGGCGTGGTCGTGCTGTTGAATTCCTTTTGTTTGCGATGGGCAATACAGCTATGCTGGAGCAGCGAGGCGCGTGGCCTGCTTTAGAGCAAGAGCTGCTTATTACCAAATTGAATTTGGGCTTTATGCATTAAAAACTGCGTATTATTTTTCAAGGAGACAGATTTGCTCCTTTGCTGGGGGCTCACGAGAGCTGCAGTGTGGCCAGAAATGGAATTATCTGGGCAGATTCCTCACGCTAGCTGTGCAGGTAAAAAATGTTTTGAGAGCAGCTAAATAAGGCTACGATCGTTTCCTGCGATCTCTAGAGAGCTGCAGTGTGGCCAGAGTGCTACTAAAAATGGGCAATTTCTTCTCAACAACAGGGCAGGTACAAATGACTTGCATTACAGTTAAAATAGTCGGATTCCTAATAGTCAAGTGCCTAAAGGGACTCTATGGGTACAAAATGCAGGGAACAATCCTTAAAAGTCCTTAATACAGCTATAAATTAGCCTATTATGCACTCGGTCTCCTAAGAAAACTCGCTGTACCAGAGGCAGCCTATACGAACAAAATTGCAGTGTACTAGGGAAATAAATCATTTGGTCATTAAAGCTCCTACACAGGTTACATTTTCTGTGGGGTACAGCTGGATTGAATTAAAGCTCCAACACAAAAGGGACTCTATGGGTACAAATGCTGGGAAAATCCTTAAAGTCCTTAATATGGCTATAAATTGGCCTATTATGCACTCGGTTTCCTTAAAGAAAACTCGCTCTGTACCAGAGGCAGCCTATAAGTGCAGATTGCAGTATACCAGGCAAAATAAATCATTCGGTCATTAAAGCTCCTACAGAGGTTACAATTTCTGTGGGGTACAGCTGGAAAGAATTAAAGATCCAACACGAGTTACATTTTCTGTGGGGTGCAGCAGGATAAAATTGAGGAATACAAAAACAATCAGCACTCCTACACCGACAACAAATAATAAGCACACAAGCACTGAAAAGCAGTGGAAGCACTGTTTGTGCTTTTAAAATGCAGTCGGCAGTTTGAAAATGGCGCCAGAAACCGCGCTGTGCCTCTGTTTTTTCTTGTACCTGGGTGCTTCGGGGGGGGGGTCCCATGAACGAGAATCTGCAGGGGAGGGCTGGGCATCTTTCCTGGGGCCCTCATGACCTGTGTCCCAGCGTCTGGGTGCTTTGGGGAGGGTTCCGTGGATGAGAATCTGCAGGGGAGGGCTGGACGTCTTTCCTGGGGGCCCTCACGACCCATGTCCCAGCGTCTGGGTGCTTTGGGGGGGGTTTCATGGATGAGAATCTGCAGGGGAAGGCTGGGCATCTTTCCTGGGAGCCCTCACGACCCATGTCATTGGTGAGCATCAGCACCTCCACCCATCCTGTAACTCTGCACAGGTTTCCCTCTTCTCAGGTGCATTATTTGGGCTTCTTTGCATTGAACCTCAGTTGCCACTCTTCAGACCATTTTTCAAGCCTCTCCATGTCCCAGCTAATTTTCTCCACCCCTTCTGGAGTATTCACTCTGTTACAGATGTTGGTGTCATCTGCAAACAGGCAGACAGACCTTTCCCTCTAGCCCTTCCACAATGTCTGTAATGAAGATATTAAACAAGAATGGTCCCAGAACTTATCCCTGAGGTACCCTGCTGGTCACCCCTTCTCCCCAGATTGGATCCCATTACCACTACCCTCTGTCTTCTGTACATCAGCCAGTTTCTAACCCAGTTTATCAGCTTATGTCCCAGACTACTCATCTTGTTAATCAGCCTTCTATGTTGGATGTTGTGGAAGATTTTGCTGAAATCAAAGTAGGTGAGATCAAACATTCCTCCCTGATTTACTTCCTTAATGAGGCATTAGGGTTTCCAACCCTAATGCCCCATCCCCACCCTGCAGAGACTGACAGGCATTGGGGGTGTCCCTTTGGGTCATTGGCCATAATGCTCACACCATTCCACTCCCACCCTACAGACACTGACAAGTGTCACAGTGTGCCTTGAGGTCTTTGGCCCTAACGCTCACTCCATTCCATTATGAAATAAGCTGAGGTGGGTGCTGTGTAGGAGAATGGGGTGAACGTTTGGTCCAAAGAGTCCAAGGCACACCCTGATGCCAGTCACTGATTGCAGGGTGGGGGTGGAATGGTGTGAGAATTATGGTGGATGATCCCAAGGCACACTCTTGACACCTGTCATTCTGTACAGGGAGGGATGTGGGGCATTACAGTTTGAAACCCTAATGCCAAGATGTTTGTTGGTATTTTCACTCCAAATTTTCAACATGGGCTTTTTGGACACTACCTCATGAACAGTGGCACTATCATTTCGTTACTCAATCCCAAAAGGTGATTTCTCCAGCAACTGTGCCATTTGATGAGACAGGTGCTAAAACACATTTTGGGCAGGATTTGAAAAATGACAGTTGTACTGTTCATGGGGAGGTGTGACAAAATGGCAATGTTGAAAATCTGGAGTGAAAATATGAGAAATTGGAAAAGTTACAAGCGTGCATAGAAACTGCAACGCACACCCATAATGCAGTTATTTTTTGGAATGTTTTCACCATATTTTCAACATGGGCTTTTTGGGACCTCCCCTCATGAACAGTGGCACTGTAAGTTTGTTACTCCATCCCAAAAGTTGATTTTGCACAGTGACCACACCATTCTGCACAACTAGTGCGAAAACACATTTCAGGCAACATGTGAAAAATGACAGTTGTGCTGTTCATAAGGAGGTGTGAAAAATGGCAATGTTGAAAATCTGAAGTGAAAATATTAAAAACTGGTGAAGTTATGAGCGTGCATTGAAACTGCACAATGCACACTCATAACACAGTCATTTTTGAAATTGTTTCACCAAATTTGCAACATGGGCTTTTTGGGACCCCACCTCATGAACAGTGGTACTGTCACTGGGTTACTCAGTCCCAAAAGGTGATTCCGTGCAGTGACCACAAAATCACCTTTCAGGACCGAGGAATGAAATGAGTGACATGTTCACGAGGTAGGGTCCCAAGAACCCCATGTTGAAAATGTGGGGGAAAAATTCCTAAAAATGGATGCGATATCAACCTAAGTTGAAACCCCCATTGAGTCCCATTATACAGCTAACATGTCATTCTTTCAGTTTACCAGTTGGCTTTGAAGAGTGCAGGTGTGTCCCGTTCACAGAAGATCATGTCCACCGACCCAGGAGGGTAAGTATGGGGTAAGGGGGGTTCAGGGAGGTGGGTGCACAGAAGGAGGGTTGGGATGGGGGAGGGGAAGGGGGAGACAACAAGGGATAGTTTTCATTTTTATAGATGAAAAGAAAACTAAAGACCGTGAGGGAAGGTTTTCTTCTTTTACAGGTAATAAAATAAATTAATATAAATTTAGGCACACGGGGGTGGGCTCCCACTATGCCACAATAGTGGTGGTGGTGGGGGGATGCTGACACAGCGATTGTCAGCTAGGGATACAGATTGGTTGGGGGGGTGCATTCGACACCGGAAGTGGGCATCTCAGTGTCGGAAAGGGAAAGGGGAAATTGTTTAACCAGAAAAGACACTCTAAATGGCAGCAGGGAAAGGAGAAGTTGTTTAACCAGGAAAGACACACTAGGTGGCAACAGGGAAAGGGGACATTGGTTAGCAAGAAAAGACACACTAAGCTGAAGGCTCGTGTTTCAAAGAATAGAGTTGCGTGCAATGTCAGCTCTGTCCATTGAAATGTTTGCCGAGACCAGCACCCTCAACAAACCAGTGGCATCAGTACACTGCCTGCTGATTTGCCGGCCACAGACCAGTCCCTGCAGCACCACTGGCCATTGGACTAGCACCCCTCATACCTCTCTCTAGCAACTCTCATGTCAACATGTCTGTCTGCACTTGCGTGCATGACGAACATAAAAATGAAGACAAAAGGGATAAGCCATATATGTTTTAGCACTGGAACAAACAAGAGTCAGGTTGTTGCAATAATAATTAAGAATCTATCTCAGCTGAGATTATAAAGCAATTTAAAGATTCAGAGGGTAGAATCATAATTATAGAACTGAAGTTTAATAATTGCTCATTAATTATTTAAATGAGTTAATGCTCCCTTTTCTAATTAGGATCAATTTACAGCAAAAATCACTGAGGGACTACAATTTATGCAAGGAGATAAATAATATTAGCAGGTAATTACAATGCGCTACTTCATCCTACACAAGATTAAAGCTCTAAACCAACCCAGGGAAATATCCTAATTTCAAATAAATTAAATGTCAGAGATACATAGATACATAGATGTTGTCAGCAGATAAGGGCCTTGTTGCCCATCCCATCTGCCCTATCCCTCTTTTTAATGCTTAAGGTACCCTGACTTTATTCAGTCTGAGCAATTACTTGATGGCTAGACATACAATAACCCCTTGAATAAAGAATATACTCATTTTGATAAAAAAACAACAGACATTAACTCAAATTAATTATATTCTATTAACTAAAACCCTAGCAAATAATATTATAGCTACAGTACCAACAATGACTCTATTTTTATGTCAGACCAGACTACAGTCAGTATAGAATTAAGTATTAATTTAGAAAGAAAACAAGAAAACTCCCCCCACCCCATAATATTTTTATAATGAATATGTAAAAGATCCAGCATTCATTACTTTAATTAAACAAGCTATAAGGGAATTTTGTTGTTTTATTTTTTCAGGACAAACCACTATAATTCATTTTTGGGATGCCTTTAAAGCAGCAATCAGAACAGTCATTATTTCATACCAAATAAAAAAAATAAAGGGAAATTATATGGAGGTGGAAAAGAGATTGAAAGAACTGGATAAGTTAATATTAGCAGACTTTAACAAATATAAACGTGAATGGGAACAGAATAAATAAAAAAAATATGAGACCAAGCGTCAGGAAAGTAAGAAAATAGCCTTTACCATAAAGACAACAAAATACTATAACACTGATAAATCTGACAAACTGCTAACATGTCCACTGAAAAGAAAAAAAGGAAAAACATTCTGAACTTAAAAGATAAGGAAGGTAACATGAAATTTAAGGATGAGGAAATAGCACAGATTTTTATGGATCATTACAAAACTATTTATCGTAACGATTTCATTCCAACTTCTGAAACGTAACAGAATTTTTGGATAAAGACAATCTGACCTATATGCCACTTCAATTTACTCAATTTAATGAAAAGGATATAAAAGAAGCCATCAACTCACTTCCTAGGGAAAAAACACCTGGAATTGTTGGTCTCACAAATTAATTCTATCACGTTTTTAGTGATAACTTAATACCATGGCTTAAAAGAATGTTAGAAGAACTAATAGTAGTGCTGGACGAAAGTTGTTTTTTCCACATCAGCAAAACTTTTGTGAAATTTCACAATTTTTGGGGAAGTTTCCAAATTTCTGCCTACCGCAGAAAGGAAAACCTCCTACATTTCACCCATTTTCACTCATCTAAAGGTGGAAAAAGGGAAAAAAGTAATGTCTGGTGTCCAGAACTGCCCCCCTTCCCCAAGCCTTGCCCGAATTTGACATTTTAAATCCCTGGTGGCTAGCGGTCCCTCCCGCCACCCGATCACCAACCCCATTAAAAAAATCTCAGCTGCCAGTGCCAAAGTAATTCCTGGTGACTGGTGGTCCCTCCCACCACCCGATTACCCACCCGGCCAGTCCAGGGCAACATGCTCTTAGCCCTTTCAGTAACCCGATCCCCCACTGACAGCCATATACAGTAAATTACTATTTAAAAAAAAATTCTCCCTGGCTGGCCCAGTGGCACTGAGGGTTGAAGCACTGGACACCACACCTCGTGTCATGCTGGTGACCTGGGTTCAGGGACGGACTCAGGGAGCCGGGGCTTGGCAGGGGAGGGAGAAGATTGAGCATCCAGTGAACTGCTCTTCTCTCCCTGGGAGGGTTCCTGGGGCTGCTTGGTGTCCTCACAACCCCAGATGGAGGTTGGGGATACTACATGATCAACAGCCAGAACAGTGGGGCATGGGAGTGCGGCAGACGTCAGCAGGGCAGCCATGCACTGATGTCATGGCACATCTCACTTCTAGGGGGAAACCTACAATAGAAAATCCCCGACCTTGGGGATAGGCAATGGCACTTCCATCCACCCAGCCACACTCCACAGTCAGTCACACTCCTCTCCTTGGCCAAACCCAACCTGACCTGCCAGATTATAGATAGAGTGCCCTGGACAGATAGGGTGGCCCTACCTCAGGGGGCTCAGAGCCGGGGGGATTGACTGGTTGGTGTCAGGTAGAAGGAAGCTTCTGAGGTGTAGAGGTAGAGCTGGGGGCACTGGAGGCTGTCCGAGAGAGTTCCTCAAGGTTGGTGCAAAAATAGAAGATGAAAAAAACAAAACAATTCTCCCTGGTAGCCTAGTGACCCTCTTTCCATTTCCCCAGTCCCTGAATTAAAATCAATATCCCTGGTAGTCTAGTGTACCCCCCACCCTAGAGGCAAAGTGCCACCCCCATCCCAAACCCAAGAGTGGGCCACAGACACAGCCCTTCTGTCTCCTCCATGGCCAGCAGCCCACTGAGTTATTAATGAATGAGTGCATGCTTGTACAAGCACACTGTCATTCATTAATAGCTCAGTAGACTGCCAGCCATGGAGGAGAGAGGAGGGTTGTGCTGGTGGCTCGCTCTGTCATTTGGGATGGTGGGGTGAGACTTTGCCTCAGGGGTGGGGGTTGGGGGTACACTAGACCACCAGGGATACTAACTTTTATTCAGGGATTAGGGAAATGGAGGGAGGGTCATTAGACCACCAGGGAGAATTTTCTTTTTAAATAGTAACTTACTAACTGTATACAGTGGTCAGCGGGGTATCAGGATAAGGTTACTGGAAGGGCTAAGGGCATCTTGCCCTGGACTAGCCGGGTGGGTAATTGGATGGGGGGATGGGGGAGGGACCACTAGCCACCAATGATTGGGAATTCCATTATTTTTAAAATGATCTGGCAATTGGACAGCCTTTCAGGGGAGGCAGAAATTTGGCGAAAGTTCAGAAATAGATTTCCAAACTTTTGTTGAAGCGAAAGTCTGACTTTTGCTTCAATTCCACCAGCAAAAGTTTTTTTCATACACCTCTAACTATTAAACCCAAATAACAACTTCCCACCATCTATGTAGATTGCAAAAGTTACTCTAATTCACAAAGAAGGTAAATCAGCTGATCAACCAGAAAACTACAGACCTAAAACCATTTTAAATTCCGATTACAAACTTATAGCAAAATTGAATAAGTAACCTATTTAAACTCCCTCATACATACAAACCAGTATGGATTCATTAAAGGTTGCAGTATCCCCCAGGCAACAAGAAAAATTCAAACTGTAATGCAATTGATTAATAATAACTCCCTTTATAAAAATGATTTATATTTTGCCATAGCGTTGGATGCAAGTAAAGCTTTTGATCTAATAAATAGGAACTACATCTTTTATATGCTAGACAAATGGTGTCTCCCAGAGTAATTCATTCTTTTAAACAATTAAATAAAAATACTTTGCTGAAATTCCAAATTAATAAAAATTTAACACCTGGATTTAAAATGTTGAACAGAGTTCATCAAGGCTATCTGTTGTCTCCGACCATTTTTATATTAGGACTAGAACCCTTTTTACAAGTAATAAGGAATAATCATAAAATAGAAGGAGTCAAACTAAATTATGAACATCTAAAATTAAGCATTTTTGCTGATGGTATATTAATAATATTAAAAACTATCCACAAATCTTTAGAAGAATTCCTTAAAGAAGTTAAAATGCTTTCTTCATTTCAGGTTTCCAGATAAACAAAAGTCAGTCAGTTATAATGAAAATTACTGAAAATAAAACTCAGCACTTAGATAAATTTGATCTAGAATTCAATCTTCAAAAACCAGTTTGCTGAGATATTAGCAAATTAGTCTTACAAGGGTCTTCGTTGCCCTATAGGGCTGCTGTATGGCTTTGTAGTTATGTATAAGTGGGATCGCAAGGCCCAGAGGGCACGCGATTCCACATGTGCATACTGTTATGCCAAAAAATGGACAATGTGAAGGGAGTACAGGGTCCAGAGGGCCCACGCTCCCACTAACACACACCACTTGCATTACACTTTCTCAAAAAGAAGGGAAATCCATTGCAAAAAAACTCCATTAATGCATCAGTTAGGGTTAATAGTACAGCAACAAAAGTTTGGAAATGTGCTGTTAGGGTTCAAAACCCTAACTCTGCATTCCCCACCCCCCCCACACATACATATGCAAGACACATGCAAGATTGTAAGACACTACACCACTCCATCAAATCTGTAACCACAATAATCACAACACCGTACTCATTTCACATAACAATATGTAATGAAAAAAACAAATATAGTATCATCGACTCTATACTGCCAGCACAGTATGATGACACATTATTGCTAGCACATCTTCTTCATACAATGAGACTTAGTCTGTACACATTTGCAAAATACTGACTTTTATGTGTCACTATTCAACAATTGGGTTGCTGCAGGCTACCACATGGGCATATAGCAGCAGAACAGATAGAGATGGCACATACTATGTATAAGATACTGCTGAAGTATGAAACTAACACCATCACATGTTGTTATCTGGCTGCATTACCTGGAAATACTTATTAGCAGAATGTTATTGTTACCATTTAGATGTTACAAATGTTGCTTTCACATGTTACTTGTAAACTATACTACAAATAATTATTTTTATTATTACTACCATTTGTTATAAGGACTGACTCACTCTATCAAGAAAATAAATGCAAACATACAGTGACCGTTGATGGGCTTATACTAACTCTCACTTCCAAGAAACTATCTGTGGATAACATAATGTGTGTTACATCACTTCTTTACTATTGAATATAGGCATCTGCTTAAATCTTGCTATTGCTATTTGTAACACAAAAATGCTTACTGTGGGGCATCACCCTTGGTTGCCCAGAATGCGTGTCTACCCTCAAGGCACTATGATGGTGGCAGAACTCATACAGTTGGTGACCAATGATGATGGATGTGTCTTGCAGTACTCTTAGAGAGTTGCACGTTACTTCTGTTACCTGATGCTGGTTGGCTCTGATTGGTTGTGTTGCCTTGGCCCTTCCCCTGCTTGCCTGTGTGTGTGTGTGAGGGGGGGGATGCGGAGTTAGGGTTTTGAACCCTAACTGCACATTTCCAAACTTTTGTCGCTGTACTAGTAACCCTAACTGATGCATTAACAGAGTTTTTTGATGAATATATATATATATATATATATATATATATATATACACACACACATTACAAAACTTAATATAGGTGTTCCATCTCAAGCCTATGTCAGGAGGTCTAAACCTCACTCTCAGGTTCTTGGTAATAATGGGAATGCAAGGAATCACAGACACATTGCATAAGAGTAATAAACTTGTTAAGGATAAATTACAGTTGCCCTAAGCAGTTCTTATCAAATACGAACTGGGAGCCAATGCTAAGCGTTCCCTATACCTCAAGGTTTTTTTGTGTCTCCAGGGATCTCCGAGGTATAAGACGTAGTGTCTTACATTATATACTTATGATGATTACTATGGTTACTGTAAGATATAAACATTTCTAGTTACAGAAATGAGCCCTATTGGCTAAATTAGAAGTGGCTCCACAGTCCAAGATAACATTATACAATTTTGTAGTAGTCATCACTTTGTAAAGTCAAAGAAAGCTCAGTTATACATGTATTAGTGTAATAATACAAATTACCAAAAGATGGCAATGCCGACTTATATATCATCATCATTACAAGGACACAGTTGTCCTAACATCTTATAAGTAAAAAATACATATATGTATTAGAAAGCAAAGTGTATAACAATAATGTGCATACATATCCTGACATCTACTCTTATATGGCAGATACCCAATGCCCTATATGTTAGTATAACATATACCTAAGTACTAACTGTCTACAGTGTACCTCTGGGGGTACCAGTAAGGGTGCAGAGACCTCGTGTAACATCTGGTTGCTTGATATTAAGATATTTATTTTCCAAATTCCTATGGAGAGGAGGAAAACCTCAAATTGCATGGGGTATTTTAATTATGCCAAGAAGAAAGGGGTGATTGAGCTGTTCAGATCCCAAGACATACATGAAAGCTCATATTTTATCGATGATGTACCAATGGAGTTTCTTTCCAGATGGGGATACTGAATTGTATTTTATGATGATTTTCAACAAAAAACAAGACCACTACCCCAAAATTCTTTTTACAGATTACAATATTCCTAACGAGAACACAAATAATTTTTGTTCTTGGCTGTTTATGGTCAAAACAGAAATTAAAAACCCTAAAAAATTGCAAGTTCCATGGTTATTTTCAATTATACTACAGGTATCTAGTCTCAGCCAATCAAAATACAGGAAAACTGGCAGTTATTCTCCCACAAACTACCACCTACATGCCCACAGTAGTTTATTCATGTATGATAATGCCCACAGTAATTTATTCATCTGTAACCATGCACACAGTCATTTATTCACATTCCCTTCCATGCCTATCCACTCACACTCCTACACACACTGAATCTGATTTACAGACACTGCCACCCTGTGTGAGTAATTTTCAAACACTGATACAAAGTGTCTAATCCAAGGTCTACTTATATAACATGTACAACCAGCCCACAATTTATATTCAATGCTAAAAAAAATTACACCAGACATCAAATGTAACTCGTACCGCACATAATATGTGCTCCACGTGCCAGTGAGCTGTAGTGGCATGAGAGCAAGTAAGAAACTTGTTTATCACTAAATTATGCTTTTGGGATTCTACATGTAAAAATAGCAACATCCGACACTTACTCCCACAAAGATAAGTTGAAAGTTTGTCCCATTGAAAACCGAGAGCTACAACCATTTTTATTTTCTGTTGCCAAATTGAATCTGTCATTCTGGACATGTGCATTACCCAAGCTGGTAATGTGCATGTCCAGAATCACTGATTCCATTTAGCAACACAAAATGAAAGGCTTCCAGCGCTTGGTTTTCAAGAAGACCAACTTTCAACTAATCTATGTGGCAGTAAGTGTCAGATATTGCTACTTTTACAGATACAACCCCAAAAGCATCATTTACTGATATAAACGACTTTCTTACTTGCTCCCGCACCACTACAGCTCACAGATGCTCGGAGCACATATTACGCGCGGTGCAACTTAAATTTGATTTCTGGTGAAAAAATAAATTTTTACCACAAATTCTAGTGGTATAATAGTAATAACATTAAGTTTTGTGGAGTATACTCACAATAACTGGCCTCTGTGAGGATTAAATACCTCAGCTTCGTCTCAGCATTTAATCATCCACAGAAGCCTGTTATTGCCTCATATACTCCACAAAACTTAATGTTATCACTTAAACTAGGGGAAGGGGCATGGCTATCTCTGTCCAGGACAAATTTCCCAGCCTCCATCATTAACTCTACTACTACGGCCCTGGAATTTGAATGCAATACGCTAAAAGTACAGCTTCCCTCTTCTACCCCCATTTATATACTAGGTTGTTATAGGCCTCCCTTTGCAAGGCATAAGGTGTTACAGCACCTCCCAGCATACTATCCTCCTTATCCTCCTAAGTGATTATTGCAGGAGACCTTAACCTGGACTGATTCTCGACCTCTTCACAACTCCTTAAGGAGTTATGTGACAATTTTGGGCTGTCACAACTCATAATGGAGTTCACCCATCCTAACAAAAAACATCCTAAAAACAGTACCCTCTTGATGTTATTCTAGTTAAGAAACCTCACCTATACTCCCACCCTGCCATTTTGTTTAATGACCTCAGTGATCATTGCATTATAGCCTGCAAGAGGACATACTCTAGGTTTATTTCCTACTCTAGCTATGCCCTTAAAAGATCAAAATGACATTTTGACCCTAAAGCCTACCTCTTTGACCTGCAGTACGCATACTGGCAGGACTTCTACCTGGCCCCTTCGGTTGAAGAAGACTTCGCAGTCTTCCAAAACACTGTTCTTGGTTCCATCAATAAACATGTACCTCTTGTAAAAATCTGAACTAATAAGAAAACATGCCCTTGGTTTTCATTGAGCTTGAAAGAAGAACTGCTCCACTGAGACTCGCTTTGGAAGAAGGCCAGGAAGACCAAACAGCCTAACGATTGGTCAGCTTTCAGAGGTGTCAGAAACCACTGCAGGAGAATGGTTAGGGATGCAAAATCTAGTTGCTACCTGTCCGAACTTAACTCTTGCTCTAACAGTACAACTAAATTCTGGAAAACATTAAAGGAAATCCAAGTCCACAGTTCTGCTAGTCCATTCCTGCCAAAAATCTTTTCAGGCAACTTGGTTGTTACTGACAAGCAAGAAATCCTTGAACTCTTTAATAATCACTTTGCCACCATGGGCCAAGCATTTGATGACTCCCCCGCACCTTCACATGCGCACTTCTACTCCTAGCTCAGCTGAGCCCCTGCCCAACTTCGCCCCCACCTCACACAACATTCTCCTTCTCCCCTGTCACAGTAAAAGAAGTTGAGAACCTTCTACTCCATCTGGGTGGTAGGAAAAGTGCTGGGGCAGACCTGATAGAGCCCTTCTTCCTCAAACCTGGCTACCGCGTTCTGTCACTCGCACTCACCCATCTCTTGAACATGTCCCTTACCCAGGGCTCACTCCTGACCATCTGGAAAACTGCCCACATTATTCTACTATTTAAATCTGGCAGCATTAGCAATCTTAATAACTACTGCCCCATCTCATTACTCCCTACCCTCTCTAAGCTTCTGGAAAAAGGGGTTAATACCCAGCTTAGACAGCACTTTAATGACTTGGACCTTCTAAACCCTGCTCAGTCTGGTTTCTGACCCCACCATAGTACCACCTCAGCACTTGCTAGGGTCTCAAATGACTGGTTGAGAGTCTTGGATGCCAGAAGTTACGTCCGTGCTCTATTTATCGACCATAGTAAAGCCTTCGACATGGTAGACCACTCCTTGATCCTGATTGCTCTATGGAATAGTGGCATCAGTTACACAGCCCTAGAGTGGTTTTCTAATTACCTCTCTGAACAATGCCAACAGATCAAGGCTGGGGAGGTCTCTCCCCCCCTAAAAACACTCTCTAGAGGAGTACAGCAAGGGTCCATCTTGGGTCCTCCTCTTGTTTGCCATTTACATAAATGAACTAGATGCTGGAGTCAAGTCAGCTGACATACACCTCTATGCGGATGACACTGTTGTATGTAGCCAGACCTACTCTGGAACTTGTGTGTAGTGACCTACAATTAGAATTTAACCACTTACAGAACAATCTGCTTTACTCTAAACTTCTGTTAAATGCTAAGAAAACAAAGGCCATGATCTTTTCCCCTGTAGTAAACTCCCCCTACTCTAGCACGGTGGGGACAGCCACTCATATTCACACCTTGCTCGGCGAATTGTTGGACTATGTAGATTCCTTCAAATGTCTGGGGGTGTGGACTGACTCCAATCTTTTCTTCAAAGTCCATATTGAGCAACTCTCCAAAAAGCTTAAACAGATGTTTGGGATTTTCTTCAGAATCAGGCATCTATTAATGCAGGAGGGGAGAACCAGGTTGGTTCAAACAATGTTCTTGCCTCTCATCGACTATGCAGACCTTCTGTATGGGCACTGTTCTAGTGTGGTCCTTGTCAAACTAGACACTCTGTACCACCGGGTGCTCAGGTTCATTACCAGTGCCCCATACTCAACACACCACTGTACCCTCTACAACATTGTAGGTTGGGGCTCCCTTAGTCTTAGATGACAAAAGAACACCATGCTCTGGATCTATAGGGCCATCTCTAACAAGTTGCTGCAATATATTAAGGACTGCCTACCTTCTTGCATTCCTGGCAGTTTTCTGCTGAGAAAGCAGACTCATATCACCCTTTACATACATAGAGTTGAGAAGCACTTTGTTCTGGCAGCAGTTAGTCATACCTTACCAGTCCTCTGGAATACTGCTCAAAATTTACTGCAGCTTGTTTCACCTGTACCATTAGCTGCCTTCAAAAATCTTATCCAACAATCATTTAAGGAGTCCTGCAGCTGCTTCCAGCACTGAATCTCTGACTCTCCCTCCTACCTGTCTGTCACCTCCCCTTACTAATGGCACCTTTTCACCCCATACCCTCCCCCTTACCCTTGGACCTACCGCGCTGACTAATGCAGCTATGTCAATCCTGAAGGTATTACAACTGCTCCCCCACCCCATCTAACCTCTCCTCCCTCCTCTATCCTTGGTGCATCCTGTGCCCTCAGTGCCCTTGCTTTATAGTCTTCTCCTAGGCCATGTAATGCTTTGCTGGTCTAGACCTCATCCAATATAATATTGTACCCTACTGTCTATCAGAGATCTGCCTTGCACAGAACTCACACATAGCGGTATGCTGACTGCCTTTGGTACCATGCCTACAAATTATGTTGCCTTGTTCTGTTCTCAGTGTCAAGTCTTATGTTGCTATTTGTAAATTATTGTACACCACTGTGCCAAGCCATGCCATTCTAACTTGTAATGACTGTACATAGGCTGCTAATGTTGCTATGCCTATGACAAATTGGTGTATTGTGACTTGTTGTTGTTGTTTAAACTACCAGATCCATCTTGTAAATGAGCCCTGCTCAATGGTGTTCCGCCTGACTAAATAAAGATATTGATTGATTGAGTGAGTGATTGATTAAATATATGGCCTACTAATAAAATATGGAAAAATGACACAAATTTTTACTTTAAACCCTTCCAAAATAAAAACATTTATATATGGAAGGATATATTGTGGGAATATGATTTTCCTACCTTTCAACAACTACTTTTAAAACTAAAATTAAGGCAATGAAATAAACTGCATTATTATACTTTACAAAAACAATTCATGAAATTAAAAGAAATATTCAGTTGGAACTCCTTTAATATTCCAACAGAAGTTAAAAATCAAGAAAAAATAATGGGATACAGCACAAACAAATTATTAGTGAGATTTTATAGGCTCCATGTCAATACAGCGAATCTACTACAGCGATGTCAATTTCAGCAATTTAAATATACTGCATGCATTTACAGTGACCGGTCTTTACAGCACATGTCAATTCAGCTACTTATTTCCCAGCTGAAGCTGAAAATTGTATGCCAATCCCCTAAGGTACTCTAGGCAGGATCATGTGGCATACTCCAATCGCTCAGTTAGATCCCTATGCCGACGTCTGCTCAAACCCACAGCTGCACCCGACACAATCTGCTCCAGCTGCACCTCAGCCATGTGTTGTTCTTCCTGGAGACAAGTGATGAAATCCATCAGGATCATTGGCATCTCTTGCTGGCTCCTCAAAAATTCAGCAGCCATCTTGGAATATTGATTGGTCATACCATGCACCAATTCACCTTTAAACAGTTCGGACACCTGGTGACAATCATCTAATTCACCTTAGGACTCAGTACAGGCACAGGTACAGGCCAATAACTGTTGGTATATTGTGGGGGGGGTTATGCACCCCTGTGATGCTGAACCCTCCCCCATCTTAAGGATTCTAACTCTGAGGTGCACATTGCCTTGGAGAATTGCTATAATGTCATAGTTGGGCAAATTGCTGTTTGCCATAGTGACATGATTGCTGTAAAGTAATTCGCTATATTGGAGTTGTTGAAATTGACTCATTGTAAAGACTTTTCAGTAATGTCGTGCTACCAACAAATCCAAAACAAATTAAAATTAACAAATGATGGGATTTAGAAGCCAACGCACATCTCGCTCCCAAACAATGGGAACAATTGTGTATACATGGAAATAAGGTATACAAGTCAGCCAAGAACAACACTAGTCAAAGGAAAATATTAGATAGTGCATCTATAACCCCCTACTAGAACAGCTAAAATAAATCCCGAGTACAGCGATCTTTTTTGGCATGGTTGTGAGCAGAGGGGAACTTAAATACATTGTCTATGGGACTACCCAAATTTAAAAATTTGGTGGGATATCATAAGGAATATATTACTAAATAGTATGGTGGTACATATATTTTTAAATCCAGATATTTTTCTTTTCAATCATACAGATTCTATTTTCCAGGATAAAACACAATCACAAATTTTTGCTCTGGCTACTATGGCACTAAAGAGACAAATCTTAGAACACTGGAAAGATAAAACTCTACCCCCTTCTGAGTTACAAAAATGGTGGTATATCTTCAGAGAAATCCTACTGATAAAAAAATTAATTTACTGTATGATATAGATGAAACAGCAGATGATATCTTGGGAACTCACTGGAAAAAGAGGATAACTTGCCACCTTTATTATAAATTTGTTATGCTCAAAATTAAACAAGGAATATAACTGTGAGTGAGTGAGGTATTCTCTCTATAACATATTGTTCAATGAACTAAGAAGGAGACCATGCTTGTGTTTTGTTTTTTTTTTGTTTGTTTGTTTTTTAACCTGGAAGGGTGAGAAGTAATTATGTAGTATATTTGTTAGGAATTTTGTTTTCATATTATATTTATAATCAATGTTATTATCATTGTACTTCATGTGAAATAAAATAAAAAATATATTGGAAAAAAAGGATCTCAGTCAGACTCCAATGGCTGTAGTGCTCTTGTATAATCAAACCCGTGGCCATCTCCAGGATAACCCTGTAATTATAGACTCTGCAAACATGTAGAGGAGACTGCATAAATATCTAAGATCTTCTCTAACCCTCTCCTGTGGGAACCTCTATGGAGCCATGACAACATACAGATAGGATGTTCCCCCTCTTGCTGGCACATTTGGGTGAGCAGGGAATTCCTCACCTGCAAGATTTACTTACCCTGAATAAAGGCCATGTCAAGACCTTCTGGGCACCCCAACAAAAATATCATTTTCTGAAACAAGATTTCTGGCGGTATCTCCAAATTAGGAGTGCAGTCACTGTCAAGCTGCCTGTGACTGCAAAGCAGAATGAAGACCACTCATGGGATATGCTAACCAGGGTGTCTCACATGCCTCAGGGCAGGGCCAGTGCACACTACAAATCACTCTGTGATACCTTCCCAGACTCATCGCTACCTTCCAAAATGGCATGGAAATGAGAGCTCTGCGCTCACATTCCTGAAGCAGAATGGACTTCATGCCTAGACAGGCGGCACACATCCTGCTGCAATGGCCCCAGTTGACTTATGCAAACTAAGGTTCTCCTCTGGAGGTACTGCATGCCAGCAGTCCTCCACAAGCTAGGTCTAACAGCTGATGATAGCTATTGGCAGTACTCCCAGCCTGGAGTCCACCTCTTACACATATTATATGAGTGTCCTTTTATTACTTCATTCTGGGATGGTGTCAGAGGTGTGTGTCGGAACATCCTGGAAAAAAACATCCCCTTACATGCTTCACTCCTTCTGTGGGAAGACCCAGAATCCCATTGTTGGCACAACCTTCTACACTTAATGGATAGTCTCTGTAAGCATTGTGTCCAAACGTCTCCTTCTCTGCCAGTAGTGTTTTGCTTCCATCTCCTCCATATCTGAGTGGTTGTTGGCTGTAGGCCAGCTAGCTTCTCTTGGGAAACTGTCACAGAGAAATGCTGACACACTTCCGCAATATGAAAAAATATGGAGACCCTATTTATCTTCCAACTTCTGCTCTTCACGGGCCACTGACCTGCAGCACCTGGGTTCCCCGGCTAATACTAGATATATCAATCCTGGGCAGGAGGCCTAAGTTTTTTGCTCTACCACAGGTATGTTTGCCTTAATCTCTGAATGTTCCAGACCTCAGCGTATGGGACCTTGAGGGTTATCACTATGACATTTACCAAACTTCTATTCCCAGTTTTTGAGATGTTTTTATCCTTTGCGTATGTTGGCTACATATTCTGGTGTGTTAATATTTACCAGGCAAAAACCTTCCATTACTGAACTATCATGTTACCCTGTTATGTTTACATAGAAACATAGAATTTGACAGCAGATAAGGACTGCTTGGCCCACCTAGTCTGCCCATTTCCCTATCTAACGGATAAGCTGCAGATCCTAGTTAACCAACAGCCTACTTCCTCCTACCCCCCCCCCACTAGAATTGCCTTATGTATGTCCCATGCATTCTTGGGCATGTTTGCCCTCTAACGTTGTTGTAATGTACCCCTTGCTCTTGTTGTTTCCCTCTTTTTTGTGTGTGTGCATGCTTTTTTCTTGATCTCTTTGCTGTTGGCATAAAATTTGATATTTTATATGGTGTATGTGAAATTTTAATAAAAATATTAACTGAAAAAAGATGAAGTAGGCAAGTTAAAAATAAACGGTGTTATTTATCCACAACATTGTTTATTTTTCACTTGGGTCAGATTCTTGTGAAAATAAAGTGTTTATTGGAACTGTGAGATTGCCACATACATTGTGTTCATTATAATGGTGTTGCAGTGTCACTATATTTAGGGTTGAACAGGGCTTTCTATGTTAAACCCCAAATTTTGCTTTTTAATAACTTTGTAGCCATTCAACAGATCTGCACAAAAGTTTGCATGGTCTCATGTTGTAGATCTCTTTACCTGCTAAGTTTTATTCTGGTCAGATGTGCAGATTCTGAGCTGTGGATAGTGTGAAGAATGTAAAAGTTTACATTTTTTGCTATTTTTTTTTTGCCATTTTGTAGCACCCAGACAGTTTGGAATTTTGGTCTGAAATTTTCTGGGTAGAAAAGGCTTGGCTCAGAAGAATTTCATTTGCTGGTTTAGTGAAAAAATATTAATCTGTTGCAAAAGTTATTACATTTCAAAATTTTGGGTTCTGAGCATGGTCAGTAAGCATTTTAAAATAGCTGTGTGATGTTTTCATATGAGGAATTCTTTTCATGAGGTTTTTCATATGCCGCCATCTTGTTTTCTTTTTCCTCCAAATAAACATAAAATTGAAAGGCCACAAAAATAGCATAGTACTAGGAGACCAACAGATGTATGTTGGTCATCTGAAACCCATCAGCTGAATTCAGCACTTAACTGTTCCAGAAATGCCCTTGAAATGTTCATTTATAAGATTAGAAATCTCTTTTTGCTCCTAATATGAAAAAGAATTCTTTTTTATATCACGTGGTACAAAAAAATATTCTTTTTCATATCATGAGTCAGGAAAAAACATTTACAATCTAATGAAAAGAATGGTTCAAGGGAATTTCTCCAACACTTAAGTGCTGAATCTAGCTAATGTTGTCCCGAAGACTAACATACATGTGTAGGTCTCCCTATACTATGCCAGCTTTGTGGCTTATTGCAATCTTTCCCTTTGTACTAATGGCCCCACCCCCACTCTCTGATCATCTTCCTCATGTCTTTAACTGTTTCCCTGGTGTTTAGTGGCACTCCCCCACCCCTCTGATCACAGTTCCCTATATTGTTAACTTTCCCTGGTGTCTAGTGGTGTCCCCCACTCTCCTATCACAATCCCCATATCTTTCACTGTTTCCCTGGTGTCAAGTGGCACCCCTACCCCTCCTATCAGCATCCCTGAATATCATGATCTTTCCCTGGTGTTTAGTGGCACCCTCCACCCTCTGATACCCTCCTTGTAATTATTTTCATATTTTCTTGGTGTCTAGTAACATCCTGCACCCTTCAATCGCTATTCCTGTATACCCTGTAATAAAGAAAATCTTCCTTTGATGCATTTTTTATCTGCAAACAAAAGAAAGGTCCCTCATCAATCTGTCCCTGAGCCAGCTCTCCCACTGAGCATACACCACACCACCCCACACCCCCAACACACTCTCACTCACCTGAACAGGTCCCAAGATCAAGATCCACTCTTCGATCCAAGACACATCTGAAAAACTAAGGTAAATGCAGTTAAATGTATGTCAATGGGGTTTTCAACTTACTGTAGATGCATAACTTTGCCATTTTTGTATATTTTTACACCAAATATTCAACATGGCCTTTGGCCTTTTAGAGACCCCACCTCATGAACAATAAGGGAGACTAATGCAAATCCCATCTAAAATGCAATTTCACAGTCACTGGGTGAAATCACCTTTCTTGCTGGATTTGAAAATGTTAACCATGCTGGTTCATGAGGTAGGGTCATAAGAAGGCTATATTGAAAATCAGGGATCAAAATATGTAACAATGTCACAGTTATGTGCATCCATAGAAATTTTGGTATGCTCACTTGTAACTTCAGTAATTTTAAATATTTTGACCCCAGAGTTTCAACATGGCCATTTTTTTATACCACCTCATGAACATGACAGCTGCCATTTTTCAAGTCCTGGCCAAAGTGTGTTTTCATACCTGTGACGTTCAATGATGTTGCAGTGGTGCAGAATCATGTTTTGGTGTAGATTTTGAAATTTACTCTACCAGGTACATGATGTAGGGTAATAAGAAAGCTATGCTGACTATTTAGTTGCTGTTGTCCTACAAATGGAAGTGCAGGGCCCTCTGGGACCTGCGCTTCCACAGCAACATACATATATGTATCTATGGAGGGACAGGACAGGCCCTGTGCTCCCACATGCAAATAATGATATGATTACACTATCTCAAAAAGTATGGTAGGATGGGAGTACAGGGCCTGAAGGGCCCTCTGCTCCTACAGGCAAACAAGGATATGATTATGCTATCTCAAAAAGTAAGAACATTTTTTTCAAACAACTGTGTTAGTGTAGCATTTAGAATTCAGGCTAAAGCAACAAAATTAGGGAAATGTGGCTTTTGAGTTTTCAACCTTAAAGCCCCACCCCTAAAACAAATCAGGGCTACAGTCTTCCTTCAGGTTGTCAACCCTAAAGCTCCCCCCATTAGGTGTGTATGTTTTTGGGGTGTATAGAATGGGGTGAGCTTTAGGGTTGACAACCTGAAGGAAGACTGTACCCTGATTTGTTTTAGGGGTGGGGCTTTAGGGTTGGAAACCCTAAAGCCATATTTCCATATTTTTGTTGCATTAGTCTGAACCCTAAATGTCACATTAATGCAGTCTTTTGCAAAGAATATATATGTAAAAGGGGACAGGCAAAGGTATATAGTACAGGACTGTCCTGTAATGTCACTTACCCTTTCAGCTGAGCTTTTCATGCTGGTAATTGTTGTACCTTTTTTGTTAAATCTTTCATTTGTATGTTTAGTTTGCAGAGTTATGGCAAATGTGGAACCAGAGGCTCGAGAAAGCCAATTGAGCAACACTAAGAATAATGGAAAAACTTCCCTTTTGAGTGACGTAGATCTTGTTATTGCTGTATTGATCACAGCAAAGAGTGGGCATTAGATTTAAGTTTTTATAGCTTCAGCATGTGGGTTTATGTTTAAAAATATATTTAACTAGCTATAAGTATGCTTTTAAAAGTGAACCCTCACGCTGATGCTATAAAAACCTAAAACTAACACTCGCTCCCTGCAGTGTTCAATACAGCAATAGTGGAATCTACATCACTAAAAATGAAAGTTTTCCCAAAATTCTTAGTGCTGCTCAATTGGGCCTCTCAAGCGGCCACATCCACTTCTGCATTTGCTGAAATTTTGCAAACTAAAAATACCAAAGAAGGACTTAACTAAAAATTATAATTACCAACACAAAGACGTCACCTGGCAGGGTGAGTGATATTATAGGGACAGCTCTGCACTACATATCTTTGCCTGTCACCTTTAAGATATTTAAACACTGAGAAGAAGGGTGGGGTGACCTGCAAAGGAAGGGGGAGAAAGAAGCACTTCCATGGGTGGGCAACCCTGTCTGCTTAATAAATAATTAATTGATGTAGGGTGAAGGGAGGAAGCCAGTACAGGGAAGAACCAGAAAAAGGGGTGAGAAAAAAAATAAATAAATGCTGATATTGGGATAAGGTGGTGGAGGAATAAAGCAGAGTGAGAAGCAGATGGGAGGGTAGAAAAGTAAAACACAGATATATTAATTGGGTTGTATAATGGTTTTCATATTCTGAATGTGAAGCAGACCTTGCGAAGTGTCTTGCTTGTCAATGCATGTAAAGCGATCCTTCGTCACAGGAAAATCTTTTGCCTGCTAATTACACATTGGTTAAATCTCCTGGTAGAAGCCTCAGATTTGGAACATACTCATTATAATAGGGTAGGTGAGAGGCATACATTTTTGGAAATTTGGTAACCATTTCTTGACTTTTTTTTAATAAACCTTAGGTTTATTTTTCCCCACCCTGTATTTGCCTGGGATTCTTTATCAACCTGGTGTTGTTGGGCTCCCTTTGTTTGGATTATGATGAGTGTTATAAATCTAATTGTGAAGAGTCAGTACGGTTGCCACTGGTTTTAGGATCCTTATCTGGTCATCCGGTTTGCTCAGATGTAGTCAGGTTTTTAGGTAATTTTGAGAGTTCACATACTCTTAGAACACATTGTATCAAATCTTTCACTGTGTTGGCTGCATATTCAGGATACAAAGAAGTTCTGATGTCACAGACCATTGTAAAACTAGTCAGTCTGGGTGGTGTAAAGTATGGCCATTAATACAGTAAATCACCGTATTCTTTTCCTCTCTGGTCTTTTGCTGTTGTGCTAAGAAGCAGCTGTGTTGCCTTTATATACTCTCCTGAATTCCTTTTTGTTCATCCTATATTTTGATGTGTTTTGGATGCTTTATTCTTAAATTAATAATCTAATGTTTATGGTCTTTGCTGTTACGTTGATTCCCTCACTCCTGAGCCTTCAGAAGCTACTGCTGTCATTTTTCATACAACCTGGAAACTTTCTAATATCAGTTACACCATTACAGGCCATTCAGATGAATAACATGACAGAATGGAGTGTCTGACATTGTGAAATGTCTTAGAAATATGAAAAGAAAGAAGCAGTAGTTGCTGAGGTAAAAATAACACAATGCAGAACTGAGGGCACCACAAATCTAGATAATTAATTCATCAAAAATTAGTCAATGGATATCAGAATACATGACAGACATGGAAAGAAAAATGAGAAGGAGTTTATTAGAGATTAGAGCAATGAGCTGTGAAAAGCTTGGTACTTTCAATAGACCTAGCATTGTTTCGCATAGCCTCCACTTGTATACTGTGCGACCCTGAAAAAGTCACTTAACCTCCTTGTGTTCCCAGATAACCCCTGTAGATGGGCCTTAAAGTTACAATAAATAAATAAATAAAATAACAGTGTAACAATGATTTCCAATAACTTTAAAAGTCTTTTCAAACATTACAGAAGTCTTTGGAGGAGGAGGAGCGATTTACTCATCAGTCATAAAAAAGGGTCTTGACGGGGTTGATTTTGGAGTGTGCTTTAACATCCAGTTTTCAACTCATCCAAAGGTAGCAACCTTAAAAGTCTGGGAGAATTTCCCCCAATTATCCTAATGTGACTGCACCCTCACTGTGTTGATGCACCATATATTCTGAACCCCAAGAGAACAAAGCTGTACCAGCATAAAGTAGATAGAAACATAGATTTTGACAGCAGATAAGGACCGCTTGGCCCACCTAGTCTGCCCATTTCCCTACCTGATGGATAAGCTGCAGATTCTAGTTAATCAACAGCTTACTTTCTCCTACCCACCACTAGAATTGCCTTATGCCTGTCCCATGCATTCTTGAATTCTCCTACTGTTCCAGACTCCACAACCTCCTCAGGAAGGCTGTTCCATGCATCCACAACCCTCTCTGTGAAAAAATGCTTTCTAACATTACCTCTGAGCCGTCCCCCCATATCTTCAAATTGTGCACCCTTGTTCTTGCACATCTCTTCTTCTGAAAGATACTACCCTCTTGTACTTTGTTAATTCCCTTGAGATACTTGAAAGTTTCTATCATGTCCCCCCTCTCACTCCTTTCCTCAAGGGTATACATATTAAGCTGCTTTAGTCTCTCCTCATATGTCTTCTGGTGCAGACCCTGCACCATTTTGGTTGCCCTCCTCTGAACAGCCTCCACTCTGTCTATGTCTTTGCGGAGAAGGGGTCTCCAGAATTGCACACAGTACTCCAGATGGGGTCTCACTAACTGTCTGTACAGAGGGATAACAACTTCTTGTTTTCTACTGTTGATGCCTCTCCCTATGCATCCCAGTATCCCCCCAGCCCTCCTTACTGCCTTCTCACATTGCTTGCCCACCTTTAGGTCATCTGATATAGTTACTCCTAGGTCTCTTTCGATTTTTGTTGTTGTTATTAACTCACCCCCCATTGTATACTGTTCCCCTGGGTTTATGTTTCCCAGATGCATTACCTTGCACTTCTTTGCATTGAATCTGAGTTGCCACATATTTGACCATTCCTCCAACCTTGCCAAGTCCCTTTTCATTCTTTCCACCCCACCTTGTGTATCAACTCTGTTGCAGATCTTTGTGTCATCTGCAAAGAGACATATCTTTCCTTCCAGGTGCTCTCCAATGTCACTTATAAAGACATTAAAGAGGACCAGTCCCAGTACCGAACCCTGCGGTACCCCACTAGTTACCCTCATTTCTTCACTGTGGACTCCGTTTACTAGTATGCTTTGCATCCTGTTGTCCAGCCAGTTTTTTATCCAGGTAACCACCTTGGGACCCACTCCAAGGCAGCTAACTTGTATATTAATCTTTTGTGTGAGACTGTGTCAAATGCATTGTTAAAATCTAGGTAGGCCATATCCACAGCCCCTCCCAGGTCTACTACTTTGGTCACTCAGTCAAAGAAATCTATTAGGTTCATCTGACATGACCTTCCTGCTGTGAAACCATGCTGCCTTGGGTCCTGTGCCCCACTGGCCTCTAGGTACTCAACAATTATTTCCTTCAGAAGAGATTCCATCATTTTCCCTACCACTGAAGTCAAACTAACTGGCCTGTAGTTTCCTGCCTCTGCCCTGCTCCCACTTTTGTGAAGTGGAATCACATTTGCCCAGTCCTCAAGTACCACCCCATCCTCCCATGATTTGTTAAAGAGAGTAGTCAGTGGTGTTACTAGTTCTACCGTTAGTTATTTTAGAATTCTTGGGTGAATCCCATCAGGCCCCATTGCTTTGTCCACCCTCAGGTGCAAGAGTTCTTTCAAAACCCTTACTTCTGTGAATGGACTGGTATTGACCCCCTAGTCAGAGTTTATGTCTTGCTTGGTTTAGGTACATCCCCCTCCTCTTCCATTGTGAATACTGAGCAGAAATATTCGTTCAGTATCCCTGCTTTTTCACTGTCACCCTCTGCCCACATTCCTTCCCCTTTATTAAGTCTCTGTATCCCTCCCTTGGTCTTTCTTCACTCCCTAATGTACCTATAAAAGGTTTTATCCCCCTTCTTGACAGAGTCGATTATCTTTTCCTCAGTTTGTGCCTTTGCTATTCTGACTGCCTTCCCTGCCTCCTTCTGCTTTAACTGATAAAGTTTTCTGTCCTGCTCCTTCTGTGTTTCCTTATATTTCCTGAATGCTATCCTTTTCTCCTTAACCATCCCTACCACCTCTTTTGAGAACCATAGTGTTTTTTTTTCCTTCGGTTTGTTTTGTTGAGTTGCTTCACACAAAGGCTTGTTGCCTCTGTGATGGCTGTTTTGATTATTCCCCATTGTTCCTCCACCCCTCCTTCTTGCCCGTTTGCTAGTGCTTTTCTGAGGCACACTCTCATTTTTCTAAAATCAGCCTTCCTAAAGTCCAGTACTCTTGTTTTTGTATGGCTTGACTTTATGGCTGTGTTTATTGTGAACCACACTGTCTGGTGGTCACTTGTTCCCAGATGGCTACCCATTTCTAAATCTGAGATCCTTTCTCCTTCCCCATTTGAGAGTACCAGGTCTAAGATTGCTCCCTCCCGAGAGGGTTCTAACACTAGCTGTCTGAGGCATGCCCCCTGTAGGGCATCAAGAATGACCCTGCTCTTGGATGTGCCTGCAGCAAAGGTACCCCAGTTAACAGCTGGCATATTCAGGTCCCCCATTAACAATATCTCCCCTTTTTCTGCCATTTTAAGGATGCCTTATTTTGTTTCCTTGTCCATTTCCTCCCCCTGAGATGGGGGTCTTACACAACCCCCATGCGGATTGTGGTGCCATTTCCTGTCTCCAGGGTGACCCATAGTGACTCATCAACTTCCTGTTTACTCTTTAGTTCTGTTGCTTTGATCTCTTCCCTTATATAGAGAGCTACTCCTCCTCCTCTTTTACCCACCCTGTCCCTCCTGTAGACTGTGTATCCTGGTATGTTGACATACCAGTCATGGTTCTCTTTGTACCATGTTTCAGTGACTGCCACAATATCCAAACATCCCTCTTCCATCAAGGCCACCAGTTCAGAGAGCTTGCTGCACAGACTGCGGGCATTGATAATCATCACCTTCCATTTGTTTTTTTATGGCCTTACCCCTTTTAGCTCCATCCCTGTCCTTACTGCTTTTTTCTGCATTTATTCCTGTCCTGCTCCCTACTGACTTCTCTACCTTGGTGTTTACCTTTCTAACTACTGTGTTTTGTGGGGGGAGACTGGGATTTCCCTGCTCCTTTTCAGTGCCTCCCCCCTTGGCTAGTTTAAATGCTTGCCAATGAAGCATTTAAACCTGTCACCTAGGATCCTGGTTCACCCCCTGGACAGATGCAGACAATCACACCAGTATAAGCCTGCATCCCTCCAGGTGGCTCCCCAGTCCCCAATGAAGCCAAATCCCCTGAGTTCCACACCAGTTTTTCAACCATTCATTGAATCCCATGGTGTGGAATACCCTAGCATCATCCTTGCCATAAACAGGCAGCACCTCCGAGAAGGTTACCATACATGCTACTTGTCTAAGGCCCTTCCCCAACTCCACAAACTCTTCTTGCACCGCTCTGATCCCATTCACAGCTAGGTCATTTGTCCCTAGGTGGACAATGACATCCAGCTCCCTCCCTTGCACAACTGCTCCTGCTATCCTGAGGATTCGCTTCCTGACCCTCCGAGCTGTGGTGCCAGGCAGGCACCTTACCTCCCTATCCCCTTCCTCCCCCACTTCTACTCCCCTAATGATTGAGTCCCCCACCAGGAGTTGTTTCCTTCCCCTGTGGGGTCTCATGCCACCCTCCTGTGGGTCTCTTTGTGGAGGTTGCCAGCATCCTCCTTGGTCTCCACTGCAGGTGCTTCCATAGAGGAACCAGTCTTTGTCAGAACAGAATTGTGGAGAGGTACAACTGGAGGGATGCACCTCTGTTTCACCACCCTCTCCCTCCCTGAGC